>OY282478.1:10017500-12517500 GCA_958295575.1 Leucania comma
TCCGATCGGTCGACATTGGAATTGTGACGTTAGGTACTCTTGAATTCTATGCTAGGGCCAAATTGCGTGACCTTTTTGGGAATCTGAGTAAAGGCGTGTGGTCGCGCAATTTTAAACCAATTTGGCGAGCATACTAGCTATCTTCTAGGAAGAGGACAGGCCGTTTGAAGACTTATGGAGACTTTGTTGTTCCCTATGCTTACAAAAGTCGTCTCCGATTGGTGAAAACGGTATGAAAATGTTTTTCGAATAGGATTGAGTTTTGACATTTCACTCGCATGACGAACTGATTGGATAGATTTTGAATTTTAATAATATTAGCTCAATACCTGCTCAAGTACGCAGATAAAAAGCATAGACAGAAATAGTTCAGGGAAGGTAGGTACTTTTGAAGTAGGCAGGCAACGAAACCAAATAGCATCGGAGAGACTATGTATTTACCAAATCCTTAATTACACTAATTAATTTCCACACTTGTGTTATTTGGTTTTTAACAAATCAACTCAGGGATGCTGTAAAGTCGAATGTTTTTATTTGCTACTTAAAAAGAAGCTTGGTAAATTATTTTCCATTCGGGAGGAGCATAATTAAGAACCTTCGCATAATGCAAAATCACGACGTAATCAAAGTTACGAAATAAATTATTATGATGTGCTAAACTTTTTGCTTGAAGATGGCATAAAGACTGCACAGCTGTAAAAGTTTTTTTTTTAAATGAGATGGTTGTGTATGTTTCAACGAAAGCTAGAAGCAAAGTAATTTGAGAAGAACTACATATTATATTCTATCCTACGAGAAAAAATAACCAGTCATATCATCTAATAACGTTCGTGCGAGGACGTTTCACAATTTTGCTTACATATATAGGTTTTTTTTTTTTCACTACAAGTTGTTTTGATGAGATATAAAATGGTAATTAAATTTTATGGCTGTTTGTAGTTAATTGAATTACCTTGTATTCTTGATCTCAACGTGTCTAAAGGATAAAACACAGTCATTCCAACTACGCTGCCCTGAAATAATCGATAAAAGTAATTAAAATTCCGTATATTAGGATATACTTTAATTAAATCACGGATTATTACCAAGTCATGCGTTTTAAAAATTAGTCATTATCAGATAATAAGTACGTACCGTAGCTCCTGCAATAGCATGCACTAGAGTCTCGTAACTAAATAACGAGGGTGCCATTTTAACCTATTTTAAACAGCAACCTACTCAAATTAATTTAAACATCAATCGAGATTCATCGCACTTTGACCCTGCCCCCGTTAAGTTTCCTTGAAAATACAAAATAAATACAATTTTTGGTTACATGACCACTACAATCAGCGAAACTCACAATACTGATCATAGATTACACAAAATCACTAATTAAATGAATGAACCATAACTATGAATGAAACTTCAGAGTGGACCTCAGAATGAGCGAGAATGAGCACGTCTGTGACGGTCTGTGTCCTATTATAAATCTATGGTGTCCATGGTGTTCTATAGATTTACTAGACTCTGCATATGTCATTCTGCATAAAAATTCTCTCTGATTCTCTCTAAAAGAATAAATGTTGCTAATTAAATGCTACTTGGTTTGTGTAGGGGTACGTCACCAATTCTTTATTACAAATAGGTATATAATATCTTTATTTATACATGAATGATTGCTAGTAATTTTTTTCATTTTTTTTTTTAATTTGTCTGTAGGGAAGGCTATAGTCTTTCGACCATATTGTTTTGTTTTACGTATATTTATTGTTTTTGAGTTACTTTGAGCTCCATTAGAATGTAGGTTTTTTTTTTGGTGGGAAATCATCTAATGATAGAATATAATAATAGAGCGGAGTAGAGGGGCGTGTACTTTAGACTGACTTTTTAGTCAGTCTAAAGTACACGCCACATCTGCTTTTTCAGTTGCTCTTTGCGTTCTAGGACCACAGGATTAGAATGCGGATTTAGCAGCTAATATAGTCAGCACAGCTAATGTAGTCAGCCTTGTCGCAAACTTCTCTGAGGTAGTTTATATTACACTACAATAAAATTCTCAGCTCCGTTTTACCGAGATCGCGCTTGTTTCGATTACAGATTACACATATAGTCCAGTTGTGCAGACACTTGAGATTTAAAACTACTAATTTTATATCAAAATATCCACTAGGAATCGATATGCGAGTAAATTAAACCAGTCAATTAACTGTACTCAATAAAATACCGCTAAAAACTTCACTTTAAAATCCACCGCCTCGTTCCGAATTGCGTCAAAAGTGGCGAATCCGACTTCACAAAATATAGTTGTGGTGTTGTGACATTGCGCGTTTGGTTGGATTCGCGCTATAATCACTTTTGACGCAATTCGGAATGAGGGGATACGTAGTATCTCTCTCCCCGCGTTCCGAATTACGTTTACATCGCTATGAGCGCTCAGAGCGCTAACAGCCGTTCCGATTTAGTTTTCGTGTCAATTTGGAACGACCTGTGGGCGTGAAAACAGTGAATGTCACTTCGCCTTGTTGACAGTTCGCTCGCTCATACTCGAGTTTGCTTTCAGAGATTCACCTATAAGATAATAATTGTTTGTGTAGACAATCATTCTGTGATTTGGCAATTTAGTCAGTTTAACTTTTGTCAAAATTTGCTAAAAAAAATGGTAATTTAAAATACTAAAAAACCCGACTGCTTTTCTGAGTATTCATGAAAAAGCCCTAAAACAAGAAAGTCGTTGTAGCAGTCGGGACCCATTACATCATAGATCTACTGACTAGACGGCTGACTTTCTAGAATGGGTCCCGACTGCTACAACGACTTTCTTGTTTTAGGGCTTTTTCATGAATACTCAGAAAAGCAGTCGGGTTTTTTAGTTTTTTAAATTACCATTTTTATTTTTAACTTTTTTAGTTTTATTTTTTTACGATATCACTTTCACAGTAATTACAAATTAACGACACCTCGCTAACTAAAATCCATCGAGCCGTTCAGGCCACAGAGCGTGCCAAATATTTGAATTTGGCGCCAAAAATTCGCCATTTTGTTTTTTTTTTATTTTGATATACCCAGTGTCACTCTCACAGTAAATACAAATCTAACGACACCTCTCAAGCTAAAATCCATCGAGCCGTACAGGCTGCAGAGCGTGCCAAACAATTATACATAAATACATACATACAAACATACATACATACTCGCGAAAAACATAACCCTCCTTCTGGCGCAGTCGGGTAAAAACAAAGTGAAGTTTTCATTAACTGAACTTCAGGAGCAATGGAACCTCATTTTTTACTAGAAATGCTTTTCAGCGATGATAAAAGAGAGCAAAGTGATTCATCGTCGTCCTCTGATGAGGATGTAGAAGAAATTGCCCATATTTTAATGCGGCACAGGAGGGCTCGTATTCAACCCATTCCCCGTATCATAGGATATGTTGAAAAAGTCGTACCCAAATATAACCCGGAAACATTTAAAACCCATTTCAGGTCCAGGTTACTGGAATAAAATTATATTAGACCAAATATGTATTTGGTATGTGTATTTAAAAACATTAATATGTTTATTGCTTGACATTTACCTATTACTAAAGTAATTAAATCGTATTTAAAAAAGAAAAACGTAATAAGTAATTAATACAAATTAACCAAACCAAGCAAACATAAACAAACAATCAGAACAAACAATTCTATTCTATTTTTAGAAAAATGGCAAATAGAGCCGATGTCGACTATTCTGCCAATGTCAAAAGTAAATTGGATAAGCAAGTGTGTGAATTATTAACACAGACCAATAATATGCTAGAAACGAAGTAACTATGGAGGTGTAAATCTTCGATTGATACAATTGGACTTCATGTGTTAGTAACAGAATAAACAATATTTTGAACTGTGACTTTTGACAGCGCCCACAGTACTTTTGCTTCAACGTGTTGGCACTGTAAGCACAAGATGGCGTCGATAATGACGTCAAGCATGACGTCAAGAAATCGTTCGTGGGCGTGCTCAGGTCAAAACGGAACGACTTTGAGCGCGCTTATAGCGCTGACAGCGTATCTCGGAACGCACCGTGATATTGACGTGAATGACGTTTATAGTTTGCCGTAAACGTAGTGCTTATATTCTCTTTGGCGTAGCGCAAACGCCATACTGAGCCATTTTTTTGTATGGGAGTCCCGTCTCTTAAACGTAGTACTTATATTCTCTTTGGTTTGCCGTGCTTATATTCTCTTTGAGAGTTTGCGTAAAAGTTTTAGTGCTTATTTCCCCTATTATTCTCAATTATACTCTTTGGTGCTTATATTCGCTTTCAGTTTGTTTTGAGGAATACAGGATGTCAAATATAAGACAAAGCTACTTGCTAGTTTTGTGATAGTTGATTAATTTACAATAATTACATCTTTTCTAAAAAACCTATTCTCTATTACTGAAGTTATCATCGGTGTCAATAAAATTGTTGTGTTTGTCCACAATAATTTCAACGAAGCTTGAATTTAATTAAGAACGATGAAGGTGTTTATGTCGGAAGATAACCTTTGCGCTCAGAACTTATTAAAACTAGTGTCTCATGGAAATGCCATAGTTGCTGAGATATTAAGACTAAAGGATTATAAACCTACTGCTTATCTGTAAGCCCATAATTTTTTAATAAGTGATATGATGAACTTGTTTTGCAAGGCTCAATTTAAATTAATATTGAAAACTTTACAGATTAGACAGTAAAGAAGTTCTTAAGTACCAGGATGTCATTATGGATTTCAGTTATTTTAAAGTCTCAGATGCACAAGAAAAGAAAATTAATGCAAATCCTGTAAGTTCCTACTAAATAACAAGTTTAAAGTTAATAAAAAACTATGAATACCATGACAAGCACTTATTGTTAAATTACATAAATAAAAATAATTTTTCAGAAATTGCAAGATTTGGATGATGAGTTAAAAGAAAGACACTTGGAAATTATAAACAGGTTTTATTTGCTTTTTGAGAATATTTATCAATATATTGTTGATTTAAATTCATTTGTTGATCAGTTACATGATAATACCTTTATACAACAAAATATTGAAACAGTACTGAAGGATGTAGAAGGTAAACAGCTTTTGGTAAGAAACTCTTTTATTTAGAAACATTTAAAAAAAATCTGAAGTATACTCAAGTGGACTTGCTAGACTGGGCATGATTATAAGTCAATATTACACTACATATCATAACAACTTGGTAGGCGAGTTGTAGACACACAAACAAGTTTTTTTTTATTGAAAGTTCCTGTCACTGAATGTGTTAGTGTAAGGTTTTTTGTATCCATATCTAAAATGTATGTACCAAGATACAGCTAAGACCTATTTCAGTGTGAGAGTTTATACCTATATGGAGCTATGCTTCTGTTATGTGACCTTTACATTCCGGGTACAATGAGAGAAAGACTACTTGTAGCATTTTATCGCTACAGTACAAGCCAATCACAATCCAACATTGATGATGTTTGCAAACTTCTGAGAGATACTGGTTATGATCAGCATAATGGAAGGAGACCTGCTGACTATCCTGTGGAATACTTTAGGTAAACTTAGTTTTCTATGTTAATTAATATATTTTATTATTATTTTTGTCTACTTTTATTTTATTTTCCCACTGCTGGGTAAAGGCCTCCCAAAATTTTTATAGATATTTTTTTCTCAAGCCACCTTATACTTTTTTTTTTTTTTTTTTTACCTTATACTAGCCTTTTCGGTAGGTGAACTGGAAAGAGCACTTATGTGACTTTCCCAATTTCCAACATTAATTACAATTGCATAAATGTTTCAGCCGTGTCTTCATTCGTCCTGAATTTGTTGAGAAAGTTGTGGGAAAACTGAGATCAGAAGATATTTACAATCAACTTGCAGTTTACACAATTCCAGAGCATCAAGCATCAGCATTGGGTACACAAGCCAGTATGCTAGTTATCTGTTTATTCTTCGCTCCACATTATCTCCACACAGATACATCAAAAATGAGAGAAATTGTTGATAAATTTTTCCCCAGTAACTGGGTCATACCAGTTTACATGGGAGTCACTATGAACATTATTGACTATTGGGAAAATTTCAAGGCTGCTAAATCAGCTCTTATCAATACATGTAATGGCAAAATGATCAAAGAGATATTTGCCAAAAGAGGTGGCTCTGTAGCAATGCTGACATCTAAAACTCACCAACTACTAAAAGAAGGCACACTCACTGATGATTTTGTTTTGGACAATATAAGCAAAATCTTGAATCTCTTATTAAACTCCAATCTTGTGTTAAGGTGGCTTCTTCTACACAACACTGATGTCACATTTTATGATAGCAACAAAAAGAGTAAACAACTTAAAGATCTTGTATTAAAAGAATCTAATTATGAACCATTAAAAATTTTGGAACTGCTAATAAGTACTGCTGAACTAGAATTAAAAGTCAGAGAGATTTTAAACAAATTGCTTGAAAATAGAGATTCCACATGGAATATGAATAAATCTCTTGCTATTGAAGCAGTGGACAGTTTATCTGAGCTTTTTTCTGGAGCAAAACCTGTTGCTAAAATACAAGAAAATGAACAATTGAAACTTTGGTTTGATAATATTTCTAAACAAATTGCATCTCTAGGTGAACCTAACTCATCCAAATCTATTAAGAAAGTAACTCAACTATTACAAGCATTAGATGAAGTTGAAGAGTTTCATGGCATAAAAAGCACTTCAACAATTGTTCAGTATTTATCTGATAGTAAAGATGCATTAAAAAATCTTTTGAGGGCTGCCTCTTTGAAAGAGGATTCCTTGGTCACTTTGGAGACTATTGCAGACGTCAGCTATGCTTGGTGCACAATAGATTTATACACAAAGCATATGCAAGATAGCATTAAGGAAAATCCAGCAGTTACAAGCAGGTTAAGAGCACTTTTTCTCAAGCTAGCTAGTGCAATGGAGATACCGCTACTCAGGATAAATCAAGCTCACAGTGATGACTTGGTGTCAGTATCACAATATTTCAGTAATGAACTGATAAAATATATTCAAAAAGTATTGCAAATAATTCCAGAAATGGTTTTTAATATTGTGGAGAAGATAATTGACCTACAAACTTGGGCAATAAAAGAAGTACCAACTAGATTGGAAAAGGAAAGATTGAGGGATTATGCACAGCTGGAAGACAGGATGGAAGTCGCCAGGCTAACTCATTCTGCATCCACATTCACAACAGGTTCGTACTGGGCTCTAGTTGCAATGTAATACAAATTAACAATTAATGTACAACTCTCTGTAACATTACTCAAAAAATCTCAAACTTTTAAAATAATCTGAGTTATTTCTGTTTTTATTATTTCTTACTGTGAACACTAAGGTCCTGTTTACGTAGACGCGGCGTGTCGCGCGGCGCGTTGGGCGTTTCGTCGTACATTGCAGCAGCAGGCCGCGACATCGCTCGCGCAAACACACACCTATTTCAATGTACGACGGACCGCCCGACGCGCCACGCAACGCGACGCGTGACCCTTGAATGGGCACTAACCGCATTCATAAATAGAAGAGATTGCTTAAAAAATCACGTGTTATCTACAAATTCGTAATTTTAAATGATGATAGTCTAATTTTTTTTTGTTCTGACTGGCTCTTCTTTTTACATTGTGACTTGGGAGATTGCAAAATGTTAGATTAAAAATAAATATTTAAGTGGGGTTCTTGAGCATGAGTTCCCCTTTATGAACAGAAAGTAGTCTCAAAGTTTCTTTCTTTAAAAATTGTAATCCGGTCTGAAAGTGGCTTTTTCTACAAATTAGGATATGTATAAATAAAAATCAACGGCCATATTGACGTCCCCGGGCAATAAGTCGGTAATGGCAAAAAAATGTTTTTCGATTACCGACTTAATATCCGGGCAATTTATTAAGAACACATTTATTTAGAACATTCTTAAAGACACACAATACTCCAGTTAAATAAGTACATAAACGAACAAATAAAAAGTATAAATTCCGATGTGTGAATATAGCAAAAATGTGTGACTAACGGCTGCATCAAAAAGACCCAATTCAGCAAAAATGCCAGACAAGTAGTGCCTGATTAGTGTATCATTCATCATCATCATTTCAGCCGAAGGACACTGTTGAACATAGGCCTCCCCCAAGTTCCATCACAACTAACAGTCCTGTGCGTCTCGCATCCACCGCATTCCCGTGACTCTCACCAGGTCATTGTTCTACCGTGTAGGAGGCCTCTCAACACTGTATTTGAATTGAGAACCTCTTATTTTTCTTGAAGTCGGTAAAATAGCCATACTGCACGATTTTTTCATTACCAATTTAAAAAAAAAGCATCGTATCGTGCCTGGTACCGAATTACCGATCCCTTTAGCCGTCGTAATCCCTTTTTTGTAAATATCGGCCTAAGTGAAATGTCCGCAACACATGACTGAAGCTTTTGAGGTTTCTACTGGTCTTCATTTCGAGTCCGAAGTATAATGTCTCTCCAGCAATTTGCTAGTATGGGGTCCGTAGGCAATTTAAAACCCACAATATTAGAAAGTAACTAACAATAATACTACACATTGTGATCAATGAAAGAATATCCAGGAAAACCCTGCAGTATCATGGGTTCTTCTTTTTCCAATATGACGTCAACCCCGTTATTACTGAAACCTGGGCTTTTTGAAAAGTTTTGAGCTCAGTCAGTCGACCCGCTGCCAGAAAAGAGTTACTACTATACGTTGGCGTATTACGCGTATTAAACGGGATGACTAATAGTATTAAGCGTTAAGAAATGTATGGAAAAATGTCTCAAGTTGCATGGACTGGCAGAAAAAGTATTAAACGTGATCGTATTAAGCGGGTTCTACTGTATTTAGTGCATGACTTCAGTAGTTTTCATTTATTTTGTAGGTATAGATTTTTATTGATCAAATAAATACTGTAATTTTTAAAATAATAATGTTCTCTTGATCGAAAGATGATGTAATGGTATTTGTATTTTTTCTCCCATAGTTTGGCCAAATCTCCCTAGCAATAAACTGACAACACTGGCAAATCCGACTAAACTTCAAAATAACGAATTAAAACATCGTGTTTTCTTAAATAATAGTGGTATAAGTACAAACCTTACCGGTGAAAAGTGATCTTGGTGTTATATTAAACGGTTTTTCCACATAATTGCGACACAGTCTGATAGAACAAACCGGCATAATTAATTATATTTCGTGAGCACGTCATCCTTACGTATTCAAAATGACACTGAGGCATGGGAGAAGCGAGTCTACCAATTTTAGAAGACTTTATTTGAGCCGTTTTAGTACGGTCAATGTGGCATCTAGACAGGTATTATATATAATCAAAGTCGGTAATCAAAAAACTCATTTTTGCGATTACCGACTTATTGCCCAGGGGCGGCGAATTATGTATGATGGAGCATCGTTTGAGAATGGAGTGATTTAGCTGTTTTTTTTTATACCTACCAAAACATTTTTTTTTATAAATGCTCCAGGAAACTCTGAAATGGCATTCGTGCTAAACCGGCTCTGATCGCTAGTTTGAGCTACAAAAATCGCATCGTTCCGAATATCGCATCGTTGACGTCACGTCATTCTGTCAAATCAAAAAGATTGGGTACGGTGAGCAAAACAAGTACATAATTTTTAAAATTTACTTTATTTTCGAATCGCGAACGAAGAATGTTTAATCAGAATCTATTTCTTCAATATTGCTCATCTCTGCGTCACTGTGTGAATTGTCTGAGTAGTGGCTAATGGAAGAAGAAGGCGAATTATTTCTAACAATGAAAATAAGAAAGAAAAGTTCTTTTTCAACTAATTATGACTTAAAACAATATACATATTTAGTTATTTTATATTCCACAATAACTTTTTCATTTTGCTTAGATTTAACTAAGTAGGCAAGTCTTAAATATAAAGTAATACAAAGCAAAAAAAGACCCTTTATTGATACGCAAATAAGCTTATCAAACTGTACTTTTCTCTCAACATTTGACAGATCGAGGTTATTGACTTTTCTATTCTTATTTGGAACGCATAGGTACCTAGTTTTGGGGATTCTTGACACAGTGATATTTTATTGATAAGCAACTAAACCGATCCGACAACAGTAGATATTTTTATTGTTTAGCGGTTTTATTTTCGTTATTGACTGAAGTTGGATTAAAACAAAAAGTACAAATATCTTCGATTTTGAATGTGATATCGAATTAAAACGTTTGTAGTTGTTTTTAATTTGCCAACTTGATTACGAAATAATACAAATATCAGATATTTTTCACCGTTTTCTCGGTCAATTGTGGACCGATTTTGAAATATTGTTTTGATCTGATGATAAACTTCGAAGCTATAGATTGGAACTCTTCTTAGAGCCATAGTAGAACTGTCATAACAAGTCAAATTGCTATTTTATACGTGTAGTCGGTGACTGAATGAAGGAAGAAGGGGATAATATCGAACTGATCTAAAGATGAAGCCGGAAGGTATCTACCTTCCGGCTTCATCCGGAATTCTGTAATAAATCAATTTATCCTAGCCGTATTTGGTATTATACCTATGTAAGTTTGGCTGAGGGGTACCACAACTAAAAAGTGTGAAATAAGATTTTTTTAGTGTTGAGACTAGTGTAAACTAAAAATCTATTATTTTTTAGGAATTTTAGACATGAGGTCTACGTTAGTGGGTGTAATAAGAGTAGACCCCGCGGAATTGCTAGAAGAAGGTTTATTGAGAGAGTTAGACAGACACATCAGCAAGAAGTTTGTTGAGTTTTTAGAACCTCAAGGGAAGAAATACCAACCAAACGCAAGTAACTTGATGTCGCGACTACAGAAGCTGGCCGAAAGTATGGATGGCTACAGACGATCTCTAGAATATATTCAGGATTATATAAATATTCATGGTTTAAGAATTTGGCAAAAACAGGTATGTTTTTATGGTCATTGCTAAAAGTGTGATGTGATATATTAAAGCTGAATTTATCACATATTTATAGGTATTTATTGCTCTTACGTGTGGAGCTGATGATATTTAATATTATCGGACCAATAATTTTATCGTCGAGTCGAGACAAAATTTTTATTATTTTTTAAATTATAGTAGCAAGTACTAACCTCTTTATTTTTTAGATTACAGCGATCATTAACGAGAGTGTTGCCAAGGAGATTAGTTTCCGGAAAGGAGTTACTTTGTATAGTCCTTCAGCTGGCTTCATGGGCAGTCTAGCTCGACAAATACCGCAGTTAGTTGACGCGAGGTACATATGATAATTATTTGACTACATTTAAAAAAAAAAACAAATGAGGAGTAGCCTAATTTATACTTCTGTGTTTCAGAATCTGTACTTATGTCAGCATATGTGCATCCTGGTACGATGTCAAGTCTCAAAATGAAATAATAAATAACAAAACTTTCGGTAAATTGAATGATGCTATTGGAGTAGTGGGTCTTCATGGTCTGGACACTTTATATGGTTTTATGGTCAAAAACCAAATTCAAAATATTCAAGACATATTTAGACAAGACAAAATACTCTTAGGGAATATGAGTGCCGATATGAAAGACATAGAACAAGTTATAACAAAAGGACATAAAACATTCCAACAGCTATCAGATGTACTAGTTTTGATTGGAACTTTGCAGATTATTAGAAGGCATATTGCATATCAGCTGAATACTAGTTGCAAATTCGACTCGGCGCAATTAGAGGCATCGCTAAGGACCATGAATGAGTATGTAAAACAGAGATTTTTTAGTGTTATTATAAGTTAAGGAATCTTTTTTAATAAAATAAAAAATAGCATGAATAAAATTCAAGATTCCGAAAATGCCACAGACATGTCACTCATAAGAAACAACGTAAAATACTGATAAAATTTAACTTTCAGGTCAATCATTAACGAATTGAAAATATCTACACATTCCGAAACACAGCCAAAGGTGTCGTCGTTACTAATGCAAAACCTAGAAGAGTATTTGTCTAGATGTGGGATCTATGAACCATATGATAAAATCTACGTCAAACATGCGCAGGAGTTGTTGAGTGCTGATATGGGGCGCATTCTCGTTGCACTTTTAATATCGCAATTACCCAGAATGCAGCTATGTTATACAACAGGTACACAGGTTTATTTAATATTTCCTTATTATATATATGCTTTGATCCTAGTCTATTATATCGTGATTTTAATTCCCATGTATGTCTCCGTGATGTTAATTCTACCATAACTGGTTATTCCGCAATATCCTTGTTATATTACATATTGGAATTGTTTGTTTACCTCATTACGAAAATATTTAAAGAGTAGTTGAAGATGTGAATTCGTGAGCTATGATGATGTCATTCGTCTGTAGCATTATTGTTTGTGGGCGTTAAGACGTCCACAAATAATAATGCTACGATGATGGTAGTCTAAGTTGGTCAAAATAGAATACGTACTATGTTGACCCTATCAATTAAAGAGGTACAATGCGTTCCAAATGAGAGAGCAAAGAGGGCTGAACTAGATACCCGGTTCAAAAACTTGTACTGGCTGCTAGGACCCCAATCGAGACTGCAACTACATAATAAGTTATTGGTGTATAATAGCATACTAAAGCCAATATGGACATATGGTGTCCAAATATGGAGCACAACCAGTAAATCCAATTTGGCCATCATCCAACGGGCCCAAAACAAAATACTCAGAGTTCTAGCCAATGCATCGTGGTATACTACAAACGCTGAGGTTCACCAGTACTTGGAGGTCCCCACTGTGGATGAGGAAATAAAAGCCAGGGAGATTGTCTACCTGGAGAGACTGAAACGTCACACCAATCCACTGGCACGTGACTTAATCCAGGATTCAAATAGCCCAACAAGAAGGTTAAAAAGACGGCAAATCCTCGATAACCGGACTTAAGAAGGGAAACGGACTGTAGAGTCTAGACCCATATCGCCAAATAACCATCCACCCACTTGCTTATAGTCAAAAGACTGATCGCAGGCAAATCCAAAAAAAAAAAATGCGTTCCAAATAAGAATAGGAATGTCAATAACCTCAATCTGTCAAATGTTGATTGAAAAGTACGGCTTGCAATGGAAACTTATTTGCGTATCAATAGGTAACGATTCTTTTTTACTTTCTTTTACTGAGTCTCAGTTAAATCTAGGTAAAGTAAAAACGTTATTGTTTAATCTAAAGTAGTTAAATATATTGTTCAACTCATTATTACTTTTTTTATGTATTAATTTTAATATCATATTTAAAAAAAAAAACTTTAAAATGATAAAATAATATTTTCATTCTTAATTTCATTGTTAGCAACGATTTGCCTTATTCCATTTGCCATTACTCACAGACACTTCACACAGTGAGGCAGAGATAAACAGAATTGTAGAACTGGTTTCTGATGATTTTTCATTGTTCACGATTCGTAAATAAAAATTCTTGTTTTGCTGACCCTACCCAGTTTCTTTGATTTGACAGCTATGACATCACAACATGGTGAAAACTCGATCCTATCCATATTTGGAACGCAATGTATTGTGTTCTCGTTCTACAAGTACATTTTCGTCCAATCTCCTAGAAATGCACATTCTTAGAATAGTACTTTTTCCAGAAATAGGTATGTCGAGCGAGCTGCGTTTCAATAAAAAATATTATAGGTATCCTATACTCCATTCACTTTGGCATTAGACAAAAGAGGTTCTTTGAAGCAGGTGTGCACAATATTTATTTTTCAAGATAAATTCAAACAATTATAATAAATAATGGTTTCAATATAAAATTTTAACATTACTTATATAAATTTTACTATTGGGGCATTTCACGTGAAGCGGACAACTAAAAAAAATCCAATTTTAGTAATATTTGAGTATGTTGTAAAATATTATGTATGTATATCGAGAACAAAGGCATGCTTTGTTCTCGTTATACGTACATAATATTTTTATCGTGTTTCGTATGATTTACGAGTTATGAGGCTTTAAAAATTTGACGAATTCTCAGGTATGCGCTACTTCGAACAACACTACCCAGCTTAAGGAAGTTGAAATTAAATAAATGAAGTAATGGATTATATTCTTCATTTAATGGGCTTTTTAACTAAATATTTGATGCAGATTTTTTTTTAAATCTGTTTAAAGCGAGGAAAACCCGGGTGACGTAGCAATCAACGCGTACCTCTGCCTCCCCTCGCTTTGCGTAAAAAAATACGATTCGCGCGCGAACGGCGCGAGCGTGCGGTTATCGCACAGTTCATTTGAGTTTACATATACGAGTAGGTACTGCGTCGTGACTATAGGTATAAGGAAGGAGGAGATATGTTACGTAGTGAAAAATATATCGGAACACGATGTCTCCAGTTGTCCCTTCCACCACCGACACCACTACACAAGCAACAATAGTTACACAGTCGCGCATACATCCGCAAATTATAAATCAGACCATAAATAACACAGCCATGCATAAACCTTATTGTCCTAAACACAGCGTGTATTTTCCATGCGCAGTATAACTTACGCAAACATAAACATCGATGTGCTGTGCAAAAGCAATTTATTTTACATTTACGCTAGTGATTTACTAAATATAAAAGTTACCGATTTTTCAATTTTTTATTGTTACTTTTTTTTGGGTCCCAAAAACAATTTAAATAAAAACCGATATGTCTAGAAAATTATATGTTAATAATAATCAACACATTTTTTTTTTTCATAAAACTCAGAAACTCTCATTACTTATCCCCGTTAGGCCATTATCAGAGGTCCGAGTAGGTAGATTGATTTAAGTTCGCTGACGTCAAACGTAGAGGATAATATGGATATGCCTCTAAAATACCGGTACTTCATATTTATTGTGATATTTGTTCCGGAATTTTGAAATTAGCACGAATTTGTGTTTAAGGTGAAAAACGTACTAATAATATCAATCTATGCTGCCAGTGTTAGCTAATGGTGAAAGAAATCAATATTTTATTTTATACAAAAATACCTTGGCGTATTTTGTCCCTTACTGTTGAATTAGGAATGACGCTTGACAGTATGACGCTTTATTTTATTTTAGTCCATAATTCCAATCCCGGAACTTTTTCCGGTACTTCCCGCACATTATGGATAAAATGACATGTTCATATTATAATATCTTGACGCAAGTATATAAAATCAATCTACCTACTCCGACCTCTGGCCATTATACAACATTTTAGAACGTCAATATCGAATTTATTAGTTGTTAGTTGCTTACGTATTTCTCTACTACTCTGTAAAACACGGATATCGAGGGATATGCCTTGGAGGCGTGGCACGTGGCGCCTCGATCTGGGCAAACGACCCTTATAATCGAACAACGGCTGTACGCTTCATTCATTCGCTTTGCAATTCAGGTCGAGATAGTGATCTGTCGGGATAGCGTTCGTCGGGATTTCGTTTGTCGGAATAGTGTGGTACAATCGCGTCTCGACCTGCATTAGATCGACAGAACACTAAGTCGATGGAGTTTATCTCGACAGAACGCTATCCCGACAGTCATTTGGTCGACAGAACACCAAATCGACTAACTGTTGGCCGACTGAATGCCATTCCGACGTGCAGTAGCCCGACAGAACGCTTTGTCGAAATGTTTTATCTCGAACAATATCCACAGATAGATTATACAGCGGGCCGTCAAAACACAACAGCAGCAACCAGAATATCCAGGAATTTAGAAAATTAAGATTTAATAATAAATTAATGAGTATTTATTGTGACTCACCGAATTTGTCAACTAAAATGTGAATGAACAACAAAAATATTGTTTGACTCACTCTGTTGGCTGAAGGAATAGATTAATTTGAAATAATGAGGTTTCATTAAATTTGTGTTATTTTGCTATGCTTGTGGTTGTCGAAGGTCTTCCAATGTCAGCTGGAACCAACGAATTTACGTACTTTTGTGAAATAAAAAGCGGTTTACCTTTCTTGGAGTCAAAGGTTCCTCCGATAAACATAAATGCCTCGAAAAAAAAACAAGAAACAGGTAAGTAAAAAATGAAGCCTGTGCCAAATACGTCCAGCTGAATGCGTGCCAGAGGGTTATGGCAATACGCATGGTGCGAGGGTACCGAACGATTTCCCTCGAGGCGGCGACCCTCCTTGCTGGCCAACCGCCATGGGATCTGGAGGCAACAGTCCTTGCACACATGCATGATAAGCGCATGGAGATGCAACGCCGGGGCGAAATTCCGCTGCCGCGACAAGTCGAGACATGGCGGACAGAGCTCCGGCGGGATCTCATTGCGAAATGGCGTCAGCGACTATCGCAACCACGTTCTGGGCGCGCCACAATTGAGGCGATAAAGCCCATCCTTGAGGCGTGGCTGGAAAGACCTCACGGCGTTCTCAACTTCCGCACGACGCAGGTCCTTACCGAACACTGCAAGTTCGCTAAGTTTCTGGATTCGTGCAGAGAATTCACCCGGGTGTCGCCACTGTGCGGAACACCCGGAAGACATGGTGGAGCATACTGTAAAGGTGAGCCCCGCCTGGGCGGAGCATCGCCGTGTCCTCGTGGGGGCGATCGGTGGCAGCGATCTCTCTCGCCGGGCCTTGGTTCAGGCCATGGTCCGGAGTGAGGAGGGATGGCAAGTGATCGCCTCCTTCTGCGAAGCAGTAATGCTAGCAAAGGAGGAGGCCGACCGCATCAGGCAAAGGCAACGGGGCGCTTGCCCCAGCCGCCGTGGGATTCCGATCCCGATTTCCGGCCACCGTTGACGCGGGCTTGTGGACGGCGTACAATGGGTAGCACGCTGTCCGATCGTCCGGTAACAGACCGGACCGAGACCAAGTCTTCGACGGCGCGTACTGTTCCCACGCGCCTCAAGGAGCTGTCAGCAAACCGTAAAGGTCCAGCCTGCTAGCTGCAGGCAGGCAGGGCCGAAGCCTGCTGGGGTCAAGGGCCGTTTTCCAAGGGGAAGTCTCAGCCCCGGTATGATAGGCAACGAAGCAACGGGCAAGGTTTTTAGTCAGTAAGAGTCTGACACTATTTCCCGCTCCGCCCAAGGGTGGGATTTGTCATTGGATGATTTTACCTACCAACAAGACAAAGCCTGTGCCAAATACTACGTAATGATTGGCTTGACGAATATTTTTTATCCAATGTTTTAGTTTTTGATATAGATATCAATAAATCGAATAGTTTAACAGGATATTGGCCTTTTTTCTATGTTACAGAAATTGTTTGACATTCGAAAAAAAATATAAACAATGGAAAACAATTGATTAAAATTTTTATTGGTACACGTCTCTCATCTTTATTGTTAGTATGGATTCATCATAAAAATCATCTTACCAAACGTTAACAAATCGTGAATTATCTCTGCACTCTAAAATTATATTTTAAATATGATGTTTCCGCTTTTGTTCATTACCTACTACCGTTATAATAATGGGTATTAAGAACAACATCTATTATAGGTACAAAGCGGTGGTGGAATCAACGAGAGAAAGTAATGCCCTCTTGTTGATCCAACTGCACGATAACTGAAATCTGGGTATTATAAAAAAATATTCCACCCAATCCAATTCGGATCATGGTGGTCAATGGAAACTGACCAACTACGCAAAACATATTAAAGTGCACAAGCATATTATTACGCGCAACCACATGTGCAATCTTGGTTCCTTTACTCTCAGAGTCCAATGAGGTTGTATTCCAGCACAACTGGTAAGAGATCAGGCGCAAGACCAAAGGCTTTTCGAAGCACAGGTGTGGTGTCTCACCAAAACTTTCGACCTCCAGGCTGCCACAAAGTAATTTCTTCTTTGTGTTATTCCTTAAATTTAAAAACGCGCGACTGTTGCGCTACATCTACAATAAAAGCTCACTGAATTATGATTGAACCTTATTTTCTAAATTCTGGGTTATTCCGCTTGTTGCTGTTTTGTTTTGACGTCCCGTTGTATATCTGTGGATATTGTTCGAGATAAAACATTTCGACAAAGCGTTCTGTCGGGCTACTGCACGTCGGAATGGCATTCAGTTGGCCAACAGTTAGTCGATTTGGTGTTCTGTCGACCAAATGACTGTCGGGATAGCGTTCTGTCGAGATAAACTCCATCGACTTAGTGTTCTGTCGATCTAATGCAGGTCGAGATAGTGATCTGTCGGGATAGCGTTCGTCGGGATTTCGTTTGTCGGAATAGTGTGGTACAATCATTGCGTACAGGGTACTACTGATGCGTAAAAAACCAAAATGCCGAGTTGTGCAGTAATTATATGCAAAAATAGGTCACATATCATCAACCTGAAGACAAATGGCGTATCCTGCCACCGGTAATTAAACAATTAAGTCACTGTTTTATATTTTAAATCAATTTTTAAATATTTCACGAACGCAAGTTCGGAACGACACGAACTAGACCGAACTAGCCCGAATCTTCCCGAACGCAATGACCGCAATGACCGTTCAAGATTTAGAGAGGTGCAATCGAGTGCGTGAGGCTGATTTTATCGATATGCGTATTATTCGCAGTTCAATATATTTTTTTACATTTCTATGAATATTGTCGTATTACATGTATAGTAAGAGTTAAATTAGTTATTGAATGAATGTTGTTTGAACGAAATTAAGGTATTCTTATTTCAATACCCGTGAACTTAAATTGACATTATATCTAAAGATTGAGATGATCAAAAATTATAGTACAATATGATAAGTAGCACGATAAACAAGTATAATTTTATACAGTTATTTATTTTTGGTCAAAAGTTACAATATTTTATGTTCGCTATGCAAAACTATTAAATCATTATTTTTTTAAATCTGGGTATTTGGTGTTTTCGTACGCCCTAGTTGTAGTGGAGCTGGACCAGCATTGATCCAAGCATTTTTATCTTGACTATAATTCTCCAACTTATAATAATATAATTTCTATTCCAACTCCTTCTGTTTTCATGCAGTACGACTGTGTAACTCACTTCCAGCAAAGATTTGTGATGAAAAAAATATCTTTTTTTGCGATTCGGAAAAGTCTTTGAGAAATTTTGGAATTGAACCATTTACATAGGTAAATTTATACGGAATCCTTGGTGCGCGAGTCGGATTCACACTTGACCAGTTTTTTTTTGTTAGATGTATTTATTTTGAGTAGTTAGTGTGAGTTATTTCATCATAACGAATTCGATCCTGTCAGCATCAACTACCTACAATTTGTTTAAAATGAAAACGAGTTTGCTAGATGACGCTATTTTGATTCCTTAGAAATTTATGTTAACGCTAGCAAGTTTGAATACGTGTATAAAATTTACCTAAATGTTTAAACCAACTCTGAATGTGGGTAGTCAGTCACATAAGATTAAAATCATATAGTTAAGATTAAGTAATATATTGTTTAATAATAACAGCAATTTAATTTAACAGAGAACGTTCCCTTGAACCGGTAATACGATATAAAAAAACTAATTCCTATTTTATTTTATAATCATTACTCACTTTACCAAAATTCAAAATAAAAAAAAATTAGACGAAGTAATTATATTACAAGAATATGCTGAAATTAAATATCGATAACAATTATCGACAATCGGTTCGATGCTCTAATTGCATGCGTGTGCATTGAATGTTTCCGTGCTTACAAGCGAATGCCCCGCCCATTCTATTTATGTGTGCTATTAGAAATTGATTTAGTGTGCCTGCTTTCTTCTTAGTGTGCGTGTACAAATTTTGAGTGTGTGTCGTAAATACACTATTTGTGAATGTTGTAATTATTTTGGTGGGAGATAAGCGGTTGCGCAAGGATTTCTTATTACTTTGCAATGGAGATATGCCTATATCTCCGGATATCTATGCTGTAAAATAATAATAATAAATAAAAATACATTATTTCACTTCGGATATCCAAACAATCGATATTTTGATCGATAGTCTTCATTAGTAGATCTTTACCTACCTACTTACCGGAGCACCACTAGCTCCCCAGGGCTAGCAACGGCCGTATTATGAAATATACCGCACTGATAAAGTATCGTTATGTTATTTATACATTGCTTGTCCAGTTAATGAGCGTCAAAATTAGGTAGTGGTTAAAGAGCAATGTATTTACTGTAAGAGTAATACAGTCGCTTTCATATTTGAAAACAAAAATAATGTAGTAATAGCAAGGGATATTATAAGATTTGTTTTTTTTCCTGATTTTGAGCGAGAGAAGTAATTTGATGATTTAGTCAGTACAAAATCTAACATGCCCTTTCGCTCCACCCTAGAGCAAGAGAAGTCAATTGAAGATTCAGTAAAAATCTATCACGCCCTTTCTCTCCACCCTAGAGCAAGAGAAGTCATTTGATGATTTACTCAGTACGAAATCTAACACGCCAGTCCTCTCCACCCTAGAGCGAGAGAAGTCATTTGATGATTTAGTCAGTACAAAATCTAACATACCCTTTCGCTCCACCCTAGAGCGAGAGAAGTCATTTGAATATTTAGTCATTACATAATCTAACATACGCTTTTCGCTCCATCCTAGAGCGAGAGAAGTCATTTGAAGATTCAGTAAAAATCTGGCACCCTCTTTCGCTCCACCCTAGAGCGAGAGAAGTAATTTGATGATTTAGTCAGTACAAAATCTAACATGCCCTTTCGCTCCACCCTAGAGCAAGAGAAGTCAATTGAAGATTCAGTAAAAATCTATCACGCCTTTTCTCTCCACCCTAGAGCAAGAGAAGTCATTTGATGATTTACTCAGTACGAAATCTAACACGCCAGTCCTCTCCACCCTAGAGCGAGAGAAGTCATTTGATGATTTAGTCAGTACAAAATCTAACATACCCTTTCGCTCCACCCTAGAGCGAGAGAAGTCATTTGAATATTTAGTCATTACATAATCTAACATACGTTTTTCGCTCCATCCTAGAGCGAGAGAAGTCATTTGAAGATTCAGTAAAAATCTGGCACCCTCTTTCGCTCCACCCTAGAGCGAGAGAAGTCATTTGATGATTTAGTCAGTACAAAATCTAACACGCCCTTCCTCTCCACCCTAGAGCGAGAGAAGTCATTTGATGATTTAGTCAGTACAAAATCTAACATGCCCTTTCGCTCCACCCTAGAGCGAGATAAGTCATTTGATGATTTAGTCGGTACACATTCTGACATTCCCTTACGCTTCACCCTATAGAGAGATAAGTAGGGTTCAATCCCGGGAACTCTCGAGCCGAGAATTCGCGGGAAATCTTAGGCCTTTGTTCCCGGGATATGAAGCTCGAGAAAAGTCGAGAACTCAAGAAATCATATTTTAGTTTATAAGATTTTAAAAGACAATACTTTTTTGTGGTTTTAGCATTAAAGTAATAGAAAGTTCAGAGTATGCGTGTCATTGTCAAGATTAATACTGCCTACATATAACTGTAGGTAGTTTTAGTCTTGGTAGTTATTTAAAAAAATGTAATTATCGGGTACATTGCAACAAGTTTTCAATGAAATAGTACATTTTGATACAAGTGGGTGAAAGTTTGTCATTGCAGCCGAGGCGAAATCCACCCGAGCCGTGCAGGCGAGGGTGTCATGAAGCCGAGTGTTAAAGACTACGTTGAAGACACGCTGGTTTGGCAATGACTATTTCTGCACGTGTGGCTTGCCTGGCAGCTGTTTAATTGCAATATTGTACATTTGTCTATTAACTGCTCCATCTTTTTTATTAACTTTATAATGTACATTGATACTTTTGTTTTCCCTCTTACATTCTTGTGACATTGTTTTTGCAATGTTTTTTATATTATATAAACATAGCCTACCAATTTTATTAGTAATTTATTATTGTATACATCTTATGTATTGACAGTTTTATTTTTATTTTTGTATAGCTTCTTTTGTGATGTGAATGTGAGGACACCAGAGACTATAAATTCAAGGATTACAATTTTTATCGTGCTTTTGGGTACAAAGCTGACCGGTGTACATTGTCCTCTCATATATATTAATATTGTAGTATGAAAATATTGTAGAAACAATCACTTTTTTAAAAGAGTACCCATGGGGTTTCTTGCCGGTTCTTCTCCATAGGAGACGACCAATTGGAACCGTGCGCTAGCTTCTGACATTTTATAAGTGCCCATGCAGGTCTATATAAAATAAACGATTTTGAGTGAGTTTGAAGTGCTGCAGTGACAAATCTCCACGTGTATCAAACGACGTTTTTCAATACACTTACGAAGAAATACGAAGAAAAATCCACCAATAATCTATCTTCTATCGGAAAATTACGTCGCATTCTCGTTCATTTTGTACTAAAGAAAATTTTCCAAAGTTACCTTACAATTAAATTTTATTTGATGGCAGTAGGCTATAGCATCTAAAGGATTCTCTTCAAATGTTCTTTTTCATAACTATCACAAATGAATAAGTTAGTTAATATTAGGTATATTTCTTTTCCCGCGTATAACTTTTGCAGGTATCAAACCGTATACATCCTAATATTAAAAATATAAAAAATCCAAATATTTTTGAATTTAGAACACAGATAATTGTTAATTTTTTGGTATTAACAAATTATTGCTTACGTAATCGTGTCTATTTATTATATTATATTCAAAAATTATTTTAAATTTTCATTAAATATTAATACCTTACAAATATCTGCCTCTTTGCTTTAAAAAAATAATAATCACCCTTGACCGTGACGACATAGAAATGAAAAAAGCCCTTGTTTTGATAAATTAAAAAAAAAGCACGCGGTTGATAAACATGCCATATCGAACCTAATCGTAGTGCGATTGCAGGCAGTTTTCGAGTGAAAATATTTTTTTCATGTCAAACTCTTATAGCGCGATAAAAACCTATGTAGGTTTTAATATTCATTGAGACCATTCCAAAAAGTTCAAACACGATAGGGTTATCTTATTGTGCTTATTACTGAGTTTCTATGATCTGACCCTGGTTACCATCTAGCACTAAAGTACTCGTCAAAACGAATTACAGGAGCCCAAATTCTTTTAGTTATTGAGTTCCTATGGCCACCTTGCGGGTCTATCATCAGATCATAACAACTTTGCATTGTCGTCATGCATGCAAAATTTTAACTCAACCGGTAACCGGTAAGTGGATCAAAAATTTAACAAGATTTGATCACAGACAAACCTCGGGACGGATGAAACTAAATAAAAGCAACTGTAAAAATAATTCAAACGCGCTGTTGTTGTACACATCGAGCACTAGCTAATAACTTACGTGTTATTTGAATATAAGAAGATATTTTTTATGATACCTACTAAATTTTTCTGTGGACTACATTTTTCATTATTAGAACTGAAAAGATTTGCTAGACAATACGTAAATGTAAATTTCTCGACAACCCGAGAAGACCCGAGAAATTGTCCTCGATTTTCTCGTGCCCCGAGAAATTGAAAAACCCGAGAAATCATGAACCCTAGAGATAAGTCATTTGAAGATTCAGTAAAAAATACATACAGCCGAACATAGAACCTCCTCCTTTTCGAAGTCGGTTAAAAATCTATTACGCCCTTTTTCTTCACCCTAGACCTAGAGTGAGAGAAGTCATTTGATGATTTAGTCAGTACAAAATCTAACAAGCCCTTTCCCTCCACCCTAGAGCGAGAGAAGTCTAGAATAATTTGTTTTGTTTATATGTATTAGATTTTATTCGAGCTTTGGTACCTTATCGTTTTATATAATTTGTCCTACTACTTGTAGTGTGAACGTGTAGAGGTAGGTACATACGTACCTACGGTAGGTCGCACGTTAGAGCAAACAAAATCAGAGTAAACTGAACCCTTGTTTTATCGAAATTCACACCTTGTTATCATTAAAGAATAAGAATAAAGTATATTAATCTTTTCCTAATCTCAAAACAAACAACTAGAAAAAGTAAAAATAAGTACAAAAATAATAGTTTTGTCAAAACATCTTTCCCTTTTTGTTTACACATCCTTCGTATAGCCAACGACGACAACTGTTTTATTTTTACCCATCTTGTAGAAATTACCGATTTATTTTTATCAGCTGGTCACGGCTTAGAGGGGGTGCGGGCGGCACGGCTAAAAAATCGGCATACGTCCTTCCTCCAAAAAGCTCCGCGAGCGACTGAATGACACGGAGCGAGCGCTTACATATATAAGGTGTTAAAAAATTAACTGCAAGAATTTTTTCCACTTAATCGACATCGAAAAACGAACAAATAAAAAAAAAAAAAATTTTTTTTTGAGCGTTTTTATATTTTCACATAAATAAAATAATTTAGTATAATATTTTTTTGTGCGCTGTACCCAGGGCTGCGCTTGCGGCTTGGGCCGCCATCGTACCGCGCGCGAGCGGCTTGCTAGCGGTTCCCCCGCCGCCCGCTACTCTTCCCGCAGCTCTCTCTACCCCTTCCCGACCCTTAGTTGTCCGAAATCCGTCGCGCAGTAAGGGTGTTTTCTTGTGTCATTACGGCGAATACGTGCGTTCGTGCAGTTTCGTGCTTTTAATAAAGCCGTTTACGTATTCCAATCGAGAGTACTTAGATATGGTAGTGTGCAACATTACGACTGGTCAAAGTTTAGCTGCGGCACGTAACCGTTACCGTGAACTGTATGGTGAGCAACGACGAGTGCCTGCTGTCCAAACAATCCTAGGAGTCTACCAGCGCTTATTAAGACTAGTTAACTTAATTTAAATAGTCCTATAGGCATAATAAAATATGCTATTTGTAAGTAAGCTCGATAATTTGCCAGTCCAAAGTCTGAGAAATGTGATGGAAAAATTAGAATCAGCTGTTTACGAATTTGCGCCGTCGCGTGTCGTGTCACAGGGGTGAACGACTCACGCGTACCTACGGCGGGGCGGCCACGCCGGCGCACGTGCGGTGTACAGTGCGCATATTCAATAATTTTGTGTGAAGTGAAAATATTGCTTATCTCCGAAACGGGTTGTTATTTAAAAATCTTTTTTCGCCAAATTTTTTTATTTGTAATTCTAAACCAGTTCTTACTTTTGTTGCAGTTAATTTTTTAACACCTTATATAGGGTGTCTCATAAGGACCCAACTACTTTAGTTGGAAAAGGAAAATATATTAAACTTATTTTTGTATGCATTTATTGGAATGAATTAAAAGATAAGAACCAAAATTTTACTTTTTAAACACGACGTTATTTAAATGCGGCCATCGCGTTGACGGCATTCCTCAAACCATTTTCGTCCACTTTCAAAAACTTTTTGAATTGGTCGAGCAATACTCCTGATTTTTTCTTCAATATTGTTTCTTAAATCTGTTAAATTTCGTGGATTATTCTCGTAGAATACGCTCTTAAGATAACCCCACAAGAAAAAATCACGTGGGGTCAAGTCAGGGCTCCGAGGTGGCCATTCAATATCACCTCTTCGTGAAATCACCTTTTCTCGGAACAACTCGTGCAATGCAGCTAAAGAGTTGTTAGTGGTGTGCGATGTGGCCCCATCCTGTTGAAACCATGTCAGCCGGTTATAATGCTCACATTGTTGCAGTTGAGGCCCGAAAAAATTACGTATCATGTCGACATAGCGTACAGAAGTTACAGTCACTGCATGTCCTCTATTATCTTCATAAAAGTACGGCCCAATAATGCAGTTCGCTGACATAGCGACCCACACGGTCACTTTGGTGCTATGCAACGGGCGTTTATGTAATGTCTGTGGATTCGTTTCTCCCCAAAAACGACAATTTTGACGATTGACTTATGCGTCCAAATGAAAATGTGCCTCATCGCTAAAGAAACTTTGGTGGTGTGCGGAACAGAGAGTAAAGTCCCACATACCTCCGTTGAAAAGGGAGGATCCTCCGACCAGACGGGTGTTATATCTGGTGGGCTACTGCCCGATAGATGATTTCGGGTTTGTTCTATATGTTCCAATCGCGCCGCGAATCTTACTTGCGCGATGCAGGATTAGTTCATTTGTGACGACATAGATGTCGCCACATAACTCCCCTCCGGAGATCGGAGATCGATGGTTCTTGATGCTTCTTGATACGTCGTGTGATGCGTGCCAGGCCAATGGAGGTTGGTTCAAGTGAGTCGGAACCGGATTCCGCATAGTTCTCGGTGAGTCGGAACTGTCTGCGGTGATGCCCCAGTGAGTCGGGGTGGTGCTATCCCAATGAGTCGGGATACGATGCTGCAGGCTCCAGTGAGTCGGAGTAGTGCGGCTGGCTCCAGTGAGTCGGAGCGGTGCTGTGCGACGTAGGGCTTGACTGCTGTCGTCGACCAGGAGAAAGCTCTTCATATGACTGGCCGAAGGTGCAAGTGCTTAGCCAAGGTCGCTGATGAGGCTGAGGGTGATGACCAGGTATGACCAAGTAGGCATGCTGGTGGTCAGGATACCCATATAGCCGTGGGTGCTGGCTGTATGGCTCGCTGCTCGAAAGCTTGAGGAAGTGATGATGACGTCACGAAGTAGTAGCTGCACGAAGGCTGCGCTGACGTTCTTTGTCGAGGGTCACCAGTTTGGTGGTAGCGGAACAGAGAGTAAAGTCCCACATAGCTCCGTTGAAAAGGGAGGATCCTCCGACCAGACGGGTGTTATATCTGGTGGGCTACTGCCCGATAGATGATTTCGGGTTTGTTCTATATGTTCCAATCGCGCCGCGAATCTTACTTGCGCGATGCAGGATTAGTTCATTTGTGACGACATAGATGTCGCCACAAAACTGTTGTTGAAATTGTTAAATCTCTCAAACATTACATTCACAAAATTCAATCTTGTAACGTAATCATTTTCATGAAGAGCTTGCACAATCTGAATTTTATAGGCCTTTAGGTGTAAATCAGATCGCATTATGCGGTGAATAGTCGCTCTTGATAATCCCAGCTGAAGACTCACCCTTTCTAACGCTGAGTCGAGGCTGTCGGCTTACAGAATTTGCAACTGACTGAATGTTTCCAGGCGTTCGTGCTGTCCTTGGACGGCCGTGATGGATTTCGCCAATAGTGTTTCCATTAGTAATGAATGTCTGGATCCAAGCTAAAATTGTTGCATTGCTTGGAGTTTCCCCAATGTTGAGCAGTCGATAATGTAACCGATACATCCGTCGAACTCGAATGAGTGATCAATTGTTATCGAAATACGCGCGCACGCAAAACGAGCGTTGCTCTCCCGTGTACGGCATGATTGCAACTAAAAATTTAAAAAATGCTCTAGTAAACGACGCCCACGCCACCCCTACCCTGCGCCTTGTTTGCTTCTCGCTCACTCTTGAAATAGTTGGATCGTTTTGAGACAAAACTCAAAATCAAGTGGATAAATACAGGATATTATCACTTGATTTTGAGTTTTGGAATAGAATAATTTTTATATTTCACATTATGAATGCAGAAATAAATCACATTTTTTACGGCTTTTATTATGGTGTAAGTTTAATTACTTTATAATATAATTCGAATAAAACGAACGGGAAATTAATTTAAATTTTGACTTGTCTTTGCGATTTAATTAGATGCAGTAATTGTGTTTTGGAATGCAGAAATCTAAAGATTAAAGTGTAAAATATATAATATATTTTTCAGATTTAAAATCCATTTAGTTTATGTATAAAATGTTATTGTAAACTCTATTTATTTGGAAAGCACAGCCTTAATTTTTTTTAATTTTCAAACTCAGTATTTTTTTTTTCTAATTAAAGCTCTTAGTGCACACATATTGCTCGCGAAGTTTTATAATGGACTTAAAAGTCAAAGCACAATTTACGTATAATTGTACTTTTTTAACTTCTGTCTAACGCTCTCGCGAATATAGTCCAGAATATTGAATAGAAGTCCTCTTCGTAATATGCTAATTATATTATTCGTTTCTTGTAATATTAATTTATTAGCTTATATTAATTTACTGATGGCTTTTATATTTTTAGGTGATCTAATAACGAGGAGAACAGGAGACAATATAGATGGCTATCCTCTGTTAGTGGGTATCTACTCTTTGCTACGCCAAAGTAAAAGTGAAAATGTTGATATCTTTGTGGATTCCTTATGTACATATGTGAGGTTAGTAACGCTTTTACAGTTACACTACTGAACCGATTTTGATGAAATTTTTTACCGAGTAAGTTTGAACTCCAAGAAAGGGCATAGACCTCTTTTGGTCTGGTTTTGGCTTCGACTTCATGTGTTAATAACCGACATTCACGAGTACGAAGTCGCAGGAAAAAGCTAGTCATTTAGGGTCACCGCTGGCTGCGTTAAGCGGGCCTGCCCCTTCATGTTTTGTTTAATCACAAAAAAATCGATCCAGTGACAGATCCCGAGTGGGTGTTCAAAAGCTTATATACATAGAGACCGGCTGACCCGGGAAACGTCGTTCTGCCATATAAAATATAATAAAAAAAAAAACGAGGAGGCGGTGGGAGGGTAAAAAATAGCTCCCGACCTATTCTCAGACCTACCAAATATACACAACAAAAATGATAATAATCGGTCAAACCGTTTCGAAGGAGTTGGATAACAAAGACGTGACACAAGATATATTTTATGCACTGCATTCAGGCAGAAGAAACGCCTGAGTTTCATAATTGTGCGGACCGCCTGAAGGACACGGTGGAGGTGTGCCCCGCTTGAGAGGAGCACTGCCATTTCCTCGTGGAGGCAATCAGCGGCGGTGATCTAGGTTCATGCCATGGTTCGGAGCTGAAGTGAATGGGAGGCGGTCGAATCCGCGTGCGAAACAGTAATTCTAGCGGAGACGCCTGCACGCGTGAGGGAACGCCTCTCGCCTTGGCCGCCGCGACCCCAACCCCGACGACCAGCCAGAGCCGGCTTTACCTGTAGTGCACGGTGTGCGGTGCACACGGGCGCCGGATCCTAGGGGGCGCCGAACGCCCGCTTACGGTTGTGAAATAATCATTGTTTGTGTCATTGACCCGACCGTAATAAAATACTAAAAAGTTTGAAACAAGTCACTTTAAGCAGTCAGATGCTGTTGGTCTAATTTATTTTAGTAGGAAAAACGATAGATTTGACGCCCGCGCCATCAACAGCATCGAGACTAATTTAAGTGGTGCTAGGCAGAGCCTGCCAGGATTGGCATGACTGCCCTTTTTGGGCTACAAGCTGATTTCGGTAATCACTATGTATATTCTGAAAGATTATGAAGCGTGTTTTGAACTCGCGCCTCATGGCATACCTGGACGGTAACACTCTCCTCAGTGATCGTCGTGATCGACGATACGGATTTCGCCGCAATCGGTTTACTGGGGACCTACAGTGTATACCACTTAAGACACATACTTAAGACGCAGAGAAGAATGGGTCTTAGACATCTCGAAGGTCTTCGACAGGGATATGCACGCTAGCCTTATTTGTAAGCTTCCAACGTACGGAATTTCTACGGGTCTGAATGCCTGGGCATTGAAGCCCATGACGACCAATACCAGAGTTTCTCTGGGGTCTGTTCTCTCTGCAACTCTTTTCCTGACGCAGTCAACGATCTGGTAATGCCCTTTATCTCTATACCCATGTATATAGATGACAGCACCGTTATAGAGAGATAAATACCTGCCGAGTACACGGACTAGTAAGGACCTAATCCAATCCGAAAGGTCTCTCTTTCGGATTGGATTACTATCGGACTATGGTAGACCGTATGAGTGTCTCACTTCAGGCAGTCTCCAAATGGGGCGAAGTTAATCTGGTGGGATTCTAAGCTGCCAAAACACAAGTCTCTTCAATGCCAAAAAGAGCGCGTTCATCATGGCTCCTGCTTTTCAGAATGTATCCTTGGAGAGCACCGACCGCCTTCAGCTCTTGTGAGTTGAAATTTCCTCAAACATTAAATTTGGGCGGTTCATTGAGTCTAATGCCAAGGTAGCTGCTAGAAAACTTGGTGTTCTTACAAAGGTCCGGCGGTACTTCACACCGGGACAGTTTAAAACCAAAGGTCGGACCATGTGTGGTGGAGTACTGCAGCCACATATGGACTGGTGCTGCGAAGTGCCATTTCGCAGCTTTGGACTCATTGGTAAAGCGTGCAAAGAAGCTAATTGGTGATCCAGGTCTGGTTAATACCAATCTTCAAAACCTGTAGCACACGTCTAATGAAGCCATAACTTTTGGTATTTTACAGGACCTATTTTGGCAGGAATAACATGACTTGATTCCGCCATCGCCTTTCTACCATCGAACAATCCGACGACGTATAGCAAGTGTCCACCCTAACGTTGTTGACACCTCTACCGTCTCTTCGAAACTTCGTCACTTCGTCGTTTATACCTCGTAAATCCGGACTGGAATAGTTTGTTTGCTGTTTTCAAGGCTAGTGTGATAAGGCTCTTAATAAACTGGTACGATTTACCATCATCGATTGCATCACTGCTTGCCATCAGGTGGGATCGCAGTCAAGCACTAGTTTATACCATTTAAAACAAATATGCCAACTAGGAGGCGCCAAGGTATTGATTACACACTGGCGCTCCGAAGACTAGAGCCGCCTCTGCTACCAGCTACCGTAGGCATGAGCTTGCGGACGACTTTAAATAGGAAGCTCACCTTCCAGCCGTTCGGTTACCGTCTGAACCGAGCACAAGTTTTCGACCCAGCTGGAGTGATGCCCACAGGGATTCTTGAAAAGGAAACCTGCGGTCCTAGAATGCTAAGGGCAACTGTGTCCTTCACTCAGGTGTGGTTTTACTCAGTAAAAATATGATACGCCCTTTCTTATCTCAAAAATATTTAAGTTGGTATTCAATTAATTTTTTTATATTTTTACGTAATAAATATTCAACAAGGGGGGAAGAAGTTGACTAATTCTTATTTTTTCTTACATAGTCTTTAGCCATACTTTGGAAAAATTTTGACCCGCCTATGAGGGGCTCAAAAATTTGTCGAAGTCATCATCCTTAATAAACGAATGACGCCCAAGTCATTTGCATTTTAAAATTAAATTATTTAATAAAATCCATCTTAAATTTCAGACTAAAACATGCAGAATCACCCAATGATGGAGCTTCTATTGTAAGGATACTGCAATTATTTTCGGAAACATTCAATTATTCTTTTGAGAAACTTGAAGATAAACTTCCTCTAATATTGCTGACACATACTCTTCAAAAGTAGAACTACAAAATTAAAAGCTTGTAGGTAATAAAGCAGCATGGTTCACATTTACAATTATATTTTATTGTTATATAAAATTACATATTAATTAAACTAATGAGTTTTATTTTTTACCAATATTTTGTAATTTTTTCACTTCTAGCTGTATCATATGTTACAGTAATGCAGAATGCATTATTTTGTGTAATTTATTTCTGTGTAATAACTCGCCTTGTGTACAGGCTCACATGAAATCTTCGTGCTGTACCACTGCAGAAGGCGCATTTATTTATAATTTTGTCTTGCTAGTTCAGGATTGAATTGTGAATTGTATTTTGCTTTCATTCCGGTATCTTTTTCAATTTCTGTATTTACAGGTTTATGAAGACCCTTCAAAAACAACTCAGTTCTATATTTTTCTTGTTGCTCACGTTTCAGTCGAGCTTCTCTCAGTTTTTGTATTTTTTTTTCTTTTTCCTTATCTTTAGTTTTGTCTTTTTTGTGTTTCTTTTTCTCATGTTTATGCTTTTTATCAATGGCAGTATAATTATTTGTTTTAGCATTAGGTGTGGCCTTCTTTTTATCCTTATATCTATTATCATGCAGATGTTTAAATGCATTCATTGGATCAAGCATCTGCTTCTTTTTCCAACTTACTTCTCCATTTTTTTCATTAGGCTCTTTTATTTTAGGTTTACCATCTTGATCTTTCAAAACCAATTTTTCATAGGTATCTTTAATAATACTTGATCTGGAGGCCCCGCCTGCCTCTGGTGGCACTTCATACCAATTCTTTTTGCCGAGAGCCTCATTAGTGTCTTGTCCAAGATATGTCAAGTAACCAATTTTTTTCTCATATTCCTCTTGTTTTTCTTTTGCATCCTTGTCATGTTCCTTATTAGTGGTTTTAACAGCATCTTCAAAATTTGCAAATAAGTTAATATGTTCAACAGTTGCTTGTTGTGTAGGCTCTGGATCTGGCTCTTTAATTCCATATTCCAGTAACGTTTGCCTGCTTTTATATTTTAATACACTAAGACGTGCCTCACGGTCAGCTTGCTCAACCCTCAACTTTTCTTGTCGCTCTTTTTCTGCTGCTTCTGCTTCATCTTTCCTTACTCTTGCAATATTCTCTTTTGTTCTTACATGCCATCTATAAAAAAAATTACAAATTAATATTATTGCATTGGATGCAACAGAAATTAGAAAGTAGGACCTATAATAACGAAGGAATACTAAAGAACCCAATTAAAATGATTGACTACAACATATTCACTTATTGGATAACTTGTTTAGGTGTCCTAATAATGAATATTTACCAATAAATTATATTTGAATGTTTTTATTAGTATTTGATGACAAGAGTACTATTGAAGCAAATGTGGTTTATGAAAAACTATAGATTCAGATTCATTTATTGATTGTCAAACATTATAAGTTTTTATTTATATAGGTACACTGAGGGCACTAGGGCACAATGTATATACGCCTAATACATATTGGGTGTACATTTACACTTCAATCCTAATTATATAAAATGTGAATGTGAGTTTGTTATGCTTTAATGCCTTACATACATGTGATCAATCACACAAAGTTTCACATACAAATTGTCAGACCTACAATAAAGAATCATATATATACAAAAAAAAAGCACAAATAGAATTCATCATTAGCAGGGGCCAAAAGCTAATATTATTATGAATATGAAAATGAATGGTTGTCTGTCTGTTACTCTTTCACATCTTTATCAATTTGCATAAAACCTGGCATACCAGTAAAGCATCCAAGAAGAGGACATGGCATATTTCTATCCCAGGAGAATAATCTTGGGATGATTATTTTCTGATGTTCACATGGGCAAAGCTGCTATCGGAAACTAATCAATTATATTATAGATGCTAAAGTAACTGTCTGTTAGTCAGTTTGAGTCTTCCTGTCTTTAATGGCTAAACAGGCTTCGATTAAACTTTTCACAAGTATAGGCCATGTCCTGGAATAGGATAAGAGATCTCAGGAGTATTTTTCCTCCTTTATAAACTATTTTTGTTTGGAGACACGATTTCCACGTCAAAACCGCTGATCCAAGAATAATTGATACATACATGAAGAATATAGAATACTTTTTATAAGCAGATTCGGAAAGAATTAAAATCATAATTATATAATATAGGTACCTTTTCTTAGGAAGGATATTCATTGTAACAATATAATCCTCTAATTAAAACATAACTTAGAGTTACACACAAAATAAAATAAATAAAACCCGAAACGCAAGTCGCAATGTCAAATAAATGTCAATGTCAAACATTGACAAGTTGACAGTACGCCATTTTTATTGGATTTGCATGACGTGAGCGTAGTTCAAGCGTAAAAGTGTGGAATGTCTTAATTTCAGTTTAGCAGATATTTAGTGTATGACGTCCTGTAAATGTGTATGGTAAGTTCAGATTTGTGCATCCAGCCATTCAGCAGATATTCAACAAAAACTGTTTCCGCCAGGACTACGTATTCTGAGCGTAACTTTTTTTTTTCTATGGACATACAAGAAAACAAATACATACAATAATTAGTGTGTAACGAGATGTAAATGTGTATGTATAAATGAAATTTGTGTGTCTTATAATTACGAAGATATCCGAGTTTCCGCTGCGGTGACGTTTGCCAATTTGATGAAAATCATATAAAACGGTTTAGTAGAAAGTTATAATTTTTTATGCACGTTACTTTGGATTTGTGTGTAATGTGTGTAAAAGCAGAATTTGAAAAAAACATACCGTTCAGAAGATATAAAAGTAAACGTAAAATAAGGTTATTAGGTCAAAGCTCTTAAAATAGGAACTCTAGAGTCTAACTTTTTACATGTATCTATAACTTGTAAGGCTCTACAATGTCCTGCAAAGTTTCATGTATGTGCGCTAAGTAATTAATGAGCAATCGCATATTTACTACGACTGGACCACTATATTTTATGACATCCGATTATAGGACTTTTTAATGGAAAAAGCAAAATAAAATATATCCCAATCATTAGTGTATTAAAGCAACTAATCCTATTTGAAATTTCAGCTCATTACACTAAATAATTAAAGAGATATAATAAAAAGACCAGAACAACTACAAAACATGGATAAACCGACCAAGTTTGAATGGGTACGAAAAAGCGGCCGTGCAGTACTTAGACCTAACGTTCTAAAATTTCCAGTATAATGTTGTTATTGTGTTGAATGATTTCGTACAGGTGCGTACACAATTGTTTTGCAGGAAATAAAATAACTTTCTATTAATAAAAGTATTTATTAGGTAACGATTTAACCAAAACAAACGACATTAATAAAAAATAATAAAATAGGAACTAACAGTAAGTATCTAAGTACGTGATTTATGATCTTACCTTGTTTATCTTCCAATCATTCTCACTACTGGCTCAATAAGTATCAATAAGTATGGTTCACAGTCACTTACACTAGCTACGTCAATATCCGAATCCAGTAAGTACCTACATAATATTACGTTGATGGCAAAATAAACAGTGCATACGCACGTTGTCCTTGACTGCACATTTGTGACTGTTACTAAACAAAACGGAACAGGAAGCGCGCGCTCAGAAGATACTTGCCTACTATTCAAACATGAAGTCGAAGCGAATGCCGCATGCCGGTTTGCGCAGGATTAGAGATGGGCGGTGGGTAAATACCCATCGGGTATTTACCGGGTAAATACCCAATTTGGGTATAAACAGGGTTTTTACCCGGTAAATACCCAAAAGCATGGGTATAAACTATAAACACTTTATGGAACGTTTTATTTAATAAAGTTTGGGTGAATTTTAGCCCGTTTAGATATTTTTAACACATCCATGTTTTTTTTTTTTTTTTTTTAATGGTAGGTAAAATCATCCAATGACAAATCCCGCCCTTGGGCGGAGCGGGAAGTAGTGTCAGACTTTTACTGACTAAAAATCTACCCCGTTCCTTCGTTGCCTATAGTGCCGGGGCTGAGCCTTCCTCTCAGAAAACGGCCCTTGACCCCAGCAGGCTTCAACCCTGCCTGCCTGCAGTTATACATCCATGTTATAAGTTCGGCTACTTTCATATGTTTTTCGTTTCATAGCCTGATTAAATTGCTTTATTAACTGATAATAACTGTAATATTAGCATAAATGTAAAATATCTTAACTGATTTGATGAAGTTTCTATATAGTAAATGACATAATATAGGGTGACTGGTAATTAGTGAACGACACTTAAACATGTGATTGTAGTCATGAAAAGCAAACAACTTTTACTACGGGACCAAACCTGAAATCGCGAAAATAAATCTGCTGGTCAGTACATTTGTGTTCGCGTAACTGGTCAAAATGTACTAAACTTGGCTGATTTTCCTCCTTATATAATGTCCTTTCATTTAATTTGGAATCGGAACTCCCTTTTTAGGGTTCCATTGCAAAATGGCCAAGAAACGGAACCCTTATGGATTCGTCATGTCTGTCTGTCCGTTCGTCCGTATGTCACAGCCAGTTTTTTCCGAAACTATAAGAACTATACTATTGAAACTTGGTAAGTAGATGTATTCTGTAAACAGCATTAGGATTTTCACACAAAAATAGAAAAAAAAAAATTTTGGGGTTCCTCATGCTTAGAACTTCAGTTTAATATTTTTTTATGGTTTAAAAAATAACAGGTAAATAGGTATCAGAGTAATCAATGTTGTTATATCAATTTATAAACACGCATTTTAATACTCAAAACTGAATAATATGAATTTGCTTAATTTTTTAACACTACTAAACGAAGATGATATTTATCGCTGGCTATTTGTTTCTTTTTTTTTTGCTTAATTTACACGGTTCTATATTTTTTTGTCTTGATTAGGTACATCTAAGAAATATTCAGTGTTTTTATTGTTTTTTATGACATAAAATATATATTTCTATATTTTTTCATCATGATTACAGAATGAGACCCTGAGAAAAAAAAAGCTTCAAAGTGTTAATGACGTACTTCTATTACAAATTACTTAAATTACTTTCTTTGGTATATCTAGATCTACTGTAGTTTAGTACGAGTATATTTTTTAAGGTTTAACGTAAATTGTATTGCATTCAATTAAATATACATATATGAATACAATATATTAATATTTCCAAAACCAGTTTTAGTCGTTAGCACCAGCAAAATTTTGAATCCTGATCCAAAATGAAACAGTATGAGATATCACATCTACGTGCGCACTCTTTAGTAATTCAAAAACAAGTGGAAGTAGTAAGCATAATACGTATACGCGGAGAGAAGGCGAAGAAGCGGGAACGGTTGATGTGCATATTTGTAAGGATTGAGGGACCGCTGGCCAGCTAAATGCGCCTACTGACGGACTTATTTTATCAATTGAAAGTCAACTTTAGAAACTTTAACGTAAGGTTGAAACGCCGTGAGCTGCACTACGTCAGCATTTTTTTAATATTAATTTCAATCTCATACGCTAATGTAGTAGATTTTTAGTTAATAACAAAGTATCTTCATCGTCACTAGTTCTGAGAATATACGCGAGTTTGCAGGATTTTAGTTATTCATCTTATATACTCAAGAGTTTGATGTTTCACGTTTATTTAATGTATTTTATCAATAAATATTTGTTACGACATGCTGTGATATTCAAATAGTCTTTAATTTAAAACTACTATAATCAAATGTAATATAAACCACCTAATATAATACGTAAAAATACAGAAGTACAATTTTTATATGATTTTTTAGTAGAAAACTATTATTTGCTGACACCATTTACACTTCATGCATAAAACACATTTGATAAACATTTTTTATTGCTTAAAGTGTATAAAAGACTTAAAACAATAATGAAAAGGAAAATATCCACCATTTGGGTATTTACCCGGGTAAAAACCCTGCATTTGGGTATTTTGGGTATTTACCCGGTATTTACCGGGTAGAAACCCATCTCTACGCAGGATTCCCGCCATTCTGTCTGTCAAACTCCAAGCGAATGCTAGAATTGCGGGATCCGCGTAGATTATAAAATATTGAGTGTTCTATTTGTAGGGTACCTACTTATCCAAGAACGTAAATAAGAAGTAGTAAAGTCTACAATGAAGTCTAGAAAATGTTAAGCTTAAAAAACTGGGCAAGTGCGTGTCGGACTCGCACACTGAGGGTTCCGCACAAAACAAACTTACGTAAATGTGTGAGCCCGACTCGCACTTGCCCAGTTTTTGTCTATTTTTGTATTTGAGTTGATTGCTTGCCTGTGGAATTTTGAGGAGCACTTCGGCGACGGCGGTGTGTTTTCGCCGTTGTCTGATGCGGTCGGGCTCCTTTCGCTAGCATTACTGCTTCGCAGAAGGAGGCGACCGCCTGCCACTCCTCCTCGCTCCGTGCGTAGACCGCAGGCGTTCCGCTGGGCCGCTGTAAAGGGCAATGGAAAGAACGATGCCTGCATAGAGCCTCCGGCAGGAGGCGTCAGAACCCTTAGGCAGGAGCGGCTTGAGAGCAGCCCCAGTCCTATTCAGTCTGGGAATTTTGGTGGAATTTTGACGCCCAGACGTCGGAAGTGCTCCTCAAAATTCCACAGGCAAGAATATCTTAGAGGTGAAGTAGTAAAACAGTATATAGTGAAAAAATATGATTACCCACTTTCTTGATGTCCCCATTAAAGTTTCAGCTTTTCTCGAAATGCTACTCTCGGAATGCAACCAGCTATTTGTGTTTTAGTGTTTTATTAAGAAGATACTCGCCTATTTTTTATTATAAGTTAAATTTTTGAGTTTGAATCTATTAAGTCCTTGTGACATTTTCCATTTAAAATAAAGAATTCTGTTTATTTAAGATATTTCCTATTTCTTTTCGTTTTATCTGAGTATCAAGTGCACTATTTAACAAAGAAGTTTTACTTTCAAGTGGAGGTAGTAACAAAGACAAATTGTAATCACCCTTCTAACAACTTACTACTGCAGTAGTAAGAAAGGAAATCAAATTAACAGTATTACTACTGGTAGTAACATTGGTAGTAACACGGGCAAGAAACCATACCAGATCCGCATCATCCACATAGAAAAAAAAAACAAAAAGTAAACTTAATTTGGAACATTAATTGTGCATAGGTACGTGCGGTCACAAAAAAAATATTTTTTGAAACGTTTAAAAATAGAATACTTTCTTTTTTTAAATACTGTTCATTTTCCTTCTAAACCTCAATACACTTTATTTCTAGTAAAAAAAGTTGGTAACTCTACCTTCAAGGACCACTAGCGCCTTAATTGAAATTAAAACCGCCGCGCTGGTTTTGTTTTTAACGCACTTTTAGGCCATGTTTACGGAGACTCGGCGCGTTGTGCGGCGCGTTGGGCGTTTCATCGCACATTGCAGCAGCGGGCCGCGTCATCGCTCGCGCAAACACAGACATATGGCAATGTACGATGGACCGCCCGACGCGCCGCGTATCCGTAATCGAGCACTTAGATACAACACAATGTGCTATACAAATACTTTATTGCCTTTTCTAGCATTTTTACAAACTATATTTTGTATTATTTACGAGTTATGATTTTTTAAACTGGCGGCGCGGCGTTAGTAAATATGTACCTACTATATCAATTTTTTGTAAATATTACGTCTGCCAAATAAATGCATTTGTTAATAGGTTTTTTTTATGGTAGGTAAAATCATCCAATGACAAATCCCGCCCTTGGGTGGAGCGGGAAGTAGTCCTACCCCTTTCCATTCTTTGCCTTGGTCCCAAGGCCCCGGGTGCCATTTTCACATACCCTTTGACCCCAGTAGGCTTCGGCCCTATTGGGCCCCTACAGTTTGCTGACAACTCCTTGAGGCGCGCGGGAACAGTGCGCGCCGTAAACGACTTGAGCTCGGACCGGTATGTTACTGGACGGACGGACAGCGAGCTACTCATTGCCCGCCGTCCGCGAGCTCGCGCCTACGGTGGCCGAAAATCGGGATCGGAATCCCGGCGGCGGCGTGTACGCCGTAGCCTGATGCGGTCAGCCTCCTCCTTTGCTAGCATTACTGCTTCGCAGAAGGAGGCGACCGCCTGCCACTCCTCCTCGCTCCGGAGCATGGCTTGAACCAAACCCCGGCGCGAGATATCGCTGCCGCCGATCGCCCCCACAAGGACAGGCGATGCTCTTCCCAAGCGAGGCACATTTGTTAATAGGTACAGATGCATTTATTAAATTGTAATAATTTCGTAAATAAACGTCGTCAGTAAACAATCACGTAATCACTACTACAAATTTGTAGGTACTATTTTTTATCACAAATTCGTCAAGAATTGTGTACGCATCTGTACGAAGCTATTACACTATATTACACTGGAAATTTTAGAACGTTAGGTCTAAGTACTGCACGGCCGCTTTTTCGTACCCATTCAAACTTGGTCGGTTTATCCATGTTTTGTAGTTGTTCTGGTCTTTTTATTATATCTCTTTAATTATTTAGTGTAATGAGCTGAAATTTCAAATAGGATTAGTTGCTTTAATACACTAATGATTGGGATATATTTTATTTTGCTTTTTCCATTAAAAAGTCCTATAATCGGATGTCATAAAATATAGTGGTCCAGTCGTAGTAAATATGCGATTGCTCATTAATTACTTAGCGCACATACATGAAACTTTGCAGGACATTGTAGAGCCTTACAAGTTATAGATACATGTAAAAAGTTAGACTCTAGAGTTCCTATTTTAAGAGCTTTGACCTAATAACCTTATTTTACGTTTACTTTTATATCTTCTGAACGGTATGTTTTTTTCAAATTCTGCTTTTACACACATTACACACAAATCCAAAGTAACGTGCATAAAAAATTATAACTTTCTACTAAACCGTTTTATATGATTTTCATCAAATTGGCAAACGTCACCGCAGCGGAAACTCGGATATCTTCGTAATTATAAGACACACAAATTTCATTTATACATACACATTTACATCTCGTTACACACTAATTATTGTATGTATTTGTTTTCTTGTATGTCCATAGAAAAAAAAAAGTTACGCTCAGAATACGTAGTCCTGGCGGAAACAGTTTTTGTTGAATATCTGCTGAATGGCTGGATGCACAAATCTGAACTTACCATACACATTTACAGGACGTCATACACTAAATATCTGCTAAACTGAAATTAAGACATTCCACACTTTTACGCTTGAACTACGCTCACTTGCATGACTTGGCTACTTCGGCCTTCAAACTTTGACTCCTTTATGGTCTGACATTAAAGAAATACAGACATCGTTGTATCCTTCTTGTATTTTGGACGAGTATCTCAATAGCATTTTCGAGTTAGTAAAGCGTAGAAAGAGAAACCTACACTCAAGACTGTTGAGGGAATCTATCATCTTTCTACCCTTTTCCCAACTAGCTTGGAATCGGCTTCCTGTCAGTGCCGAATTACCCACGTAGCAAGAGTAGCAAATGCTACGGGCCCCGCGCATCAGGGGGCCCCGGTCGGACGTAAAATACCTGGTCAGGATACTTCCTGTATCAAATGATTTCTAAATAATTCTGGTATATCCATAGAGACAATGTAAGGCTACTTAAAGGCCCTGCGTTCTGTGGTAAAAATAAGTTTCTCAATCACACAACGCCGTCTAGTCCCAAGCTAAGCAGAGCTTGTGTTATGAGTACAGAACAACTGATAAACATACATATAATATATTTGTAAGTACAAAAATATAATAGATAAATTACATCCTGATTCAGAACAAATGATCGTGCTCATCACACAAACATTTGTCTTTAATAATCATATAAAAATAATCATAATCATTTGATTTTATTCTTCCTTATGGTTCATCAAATACTTTACCATTGTCGTTTACTTAAACTTAATATTATTAAATATCTGTAAACAATGTCCAATTCCAAAACCAATTCCCATGTTATAAATATAAAAAGTCTGGTATCGATGTCGATACATTTCGGTTTTGATTATTTAAGTGCTTCCCTAGTAATGGCCGCCATCTTTAGTGCCCGGCTATTAGTAGGTATTCACGCTTATTTTGTAGGTTTTTCTGATCCTTATTATTCTAATGACCCATTCACACGTGGGCCCAGCTTCGGCCAATCACCTTTATATAAACGGGGTTTCCCCGATTACACAAAAGCGATTGGCTGAGACTGGGCCCACGTGTAAACCAGGCATAAGGTCTTTGGTTTTTACTGGCAGTATTAAGGTGGAAACATACTTACTTGACGTGGCGTGTCGTGACGCGCCAGAAGCATATTGGTTTCAAACATTTAATATAGTTAGGGACATATTTGTCTGTAGTGTCGTGTCGCACGCGTTCTGTCGATGTCGTGGCGCCGACTGCTCGCCACCGATTGCGCCAGAGCGGTGGTGGGGGTTTATGACGCGACACGACAGACAGGCAAATGTGTTTCTATACTTGCGCGTGCCTCGTGGCGTGATCATCTAGCGGGCACTTTTTAATTTATTATATTTGCAGCAAAATGACTGACGATGTTATTGAACTTGTACGTCAACGAAAAGTTATTTATGACTTAAAGTGTAAAGAGTACAAGAATCATTTGATCACAAATGCTGCTTGGGTAGAAATTGCAGAAATTTTCCCTCTGTTTATAGGATGAACCCAGTATATTCTTTTCTTATTTTTGCTTTTAAGAAGTTTAATAGCTAAGAGAAATTGAGGGTCTTCATCAAAATCGATGTATGAACGATGCAAAGGTTCGTTAAGTACTGTTCAAAAATACCGCAAGAGTACGCCACGACACGACACGTTAGTGTGCACATTCACCGTCTCGCTCTCGACAGTAAGCATCACGACACGCCACGACACTTTAGTGTATTTCCGCCTTTAGCAAAAACAGTAGTTCCCAAAACATTATTTTCATGACTTTCTTGACAGACTGGATTTCGCGCGCTTCGGACGATCCATGGCAGTCTCTATGGCGTGATTAGACTTCTATACTGTTATCTGTACACTACAATTATGAATTGTTCTATCATCTATGGTACGCGTAAACGTAATGGACGTACAGACGCAACGCAAAGCAAACTTTGACTCAATTGAATTTATCTTTATTTGAAACTAAGTATCGGTTGGTGATATTTTAAACATGTTCAAGCGAAACCAGATAATAAATATTTTTATAACTTGATGTTATTAAGCCACCATCGCTGTGTTGTTTGCATTCGTCAACATAATTTAGGTTATCCCTAATAAAATCAACAATAAACCTTTTTCATTATTTTAGTGACGGTATTGGCAAAATGGAAGCTGTAAAGGAGCCTCCTCTTCATAATGCCCCCGCGGAAGGCATGAAAATACCGATTGTATTTGATGAAAAAGATGAAAACGCTGTGGCTTCGGTAGCAACGGATGTAAGTCACAAATCAAACGGTGTCGCAGATTCCGAATTGGCAGAAGTAGCTGCAGTAGAGAGTAACACTGCACCCAGCGAAGACAGTAAATGTGAGATTGAAACATCGGCAGAGGTGAAGAACGAGGCATTGGAAAACGTTGAGTCGGCGGTATCTGTCGTTTCTGAAATTGACAACACAACCGATGTAACTGTTAGCGTGTGTGCAGCTGAACATAACAAAGATCGTAATAAAGATCCCTCTCACGTTATTACCGAATTAGGTAAAGATGAAGTTGAAGACTTAAACAGCACTACAGAAGGAACCCAATTAGAGGAAGCTATCATTAAAGAAGGCAATGTTGTTGAACCACCCTCTGGCAGAGTTACTTTTCAGACTGAGATTTTAGTTGAAACTAATGATAATGAGGTGAATGAGACTATTACAGAAGAGACAGTTATCCATGATCACGACTCCAACAATTTACTTAGTGGACTTGGTCAAAGTATTGAATTAAGTGAGGTTTTACGCTCATCTGATGTTGCTGATAGTGTGGAAAATAATAACTGCGCTGTAAGACAGGAAGTTTTCAATAAAGAAGAATTATTGGACATCTTAGAGGGAAATGATGAAGGACAGTCTGAAACCACACATACACCAAACTTTCCCACAAGTTTTCATTCAAAAAAGACTCTGGAAACACAAATAGCTTTGGATCAGCTTATACGGTTGAAACAAACATCAAAAAAACGTAATGCTGAGCGATTTTCTAGAATAAAAAAAAGTGATAAAGTAGAAAAAAAAGAAAAAGAAGCAAAAATTTGTAAACCCAAAAGTGACAAAATAGTAAAAAATGATAAGGTTGAAAAAGTATCCAAACAAGATCAGTCACCAAATGAAAAACAATCAGCAGAAGGAAAACCCAAAGAAAATATAGTTAATGTTCTGGTGAAAGAGTGGGATGATGAAGAAGCTTTTGAAGCTGAAAAATCTAACAAGTTGCAGGACAATGAACCCTCAGTAGAAAGTACTGAGGAAGGCAAACCTCAAGAAAGTGTTAGTAAAGAAGAAGAGGAAGCATCTGCTGGGACATGCATTGACTCAAATGATGGGAAATCTCCATCTTTGAATAAGAGCAGTGATGAAGGCCAACCGCAGCGGAGACTTGGAAGAGTTATAAAGAAAAAAGTTATATTTGATCCTGATAATCCTGACACTTTTACAAAAACTAAAACTGTTATCAAAAGCAAAGAGCCCAGTACAGAGATAGAAATAATACCACCTAAAAAAATTAAAACTGAGCAAGCTATACAGATTGTTGGCAAATCGCCTTTAACAAAAAAATTACAGTGGAAAAAACCTTCTCCTAAAAACTGCAAACAAAATAAGCGGTTAACTGAGGTTGATAAATTACTGATGGATGAAGGAGCTGTGAATATGATATATCAATTAACCCCTGAGGCACCAAAAGGTAAAAAGAACATGAAAACCAAAGCAGAATTTATAAAAAAATTACAGAGTTCTACACCTGACTCAAAAGAAATGAAATTTCGTGAAAGGAAAAAAGAATCAAAGTATGAGGAAGGAGAAGCTAAAAAAATTCTTGGTGGCAAGCACAGGTCCTCTCTGAGTAGTTCAGTCAAGTCACCATCAGTTTGTGAAGACTTTGAGGCACACAGTGCTGATGATTCTATTATCTATAGACGACACTCATCAAGTTCTTATTCAAGCTCATGCATGAGTCCACGACGGTTGAGTGATGTTGAGGCAAGCAATCAAGGTGGCTCAGGTAAGCCACAAGCTGGTCAAACTGATGTTCAGAACCAGCCCAGTACAATTGTGGGGAACCGCCCAATAGCTGACATGTTCATGTCGGACCACATAGATGCTGTTAAGACAGACATTATAAATAAAGATGACTGCATGTCAATAAAAGAAAAACTAAATTCTAAGTTGAATCTTGCCTTAAATAAGAGGAAACGTGATAATTCCAAAACTGAAAAACCATCAAAGCTAAAGAAAGTTTTGAAAACTGTTGAAAACCCAGCTGTAAATAATGAAGATTTTAAATACTTGGCCATTAACTTTGATCAAAGATTAGCTGAAATATGTGTTCAGAAACCAGGGATTAACTGTAATATTGAGGTAAGTTAAGAATTTTTTCAAACTGTAGCAGGCTGGGGCTGCCCTCAAGCAGCTTCTGCCTAATCTAGGCATTCCAGATACCTTGTGCTGGCTCTACCTGGTAATTGATTTGTCTATGGCAGCGTTTGTGAGGGTCTTGGCCATCCAGATGGTACGACAATACCGCACGGTCTTCCGCGAAGCGGCAAGCCTCCCTGTCGGCCTCTTGCCATGGGATCTGGAGGCTACAGTCTTTACACGGAAACACGATTTGCGTATGGAGATAAACACCAGGTCTCATGACTATAGCGACTGTCGTAACCCAGTGCTGGGCACGCCATAATATAGTTCCCTTCTTTGAGGAGTGACTGGAGAGGTGTCACGGCGTCCTCACTTTCTGTATGACGTAGGTCCTCACCAGATAATGTAAGTTCGAGAGGCTCCTGATTCAGGCAGGAGGCACCGCATTCAAGCGGCTAAAACGCCAGGGTGTCACCATTGTGTGGACTTCCCAAAACGCAAAGTGGAGGCGATCGGCGACGGTGACCTCGCGCCAAGCCCTGGTATAGACCATGATCCAGAGTGAGGGGTAATGGCCAATGGTGAGCTCCTTCTGCAAAGCATTTTAGCTAGCGAAGAAGACGGCCGCACGTGCGAGGGAACGGACATCTCCGCGACCCCGACCTCGACTACCTTGGCTTGCGGGCGACGAGCAATGTCCGGTAACCGTCTGGACACCGGTGTCGTCGCGTTTGTGACGCCACTTGCAGGTGGAGTTGCCCAGAACCAAATAATGTATAACTATCAAACAAGGGCATGGACGCCATGTCTGTGGATTAAATGTAAGGTAGGAGTGTGGTTTTAGTTGGTAGGAGTCTGCCCAGACTGGTTCGTTTGTGAGGCAGCCTGGTCGTCCATGATGATTTCCCACTCCTGCCGAAAACAAAACCGTCGGGACCGAGCCCTAGGCCCTAGACCGACTAGGGTCGAAGCTTATATTAAGGTTCTTGCTCTTACTCGTGGTCCGAGAACACAAAAGACGACTAAGGATATATAGGTGTGGTTTTAGTCAGTAAAAGTTTGACACCCACCTTCTCTGCCATAAAGCGGGAGAAATTAGATGATTACACACCCACAAAAACAGGAACTATTCTTGCAACCTTTGTTTCGAGTGAGTTAAATATGTATTCAAATAAGACACTTTATTTTTCCTTCACAGATAATAAATGAGTTAGAAAAAGCACTACAATTGATTGGATTAAGGAAAGACATATCAGTGACTCTTTTAGCACCTGAATGTGGGACTACATATTCAGATTTAGACTTAAGACCTTTGTTGAACGATAATACGGAAAAGTCGTCAAATTTTGCTCGTGAAATGGCAGACTCTATTAGGTAAGTTGTAAAAATATGTATTTTTTATAATAAGTCTTCTAAAATTGCTGCTTGAGAGATTATTAGGTAGGGCTGATGATTCGTATTCTCAAAGGCATTATTGGTAGATGATTTTATTAAATTACTAGTTGGTCCCTGTGACTTTGTCAGCTTTAGACACATAAAACATCACAATGTTATAATTTCAAGATGGGTTTTTTGCACAGAACCCTAATTTTTCTTCTTTTTCTAGAAAACCTAAACACTTCTAATTATATTTGCTATCTACCAGTGCAAGTGCCGTCAAAATAGATCCGGCCATTTTGCCGGAAGAAACAGACAGACAGACAGATAAGCAGATTGACAAAATAAAAAAAATAAAACATTTTTCTTATAGGTATTGAATATACTTTAATATGCATTTGTTTAGATTTTATTCACATGTAATTTATTTATAGCTAAGTCATAAAGGACCTGGCCCTAATGATAAGAAAGCTTTATATAACTGATGCAAATGTGTAGTTCACAATAATAGCGAAAGTCTATATAATCATATTGAAAACCTTGTGAATGAATGAGCAACTTAAGATTATACATATAAACAGTGGCGGATTAAACATGTGGCAAGAGTAGCAATGTTACGGCCGTTACGGGCCCTGCGCATTCGGGGGACTCGTTCAGGGATCTCTCACTTGAACTTAAAAAAAAACTAGACTATCTACCTACATGAAATTAATTAAATGAATAAGGCTTTTTACACTGATAAAAAGGATTATGTTGAGGACGAAAAGGCTTCTGTTTGTCCTGCTCCAGTACGCACCTGTTGTCATTTTTTCTTTTGCTTTTTCTCTCAATTGCGCTTTTTATTATTATTATTTTTTACAATTTCCTTCTTTTTTTCATATTTTTTTTTATTTACTTCATTTTTGCCATAATTATTTACTTTGACGAGTATTACATTTTGTAAACTATATATTTTCTTTTATTATTTTGAATGTCGGGACCATGTCGATTGCTTTTTTTTCTCTCTTTTCTTTTCAGTCATTTGAGTATTTTCTGTGGCCTACCCAAATGTCATTTCCTTGGTATTGTTCGTCAAGTCATTGAGCTTAGTAGTCCTGAGTTGAGCTTTGCGAATACTGACAAATGCTTGCTCTGACTGGATTAGATCAAATCTGTATGATTCTTTCTTCAAAAGACCATCTCAGACAAATCTACACGGTTCTCATGTGATTTGACGATTACATATTTACTGTACGGACTTTAAAAGAGACTTTGCCCGTGAGTTTGTTTCGGTGCTTTTTCTCAGGGTTGTCAGTTAGGAAACACCGGCTTTATCTAGTTTAAACTGACGAAAAAAAATTACGTGTAAAAGTGTTTTATAAAACCTATTTGCAAAATAAATATCGTTTCTCATAAATCTAAATATAGCTGATTTCTTTAGATGTGACAGTTAATTTGTTCCCGACTTTACTCCAAATAAATGTCTACAGAATAGAAGATGTCTAAGAATCCCCCCATTATCGAACTTTTCACGCAATAGATCTTAAAATTCACGGGGTTACACCCCCGTGAATTTTAAGATCTAATTAATGTGTCAATCGTAATTTTCACGTAGACACAAAAAACGTTGTTCGTTTTCCCTGAAAGCTTTGTTCAAGTTTAATCTTAATAGCGTATTAAGAGTAAGCTTGACCGAGTTGTCGTTGTGGAAAGTTAAATTTCTCCCTAGAAAATGTATTAAATGTATATATTCATAATTATCTTCATTACAAGTATAGTATTTTATGTCCGTCTCGCACACTACACTAAAATTAATCGAAATTGGTTCCCGTGAACTTTAGCCGAGTGAGTTCACCCCGGTCTTATAGACCAACGATCCTGAGTCCAAATCAAATGTAAACAGCTCCAAACCAGGGCTATCAAACGTTGATCACGTTTGATAGCCCTGGTTAACTCCATGCCTCCATAACCAGTATCTTTGAGAGAAGGTATCAAAACTTTTAGGGAGCTCATGGACAAAAAGCACCTGACTTCGATTTAATCGTCTGACGAAACACTGTCTCAAAACGAAAGTCGAGACCAGTGCCTATTGCTAATTATGACATAAATGGCTCTGAAACGTGGTAGTTTACAATGCGCCTTATCTGATCGCTTTAAACAACCCAAAGAGCAATGCAGAGGGCTCTGCTCGAAGTTTCCTAGGCGTGATCGAATCGGGACTAAATATAAGCTTAAGTGGCAGTGAGCTGGATACATTGCTCGCAGAACAGATTAGGGATGGGCGATATTAATAAAATATCGAGGTTGCAATTATCGACAGCTTAATATCGATAATTCGTTATTATCGGGCTTTTTTTATTTTATTTTTTTCAAAATACCGATATTTTATAATATCTATCAGAAACCATGGTCAACAGCTGTAAATTATATGCTAAAAATATTGTTAGAAATAATAGACATCATATTTTAAATCAGATTTTATTAAATTATACAAGAAAAAAATAATAGAAGGAAAGGCGAAAAATCCAAAAAAAAAAAAACTCAACCAAACTGGCCAAGTTTAGCACTTGACAAAGAAAAGTGGAAAGAGAGTAGGGAGGCCTTTGCCCAGCAGTGGAATAGTGAGGGCTGATAATAAAAATAATAAGATGAAAAAGTTACTTAAAGCACGGTAATAATATGTACAGTATTTTAACTTCACACAAACGGGCAGAACGCGAGTTATACTTGAACAGCATACGTCCAGTTCGGTACACGCTCGGTGCACAAACACTCGTGATTGACGGGCGAATGCTGTGTCGGTTTTTTTTTGAAATTCGACTTTACTCTATACTACATAATATTGGTAAATTATTATAAAACTGTATCGAATGAAACGAATAAATACATTAAACGATTTTTTTTACATAAGCAAAACAGCACTGATCGAAAAATGTGATTGAGATTCGAGCATAACGCGATATCATAAAAATATCGATATGGCGATATTTTAACGTTACAATTATCGATATTTAAAAATCGATATTTCTGAGATTAATATCGATACTTCAACGATATCATTAAATTTCGCACATCCCTAGAACAGATGGTCAATGGCGTCAGTGGCAACCGCAACCTGAAGACGCAGCGTTAGAAACTGCGCAGCGATCTGCAATAATAATGATTTTGACATGTGGATTAAATCATATCTTGCAGAAAGATTATTCCAATTGAAAGATGAATCTGCCCTATTCCTAGTAAATCTTAACTCTTCAGCTTTTCTGTATAAATTCACAAAGATTGCTTCATCTTCATTCATCATAGAAAAAGAAAAGAAGCCCTATTTATGTATTATTTATGAAAAGAAAGTCTAAAATGTCCTAAGCAAAATTTTCGGGTTCTGGACTTTTATTTCTTTTATCGTACGGATTACGTTAAAACAACCATCATCATCTAGGTTTTCTAAAAGTACTATATTAAGTGGTGTCGTATACAAAAATTAATTTTGAATTGCGCAAAAAAAAAAATATCTATCTTAATAGAAATAAGTTTTTTACATCTTGGTCGAATTTGCTACAGGCTCTGCGCTGGCTTATCCGGCACTGTATATACAGCTTGACGAGACTGATGTGTCTCATAATTATAGCATGTATCTGCTCTGTTGTGTGATATGCGTTTTGCCACATAAAATTCCAATATTATTCTTCCTACTTTACAGATCCCTCTTACAAGCAGTGGAACAACATAGCAAGCTTCTATGCACAGGGATGAGTGGTCGATGTTCTGGCATTGGCCTGGCGCTGATCGGCCTCAGTGATGTGGCGCTGGCCTCCGAACGAGCCAGTTTCGCTATCAGCCCCAAGTCTCATGTCTCAGTTGCACCAATAGAACCTGGAGTATCAGCATTCACTTCGTACCAACTTTTGTCTCAACCTTTAGTAAGTTCTGAGATGCTTTGAATAAATATACGCTACAAAATAATATTATGTTCTATTTTACTAAGTGTTTAAACTTCTTGTTGCAGTTAAACGACTTGATTGTTTTTGGGCGTCGGTTGACTGCGGCTGAAGCCTTGCAAGGTGGTTTGGTGAGCCGCACACTATGGCCTGAAAACTTTAACGAACAAGTCCGCACTATCGCTAAAGATATCGCTGCTCAACCCGCTCAAGTAAGTTAATAATCTTCATAACTGTAGTCGTCTGTTATGCGTTGGCAGTAAGCTCGCCAGCCTCTTCCTTCATACAGCAGTTCCGAGATGTGCGTGTGAGTTATGCCTCCATTGTGTACACATATGTGGTGCCTAGGGCACAAGCATGACTGATAGAGAGCATTTAGGTCGTAGTTGACATTTCCACAAAACTCGCCGGTCTTACACAGTTGAAGTGACGAACATCGGTATTTATAATTAGTATCATCGCTAGAAATCAACTTCCAGTAGTTGGGGTCCCGACAACGACAATTAAACGTTATGTTTGGTGGGACCAGCTGCATGTTCATGTGATGCATTTCTTCCAATTCATCGGGATTCATACGTTGGTAGGTCGTGATTACATTGAGGGCAGTGTCGTTCAAGCCGCATGTTTGCCAATCTGTGACAGGCTGGCAGAACTGAAAGCAAAATTTTATTATTAGACTAAAAACATGTCATAGAGTTACATAGGTAGTTCAAAGGTCCAGAAAAATCATCCCAAATACAAGGGTATTTGTAAGTGAGGCCCCTTTGCTTTACATCTCGTGGAGAGTATTATTAGTATTAAAGAAGCGGCATAATTTACCTGTAAATGAGCTCGGTTGTTCAGTTCAACGAGACTGTCGTAGGTTGCGCGCGTGTCGCAGCGCATGCGGCGCGCACACCGGCACAGCCGCACCAGCGCAGGCGCGCGCCAGTACCGTAGTATGAGTGCAGAACACGCCTGGCGTGGATTACATGACGGCAGGCTGCGCTCACTCTCCTCCTAATAAATGGATACCATCGTATTTTTTAACCGACTTCAAAAAGTAGCACATTGTTGGTCGTATGTTATCTGAACCTACTGACAAAAAAAAACTATTTAAAAAATACTTGAAGTAGTTATTTTTTTAATTGCTAAATAATAATCATACAAGACCAAAACTGCTTGTTACGGCACCCGTATTAATAAAGTTCAAGGGTCAGGAGTCGACATTTAATATGGTCTTGGCTTTTGTTTTTGAGAGTGGAAAATCATTAACGCTAAATGCGCCCGTGTCGGATTGGTCCGACGAGTGTTTTTGAGCCCTGAAGTTTTGTGAATTCGCCAGAGTCGTGTGTACTCCATCTCGTTTAGCTCTTCAATCCCCATAGGCGATAGAAGAGCTAACCTGACCCATGACCCTGCCGGCAGTGTTGCTAGATTTATTATTTTGCCAAGTCGGCATTTTGAAGCTTTTTAGTAAAAAAAAGCGGGATTCTTTCGTTGAAAGCGGGACATAATAAAAAAAACGTATATAATCAGAAGTTTTTAGATAGTTCTTTTGTCTGAATTTAAAGTTACGTGTACGTGACACTAGATAGCAAAAATAGCCATAGAAAATGTATTTTAATAAAAATATGATAAGAATTTTAAACTCAGATTTACCCTATCGGCGGGCGACCACATTACATTGTCTGTGCCACCCAGCCGTGCTTCCTCAGCACGCTGCACACACGGTCGAGTTATTCCCGAAAAGCAGGACTGAGCCTGTCCTGCGCGTGACATTTAATTTAGATTTAAAAATCGGCACATCCCGTCCAAATCGGGCCGTCTGGCAACGCTGCCTGGTGATGGAGGCATAAACGCGAGAGTTTGTCGGATATATCCGACGAAGGCGCTTAAAAGCAGCGCTCTTGGTGAACCCGGTGAACCGACAGGGAGTACCAACCATTTACTGACTGAAACCTACCCGCAATACCGTCTTTCTAGGGCTCCGGTGACTTCTGATCAATCCTGCAGCCCTGACAGGAGTCCTATAACATCACATTTATTAATTTAGTTCTTTGACAGGGCTGGGAGAGATATCATCCCTCATTAAGTAAATATCTTTTTCACAAACTATAATGCAATATCAAAATTAAAGGTTACTAACAAACGGTCAATACTTTCCCTTTTGAAGTTCATGTAGTAAAGTACTTACTAGACCATAATAGTACAAAACAGGCTCGTCGTTGTCATCGCTGGGCTCGACAAAAGTACATAGCACTAATAGCAGTAGTATGTTGAACAACATAGTGATAACTACTGTAATGCGTATACTTAACTGTCATAACTAAGCTGCTTAATAGGTCACAACCCATACCGATAAGATAACCTTGTATCGAGATATTAACTAGAATGGATTTGTTTCGACTGAGTTCAGTACTGTATGTAGTATCATGTAAACTACGGCTCTTTAACACAGAAAGGTTTTTACAATCAGGCAATTTTGCAGTGAGAATCGCTATTCTCTAGCCATTATCCCACTTTTTTATGAGATCCGGCAAAGCATGAGTTCTTCAATGAATCTCAACTAGCCCTAATTTCGATTGCAAAATTATACTCGGAGTCATTTATATTTTTATTTCATGTTGTCTATTGGAAATATTCAACAAACAACAACAACAATTTATGCATACAAATAACTTACGAACCTAATTATTAAAATATATGATAATAATTTTCTGTTTTTTTGTTCCACCATTTATTAATGTAGATTATAATAGCATTATTAAAGTTGGTACAAGTTCTTTTGTTGTATTTACAGAATATCTGGCTAAAAAAGCAACTGCTGAGCATGAAGAAGAGCGGGTCTACATTCCTGAAGCATTTGGAAAAGGAGCGAGATCTGCTTGTTGAGTACTGGACCTCTGCCGAAGGACAAGACATATTACGTGCGACGTACAACGCATAAACTTTTACTATTCTGTTAACAGCAAATGATATTAATTCCATAGTAACCTTTTATTCATGTGTTGAACTTAATTGTGTATTAAAAAAGCACACAAACACGTTGAATTGACCTTATTGTAATTAAAAACATTTTGTTCATAAATAACAAAATTTACGATAAAAAAAATAATTAAGAAAATATTTGCATATCCACGGTATTCTTTTGTCACAAGGCGGGGGTATATTCATTAATTATACAATGGCTAAACATTAAAATAAATGACAAATTGTCAGACTGACATCAAAATAACTGTAAAAAATTATATAAGTAATATGCGCCCTACGAACGTATGGGGATTAGGTATTGTGTAAAGACTGCTATTAATGAGAGGGTAGATAAACAAGTGTGTATGCATACAAAGCTTAGAAAGGTTTCATATATATTTACGGCAGATTGAAATCCTTGGTGTTAATTATATTTTAGTCATAGAAAATTATGTTATATGTTATAGATGAAATTGTTTATGTCCTTGTTTTAGATTTTATGAGTTTATAATTTAAGTTTTAGCATAATTTTCTTTTTTATTTCAGCCAAAGTTTTCACATTTTTTCAGTTTTATTTACAAATATTTTAGTAAATTGTGTAACTTTCTTGATTACTGCGACAGTACATTTTGTTACACAAAGGTGCAGCCATACAGTTGAAATAAAAAAAAAATGTTAATAAATAAAGCAGTAAATGTTATTTCATAATAAAAATGCGGCTGTCCTTGGTTATGTTTATTACTGATTACACGTATGTAGTATTTTTCATTCCATTTTATTTGTATGGAAACTAAACTGAATATTTTATTCATATGTACATTGTTGTTTCAAAAATAATATTAAAATCCTTCTGTAATATGTATTAATATTAATATGTAAAGTTTACCTAGTGGTAATTTATTTCTTTTTGGTTAAAATAAAGTGCCTTTTATGATATCGAAATCTATGATATATTTTGATTAAAAACTAAAATAAACTATAAATATATAAAATAATAGTTGAGTACCGACCACATGAATGGTTATAATTGGTGCATAAGACATCACATGGATTGAATGTTATGGCCGCATTGAATACACACCCCAACTAGATGTATAATTTTTGAGGATAAGATCGATATTATATACCTACGGATGAAGCAACGCAAGCAGGTTATGTGCATGAGATGCATTTGAAATGTTGCACTTTCACCACATAGTACAAACAATATTAATTGTGCGGTAGGCGAATGTCGCGAATAGTATAAAAGTTCTTATTCGAGCACGATTACATGTGTTAGTAGATAAAAATTACTTTGGATTGAAATAATAGACGAGACTTCGTGGTGAAAAGGGTTCGACGGACATGTTAAAATATTTCTCGATTAATTCGGTAAGCTGTTGATTCAAATGAAGTAAAAATGTGTACATAATTGATTTAATGTTGACGGATTTCATGTTTTATAATTGATGTGACCACCTTATGTTTTCTGATACGGTATAGGGAAGTATTCCACCGTACGTGGTTTTTATCGTAGTTAGTAAACTTACCATGTTAGTTTGGCAGACTTTTTGGTTCACTCAAATGCATCATTAAGTAAAATATTCATTAACCGCTCCTTAGTATCATTATCAAGTAGCTTGGAATAATTGGAATTCTGTCATCATCTTTTGCATTAAAATTTTGTTTGTGATGTCATCAATGTGTTGTCACGACATTAAGTTTTTGGTAAAATTGCTTTCTTGTAAGATTAATATTGCTATATAAATGTCGTGGCCAGATCTTAGGATTGGTCATTTCCTGATGTGATTGACCATTTCATGAAATGGTAGTATTTCATGATATACTGGCTAAATTGTCTAAACGTTAACATTTGTTAATATGTCAATCCATGTTTGCCCCTTAATTATTAATGTAGGATATCCATGATATGTGTAAATAAAATAGGAACGGATCTTTTGCTCGTATAAGAACTAACAATATTAAGCTTAAAAAATAATATAAAAATTTACAGATGGCTTGCATTCTAATAAAAAACCCTATTGCAATTAAAATAGATGTCGTATGCACAACTGTGCCATAGCTTCATTTGAACTGCTGATTGACTGTAGGCCCGTATTATGTCCCACCGCAGGGCAAAGGTCTTATTCTTTCACTTTTTTCTGTCCTAAGCTGCATCTGGCCATATTAGCCGTACAAAAAACGTAGCTTTGTTTTCTAACTACATTTCACAGCGCTTTTATCTTCTATTTTATTCGCTTTTAATAAGCAATCATTGTTTGCCGCAATGTTTCTTCACAAAAACAAAGCGAAATCAACACCTTTACCAGTGGACTACTACTTTAAGACATGATCACTCGTGTTTGACCATATCATGAATTAATTAACGTGCGTTTAGATATTCATAACGCTAAAAGCAGGGTGTTCATTGCTTTGGCTAGCCCATATCATGATGTGGCCAGCAGGCAAGGTTCTATATCATGAAAAACGACAATTCCATGAAATGTTCAATTCTAAGATCGGGCCACGAGATACACAATTACACATTATATATATAGGTATACTACTAATAAATTTTTAAGATTTTTGTAAAAATATAAGTAAAAAGAAACAACAGAAATATTAAATGATATTCTTGGGATTTCGGTACTTCTGTTAAATGTGTTTATATATCGTATAGTTTTCCAAAACATATTATATTTATAAAATAAACTCAAGTTACAAACATACTTGGTTATTTTAATTATATATTTACAAAAACAAAACCAATTTCTTTTTGGAAAATATCTTTGAAATAAATAATACATCCTTAAAGTTAAGGTCATTTAAATTATGGGTTAAATAGTTTTAAGTCACAGAATTATATCACATCAGAGCATGTGGATAGTGTAATTATATTATTAAGTACTGTAAATATGTCTTTTATTTCTTGTGTCGTTTAAGTAAACGCACACTTATCCGAGCCGAACGAATCGAAAGAATTTTTATTATGCTGGAGTCTTTCCAGATTCATAGAAATTCTTATAAAGACTTCTAATTTTTTTTTACTTTCGGTTCGTTCGACGCGTTCGGTTCGGATAAGTGTGCGTTCGCCTTAAAAAAAAACCGTTTATTACACATCTTTGTCTCCTGCCAAAGCCACCTGTTTGCAGCATCCATTCCTCCATCTCAGCTTTTATAAAATACCGAAAATCTGGCAGCCATGGGCTCTTAATCTATCTCGTTCCACCACTAGTGGAGAAGGCGCTTACGGCCGATTATAGCGGACTTCGGTCTTAGCGGCGACTGGGGCGGCGTCGGTAAGCGGAACGTTTTCGCTATGAACAAAATTAATAGTGCTAAATCTAGCACTGAAAGTGCTGAGTTCGCAAAATCAAACGAAGCGTGTGGCGCCATATTGCCTGCCCCCACCTTCCTTAGTTCTGGCCAGTGAAAAGTTAAAGCCACCAAAACCAAAGTGGCTTCCTTGAAGGCGCATTTTATTTGTTGAAATGTTCCTTTTTATTTATCGAGTTTTTATAAATGACAAGTTTACAAGCGGTTAACAAATGTTACCAATGTTACAGATTAGATAAAAAAGACTATTTTTTTTTCTCAATTCTCTAGGGAGGCGGCCGTAGCACCCCTTGGATGTCAGTAAAATACTGAAGGGGACCGCGAAAGCCTATGACTTCAAGGGCTGCTGAATCGTTTGCGGCCCTAGAACGTAAAGGACAACAGAAGAAGATAGATGGGTTGTTATTAATAGTGACACGCCCTCTCGCTAAACCCTAAAGCGGGCAGTCATTTGAAAATTAACCACCTCAAAAAAAAAAAACTCCCTTATATTGACCATAATTTTTTAAAACTTTTCTGTACTCTGACCACATGAGTAGACAAACGGTACAGAGACAAAGCTTCATACAACCGCGCGAATCGGTTGCACTCTACAAGCACGCGGGGAATGCGAGACGATATCCGTGGTGCGAGACCACTTGCCGCTTGTTGCGTACGTAGCGAAACGGGAAAAACCGGTTGACGCGGGTACAGTCAGTGGAAGATCTTAGGGTCTATGCGACGCACGTTGTTTGTTTTTTTTAGTTACAAGTTTAAATATTTTATTGTAAAAACATGGTATTTTATTATTAATAATGGCTGTTTATTGTACTGTGTGTATAAACAATACTAAATAAATTAACAAAAACGGTAATTTAAAAAACTAAAAACCCGTCTGCTTTTCTGAGTATACATGAAAAAGCCCTAACACAAGGAAGTCGTACCCGATTGTATTTAACTATATAATATTATGTGTATTGAGAGTGAATTGAGAGCACATACCTATATTTTTTTTTATACCTATATTACATTGCAGATTACTCCAATCTACTAACTTTCTAGAATGGGTCCCGAATGCTACAATTTATCTTGTATTTAAAATATTATATAGTTAAGTGCAATCGGGTACAACGACTTCCTTGTTTTAGGGCTTTTTCATGTATACTCAGAAAAGCAGTCGGGTTTTTTAGTCTTTTAAATGACCGTTTTTTTTTATTTTTTTAGTTTTTTTTTATTACGATATCACTTTCACAGTAATTACGAATCTAACGACACCTCGCAAACTAAAATCCATTGAGCCGTTCAGGCCGCAAAGCGTGCCAAACATTTGAATTTGGCGCCAAAAATCCGCCATTTTGTTTTTTTATTTTGATATACCCAGTGTCACTCTCACAGTAAATACGAATCCAAAGAGAATATAAGCACTACGTTTAAGAGACGAGACTCCCATACAAAAAAATGGCTCAGTATGGCGTTTGCGCTACGCTTCAATACCAACTTTGACATACATAACCAAAGACTTGACGCATGAGGGCTGCCAACATAACAACCGAAATAGTGGTGTTACTAGGTGCTCATGGTAATTTTTTATCGATAGTCGATATATATATAAAAAATTTGGTTCCTTTTTTTGGGTCTCAATTAAGATCTATTTAAGCCAACGTTATTCACCAGTTAAACTAGGAATAAGTGGAATATTTCAAATGAAAAAATTAAACAAAGTATAACCTGCGAATTTACGTTGGCGCATTTGTGTTAACGTAATTTCGCAGGTAAATTTTTAGGTTCCAAAGGTGGAGGTGGGTGTGTGGGTAAAGGAAACGCCTTTTTAAGGATTTTAATAATAACAGTTTATTCTTTAATAATGTTAAAGAAATACAGTACCTATAACCTATTCGCCTATTCTATATAATGCATTAACCTTAAAAAGTATTATCTTGCTAGTTAGTGGGTTATTAAAGGCAATAGTGGGTCTAAAATCTCTCGATATCTGCGCCAAATCTCCCTACGAATAGAAGTACGGAGTCTGACGAAACTTTTCTATAAAAAAAAAAACTTTTTAAGATTTAAGCATAACCTTTGTTGTTCGAAAAGTATGACAGTTCTATTTGAATAAAACTAAATAAAATTTGAAACAAAATTAAACCTGTCTGTAAATAAGATTAAATATAAAAGTATCGATATAATCGATAAAAATTCCACTACACAGCACTATTGATAGCTTATTTTCTAGATTTTCGACCGATTATTATCAGAAATTTGTATTTATCACCAGATCTTTTTCTGTAACTGAAAATTAATGTTTATTTAGGCTTACCTCTCTTCATTTAATGGATATTTGGCCATAAATATTCGCTGTTGACCATCCGAGCGGCCGGCTTTTAGACCACATATTTCACAAGTTTTTTAATGCATATTTACATATTAATTCACACGGGTACACGTATAAATACCAATAATAGATAAAAGTAACAATAAATAATACAAATTTCCGCTTGAAATTCACGAAACAGTTGTAAAACACAAAAATCAAAATTTGTTTTCATTCACTTCTTGACAAGCAAAGAATGAATATGGCGGGCTTAAAGCTGCGACAGAGTCGAATAGATGTTAGAGCAAGACAGCGATAGCCACCATTTTGGCCGCCATCTTAATTAGCGCAAACGCCATACATTTGAGATGGTTCATTTTTTTCTTAGGGAGTTGCACCAGACTGTACGAATCTAACGACACCTCTCAAGCTAAAATCCATCGAGCCGTTCAGGCTGCAGAGCGTGCCAAACAATTATACATACATACATACTCTCGAAAAACATAACCCTCCTTCTGGCGCAGTCGGGTAAAAACATAATATCATACTTTAATTATCCCAAGAAGTAAGTAATAGGTAGATAAATAAATATTTAATTATTACTTTTTCAAGTAAGTACCTTTTTTTAATAAGAAGAGTACTAAGCGGCGAGTTTTTGCCTTTTTATTATTATTACAAGCTTTTAATAAACATTTGTAGGTATGTGAATAGGTTAGTATGTACGTAGTAGATATGTGTGTTGAATGTAAAATATACATAATATAAATATATATATTAGTGTTTTTATATGGTTTTTATAATGAATACTGAAACTATGTTTTATTTCATTTGTTTTCATATAATGTGACAACCCTATCAAAATAAGTAACAATATTACACGATTTTAGGAAGCTTTATTTCTGTACCGTTTGTCTACTTATGTGCTCTGACTCTGTATGATGATGTGCTTGTAGAAATCGCTCACTCTGTTTGGACACCACACCCTAGAAAGAAGAGGTTTTGGTCAAAAAATTGAGAACATGTCGCCAATGTTATGCAAATAACAGACGAAAACAAAGTTAAAAAAAAGTGTCCACTCTATTGCCAAAGCTACCAACTGAAATTTCCCTTTATTTATCGTAGTGGTGGGTTGTGGTTGAATTTTTGATCGGCGAAACGCAACCGATCTTGCTACGACAAAAACGGTTGTTGAAAACGGTTCTCGTCGCGACTGGGCGTCTAGGTACTCCTTTCTCCGAAACGAAAATTTCGAAAACTAAGGCTCAGCGCAAACGGGCCACTGACCACAGTCACCAGTGGCTGTCGCGCGCTACCGCACATACACATATACATATATAAAAATATAAAAAAATGTGTTGTCGCTGTCGATGGCCAACAGTAGCTGTGGTCGGTGGCCTCCTTTGCGCTGAGCCTAATTGAACCGTGAAACAGGTGAAGTTTTTATCGAGACTATCGTTGAGGGAAGTAGTTGCAGAAAACGTCGCAATTAGTTTGAGCACTGTTTAAGAGCAGCAACAAAATTTGTGTTTTTCAATTCATAGACAAAGTTAATTTTTCATTGCAACGACTGATTTTAAAACGACAACGCGACGTGTGACAGTTGAATCACTGGATTCTCTCGACCTTAGTTCCCTCCTGTAAGATAACAATTCGCATGCAGTATGCACTCAAAGACGACTGGTTTGTGCAACGACTATTGTTTGGTCGCAGGACTGAAAACTGTTGTTCCGTTGCAGAACTTAAACGGTCTTTGAAAACTTCGTTGTTGAAACGGCCATCGCTAGTTTATCTTGTTTTAGCAATATAGAATAGTTTTCTATCTGTGGCTCATAGGAAGTGTTTATGTTGAACAACTCATGAAGCTGGGGGGTGACCTCCGTGGCCAAAACGGAGGATATTGGGTTCGACTTACATAATGGCTAAACGCCATAGGTATGCACAAATAAAACCAAATTATTCTATTTTAGGTACACTTTATTTTATTAATCATCACACCTTCTCTGCTACATTAGAAATAATGGGCTTAGGTCTAGATTTGAATAATAATTTCTTTTTGACAATAGCCTTCACTTTGTAGCTTGTTTTATCTTCAACGACTATTTTCTCGATGACCGCCATTGGTTGCTCAAGTTTCTGTTCTTTGCCATTGAGGATGTGGTGGCCGAGAACTAAAATTGGATGTTTGTTTCTATTGCTATAGTGCAGGTCACCAACTACTGTAGCTTCTGTGATCCCTTCCTTTTTCGTCTGAATGAGACCCTGAAGCTCAACTATTGCCCATTCTGGTACGCCGCCGTCAGTTTCATTTTTACTGAAACACAGAAAGATTTTATAAAAATCAGCTACATAAATTGCAGCGGACGGGGTACTAAATAAAACAAGAATGTAATGGTGTAGGTGGAATTTATTGTCATAGTCATGAGTAGCTCGATTATATTGATGTAAGGGCAAACAAGTTTTCTTCGCCCGTGCATATCTGCAATATCAAAATATTTATTTTTTAAATTCGTCCGACTATAGGTCAAACTCTTAATACAATGCAGCGACACCAGTGGGTTAGTCGGCGACGTACTGTGTAGTGGTTTTAGTATCGGAACTTCTTGAAGAGCGGGTGTTTCTGCGCGTTGGCGTTGCGGCGGTGCTCGAAGTACAGCGCGTCGTCGGCGCCCGCCAGCGACGCCAGCGCGCCGCCGCGCCGCGCCACGCCCGCGCCGCCGACGCCGCCCTCGCGCTCGTCTTCGCACTCCGTCTCTGTCGCTGCCAGTACCTGCACAAACGCACACGTTCATAGTGCCTTTCCAAGGACTGTTTTGTGACTACATTCGACTTGTTATAAGTTTTGTTAATTTTATGTTAATTAGCTGCGCCTTAACATTTAAGACTAGACTAAGACTACATTTATGTGTACATTATGTACCATCGCGATCATTTCTGCCTGATCACATAAAAAATATTTTATAAGGAAATCGAATCTAATAACGAACCTGTTGAAGAAGCTGGCCCTGTTCTTCTCGTGTGCCGTAAAATAAGTCCGGATCCGTATCCATTCCTTTTAGTTCTGTGATGACCTAAAACACGTCGATAATAAATTATTAAAACTGTTTAGTTTTTACCTTTCTTAGTAACGTAAATTTCTTATATGAACACAACATTACTCTAATATTGTTAAGGTTAACACTTGTATGTAACACCTTAACCAAAATAATTTCAATTTTTTCTACGAGATTGTTAGTTCACCTTGTAACTGTATCCCTGGTTGACCAGAAACCGTTGTCGCTTGCGACTGTACGCCATTTCCAGGGTGTCTTGTGATACTAGTGTGTAGAAGAATGCATTGTACTCCTCCGCCAAGGCACCTTTCTTAGCTCTCAAGATACGACCTGGAAGTAGGATATGACGTTAGAAACTTGTTAAATCTTTTCATAAATATTAAGGACATAAGCTTTTAGTATTACCCAATCGTTGAGCCTCTTGTCGTCGTGAACCACCATGAGATGATATTTGAATCAACACGTTTGCTTCTGGCAAATCAAAACTGGTGTCAGCTACTTTACTGACGAAAATCGTGTTCACTTTAGGGTTAAACTTGAAGTTCTGCAATATCTGAATCCTCTCATTTTGTGACGTGGGTCCGTAAATGTATGGCTTGTTCATTTTGACGGCGTAATGTCGAAGGGCGAATACGTTGTCTGAGAATACGATGGTCTTGTCGCCGCGTCGCTCATGATATCTCACAAGGAACTGACAGGCGCGAAATTTAGATGGATTCATTACATACAGCAACATTTTCTTATTAATTCTGAAAAAAAAAGAAAATAATAAAATACAGTAAAATTTACGACTCGAGCTCGATTTGGACAGCGAGCTACCCATTGCTCGCCGTCCGTTAGGTCACGTCTACGGTGGCTGGAAATTGGGGCCGAGATGTCGGCGACTAGGGCGCGAGGGCCTTTCTCTCTCGCATGCAGCCGTCTCCTTCGCTAGCATTATTGCTTCGCAAAAGAAGGCGATCTCCTGCCTTTTCTGCTCACTTCGAACCAAGTCCCGGCGCGAGAGGTCGTTGCCGCCGATTGCTCCCACGAGGACACGGCGGTGCTCTGCCCACGCGAGGCAAACTTATACTGTATGCTCCACCATGTCCTCCGGGCTGTCCATACAATACTCTGTCATAGCGTCACGCCCCCACTATATGCGCGTATACTGTACGTTATAATATGTTAAAAATAACTTATATCTAACATGACTTTTTTCTTTTAAGAGCAATTTCTCACCAGGAGTATTCATCTGTAATGTGATATTCCAGATTAAATTTTGTGCATTAACATGTAGCTGAATTAAGTAGTCACAATGTGTGACGAAGTGGTCATGTGCTGAGCATGGCAATATTATTTCAAATTTGGAATTTGAGTAGGTCACTGAGCCGTGAACACTTCGCCTGCGACTCGGTTATTACAAGTATTAATGTTACAAGTTGTATCGAAATGTTAGAGATTGTATGATTACAGATTGAGCAGTTTAAAGCTTGGTTCATGAAATGCTTGACCACGCAAATTACATTACAAGCGAAAGCTCCCAGTAAATTTAATCTGAACAGACACCAGCCCACTACCGAGCGGAGATACTATAATGTATAAGTATGTGCTTTGTATCTCAGTTGCACTCGCTTCCTTCACTCTCGTACTTTGATATTAATGCGTAGAAATCGAATCGACGCGAGGGTGGTTTTACAAGTTGTCTTCGATTCACAAATTAATAATATATCAGTCCTTCTGGGGCCGTCGGGTGGTCTGGGGTCGGGAGCTACTGTTTTTAAATTAGATGACACACTTAATTATGCGATGCCTATTTATATGAAAGAGTGACGCTTACTTCTGTATGAGGTATTCCCGGTAGAACTCGGGCGTCATGGGGCACCAGACCTCGGCGCACTGCACGCGCGCGATGTAGCCGTTGGCCTGCAGCTCCAGCCAGTTGGCCTCGTACAGCTTCGGCCCGATCAAGAAGTTCAGATCGGCGATCTTGTCGTCCTCTCGAAGTAGAGTCGCGGTTAAACCTAACACAAATTGTTGTAAGTTCGGGAGAGTGTGAAAAGCTTAGTAAACGATTTCTGCTCATTTGCGTCGGAATCTTGTGGTCGACACCACTCAAATGTGCAAGAAGATTACGTTAAATCGAAGGAATCGATGAGCCAAATCGATCCAGTGTAGGACACGGCAACCCCTTAACGTTCACTAATCGACTATCCATATACAATGCCAAAGTAAGTCTGTTTCTTTACTACTCTTTTGCGCTCAATGCATACTTCGTGCAACTAGAGATGGACATTCGACAGGGTGCAAACACGATTACTGATATAAATTTATCTCTAGTGTATTTCGATACATAAAGAATTTAAATCCGATGATTAAATTTAAAGTCAATCTCTAGGTGCAACTAGATTTAACCCCTCGATAGCGAATTTTTATCTATCTCCTTACAACTTAACATAAAAAATAAAAAGAAAGTATTTTCACTACTTATGAACCTACGGTATATGACTGGAATTTCGAGCACTGTCTCCTAAGAACTTAAATGGTAGTACATGGTAACATAATGCGTTAGTTACCCAGCTTGGCATGCGAGTGCACGATGGTGAGCACTCTGCGGAACATCTTGGCGGGGATGGTGTGCACCTCGTCCAGCACGACGAGCCCCCACTCCTGCGCCTGGAGCCACTTCATCGTCTGCTCTGCCTCCCACGAGCGACGCTGCCCGTGAGTGATCATAGAGTACGTTGTGATTAGGATGCCTGCACCCATCGGTTTGTCTTTGGCTTCTGATGTGAATCTGTAATAAAATATTGAGTTAATAATCTTCATTCAATTAGTAGTATATAATAGCTTGTTATTCCATCGTCAACATTACCTGCAGATCATGCTGTCGTCAGCAGTGGACCAGCACTTGAACTGCTGCTTCCACTGCTCCACGGACACGCCGGAGTTGCACAGCACCAGCGCGCGCTTGCGCACCGTGCACACCGCCGTCACGCCCACCAGCGACTTGCCTGCTCCGCAGGGAAGCACTATCACTCCAGAACTGCGGCGACAGATATTAATGTTTTTTTTTTTTTGAAATTATGGTTAAAGATAATTTCTGAAAAGAAATACAAATTCAATTATACAGAAAACATAAATAGGTTTAGAGCAATATTATCTAATGATAAGCGTAGATAAAAACAAATATGTCTCTTGAAACTAACATTACAAGAATACTTAGACTTTTCATACATCGTTTATGAATAACAAGTAAAAAACAAATGAGAAGGTTGGTATAGGAAACCGTTTTGAGTGATGACGGCAGGGTGCAATTTAAAAATCAAGAAAAAAAAAAACCCACCAAGTGCGAGTCGGACTCGCGCACAGAGGCTTCCGTAACCTACTAAAACTATAATCACGTTTACTGCTACATAAACTACTGCTTCTTTTTTTTTGTTTTTATGCGCCTGCCATATTGTCTCTCCACCACCCTAGGTTGACTGGTAGAGAATGCCTAAGGCATTAAGTCAGCCTTTGTAACTTTGTTTGCAGGAAGATTAAATAAATAAATAAACGGCCATATCTTTTTTTTTTCGTTAACAGTAAGGGACTCCAAACCTGATTATAGTTATAATTTCAACTCGATACCTTCACGCATTCCCGAGATAAAGGGTCTTGACAGACAGACAGACTGACAGCAAAATGATCCTATAAAGCTTCCGTTTTTTCTTTTTGAGGTATGGAACCCTACAAAAACTCCAACAGTGGGACATTGCAGGCTATTAACAAAGAAATGATAGATTTTTAACATATAGTTGTCAAGATTAAGCCTGTAATAACTATAAAATTTAAAATTAAAAAAAAACCATCAATATGAAATGTATTGAATCTAATGAGGAATCTAATGAGCCCAAACTCAATGGGTTTACTAGTAGGCATTCCAAAGTTCCATCAGCCACCTAACAGTTTTAGCATCAGGTCCTTGTCGTCTTGAGAAATGTATAGCACTGGTTAAGGCGAATCTAATGAGCCCAAACTCAATAGGTTTACTATGTTAATAAACAATCCAGGATTCTTACCTTCGAGCTCCGTCATCAGACCAGCTCAATGGCACTAGATTGTATACGAGTATTTCAAATATTAGGTCACACATATGTGACCAATACGTGACAAGTGTTTCAAAACCCTCCGCAGTTAACAAACGAGCTGATGACCTTGAATACCTGCACAGATCTTCATAAATTGTAGCTAATAACCATTTCGATTACGTCAGCTTTCAAACAAAAAAAACGCATTAAAATCGGTCCATTCGTGTAGGAGCTACGGTGCTACGGACAGACACGTCAAACTTGTAACACCTCCCTTTCCCGTCAGGGGTTAAAAAGATTTCATATCATAAACTGCAGACTATTTAATTTTTGTATTTAAATTGGGTAGTACTGCTTCTAAAAGAAAAAATCGTCGGCGAGAAACAAATAAAAAATATTTTAAACATTCGTTGTATACGTACCGCGCTCGACCATTTCCGAACATCTTCCTAAGGCTCTTCTCCTGGTAGGGTCGCAGCACGGCGGTGGGCTTCAGATCTATATTGATGTCAGGATTGATGGTATCGTTACGGAAGTCATACTCCGCCAACAACGGATGTTCCAACTCGATGCATCGCTTTTGTATAACCTGTAAAATTCAGACATGTAAGTCCCTTGCATAATTTTGGTTATAGCTTAATATAGGTTATAGCTAAAACGTGGGCTTGTAAGTGGCCATATTGGGTTGTGTCAAAGGGGTATCATAAATGGGTTAGCTGACTAAAACATGGTGTGTGTGTGACTATTTTGGTTTCAATTCAAAGTAGTGTCGTAAATGGGTTTTTGACTAAAAACGTGGGCTTGTCAGTGGCCATTTTGGGACGTGTCAAGCGGTGTCATAAATGGATTAACTAAAACGATTGCATGTGTATGGCCATTTCGTATCTAATGAACCTTGGTTTGGATTCATACTAATTTAAATGATAATACTTCCGACAAATAAAAATTAACTGAACAGTCTATACGGCGTATGCGTAGGAGCTAGTGACTGAAAAAAAAAGTGGTAAGTAAACAAAGAGGAAGTAAATGTTAGTGACGATTGACAGAAGAGAATAGAAGAAGTTAGTCGCTCCAACCCCAAGGAAAATGGGGCAAGGGTATTGCTCGCGGCAAATAAGTTGAACTAAATTTGTTGTCGTTGCTATGGTTACGCCCAGCCCCCCACTGTGCTGCACTTCGACTAAAACCCGAAAATCTGTTACTGCACATTGTGAAGTAGATCGCCATTTTAGTTCAACTTATATGCCGCGGATTGTACGTAGATCATAAGGTAGCTACTGAAACAAATGTATCGATGAAATGTACCAGTTGTATGGCTGTACGAAGTTTGAATACCTAGACAATTTGACACTATTTCAATCAATCAAATCAGCACCTGCTGTAGTATCGACTCAGCATTGTTAATTTTAAACAACCATAATATGAATTAAAAAAGATCTAAATTAAGTATAGATTGCAAGGGAATTAGAACTTGATCATTTATCACAGTTTGTTATTCCTAAGTTTGATAAACTGGAATTAAAAAACTAAATTCAAATCTAAATTCAAATAAATATTTTATTGTACCTCAATCTTCTCAGGGTCGACTTCGAAAGCTACAGCAGTGTTAGCGGTGATGTCGGTGGCCTCGTCGTCGTCATCCTCCTTGTCTAGCTGCTGGTAGAACTGGCTGATGTCGTCCGGCACTGCACCGTTAGCTGCCGGCGGTTTGTCGCTAGGCTCGCCTTGGAAAGTACAATTCTATTATACGAATTTCTACTTCAATCCAGAGCTTCTTCCCACGCAGCTGTGCGCTGGCGCCTTATGCCCGCAATGGCCTACAGTGACCTGTTTTGTACTTAGGTGGTGTTCAAATTGTGACCTTTTTTAATTTTTTTGGGTTTTTTTTTTCAAGTGAAATTTCTCAAAAAAAAAATGCAGTACCTTTGTGCTCTTCTATCTGTGTTTGTTATTTTCTTTTTTAAGTGTTTGTGTGTACATAAATCAATAAATAATAATATGGTGTAAAAATTATTAGAATCAATTCAGTTACTGATACTAAAAAAAATAATTCAGGTTTCGCATATATTAAAAAAAAAATTGTACATAAAAGCAAAAACTGATTGACTCACATATCGACGCACAGTCGAAACTACTGGCACTAAGAGCATGAAATTTCGTGGGCGCACTTGACAGGGGATTTTCCAAACTTCACCAAACATTTGTATGAAAAACCCTATTTTCACGGGCGAAGCCGGTAGCAGAAGCTAGTCATAAGGCTGAGCTTACTTCATTGGGTCAATTTGGACTAAGCTTTCTATTTACTTAATTGGTCAAGGGGCGTGGCTAAACCGAGCGACAACGATGAGTCACTATTTTCTTAACGTGAATTCAATATAGTGGTGTTAGGGCGTATTGAGTACAACAACGAAATACAATAATAATACAATGTTTTGAACAAGAAGGGTCAAAAGGGTACAAAAGAAAATAGTTAAAGGAGGATGCAAATCCTGGGCCTACCACCTCCAATGTGCTGCTGTGTGTTATATTGTTGGTAATTTAGAGCTGAATAAAATTTACTAAGGCACCAAGTTCCAAATCTAAGTCCGTACTTTAGAGTTACTCTAAACGGATTACTGCACGGAAATTCTATTTAGACTATGTGAACTTGTTAACTTATGAATGATAATTTAATGGACATCAGTAAAAATTTACATCAGTAATAATTTTTAAACAATATTAATAATAATCGATTTTAAATGACTAAAATATACTCATATATTGCAGTAACCATAATGGAATTATTATATAAGAACTGAATCTCTATCTGTGACAAACAATAAACAATTTTGATTTGATTTAGTTTTATATTCACTCTGTTGGTAAACAGTGTTGTGATTGTTAGAAATTAAAGATACTATTATCTTGCATCTTATTATATTACCTGTCCATGTTGTACATAATTATAGTTTGATCTGTGATTGGACCAACCTGGTTTAACAGCCGTGGCCGGTTTATCAGGCAGCGCAGAGGACAAGAATTCTTCATTGCCGTCGCGTCGCAGTCTGCACTGCTGGATCACAGGGTCACGCAGCAGTTTCTGTAGTACTTCTACATGTTTGCTTTCTACCAGATATCTACAACAAACACACTCTGTTAACTGCTACATTACAATTTGTTTACTTGATTATTATAGATTTAAAGGTGACATTGGTCTTAAACAATCTAGTTTCCTTTTATAATCATGTCTGTGAATAGAGACAGAAAAGTGAATAGTGTCTAGAGAGGAGGCCTGAGTCCCAACAGTGGGAACATTATAAGGCTGATGCTGCTGCTGTGAATATGAGAGAGACAAAATATTGATTAATTATTTATTGTACTAAAATCACAAGTTGAAGGGCCTTTCACTAGATTTCAAACAGAAATCTAGTGAAAGGCCTAAGATGCTTCACAAATGGATATCTAAATAAAAAATTTGATTGTTTTTTGCTTACCTATTGTGCTTAAGCACAAGTTTTACTTTGCCGTATGACAGGGTACATAGTTGTATGAACTCTATAATACCAGCCGGTACAGCACACTTGCTGAGCCTCTGTAGATATTCAATAATGTCGTTAGTCTGTAAGCCCACAGACACAGCAGCGTAAAGACTGTATGCTGTCAATTTATACTCATGAATGTGTTGTGGCCTGAAAACAATTCACATGTCAACAAAACCTGCTTTTAGTTTAGATTTATAATAAAATGCAATTTATTTTATAATGTTGTGATTTTTTTTTATTAGATTGATAAACATAAACACTATAAACAACACATTTTCTGTTTGTAACTTGCATAAAATATCACAACTTGTTAAAATACATACCGACACACAGGCTCTGCAATAGCAATCAGAAAGTCATGAGCATGTTTGTAGACTGGTGAGAAAGCTTCCAAGAATATGTGACCATTTGGCGCCACCCATAATGGACGACTTGAATTGTCAGCTTTCAAGGCCATTTGACTTCTAGAATATTTACAATAGGTTAACACAACATAGGTTTATTTATTAATTAGGAATAACAAACAGTAACACATTACAATTTGTAAAAAAAGTAACCAACAACCTTTTTACACAGAATACACAAAAACAAAGTATGAGATTTAAAACCAAAACCTACACTACTACAATATTTAATAAATAAATATAGTTAAACATTATTTTAAGCTGCTTTATGGACATGAATAAAAAAAGGAAAATGAGAAAATTCTAAAAAAAACATAGCATTTTATATAGGATGACTGATAATTAGTGACCAATACTTAAACAAGTTATTGTAGTCATGATAACAAACCACTTTTACTATGCATCCAGACCTGAAATCACGAAAAAAATGTGCTGGTAGGTACATTTATGTTCACCTAACTCATAGTTTCCCAACATTTTATGAATTACTGCCCCCTTTACAAGAAAACAAAATTCCAATGCATCTTTTTACATAACAGTTAATTATACCAATTTAATATGTCTGTCTATTATCTAATAATAATCACAGATTAAAAATTAATTTTCTCTCTCTGTAACTCATGGTCGTAGCTGAGAGTTGTGATTATTAATTATTTAAAAATACTAAATCATGTACCCTCCGTTTGCCTTTGGACTTGCTAGCACCTCCACAAAAAGCTCCAGTGCCCACTAAGGGGCGGTACCGCCTCCGTTGGGAATCTATGACTTAACTGATCAAAATGTACTGAACTAGCTGTTTTTTTTTTCGCAATTTCAGATTTGGTCCCACATCAAAGTTGTGTTATCATGACTACAATCACATGTTTAAGTATCGGTCACTAATTACAAATCACTTTAAATATTAATTTAATTGTTGATAATAAATTTTGGTTTTGCAAGTGACCGCTAGAGGCGCTGCAAAATTTGCCATACAAAATATTTACGGCGTCGATATCGAGTAGCGACGAATACTATTGCTTAAAACTCATGGTAGAGGTACTGCTCACCTGCTTTAGTGCAACAAAAGCAACGCTGCAAACAGGAGAGCACACACAGCTTTACATCAAAATTGCTACCCTTGCACACACACAGTCACACACACACTGAGGCTCGAAGCCTCTTATCAATCAACCTCACTACCCTTACTTGAGTAATAAACAGGTTTCTATATATTTTGAACTATTTTCAGATAGTTTCCACCACTATGAGTTGAGATAAAGTAATAGGAACATAACAGGCCCAATTTTTACCTATAATCTTTGGCTCCAAATTCATCTTCAGGGACTTGATCATTTTTCTCTGCATCCTGCATAGCAGCACCAGGCACACTTACATTCTCTGCATTATCATCATCTACTAGATCTATAGTCATTTCTTCTTCTACTTTCTTTTTCTTGCCTGTTGAGAACAATTTATATATTATTGCAATTTACCTACTAAAACAAACACAATAACAATAATAAACACAATACTTGTTTTGTTGACATGAAAATATTGTGCAAAGTCATTTTTTATCAAGTTTAGGCTTACAATATCTAAATCTAAATTACCTAGGGGTTTCCATACCATGCCAAGTAAAACAATTGTGTGGTTTTGTAGTAGAGAGTTAATTAAATTGTTAGTTAAAATTCTACTAAATTAGGATTTTCAGCTTTGGATGAAATCACAGCTCACCTGATCTATCACTTCCTGTTCTCGAATCATATTTTTTAAATTTCTTTGGAGGTCCCATATTGTGCTCTTATTCTGATGATAAATAAAGACAAAGATGTATTTCTTAACTTTTGCAGAATTTATGCAAAAAATGTTCTCGCCTACACCTAAAAATGAATATTTTATATTAATGATTTTTGTTTACATTGTAATTATGATATCAAAGTTCTGCAAAATATATTTAGCAATTAATACTGCAAGGGTTTAATAACTTACCTGAAATGCAACGGAATTCACTTCACAATTAAGTTTTCTATGAATCCAATTTTTCCATTTATTGATTAATAACCAGATAGAAAACAAGCAAGGACACTTGATTAAGAGACATACAATAAAATCTGTTAGGTTATAGTATTTTATTATAATTTATTATTCTCAGAGCCCTTGAATTGAACGCGTTTGCAAGAGCCTTAGATGAAAACTTGACATGACAATAACAACTGAACTGACATTGGTTGTACTAATTTTTTTTTAATGTTTGTGGCATGGCTATTTGGCTTTTGTGCCATACTATTTCTTATTGTGCATTGGTCAAAGACCTTAGAATAATATGGACCAGAAATACCTACAAAATAAGCGTGCATAGGTCTACTAATAGCCGGGCACTAAAGATGGCGGCCATTGCTAGGGAAGCACTTAGATAATCAAAACCAAAATGTATCGACATCGATACCAGACTTTCTATATTTATAGCATGGGAATTGGTTTTGGAATTGGACATTGTTTACAGATATTTAATAATGTTTTTAAGTAAACGACAAAAGTAAAGTATTTGATAAACCATAAGGAAGAATAAAATCGGTAGGAAAATTAAAAAAATATGAAAGTAATTAATTGTTTTTATTTTAGTATTTTCGGTTTTATTAAACGATGATTCTATAAAGTGTAATGAACAGACACACAGTGCTTTAATTCCAGGTTTGATAGTTTCTATCCCAATGACTTCAAGCCACTTCTGGCGTACAATTTTTTTTTCATTTGGATGTAGGTAGGTAGGAGTAAAACCAATCACAGATTGAACTAAAGAACCACCACCTACTGCATGATGAATGACACTGTATTGTTTTGGTAAGTACTAGGTCTCACTATTTTAATTTCTGTTAGTTTTATTTTTAGAATCGTCTCTGCAACATATTTTACTAGACCCTAACACAAACTAAATAAAAAATAGTTCTATATCGATAGCTTATTAAATAAAAGATCACTATTTTAAATTGTCAATAATATTGTAAACAAAACATGTTATAAATTTAACAAATATAGGTATATATCAGAAATAATTTGTATGTACTTTTAGGAACTCTCATTATATAAATAAAACAAGGACACTTAAACGGAAAAAATAACAGTATGATTGATAAAGTTTTTCATAAAAATACGGCTACTAACCTATGCACGGTTAAATGAGGTTGATTGGTATTTTTCCTTGCACCACACTGAATTATTGAACACGAAGTCATATTCAATTTGTATATAGTTAAAAAATTGAGAAAGTGCAAAATACAGTTTTAAAAAATACCTAACTTTATCTTTGTCATATTTTTGCTTTTCCATATTTTTTTTTTAAGTGTACTATATTTTTTATAGCTTGTTTTGAAAAATACTATATTTCGTCGAAGAAATGTTGGCAACCCTAGAATACACCGTCACAGTCAGTCTGGCGAAACTCCCTAAGAAAAAAATGATCTTCGCCAAATGTATGAAACGCGTACTAATTTTAATGGTGGCCAAAATGGCGGCTATCGCTGTCTCTCTTTAACATCTATTCGACTCTGTCGCAGCTATCTATCCGCCATATTTTTATCTTTTACTTCTAAGAGGTGAATTGTAAACAAAGTTTAATTTTTGTTTTTAATATGTGTTTCGTGAATTTTAAGCGAAAATTCCTATTAATAGGACGTTTACGTGTACCCATGTGAAGCAAACTGTTGATATGCACTATAAAATCTGTGAAATATGTGGTTTACGAGCCAGCCGTTCGGACGGTCAAAAGCCAATGTTCATGGCTAAATATCCATTACATTAAGAGAGGTAAGCGTAAATAAACGTTCATTTTCAGTTACAGAAAAGGATTTGGTGATTTACAAATCAATTTTAATAAAAATCAGTCGAAAATCTATAAAATAACCTATTAACAGTGCTGTGTAGTGGAATTTTTATCGACTATATCGATAGTTTTAAATATTCATTATTAAAATTTACAAGTCCGTGATAAAAAATGAAATTCTTCAATTTTAAAAATGATCTATCACTACTGCTGGGCATGTTTAATCGACTATCGATACTCTTATAATTTAAACTTTATTTAGTATAATTCAAATAGAACGATCATGCTATTCGAACAATAAATATTTCAGGTATCTCAATATGAAATTATGAAATGCTAATAAGTAATGCAATACATTTTTTTCTTCTAGATGTAAACATTGGATTGGACGTTCGTACGTATTGGTGGAGCTTTTGAGCTCCACCAATTAAACACGTTTGTAGCAAACATTTTCTGCCAAGGATTTTACGAAGACACAACTAAAAAAATCTGCAATTCCTTCTGTGGACTTACTGCAGAACCTTAGGGAGATGATTGGATTTCTTCTACACATTGGCAAAACTGATACTGATTCGACTCTTAAACGCAAAGGTAAGATTCTTAATTAGAGCATCATTCATGTAAACTTTGTTATATTTACAATTACAGATCTAATAAAGATCAGAATCAGAAATAATAAAGTAAGATAATGATACTTTTAAGGTTTATGCATTATAGAGAATAGGCAAATAGGTTATAGTTTCTGTATTTGTTTAACCATAAAGAAAAATAAAATAAACTGTTATTATTAAAATCCGTAAAATGGTGTTTCCTTTAGCGTTAACCACACCCCCACCCCACCTTTGAAACCCAACCTCATTTGCGTCAACGTAAATTCACTGGTAAGTGGAATAATCCATATCAATTAATGAAACCTTGGGTTTTATTTTTTGATACGGAATATTCCACTTATTCTTAGTTAAACTGATGGATAAAGTTGGCGTAAATAGACCTTAATTCAGATCCAATATATGGACCTATATTTTTTTTTTAAATACTATCGATAAAAAATTACCATGAGCACCTAGATACACCACTATTTCGGCCGTTATGTTGGCAGCCTCTTACGTCATGTATATGGTCATCTATGTCAAAGTTGGTATTGAATCTTAGTACCCGTTTTGACGTTTCGTGTTGAACCATTTTTTTCTATGGGAGTCCCGTCTCTTAAACGTAGTGCTTATATTCTCTTTGGTCACAGTAATAATAACTTAGTGTTTTTCATTTTGCGACAGAATAATTGACATCGGCCAAAAATATAATAGCTTGTATTTGAGGCAAATTGAGAGCGCACCATTTACACATGATTGTGCGCTTGCCATTTACCTCACCACTCACCCGAATGCAATGATATTGTAATAAACAGATATATGTTACACTCACAAAACAACCGAAAAATGTGTTCCACGCAGCAGCGACAGCAGACACACACTTGTTATTCCTTGTATATTTCACTACAAGTCATAATAATAGAAAAGGGATAGCATGATAAACAAATATTATTCGCACGCAGACTAAAGGCAAAATTAATTAGGGCCTTTTCGAGTCTTCACGATTGCGCGCTCATAAAATATCTGTTTAATGTATATAGCATTGCCCGAATGTGTAAATACGGCATAAGGCAGTGAACCTGTTCGTTTTCAAAACAATCTATCATAAAAATCATTTAAACTCTTTGGATACTTTAGAATAATTATTATTCTAATAAATGTGAATTAATTTTATATAGAATAAAACCTTCGTTTCATCGGTTTGTTTTGGTCTACAATACAAAATGTTACTTTTTAAGGTTATAAAGTTTATAGATTATAATACTAACCAGTCAATGTATATTTGCATGTTCCTAGTACCTTTTACGTCGTTATTTAAGTATATAATTTATTTGTAAATTAAAACACTCATCTGGAACACTATAGTGAATCTAATACTGATGGTAACGATCAATGTTACGCTATAAAATGATCTGAAATGATCTTTATTGTTTACTTCTGATTTGACACTTTGATTGACACTATTGACAGTAAGTGTGACAGTGTTGCCAACAATTGCTAAATTTCTTGCTTGTGAGCAAGTTTGTGGGTTTATCTTGTTAAGGATGAATGGGCCCGCCTGGATTCCCAGATTCAAGTTAAAAGATAACAGGATTAATAGCGAAGGAGTTGAAACTAGAAGCAAAGTATTGCTACATAACTATATTGTCCTCTAATATCTTTTATTTTTGTTGTATGAAAATATTGTAGAAAAAATCACTCTTTTAAAAGAGTACAATAAAGTTTATTCTTTTCTATTCTGTTCTATTCATGGAGTTTCTTGTCGGTTCTTCTCCATAGAAAACCACCAATTGGAACCGTGCGCTAGCTTTCACGTTTTATAGGTTCCCATATAGGTCTATGTAAAATAAAGGATTTTGAGTTTGAGTTTGAAAGCTATCCTTATTGGTTACAGGCTAGGGTTCCATTTAAGCAGTAATGTGGTAGAAATTTAGTGTGATTATCATCGTAGAACAGCTGCTAGAGTCATTAAGAAAGTTATTCCTTGGCCGTGTTTCACGTAAATTCTGTAAAACAGTTGCTATGTATTGCTGCAACTCTGCAGTACTTACCACCTAGCACCAGGTAAACTCAACAGAATTTTATCAGCAGCAGGGGTAGCGTATTGCAACATTGTTTAAGAATATCGTATAAAGCTACTCTTTGCAATGCCATATTTATACCTAACTGAATTTTAATGTTGCGTATTCCCATAGTGTTCACGTTATAATATTGAATACGCCAAACACTAATATTTTTAGTACGTCTTGTCTCGATAGATGGCGTTTATCGATTTAAATTCAGTACCTCTACCATGAGTTTTAAGCAATTGTATTCGTCGCTACTCGATATCGACGACGTAAATATTTTGTATGGCAAATTTTGGTTCTGCAAGTGACCGCTAGAGGCGCTGCAAAATTTGCCATACAAAATATTTACGGCGTCGATATCGAGTAGCGACGAATACTATTGCTTAAAACTCATGGTAGAGGTACAGGCTATGATTTCGTTACCGAGGATAGTATAAGGCACCTCGGCAATAATTAATTAATGTCTACGTTCTGAGTACGTGGTGTGGTTTTATTACTATAAACAAACTCCCGACTCGTCGACAAAACAGGGCGACAGTATCTTCGATGATCACATAGCCTTCTTATAATCACACAGAACCAGTGCCACCGCGGTCATACCACCATATTGGATGGCGACCAGTGCTAGCGCCCGGGGCCTGGTGCAGTCGTTTAGAAAAAAAAGCTAATCTTTATTTTATATAATAAATAATATACCGTAAGAATAAGTTGGCAAAAAATAATCTATATTTTAACTTTATCTTTCTGATTAAAGTTGAATAAATATACGTATAATCAATAGAGATTTTTTTAGGTTCGTAATCATAATCATCCAATGACTCCTCTCAGGCTCAGGCTTTCCACTTCTATGTTCCTTCTTTGCCCTGCGTTCCAGGACCCCGGGATATCCTTTCAAAAGCGAACCCATGCCGCAGTTGGCTACGACCCTGCTGGGCCCTAACGGTTCAGCTGCCATCTTCTTGATTCGCGCGCGTGAAACCCTACGCGTCGTCGACGATTCAGGCCAGACGGCGATCCTTGCTCGCCAACCACAAGCTCACGCCTACAGTGGCTCGAAATTGGGGTCATAACGGGTCACTCCTTCACACATGAGGCCTTCGCTAATATTACTGTTTCGCTATTATATATTCGCTTCGCTAATATTACTGTTTCGTAGGAGGCGACCGCCTCGTATTAATAGTAGGACACCTAATATGTATGTACTCGTATCTAATTTTTCAAATTCGATGATATGAGATCGATTTTCAACTCTAGCTATTCTTAAAACACAGAAAATCAGAAACCATTATCGAATCCATACGAATATCTTTTTAGCCATTTTTTAGCTTTATAGCATCACTGTCGTATTTATGATTTATGATTGTTCATTATTAAAAATCTGCTAAAAGTTTTTAGTTTAATATTTGAAACCCGAAATTCTTTACCGTTTTAGAAGTTCCTATTTTTTTTATAAGGGTATTTATATTTTGCAGCAAATAATTGAACCATTTGCTACGGTTACGCGCATCCCTCTACTTCGATTCAGACTCAAAAATCGGTTATAATCGTCGTCACACAAGTTGAACCATCGAACTTCGACCTTGAATGGGCAAAAACCGATTTTCGGGTGTCATTTGAAGTGGCGCGTATCCATAGCAAATGGTTCAACTTATTTGCCACGTTTGAAGATGTTTAGACCAATAAAAAATGGATAAAAAGAACCAACAAAATGTTTTTATGTTTTTAGCTAAGCACGTAGCTATCGAAAGTCTAAGATGGGGGGGGGGGGTGTCATATAAAACGGGCCAAGTGCGAGTCAGACTCGCGCCCGAAGGGTTTCGTACCATTGATTAGGTAAACAACAGAACACCAAAATAGGCAAAAAATTGCGTTTTTGTATGGGAGCCCCCTTAAATATTTATTTTATTTATTCTTAAAGTAACTTTACTAAAGTACAACTGAGTATTTTGTGAATATTTCAAGTGCCTATCTGTTGCCATTATTGATATCGAGCTAAAAAGGGTAAAAAAATCGCGTTTGTTGTGTGGGAGCCCTGCTTAAATATTTATTTTATTTTGGTTTTAGTATTTTTTGTAGTAGCGGCAGCAGAAATACATAATTTGTGAAAATTTCAACTATCTAGCTATCTTGGTTCTTGAGATACAACCTGGTGACAAACGTACAGAAGGCGAAGTCTTGGTAATAGGGTCCCGTTTTTACCCTTTGGGTCGGAACCCTAATAATTGAATGAAAATGCGAGCGCGAAACAAAATCTTTTGTTAACAATAACGAAAATTTAATGACAAAAGTACCTAGTATTTTGATTGATTTTAATGCAACTATGCAAGTGCGGAAAATATGTTAACTACTTCATGAATCTTGAGAGATTTTGCTACGAGCCCCAGTGTAAGTGGAAAACGAAACTCCGCTGCAACGACAAATCGGGGCAGAGTCATATCTCCGGCTGGCTAGCTCCGTATCATATAACGATGCAGTGATTGTCGCAACCTAGCGCTCGGCATACCACAATCGCGGTAGTATATATTATGGTCTCCTGTTTGAAGAACAGTTAGAGAGGCGCCACTGGGTCTACACTTTCCGCCAGACTTAGGGACTCACGGAACACACAGTCGTTTTGGGTGTCACCGTAGTGCGGATCGTTCGAGTGACATGGTGGAAGTCTGCTCTGCTTAGGCAGTACCACCACGTCTCCTTAGACGTGTAGCGACATCTATGTCGTCACAAATGAACTAATCCTGAATCGCGCAAGTAATATTCCCCGCGTGATTTGAACATACAGAACAGCCCGAAATCATGTATTGGGCAGTAGCCCACCAGACATTGCACCCGTCTGGTCGGAGGATCCTCTCTTTTCAACGGAGGTAAGTGGGACTTTACTCTCTGTTCCGCATACCTCCAAACTGGTGACCCTCGACAAAGAACGTCACCGCAGCCTTCGAGCTACTACTTCGTGACTTCATCATCACTTCCTCAAGCTTTCGAGCAGCGAGCCATTAAGCCAGCACCCACGGTTATATGGGTATCCTGACCACCAGCATGTCTACTTGGTCATACCTGGTCATCACCCTCAGCCTCATTAACGACCTTGGCTAAGCACCTGCACCTTCGGCCAGTCACATGAAAAGCCTTGAAGAATCTCTCCTGGTCGACGACAGTTGTCAAGCCCAACGTCGCACAGCACCGCTCCGACTCACTGGAGCCAGCCGCACTATTCCGACTCACTGGAGCCTGCAGCATCATATCCCGACTCACTGGGATAGCACCACCCCGACCCATTGGGGCATCACCGCAGACAGTTCCGACTCACCGAGAACTATGCGAAATCCGGTTCCGATTCACTGGAACCAACCACCACTGGCCTGGCACCGCGTCAAGAACCATCGATCTCCGATCTCCGGAGGGGAGTGATGAAGAAACTAATCCTGCATCGCGCAAGTAACATTCTCCGCGCGATTTGAACATATAGAACAGCCCGAAATCATGTAGTGGGCAATAGCCCACCAGACATAACACCCGTCTGGTCGGAGGATCCTCCCTTTTCAACGGAGATATGTGGGACTTTACTCTCTGTTCCGCATACCCTCAAAGACGTTATCAGCGACGGCGACTCCTCGCGTTCGACCCTGGTTCAGCTATAAAGTGAAAGACAATGGGAAGTCGTTAACTCCTTTTGCGAAGCAGTAATGAGTGTGAAGGAGGAGGCGATAGAAGAGAAAGTGTGAGGTGGAGACAATAGTTACGCCCTGGTCCTACCACCGCTAGAGACGGCCCGTCCACCACTAGAGAGAGACGCCCCGGGAAACGTAGTGCTTACATTCTCTTTGCCCCAGGCGTCGGCAGGGCGACACCCGTCCACCGTAAGCGTGGGATTGCGGACAGCGAGCTTCTTATTGTTCGCCGTCCGTAAATTAATAATATAAAAATAATAATTAATAAAAATTAATTAGTTTTTGTTACTATTTTGGTGTACATACAATAAAGTTTATTCTATTTTATTTTAGCGCCTACCGTGGCTAGTAGTCTGGTTCGGTGTCGCGGTAGCTGGGACGTAAGGATGTCCGTTACCTCACGCAGGTGGCCGTCCATGACTTGAACCAGGGCCCCGCGCAAAGTTAATGTCCCCAATCCCCTCCACAAGGACACGGTGGTGCTCCGTCTAAGTGGGACACACCTTCACCGATGCTCTGTTCTGCGGGCGGTTTACACAATGGTGACATTTGGGCCTTTCTTCCGCTTGAACCCCATGCAGGAACCTCCCGAACTTACCAAGTCCTGTGAGGATCTGCTGCGTCATGCGGAAGGTGAGGACGCCGTGACGCGTCTCTAGGTATTCCTCAGAGGGGATTACCACCATTATAATGGCGTGCCCGATCTTACGTAAATACCTACTATTTGGCGAGTAAATAATATAAATTGAAAATACCGCAAATCAAAAAAAAATATCCCTACCTAGTTCGTGTAAATGAACTTCGGGATTGTCAAACCGCTTCGAAAAGTACATAATTATCTTATGATAATTATATCAAATTGTGCTCATGCACAATTGACTTAATTTAGCTAGAGGCTGTCCAGCCGTCCAGTAAGGACTGAACCCGAGTTGTCGACGGCGTGTATTCTACGCGCGCATCAATAATGAAAGAGAAACCCGGGAAACCGTGGTCTTAGAACGCAATAGTCTCAGACACGCCCATTCGCTTCACCCTAGAGCGGGATAAGTCATTGGATGGGAAATCACCTTAAAAAAAACTATCAAAATCGGCCCAGCCTTTTCGAATATTAGCCGGAACAAACACAGGTAGACAGAAATGTAAAAATTTGCATTTTTGCTATAGGGCTTGAATACACGCATTTCCTAAAAAAATGGTATTTTGATATTACAGACACTTCAATTTTATATACACATATTGATTTGGAATTTGGAAATGAAAATCGTTGTTCATTATTGGTAGGTCATAATTTAATGCAGTTTTCTTTTATTATTAAACATTTGCTTCTGCTTTTACTTATTAATATGACAAATGGAATATTGTTTGATATCTAGATTAAATATCTATTCTGTGAGACTATTTAAACAACTTTTATATTTCCATCAGCATTTTGTACAACGATTGCTAAAATAGCATTTTCGACACTTATTATAACTTTAAGGCAACAAAAAGACATGGCGGGACATAATAAAATGATAAGCTGCTTTAAGTATTAGAATACTTGTGACCGTAAAATAAAAAACAAAAATATAGAAATAAGAAAGTTAATTTCTATATTTTTGTCCTGTTATGCAGAATACTGTACAACTCGATCATAGGGATGATGTTAATTCGTTTCTCTCATAGCTCTGAGGAAACTCAATAGAGAGATTTGTTTCATGCACATTGTACGCTTCTATGTCATCTTCTGTTCGTGTGATGAACAGACCCCTCTATTTTAAGATGTAGGCCACAACAATATTTTCTTATATATTTAAGTATATACAAATAGTTTAAAATAAACACTAAATTGTCTTTCAATGAACTATTTATCAATCGCCATATTTAAACATTGAAGACAAACAATAAATATACAAAACAAATCAGTTTAAGTAATTATAATTACTTATTTCTTTTAATATTTTGAACATTATATTATGTTTCAGTCCGTTAAAATGGCCGCGTGTAGCACTCCAATGCTGTCAATTGTAATAGATTCAATAAAATGCGCAAACTTTTGTGCCATTTTACTAACGATACAGACAAAGGATCGTTCGCTCATTAGCTCATACAACGCACACGATCACACGCACTCGCGATATAATGCACTACACTATCTCTTAAGTAACAACAACGTACTTATGTTATAGGTATTTGGAAAATAGGGCACATTTCAATTTACTTCCTTTGTTTGTATTGTGCTGCATACAATTCCAGACAACGTTATAAATACGTGAACATCCTCAAGCTTTCATAAATAAGTTATAAAACATTTTTGGGATAGAATCAAACTACATGTGGTAGCGACTAGAATTTATCATCTAAATTAATATAATATCTTTAAGTGTTTCTCGACATATAAAGAAGCTTGTGAAAATTGTTATATTTATAACTGTTAAAGAGTTACATCTATTGCGCCATTTTATTGTAAAATACTTAGCATCCAGCATTGCAGCTAACTAACGGCAAGTGTTAGGCTTAAGACCCGTAATTGTATTAAAAATCAAAACACTTTTTGACATCATTATTATGTACAGGAAAAATACAAGTGTTCACTGCAAACTATCGATTTAAGTATGGATGATGAGGCGAGCGCCCATTGAGACTCAGTGGACTAAGACAAACAGTGTTTCTCTTTGCACGTGTGTGTAACAATGGTCATGATGAAACACCATTTTACTTCATCTGTTGATGATATCATGGATAGTAAACAAGTTAATGACTGTCGTGACACTTTAATAGCGGCCGGCAAAACATATTCTGCATACAGGCAGAGACCGCGTGGCACTAACGTGTCGTACAAACATCGGGTACCACTGCGCGCTCACTACAGCATGCAGGACATGCGCTGCCGGCCGAATAATATAAATAATAAACAGCTAATTTATAACTAATTCATTTAATATTTTTCTTTTTATGTCTATTTTCTAATGAGATTTCTATTCATCTGCATTTTAAATATCAGTCACGAATCGATTGTCAATTATTGTCAGCATGACTAGGTACCGGCCGGCGACACTACACAGTCGTGACACTGGGTACAGACATACAAGGACTACAGGTAGACAGGTGGAAGCAACTAGTACAGTAAGTATTATCGAGAATATTTCAACATAAATATGGAATGTAGCAAACACTCAATTGAAAAGACCCCCGGGTACTGGCGTTCGGCCATAATTAATCTAATAATATTAAATTAGAGACAATATTTACAATAAAATAGTAACTATGCAACATAAATTAATATTCCTTGCGTTTACTGTACTGATATGCATCCTTTACATACAATTATAAATAAATATAAAAGTTGTTTAAACACAGATTTATAGCTGCTGGATAGAAATTAAACTTTAAAATAGGTCACTTAAACATGAAACTGTACACTGCAAGACATCAGCTCATCGGCGACGGCCCCCAGCTAATACACGATATCATCAGGGGCGGCGTCGGAAGATTCATTAAATATTATAATATACCTTTAATCGTTTCTATCTGAATCAATTTCACCTAAGACAACATACTTCAACGTAGACTTTATAACGTTATATCTTTTTACTTTATCTCAGTCTTAGTTTTCGCGAAACTCTTAGACGGCGGCTCGGAACACGGGCTCGCGCGACGGAGCGGCGCGGCGGCTCGGCGGCGCGCTCCCGAATAAATAAATAGCAAGTCTATAATACTCCGGGACACGGGCCCTCGCCACCGCGGCACCGTCCCGTAATGGAATGTAAGCGTGATATGGTCTCGGCGCGGGCACGGTCACTTGTCGGGCGGCGGGTCGGGCGCGCGGCGCGGCACCATGACGCACGGCGGCGCGGCGGGCGGGCCGGCGCGCGCGCCCATGCGCACCCACCAGCGCGTGGCCTTCTGCAGCAGCCCGTCCTTCTTGCCGCGCCGCGCCAGCGTCGCCAGCCCCGCCTCCGCGCCGCCCGCCCACTCCGGCACGTCGCTCACGCACTTGTTCGGGGGAGGCTGGAAGCTGCTTCTCGTCAGCTCGGCTTGCTGCAATCACAAACGGCAACGTCACTCATGCGCTCCTGTGCTCAGAACGTCGACGCGTGATTGGTGAATTGTATCTTTAAATCAAAACACAACAAGCTACTTCACAAAATGATATAAGCACTTCCCAGGCCAGTTCACAAAGAGCTATATTACTACAACTTGTGTTTGCAGACGAAGTCTGCAACTGCAACTGTTACACTTAGTAACATAAGGTTTTATTTTTCAGAAGACATTACAAGTGGTTGCTGGATCACTCTCTTTGGATGGCAAACCGACATGATTGGTCGGATTGCCGTCCATAGGACTATGAGAGCGAAGCACACTCTTTTGTGCATCTATGTTTGTGCACAAACACCTCTTGAGCATCCACATCCACACACTTGAGCATTATATATCTCTCACATCGATAGCTAGTCCCCTCTTTGATTAGCGGTTAGGAGTAGTATTATTTAATCGATCTATCCCTTCCCCAAATATGTTTTCGGATGCAGGTAATACCAGTATTTGTATTTCCGGCTTCTAACTAACCATAACGATTAAGGACGAGTATTATTATTACCTGATAAGGGACTCGTAACTGTAGGTGCACGTCCGGCCCGTACTCGCCGTCGGGCAGCTGTATGCTGGGCGGAAGGCCGAGCCGCTCGGCAGCGGCGGCGGACCGCGCGCGCGTCTCTTGCTCCACCATCTCTTGAAGCCGCCCCACCATGGCCTGTAACCTTTGCTGCTTCTCCCATTCCCTGAAACATTACAGACATTCTATTATTATGTGTCTTTATATAAAGGCATAGGAGGAATAGTGAAACCTTGGAGCCATCCTGGAATCCAGATGCAGGTGGTGGGACGAACAGAGACATTCATAATTCATATCAGTGAGAACTACGGCGTTGGAAGGTTTTGTCTAGCAGAAACTGATATAACCAAGCCTTTTCACAATTTTGTTAGAGTAGCTTCCAGTCTTACCGGTTGCAGTTGACTACCAGTATTGGCAATGGAGCGACTGAATAGCTGACCTCTATAACCTACTAACTCGATAAAATGATACCCATCGGCAAAGCTGGTGTCAGATTTCCTGGCTTCCGACTATCCGTAAATACGTCAAAGATCTTTAAATGGCAGACAACTCCAATGGCTGAAAGTGCTTTCCGTGGCAGTACTGATATAATATAGTTAAGATAGAACATAGATTTATCTAAGATGTTATGCTATATGGTCCCTAGGACAGTCCATAAACGAAAGGTGCGCGCTGGCAAATTATTTTCAGTGGGCCCTTGCAAGTCCAACTCTGGATTGCGCTCGCCTGTTCGTAGAATGGTCCATGCCTACAATGAGACTTTGAAGCATATATCTTTGCATGCTCATCGAGTATGTTCAAAAGTCTCATTCTTAAGGAGCTAACATATTTTATTTATATTTCTTTTCCTCTTGCAACATGTCCGAAGGTTACGTTAATTTTCAATTTTGTTATCCTAGTGATTTTATTGAACTATTGAAGTATTCCACAGCTAATTCATGAGCAGTGCTGTGGGCTACAATATTGTATAAAGCATGTATTGTTTATACTTTTGTGTACCTATAGTACCTAAGCTTTATGTTGTAGCTGTTTGTGTCTTTGTATAAAAATAAAATATATCCTCCAATCCACGCTGGGCTCGCGTGGTGGATTACGGCCCAATACCTGAAGAAGCCTGAGCCCCAGCAGTGTGAACATTATAAGATTAATTATCCTTTAATTATCTATGTGGGGTTTCGAATATGGCAGAAAGAGTTATAGTAGTAATATAAATACCCCTAGCATAAGTTCTTTAAAGCTAGATGGACAGGCACCTATACTTAGGATCATTTTGATAACTTTTACAGTTCAGCTTTTGTGGTCACGTCAGAAAGTAACTAATGAGCAAATGTGATGGTGTTATTTCGCGACAGAAAAACATGTGCTATGTGCCTGTTATCTAAACCGAGAATTCGTATTGTTTTAAGCCTAAGCATAAGCTTATCACGGCAGTAAATACACACAGTGTTAATATAATTGCATTATTGTATATTTGTCTATTAACTGTTCCATCATTGCTTTAACTTCATGTTTAAATTGATACTTTTTTTTCCTCTTCCTCTCCTGTGACATTGTTTTTGCAATGTTTTTTATATTATATAAAACATAGCCGACCAATTTTACTAGTAATTTATTATTGTCATCTTTAATTTATTAACGGGTTTATTTTCTTCTTTCTTTTAGCTTCTTTTTATAATGTGAATGTGAGAACACCGTAGACTCCGCGGATTCAAGGATTACAATTTTTATTGTGCTTTTGGGTACAAAGCTGACCGGTCTAAATTGTCCTCTCATATCTCATATCTAGTATGAAAATATTGTAGAAACAATCACTTTTTTAAAAGAGTAACCATGGATTTCTTGCCGGTTCTTCTCCATAGGAAACAACCAATCGGAACCGTGCGCTAGCTTCTGACGTTTTATAAGTGCCCATGTAGGCCTATGTAAAATAAACGATTTTGAGTTTGAATAATATTGTGATGTATAAAGTAAGAGGTAGAGTAACACCAAGCTGACGATCTCTGGCGTTATCATACTGTAGATATGTCATAACATCACGCCTGTACCCCTATTTGCCGAATGGAACGACGGTTTAGTTCATCTACCCACATTTCGCCAGTTTTTTATTGTCGAGTTTTTTGTTGGCGAAATTACTATGGCATTTGTACTAGGTCATACCATTTCACTAAAAATGTGGTATCTACAGGAGTTTGAAAATATTTTTTATCGACAAGGTCAAACTCCTGACACCTTTCTAAACCACTGCCACTATTGGGAGGCAGAATCTATAGTGGCTTTCAAGCACCGACACAGATGAAGAACGAAGGTTGAAGGTATACTCACAATGTGGAATGGTGATGTCTGTGATCGTGCCGTAGGCGCGGTCCCCCCGGCGCGCCCAGCCGCTCCATGCCAGCGCACCCCGGCACTTGTACCGAGAGCATCTGCAAATCACAACACACTACTCTCACTTATGTGGTTATCCTCGGGGTTAATATTCTATCACTATAAGAACTACTTTCATAGTTTTCTTCTTTTGGATATACATAGATGCCAGCATAAATAATAACGGTTAGGTCTTGGGTTATAGTTTTAAGTGCACTACATAAGATATGGCTAAGCCACACGTATCTAGGACTACGGCTGTGCTGGTAGTATTTGGTCACTTACTTAGAGGACAAAAGCATTGTTCACTAATGGTTACTATATTGACCTAGGTATTTACTGGTGCTAAATTATTTAGTTAACAGAGCTGATTGTGGCTGATCATGTATCATAGTTGTATAATGTTTTGTAGAACCTAATCATTGATTTGTTGCAGCCTTTTGAAAAGTCAATTATCTTTCTGTTGGACTTTGAACAGCGGAAAGAAGATATGATGAGATGTTTAGTTTGTATTACATTTTATCCTTATACAGAGAAGATGAATGTTTATAACTTTATTCATGCCAATTAGTATTTAGATTTAGAACACAGAGTTCAAATATTACCTACTCTCATTAAGGAGGATTATACTTTATCTAACCGGGATATTGTATGTTATTAATTGGAGTTAATTTTACCTCAAGTAATAATGTTAATTTAATATAAAACCATTTATCATCCAATTTGTAATGATTATGATATGTGCTATTTAATTATATTAAAACTAAATGGAAATAAAAATAAAGAATATCAGTTCGAGACAGTAATTCATCCTGCATCTCCAGCTTTTCTTTGTAATTTATGGTTTTTTATGTGTCATGAGACCAGCTGTTAGTGCAAGTGTACAACTTTCTTTCATTGACAAAGATCATTCTCTCCAAAATCCTGAATTTAATACTACTGTAGTCTGCTTATATAGTATTATTACCTTAAAACAATTTATGAAGTAGATAGATTTTTAAACACCGTTTGAAAATCGTTTAAGATGAATGAAAAGGCTTTTGATTTTAAGAAACATCAATGATTTCTTTTTTATGGTATTGATATGACTTGCCATAAGTAAATTATGTGACATTATAGTCATGTAATAAATACAACCTTCTGATTTGTTATAGTGTTATTTTATTACAACCTTAAGGTTGTATTAAGCTTGATGAAAACAAAACATATAGGTATTAACAAATATGGGTACTGTAAAATTGTAATAAAGAGCAGTGTTTTTTATAATGTCATACCTTTCTATTTGGTACTGTCTTAACATTTAACTATGTATTAAAAGTTTCAGGTACTTTCTTTGCTGACTATTTTAACAAATTCACAGACAGTAATTCGCAGTTTGTATAGATTTGTGGCCACTTTTAAGAATCATTGTTTTTTGTAGAGTTACCTTTCAGCAGTCAAAGCTCAGTTACTAATTTACCTACATGCAGGAACTAAGGTATTTTTGTGGCAATAGATATTAAGTATGTATTTTGGTTACAGACTTGATTGACAATAGATTCTTTTGTATTATAAAATGCCTTATAACATGTTTTGTGTTTACTTCAAAAACAATAAATTGAATTATCTTTTACTAGACTAGACCACTAGATTTTTTACTGTTAACATACCTGTTTTCTTACTATAATTTACACAAGATAAGGGTATAACACTATACTCAGTAGCTGTATCTGTATATGCTTTAAACTGTACTATTGATAATTTTTAATATCTTTGAAATAGTAAACAAGTATTTAGGTATAGAATGAAAGGTTAATGTACTGCAACATTCTTTTGTTTGGATGAATAATCTGAAGGCCAAGCCTCATACTTAAAAAACATTCAAATTCAAATCCCATTATCATCTCAGTCTCTATCAATGTCAAAAACATATCAAAATTTAGGGAAATTATAGTGTTTTTAACAGTGAATATGATGTGAATGTTTTTTATGTATACAAAAATTGACACTCAGTTATCAACCAAAAGAGGTGTTTTTCATAAAAACAAATTAATCTTTTGTGTTTAATAAAAGACATCATTTAAATGATTATACTTATCTGTATCAAAATATTACTTAAAAAGGGCAATGTCCTTAGCAAAAATTCTATGTTTGAGAATATTGCGAGCAAGCAATTATTTACCTATCATGTCAAAGAATAAGCCCCTGTTTGTGTGTCCCGGCATCATATTTTAATGAATCAAATAAAACCTACAGAGAATCAAAACAATATTAATTTGTTACAAGGGTTTTCAGGCTGTACATGTAAAGTGACTTGATAGGATTTTTAACATTGCATAGTAAATTCCTGGGTACAAATCAAAGTCCATGAAGATGTACTCATTATTACTATTTTGTTTCATTCACTGCATTAAGTAGAACACTATTAATAATCAGCTTTATATTATAGTATGAATATTAAGATAGTGAGGTCCACAAGATAACTTCTTGTGATCATTTAATTTCTTAAGCATTTTCTATGCATGATTTTGTGTTTGTAATGTATTTACATTTATCTATATAGCTGCTGAACATATTCACTCTATACTAGTATTCACAATCAGATCAGAAAGTGCACACCGCAGTTTGTACTCAAATAATATTTCTGCACAAGAAATAACCTAAAAACATGATCATATTGAACATGTAAATAAGATAGATTAAATGCATAACTATTTAATATTTCAACTTAAAGCATGCTGTTACTGAGTGCTACTTAGTTTTTCTCTTGATTCTGCAATATGATAACACAATCCTTTTGAAGTGTCATCACTATCATCAATGATTTTTATAGATTATAAAAAAAAATATCTTTTTGTTTCCACTTTCATTATCAAGATAACAAGTATTATGTATAGAAGGGTGGTTTTAATACATTTCTCAAGGTGATAATACTTAGATATGTCAAGAACCAAAATACTGCATACAAAATATAGATTTTACTCAACAGTCTTATAGACAAGTTATATCTGTTTGCTACAGTGAATTGATAAAAAATTTAGTTCTTATCGTAGTAGATAAAAATACTATTAGTCTAAGACAATATTGTCTCATATTTTGATTATTTGTAATAAATACCTAACCTTTTTGTTATTGTAAGATTGTAATCAATGATTTTGTCTATTTCAATATTGACACACTATTTTTCTGTATTACTTTGCTATGTAGAATTATCTAGTGTATGCATGAATGCATTAAGATTATCATAATTTTTGTAACCTTAGAGTATACCCACTGTTTTTGATGAGCATATTTTTAAGTTGTGCACATATTATCGAGTTGGCATGTCACGACTATGATACAGCAAGAGGTGATTACGGAACTGTCTGTCATGAAAATTTATTTAAATTCACACAAACAACGTCTGGGTGTGACGTCGCTATCGGCGCGCCTCTTATCACTTGGCACGCTCCCGCCGTCTCGCGGCCATCCGAGTCGCCTCGGGCCTCACTCGGCTCCAGTACAAACATTCTTCTATTCTGTCCATATTCCACATAATATTTACTAGCTAACGCTTGATAATTTTGCACTGCTGTCAAGTCAAAAATAATGGGAACGTATGTCTACAATTACTGTCGTTGAACTAGATTATTTTTACAGTCAAAATAAAATACGACTTTATCAACACTACTTACTATTTGAAACAGTGTCGTCCACAATTTTTGTAGGTTTTCCACCTATGGATGACAGTTAGTGATGGGCTTAAATCCAAATTCGATGGCACACTAATCGAGTCACAAATAAGTGAATCGATCACGAACATAAATGTTCTATTTGATAATTACACTACACAGTCACTGACATTTGCATTTGTTTTGTTGAAGCTGTAAATATTTTAAACAAAACAATCACAGGGCACTATAGAGAGATTAGCGCGTTTACAATAATTAACTATCATTCACTAATAAATAAAAATTTGTTATTCAAGGCATTAACACTATCAAAATAAAATTATTTATTAATTAAGAATAACGTATAAATTCCACTATCGCGTGTTTTGTGATGGAGTTTCTTAACTCCTTTTTTCATATTGGCAGAAAGACGCCTGCCATCGAGCGAGTCTTGTTGTTCAATGACGCGGACGGACGCGGCGCGGTGTTCGCAGTCGCGTAGCGGGGAGGACGGGCGGGCGGGCGGTGCACCGGCTGCCCCGATGTCGCCGCACACTATAGAATTCGTAGTGTGTAACATTGCTCTCTCACACATACAAATAATCTGTCTAGTTCATTTTGTGTGCTCAATCGGTACTTCGGTAGGTGCGATGATACGATGTAGCTAGTGCGAGTGAGTGTGTTTGTATATGATAGTGAGCGTACCGTGTGTGTACATATGAGCTGGCACACATGTAAAAGAAGCTCGATTGCTGCTACCGTCGTAGTTGTTATATATGCGCACCTATAACTGTAATAGTGAGCGATGACGCGTTTGTCGGCTCGCGAGACGAGACGGTTGGCATTGCTCAATGATCGAGTTGTAGTCATAGAATGTACGTAACCAATAATCATAGGTGCACGATTTTTTTTTGTTATAATTAATAATGTAGATGCACTTAATTTCACCACGTTTAATGCCATATAATAAAGTTAATACAGGAGGTAGGTCAGGTTATTGACTTTTTAATTACTTATTTATGCAGTTACTTTTCATTCCGGGATTTTGTCCCTATTAGAAACAATTGTGATAGGGGGAAAAGATGATAATAATTTAGGTAGGTACATATTATAATGTCAAAGGGAATTTTCGAATATATGGTTGTAAAATCTTCCTGCATTATATTGGTAATTAAACTACTTAATTATTAATTCACGAAAAATTTTACTTGAAAAATAAATATTTGTAAAAGGTAAATTATCAATCTACTGATGGCTGATTTAATCATGTTTAAATAAATTCTATTATGGCACAATATGTCGTAGAGATAACTTACTCTCAGTTGGAACATTATAATATGATGAGTAGCGGATTGTGGTAGCAAGAGGTGTAGCTATGTGACCAAGGGTCCTGGGGCAAAAACCAATTGTGGGCCCCTAAACGGCTTTATAAATATACTTAAAAATGCAAAGTTACTTTACCTTTATAAAAAAATCTTAAATTATAAGAAAATTTAATCATTTGATCACAGAACGAGATTTTGCTTACTCGAAAATCGTTTTCTGTTAGAGGTTGTATTTCCAAAAATCCCATATGAGCACTTATACGTCATAAAAGGGAGACTTGTGCAACATTTTATGTTTCTAGTCCCAATATTTTCGATTGTGCGTTGATATGTCAGTCAGTCAGACTATCCTTTTTATTTATATAGATAAAAACCCAGATGATATCTGCAAGATATTATCTGTGTTTCGAAAAATTTAGAGATCTAAGAGTAGTATAGTAGAGAGAAGAACTAGAGAATAGTATCATGGGTTGAGTGCTCTTAGATATAATTTGTGCATTATGTTAGAAATAGCTGGTTTTAGAAAAATAGTCTGGGGTGATGGCAGTGTACAAACTATAGAATTAATACAGGGACATTCCCCACAAACGAATAGAATTGGAAACTTGTTAGGAATTTTACTATATTTTTTTAAATGAGCTGTGTCATTAGTGTTGCAGCTTATTTTATTTAGATCTCGAAGGTAGAAGAATTTTTCGCTCGATCAATAAGCAGTTTGCTAATCAGGTTTTAGGGGCCCCTGGAGCTTGAGGGCCTCGGGGCACTGCCGCGCCTAGACCTAGACCCTTAGCAGCTATGCCTCTGGAGGTAGCTACATATTATTAGAGATTCTACTTGTCTGCTTCAAATTAGGAGTCAGTTAACGTGATTGTGTCATTAATATTATAACATAGATTCGGGACCAGTCATACAATGAGAAAATAAACTGGGTTAAAATCATCCGCCACCCAAATAAATGGCTACTAAACTCCTGAATTACTGACTCAAGCAGCACCTAGATCAGACTCTAGACGAACCCATGTTGTTTTAAAGAATACCACTGATTATGATGACGAAACCATGACCGGTAAACTACTCGTCCTATAAAACAAAGTCGACTTGAACAGAAGAAAAAAGTAGAACTGAAAGAATATCCTAAACATTTTTGTAATGTTATAATAGTAAATAACAGCGTGTGTGCATAATGGTAAATATGACGACCGCGGCGTGGTCATACCCATGTGTAAGATAGTGATGACAACGACTCACGGGGTTGGCGGCGGCGGCTGCGGCGGCAGCGTGTCGGCGGCGCAGGTGCGGGCGGGCCAGCGCGCCCGCGGCCGCACACACCAGCACAGCGGCGCCGACGCATGCGCCCGCCCACCACCACTCTGAAAAAATACACGTTACACATTATACTAAAGTTAAAGTGATATTTAATGAAATCGATGTTCCTATTAAAATTATGAATAAATGAATTTGGACATCACTACTGTCTTTAAATGACAGTTGCAGATATAGTACTTAATTGATTTTTAAGTTGAACAAACCGTTATTTATAATACTATGTCATCTTTAAATATTCATTTTGTTGTCTGGATGCATTTCGTTATACGTGAATTTAAAAACCGAATATTTATTTAGGTACTTTAAATCTTAAAGGGTATAATTTAGACGGTCACCAAAAATATTTTTAAGACTCTAAGCCTAGGCACCAAATAAAATAAACAACTCCAAAAAAAATCAATTGACCTTATTAAAAGGGCCCTAAAGTATATAATATTATGATCCAAAATAAATGAAATAACATCAGAAAAATCGTAAGCCTTGCACAAATATTATTTTTGGTTCCTAAAATGGATTAACGGTCGCCAAATTCTGTCTAACTCAAATATTAATATTACTACCAAAAATCTTACTCCAAAATAGTTTGACGTCACCCAAAATACATTATTTGATCCCAGACTACTTTAATGTAAGACTAAAATTACAATTGCTTCCCTTTATTTCTTAACCCCGCACTCCGCACCCCGCACCCTGCAGAATCTCCACCGGTGCGTGAGCCACAGGCCAATATTTAATTAATTTCATACAACAATATGGGTGGGTGGTCGTATGCTGAGGGCAGGCGACGCAGGCCGCGCAGCGCAGATTGCACAGCGCAGAGCGGCCCCCCTAGCCATGTTACAATCGTTTCGTTTTGCGTTAACGCTTGGAGTTGGCCACGCCTCCATTTCGTTTGTTTGAACAAAGGAGTTCGGGCAGTTACTGTGCACATCTGAGCCGCACGTGCCTGCGCTGCTGCATACGTATACCATGATTTTTAATTAGATGAACCAAAGTGACAGCAGTGGACAATGCCCAACTGTCAAATAACAATGCCCAACTGTCAAACAACCATTGTTATAGCTGTCACTTTACTTCATCTAATAAAAAATCATAGTATAGCTCAATGATGTTCCATGCTTTACAAAATCTGCTCTGCTCTGCGCTGCGCGGCCTGCGTCGCCTGCCTCTCAGCATACGCCTAGCCTAAACAAGTGACGTTTGTTTGGGAACCCAAGTATATTTAGTGAATTTCATATAACGATAAATAAGCGACGTACGTTTGGGAACACCAGTATATTAATTGGTATTTGAGAAATATTCTAGCGATCGTTAGCTTTTTTAGCCTAGCAAAAATTACCAAATTAGAACTCATGGTATAACATAATTGGTAACATCTAAGTAGTGACAATATATAATATTTAGTCTAAAGTGTATTTTAAAGTCGTCCATATATTTTTATGGCAGTCAATAACACAAAAAATGTATTTATTTCATAATATTTTAGGAAACGTAATTTGGTGACCATTTATCCATTTTGGTAACCGTTTAGAATTTTTTTGGTAGTAAAATAGGTACTTTTTTGGGCGGTGTTTAAACACAAACCAATCTTAAATAAAACATTTACAAACTTATTTAAAAATAAAACTATAGACCACATTTGTCAGGGGCACGATCCGAGCAGATCCAAGCTACTGGTTATTTGGGCTCCACTCTTCAGGAGCAGGAACTTATAATGCTAGGAGTCATTCCAGCGCACCGACTTGTAATCTTATACTAATGTTATACGATACAGCTGCGATATCGATACGTTTGATTTGTTTCTCTTTCGTCGCTTTCACGAGGATCTCGTTATTATGTGGGATGGTGGCATCGACTTTTTTATTTATTGAGTATGATATTCGGACAGCCCGTAAAACCTTTGGTTCAGGCTGTCTGTAGGTCTACACACACGCTATACAGTAGTTAAGGTAAGGGTAGCCGAAAATCTAATAGTCAGTCTTGCCACGTAGATCGTTGTTAATGGGTTGTAGAAGTTTGATAAAAATATTGATAATTACGTGTTAAAATGTCAACCATGCGAACAAGACAGAGGGATGGAGAGGATGGAGAATGGAGATAGTCACCCTCCATCTCTTTCACAGTCCGTTTAGTCAAATGGATCGCGTTAAGAGCTCGTGGTAGCCTCTGTAAATTAGACATTTTTTTCAACAGTTCTTGTAACTTAAACTGCTTCTTTTGTCTGCTTCTTTCTGAGGTGGAAGCGATTGTGGGTTTTTATATTACCACTATAATCTGGCTCCGTTTATGGAAAAAATTAAGATTTACTATCCCGTGTAGGGTTACCAGATGAAAAAATGAAAAAAGTCCGGAGAAAAGGCCTGATTTCCATTGTAAAATCCTGAGATTTTTTACAGTTCCATAGTTTTCTCTCAAACGTATTATATAATTTAAAAAAGACTATTATTCGCGGCACATGAGTTGAACTCTGGCCTTCGGGCTGCAGCAACGGATTTCGCACACGCGTTGCTCATCGCACTCAAGGGGGGGGGGGGAGGTGCCAACGTTACCCCACTTTACCAACGGTAGTTTGGTATGTGTAACTTTTTTATTTTTAATTAATTTGTTTAAGTTTTAACTACAAATTGTATTTTTATTGAAAATTATACAAAATCCTGAGATTATATGACATTTGCAAAATCCGGCCGCAATACTGAGAAGACTCCAAAAATCCTGAAATCTCAGGACAAATCCTGAGATACGGTAACCCTAATCCCGTGGAAGACGGGGAAACTGGTCCTTATCGCGAAGCCGGGGCGCCCCGCGGACTCTCCGTCCGCGTATCGGCCCATTGTGCTGCTCGACGAGGTGGGCAAGCTCTTTGAAAGAGTAATTGCAGACCGCCTCGTCGTGCATCTGGCACGGAAGGGGCCGGATCTTGCGGACGGCCAGTTCGGATTTCGCAGGAGGCGCTCCACTGTGGACGCCATCATGCGCGTGCGAGCCCTCACGACGGGGGATGCGGTGTCCCGGGGCAGGTGTGTCTTGGCGGTGTCTCTGGACATCGCCAACGCCTTCAACTCCCTGCCCTGGAGTTGCATTGGTAGGGCACTCCGGTACCACCGGGTGCCCGACTACCTCTGTCGGGTGATCGAGGCCTACCTGTCGGACAGGTTCATCATCTACCCCGGTCATCAGGGGGAGTTAAAACGGCGAGAGATGTCGTGCGGTGTTCCGCAGGGATCGGTACTAGGGCCGCCCTTGTGGAACATCGGGTACGACTACGTGCTGCGCGCCGACCTCCCCGACGGGGTCAGCGTGGTCTGTTACGCAGACGACACGCTGGTCCTGGCGCGGGGACGGTCGTACCAGGCGGCGGTCGAACTAGCGACGCGCGGGGTTGCGACAGTCGTGGAGAGGATACAGCAGTTGGGACTCGAGGTGGCATTGCACAAGTCCGAGGCCATGTGTTTTCACGGCCCTCGGAGCGCGCCACCTCCGGGCTCCCAATTAACGGTAGGAGGAGTTCACATCGGCGTCGGGTCGACGATGAAGTACCTGGGACTCGTCCTCGACAGCCGGTGGAACTTCAAGGAGCACTTCCGACGTCTGGCTCCCAGGTTGAATGCGACTGGGGCTGCGCTCAAGCGGCTCCTGCCGAACCTAGGGGGTCCAGACGCCTCCTGCCGGAGGCTCTACGCAGGCATCGTTCGGTCCATGGCCCTTTACGGTGCGCCGGTGTGGGCGCCATCGCTACGGAAGCGAGTGGCGGCCCGGCTAACCGCCTGCCAGAGGGTCATGGCCATCCGGATGATCCGCGGATACCGTACGGTGTCCTGCGAAGCGGCGAGCCTCCTTGCTGGCCTACCACCGTGGGATTTGGAGGCAACAGTCCTTGCACACATGCATGACTTACGCGTGGAGATGCAACGTCGGGGCGAAACTCCGCTGCCGCGACAAGTCGCGGCATGGCGGACAGAGCTCCGGCGGGATCTCATGGTGAAATGGCGAGAGCGATTGTCGCAACCTCGTGCTGGGCACGCCACGATCGAGGCGGTAAGGCCCCTCTTTGAGGCGTGGCTGGAAAGGCCCCACGGCGTCGTCACCTTCCGTTTGGCGCAGGTGCTGACCGAGCACGGCAAGTTCGGTCCGTACCTGTACAAGATTCGTGCGGAGACGACGCCCGGGTGTCGCCACTGTGCGGACCGCCCGGTGGACACGGTGGAGCACACAGTCGAGGTGTGCCCCGCTTGGGAAGAGCAGCGCCGTGTCCTCGTGGGGGCGATCGGCGGCGATCTCTCGCGCCGGGGCTTGGTTCAAGCCATGCTCCGGAGCGAGGAGGAGTGGCAGGCGGTCGCCTCCTTCTGCGAAGCAGTAATGCTAGTAAAGGAGGAGGCCGACCGCCTTAGGCAAAGGCGGACACGCCGCCGCCGCCGCCGGGTTTCCGATCCCAATTTCCGGCCACCGTAGGCGCGGGCTCGCGGACGGTGGGCAATGGGTAGCTCGCTGTCCGTCCGTCCGGTAACAGACCGGTCCGAGCTCAGGTCGTCTACGGCGCGCACCGTTCCCGCGCGCCTCAAGGAGTTGTCAGCAAACTGTAGGGGTCCAGCAGGGCCGAAGCCTACTGGGGCCAAAGGTCATGCGAGAGTGTCACCACGGGCCCCGGGACAAAGGCGAGGAATGGAAAGGTAGGTTTTTAGTCAGTAAAAGTCTGACACTGTTTCCCGCCCCACCCAAGGGCGGGATTCGTCATTGGATGATTTTACCTACCACAAAAAAAAAAAAAAAAAAAAAAAAAAAAACCCTAATCCCGTGCAGATATGTTAGCAAAATGAATGAATTTGATATTGCTTAGGAGGTTTACTACATTCAGTTCTTTCTTTATTGCACACCTTATCTTATTATAGGACAAACATTTATAAAAAAAAATGTACAATAGGCGGTCTTATTGCACAGGGCAATTTCTACCAGACAACCTATGGATGGAATGGAAGAAAGGAAAAGATTTGGGGTTGTCAGTATACAACAATATAAAAATTTATATAAATAAAACAATAGATTAAAAATATAATACATAAATAAATTATCAAATAATGAACTAATAAATATTAAAATATACAAAAGAGAAAGGAGAACAAAAATTAAAGTGATAAGTAGTGCTCCTTCACCATTTTTTTGAACACTGGTAGTGTTTGGGCACGCCTCACTTCTATGGGTAATGCACAAGCTGCTCCGTGAAAGATTTATCGAAGAACGAAGTAGAATGCATATGAATATGTTTCTCATATATGTTTCTCACTTTCGCAAGGAACTCAAGTGGCTCCCTATCCGTCTTCGCAGGAACACAAGGATTTTATGTCTCCTTTTTAACATTTTACATAACCCGTCTTATCCCTCCTACTTACGTGACTGCTTTTCTTACGCTCGTCCTAGTGACGCGCCGTGCAGATCACACCTTAGATCCCTTCTCAAATCCCATCCACATAAATCTAGTTACTTCTCCTTTTCTTTCTCTGTCCACGCAGTAAGGTTGTGGAACTCACTTCCGCCTAGCATTCGAGATTTGAAATCAATCTCACTCTTTAAAAAAAGAGTAAAAGAGCACTACCTCTCCTCTCAACCATGATAGTTATAGATATTGTATATATATTTATGTTATGTTTATGTATAGTCATATAAGTATTTTATTTTATATTTAACTACATATTATGTATTATTTGATAGCTTAGATTAAGATTTCACACTTTCTTCTTCTCTTGTTTCCTACACACTATTGTCTACATTTCTTATAATTTCTCCTTTAGCAGGTCTGCTGGAAGAAATTTCTTTAGAAATAAGCAGTACCTTTGTACTATTATTTATTATGTGTTGTCTTTTTTTTGTTATATTGTGTGTACATAAATTGTGAAATAAATACCTAAATAAATACTAAGTTTTAGATTCTCCGATGACCTCAAGGACCTAGAATGTGTGTCACAGAGGAACTGCAAGCGTTCTTTGATATAAAAAGGAGTCAAAGTGTTAAAGAGCACATTGTAAAGCAACGAAAGTATGTGAGCATTCCGGCGAAGGCGAATGGGAAACAATTTGAGCTGAGTGCGAAATTCAAAAAACGTGGTCATACTTGCGCAAGCCAAATATAAACCTGATACAAAGATTTTGAAGTCGCTCAAGCTTATCCAATTCGTCTTGGTTAAGATCAAGATAGCTGGCATCAGCGTAGTCCAAGATTGGGAGAAAAAGAGATTGTGCTAACGCAATTTTCGTAGTGATGGGACGAAAATTGCGAAGGCGTCTCAAAGAGCCTGCCGAGGCAAACAGTTTACAACTGACTTCCTGCTACTGTTTAGTCCAGGAAAGAGTGCTGTCGATATTAAACCCACCCCAAATTCTTAACAGTGTGAGTTACGGGAATTACAGTGTTATTGAAATAAACCTGGGGAAGTGTCGACCAATCAATCTTACAGACAGTCCGTGAACTACCAATAACAATCACTTGCGTCTTGGTTGGATTGATCTTCAGCCCAAACTCAGTGCTCCAGTCACCTATTCGAGTCAAGTCTATATTAATAGTTTCAATGGCATCACACAGCTTTTCAAGAGGGGCTTTTTTTTATATATTTGAAGATCATCAGCAATCAGGTGGTAGAAAAAAGAAAGTCGTTGAGTGATAACATTAATAAAAAGTTCGAAAAGTAGAGGAGATAAAACGCCACCCTGCGGCACACCGGCAGAAGTGTCTAGCTAAACATCTAGGTTCCTAAGCTACATTTGTGACAAGTTAGTAAGGAACAAATTAGAAAGTTAAAAATGACAATTTAAGTCTGGGTCTAAGTAACATTGATATTGACCAATTTAATATTGGGCCATTCCGAGACATTAAGCGCTCAATAATTTCCTCACGAAGAGTCTGGATCTATGACCCACTAACTCGCATCATCGCGTGTTGAACGCATAGATACCTTTAAGCAACAGCGTTGTCGTCTGCATACCAAATCATCGGGTTTATTAGTAAATCATTGGATTATGTGCAGCAAGAATACCGTTTGACACTACCAACGTTCCTCCTCCTCTTAATCAATCGGATGGATCTATCACACGAAGTCTGCAATCCAAACACAGTACAGCGTGTAGATCGCACGAAACAGGTTTACTTGTAAGATCTCTTCAAGGTTTTCGAGATGTGGAGGAAAACGGAAATGCTTCTCCATAGGCCTCACTCCAGTTGTGAGTGGCATAACTCAGCAGGATCCCCATTTTACCAGTATTGGCGGAAGTTAAGTTACCGATCAGTAAGGATGTTGTCCACTTCGGTCAAGAAGCTGATTGTTGAGCAGGTAATCTTGCCATATTCTGAGGATGTTACTGAGATTAGTCTGTACTTCTGCAGATGGCCGGGTCAGTCCGACTGCTGTTTTTTGCCACAGGTTGCACCTTAGCTTGCTTCCAAGCGAATCTGGCGTACCTACCTAAACTTGGAAACAGTTAGAATGTTTTAATTTGGTACTTAATATTCCATTGGACCTAATATAGGTATATCTATCTATTTTCCATACGTCCAAGACATGGATCCGTCCATTGTAAATGCACGCAATATGCGGCAAATAAGTTGAACCCGTTGCTATGATTACGCGCAGCAGGGATCTGCTTCGATTGTTACCCGAAAATCGGTTCTGCGGATTCAAGGTTGATTGCCATTTCGTATTAATTTCTACGTTGTGTATTGTACGTGGTTTATCCGGACTTGCTTGCTCATATCATAATAATTGACATAGCGCCTATTTCCTACGAAGAATTAGACAGAAGAAGAATGCACCTTGATTTCGATGAAATAGCAGGCCAGACTATTGGCATATATCTACGGGGTGCGAAACTAATTCCGGATTGCTACTGACAAATTCCTAACCTTGAAATCCATAAAATAATAGTTAAGAAAATCACGCTGAAACAAAGCTAAATATGTAATAATTCTCAAATTTATTCTTTTGCCTTTAACATATAGATAGGGGACCAGGGTATGTTAAAATTTATTCTGTTTTTTAGGGTTCAGTACCTCAAAAGCAAAAAACGAAACCCATAGAGGATCACTTTGTTGTCCGTCGGTCTGTCAAGACCCTTTATCTCAATAAAAAATGGTAATTTAAAAAACTAAAAAACCCGACTGCTTTTCTGAGTATTCATGAAAAAGCCCTAAAACAAGAAAGTCGTTGTAGCAGTCGGGACCCATTCTAGAAAGTCAGCCGTCTAGTCAGTAGATCTATGATGTCATGGGTCCCGACTGCTACAACGACTTTCTTGTTTTAGGGCTTTTTCATGAATACTCAGAAAAGCAGTCGGGTTTTTTAGTTTTTTAAATTACCATTTTTTATTTTTTACTTTTTTAGTTTTATTTTTTTATGATATCACTTTCACAGTAATTACAAATCTAACGACACCTCGCAAACTAAAATCCATCGAGCCGTTCAGGCCACAGAGCGTGCCAAATATTTGAATTTGGCGCCAAAAATTCGCCATTTTGTTTTTTTTTTTATTTTGATATACCCAGTGTCACTCTCACAGTAAATACGAATGTAACGACACCTCTCAAGCTAAAATCCATCGAGCCGTTCAGGCTGCAGAGCGTGCCAAACAATTATACATACATACATACATACAAACATACATACATACATACATACATACTCTCGAAAAACATAACCCTCCTTCTGGCGCAGTCGGGTAAAAATGCGTGGAGGTATCGAGTTGAAATTAAAAACATATACTTAGATGATCCCTTAACGATGGGAAAGAATTTTCTAAGTTAATAACAAAAACAAAAAAATACTACCGTTTATGTCGCAAAAAACGTTTTTTGCGACATAAACGGTAGTATTTTTTTGTCACTCTCAAGAGAATCAAAATACATAGGGCTTCCCGTTGGGCAACTGGGTAAGTCCCAGTTTTTTTTTAAATTTAATTTAATTTCAATTAGACTCGATTCGAAATAGAAGGTGACCGAGGCGGAATTCTCACTCAATGGAGTGTTATGAACCTGAGTGCTGTAGTGACAAATGTCCACGTGTATCAAACAACGTTTTTCAATACACTTACGAAGATATAAATAAACGGAAGCAGACGCATGACGCGTTATGGGCTCCTAGCGCCCAGCTCGATGAGATAAATTATAATAAATTGTGGCGGGGGCGAGCTCGTGCACTTTTCCGCACTAGCGCGAAAAAAATAATTGCTACCGGCGGTTATCCCTACCAACCAAGCTGCTTTTTGAGTAAGTGTATTGTAATATTACATTTTGATACAAGTGCAGAAATTTTCAGCCCTCGGCTCCATAACACACTGGCCTACGGCTTGTGCGAGTATTGCCTCGGTTGCAATGACAAATTTGCACGTGTATCAAACAAAGTTTTTCAGTACACTTACGACTCGTGGGGTTTACCGCGAGCCCATCCTAATACGATAATAGTACATTGTGGTAACCATACATTACTCACATCATTTATCATATATCATACGACATTTTTCAATACACTTGTGAAGAAAAATAATTTAGCTAACTATTTTTATAGTCATAGTTATAGCCATCTAATTTTTTTTAAATTTATCCATCCATAGCTGAAGGCTATGCCTATATATAGTCTTTTGATCAAATTGCCTAGTCCTTGTTTGTTTTCTTGCGTGAAAAGTTTTTACTATAGTGTCATTTTTAGTGACAATAGAATAAGGATATAACATTTTGTAATGTTTTTGTAGTATTCGATTTAATTTAATTAATACAGCTAATGAATTTCACTCGGAAAAATTACACCAAAAACCGCACGCATCTTAAAATGGTGGCCAATAGACCACAAAGAAAAAAATAAATTTTGTTTGAATGAACGATTTATTTAATAATAAAACATTTAATACGTAAAATGTTTTTTTATTAAATAAATCGTTAATGGCAAAAAGTTCAGTACATTTTGACCAGTTAGGCGAACATAAATATCCAGCAGATTTTTTTTCGCGATTTCAGGTTTGGTCCCATAGTAAAAGTTGTTTGTTATCATGACTACAATCACATTTTTAAGTATCGTTCACTAATTACCAGTCACCCTATATACCTAAGTGTAGTGCAATAAGAGCCACTTTCTGAGCAAGTGTATTGAAAATATCTTTTCAAAACTCTTCCTCGAAAACTGACTCTAATCGTGCTAAGATTATGTTCAATATACCATCCATATAAACTTCGTGTTTTTTTTTTTAATTTATCACAACAAGGGTTTTATTTCTTCTTCCCCATTTCGTCACGTTCAACGTTGGCTTTTTTTTAAAGCGAAGAGGTACAGATTTTTAAGGTTTTAATATTTAATTAAAAAATTTAAATTGTGTTTATGAACAGAAATTAATAAGATTATTTACATGATCATTTGTTAATGTCAACAAATTAACAATTATCTGTGTTCTAAGTTCAATAATAAATAGTAATATTTGAATTTCTAATTTTTAATATTAAGTAGGATTTATAACAGTTTGATACCTTTGCTTCTCCTTCAACCTGCAACCTGTAAAGTGCGGGAAAAAAGTCTATTAAATATTATTATATATCTGTGATGGTTGTTAAAAAAAAATTGAATTTAATATTTGAAGAGGATTCTTTAGACGGTACGCCGCCGCCGCCACCGCCAGATATTGTGATTAAGGTAAAAAGTACTTGCGATAGCTTGCTGCCACCTTAATCTAAACTAAAATGTATGGTAACTTTGTAAAATTTTCATCAGTGCAAAATGAACAAAAATGCGCCATAATATTCAGAGAAAGTAGGTATTTCTTCGTAAGTGTTTTGAAATCGTCGTTTGATACACGTGCAAATTTGTCACTGCAGCCCTCGGCTCCATAACGAATTCCGCCACTGTCGCAATGGCAAACTTTCTGCACTTGTGTCAAAATGTAACTTCTATTTCGTTATTTACATTTATCTTGTGTTTTAAATTCAATATTTTTAACTAGCGGTCCTGACAGACGTTATCCTGACTGAAAATCGATATTTCGTCAGAAAAAAAAAATTAAACCCGATTGCAATGCCCTCTGAGTTCAATTGATTTTACAAACCATCCAGAGACCAACTCAAATATACACATAAAATTACGTCCAAATCGGTCAAGCCATTTAGCATGAGTTAGGTGACAAACTGTGGTACAGAAGAACATATAGAAAATAATAACATGTGTTATACCGCTACACCTTCTAATATGACTATTAGAAGGTATAGCGGGTTTAACCTTTGCTTCTCCTTCGCACGGAAAAAAAGCAAATATTTTATTAACTTATTCATTTGTGTTAATTGCGAAAAAATGTCGAATTTATGTTTCAAAAAGAACTCTTTAGATGCTACGCTGCCAGATATTGTAATTGAGTCAGAAAAAAAATGTTTGCTATATAGCTACTCGTATTTCGGAAAAATTCTTTAGAAGAAAATGAACTGAAATGATTTTTTGGACAGCTTTAAAAAAAAAAAAATATTTGCTATGGGAATGGTTGAAAGAGAGAACACAAAGGGCAAATGAAGGTGGGTTTTAGTCAATATAAGTCTGACACGTCCTTTCGCTGCATCCTATAGCGCGAAAAGTCATTTGATTTCCCACTTTAAAGAAAGATAAATATTGCTTAATTATTAAAAAAAAAAGTTATTACAAGGTTCAAATTAGCTTCAAACCTAATTTTCAATGTCTAAAAAATGTTACCTGGTCATGGAGTTGGTAACTAGTTGCCATTGTCTTTGACACCAATAAAAGTAAGTTTTACAAAAAAAAAATTAATTAAAAACAAAGCAGTTTCATCAGTCGGTAGACCAACTGACTCTACACTTAAAGCCATGTCTTGAATATTTCTAGGCTTTATATCATCATCTTCCTGCCCTTATTCCATGTCCGATGTTATTTGGGGTCATCGCAACACGTTTTTTAGGGTTCCGTACCTCAACAGTAAAAAACGGAACACTAAAAGGATCACTTTGTTGTCCGTCTGTCTGTCAAGACCCCCAAGAAAGCGTGTAGGTATGGAGTTGAAATTAAAAACATATACTCATATCTGCAGTCCCATAAAGCTGTGAAAAAATCAAATTTCTAAGTTAAGGACAAAAAAAATACGTTCGTTTATGTCGCAAAAAATGTACATTTCGACACTCTCAAGTGAATCAAAATTCATAGGGTACTTCACGTTGACTTAGAACCCTGAAATTTAGCATGAAGCAAGATACCATAGCATAAGTATAGATAAAAATCTGAAAACTGTAAATTTGTAGTACATCACAAAACAAATATTTTTTTTCGATTCCGAAAAATTTTCGACATTCGATTCGGAAATTGAACTATTTACATAAGTCAGTTTGTACGGAACCCTTGGTGTGCGAGTCCGACTCGGACTTGCCCAGTTTTTCTTACCGTTACGTTAAACAAAGCATTTACACTGATTAGTTGTTTTTAAAGTTTAATAAGAATTCCTAGTGGTGGATGCTGTATGTTATTTAAAGCACTAAGCTTAGCTGAGTACTATGTTTGGCCTTCAACGCTCTATTGTATTTTTATTGAGTTGACATACGTACTTTATATAAAACAAAATAGAAGGAAACTGCCGTTCAATACGATACACGTGGCTGAGTCATGAGTCTGCAGTCTGAAAGTGCGAATAAATTAATAATTGATAGGGAAATCATTTCGTTCCTATCTGATATAGAAAATGCGATTAAAACGTAGGTACCTAAATATAAATTCCTTGATTACTAAAATAGTTATCAGTAAACAAAGACATTGTTTGATTTGAACATATTAACAATTTAAGTATAGATAGGTACTAAAGCCTAATGAAATCGGCAGCTTGCCCGAATTTTAAGTGTTTATGTCTGGGTTTGGATGTTCGATCGAAAACACCCAAGAATCTGTCGATTTAAAATGTCGATGCGGTTATATCCTGATCAAAGGTGACCCTAAGGAAAATAATGTCATGACCTCGTGCCCGTAAAGACTTTATAAATAAATAATATTTTGTTTTTGTATTACATATGCAGTCCCCTATTGCATTTGCATCACATTATTTAATTGAAGTATTATGTGAATAATACTCGGTCTGGCAATTTTCCGTTGATGATTTTTAATTGTGTAACATAGAGCTATTGGCGAGCCAAGTAGGTAGAGCACAGTAGGGGTAATCTAACTTGTTAAGTTGCCAAGCTGTGCTATAAAATATGATAATGGCAAATTATGATAAATGCTCAGCAAGGTTGTAGTGTTATGACACAGTGTTCGAGTGCGTAAGAGTTATGAAACCCGTCATTATAAATAACGGGCTGACGGAATTGTGAACGCCTTCAAAGGAGGTAGTTTTATGTTTTGTGTATGAACTGAATTTTAGTGGGAAAATAACACTGTTTTCTCTATATACACCTGCTATGTAGGCGTAGCATAAATATAGTTAGGTAAGTGTAAGTAGTTGATATATGAAGTGCCACAGATAGGTTTAAATTTTAAATACTTTAAAATGTAACTATATCAAAATGTTACATATACATAAATATCAAATATAAATCTTACTCTAGTGTATAGTTTTATTAATTTGCTATCAGTACATCGCAGACTACCCTCTTTCATTTTAAGTCCTTAGATAGGTATCGCCATCATTGATTTTTTGTTTAAAAGTTTTGTTACTATTTTGATATACAAGCAAGTTTATTTTATTATATTTTATCAAAAAAAAAAAACTACAGTGTTTCTTCAGATGCCGTTTTTAGTGATGGCTGCGGTGACTTCTTGGAACAATCCGCAAAGACACAATTGTGACACTTGCGGTCATACAAACTGGACTTTTCTTCTTTAGTCCAAAAAACTCTTATCTGATTTTGATAAAGTTGATAGCATACCGTAACGCACGAATCTTTATCGGTGCTGCTGCTGACCTTAGTCCTCATCGTCACATACGACGAATGCGTTGAAGGCCATTACACCAAATTAGGTTTAAAATATCGTAAAAGTGTGCAATACGACTTGTGAGCGCTAAAATTTTTCAGCAATGACGTAGAACGAGACATCGTCCTGAATAATTAATATGTTTAACAAAGACAAAGAATTCAACATTGTAAACATCAGCTTTATTCGTGAGGAATTGGCTCAAGTACCGAGAGGTATTTAGGAGGCTCGTTTACAATTAGGGCGGTTCGCGTCACTTTACATTTAGACGGATTATTCACCAGTTAAAAAGAATCCACCATTTGATACACTCAGCCACTCATCTTAGCATTCTATGCTAATTTCCTCATCAAGCCTGTTGTATGCCTAGTCGGGATGGGATCGCATTGACGTATGCCGTAAAGTGTACACTATCGAAGAATACGACGCACGTGTACGTATTCTGTTTACTTCTATGTACATAATATATATCAATATTAGGAAGAGGAAAGATTTGTATTTTTGTTTGTAATGAATATAGTGAAAAACTGTTTTTTTTAACTATCACATATCGCTGTCTAGTCCCAAGTTAAGCAGAGCTTGTGTTATGAGTACTAGACAACTGATAAACACACTTATATATTTCTAATACATATTAGAGATATTTTTTTTTTATGTTTGATTGATTCTAAAATTCTTTCATGCCAGTACAATGCTACTTCTTCAGTGAGTGACAAAGGCTATTAATTTTCTACTTCTGCGCGGACAGAGCTGCTGGTAGACGGTCTCAGTCCTCTGAGAATTATTTAAACGAACATCGTGCTTGCTTGAATTAATAATTTCATAATTGATTGAAAATTAGCCAAATCAAGTCCTCAGTAACGTTGATCGTTTTAGCACGGATACAAAGTTGAAAGTAACCCGAATGGAGGTTCACGAGAGGCTTCTTTTATAAAATTTAAAAAAAATTATAATACATCGGATATGTATAGAATCTACCTAGGTAGTGCAAGTAGACGTGTCGCAAGTCATAATTTATGTTTTGATGCTTAATTCTTTCGTAGGCTCGTAGCTCGTTACGTAGCGTGTGCGTAGCCGTGTCGTAGCAACATAGATCATAATATCGTCAGTGAACACTGCACTACGTAGACATGCTTCAAGGCTCGGACACGTAGTCAAACAAAAATGTATTATCAATTTTATGTGAACAACGATGCTTTATTTTCGTAATGAATGTCAAAACATTCGTTATAAATTCTTAGGTTAATGCAGTTTCGCATTATGTGCCATTCTATTTTTGCTGGAGAGTTTGTTTGCGTGGTTGGGTTAAATATAGTACAGCTTAATCAGAATATCTTCTCTTGACGGCCGGCCGGAGTAAAACCGAGCGCGCGTTTTCATAACTTAATCGTATGGTATGTAGCAGCACTAGTATATTTTGTGGAAGTTATACTATATGGTATTTGTGGGGAGTATTAGGTATAGTTGTGGTTTATTAGTGCATATAGTCAAATCTGTGAAAATCATATTATTTTAAATCCAATTAGCAGTTTACTTTTTAAAATACTACTGCCATACTATTTATGAATATAAGATTTATGTACCTAGGTAATTAAAAAAAATATATATATGGCAGAGTATCGTCGAGTATTGACTGTAATTACAGTGGTTCCGGGTCTATGCAGAATTTATCAACGAAATGGGTTTCTTCTTAAACGCGGACAAATTCTGCATTAGTACACACACAAAACATATTCTGTAATGTATTTGTATAGTAGTGTAGTTTGTATAGTAGTATAGTACACAGAAAAATTCTGTAATAGATTTGTATGAATGATACCAGGGATGCGTCACGTGTCGCGCGCAGCCGCGAGGCGGATCCTTGCAGCAGGAGCTAGAGCGGCCACGGGCCACCGTCGCTGCTCTGCGGTTGGGGCCAAAACAAACGGCATGTGGTCGCGCGTACTCGACAAAAATTCGACATCGTTCGCCCAAGAATGCACAGTGCGGTTATTTATAGAGGTTGGGAGGAGCGCGGGGGCGGCGGCGACGTCTGGTGTCGGTCTGCCGGGGCCTGCCGCCGATCACCGAAATAGCTTCTCCAGCTGGCGGTACCTGGCCACGTGGCGCGAACTCGCTCGCTGACTGCTGGCTTACCTGCCTCAGCCTTGTCGACGACCACGCCACGCCACGTCGGACCTAGCCTCGTAAACCGCTCCACTAGCCCGACACTTCTAAAATACTACATCTTAACGAGATTGAATTGAATAATAAACGCACAGGGCCCACGCTGACGATTGTAGATTAGATAGACAGTATTGTTGTGCCAACTTTGTAATTTTAAATTTTAATTTGCAGATAATCCGACAGTAGCGCAGAGTCAATCATAAGCATGGTTGACCGGTCGTATTAGAGCTGTTCGACCAGAACTCGACTGAAGTTCTGAGTGTATGAGGAGAGGTGTGGCAGATAGACGTCATAGTAGACGACTACGAGAAGCGAAGAGAATAGAGAAAAAAATTAGTCTTTAATTTTTTTATCTAATCTGCCACATTCGTAACATTTGTTAACCACTTGTATACTTGTCATTTATAAAACTCGATTAATCAAAAAGAACAATTGAACAAGTAAAATTCGAGTGGCCTGCTTGAAGGCGCGTTTTACTTTGGTTTTGGTGGCTTTGACGTTTCACTGACCGGAACTAAGGAAGGTGGGCGCAGGCAATATGGCACCACGCGCTTCGCTTGGTGTTGCGAACTCAGCACTTTCAGTGCTAGATTTAGCTCAATTATGGTAAGAATTTTGGTGGTGACTACAGTCCCCTTGGTCATTTTAGTGGGTATTCCACTTTAGCACTAAAATGTTGAAGATTTCTCTTGCTTCAGCTTCAAAAGCTCTTGACTGTATCTAACTACAATTCATACTTTTGCCGTGGTGACATGAAATACAGGCCTTGAGCCCAGTTTAGGAACCAGTCTCCTACAATGTAATGCCCATCCTATATGTAACCGTAGAAATAATATATTGTATAAAATTCTCTAAACTTCCAATAGCCTCCCCCCCCTTGATCATCGGCTGGCGACGCCCTTGGTAGACGAAGTAAAAATAATCAATTTCGTACAAAAATTGACCGAGGTGATAGCAGTCTAGTCTTAGGATTGATAGAAATCGGAAAGATATGAAAAAACAACTGTGTTAAAAACATGAATGCTGTGGTAGCCGCCTAGTATAAAGCGTGAAACTGGTTTAAACTCAATGCAACTGGAGCATTCGAATATCATAAATTATTATGTAGGTACATAAATACCTACATTTCTTATCAGTACCAGACGGTGACTGAAAACATGGCGGAGAAACGAAAACACATTTTAAAGAGTTTGACGCGTTTAGTGCCCTGACGGCTAGGCTGGGAGTACGGAGAGTGCCAATTATCACGTTCGGTATCGACTATCTGTGCGTCGCAGACGACTCTTGCTCGTGCCTATGTATGTAGCTCGTGTATTACGACGTACACGATAATACCTGTCTTAAACCCCAAGTAGGTTCGCTATGCCGCAAAAGATTAACATTATGATATAGGCTAGGTAGTCGTCTGTATTAGACGCCCTTACATAGAGACAAAAGATTTAGAACAAAGACTTCATTTTGATATAAATTAAGAAAGAACGCGCAATGTTCACGAGACAATATAATTTTTCTAACAAACGGCTCTCACCGAGCCTGCCTCGTGTATGGGGAGCCTGCGCTACATTAATTTTCCGAGTTAGGTATCTAGAGCTGATTCTCTATTATGTTCTGTGTATTTTCCTAAGTCTGAGTAATGACTTATAATATAATAAGCATTAGTAGTGAGTGAGTCAATTGTAGCGGTTAAAGGTGAATCAAGTAAGCAATTAGGTACATTTAATAAAAGATGGTGGATCTATAATGTGCAAAGGGTAATTAGACCCGATTAATTAAGATAATGTTTATATAACTGGTCTACAAAGTAGGTACCTATCATGGTACGAATATATTTACACTAGTATTTATAGTGTGTAGATGTTGATATCTCTTAGGGAGCGTAGCAATCACGACAATTGCACGCGAAGCGCGAAAATTGTCTATTTCAGAACATCCAAATATTCATTAAAAATAATGATCATGCTGTTTAGATAATGTTGCTAATATCGGTTGTAATTTATGAGGAGTTTTAAGACTTATCAGTATGTACGATAGCGCTCAATTAACCGTTGAAATATGCATGAATCAGAAAATGAGTGGATTCGCACGTGTAGAACTAATGTTATAATATCGAAGAAATCTGCAAGTATTCATAAAGACGTATTAAAATTCTAAATCCCTCGAGGATTTCGAGATTAGTCAGAACCAACACATAATTGCTTACGGGAGCAATCTTTTATATTTTGTGAAGACACAATTTTATCTGACTCCTCCTTTTATCAAGAAAATGTACATTTAACTTTAACATACTTTTCATTCGTATTTGGTTATAAATATACCTGGTCTCAGAATTTTTCTTTTCAGAATAATATCGTCCCGACCGACTGCCCCTTTCCTAAAAGATTTCATTCAGTATAGTGTTCTGTGTGAACTCACTGTGACTTCTTACTTATCTTACGACTCTCGTAACAGATACGTTACTATTTCCTTCTGTGCTACAAAAACTATGGGAACGCGTTTCGCTTCATTGACTCTACCAAGATTACACGATAACCAGCTGATGTACGTTTTTATTGTGCCCATTATCATGAATTCGGCTTATATTTATCTTGTTTTATCTTAACAAACTCAAAACTTTAAATATAGAACAATGATGACCTACATAAGTTTAAAAAAATACTAATGTTTTTTTAGCTTTTGTGTAATAATATGTCGCAGTTACCTTCACAACGATAAGTGAACAATTGCGAAATAATATGAAAATAATAACGAAAAAAAGACTTTCAATAAAAACTATAACTAGTTTAAAAAAATACTAATGTTTTTTTAGCTTTTGTGTTCGTGGAATAATATGTCGCAGTTGCCTTCACAACGATAAGTGAACAATTGCGAAATAATATGAAAATAATAACGAAAAAAAGACTTTCAATAAAAACTATAACTAGTTTAAAAAAATACTAATGTTTTTTTAGCTTTTGTGTAATAATATGTCGCAGTTACCTTCACAACGATAAGTGAACAATTGCGAAATAATATGAAAATAATAACGAAAAAAAGACTTCAATCAAAACTATAACTAGTTTAAAAAAATACTAATGTTTTTTTAGCTTTTGTGTAATAATATGTCGCAGTTACCTTCACAACGATAAGTGAACAATTGTGAAATAATATGAAAATAATAACGAAAAAAAAGACTTTCAATCAAAACTATAAACTAAAAAAACCTGTATAAGTATTTACTGTTGTATATAGTCATATTTTCGTAGCCTCTCGGAAAAAGATCGTAAAGAGCGCACTGAATAAGTACAAATATGTGCAAAATTCTAAGCCGTATTTGATAAGGGGGTGGCCCGGGGTGTGGGAGGACGCTGGCGGGCTGGCGGCTCGTCTAGACGCGGCGTAATTAGGAAGGTGAGCGTAGGCTGACGCGGCCAGCCCGGCTCACCCCGAACCAAGCGTCACCTCTAATTAATAAAACAGGTAAATTACGCATTCCGGGTGCCAACAACACTGCTTTTAACATTCAAGCAGTTGCACAACCTAAACGGTCCTAGGTCCTTTTAAACCCTGATTATTATTACTATAAAAATATTGTTTGCCACGAGGTAAGTCGTTGAGAATAGACTCAGAGACTAAAATGAACCAACATAAATGGATGAAAAAACTTCGTAGTAAACTGTGGTAATGGAGTATCGACTGAATTCTAGAGCATCGTAGCGACATGAAGGAAATTTTATTCGTCTGTACTTGTTATATCGGTCTGTGTCCCCGAAACGGTTCAGTGACGTTCTCGCAGATTTCGACTTGTTTATCTCACTATTTCTCTGGCATATACCTATTGTACCTAGTCATGAGTAAATAAACTTTATGTAATGAATCTTTTTGACGTTGAATTGCGTTGATTTAGAACGGATGCATTGAAGTAGTCGTCTAAAGTTGTAAAACCCAAATTGTTTGTGTAGGTACCGACGGCAAAAAAAGCCTAGCCCAGTGGCTAATCTATTTAATTTTGCTACCTAACCACGACGACTAGTTTCGGTTATATTTTTTTTTTTTTACTATAAAAGCTGTTTTTAGATTGGAAACAAGACTTATCTGTATTTTTGTTATTTCCGTCTTGTATGAATGTTCTAGATCTGCACACGGTATTTTATCTGTTCATGAATGTTGTGTTGTGTCTCAGGTGACGTATGGCTAATTAAAAGATTATAAACACGCAAAAGAGAGTTTGTATCTACATAATATAATTCTGTATGTTGCTTTGTTTAAAAAGGGAGATAGGTTGAATGTAGAGTTTGAATAGAAAATTAATTCGTTATGAAAATGTTAAATGCGTAATCGATATTTATAAGGTAACTTTTACTGACGGACTGATCCATCTACAGAGCCAACAAACCACTGACGAATTGCGCTGAAACTTAGTGTACAAGCAATTATGATGACGTAGGCATGCGCTAAGAAAGGATTTTCCAAAATTTAGCCCTTAAGGGTATGAAACGGGGATCTAAATTTTGTACGGAGAAACCTACCTACCAGCAGGTGAACCCACTGGCAGGAGCTGGTTAGAAATAAGCATGCTAAAGTGGAAATCAGCGAGCAATACACCTATTAGGGTAGCAGTATAACTTGACGATTATTTAATGTAAGAGACAGGATACCTGCAAAAACTACAAAATAGATTTTATAAAACTTTACCTGTCAAGTTTTATAAAATCTATCCTGATATAAAATGTATATTGATGAATGATAATCTATATTCCTGTATATTATTCTGATATATCCTGATCTGTCAGAATAAGTACAGACTAGAATATTAACAATAGCCAGGAAGTACTAATTCTACGGGGACGAAACCACTGACAGTGCTACTATTCCACTGAGTTTACGTTGACTTCTGGGTTACGATTTCTAATAGATGGGTGGTGTTTATTTTGGAACCTGAAATTGTGGCTTTATCTGTAAGGTTACGTAATAAATACTGGCTGCGGATGTTACACTGAATCAAGTACCGTTTTGAGTTGTTGGCTTTATCGTAAGTTTACTTTGAGTTTATTGTTAAGGAGGGGGGTTTGGGGTTTGGGCTTTAGCTGAATAATGATCGGTTGGGTTAGGTCAGCTCTAGGAATTTACCTTCATTGTTTTAGCAACCTTGTTACGAAACAATAACCGCGGCCTAACCAACAAGACCACGTAGCAACACGCTGAAAAACACGTTATGTATCGGGTAGCTACTAACTACAGCTATGTAGTGAGTACCTACATAATGTAGGACAAGACGACATAATGTTGTTGTCACACTGCCTACATAGATGATACACGCGCGTGTCATTGTCATTCGGGACGCTGCGAATGACACTATGTTGAAGGTCATTACAACTGAGGATGTGCGGAGTAATGGTCGTGTTCCTCTGCGGAGCGAGCGACGGCCGCGGCGAGATGCTGCTAATGTGAGTTGTTTGTCAACGTCGGCGTGGACTGGTGCCGCCGCTCGCCGGTCGCTGGCTATAAATAAATAACATAAGCAGCGCGCCGCGTCATCGCCGTCACTTCACGCGAAATACGTTCGCGCAAACAATTGCCATTGTCTATGTGAATGCAACACCAGCCGATGTTATTCAGGGACGTAAATGCATTTAGGATGAATGGCGTGTGTCGTAACGTTTTGTTACGTTGTTGATACGTTTGTGTTGTCTGTCTGCCTTTGACGAAATAAGTGCGTCTTTATGAGTATTAGTTGTTGTGTCTAATGTATCATAGGCAGCCGACAAAGTTGCCCTAATGTTGTCTTAGTCAGTCGTTAATTCGTTCAAGCTTCTGTAGATTTAGTTGAGTTTATTTAATAGCCCAATAATCAGAAGTACGTACAGGGTAGAATTTTGACGCACGTATAGAAATGACCATCTGGAAGACAGTATACCTATTTACAGGCAAATAAGAATACAGTCGGTATAAGTCAGGAGCGACTGGTGGTGGTAAATAGCAGGTTATTTCCATCGATCCCGCGGCTCTCCAACAAATCCTTAGAGTACGGTAACATTGTTGTGAGGAGTGACTTCTTACTACGAACCTGCTTGGGTGATAAATTTATACACGGACATTAGCAAGATTGACAAATTTCAGCACTTAGGAACTGAAAAGTTGATCATATTGATATTGTTATTGGTTCCGCTGTATTTACTAGAAAGATGATTCGTTATTGTAACTACTGAAAAGATTTTAAGGAGAGATTTTTGAATACATCTTCGTTTTCGGAGGTTTTCAACTCTTTTCTTTACAATTGATAACTTTCATGAACAATCCAACAGTTCAAAATATTTCAGTCGGTATATAACCTGCATAATATATTATTATACATACATAGCTTTATTGACATATGTACTATGTTGACAAGTGTATTACAGATTTGTGTTAATAAACCATAATCGCAGACTTGAGAAGATTACAGATTTCAGAGGTTCTTCGTAACAAACATGTTAAGTCATTGTATGTTATCCACTTATAGAGGAGGAGGGTGGGTGTATATATAAGGCATCTACTTTTACAAAATCTATGTCAAGGATTATTACTATTACATTTATGATAATAATTTTACGTACCAAATATTACGTGCCGCAGTTAAAGAGAACTCGAGTGGAAATCAATTCGTATTGTTGCGTGTTGTTACTTCCATACGTGCATGTGCGAACATACTTTTATAAAATCAATTTGAGGTCGAGTATGCAATATCGATTTTGTGCCGTAAGGTGGGACTTGGGCGGCGTGGCGGGTGGCGCGTGGCGGCCGCGTAGGGATGCAGCAGGAATGCGACACGGCCGGTACCTACGCGTCGCCGTTCTGGGACTACGCCCGCCAAAATTACTAGTATATATGGAAATTAGAAAACCTCATAGTTTACTACTAATTGTCACAACAGTTCTACGAAAAAGGCCTATGGACTATTATTGCGTTTCGAAGAAATCCTATATTTGGCGAGTGAGTCATGGTGTTTCTATTTTGGATGCCATAATATGATGGAGAAGTCGCTAGCTCTGAACGCAACTCACTCATCGCATGGACAACGAGTTACGCAGCGCTGGCTGCGGCTGGTCGTCTTGCGGGTGTGCGTGTAGGTGAGTGGTCGGTGCAAGCGGGTGCGGCACCCGGTGGCTCCGGTGGCACTTTCTTCGTGCACCAGGGCCGGTGAACTGGGCACTGCGTGCATATTTCCCCATCATTTTTGCGCGCGCATGAGGCTGCAAGCGCGGTCTCGATTGTTTTCGTCGTGTTTCGCGGGTTATTTCGGGCGCGTGCGCCGTGGCAGTGCAAGCCACTCGCGCACGTCCGACTGTCCACAACGCTACCACTACAACACTTGATGTTCGATTGTCGATGTAGTTGTATATTTTGATAGAGTTGTAAATCATCAAGCATAGACCTGTTGAAAATGTTTGGGACAATCATAAGGGTCTATTACTCCGCCCGATATACCGACCGGTTTTGTCGACGTCGCGTAGTGTAATAAGGGTCAGCCTGTCTTACTCGGAAGTAAAATTTAAGACAGTCTGTGTAACTTGTGCGGAATATCGAGTGGTGTAATACACGCTTTATTGCTTTGATTTATACTCGTACTTTTTAACTTTGGATTTGGAGATGTACTATAATAGTAAACTCAATCTGTTTGACCTAAATGCGATGTTGTTGATCTAGACGTTTCCAAGTAGTTTCACAAGTAATAGGAAATATATAACGTTTAGATAGGTTTTTTTTTTTTTTTTTGGTTAGGTAAAAACGTTTAGATAGGTAGATCTCATAGTTTAGAAGATGATATTTTTCTTGAACCGTATAATTTTCTATGAAGTAAAACTTGAGACATACGGGCTCGTTCATATACCTACGCGTACCTATATAATTTTAGGTTATTTTTTACCGTACCAGCTGATCATTGATAGAAGGGGCCACTTGGAAAATGAAAAGTAGGATATTATCAGAATTAAGTGCAAAATATTCAGAACATTTATCAGCGGTGACTAAGCCGATTTCTTAACCGCTTGTGAATTCTTACCATGGGTTAAAAAAGGGTCACAATCAAGAATACTAGCGCATGCTACCTGTGTATTTCCATTAATCTAAAATGCTTGATAATCGGAATAGAGGATTACCTGAGCCTTCTTTATATAACTGTTAACCGGATCCAACCATTTTGGAGCTGAATTTATTATAATATGGACATCTCTTAAGTCTGAGTGCGAAACGTTGAGCTCAGGGGTAGCGGCGGTCGTAGGTCGTCGGCAGAGGCCGGGCCCGGGCGTCGGCCCCGCGACCCACTTCCTCCCTCGGCCCCCTGCCCCCGCAGCCCCGCGAGCCGCCCTCCCTGTCCCACACTCCTTTATCACAGTGATAACAAGAAGTCGTCACTCGGCCTGCTCCTGCACTAGTCCGCATCCACTCGGTGCGCGAGCACTAATCGTTATCAACTGTTACTGTTTACTATACATTTGCTTATTTACATAGTTAACAAAAAACAACAGCACGCGTACAAAAAGCTGATCCGATACTAAGAAGAGTTAGCGCAGCATTCACATCGCGAATACAATGACGTCATCCGAAATATCTGGTGTATTGTTGCGATGAGCCAACTCAAAAGCGGGGTTACCAGATTTTTTACTCGTGTCTAACATAAGCCGAGATTTATCTAAGCTACTTTAAAACCTGTCTTGGTTAATCAGATTCAAACGATATTCGCAATGCATAATTCACATATGAACGATGTAATAGTGCAATATGGCTGACCTTTCCGTGAATCTGAAATCGCAGCTCGCGACGTCGCAGGCGAATATTTAGAATCGATCAGATGCTATCGAATTGATCGGTTTGAAGAGTGGCGGAGGCGATGGCGCGTGTGTTGTTGGTGTCAATATTGGGCTAGGTGTGGAGAGGCGCTGGCGGCTGGCGAGGGCGATGCGACACAGGCTATGGTGTCGCGGTTGGCCAGAGGGCGACAGGCGGCTGTGTCTGTCGGCGGCGGCGGCGCGGCGCGTTCGACGACCTACCGTCTCAAGGCCGCTCTTACACGTGCCAGTCGTGCCACCGGGCGCTTCCTGCCGCCGCCATAACAAATCTCTCCCCGCCCCACACCCTCGCGCCCATCCCGACCAGCTCCTACTACCGCGCACGCATCTACCAAATCTTTGATCTTCACGAGAGGTCCTTGCCTAATCCAATCATCCAATAGATTTAATACGATTTGAGATGCTTCAGTATTGAGAGTTCAGTATAATAAACTTACCCTGATTCCTGATAAATAAATAAAAAATTCGGAATGGGAATGGAATGGGATGGAATTTTCGGAATGGTTTAAGCTGTTATATAAAATGAAAGTTACACAAGGAAGGTGACAGTGAAGTGATGTTATAATTAAATTCATAACATATCGTGTTTTATGCGAATAACAAAACATAGTCCACCTGTGCTTGAATGCAAAACAGTGGCCGCTGTGGTATGAATTACATAAGAAACGAATAGTTACATACTTTTTTTATTCAATCGAGTATCTTCGACAGACGACGAAGTTGGTGAACCTAATTATGTTAAAACTTTATTCGTGTTACGTCGCGTAGGTTTGCGACATCAGACACTACGTATTGTATTACCTAGACTGTTAGAATACAAGATCACAGTTCATTTGAGAATCTATTATGTTATGAATTTACAAGTAAGATACTTGACACTACAGTCTCAACATTAGCAGCGGTACGGAACGTGGCGGTTGAAGTCTGTACATAATTTTGACTAAATCCAAAAAGTAGTACTCAGCGATGAAAATGAATCCAAATATGTTGGTTGCTCATCCTATTTTATAGCCGAGTTAAATATTCTCGTAAAGCATATTTTCAAGAATCGTTAACTTAACCTGTCTAAGAACGAAAAATCCTTATATACGCGACGCCGTTTATGTTTCGTTTGCCCATTTTAGCACGAAAACATTAAAATGTCATTTCGGTAGGTTAAGATATTAATGTTGTTACCTAATAATAAACTGTGGAAGAAGGTTGGCCATAAACTCCCCCGCACCACCCAGACGTGGGAAGAGTTCTTAGAACATGTCATTAAACAGGTGCACACCCATACACTCAGCTAATGAGAATAACAACATAATGACTTTTAACACCATAACTGCTATTAGTGGCAACATCTGTATATTTTTCCCTGTTCCTCAAGATGTTTACCATTGTTTAGTTATTTCTGTACTTGCAAAAGGAAAATGAAAATACATATTTATGAAAATATTAAATGTTGCACTTGGGACTCCATCCCGATTCCTGGTTTAGCCGATGACGCATTCGAAATCTTTTAAGTCAGAAAAATATACAGATGTTGCTTCTGTGAGGTTGACAAAGGCTTACAGATAGTAATCTGCTAATTTTCCCGAATAAATTAAATGGGAGTTATTTACGAACACAAATGTTTGCAAAACAAGAAATTGTGACTGCTTATTTTTATTATTTACCAAAGTTTCTAGAGCCACACGGGACGATTTATGGGTTTATTTTAAAGAAGACCAAAAAAGGCCACCATTTCACAAACCAAACTTGAAAAAACTGTTGATCTTAGAGCACATATAGCGAAGAAAGTTATGTCGCTAAACAGGTTTAAATCGTGCTGCATGTAATAATAGTCAGGCTCGAATGAGCCTGTGATTAAACGATTAGAATAAACGATATAAACAATAAATGAAGTATGTAAATGGAATAGACTCGAGGAAACTGAAGAATATTATTGTTTTTAGTTTTTTTTTTATTAATGTTAGTGGTATGACAATTAAACGATTAGTGTAAAGGACACTGGTGTATTGATATCATGCCTGTGTTGCAAAGAAGGGGGAAGACGGACCTAATACAGTGTGCGCCTAAACTCTGCATTACGGCCAAAACTAGAAAAACTACATTAGAGAAACTACGTCAAAGAGCACGGAGCCGCATAGTTCAAAAATCGCTATTAAGAATTTTCTATAGAATGTCTTTGGTTTATACAAACGATTAGGCGGGCCGATTGATACGGAGCTATGGTTGGTGTGGTTGATCTATTGCTTGCTACGCTACATGTCGCGGGTTTGATTCCCGCAGGGAACAAATATTTGTATGGTTAGTTGTTCTAAAGCTGGGTGTCTTGTATGTGTGGGTTTTAATGTTTGTGAACGTACCCACGATACAGGAGTAATTCTTAGTGTAGTAGTAACGGTAATAAAGATTATTATGGGTGTCAAAGGAGGGACAGTCGAGGCTGGCCGCATCAGGAAGCCTAGTTCGAGGTCACCTCGAACTACACGCAAGAAAAGGTTGTCTGAACATGGGACGTTTATGGGAGTTTGCCCAGTACAGGAACATTCTAGGCTAATAAAATAATACATACAAAATCACCTTGTAGCCTTCGGACCACTTTATCTGGTTTAAAAAGTTCGACGAGTAAGCATCTGCCCCTGCATATTTACAAGCTGCTGAAGGACATAGGTGTGGTTTTAAACAGCAAGTCTGACACACCCTCTCGCTCCACCTTTGTGCGAAAGAGAGCCCGAGGCCCTGGAACGAATGCAAAGAGCGGGAGAAGTAAATGTATGATTTTCCAGCTAAAAAAATCCTTCTCGCTTCACCCCAGAGCGGGAGAACTCATTGAATGATTTCCCAGCTCTAAAAAAACATGGCGCAATAGTTTCTCATAGCAACGCGGCCTGCTATGTGCCTCATACTCGTATATACGCAACATGGCATGCTACGTGCTACATAATCGTAGGGCACAACGAACGCCTGTAGCACCGCGGTGTGCTACGTGCTACGGCTACACGCTACGTGCTACGCGCTACGGCTACATTATATCAAATTGATTGTGGAAGCTTGTTACTCATTCTGATAAATGTATTCTCATGGTTTTTCCGTTGCCGTGGCGATCGAGTCAAGTGGAATATAATTTTTATTTTTCATTTATCGCATAAGTGTAGTTAATATAATGAAAATGTATGGTAAAATGCCATTTTCAAGGTGCAGGCAGTATCTTCGAAGTATGCAAAGTAAGAATCTGAAATAAATCTTATTCATAGAAATATTCGTAAAAATTTCTGGAGCAATAAGCTTTTGAATTAGGACAGTTTTTTAGTTATCAGCATTTACTACGTCACAACACTTTTGCGGTGTCTAAAAATTTGAATTCAACTTAGACAATGGGAAAATTATCTGTATGAAGAAATGGTAGCTTTATAAGATCTCTCGTGTGACTGTTCGTCAGTCACACAACCCAACTACTCCAATTCTACAGGAACGATTTATTAGATTTGGGTACACATTATTTTGTGCTTTGTCACTCATTGTTTTGGTCATAAAACTGAGTAAATAAATTACGAAATTGATACCACTTTCGAGGGACAAATCAGAAAATTAAAAAAGTTATTTTTTTATAAACCGTGACACATACTAAATGAAAGGACTTAAAGAGGATTTTAAGGGTCACAAAAATAATCGTTTTCATATTTATTTCATAGTTTTTAAGTTCAACCCCCGTATCTCTAAAAAATCTAAAACTTTGGAAAGAGCGGTCAAGCGCAAACCTATCAACAATAAATAAAAAAATATAGTACTAATAGATTACCAGAAAAGATTATACGAAAACTGCGAGTGCCTAAAATAACATGTTAAAAAATATTGTTAAAAATTACGGTTTTATATATCTACCAAAATCTAAGTTGATTTAATTCATTTTAATTTTTATTAAATAAAACGTTCAAATTCTTAAAAAAAAAATATTCACTTATCAGACTTATTAACACTAAACAACAGTAAACATTTTATTTCCTCACATTAAAACTGGGTATCGAATGCTTACGTTAGAAATGTATCTCTTTGTTGGTCGGGAGTAGGTAGTATGCAGTAGACACATCAATCAGGCGCATACGCATAACGTGAGTGAATACATTCGAAGAGCATACTTCAAAGAGCAGTAGATACCAGCTAATTTTGGGATCGTTTGAAACTTTGTGGTACACATGCGTTGAAGTGAAGTCGGCGCAGCACGTTAAGTAGGTATTCTCGAGTTAAAAGAACGAACTCGTAAGCATTGTTTGGCTTTGTGTTATGGTTATAGTGTTTTACAGTGTGATTTCCTGGTGATAGTGAACAGAGCTGTAAGAAGTTGTTTGATACACTACATACACATACATTTTAAAGTTTTTTCTATGCTCAGTGTGAAACAATAATGTCTTAGTGTAAAGAAATCGAAGTAAAAAAATAATAATTTTTAAGGGTTAATAAAGTACCGTCATTTTTTATGTTTCGTAATTCTATTTGTAAGAAAGAGTACCTGTAACTACTTATCCCTCGATAATTTTCCTGGTACTGATACGAAAATAACTATAAATAGAAAGCAATTGGAATATAAATAGACGAAGGTAGCAGTTTTTCCTTATTTACCAAAAGTTATAAAGCTTCGATCCTTTATGAACATCCTATTAGCATAAAGTTATATAAATATTTTTTCGAATATTAATACTCGTATTTATTTTTTCAACTGATTTGTGTATTATGTCTGTTTGAGCAGGGAAACATGAGGACTGAACTAAACTACTCGTATAATAAGTTGAACTTGAAATAAGAACTTAATTAGTTGAACTAAGAATTTAATAAGTTGAACTAAGTCGAACTAAGCTATAATAACTAAACTATAATAAGTTGAGGGTTCCGTCTTAGCAGAATAGGATGTTACGAGTGTCCAGTCGAATAAAGCCTCACAGTTCCTACCGCTACCGTTATTCGTGGGCCTGGGATACAATTAAATTCACTGGTACTCCCAACTAGATCAGCCACCCATTGGTAACGGGCTCCATCACCTAGTGAGACCAATCTAACGACCGCACAAATTTTCATAATAATGGCGCACATGGAAGAACTGTGCGCCGCCTCTTTAGCAAATAGAAGAATTCAGGTTTGTGTAAGGCCTGAAATCTTCCAACAACCTGAGCAGCACAGCGCGCTTGCCGGTAGGTTTACCATAGGGTCGTCAGCAGTGTGTGATCAGATGAAGATCTGAGATGGATGCCGTCAGGAGTCCGTGTGCAGCAGCCAGTTGTAACGAATGTTCCACTGCGATGGTTCTAGGGCCATTGCATGGGGAACGCCGACCTAAGTACATACATTATGATTTGAAAATGCGTCGGGGATAGATAACAGTTTACACACGATGATAAACAAGAACCTCGCTTATGTAACTGTAGTCATATAAGGGATATAAGTATCCGACTTCACCCTAGGAAACTTCTTCTTCAGCTAAATCCTTTATACGTACATATACCTAACGAAACCACGGAAGAGCGGTCAAAGTGAAAGCCAAGATGGTGGTCCGACAGATCTGGCCCTAATTAGTCTGACAGATACAGGGTAAAGAGGCTGCAATTATTGTCTAAGTAGGTAGCTTGACTCATCCAAAAGAAGGAAGTAAGCAGGGAGCTCCATTTTCTTCAGCGGAACGAAAACGAAATGTCGACTATCGATTTAACTCGCAGGCGCACGCACGTGTGCATCGAACCTCGATTAAGAATGAGCAAGACAGTTTCTACAGTCCACTGCTCTAACACCAGACCCCCATAAGTTCCACGTGAAGCCCAGGACGTAGATTTAACATTAAAGTCCCCGAGGACCAACACGGGAGCAGAGTGGCGACGACTAAGGGCAGTTGCTAACTGCTATAGAACTTGACTATTATTCTAGGTAGATTATTCAAATGACCGTTACCTACTATTACATATATACCTTTCTGTAGATAAGCTGTTATCAGAGTATCTATTTGTAGAGAATATTAAGTTATTAAGTAACTTTGCGTGTTATAATGATGATATCGGTTCACTTTAAAACTATTATGTGAATGAGTATGATGATTTTATATGAAAACGAATAATAATAAATTAGGACATTAATTTATAAAACTATCTAACGATTAGTAGGTTGATACTAGCCAGGAAAATGTGCATTTAGTTCTTAAATCCTTTTGGATTTAAATATGTTTGTAGTTATTCCAAACTATTGCTCTAGCTCAGATTACCTATTAAAAATAGTTATTTCATTAGCTGTGACAACAATTCGTGACGTACGATGTCCTACGTGTATGTGTACGTGTACCTAAGTGTAAGAATGCAACACAATTCTTACACTTAGGTACATCGTATGTCACATCTAGAGTCCTACTATCTAACTAAAGTTAGTCGTGCGGTAAAAGGCACCTATTATAGATAATTTTTTTTATTTAGCCCTAAAAAAAAAGAAAAATAATGATACAGCGAAAAAAATCACTGCTGATCCGAAACGTGAAATTTTGCATAAGCCGCGCAGCTTTTTCAACGCACAGCCGAACCTACTGGCTACTATCTACTACCTACCTACCTACTACCTACCTACCTAGTACCTACTGTACTAGTGAGATTGTGCACAAAGCTCCCATTTATGACGTAGATGAACACTAAGAGTTTTTGGTAATTCAATATTTTAGGGGGGTGAAAAGAGAAAGAGATGAATTTCGTTTTTAGGCAAAATTTCATTCTGTGTACCAATGTACTTGAGAGTTAGCACAAATAGTAACATAAAGAAATAACAAAGATTAACATTATTTGTTTCCAGAATTGGGGGTAGTTCTGATATTCTGAAAACAAATAATGACCAACCTTGTTATTTACAGGTCTAAATTTTATTTTTTTATACGTAACTAAATAAAAGCTAATTCAAATTATGAAATTACTTTTGTGCCACCCTATATGAGAACTTAAGGGACTAATTGATACTTGACAAATATATTCAAAATAAATAATAAAGAATGCTATTAATGAAACAACCCTCAATACACCGTTTAAGGGGTATTAGTTTTCATGAAAACGGTCTCGCGATCGAAGTCGCTGGCAAAGTGCTAGTCATTATTACCCCGCACTGGATCGGTGGTGTGCGCCTGCCGCTTGCTCTATTCCTCATGCCTTACTTTCAATAATCTTACATTGTGGAAGGTAGAATATGCTCTTCGGGTGTCTTAGCCTTGGACGAGTGAGGGAGTTAAACTTAAAGTTCCCTCTCTACGTTCGGGAGTTAATCTTGAAATCTTTAACTACAGTCGAGATTTACATTATGGCAATATTTCTATTGCTACGGAATCAGGTAATACATACTTATATAAGTGCCTTTCAAACCGAAACCGAAACATGTACCTGGCATTTGTTATACAGACGACGAGATAACATCGGCCAAACTACTAGTCACATAATCCTCTAAACATTGTCAATGCAAATGTCGCTCATAATATTATGTATTTGCTATACAAAGAGATAATCTTAATCGGTTTAAAGGTTATGACGAGGCATATGAGTCAAGAGTACCTACCATTGTCACTACCATATCCTGTTTGATTAACGCACTTCAATAATATATAATATGTGCTTTCTTACATTACACTTTTTAGTTAAAACACTTCTAATACAAGAATAAAAATATAATATGGTTAAGGATCACTACCTCCCCTCTTGAACGTCACTAGTTATGTACATTATTTCTCTGCTTTTATATATATATAATAGATTGCTTGTATTATATTAGACGTATATATGTAAATAGTACGCCATGAACTACTTGCGTATCTTTTTTTTCTTCTCTGTCAAACTCTTCTAAAGGTGGTCTATAAGAGATCGCTTTTAGCGATAAGACCACCCATTGTGACACCTTATTAATTTTAAGTTCTTAATGTAATTTTATTTTTAGTGTACACTAAAAAATACATCTATCTATCTATCTAATACAAAGTTTTGGATGTATCCTACCTTTTCTTGTTTTAAAAGGCATTGTTATGCATCGCGGAGCAAAGAAACCACATGTGACCTATCACCAATAGGTCACATGTGGTTTATTTGCTCCGCTAACTGGTCCGTCCGTGGTCCTAGAAACCATAGAGCAACTGAAGGGCACAGGTTTAGTTTTAGTTAGTAAAAGTCTTCCCACTCCACCGTAGAGCGGGAGAAGTCATTAGACGAAATCGTGCCTCAAAAAAAGGGTTCTGTTTAACCTAACGTTAAATTACAGCGTGACGCTTTAATCTGAATTCACGCTTTACGCTTGCACGCATTTTGAGCAGTAATATCCAAGTTACCTAACAATAATATTTTCTGTTTCTGGTATATAAAACTGAAATGGAAAGTAGGCAGAGTTCCTGAAACAGTACATTATACTAGAAAGTTTACTTTACTCAATCAAGCATAAAGTGCAATGGCTAAAGAGGAAACTGTCTGATTTTATTGGTATCTATTTACGTACTTTCTGACGATGACGTGTAAATGATAATTTGATAATACATATTTGATATCAATTTTAGAATATCGATATACTCGTAGCTTTGTTGACACCGCTGGAGACTGACGTACATAATGATTGCGTACATGGACATTAGTAATTCTAATTAAGTCATTTGCGTATATTTTGCCCTGATTGTACCCATTAAATCAATGTACTTATATTCGGCTTTTGTTTCAGGACAATAAACAGCAAACACTACTACAATATTACTAGTAGCATGGGGTGCTATATCACAGGCGACGTCAGTCGGGAAGAAACCACTATGTTATCACATAACATTATTAGTACACACACACACATCACTTCAATACATATCACACATTAATATTAAAAAAAGCGAAATATTGTATGTAAGTGTGTGTGTATGTTGGTTACTCTTTTATGCTCACACGGCTGAAAGGATTTTTATTCCGAGAGTACGTTCTTTAGGAATCATTTTCTATTCTCACGCGTGCGAAGCTGTTTCAAAAAAACTAGCATCAAAATGTTATGAACATGATTAATTAAAACAACTATTCATCGGCCACTTATACTTTTACCATTGTTTATTGTTCCTCATTATGTTAAATAGTAGTCAATTAAATTGATAAAATTATCGCAGTTACAAGACCTTAGACATGTTCTTATTGGTGAGCGGCCTAATTAGCAAATTGAATCACGCTTCAATATGCCTATCGGTACTATTTGCATGTGTGTTAACTTGTATGTACACTTATCGTCTCATAATTGCCTCTGTGACCTGTCTGTTCGATATATCTTCATTTTATGGTTATGATTCCGAGAAACGCGTTTCAATTGTTTTGTCTCCGTTGATATCTTGCGTTGTTCAGTACCTACCGAAATAATAAGTATTGTGTGGAGACGAGGGGTCGGTTGCGCAGTGCGTGCTGCGAATTTCGTGAGGCGTACGAGACGAGGGGCGGGGGAGGCGGGGGTTTGAGGGCGGCTGAGGGCGAGGTATGCAGACGGAACCTTCGCCCTGATGACCCACATCCGCGCCCGCCGCCGCCGCCGCCGCGCCCTCTAACGCATTTCTTTCTACATTCAGTCTCAATGAAAACGGTCATTACCTTCACTTTTAGAAAATGTTATGTAATTATTGTAGTAAAATAGTGTACCTAATGGAAAAGCATCATAAAGTGTAAAATGATTATAGCGTATGAATGTTGCGATGGGGCTGTAGTGATGGTAGCATTCTTTTTTAAATATTCAATCAAAGACGAAAATAAAATTAGTAAGTATTTGGTGTGATAAGAGGAGATTAGGATCTGAGAAATGTTTACATAGTTGATAAATCCAGAATGGCGAAGAAACTTGCGCTTATTATGTAATCTTCGATTAAAAAGAAAACATAAGTAGGAAAGAAGTCTTAATTTTAAAAGATTCTTAAATTAATTCGTTGCCACTAACTAGCACTTACCTAATTAAAAATATCATTTGGTAAATATTTATGTTAGTCACATCCATAGCATTGTTTGTTTTCTGCCAACTGATAATAATGTTATCACAGTTATCAGTTAAACACACCTACCAACCTACTTACTGAGTTCAGCTTCATGTCTGCGTGGTATGGTGTGTGCAATGCATTCCTTGTGTGTTTTATGTCATCTTTAAATAATGCATTTGACTATTTCCATTGTGAATATTAATTATGTACATTATTCACCTTTATCATCATTTGTCAGGGAATAGGGACAATCCCCATAAAATTTGTTGAATTTAATGAAATTAATTTGTTTTTGTTGTGTTACGTTTCATTAAGCGTCACGTCACGCCACGTGCTTGATCGAAAGTCGAAATTGATAATACGTCAAGAAGTAACCGGAGCAAAACCATATGCAAAACCTCGGTGCGAGTGAGAGTGGTGCGGTGCGGTGTTTAAGAGCGGGCGGCGGTGCGGCGTTGCGGTGGTGCGGCGGTGCGGCGGTACGCGGGCAGGTGTACTGACCGGTGTGCGCGGGCGGAGGCGCGGGCGGCTCGGGCGGCGGCGATGGCTCGGTGGTGTTGGTCGGCGCGCTCGCGCAGGCGGCCGCCGACGGCACATCTTCCGCGGCGCGGGCGGGGGGCGGCGGCGACGGGCCGGGGGGAGGCGCGCAGAGCGCGACCAGCCGCAGCAGCGCCACGCACCACCACCAGAGCACGGCGGCCAGCGCGCGGGCAGCGCGCCCGACGCGGCCCGGGGCCCTCTCGCGACCGAAATACGCGCACCGTTGACTCGTGCACCGGCGAGCTCGCTCCCTCACCCGGGTATTCGTGCGGCGTCGGGACGGCTGGCGAGGCGACGCGGGTGCGCGCGCGCGGCCACACGGCGACTGGGGCGCCGCTCCCGAGAGCGTACGACCGCGCCCGAACACTATTTCGGGAGCGACGCTCCGCGCCGCTGCCGCCGCCCGCCCGCCGCACGCTGCCAATTTTACGCGAAATTGCGGGCGGGCGGTGATGCGATATGTACCACGCCGCGGCCACCTGCAACTGCGCCACCGGTGCGCTGCTCAATAACATTCTGTGAGGATTTGCCTTTTTCATTGAGAGGGTTTTTTTGCGTGGAGGTGGTGAGGGCGCGGACCCGCACTCGCCGCCGCCGCCGCTCGACACGTGCGCCACCCGTCTACTCAAAATAGTCGGCGGCGAACGTGCTGCTGGCCCGTGTCAATAGATACAATGTCGCAGCTATTGGCAAGGAAACAGAGACTCGCACTATCTCACTGTCTCGCGCTCTCTGTGTTGTGAATTCTTATGCACGGTTTATATTTAGATCTAAAATTATTTCTGATATAGATAGGTGTTTGACATTACGTTGAACTCTCATACGTCGGGAAGTTCCACCTGTATAAATATTCTTTGCCACAGGAGCGTAATGTTTGATATGTTATTTAGCGAATCTCTCAAGTAAATAACTGCAACACAATCAAACTACGTCAAAACAATTATGAAATTGTTCTCGAGTAAATAATTGAAAAAAAAAAATATGATTATAGTTTAATATGATTGTACTTACTCGTGTAAAAATTATAATAACTCTAAGTTAGGAGCAAAACGCACATTTCAATAATAAAGATAGCATTATATACTCAGATATAATGCTGTATTTTTTTAAATTGGTTCTGAATTAAATAAAAATATACTTTTTATTTTATTTGCCTATCGATAAGTAAACTAGTAATAAGTGAAAGTGCCAGGGTAACGTGCAAAATGCAATTTTTGTTATGTTCTTTGCATTTTGCAGGTCAGTGTCAGGTTAAATATTCATTAAAATATTTTATAGTTTTATTTTTTATGTTTGATTTTTATTCAGATAATTTTATTTGTATTTATTTATCAATCTCTATACTCTTGTCCAATGGGTAATAGGTATGAAACCTAGATAATAAGTTATTTATTAAGCTACTATCACTATATATGGATCTTTGTGTCCGAAAAAAAAATGTTCTATTTGTCTAGGTATATTTATGTATTATTTTATTCGTACTATTTGTAATTTTAAAATTGTTCACTTCACACACGAGATCACAATAGAGGGTAGCATCCACCTACCCTCCACCTATCACTAAACGGTTTATTGAAAGAACACTCAACTTTGAGTTAAGCTCGCCTAAATACATGAACTGTTATCTACCTATATTTTAACTAACTAACAACACAAAAAAAAAGAATTTAGAAAAACGAATTAAGAATTCATGGGCATAACAAATGTAACTTTACTGAGTCACTCTCTCAGTTCTTCTTACCCCATTCAATGACTATTTTTATGAAAAAGTCAATCAATTGGGTAAGACCAAACTGGGAGACTTGTATTGATATTTAACCAACTTCAAAAAAGGAGGTTTTTAGTTTGACCTGTATGTATGTATGTACGAGTATGTGGGTTTGTCTGCGATTATCTCACGTTTGGCTGAATCGATTTTGATGCGGTTTTCAGAAGAATATTTGTCACATTTAGGAAAAGGTATTCTAACAGACTTCAAAAAAGGAAGTTCTCAGTTTTTAGAATTGTATTGTCAGGATGATTGTTTTGAAGATATCTATTTAGGTTTGGCTGAGAGTTACTACAACTAAAAAGTGTGAAATTTATTTTTTTCAATAAAAGAACAAAGGGAAGAATAAAAATAACCGACATAAAAAACACAAAATTGTAAAATAATTTTAATTTCGGAAGTCGGTGTTTTTATAATAGTTCGGTCTTTTTGTTATTAAATTTTAATAATTATAATTCCGTAAACAAATACGTATTACGGCCAACAATCATATTATAATCAACATACAAATTGTTACTGACCTGCAAAATGTTAAAAATATTAAGAAAAGTTGAATTTCGCGAGCTTACATTTAGGCATGTCCCTTAAAGAAAAATGTTACAACAAATAGGTATTACTTACAGTAATAACCAAAGCATTTCTATTATTCATTGAATTGCGACTTATTACGTCTTTTACAAGCATTAAATTCGCGGAAACAATATCCTTCAATTAAGTATTTGAAGTTTACTTTCGCCTCAAATTTTGTCAAAAGTCTTAGTTAAAATAGGGTTTGAGTAGATTTCAACACAAAATAACCAATTTAGAATTTTTTCATAATTTTAACTTTTTTGCTTGAAAGATTGTGCTCCCGAATTGGTCTCATAGAATTATTATTCACTTAGAAGTCACCTCGAAATTGGAACGGCACTTCTCATAAGATCATAGCTGAGCTATGTGAACGTTTATACGTGTAGACGATGATTGACTGAAGGAAGAAGAGAACATCGAACTGAACTGCTTCATCATCATGAAGCCGGAAGGTAGGAACCGGAACAATTACAATACAAGAATTAATCAATGTATCCTAGCGTATTTGGAATGGTTTTGAGATGCACTTTAAGGTACTATTGAACTGATCTGATGATAGAGCTGAAAAGTGGAAGGTTTGGCTGAGGGGTACTTATTACAACTAAAAAACATTTACCAAAAAAAAAAACAACCGACAAATTAAAAAAAAACCCTAAAAAAGTGCAAAATAACTTTAGTTTCGGATGCCAGTGTGAATAATGAAGAGACAAAACTATTACCTATAGAAACATCCACTTTCAAAATTAAAGTTATTTTGCACTTTTCACCCAACTACGGCAAAGGCAAATGAGATTATTAGTGTTTTTTTTACATTGCCGGTTGTATTTTTTTGTTTCTTTACGTTTTTACGTTATTTTCAATTTCGACATATGTAGTCTGTGCAATTGTAATATTATCAGGCAGAAAACAGTAGGTACCTACATAGAGATCTAGGCACGCCATTAACACGGCGGTATGTCCCCTCTTTGAGGAGTGGCTGGAGAGCAATACGGCGTCCTAACCTTCTGTATGACGCAGGTTCTCACCGGACATGGTAAGTTCGAGGATTTCCTGCACCGGATTCGTGCAGAAGAAACGCCCGGGTGTCACCATTGTGTTGACCGCCCAGAGGACACGGTGGAGCATACGGTAGAGGTGTGCCCCGCTTGGGCAGAGCATCGACGTGTCCTCGTAGGAGTGATCGGCGGCTAAGATCTCTCACGCCGGGCCTTGGTACAGGCCATGGTCCGGATCTGGAGCAAGAAGGAGTGGGAGGTGGAAACAGTAATTCTAGAAAAGGAAGTGGCCGCACGCGCGAGGGAGCGGCCCTCACGCCCTAGTCGCCGGGATCTCAATCCCAATTTCCAGCCACCGTAGGTGCAGGCTTGAGTACGGTAACCAGTAGGTAGCTCGCCGTCCGATGATCCAGTAACCGTCCGGACCGAGGCCAAGTCGTCGACGGCGCGTCACTCTGTCAGGAAAATTGTAGGGGCCCAGCAGGGTCGAAGCTTACAGGGCCGTGGGTTATGCGAAAGAAAACCCCGGGCCTTATAACGAAGACAAAGCAGGAACCGGAGTAGATTTTAGTCAGTAAAAGTCTGACAAGCCCTTCCGATCCGCCCAAGAGCGAGAGATGTCATTTGATTATTTTTCACCTAAAAAAACCGCAGCAGTAATTAATTCCTAGTATATCTTTATTTAAAAGAAATCTTTTTTTTGTTTAGGCAGGGTCCATAGTCTTAACTTACATAGTTCTTGGTAACCAGTTCACTTAAGCTTCCCAAAACCATAGATATCTTGGTTTACCGTAATATGTCGCAATAGTTTTTCACAAACCAATGTTTGTCTTTGGGTAGTAGTATAGCGCATACGATGATAATCGTAATTCTCTTCTAAAACCTTTAGTGGTTCCTTCGGGCGAATCAATAAACCATTTTCGTCACGATAGTTCCTTCAAAAGGTCTAAAGGAAGGAAGTAATGAAACGACGTACCAGAACTACTGAAACAATAAATAATATGGAAAATATAAAAACAATATATATTTTATGGTATGGTCCATATCAGTCGTACCCGTTACTTTCACAACTGTACATAATTCTAGGTGATTTAGGAAGTAATTCGCACAAGGATATGACTATATTCTGATTTATAATGCGTTATTTGCGTATGATGCATCGATCAAAACAAGCTTATAAAATTTTATTCGAATTAATTACTTCCCAATTTTAAAGCGAATTCTATAAAAGCACTAGCATGATGGAAGTAATAATATAATAATAATATTGCACAAGTATCACACAACGTCGTCTAGTCCCAAGCTAAGCAGAGCTTGTGTTATGTGTACTAGACGACTGATAAACATACTTATATATTTCTAAATACATACATATTATAGATAAATTACACCCAGACACAGAACAAATGATCGTGCTCATCAGCAAACATTTGTCCTGGGTGGGAGTTGAACCCACGACCTCCGGCATAGCAGTTAGGGTCACTAACCACTAGACCAACAGGCCAGTCAATATAATATAAAATAATAAATAAGGGTTGTCTGTATAATTCTATTATTATTATATTTTCTATGAATCGTTTTAAGTTTCATTAACATTTTGAATTTCAAATTATATCATCACAAAAAGAAGAAGAAGACTCAGTTCCCATAATTTACTTAAAAAGTGCTAAAAACCTGGGCGTCCATATAAATACTGACCTCTCTTGGGATGATCATATAGCTGAGGTTAGTAAGAGGGTCTTCTACTTTTTCCAATCCCTTAAACGTCTCCAAAAATTCCTACCACTTCATACTAAGGTCACTCTTGCGCAATCTCTTCTTCTACCGCTAATAGACTATGCGGATGTCTGTTTTCTAGATGCATCGGAGGTTCTCCTAAAGAAACTCGAGCGACTGCAGAACTTGTGCATCCGCTTTATTTTTGGCCTCCGCAAATACGACTATGTGTCGGAGTTTCGGACCAGATTGAAGTGGTTGCCGATTCGGCGTCGACGTGACACCCATATTCTATCTCTTCTCTACACTATCCTGCACAATCCTAATTCTCCACAATACCTTCGTGAACGCTTTGAGTACTTCGTCCCCAGGGGTAAACCCTATCGCACAATTCTCTTCTTCTTCGCACTCCTTTCCACACTTCTAGCCGTTACGATGGTTCCTTCTCTGTCACTGCAGTGCGTCTGTGGAACTCCCTTCCACACTCCCTACGTGACAGCCCTTCTTTGGATGTTTTCAAGAGGAAAATTAAAGAGCATTTCCTTTCACAATGACATAGTATATATATATTTATAAGTATATTTGTATTTATGTATGTAGGTATATTTATGTATTAGTTTATTCGTATTATTTGCAGTTTTAAAATTGTACACTGATTCTACCTTCTGTATTGTAATCTCTCTATTACCCAATGGTTTGCTGGAAGAAAACTCAACTTTGAGTTAAGCTCGCCTTTGTACATGACCTTTGTTATCCATTTATTGTATAAGTTGTTATGGTATACAATAAAGAATTAAAGAAGAAGAATTTTCAATTTTGACATTATAATTTATGTTATTTACCAATCTCGCTTATTGATTTCAGTGCATTTTCAAGTTTAATTGATAATTAAATATAAGTAACATAATTAAATTTGCTTACAAGTACTCAGGTTCTATTTCTGTCTGTTTTTTTTTGGTGGGGAAAATCATTAAATGACGTCTCCCTCGCGGTGATTAAACTAAGAATTTTTGTCTTACCCACAGATATGTGGTTTAACCTGTCCGTACAGGGGTGCGCTGGTGCGCTACAATTACGTCACGTCCTTCTTTGCTTTCGTGTTTTACATACATGAATTATATTCAAATCATTTAATCATTAAATCATATTATTAAATCTAATTCAACATTTACGAGTATACTAAACCTATGTACACAAAAACTAAACTAAGAATGTAAACTAGACATAACTATGTACAAATATAATACAAAAACACCAAATACACTCAGGCATCGAAGTACTCCTCCACATCGCTGTCATCCGGAAACGTACCCAGAAGACTGGCAGCATTGCCACGTTGAATGGCAATGCTGATTCTTTGGGCAAAAAATGAGCCAGCCCTCTGGTCACGCAAAGTGTCGATCAAGCGACGTGATAATATATAATATTTCATACATTACCTACACGTTTTAGGTATTTTATAAATTACCTAGGTATTGTATAGAATACCGGATTATACAGAACGCCCGTAATATACCTATATACAAAAAGAAATACCAGAAGATCCAGCAAGGAAAATATTGTTCTAATTATTGCATGAAGCCTATAAAAAATTCAAACATCAGTACCATACTACAAATATAGAAGAATTTTATTTAAGATAGCTTTTCCCGCTTTAGGGCGGAGCGAGAGGGTATGTCAGACTTTTACTGACTAAAACCACACCTATGTTCGTTCAGTTGCCCTCTGCGTTCTAGCTAGCGTTCTAACTTCTGAAAAGGTTATTCGTGATAGTAACCTTTTCAGAAGTCGACATATGACCCTAGTGGGATTCGGTCCCGTTAGGCCTCTACGATTTTGCTTATATCTCTTGGAGGCGCGTGTAGAACACGGCTATCAAACCGCCGGACGGCGAGCTACCCACGTGCTGCACGTCGTCCACAAGCTCACGCTTGCGGTCGTCTCCTTCGCTAGCATTACTGCTTCGCAGAAAGAGGTGACCACCACTCGTTTCGCTCTAGCTCGGCCCAAGCAGTGCATACTTCCACCGCTTCCACCGTATCTTCCGGGCGGGTCTGCAGAACCCGGCAGTTTCTTCCCCCTGAATCAGAAGCAGAAACCTCCTGAACTTATTATGTGCAGTAAGGACCTGCGTCATGCGGAAGGTAAGGACACCGTGACGCCTCTCCTGCCACTCCTCAAAGAGGCGATTTACCGCTATGACTATGGCGTACCCAGAAATGTAGAAGGTTGAAATCACAAAATCATGCCTCTATTGATTAAAAAAAACAAAGTAGTATGATTAAAGTTCTGCATGTTTTGATCGATGATGCATGTCGTATTTAATTAATTTGAGACGATCAATTTATTATTAAGAAGATATAAAATTAATTACAGAACCGATGACAAAAGGAATTAGAGAAAGATTAATTTATTCAGTTGGGTCATTACAATTAGTTAATTGTAAATCGTCAGTTGTAGGTTTTTATACAAAAAATCTTTTTTACAAAAAAAAAAATATATATATATTAATTCATACCCATTTTATTAAATACATTTTTTTTGTTCGTAGTTGCCTTTATTTTTTTGTTATTCTGAAATAATAGCAAGTAATCGAATATTCCAGAAATGAATATCAATGTTTAATTTAACAAGAGAGGTACTTATAGGGATACTTGTTGTTTGAGAACTATTGGGCAGCAGCCCACCAGATATAACACCTGTCTGGTCGGAGGATCCTCCCTTTTCAACGGAGGTATGTGAGACTTTATTCTCCGTTTCGCATACCTCTAAACTGGTGACCCTCGACAAAGAACGTCAGCGCAGCCTTCGTGCATCTACCACATCGTGATGTCATTATCACTTCCTCAAGCTTTCGAGCAGCGAGCCATACATCAGCACTATCTGGCTATATGGGTATCCTGACCACCTGCATGCCTACTTGGTCACACCTGGTCATCACCATCAGCCTAATTAGCGACCTTGGCTAAGCACCTGCACCTTCAGCCAGTCACATGAAGAGCCTTGAAGAACCTCTCCTGGTCGACGACAGTAGTCAAACCCTACGTCGCACAGCACCGCCCCGACTCATTGGAGCCAACAGCACTACTCCGACTTAGTGGAGCCTGTGGCATCATATCCGGACTCACTGGGATAGCACCACCCAGACTCACTGGGGCTTCACCGCAGACAGTTCAGACTCACCGAGAACTATGCGGAATCCGGTTCCGACTTACTGACACCAACCTCCACTGGCTTCGCACACATTACGACGCATCAAGAAGCATCAATAACCATCGATCTCCAATCTCCGGAGGGGAGTGATGTAGCGACATCTATGGCGTCACATAAGAACTAATCCTGCATCGCGCAAGTAAGGCTTCGTTTACAGAGGCGTTGGGCGGTCCGTTGTACATTGCCGTTTATGTTTGCGCGTGCGATGACGCGGCTCGCTGCTGCAATGTACGATGAACGCCCAATGCGCCGCGCAACGCGCCGTGTCTCCGTAAACGAAGCCTAAAGTTATTCGCGCGATTTGAACATATAGAACAGCCCGAAATTATCTATCGGGCAGTAGCCCACCAGACACAACATCCATCTGGTCGGAGGATCCTCCCTTTTCAATGGAGGTTGACAAGACTTTGCTCTCTGTTCCTTATACCCTCTAAACTGGTGACCCTCGACAAATATAACCAGATATAACTCCTGTCTGGTCGGAGGATCCTCCCTTTTTAACGGAGTTATGTGGGACTTTACTCTCTGTTCCGTATACCCTCCAAACTTTAATTAAGAAATATTAAAAAACGTGAATAAGATAAATAAAGGAAATATTTAATCATTAACTTGTTTTTTTTTGGTTGTTACCTCAGAAATTCATCATTTATGAACCGATTTGAAAAATTCTTTCCTTATTTGAATGGAGATTTATTTGATACAACTTTCGTCGTAATCCAGTTTGATGGTTCTTAATGACAGAATTCCTCATGGATTCCATGAGAAAAAACCCAAGCTACGCCACTGTGTACCTATACTCGTATTTATCGTCTATGGACAGTAGGTCTGTATTAAGAGGAAAATAGAAAGTTTTGGGAATTTCTGGATTTGTAGGGGTTTTGCGACGTTGACGGGTACTCGGGTCGATGTCACAGCTGTAGTTTAGTAGTCATTATCAAACGACTGTTAATTTCAGGCGATTATTTGTTTGTAAGTACTCTATGTCAAGTTATTAGAATCAGACTTTCCGTGATGTTGTTATATCATTACATCATTGTATGCTTTAAGTGTAAAGTTCTCATAACTCCTCTAGCTTTGAGTGGAGCGGAGAGAGAAATGGCGGTACTCTGCCCAAGTGGGGCACACCTCTGCTCTGCAGAACACCGCACGACACAGTTTCCACTCTCCCTGGTGACCAGGGTAGAGATTTACCTGTCCAACAGGTAGGCCTCGATCACACGACAGAGGTATTCGTGCACATGCACACTCCTCCAGGGCAGGGTACTAAGGCGTTGGCGATGTCCAAAGACCCCTACAGCGAAAGGCGAACCGAGCGTTCGGAAGGTCCGGCTCCACCCGTGCTAGATTCGCGACGAAGCGGTCTACAATTAATCTTTCAAAGAGCTTACTCACTTTTTTGAGCAGCGAAATGGGCCGATACGCGGACTGAGAGTCCACAGGGCGCCGTATATCAACGATATCATTCGTGGCACTCTTGTCACCATCGGCATTCCGGCCGTATTGGAACCTCATGGCCTGGCACGCGACGAAGGCAAGTCCCAAGCTAAGCAGAGCTTGTGTTATGGGTACTAGACAACTGATAAACATACTTATACATTTCTAAATACATACATATCATAGATAAATTACACCCAGACACAGAACAAATGAACGTGCTCATCACACAAACTGTCCTAGGTGGGAATCGAACCCACGGCCTTCGGCATAGCAGTCAGGGCCACTAACTACTAGACCAACAACCAACCAGTCAACGTTATCTTACGTTATCTTTTACGGCTTTGGATTCCTTTAAATATACCGCGAATAAGTCAATTTTGAAAAAAAAGGTTGCTTTTGGTATTGAATATTTTGTATCCATACATCGATGTATCGGTATTTTTTCAACAAGCCTACTTTATAGGCTAACATACACCGCTATATTATATTATTTTGTTAGTAAATGTGATAGTAACTTAATTTTCTAATCGGCTTATATTTTATTTTATTTACATGTTGTAACATATAGGCCAATCAATATCAAAACAAAAAGGACAAACGTCGCAAACGCGCATGTAGCTACGAGTTTTTTTATATATTTTTAGGTCCCTTGAGTTAACATCCAAGTTTGCAACCCTGAAAATCCTGTGCTTGCTATCCCCAAGGTACTCGAAAAACTGCGAAATTTTGGCACATGTTTCACTTTTTCGAAAAAACTACCCAAAGAAGCGTTTTTCAAGGATCTATTTTTATAAGTTAATAAAGCTAAATAAATTCACTATAATTTGAGCTTGGCTCCAGCACTCTAGATCCATTGGTTGAGAAGATACAATAAGTCAAAGATGGGCGATTCTCTCACAGTACTCGGAAAACTGTGAAATCCTGTCACTTGTTTCAGTTTCAAACAGGCGCGATCTCTGTAAAATGGAGCTGAGATTTTTTTTGCAGTGTTGATACCTATCTCAGCGAAGTTTTCCGAGAAGGTTGACTTGATACATTTGCTGCCAAACACTACAAAACAAAAAAAAACATTAGAATGTGTACATCCATATCCTAATGGTAAACCAAAGTTTTTACTCGAAGACATGGCTTAAAGGACTTAGTATCCAAGCCAAAAATATTAACAAAAAAAAAAGATTTAATTTTTTACCGCAGTGTTATGAAAAAATTTACTAGTTTCACCGTAGTAATATTAGTTAGCTAAATCATTTTTCTACACAAGTGTATTAAAAACGTCGCATGATACACGTGAGTAATGAGTGGTTACCGTTCTTGGCTCTCTTAAGACCCTCGCCAAGGCTCGGGTCTTAATACCGCCTCGAAGGTAACTTCCTACATTACACACTTATATCATAATGTACTATTATTTTATAGCTTTTTATTTGTGTATGTAGGCTTTTTCGTTTATTTGTTTTGAAACCGTAATGTTACATATATCTAAAACGACAAATTTACTCTATTGGTTTTTTTTTTTACAGAATACATCCATAAAATGTTTTTATTATTGAGCGAAAACACAATATTTTATTATTTTTGAAGAAACTATGAAGCTTAGACGCCATTGCATATTAAGCCTAGACGATATTGGCATCAAATTTAAGACAATTAAATTTTCTTCAAATTCTCGCCTCATACTTGTCTCTACGACCATTAATTTAGCCAGTACGTGTCTTTGAACATGAACCAAACACAAAATTTTCACTTTTGAATGAAAAATGCCTGGCTTTGACAAGCTGTATCTAGGTTTTACTATAATAGTTAAGCTATTATAGTAAATTTAATTAACTTTACTAAGTTATATAGTAAACATAATATTTGGAAAACGCTTACTTAGGGCAATTTTTACGAAAAAAAAAAAATGAAACAAGTACTAAAATTTCCCAGTTTTTCGAGCACCATGGAGGTAGCACAGGGTTTTCAGAGTTGCAAACCTGGGTGTCAACTACTCTCAAGGGACCTAAAAACATATAAAAAAATCGTATGTACATGCGAGTTTGCGATGTTTGATGCCGATATTGACTGGCCTAATATGACAACTTTCTCGTATATTGTTCAACTTAGTATTTGGAAATTATAACATGTACGTCCAGTCAACTTAGACATGCAAGGTTACATTAATTCGCACCCAGTTGAAAATTGGTAGGATTGTTAAAAAAACCATTATAAATAAAATCTAAAAAGACCCCATCATCCAACACATGGAAAAAAGAACTCCACCTCAAAGGTAACAAAAACGAGTTATTTTGCGATTTTCAGCAAAACGGTAAGTTTTATTATAAAATAGCCTATATAAAAATTGTATCCATGGTCCGAAGTGAGGAGGGATGGCAGACGGTTGCCTCCTTCTGCGAAGCAGTAATGCTAGCAAAGGAGGAGGCGGACCGATTACGATTTCCGGCCACCGTAGGCGCGGACTAACTGACGGCGAGCAATGGTTTACACGCTGTCCGATCGTCCGGTAACCGACCGGACCGAGCCCAAGTCGTCGACGGTGCGTACTGTTCTCGCGCGCCTCAAGGAGCTGCTGTAGAGGCCCAGCCTGCTAGCTGCAGGCAGACAGGGTCAAAGCCTACTGGGGCCAAGCGCCGTTTTCTGAAAAGAAGGCTTGGCCCCAGTACGATAGGCAACGAAGGAAAGGGGTAATTTTTTAGTCAGTAAGAGTTTGACGCTATCTCCCGCCCCGCCCAAGGCTGGGATTTGTCATTGGATGATTTTACCTACCATAAAAAAAACCTCACCACTATTTTTTAGTCTAATTTGACTGGGCTAAAAATGAAGTTTGAAGGCTGGTTACAAAAACCAAACTTCAGAATGATCCCAATCTTCTTAGCGTATCTAACTATCGATGAGAAAATTAGTTTATTTTGCGAATATATGTATATTTTTTCAAACAGGAGAAACTTAAATATTTATACTAAACCTATGTACATAAAAACTAAACTAAGAATGTATTCTAGACCTAACTATGTAACAACAAATACACTCAGGCGTCGAATTATTTCTCCACATCGCATTTATTTTTTAAATTAAAGAACCATAGTAAATTTTTTACGAGAACCATATCCAACCGATTTGAAACAGGTGTCATTTTTGGGGACAGTTCTACACAATGCCCTGTGTTAAATATAGAATCGTACAGCACTCGCCACATACACTCCCACACATAAGTTTTAATTTTAAACTATAAATAGTAAAACCCAAAATACTATTGATATAGTGTTAAGTTATGGAAAAGCGAAGGCCTCAGATACAGGCATTATTTGCCTAAAAGGATGCTCCAATCACAAACCTTTGTTAGAAAAATATTTTTTGGTTCTGAAATAAACATTTTTGTATTGGTGTTTTTTGACCTAACCTTAGTGTTTTCACTGTCATACATTTTTGAATGGGGCGCGGTATATCACTCGAAAGATCTTAATAATAGGAGATTTTTACTACTTTATTTTTTGTTGGATGTATGTGAGTCTCATAGCCAAGTGACCGTATGTTATAAATGTCATCCCTGAACCCTCTGGCTAATATCAAACATCTCCTGTGTGCATGAGCCAATGTAATAAATGTTCGTCTTGGTTCATTGCATAATCGTTGCATCCGATGTTACAGCAAGATATGTGCCTTTTTAGCTACCTATGTTATTCAGGAGACGACAAAAACTTGACTATACTATTTCTGCACAGTAAAATTAAAACATAAAAACGTTTATATTATTATTTCCTTTACTTCTTGTATTACATATTATTTTACATTTTTAAATATTTTTAACATATATATATAAAAAAAAAACATTTAAAAATATAAAAAATAGTGTCCCACCGGTATCGGGAACAGGGTCCAAGCTACCGGCGGTCAGGGCTCCAGAGAAAGGAACCTCCTAACAATACGAGCCGTGTCCAGGAGTACCGCTTTCTGAATCAAGCCCTTGATCCAGCCGCCTAACGAGAGCCTCCTCAGGTGTTGGTCGAGGCTCTTGGCTATTAAGCCATTACCCGACACGACTATCGGTACAATGATCGCCGAATCCACTTCCCACATGTCGACAACCTCGCGAGCCAAGTCAATATACTTAATTTGTTTATCTTTCTCGGCTTTCACGAGGTTCTCGTCATGCGGAACGGTTATGTCAACAATCATTGCACGCCTCTCGTTTCGGTCCACCACCACTATATCAGGCTTATTGGCTACAATAGTCCTGTCAGTGATGATGGACCGGTCCCAGTACAAAGTGATATGACCATTATCAAGAACTGGGTCGGGCTCATACCTGTAGTACGCCACTTCCGATCCTACAAGAGAGTATTTCAAAGCAAGTTGCTGATGGATAATCTTGGCTACAAGGTTGTGCCTATGCAAATACTCGCCGTTAGCCAGACGAGAACAACCGGAGATAATGTGACGAATTGATTCTCCCGGCCGGTGACATGCCCGACAGATGTCAACCGTGCCGTCCTTCACAATAAATCTCCGGTAGTTATTCGTCATGATAACTTCGTCCATAATTGCACAGATAAAACCTTCGGTTTCCCCAAAGAGGTCACCGAAACGCAGCCAAGCTACGGACGCCAATTGGTCTACATCGGGCCTGTGAAGGGCCCGGAAAAAGCGTCCGTGAAGTTCCTTGCTCTGCCATACTTCCCTGCGATCGTCAGTGTCAAGCACTACCGGTTTGCGCCAGTTCTCGTTAGCCAAGGAGAGCGGGGTGAGTCCCTTGTCCACTGTCACTACATTTCGATGCATACCCACGTCGGCAGCTAGGAAATATTCCCTGAGACTGCATACCTCGCGGTTGTGTAGGGTCTTAGCATTTAAAAAACCTCGACCGCCACACTTCCGCGGGATATACAGTCTCATCACCGACGATCGTGGGTGATGCATTCGGTATGCAGTCAGCAGTGTTCGGACTCGCCTATCTAGGGCGTCAAGTTCCGTTTGAGTCCATTTGAGTACGCCGAAAGAGTACATCAATACCGGCATGACCCAACCATTGAAGGCGCGCACCTTGTTTCCGCCTGAAAGAAGGCTATTGAAAACCTTCTTCAGGCGTCCAAAGAAACGCTCCTTCAACGATTGCTTCATGTCACTGATATTGATGCCTAGGGCTTCCGACATACCCAAATACTTATAGGTTTCGGTTGAAGAGAGAGATCTCAGGTTTATGGAATCCGTGAGTTGAGTGCCCACAGATTCCACAACCTCCCCTCGCTTTACATGCATGACCGCACATTTGTCCACACCAAAATCCATCCTGATGGCACTACTGAAGGTTTCAGTTACCTTCAGTAGCTCTATCAGTTGCAGGTTATTGGGGGCAAAAAGCTTCAAGTCATCCATGTAAAGAAGGTGAGATATAACCTGACCACCTCTCTTCAACCGATAGCCTAGACCTGAATTCTCCAGCAGTGTGCTTAGAGGACTCAAGGCTAGGCAAAACCAAAGCGGACTCAAACTATCACCCTGGAATATACCTCGCTCTATCCTTACAGGTTCGCTATTCCTCTGGATATGTCGACATCCTGGATAGCGAAGGACCGTACTCCATTTCCTCATACACGACATCAGGAAGGTGCGTAGTGTTGTATCAATTTTATACAACTCTAGCACCCTCATGAGCCATGTATGAGGAACGGAGTCATAGGCCTTCTTATAATCTATCCAACATGTCGACAGATCCTTTCGGGAACGTCGAACCTGTTGGCTAATGATCATATCAATGAGGAGCAGCTCCTTAGTACCGCGGGACCCATTCCTACATCCATTCTGAGAAGGTGACATTATCAAATTTTTGTCAATATGGTTGTTAATTTTGCTTCTCAGTATGGATGTAAGAACTTTATAGACCGTCGGCAAACACGTGATCGGTCTATAATTTTTAGGTTCCGCAGTACTGCCTGATTTATGGAGCAGGTGGGTTATTCCTGTCGTAAAAAACTCGGGCAGCGACCCTAACTCTAGGGCAGATTGGAATTGAGACGCCAAACGAGCGTGCGATCTTGTGAACCACTTTATCCAGAAATTGTGCAGTCCATCCGGCCCTGGAGATTTCCAGTTAGGCAACGGACGGACTGCACGAGCTACATCTTGGGGGCTGATGTAAATTGCCCCCATTTGTGGTATTGGATCGCACGCGCGCTCCACCTCCCGAATCCAATCACCCTCGGTGTGACTGACAGGCACCGACCAGATGCTGCGCCAGAATGAACTCATGGCGTCATCATCCGGGAGGCGTGCGTCAGTCACACCCTGGTCCGGTCGCTCCCAAGCCCTATATATCCACCTTTCGTTGCTTCGGAATGTGCGATTCTGGGTGTATCGCTCCACCCGGCGCTTATACCTGCGGATACGGTTTGCCCATGCATACACTTTTTGCTTCAGAATGTCGATGCGCTCTGTGACTCGGGACATGTAGTCTCGGGGGCTGATGTCTGTCCCCGAAAATGCCCGTCTCACAAAGCGCATCACTCTAGGGCGAGTGTTGCCCTCCCTGAAGCAAATTAGTTTGCCGATGAGTGCTCTGGCCCCACCAATACGACGCTCGATCCTGCACTGCCAGGCCGGTACAGCTGGTTTCGGTCGTGTAGCTACGTCACTGGTTGGGAATTTGACGTGAGCTACACGACATTATCGAGTGTGTATCGGTGAGATCTTCGCAGTCATCAAAGTAGTCAGACAACTGCGAATCCAGAGCAGCCACCAGCGCCCTGTTCTTGTTATGCATGGGCAAACGAGGTAAGCGAGGCCTAAGTTCGGGTGACATGTTGCGATATTCCCGAATTGCACACTCCAAAGCACTCCTCAGTTCGCTATTGCACTGGGTACTTACGTTAGCAACCGTGTCAGTACTCCCTTCGTCAGCGTGGCTGAGAATTTGGTTGGACGGTGGTACCTCATCTGGTACCACAGACTGCGACGAAGGAGCAATGACACGGCTACTCATTTCCATTCGGAATATATTATTATTATTATTATTGAGTATCTTGAGTAAATCATATTTTATACTCTACTTAAAGGCCAAAAGAGGATGCTGGATTTAGTAAGGTTACCATACTAGCCCTTCAACAGACATGGGATACATGTCAGTTTGTTTATACAGGCCCATCCACAAAAGATAAAAACTTTTGTTGTTAAAATATTATGGGGTTTTTATTAAATAAATAAAAAATAAATCCATACAAAGACATTTACTATTAGCTTAAGTAAAATTATCATCAAGCATTTGTGCTGGTGCATTAAAATCAATGTGTTTCCGTAACCTTATGTACCATAAAATGGATATTAGGTATATGTGCCCACAACTTGGGTTAGGTTAAAATAAATATTATTTAAAGTCTAAACTCTATACTCTTGAGAGACGTCGCTTTGGCAAAAAATCTTCGCCTTGCTAAGGGACGTTTTGATACTAATTTTAAGCCTGGCCTGGTATTCGGTCACGTACGGCAATGTCATCGACTGTTGCTGTCATTAGATCTTTACGCTCGTGGCGCCGTGGCTCGTGGGACATGGCCTGCAGAGAGATGCCTCACAAACACTAAAGATCGTAGCCGTCCCCATTAGCTGTGAAGTATCCTTACAGTATTGTAATTCAGCTCTAGGTCTTAGGGTAATATGCTAAAATTCGAGGTTCCTGGACTAATGATGTATCTTATTAAGTAATTTGACTCCATACAGAAAGGACCTGCCAGTAGAGAACAGAATAGAGTGGAAAAGAGAAAGGAACACCTTTGACCTGCAATGGGACATTACAAAAGCTAGTTAAATTAGATTAGGTAATTTACTACTTTCCGGGGCTTGAGACTGGAGAAACCTGGCGTTATAAAAGTGTTCCTCGGCCTGCCCCTGTGGGGTATACTGTCGTGAGTAATATTTTTTGTTTACTCAGTGTGTGCTAAGGCAGGAAAGCTTTGGAGGTAGAAGGTGCAATGTGCTCATGTGACATCGCAGGCTGCGCTAGGAGCGGGCGGCGGCGGCGCGCGGTCACTGCACTGAGGTCGCGATGCACCGGAGCATGTGGCCACTTCGCGCCACCCCCCCACCCCGCATCCCTCACCCGCACCGCAGAGCCTTGCGAACAAGACATGGGATGTCAGCGGATTTGTCTGAAGATTTACAAGCACCACGGCAGAAGGGTTTGGCACACCCGGAATTCATGAAATGGACCAATGACGATGACAAAATAATTAGATTATTTCAGAGAAATCTGCCCCCCTAGCCAAGTTACAATCGTTTCGTTTTGCGTGAACGCTTGGAGTTGTCCACGCCCCCAATTCGTTTGTTCGAATGAAGGAGAGGGAGGCGTGGCCAGCTACAAGCGTTCAGGCAAAACGAAACGATTGCAACTTGGCTAGGGGAGCAGATTCTTGGATTTTTATATACAATAACTTCGCTTGAAAGGGGGCTCTTTGCGCTCGGTAGTCGTATTACGTATTAGCAAAGATAGGAATAAATATTCTTGTGTTTCTAACAACTCAAACAAGTACTACGACAGCTGCAGCTTAATGGACTTTCTAAAAATGTTTATGCTTCGTTTTTTTTTTAATTGATATAAACTAGTTGTTGACGGCAATCCCACCTGATCCACCTGATCCTGACTCTTAAAATGTGTTACTAAATAATATTGCCTAAACGGTAGAGCTCTTTACGAAGAGTCAGAGATGTGGGAGATGTGTTTTCTTTTTAATTTTTATAATGCGTGCGTGCGTGACTACAATCCCGCCGGATGGTAAGCAGTGATGCACAAGCAAGATGTGCAAGTACAAGTGTGATGTAAATTATGTTCTGAATTTATTTTAGGCGTGAGTGTGTTTTATTATTATTCGATGTAAACATACATAATCAGCTTTATAATTTTCCCACTGCTGGGACTCAGGCCTCCTCTTTAAGAGAAGGAATATACAGTAATCTACCACGCGGGCCCAATGCGTGTTGGTGGATGTAACAATGTGTCTTCAAATTTTTGTGTGCCGGTTTCCTCACGACATTTTCCTTCATCGTTCTGAGAGCAGAGGTGATGAAATAAATAATACAAAGTAATGAACCTGGCTGGGTTCGAACCCGCGATCTACAACTGGTAAGTTGGATTCGATACCACTGTACCACCACTGCTCTTTATTCAGCTTTTATAAATCTCTACGACTAACCAATGTGTATTGAAGGACATTGAGAACTAACCAAAAACGCCAACTCATAAAATGATGTTCTTTCAGGCATCCGCTATGCTTATGACCTTCAGCCGCCTGGGTCCGCTCGCACCGGTTACTTTAAATTTTCATTAGCGCGCTGGATCGCCGCCCGCCTCGCGCCTCTCGCCGCCGCCGCGCCGCGCGCCCGAGCGCCCCGGCGCCGACCACGACCACTACAATTACATCTTGCAATTTACAAATTGTCTTTTTATTTGCGATGTATGCTTACGTGAACGCTTGCTTAATTCTCAACTTACTTTTATTGCGTCTTTGTTTTTACCAAAAAAATAACTATTTTATACTTTCATAAAACATTCTTTTAAAGTAATTAAAAACAACGCTTTTTTGATAAAAATGTGAACTATAAATTAATTAATTTTAATAAAAATTAAAACGAATAAAAAAAGATTTAAAAATATCGTCTGTTTACGGAAAATAAAAATAAGTGTATTTTAAAACATTTTCAACACGGTGACGCGTTGATGTCTTTTGTTCTATTGACCATTTTGCTAACTTTATTGATTGAAATTCAAATTTAAAGCTTTATGATTTTAGTATGATAGGTATATTATATATTTTAGTTTTTATTTTATTATTCTTAAAAGCCTCAAGTTTTAAGAATTAACTTTAATTGCACTGCTGTTACACTAACGATATACGTGACATTCTATTGGAAGACTTTTCATAAAACGCAAGCCACGTCGGCAGATTGTAAAGTAGCGGCTTAACTAGTCTACAATGTGTGTTGGACTTGTGCGAGACTCCATTGGTTTTAAACCACTGACACTGGGCAGCTTTACAGCACTTAATGACGCAGCAATTAAAGTGTTTATGTCATGAAATCAATAAAATAAATACCTATACATAGTATCTATTAGTTTAGTATCTATTAATACTATGCATGTTCTATTTGTGTTTAGGACATCCCCTTTATATTAAATTATGTAATTTACACGTTGAAATACATGACTGCATTTTTCAGCTCATTTTTTGTAAACGCTATTTTTAGTTTTATTATGATCATTTCAGATTATTATTTTATACATATTCTTTCTTCTATCAGCGGCTTTGCGTACGTAAAAGTCGGAAATTACGGATTCTGTAAGCGTTCTCCGACAGTCGTTTCTCCTTTGGACTGTTCACCGACAGGACGTTTCGTTTTTGAGAGATTCGTCGATAGAACGTTTCACCTATGGATGTTTCGCCGACAGATTGGTCCGTATTTGTTTGTTTTGACGACAGGACTTTTAAACTATGGAATATTCGCCGTCAGATCGTTTTGCCCACGATTGTTTCGACATGGCTTTTTCACTATTTAACTACAAAGCCACCAAAAAGCTACTAGCTTGCTACAAAGACATGAAGAAAGAAAATGTTTTAATGAAAGACCACCTTTACTCCATATCCTTCTATTTTGTTTTTGCAAACATTGGGGAAATACATATACAAAAGATTAAAGACGTGTTTTAATTAATTTATATTATAAAATCATTTAATTATTGAGTACAGATTTAAAACTACTTTAGAGTTTAAAAAAGAGCAAAAGAATACAGTGAACAATATTGAAAGAATAAAATCTGTAGAATTAGACATACTAAGCGAAAGCGTGGAGGTACAAATTATGACTGAAAAAGGATTGAGACATATTTATCTGAAAGGAATCAGATGGACTTAAAATCATATTTACGTTTCATTAATCTTTTGTTTTTATATTTCCCTAATATTTGCAATAACAAAATAGAAACAATCGTTAACGATCTGACGGCGAATATTCCATAGTTGAAAAGTCCTGTCGTCGAAACAAACAAATGCGAACCAATCTGTTGGCGAAACATCCATAGGTGAAACGTTCTATCGACGAATCTCTCAAAAACGAAACGTCCTGTCGGTGAACAGTCCAAAGGAGAAACGACTGTCGGAGAACGCTTGCAGAATCGAAATTACGTATCTCAAGAAAACTTCCTCCAGGGATAAAAAGTATCCCATGCGCTTTTCAAAGATAGACCCTGGAAAGGGCATGGAATAGTAGGAATAGTTTATCTTTCTTTATACCAAAAAATATAAAATTAATTATGCGGTTTAGGCGTGAAAACGTAACAAACAGACAGCTAAAAAGTGGAATTCTCTGCCGAAGTCTGTGTTTCCTGGTAGCTACGTCCTGGGGATCTTCAAGTTAACAGTGGTCAAACGCGAGTTTATCTATAATAATAAAAAATAAAACCGTTTAAAAAAATTATATTACCGTATCATGGATTCCTTTAAAATGTTCTTAAGACTGAAAATAACACATTTTTATTAAAACGTCATCTGTATTTAGAAGTACTTAAAAGCTTGCCAACGCGGTGTTTCTTACATACGCACAACTTTGCAAGTAATTTTATGTTGACTGTACGCTTGTAAGTTTCAGGGGGTAAGTACAGCCGGAACCGTGGAACTTCCTCGGCTGTCGGCGGCAGGTTTGCTCTCACACAAAGCGGGGTCGAGTTTCTCTCGCCGCTGAACTAAGTCCGCCTCTAAGGTTTCAATCTTTGTTCGGGAGGAGAACCTAGAACTTTATACGTAAGCAACGTCATAGAATGAACTGAGACATACGCACATCAACAAATGTTTACGTTTAATTGGAAAAACATTTTTTATGCTGAATTCTTTGTCTGAAATTGTTGTAAAATGTGTTATTAAAAGTTTTGCACAAAATTCTACGCTTTCCCATAAACCCACAGCAACAACGCACTAACACTTCTACAAATATGGATCTCGACTCACTACTCAGTAAGATGTTTAATAATCTCAATTCCTTTGATAAGGTCCGTATTCGATTCTGATGTATTTGTATATTATTATGATAATTCTAAGGCGAGATTCAAAGCAAGAATTTTGGCCTCCCTACATACTAAATAAATATAATTGAGTCAATTTTTGTTCACTCTGTTTGTTTTGTTCTTTTTATCGTACCCTAATGGTTTTTTTATTGTTCTCTGTTTTTCGTTTTGCATTACAGTGGTTTATCTAAGCTAGTGCAAGTGACCGACTTTTACCGACTAAAACCCGCTCCCCTACGTCCCTTTTGGCCTTGCGTTCTAGGACCCCAGGTATCCCTTTCGGAACTGAAGTAATCTGGCATCTGTGTTGTGATTTTTGTTTATACCCGTAGTAGGCGTGATGCCTACATAGTATAAAACCAAGTCGCTTCCCGCTTTCTGTCCCTATGTATCCTTAAAACTCTGCAACGGAACTTGCGGTTTTTTTTAGTAGATTGAGTGATTACATACATGCATAATATATTTAATATCACCATTGCACCCGTGCGAAGGTTGCTAGTATATTATATATTAGAAAATTACCTAAGATTTTGTGTTACATAATTATAATGTGCTGCGGGTGAACTTATATAAATAAAATGTATCATTGAAATAAAAAAATCGTACACCCTGTTTTTGTGCTTTTATAAGTATGTGGATTCTCTAATGTATGATAATAACTGACTGTTGGTTATCAACCTTTAGCGTGAGCATCTTCAGCTTTCCTTTGTTCACCATCTGATGTAGGCTGCTGCAGGCGTTTTAGAAGTCGTCGATCAATGGTAGAACGTTTTAGAGGACAATGATCGACGGGTCCTTTACTATACGCCGATCAACCGACGTCAATTAAAGTTCTTGATAGAAAATAAATTTTACGACCTGATGCTATTATTTCTCTACTACTATACTAAATTAACATATTAAATTTATGAAGACTGTGAGGTTTATACATGAAATATATGTATATACATCTGTATACATGTATAAAAGACAAAGTCTCGATTCCCTCATTGGCTCATCAACAACCCTTACTCATGGATCTAGAACACTGAAATTTTGAACAAACCTCTGTTCAAAATTTCAGAGCCCTTGTAAGATACACACAATAAGAAAATAAAGAAGAAAGAAAATAAGTATACAAAGAATAAGAAAATTGGTCTTCTTAGGAGGTGAAACGAGGGCCAAAGTTTGTGTGGAGACACCCATTATTTTTAATTGATTTAAACTAGTGGTTGACTGCGATCCCACCTGATGGTAAGCAGTGATGAAATAGTTGACGGTGGCGCACTAGTTTCTAGTTTACTTTCACGTGGAAAGCAGTGAAAACAAAGGTGTACCAAGTTCTTTGTACATTTACGTGATGTTTTTTTTTCAGAAATTGCCTCCATTCTTAGCGATTACTAAACAAGAACACCCAGCATCGAACAATGCATTAGCATTGTTCGATGCTGGGTGTTCTTACGTTGATGGCATTTGGAGGATGGGCGGCGCTGAACTCAGCCGCTGCTTTTGTCCCCGCGCGCCATGGCATCATTTTGTGAAGTGCGAAGAATAAACTACATTCCCTACAGTATATTTTGTTTTTTAATTATTGTTATTTATTTCATATTCCGAAAAATGAATGCAGATTTTAAAAGTCAAGGTCTACCTCAAAAATAAAATGGGGCCAAATATAACACTTTGTGAGCGTTATAAGTCCGATAGTGCGACCAGGAACCAATTACCGGGTTGATTTTTTTATTCATTACAAACACACAGAAAAACACTTAAAATACGAAAAGAACAAATACAGATAGAAGACAAAAGGCCGCTTATTACAAAATAAACTTATTCCAGAATAACAGTGACAGGAGAGTTGAGTGACAGAATTAGATTCAACTATATTAACTTAAGTGAATCATTCATATTATATGACTTGGGTTCCTGGCGGACTTCGTACCACCTTATAGTCAATGAATACTTTTTTCTCACCTTTTAAACTTCCCCTGGACTATTACGAATATTTAAAGACCAAAATGAATCAAATCGGTCCAGCCGTTCTCGAGTTTTAGCGAGACTAACGAACAGTTATTCGTTTTTATATATAATATTAAATAACACACACACTGTACTCATAAATCTATGGATAAAATACATAAATCATATTATAAAAAATGCATATCCTATATAGAACGGAGAAACAGGTGAGAAGCTGTAGGTTTTAATTTCTAGAAATCTCCCTGGAATAATACATGCACATATTATGTTTAAAATGGTTAAAGAATACAAGTCTTTTGAGTTTGTCCGTGTCGTAGCGATAACAAGTTGAATGTACATGAAATGTCTGCGATTGTTAGCATACCACACTTATCGCAACATAGCAAATATACCGAGCCTCAAGGCAGGAATCCTTTGAAACAGATTTATACACCACGATCTCAAGAGCATTGCCGAAAACTGGTGCAACCCGGCTCTCTCGAATGTTCATATTTTTAATGAAATGACCAATGCCACAGCCGTCAGTCGACCACATAAACCGCAAACGAACACTGTCTGAATATTCAGTCTTCAAGTGACTAATTGTATATATTATAAATATATCTTTAAGATGGCTGAATTAAGTTAAAGTTTAAATCGGATCTTTTACAAGAGTAGCTTTTCTACGATCCATTCTTTGTTCGTTCATGCGTGCACGTATTGGATGCGTGAGAATTGCGCAGACCGAAAAGGAAGTGTAGCCTTTTGTTTGAGCTGTATCGAGCGAGTTGCATTAAAGAGTGGGCAGTGTCGTGTAATCAATCGGAGTTATCTGTTTACGTGTGGAGCGTCGACCTCGCGTCCCCTCCCTCTCCCCTGAGTCCCAGCTCTCCGCCCCCCTGGCCCGGGCGCCACCGGGCTGCGCTTATCGCTCACTGTGCACCCGGTGTTCCGCTTTGTTCTCAATTCCACGCTGACTTTGTATATACACACTGTGTATGTATACGCAATTAATTGTATGCTAATAACATATTTTGCTATTGTCTACGTGACGTCGAAGTAAGCGGTAATATTCATAATAAAAATTTTCAAGTTTTGTGTTGAAGATACTAATTAACTCATAATTAGTATTTTGGCCGCAATACATGAAAAGCAAAAGCGAAAATTTTAAAGGAGCTGCTCAAGGTAGTACTCTCTTTAAATGTTGCGTCTTCATTAAAATCTTCTCCAGTAAGAAAAATTTAGGGTCTATTTTGATTAATGTTTAGAATATAGTCTCGCTTGCCTCTTTCTCCTCGTTCTCTATCTTGGGGGCGTAACCTACTACTTCAGGTTGAGTAACAGACAAGTGATATTATTTTAATCGGGCAAATACCAACTTGTTCATATACGGGCGTGGTATGAACATAGGTTTAACCGCAAATTACACATGCGTCATGATACACGCTCTTGGGCACGCTATACGTAATCATGGCAGTACACTTTGTATTACAGTGATTTCAGGAGGTTCTTGCACCAGATTCAGGCAGAAGTAACGCCCGGGTGGTGCCGGTGGCCCGCTTGGGCGGAGAACTGTCATGTCTTCGTGGAAGCGAAACTGCTGCAGCGACCTCACGAGTCGAAGTCGTTGGCGGGTATTGTTCCACGCGTGCCTACCCGCAAACCCGCAGTCCAAGAACACAAGGGGCAACTGAACGCACATAGGTGTGGTATTAGTCAGTAAAAGTCTAGAGTGCGTGAAGTTATTGGATGGTTTAACACCACAAAAGCAATATATATACACGCTCTATTATATAGTCTATGTACCATGAATGTTGAAAATTCATAGACCAGTCAAACAATAGTCGCAAGCTAGCACATAGTGTTTTTACCCTTTTCGGTAAATATTTCATTTCGACACAAGTCCAAGCTCCACCATTATCACTAGTAATAAAATGAGCTCTGATCAAGATTTATATCTTGTAAATGACATCAGTCTCGTCTCGTCTTCCAGACCAAATTTATTATTATATGCATAATTTTATAATATTATTATATCTATCTCGAAAGTCTACATGACACTCTTATGATGTGGTGTTGAAATTTTATTTGTGTTGCCTAGTTTTTCAAGTCTAGACTAGCTGTTACTTCATTCGTGTTTAAATGCACAAATGACAATTTTATTCAATTTTTATTTTTTTGCTTTGAACCCTGATAAGATTTCCTACAATAAAAGTAACCAAAGACACTCTTTATACCATCAGTTGTCTGCCATTGAAAATCCCATAAAAGCAGACCAATAGCCAGCAAAAAAATAAGAAATATAAATATATATTTTTTTGTAAGCACCGCGTATACTTTCACATGCATTTAGTAAAAAAAAGTTGTTATTTTGGCACACGCATTACAAATGTAGACACTTCAATTTTACATGAGTAATTTAGTGAATGGCATTAATCGCTGTAGATAAATTTAAAAAACTAGAGTTTAATCCCGGCTTCACTCGTGTGGTCTATTCCACGAAACTGTTGAATGTTTGGTAGAAAAATTAGCCTTCGTCTCTATAAAAAAAATAGTATTTATTAAGCAATAAAATTTCTGTAATCAGATCGCTAAAAGAGATTATCGTTATAAACATACAAACAAATTAAGCTATAGATACGTGGAAGAAATCATCTTCAAAATCCAAAACAGATACATTGACCGCGTGTTGTAATGCCCCACAATGTCTAGACTATATAAAATGTTAATAACAAAGTGATTGGAACGGCCAATTAAATTAATGTCGTGGTATTTGTTTCGTCACGGAGCTCCGGATTCGTCTGCGTTCGATTTGCCAATCGTTGTTTCATTGTCGTCTTTGCTTTATAATCCCTATTGTAATCTACTTATTACATATAAGACGAGCTGCCTCGGTAAGCGTTTTTCTGATATAAATGATCAAAGATAAAATGGGGGGTAGAAAATAGCCTAGACCTATTTTCAGACTTCCAAATATAAACGAAAAAAATCATAAAAATCTGTCAAGCCCGATCAGCGGAGGTCAAAAGCAAACACTTGTGATACAAGATTATTATGTATTAGATTTATAAAATAATAAAGTGGAAGAGTTTTTACTAAACGCGCTAATCTCAGGAATTATCATTCGGATTGGAATAAATACTCTTTGTAGCTAGATTCATAGCTAAATATGACAATATGGCTACATGACGTCACGCTACGATCCTCGGAAGTGGAGTAGTAGCCAAAGATGCGATTGAGACCGCGGTTGACAGCTAGTTCTAAATATTTCCCAATTGATATTTCTTGGCTAGTAATAAATCTTTGTATTTTCATAATTTTGTTTTCATAAAATCCGTTTTTGTACTTTCGAAATCGGTTTTAAATACGCTAACTAGATTGTATTTAACTCAAAATGTATCGGTTTATCATCACCATTGTAACTTGTACTCAGCCAGCACAAAACTAAAAGATAAGTCATGTATAAAATGGTGGAATTAAAAAAAAAAAGAGAAGTTCGTTTGGACTTTCGAGGATGTACAGTACAGCCGCTACAGACATACATAATTATGTATATATGTACAGTGACGTACACCTTGCGGGTCGCATTGCACTGCAAGTTTAGCAACCCGACGCCTTCCCGCGGCGACCGCGGCCGCCGAGAAAAAAAACCAACCGACTTCCTGCTCGGCTCGACCATCCGACTTCGCAACTTGATACAATGTACATATGTAGTCTATATTCATACACATCTGTACATAAACTTTTTATGGTTTATTTTTTTTAAGATTACCGACCTTTACTGTTATTGTGTGTCGATTTGAAATGCCAAAACGTTTATTTTAAATTTAACACATTGTACATATGTTAGGTATTTTTAGTAATAGTGGCTCCTAGTAATCAGTATACAATGAAAAACTTGAACTTCTCATCAACAGTTTGGTGTAACGAAGGGTATCGACCCCACCCGCATGCAAGGGTACAAACAAGAAATTGCAAACCGAAAACAGAGCGCAACCTTTTTTGGGAGCCGACCTTTAAAAACGTTGAGTCATTAAATGCATATTTCCAAAAAGATGCATTAGAAACCCGTAGGTAATGCAATGTCCGTCTGAGAGGCAGAGGTCAGCTACAGTCGCAACAGACTGCAGCGTGTGTTGGTGTGTGTGTCAGTGAAATCGGGCGATGCACCATGCGCCTGTGTGCGTAGCGAGCGCTGCGCAGCCTCCATGCGTCTGCGGCCTGTCTAGACGCCCCCCCTCCCGCCCGCGCCGCTCGCGCCGCCCCGCTCTGCTGTGGTTAACACTACTTGCTAACAATTTCATTTGGTCAGGCTTTAATATAATCCTATGTCATTTCGTTGTAATCACGTCTGTTATAGTTATTATGTACTGATATAATAGCCATAAAGCACTGTTATATAATCGTTGTGAAAATTAAAAAAAGCTTAAACATTTTTCTTTTTTAAGTGAAGAAAACTAAGACCCATAGCAACAAATGAGAGAGCGTATCTTTACCAGGCCTAAAAAAAATAGTCTTCGAACTAAATGTGAGGTGTTAATCAGATTCACGATTTCGTGCACTGCAGTATGCACTAACTATTTACAAAATTATACTTTCCAGCTTTAACAAAAACACATTCAAAAACCCCTAACGGACAACTAGTTCTTTATCATTCCAGATTTATATCTTATTCTTGTTACCGACTATAATTACCGAGATCTGAACATAAAATGCAAGAATTATTATTTTTTTCAGTTAATTTCCGATACAATTTATGATCACAATCGGTAATGAGCTCGCTGGTAATCTGTGTAAGAATCCGAGTACATACATGAACAAGTGATGTTGTTATTAGCAATGGGTCGTAAACACGTCATTATAAGCATTCCTGAAAGCTCTAAAGCTCACACATGCGTGATGTGCTGCTCTACAGCGCGGGCCTCGGCGAGAAGGAGGCGGCGATAACGAAATAAATTGTATACAAATGTATGCAGTCAGAATTAAAATTTAGAAGACATGATTTCTAAACATTGTAGCTTATTCAAAAGAATTTAAATTATGTTTTTCAGTAGTTAGGCTGAAAATAGTATTTTTCGTAAATAATTCATAATTTATTTATTGTTTGATTTTCAAGTAAACGTAGATATCAATTAAAAAAGCAAGAATTGATTTCGAGCAAAAACCGCAGTGTCTACGTAATGTTAATACTCAATTTTAAGTACACAGCTACCTTTGTGTGTTTAATCCTTTATTTGCAAGCTTGGCAGGGTGCAGACGGGCAAAAAGGTTGAAGTGAGCGTAGAATGAGATTAGTCTGGAGCCGGCTTTGCGAGTTGCAAGCTGCGCCGGCCAGCGCCGCCACCGCCCGCCGGCCGGCACCCGCTCCGAGCAACATAATAAATAAGAGGAGTCGATACAATGTTGCGGTGTACTCCGGCCCCGGTACCTATAACAATGTTGCGAAATAGCTATAAATAGATGTGGACGTCCTACGTGTGGTGTGACCACCTGCCGAGGGCTGCCGCGCTCTGCAGACGGAATGTAACCGTCGATTACATGTTGAAACATTATTAGTTGGTATTCACCTAACACCTGGGAGTTAGGGACTTAAGCTAAATTATTAATAAAAGAAACATTGTATTCTGGTGTAATATATTAGTAACTGTGTTTTTTACCATTTTTGAAACATTTTTATAATTCTAGGTACTTAGACTGGCGTCTTTTCTTTGAGGAGTGCACACGGCATCCTCACCTTCCGCATGACATAAATCCTCAATGGATATGGCAAGTTCGGGAGGTTTCTTCACCGCATTCAGGCGGAAGAAACGCCTGATTGTCACCATTGTGTGGACCGCCCAGAGGACACGGTGGTGCATACGGTGAGGGTGTGAGGGTGGAGGCAATCAGTGGCAGGGCAGGGAACGAACGTCCTCACGGCCCAGCCGCCCAGATTCCGACCCTGAATACCAGCCACGGTAGACGCGGGCTTGCGGACGTCGAGCAACGGGCAGCTCGCCATTTGGCCGTCCGGTAAATAACCGGACCGAGCCCAGTAGTCAACATCGCGTAGTGATCCACGCGCTCCTCAAAGCAATGTCAACAAACCATAAGGGCCCAGAAGGGCCGATGTCCGCTAGCTAGGACTGCGGGGGATTTCTGAAAAGGAATTCCGTAGTCCTAGAACGTAAAGGGCAATTGAAAGACTCAACTGTGATTTTAGTCTGACTCGAAGAGCGGGAGAAGTTAGAATTAGACGATTTCCATCCTTAAAAAAAGGTACCTAAACTAACGTAACTTAGATATCTCATATGTTTTAAAAATATTAAAGCAAACGCGTTATAACCTAATAAGAATGTAAGGTCATGACTGGCTTAATTGATAAAACTGTTATAAACAATTACCAGTATTGACTGTAAATCTGTCAAAACTATTTTTACCCGGCTTCGAGCGTTTGTGGTAAAAACTACTTTTTTACACCACCTGCTCGATGATGCCCTTTTATATGTAATACAAACAAAGACATTAAATATATACTACCAATTGGATCTCTTTAAATCTCTTTGCACTTAACCATCACAGCAAGTCATTCTGTCCCTAGAGAGATAACACAGCAAAGAGTACAGTAATGTATGGGCGATCCGTAGGAAATAATGAAATTTGAATTTGGAACGTCAAAATCATTATTTAGAAAATAAAACACATTAGGTCAGTAAAAATGTAGGTGCTTCAAAAAAGTTTGTATGAGATTTGATCGACGTACACAGGAATAGACCAAAAATATAAATGTACTTTACAGCGCAATATCACTATTAAGAAAAAAAATCAAAAGCTGTATGCTCTGAGCTATATTTTCAGAGTGTACGACAAAGTGCCGACAGACACTACGCCGACAGACTAAACAACCACAAGACTTCACTTCGACGGGTTTCTTCGCCGATAGGACACTTCGCCAACAGGGCACTACGCCGACAAGACTCTTCGCCGAATATCAGATACTTACGATAATCAGATAGGGTAGTTTAGCCGGTTTGCCGGCCACCTCTGGTTTTCGGCCAGTACTTTATTATATTAATATAATAAGGATACTTTACCCTACTCATTTAAAAAACGACGCCTACTTAATTTAATGGTATGAATCCTGCCACTTCTGAATTTTGTAGCTTTTTATTGATCAAACTGTGTCGTCAGTGACCCTCCGAAAGTTTTACAGTGCACGCGTGTGTCAAAATTAGTGAAAAAAATAGTGCGCGCATAATTTTGGCAAGGTAAGTTACACAGTTGTATAGCGATTTATAAATATATATTGTTGTTCTGTGTACGGGAGATAAGTTTAGTTAGTGTTATTTTAATTAAAATGGAAGAAAGATTATGTTATTTACATTTAAATTTGATGGCCGGGAAACTAGATAATGATGTGGGTAACTATCTACTTTTCGGCCGGCCGGCCGACAACTAGAAGAAAACCATTTACAGTTAATTGATTCTTTTAATTATTAAATTTGGAATTCTTAAAAAATAAATATTTTGTACACAAAGTAGAACCGCTTCTCATTTGTGTGGTCAGATTTCGGCCGCATGTTTTGTGCTAATTATGTGGTAATAACACTTTTTAGTTATTGAATATTTGACGGCCGAAAATAAGAATTTTAATATTTATCTTTCGGCCTAAGCTAATCGATGTGTCCGAAAACTAATAATTTGCTAAGTTATTTTCGGCCAGTAAAAGCTAACGATTATAAATGAACTAATTTAATCAAAATCTTCACTTAGACGAACAATATAGATATAAAGGGACTTCCCCAAAATTTGTCTCATCAGCCAGTTAGAAAATTAAGCAAGTTGAGCAACGGCCGAAAACTAATAAATTTACATTTGGTTTTCGGCCGTGTTTGAAGGGATGGTCGAAAAACAGTTAAAAAAATCTTATTTTTCGGCCATTCAAAAAGCAGGTGGCCGAAAATTAGTTAACATAAATTTATTTTTCGGCCATATTTGAAAGGACGGTCGAAAATCAGATGTTATAAATCTAGTTTTCGGTCATATAATTAAGAAAATTAAATTGTATACCTACTTAGTATTCTGTTGTATGAATTCGTAGTTTTAATCTACAAATATTATAAATGAAAAACAAAAGTTCTTACAATTGTATGTGCATAGGTGTTCACAATTTAATTTTCAATTTACGTGATTTCGCAAAAAGAACTTTAATACCTTCAAATAAAGTGAAGCTTCCGATGCAATTTTATTACTTTTATGACATTTTCAATAGGACTTGGCATTCTAAAATCAACTTAGTTTATATAAAGCTAAAGTTGATATTTGTTTAAGTGGAAATAACGTATATTGGAACAACAAGATTTTGAATACTAGGTAATAAATTATGTTCGCTACTAGTTTATTTTTTATTTTTTTTAAATTTTATATAAATGTGTGTAAATATAAATAAAAGAATTAATCATAGTTATTTCATGTTTCAGATGTCTCCTGAGAGAAAGAAAATTAAAAAAAATTAAACAAAAGAGAACTCATTTTCAATATACCGAAGAAGCGTTAGCTAAAGCTTTTCAGGCCATAAGAATTGAAAAAAAAAGCATTAGAGAAACTTAGACGACAAGTTTCTCTAATGCTTTTTTTTTCAATTCTTATTCGTTTGGTGTTCCTCGGTCAACAATCCAAGATCGAATTTCGGGTAGAACTAAAAAGCAGCCTCGAAAAGTTAGAACCTATATTAGGCCTTGATGGAGAGAAAAAGTTGTGGACTGGATTATAGATTTAGCAAAATGTGGTATTCCTGTAAGCAAAGAAGTCTTGCTGGAAACAGTTACAAAATTAATAAAAGATATTGGTAAAGAAGATAAGTTTCCAGAAGGGCGACCAGGACAAACATAGTACCAAGGTTTTCTTAGAAGGCATCCGGAGATTAGCTTACGTGAACCTGAAGGTATTAATAAAGCCAGGGAAGCGGTAAAAGAGAGCTCAATCAGAAAATGGTTTACAGAGCTTCAAGATAATTACAGTAGCTGAAGTTTACACTCGCCAGTCGCCGTCGTCTTCAAAAAATGCACTCCATCAAAATAGTAATAACGTGAATCCAGTTAATGATATAATAGTAAATACTTCGTGTATGCTGCAAAATAATAATATACAAAATGATCCATTTAAAAATCATTTAAGATTTCCCATTAGTCCAACTGGAATCCTAACTACAAAGAGAAATATTAATAAATTTCCTAGTGCCATATCTTCAGAAGCTTGGAGAGATTTTCATGATTCCAAAGAATGAGAAAAACAAAAAAAGGTTGACAAAAAAAATAAGAGAAAAGTTGAAAGAGAACAAAAAAAATGTGAACCGAAACCAAAGAAACAGAAAATAGTTAATAAGAACAAAAAAACACTTAATATCCCTAAGAGTAAACAGACCGAAGACGAAAACGAAATTAACAAGGAAGAAAAAGCGGACAATAGTATTCAAAATATTGATCAAGATGTAGAAATCAATACTAAGAAGACTAATAAAGTTATAAACGAGACTGATGAATATATTATAAAGACTGATTTTGAAAATATTAAAGAAATAAATAAGGAAAACGAGATTAGAGGCATTATTGAAGAAGAGGATGTCGATCACGAGTTAGACATTTTTCCGTAATCTCAAATTATTTTTAACGCCATATTATATTATTTTTTTACCAATGTTCCTACTATTATATATAAAATGATTCTAAATGTTTAATATTTTTAAGACTTTAATTAAAATCGTTGATTCTTGTGTATTTTTTCCTTTTAAATCCATTATAGAACCTACTGGATAGCAAATAAAGATCATTTTTCAAATAGTAGATTAGTGGCCGAAAACTAGGAAAATAATGGCCGGAAACTGAAATAAGTGGCCGAAAACAGGCGAAATCGCTATTTTCAGAGATTTAAATTTTTAGTAATTTGAATGTGACGTTGACGAGTAAAAGGTCTCCAAATATTAAAACTACATTGTATTTCGAGTTCAAAAATATTTAAAAAACTAGTCTGCGACTTTATTATCAAGGAGAAAAATCGTCACAAAGTCATAAGTTCGCTTAAATGGCCGAAAACCGGCTAAGTTACCCTACTTACTTTGGAAATCGATTATGCTTTTCTTATAATAATTATAAAACTCCTAAAAAAAGATCTTGGAATGGTTTTTATTATTTAGTATATGCAAAACCTGAATATAGTTTGTTCAAAATCCGTAACTGAATCGATAGGTACCACTAATTTTTACCGATATCTTTTTCTTAGACAAAAAAAATATGTTCTAAAATTAAATAAATAGAGTCTGTCTAACGAAAGCGCGACCTGGAGTTTTTTTTTTAAATTAAATTGGCGACATAATGTTGCCGTCAAAAGAACGTCAAAGTCTATGAATGCAATTGTCAGTATTTTGTAACAAAGATTGATTTTAAAAATATAATTGCTTATCATGGGTAAAACAATAAAAAATTATGTAGGAAAGCTGTGAAATACTATGATCTGTAAGTTTAAAGAAAAACAAGAAGAGAAAGTAGTTGTTTTTGATTTCGGGTTTTTAAGTTAGTATGACATTATAATCTTGATCATTGTTGACTGACTATTAGATATATTTTACGATATGATAATAATTTTTCTTATGTTTATAGATAATCTTGAAGATATTCAAGGACTGCGCGAAAGAAATAAAAAAGCATTGAATCTTTAAGGAATTTGGACAAAAAACCTTAACACTTAAAACTAAGCTTTAAGAAAAAATATCTTCACTACTGCACTTTATACGTTCAAAAGCGGTCGAATTGATGTGATGAAATAGCATACTTTGAGGATGATAAAATTCAACATTTTGTGTTATTCACCTTTTCCCGTGACTTTATTGATAGAATAGTAATATACGAATAAATAAAACTTTACTCGTTTTTGTATTGTATTGGTTATTATAGCTATCCAGTATTGTTCTACTGCTATGCAAAAGCCATCCACTCTTTCTAATGGTCTCAGTCCCTTACTCACATTCCATTTCTTAAGAAAGACATCCAGGTCGGTTGGCAAACCTTGAGTTTAGACTTTTGGATGTTAGTCAAAGACCAAGTCTGTATACACCATAGGTCAAATGAGGAGATTACTCATGTCCATATAAGCTTATGGACATGTGTACTCTCCTCAATCTCTCATATCCTCCGCTTTAGTGATATGGGCAAAGTGCCCTTAAATAGTTCCTTGATGGACCAGTAACTTTTTCAGGTATTTTCTGTTCGATATTTTTTTTTCTAATACTTCTTTGTCTTACCTGGTACAGAAAGAGACTACTTGGCCCAAGTAGACTAATATAATAATTTTTTTAAGACGTATTCTATATTCTGTCCGCCTACGTGTACGTTCCTCTTGGAGCTGCTGGTTATGATTTTGGTCTTCAACATTTTTATATGTGGTCTACATACTACTAGCATTTGCTCTAGTCCTGTGGCTGTAGGAGAGAACAGGACAATATTATCAGAGAAACGCAAATTACTTAGCTTCGCTGATGACAATGCCCTTCTCTACCCATTCGACTGCTAATATCTGAAAGAAGTGGTGAATAACTTTGGGGATAACGGGACGCACTGTTTGACTCATTTCTGTTTGAAACATAGGATCTATTCTCTATAACTTGCTGGAAGAAGTATGTGTGGAATCTATTTTTTGTTTTGTAAGGGAATTGAATATTTCTGAGTGTGTGGTTGAGTATTGGTTGAGTATATTTATTTCTAAACATTTTGTGTTCCTCATATTAGGAATATAGTTCGTCAAAAAGAATTATACGATTGTCGTAAATACAAAAAAATACTCAAGTATCAAAATTTTTTTCTCCTAGTATGACAGTAATACCATATTCAATATTTTTTTATTTGACCTAATTTTCTCAGGTCGCGCTTTCGTTAGACAGACTAATAATTTCATTATAAAGAAGATAGGACTAATCGAAAGACTTTTTTAAAAACATGGATGACCAGTAGGTATCACTGCAGAGTGAATAGTTTATTAGATTACCAAGAATGCGGGTTGCAACACATTCTAATGTATTTGTAGTATTTGGCGGCAAATGTATCGAGTCAGCCTTCTCGGTAAACTTCGCTGAGGTAGCCAAAACCGAGATTTACATTACCGAAATCGCGCCTGTTTCAATGATTCACTTTTTGTCCAGTTGCGCAGACACTTGCGATAAAAAACTACACCAATTTTACATCACAATATTCACTAGGAATTAATTTGCGAATAATTAAAACAGCCACTGAACTTCACTTCAAATGAAGTAAAGTGATACTCGTAAGTTAAACACAACTTACGAGTATTACTTGCACAGTGGTAACCGCCCCGACATACCGAGTTCTAGGTCGTAGGTTCAAGCCAGCACTACCTACTCTGTGCAACTTATTTCATGATCGCTGCTCGCAAATCGGTGAAGGAAAACATTGAGAGGAAACCGATATGTCCTAGAACCAATAAGAGTTGTGTGTTTAATTGAAATTCATTAACGGGGTTAAAATTGGGTAGAAAGTTATTTTGGGGGTGCTTGAAGTTGATATCAATACTTTTTAGTGCTTTTGTTTTGAATTACTTTTTAACCGACATCGAAAAGGAGGATATTCTATGTTCGGCTGTATTTTTTTTTAATAGTTTATTTCAGAGAAATCGTACATATACAGAAGATTCGATTGATTAAACAGTTATGCCAATTGTTGACCGAATTTTAAAATTTTTGTTTTGTTTAAAAGATTATGCTCCCGAATTGGTCCCATAGAAATATTGTTTTGATTGTTTGGCTGAGGGGTTCTACAGCTAAAAAGTGTGATATAAAAAACTTTTTACAAAAAAAAAATGCAACCAAAAAGTGCAAAATAACTTGACTTCCGAAATTAAAGTTATTTTGCATTTTTTTACGTTGAAGTCGGCTGTATTTTTTTTTGTTACAGTTTTTTTTTATTTTGACACATTTTTAAAAACTCAAATGTCAAACAGATGATTTGGAAGATGCTTTTAATTTTTATATCAAAAAAATAAATTAGACTGTGTCTATTTATAAAAAATGGGAGCAGAGTTGGTTAACATCAATGGGAAATTAATGAACCTTTACTATTGTAGGCACCAATAGTGGGATACCGTGTGCTCGATTCGTAAAAATCGCCCTTTAGATTATATATATATATATATAATGATAGTGTGGTGACCAAACAGGTCATATGTCGAGGTAACGTGCAAACTGGCACGTAGTATTATCTTTGAAGGTTTAAGTTAAAAAAAGCAAGTTAGGATTGACAGAGGGTTTTTTTGTTATAGATTGTCAATGAGGAAAAGATATGAATTGAATTTAATGTTTGTATATTAATAAGCCTTTGATTTACGTCTCCACCCACCACAATAGTGTAAAGAAGAGATAGGATATGGGTATCACGCCGACGCCGAATTGGCAGCCACTTCAATCTGGTCCGAAACTCCGACGCATGATCGTATTTGTGGAGGCCAGAAATGAAGCGGATGCACAAGTTCTGCAGTTGCTCATGTTTGTTAAGGAGAACCTCCGTAGCATCTAATAAATAGACCATCCGCATAGTCTATAAGCGGTAGCAGAGATTGCGTCACTCTTACCTTAGTATGAACTGGTAGAAATGTTTTAGAGCCGTTTAAGGGATTGAAAAGAGTAGAAGACCCTCTTACTAACATCAGCTTATGAATCTCCCAAGAGAGCTTAGTATCTAAGTGAACGACTAGGCTCTTAGCACTTTTCGAGTAAAGTATGGGTCATATACCACTGGCGATGGCGGGAGAAACTGGTGAACCAATAGGCACTCACTAGTACACTCAAATCACTGTACACCTCAAGCTTCCTACCATCACATTATGTCATTAGTTAAGGAACAAGTATATGATCCCAATGCCATTATAACTGTATTTGTGGGTAATAGCTTAAATGTAAATAGAGATGATATAACTAATAATGTTACAGAGCTAATGAAGATAAATTGTAAAAAGATTATTTTGTGTGCTTTTCCATACTTTGAGCACTTATCATATAGGCAAAACAAGTACATACATATGCTAAATATGCATATGCATTTTTTAGTAAGTCACCACTGCGGGAAGTTTTTATTTTTTGACATCAACAATTTTGTTGATAAACTTTTGTCGACTAGGTATACTGTGTACCTACCTGTTATTTTTAGACGTCAAATAGCGAGGCTATTAGCTTTTAATATTCACTCTGACATAAGTAGTATGTCGATGTACCCAATTATCAATTCCAACATTAGTAATAGTACTAATGATATGTTTGCTGGCTCCATTACTTTAAACTAGATAAAATGACAACAGTTGGTACCGTTGGCAATTTAGATCAATTAAAAAATAAGGTATCTTCTAGCATTCATACTAAAGGGGCTAAGCAAAAATCGTTTAATTTGTTTCTTCAAAACATTCAGGGTTTTTCTTCGAAACAATTGGAAATTGAATTATTTTTAGAAAAAACAAAGTTTGACATCATTTGTATTACTGAGCCTTGGTTAAAGGACTTTGAAATGCTAATCAATTATGAGAATTATAATATGGGCAGTTGTTTTAATCGAAAATCAATGTTACGTGGAGGTTCACTAATCCTAATTAAAAGTTGTATCAAATTTAAAACTCGTAAAGACATAGTTTCACTGTCCGTTGAACATAGCATTGAACTGTCTTGTGTTGAGCTGGATAGGCATGTCATAGTGTGCGTTTACAGGCCCCCTAATTATCAAAACTACTCTGTTTTTGAGTCAGTCATGGAAGATGTTATGGCAAAACTTGCAACTGGTAACAAACTAGTAGTTATCTGTGGAGACTTTAACATTAATATTTTAGAAAATAATTCAGATAGCAATAGATTTTTAAATCTTTTCAAATCATTTAATTTATCAAATGTTTTCATAGAACCAACTCGTACTACCACTACTTCTGCTACATGTATTGATAATGTTTTTTGTTGCTGTGACTATTTAGAAAAGGCCATTGTAGATTATTTGCCTTCTGATCATAGCGGCCTGTTGGTTACTTTTGAATCCATACCAATACAACAAATGCAAATACAATCCAGACCAATAACATCCGGTAAACTGAATAAATTTAACAACACTTTAATTAACAAGTTAGGTGATTGGAACCTTGCAGTGAACAATGGTAATATTTTGTATAACGATTTTTTTTCAATAGTCCAAACCGAATTTAATAAGACATTTGAGAAGAAAACTAAAAGTATCTGCCCTAAGTTTAGGTTTAGTGACTGGGCGACTAAAGGAATCAGGATAAGTAGGGAAAGACTTTTCGAGCTGTATGGCCTTAAGCCTATTATTAACACTGAAACTTTTAATAAGTATGTTGCTACCTATTCAAAAATGTTTAAAAATACTTGTAAGGCAGCTAAGGCCTTATATATTAGCAACAAGGTTAAAACAGCAGACAATAAAATAAAAACGGTTTGGAAAATCATAAATAATGAAACCAACAGGAACAAAATACATAATAATGATTACATATTAGAGACTCATCATGGTCTTATTAGCGATAACAAAGTAGTTGCGGAAGAATTTGTAAATTTCTTTACCAGTGTGCCAATAAAAACTACTGAAGCCCTAAATTCATCACCATCTCATGCTTTTGGTTTATTACAGGCTAATGTTGCAGCCTGCCCCACTGAATTTAACTTTAAGCATATAAACCCCATAACAGTAGTAAAAGCATTTAAACAAATCAAGGTTAAATTAACTGAAGATCTTTGGGGTATGTCTATCAAAGTTTGTACCTCAATTATTGAGACTATAGCGCCATACTTAGCATTAATATTTAAATTGTGTACAGATCAAGGTGTCTTTCCGGATCTAATGAAATATAGTAAAGTTATACCACTTTTTAAATCCGGGGACAGTAAAGACTCTAATAATTATAGGCCAGTGTCTGTGTTGCCAGTTTTTAGCAAAATATTTGAGAAGGTGATGTTGGATCAAATGCTTAATCATTTTAACACAAATAACATCTTACACGATAAACAGTATGGTTTCACCAAAGGACGTTGTACAACTGACGCTGGTGTCTCCTTATTAAAACATATTTTTAATGCGTGGGAAGAGGCACAAGATGCTATAGGCATATTCTGCGACCTGTCTAAGGCGTTTGATTGTGTGGTTCATGAAACATTACTCCTGAAACTTGAGCATTACGGACTAGGCAAAACAGCGTTAAACTTATTAAAATCTTATTTGAATGATAGACAGCAATTAGTTCAGATAAACGGTGTCAATTCGTCGGGGTTAAATGTTAAAATGGGAGTACCCCAAGGTTCGATTTTAGGTCCTTTTTTATTTTTAGTTTACATTAATGATTTACCCCATTTGTTGCAAAATAAACTTAATATGGTGTTGTTTGCTGACGACACTTCTTTGATTTTTAAGGTAAATAGAAGGACTAATAATCTTGACGACGAAAATAACGCCCTACTGCAGGTCCAAAACTGGTTCACTGCTAATAATCTAGTTTTAAATGGGAAGAAAACTAAATGCATAAGATTTTCCTTACCGAATGTCAAAAGTAGTGAATGTGACATAGTATTGAACAACGAGAAACTAGAATTCGTCGATAAAACGGTTTTCCTGGAGATAACGCTTGACTCAAGGCTACAGTAGGGTCCTCATTTAACATCTCTTGCAGGACGGCTTAGCTCAGCTGCATATGCTGTTAGAAAAATCCGCCAATTTACGGATGTTGATACCGCTAGACTAGTCTATTTTAGTTATTTTCATAGTATCATGTCATACGGTATCTTAGTATGGGGACGGGCTGCAGACATCCACTCTATTTTTATATTTCAGAAAAGAGCCATCAGAGCCATCTGCAATCTCCACCGGTGCGATTCTCTAAGGGAACTGTTTAAAGATATTAACATCATGACGGTGCCTTGTCAATATATCTATGAAAACATCATGTACGTTAGAAAGAATCTTCACCTTTTTAGTAAAAGAGGCGATAGGCATAATTATGTTACAAGGAATAGGGACCTTTTAGTTCAACCAGGGTTCAGACTGGCTAAAGTAGCGTCTTCTTTCATGGGGTACTGTTTAAAATGTTACAATAAAATACCTCCTCACATATTAGAACTCAATGAAACAAAATTTAAATCTTGTATTAAACGCACACTATGTACACGAGCATATTATAGCTTGGAGGATTATATTCAAGATAAAAATGCTTGGGTTAATGCTGGTCCAGCTCCACTACCAGCAGGGCGTACAAATTGATTAGTTTGAAAAATACTTTTTTATCTTTTTATTTAATATTAAATTATTATTGTATAATGTAGAAGCATTTATTTTCAAAGTTTGTAAATGTGAGTACCATGGAGCAATTTACGGTATTTGGAAATTGGACTTGTTTGACATAAATGAGCATGATGGTTGAGAGTTTGTCATGCTCACTCAAATGTCTCACTGATGGTGGCGCGTGTGTTGGATCATTCGGTTCCCTTCAAAATGGTTGAGCTGAGTGGTGCTGATATACGCGTCATGTTCGTGAACGGGCGCTGTCAGTTGAGACTGGTCATCTCTTAGCTGCCAGTGGTTTATTTTAATATCTTTATTTAGAATGCCTTTTTTTTTCGTCTTGACTTTATTTTATTGACATTGTTCTCACATAATAGCAGCGACAAGAAACATGTAACAGAGATATTTGTTATACATAAAATGATTGAAAAGAGTGTCCATGGAGTTTCTTGCACATTATTATTATTATTATTATATACTTTATTGTACACCTCATAATGAACACAGGATAAATATTACAAAAACTAAGTGTACAATGGGCGGTCTTATCGCACAGGGCAATCTCTTACAGACAACCTTAGGATGGACTGAAACAAGAGGAGATTGATTTGGGGCGATCAGTGTACAAAAAATCATAAATAATATTAAATACATATAATAATAAAAATACATATATACAATATCAATTAATAAACTAATAAATATCAAATATAAAATTAAGAAAGGAAAATAAAGAAATTTTATAGTGAGAGGTAATGTTCCTTCACCATAGCTTTAAAGGCCGATAGCGTTTGAGCACGCCTTACTTCAATGGGTAACGCATTCCACAGACGAGCTGCTTGAACAGTAAACGACTTGTCAAAAAAGGATGTGGAATGCATACGAATACTTAATTTCAGATCTTCCGATGATCTCAAGGACCTAGAATGTGTGTCACAAAGGAACTGAAAGCGTTCTTTAAGATAAAAAGGAGTAGAAGGATTAAAGAGCACATTATAAAGCAAAGAAAGTATATGAGCATTCCGGCGAAGGCGAATAGGAAGCCATTTGAGCTGAGTACGAAATTCGGAAACGTGGTCATACTTGCGCAAGCCAAATATAAACCTGATACAGAGATTTTGAAGTCGCTCAAGCTTGTCCAATTGGTTTTGGGTGAGATCAAGATAGCTGATATCAGCATAGTCCAAGATTGGGAGAAGAAGAGATTGTGCTATCGCAATCTTAGTGTTGATGGGAAGCAAATTACGAAGGCGCCTCAGGGACCCCGCCGAAGCAAAAAGCTTTCGACTGACCTCCTGCAGCTGTTTAGTCCAAGAAAGACCGCTGTCGATATAAATCCCCAAGTTCTTGACAGTGTGACTTATAGGAATAATTGTGTTGTTGAAAGAAATCTGGGGAAGTGTCGACCAATCGATCTTACAGACCGTACGAGGACTACCGACAACAATAACTTTTTTTTTTTTTTTTTTTGTTTAGTGGTAGGTAAAATCATCCAATGACAAGTCCCGCCCTTGGGTGGAGCGGGAAGTAGTGTCAGACTCTTACTGACTAAAAACCTACCCCGTTCCTTCATGCCTATCATGCCGGGGCTGAGCCTTCCTCTCAGAAAACGGCCCTTAACCCCAGCAGGCTTCGACCCTGCCTGCCTGCAGCTAGCAGGCTGGGCCTCTACGGTTTGCTGACAGCTCCTTGAGGCGCGCGGGAACAGAACGCGCCGTCGACGACTTGGGCTCGGTTCGGCCGGTTACCGGACGATCGGACAGCGTGCTACCCATTGCACGCCGTCCGCAAGCCCGCGCCTACGGTGGCCGGAAATCGGGATCGGAATCCCGGCGGCGGCTGGGGCGAGCGCCCCGTTGCCTTTGCCTGATGCGGTCGGCCTCCTCCTTTGCTAGCATTACTGCTTCGCAGAAGGAGGCGACCGCCTGCCATCCCTCCTCACTCCGGACCATGGCCTGAACCAAGGCCCGGCGAGAGAGATCGCTGCCGCCGATTGCCCCCACGAGGACACGGCGATGCTCCGCCCAAACCGACAACAATAACTTGGGTCTTAGTGGGATTGATTTTCAGCCCAAACTCAGCGCTCCAGTCACCTATTCGAGCTAGGTCGATATTAATTGTCTCAATGGCATCGGTTAACTCTCCAAGAGAGGATTGGGTGTATATTTGGAGATCATCGGCATACAGGTGGTAGAAAGAAGATAGTCGTTGAGTGATAGCGTTAATGAAAAGTGCGAAAAGTAAAGGGGATAAAACGCCACCCTGTGGTACACCGGCAGAGGTGTCGCACCAAGATGAGAAAGATTCATCAATGCAAATACGCTGCCGGCGACCAAACAGGTAACTATGAAACCAGTCAATTACCGATGGAGATATGTTAAAAAAGCGTAGGATTCCGAGCAAGATGTCAAAATCAACTGTATTAAAAGCATTGCTAAAGTCAAGCAGAGCAAGTACTGTTAACTTTCCCATCTCCATGCCAGACCTAATATCGTCCGTGATATGCACAAGTGCTGAGGTAGTGCTGTGTCCAGGCCGAAAACCGGATTGAAAGGGATTTAGCAGATTATGCTTGGAAAGGAAAGAGCTAAGTTGCTGGTGTACAAGCTTTTCAAGGACTTTGGATAGGAAAGGAAGAATAGAAATGGGACGATAGTCGGAGAAAGATTCGGGATGAGATTTTTTAGGTAAAGGGATAACTAGGGCATCTTTCCAATTTGTTGGAAAGACACCACTAGAAACAGAGAAGTTGAGGATGTAAAGGATGACAGGGAGAATGTTATCAAGGATAGGAATTATCATCTTACGGCTGATACAGTCACTACCAACAGCGTTGGATGTAATCGATAAAATACTCTTTTTAACATCACAAGCAGTAAACTGACTTAAGACAAATGGAGAATAATCAGGTGTCGGAAGGTTTGAAAGACACATTCTTCTCCATAGAGATCTACGCTTTGGAATGTGCAATTAGCATCATTTTTTTTCTGACAGACTGACACCTTGACCTTTCAAAAGTGCCTGTAAATGGTTTATTTGAAATAAATGCTTTTGAATCTTTTGAATCTTTTGAATCTTTGAATCTTTGAATCTAGGCAATCACTTTTAATTTTGCTGGTAATTTTCACGCAAACATTGTCAGTGATCGTTAGGTGAACTAGAGTTTCTGTCTGAGAGTCTTGCTTCTTGAAATTCATCCATCCCCCGTCCGTCATCCGTACTAATATGAGAGCACATTTGAGTTGAGGTAGCAAAAATTTTCCCTCAAAATTAATTTTAATATGAGACGAAGTACCATAATGTGAAAACAGAATTGAAATTGATCGTGATTGAAGTGAGAAAGTTACCAGCATTGAAGAATTAATCTCCAAAGGGTAGACCCAGATAGAAAATAAGAAAATAAAGACTACCAGTAGATGTGTCAAAGGGCAATATTGGCTAGAAATAGTAGCGTTAACGAAATCAATAACTGGGTAATCTTCCTGGAGATAGCATCAACTACATTTCTATTATGGTTATAGTAGTATGGTTTTACCAAAAGACGTTGCACAACTGACGCTGGTGTCACTTTATTAAAACATATATTTGCAGCTTGGGAGGAAGCTCAAGATGCAATAGGGATTTATTATGACCTCTCAAAGGCTTTCGATTGTGTTAATCACGAGACCTTGCTTTTAAAACTAAAACATTATGGGCTTGGTAAACTTGCACTCAGCTTGGTGAAATCATATTTAAATGACAGGCAATAGCAAGTTCAAATAAACGGTACAAATTTTCAGGGTTTGAAAGTCAAAATGGGTGTTCCACAAGGCTCAATATTGAGTCCTTTCCTCTTTTTAGTATATATTAATGATCTACCGCATCTATTAAAAAAACAACAGCACATTTTATTGTTTGCTGACGATACATTGTTAATTTTTAAGATTAATAGAAGTTCCACAAACCTTGATGACGTAAACAACTCTCTACAGCAAGTCCACAACTTTTTTTTTTTAATTAGCCTATACTTTCTCACTTCTAAGCAAAGGCCTCCCCCAATTCCTTCCAGGTATTTTTCTCTCGGGCCACCTCGAACCAGCCCTTGCGGTAGGCGTCCAGGTCACTGCTCAGGTAGACTTCGACTGGTTCACAATTAATAATTTAGTATTAAATGAAAAAAAAAAACTAAGTGCATAAGATTTGCGTTACCGAATGTTAAAAGTAGTAACTCCGACACAGTATTGAACAATTAGAAACTTGAATTCGTCTAGAACACGGTTTTCCTGGGGATCACGCTTGACTCGAGGCTACAATGGGGTCCTCATTTACCATCTCTGGCAGGTCGGCTTAGTTCATCAGCACATGCCGTTAGAAAAATCCGTCAATTCACTGATGTCGATACCGCGAGACTAGTCTGTTTTAGTTACTTCCATAGCATAATGTCTTACGGTATTTTACTATGGGGACGAGCTGTAGACATAGAGCCTATTTTTATTCTGTAGAAAAGAGCTATCAGAGCCATATATAATCTTCGCAGGCGCGATTCTCTTAAAAGAGCTATCAGAGCCATATATAATCTTCACAGGCGGGAACTATTTAAGGAAATAAACATCATGACGGTCCCTTGTCAATACATTTATGAAAACATTATGTATGTTCCGAAAAATATTCATCTTTTTACTAAGATAAGTGACAAGCACAATTTTAATACTAGGAATAGGAATCAATTAGATCAAACTCGATTCAGATTGGCTAAAGTACAAAGTTCTTTTATGGGGTACTGTGTAAAATTTTATAATAAAATCCCACTTGGAATTCAAAATCTAAATGAGTTAAAATTTAAAACAAGCATTAAAGGCACACTATGTAGACAAGCATATTATAAAGTGGAAGATTAATTTTAATGCCGGTCCTGCTCCACAGCCACAGCCACATTTGCCTACAAATTAGTTTGGAAGAAATGCAGGGTCCCTTTTTGTATTGTTGTTTTCGAAATGTGTTTTTAATACAATTTTTTTATTTTATTTGTTTATTTGAATGGAGCAACATTAAAAGTATGGCAGTTGAGAGTTTGTCATGCTCACTCAAATGTCTCTGATGGTGACACGTGTTATTGGGTCATTCAGTTCCCTTCAAAATGGTTGAGCTGTGTGGGGCTGAGGCACGCGTCATGCTCGTGAACTGGCGCCGTTAGTTAGGACTGGTCATCTCTTAGCTGCCAGGAGCTTAATTCAATTCCTATTTTTTAATTATTTTATTTTATTTTTTCATTAGGTACTTATCTACATTCTGCTCACATAATAGAAGCGACAAGAACAATGTAACCAAGATTTATGTAACTCATAATATGATTTTAAAGAGTGTCCATGGAGTTTCTTGCCGGTTCTTCTCCATAGAGATCTACGCTTTGGAACGTGCAATTTAGCTTCATTTTTTTATGGATTGACTGACATTTTGACAATCCAAAAGTGCCTGTAATTGGTCTATTTGAAATAAACTATTCTGATTCATTGATAATGTAATGGATCAAGAGGATGTAAAATAATTAAATCCGAGTGGCCTTCCCCCACATTGGCTTATTTAGTTATTTTTTCTCTTTATTTATTTATAGGGGATTTTACGCATAGCGTATATCAGTCCCATCGTATCCTAAACAATTGTACGTACATCACAAGATATGGGCCATGAATGGCTTTAAATAAAAACTGGTACTTACACCAATTATTTTACCATCATGTAACGGAATCAGACTCCAAGTTTTTTTTCGCAATAACACTGCCATAGTTTTGTCTAGGCCAGCAGTAGGTCAAAAGGTGCTTATACCTTGCATTCCTGTGATACCAACAGATTTACTAGGAATCCAATTTCTGGCGATTATATCGTTTACACTTACAGTTTATAATGTACTTTGATTTTACAAATATTTTCAACTTCTACGCGAACTAAGTCGCGGACGAGAGCTTTTAATTAATTACAATAAAACAAATCAATCAAATAACTTAATAGAAACATTTTTGACTTCGACGCGCACGAAGTCGCGGGCAAAATCTAGTAATTATACAATATAATCATCATCATTAAAGCCAAAAGACTTCATTGGTGGACCTCTCCGAAGTGGCGCCACAAACACCGATCCTGTGCATATCATATCCATCGGTTTTCCGTGACCCTCGCCAGGTCATGGGTCCACCTTGTCGGGGCGTCGGTACCGACTTCCCAATATATTAATACTTTTATTTACAGTTTAAACAGCTAGAAGTAATTTTGATTAAAGTTCTAGAGGTTTTAAGTATATATTTTGAATAAAAGCGTAAGTCCACTTTTAACTATTGCAGCCAAATCACCAGTCAAACCATTGTTTATTTTTTTTTTTCAGTTAAAAATACCTTTGACCGATTGAGAGATTTGACAGTAACGTGATGCATAAGGCTGAGCGCCCACTTGAGACAAGACAGTCTTTATACAGACTTGTCGCACATAAACAAGAGAGACATACATCGTAAGACTGTTTTGTCTTTGATGTGCGCGCCCGCATACATACAAAAGGTAAGCCAACAATCGTTAGACAGACTTGTCGCTGTGCAGTTTTTGTTGGTATTAGACAATTTTTCTTTGAGACGTTTTGCCTCAAATGTACGCGTCTTCATATGAACGTTTTGTAAAACAATAGTCTGTCTAAAGACTGTCTTGTCTCAAGTGGGCGCTCAGCCTAAGACTGGATTTGGAAGAGACTTCAAGAGAGTCTATCACAACTGGTTGCGCGAATAAGCTTGGTGTGGACTGTATGTTTAAAAAGCGATCTAAGGTTTGTTAACAATATGCAGGTACTGTGCCTGGCATGGGATGGAGGTATTAGGGAGGAACACTGACCTTTTGACCTCGAAGGTTCCACGTGGCGCCGGCCGGCGAACCCCGACTTCGTACTTTCAATCACTGCCAGGTCCTGTATTGCACTACACTGCACTATTGTTGAGTCTTTGAATGGTTGGATCACGAAATAGTCAATTTTCTTGTAATTTCGAGCGGGCGATGTTAGCGGAGCGGTCACATTCACAATCGATGCACAAACGTCAATGTCATTCCAATTCTTGAGGTCGTGCGGGGAAGGGAAACGGAAGGGATAGGATTGCTAGGCCAAAAAATAAATTACAAAAAAACAAAATCGCGGATCATAGCAAATTGGCGCAACCAACAACGTTTCCTGTATCACCTTATTTGTAATTGCATGAAATGACAAAAGGATTAGTAGTAGAAATAATTTTTTCATCAGCCAAACCAAACCCACTTAAAAGAATGGAGATTCAACAGGTCCCACGAAAAAGAATATGACGAACGAATAAATATAGATCTGATGATGATTTTATGTAGGTACTTCATTTTCAAGAAAGTCTATGTGAATCATACTGACTATAATAAACTCACTATTGTGATTTATACAGCACTTTTGTCATTAAACAAATAATACGATAAATAATAGTTGTCTGGTGTTAGTCACCACATGTTTGGTGTACTCGCGTCAATCACTTTTATCGAAGCGGACAGATAACATTGCCCATGTTAGACTCAGCTTAAGGAAAATATTGCACTATATTTTAACATAAATTCGTAGTAGAAGGAAATATTTTTTGCTGAAATTTCGGCCTCCAATTCAAATTCTTTCTGGGAAAAGCGAACAGCTAGACAAATTTATAGCGCCCAAAAAAACAAGCTGAGCCGTCTGACATCAATTTCTGGGAAGTTTAAAATAAAAGACACATCAGCGTGGATCTAGACTAAACGTGAAATACCTGCGGTGCGGGTGATTCAGTGAAAATAGTTGCAGACGACTATTAATTCTAAATTACGTCACGTAATTGTCAATTGTGTCGGGAGCTCCGTTTCGGTGTGAAACAAATATGTGAAAGCGGTCGGTTAGCTCACGACCTCCTGGATCAGTCGTCTAGACACATACTCGCTGATACGTGCTGCTAAATAGGCGGGCTTTCCCCTCGCCGCAAATACGATGATGATCGGCGCGTGCGTCACTGTACTGCAACAACTCATCAAACAACCTAGTTGTAACTAAATCCAATTGAAATGATTGCGTAATGGTGTCCGTAGTTATCGCGGATTCGCGTCTAGACGGATCGGAACGCAACACCGTTGGAAAAAACAAAATGATACACTGAACAGACTAAAATTAAATAAGTGTTTTTATTACTAAAGTGTTTTGTAGTTGTTTGTGTAGCAGGCCAAAGTGGATCCTTGTTTGATTTGTAATGTCACCCTTGATTTTTGCGATTAAAGAATTCGGTGCTACAACAATGTTGCAGTTGGCAATTTTATATGCCATATAAATTAAAAATTTAATCAACTTACGTTCTCAGTTCGCTAAAAGCCGGACTCAAGCTCATGAACCTGTTTACCTCTTCTACCTGAGCGTGAATGCTGACACATACGAACGACACTTCATATATTATGTATTTATACTTGTTGAGTTTCAGGTGACCCAAAACCCGGCCAAGTGCGAGGCGAGTTGGTTTAATTTGTTTCGTGAAATTGTATCACATCATGAGAAAATATCAGGCCGCAAGCTATTTCAGTAAAAGTATATTGTATTACATGTATAGAAGATTTTTCTTTATTCAAGTTTTTCTTTATAGCTCTACGTTTTATTCTTTTTCAGCTGGCTTTTAATACCGCACACATGCATCGGGTGAAACAAATGACGTCGTTAATAACAGTCTGACGTTGCGTTGGTCTTGTCTGCTGGGGCATCAAACTTTGCAAACTGAAACTGCAAATAATATTTTACATTTTAAACATCTAGGTATTGAACGTAGACACTTTACCTAAAATAACAAAATCGACCCAATGTATCAGTTGGTGGATTCAACAGGAAAAAAGAACAGACTGATTAAATATATATTTATTATGAATTTCCTCGAAAAAAATAATAATTTCCCATATTGCTGTCGTGTACAGCGGTGTACAATTTGTCCGCGACGTAAGCTATTGTTTTGCATTAGTACAAAGTGGCGGACTAATGATTGTCCTCCAGTCGTGTCGTAATCACGACCTTGGCCTGACGCGCACTTCGCCACTGTTACTAATATGCGTACATTTATTTTTGTACTTATTCTTGAGCTTTTAACGACTGCGATATTTGAGAGGGCACGGTCAATGTCGTTTGGTGTAAATTATTCGAAGTTCGGAATTAATTACAACACCTTGAAATAACTTTGAGCTTAAGACAATTATATTTTTAAAACGATATGATATTTTTATTACAATCCAAATGCGTTTTTCAATGCCACGATAGGGTTATTGCACTGAACACAATTTAAATGTTTTACCGATAGCAGGGACTTGTGACATTTATTAGGCTTGATCTAGCTCAATAATGTGCAACCGGATTTTAATTACAACTATTAACTGCTCTTGAAAATTGTTGCTTGGAAGAGACAGATGTAAACTTAATAATATCAGATCATTTATGATTTTTATGTTCTTTTAAGTTTGTTTACCTATAGATGATTTATAGAGCGTGTATACTATGTATAGGTCACAGATCATGTTCCATGTTATAGGTAGTGGCTGAGGCAGGCAGACACGGCCGAGCCGAGCCCCGCTCGTGCCTGTATTAAAAATTCGTCTGCGGCTCGTCTAGACGCGCTCCGCTTACATTACGTCGTCACCACGTACCACAGCCCACCACAAACATCCACTCGACTTATGCATCTAGCTCGTGTAGAATTAGGGATTGATTTCGGCGTCTGAGCATAATGTATCTACCTATGTATTATGTATCTTTTTGTTATTATAAAGTCCGCTTAATGCATTCCGAATGACTAGTGTCTAGACGAGTGTTTTGTGTACTATTGTAATTTTTGCCCGGTGCACGGGTGATGAAATACAGTTGAAAGAAATATTTCTATCAATAAAAGGAATTATAGTTCCGAATGGTGATGGTTGGGTTTTGTTTTATGTCGTACATTTTAGTCTACTGACCAAAAAATTAATGTTATATTATTGTCTTCAAAATTTGTTGTAGGTAATGGAAATTCTGACAGACATCAAACACGTGTAATATTTGTAAAATTATTTTTCGTATATTACGTAGGTATGCTTCGTGATAACAGTAATTAAATGAAGATCCTAAATTATCAACAGCTTCAGACAGGTGACAAGTTAACGAGGCAAATTATTTGCAAGCATGAACCTTTTTGACAACGAAATAATTCAGCTTTACGTTACATGTACCTTTCCCATTAAAGTTTACTGAGTAGACCAACTGAATACGACCGCAAGACTTTCTTATCTAAAATTTAAATGAACGTCAGACTGGCTGGTTAGAAGCCTAATAAACTAGTATTTTGATTTGAATTCACCAACAAAGCACTTTGCTTGTATGATGAAAATAGTTCTCGTGCAAAATATAGTCATGTCTAGTTTACAAGTCGTGGTAAGTCGCTTGATAATTTAAACTCTCTAGACACCTTCTCGTCTACGAGTCGACGACACGGCCGGCGCTCTCTCCGAGTGGATCCTGGCAAAGTCGCTGCACCTCTGTGCACACAGCACACTGCACTGTTTGCGAATAGGTACCTAGCTATCTTATTAGTGTGTCTACAGACGAATCCCGTTTTGTACTCTTTGTGACCATTACGAATTTAAGAGAGTCAAATAAAAAAATGAGTTTTAACGTTTCTAATGTCTTGGTCTCCAAAAACTGAGTAGGTAATGTTTACAACCACAGACTAAACTACGTAATTGTGGAGCCTCGGGTGTAAAAGGAACCGAGACGACTTTTTATAAGAAAATTATATAGCATCGGAATTAGCAAGCCGTCTCGTCTTACACCTAAAGTAATAGGAATAACTAAAGATAATTCTACCAATCTTCGAATTCTCAAATATTAAACGTTTGTTAAACAATAACAACCACCTACCTGGGCACGGAATCCGAGATGTGCCTGAAGTGTCTTCATTTTAAATTCTATTATCGTCTAAACATTCGAATACATAAATATGTACCTACTGCTAACATTTCTTGTTTATATTATGACGTACATGTGTTCACAGACGTGGATGCAGTGGGTCGTCTATTAAAATCTAATTTGAAATCGTTATGGCTTGTGTCTGATATGAATCTCCAGACATGATTACATTCATTTTTATTCATAGCGTCGTGCAGATACAACGATTGTAAAAAGCCAATGGCATTAAGTGCAAAATATATGGTGTGTCAATCATTACAATATTCAATGCACATTTGGCTGTTCGCTTTTTGTGTGATAGACAAATAACAAGAGCATATGCGGCTTAGCCGGGGCGGATGGCTCGTCTAGACACACAATTCATATTCGTCTATCCCCAGACTGATCTTGATCGGCGTCCGTAAAAAATATTACAGTCTCGAGCTGCGGAAAACAGAGACGTCAATTAACAGCTGTAAATTGTTCGACAGTTTGCGCACAGACACAACTGTGCAACTTTACTTGTTTGATTACGAATCGTGCTCCACGAGCTCTACCATTGTGTTCATGACGCAGCATGTTTACAAAATTTGATATTTTCCATAACGTTTTGTCTTTGTCATAATAATGAAGAACCCATTGATGATAGCTGTCAGTGGCTCAGGAATGAAGTGACTCATTTGGGCTTAGCTCCAGATTTTGACTAACTTCTCTGTAGATTGAACAGGAATAACTAAACCAAAATGAACTGCCGAACCAAAATGAGCTAATTATTATACCACTCCAGTCAGATGGTAGAGGAAATAGGATTTCCAAGGGTGTGTCAGGTTTCGTCAAATCGTCACCGCTAAATATTGTTGAATGAATTGAATGGTGTAATGAAGCGTTCTTGTAAGATAAAGTTTTCATTTCAATAAAAAAGAAAGATTCGGTGATGTAATCCACCAGAATCCGTAATAAATTAAACTTTTTCTTTGGAGATTTTTTTGAGTTATTAATTTTTACTTCGCAAACATAAAGCTTCGCACGTCTCCATCGCAACGAAATTAGGTAAGTGAAGCTTAAAAATATTATTTATAAATTTTTGAATATTTAGTACTTGTATCTAACCATCATTTTCTTAAAAGTCTCGGCCTACGAGCTGCAAGTCATTGCCGGGTTATTCTCTGAAAAGGCTCATTCATCCGGCCTATATTTTTCGTACCTAAGTATCTATTTTGTGTTGTAAGTCACTGGGTTCAAATGAGTGCCTTTGATATATGTTATTAGATTTAGTGACCTGGAAAAACTAACATACAAATAAAAATATAAAATTATAAAAAAAAAACATAGGCCAGATGAAAGAGCCAAAATCCCCCGGTTTCAAAGAATCACCCTGCCATCAGTAGCTATGGCAAGGCCATGAATGAAAGTCAAAAGGCATTTGTCTGATTCTGCAATGTCATCACTAATTTTTGTTATAAAATTGCAATATTTATACATTTGAGGTGTAAATCTCAGCATTGATATACTTTTATTATTTCTTGAAACACTTGTATTCAATTATTAAATGACGGAATTTCATTACTGTATCTTATAAGGAGTTGTGTTGCATCGCGTCCAGTTTTCCAGTTGATCTCGAAAGTGGACGTACGTAGTGTTCAGGCTGGTTCATTATGTTATACTTGCTTAGTGTCTGGCAGGTGGTAGGTATGTAGGGTTGGTCGGTTGGTCGCAGCGGCCGCTGCACCTTGTGGTGGAACTGGTCGGTGGGGTGGCGGGGTGCGGGCGGCTCGGGGCTCATCGACCTCGGCGCGAGCGCTTCCACGGCGGCGCCCGCGACCCGCAAAAAAGCGCCTAACCCAAATTTCGGTAGCTGTCTGGCACGAATGCACGATCTCTCCCGACACTCGGCGCGCTGGGCGGGTTGGTCGCGAGCCGCGGCCGCACATTTCGGCTGTATGTAATCAGTCCGCGTGCGTGCGCCTGCAGCGGCTTTAATCAAGCGGTTAGTCACGCTCGTGTCACACTTTTCGTTATCAACATTTGTTTTGCTGACAACAAGAAGTGAAGCAGGTTATCTATTCCAGTTAAGTATTTACTAACCCAGCTTCTGTATTGACCTACAGTTATAAATGAAAGTATAAAAATAGTCTGAATCAAAAAGTTTTTAAATCACTAATCTTTTTTTCGAGCATAGCCCCAATCTCTTTCATTATGTCATCAATTCATAATATGGGTTTGTTTTGTGTTTTTAACTCGTTGCTATCACGTTTTCAAGGAACTAATTAGAAGATAGTGCAAAGTGGAGATTGGGGAAAAAAATTAGTAATCTTAAATCGATCATCAGAAGATAATTTTATACGTTAAATACACACCTAAGGATATTTATAGTTTCTTACGTATTAATAACTTATGATTAAAGTATATACATATATATACATATGCATTGAGTTGTTGTATGTTCTTCTAGAGTTAGAGATTCACCCCTTCAAGTATTGGGCTCATTTTAGAAAACTACGGTAACAATAATCGAAAATAATTTAAAAATTTGAATTGGCAGACACCATTCATCATACAAAATAAATAAGCAAACTGAAACTCGTAATTAAACAGTGCCAGCTGTTTTAAGAACTATGGGTAATTTATTAGCATATAAGCTTCCGCGTCCTTCAACTCATGCATAACAGCTGATAACAATAGATACCTAATTGATACGAGTATTAACCTTATCTCTACGAAATAGCGTGATATTCGACAGCCTGATATATCGTGACACTCATACTTCTGCCAGGCATTTCCTATGTGATCCCTTGACTAACGACTTCAGTAACGATTGATTCACTCGTCATACATGAGCGGTACGAAGAAGCGTTATCATTTATCTCTAAGAGCCTATCTAGACGTTTGTGATTGATAATAGATATGGAATATCGTTTATTGATCAAGACTTGTGGCGAGACTATTTTTTGCTCCTTTATTTTTGACAATAAGCGAAATTAATCGAGTTTTCATTCAACTCCATAAAATTAATGACTTCAAATTACTATTTGGTAACGTTTAATGTTCCGTATCAATAGTAAATACTTTATCAAGTTTCTTTAATCGAATCGTTTAGGTACTTGTCTCTTTTTATACCTAGAAGGAATCAATTGTAACCACAACAACGTTTCACAAAACGATGGTTTCATCGGTGTCACAAGTTCGTTCAAAATTTAATTGGATGTGATATTGAAATAAAGGTAACTTGAGTTGGTAACAATTCGAATTGGTTGTCAATAATGTCATCTTTCGGTTTGATTTACCCTAAAACATTATTTTACACAAACGAAATGATCAAACTGAACAGATGAATGTGGGTCAGTTTGATCGGTACGGAATTCCGGATGGTGGCATCTGAATGGACTTCATCAAATGCTGAGACTGTGTACTAGGGATGTCACGAAAATAGTAATATTGGAATCGAATTGGGAAGCGGAATTTTTAAACTTAGTATACTGGAACCAGAACCGGAATTGGAGGCATAGGAGAGATGTGTTAAGGATAGGTCTAATAAAATAAAATTGCACACATTATTATCAGTTATAATCTTTTTATTAGTTCTAAAAAAATACTAATAGGTAGTATAGATTGTTTTTATTTTCAATACTCAATTAGAACTGGGTATTGAAAATAAAAACAATCGAATTTAAAATATTAATAAAATCTTAGTAGTAAGTAGTAAATAAAATGAAATGGAAGTGACTCCAAAAGACGCAAGCATCTGCATGAACACAGGGTTCCCCACGCGAGAAGTATAATCTTGTGTAGTATAAGAGCTGCATCGACCTCCGATATAACTTCCGATTAAAATTTATCGTGACCGGAATCGGTATCGAAGGTGAAAAATCAATCGGAAGTTTCGGAATCGGAATCGAACCTCTTTTACATCTCTGCTACATACTACGTAATCTTGGGCCTGAAGCTGTTGTACACGGATAAAGGACAGACCATAGGGTTTTGTAGCTCAATCTTATTATGTATGTTAGGCAGTTGAATGTGTACAATACCCACATATCACCAGACGTATACCCTATACACTTAATAGGGGTTAGGTTATTTATGGCTAGGGTAAGATATTTAGATAATATTACCTGTTACTGGAATATTCCAGCATATTCTGATAATGGTATTCTTATGTTTCCTCCTCTCGTATGTACCTCTACATGACAAACGGTAAAAGCACCGATAAATCAGATAAAACACGTCCTTTTCCTTTAGTATGTAGCGTTTCTAGCCATTGTCCACATTTGGAAATACCCGAATAATGATTAATTACACCTTTGTTTCATGTTTATCGTATAAAGAGTTTGCTATACCAACACAATTAATGTTACGCTTTAGCGATACTATTATAAGGATTAGACAGGTACCTATAGAAGCTGATAACAACGCCCGTAGTAGGTGTGAAGAGTAGACGATACCGATGTTGCTGATATGATCAAACACACACACGCTTACGCACCTGCATGTACATACGTGTACATATAAGAAATATGTGAACTTCACACATATGCAATCATTGTAGTTGTATAGACAGATACGTTCGATTATGTATGATTTGTGCGTTTTCTATCACAATTGTTATTGAATTACTGCAACACGATTTTATGACTGTCGATATAATAAAGTCATCTTGTGTAATTCTTCAAACCTGTTGCCAAACTCAGCCTTGCCCTTTGTAAACGATTTCAGTAGAAAATCGGTAACACGAGTTGTCTAAAGATACACTCGTATGTCTTCTATGAGGTACTTGAAAGTTAAATTAAAGCACATTCCGTTATATTGGTGTAATTTGTGGAACTTGTAAGGACGTTAAGCCTATATCTCTAAGCAAAGGTTAGTCAGGCGGTATAGTTACATCATCACCTTTACGACGTTCATGATATTTCAATATACCCCTTTTCCCGAAGATGTATAACATATTTATTGAGGTTCTTATCCCAATCATCAATTATTTTTTGCCGCTCTGGTAAGGGCGTGTCAGACTGACTAAAACCTATCTACGAAAAAGGAAAAAAACACAAAACTAAGTTCAGAAGATTCAGAGACTTCTATCAGTTCAGTCACTGCAGAAGCAGAAGCGTTAGAGCCGCAGGTAGCAAGCAAGCTGATAATACAGCAGCCAGCAGGGATGATAAGAAGGCGAGGAGGCTGTGGATCACGTGGAAATACATGACCGCTCACATGATATTCTGAAAGTTCTTAAAAATCTCTAAGAGGCTCTCCGAGGGTGTTCGAAGATTACGTTTCCAAAATATTCTTAGCGCCTCTATTATCTGTTTGATGTTTTACTAACTCAATGTGTTGATTACAGATAAGTCTGTCTTTCAGAACGAAGCGTAGAGATAACGCTATCAAGTCAAGTCGGTTGAAATTTTTATCTTTATGTAATGTTTTGGGTGTTATGAAATAAAAGAAATTAAGCTAGACTTTTCGTCTATGATTTTCTTTGATAAATATAATCCTACCGGTCTGGTACTGATGGTCTGCGATAACGTTCGAAACATGTTCCGCGGCCCTAGAACGCAAAAGGCAACTAAAGGAACACAGGTGGATTTTTATTCAGCAAACCCTAACCCTTAAACTACAAAAACTCCTAGGTTCCCAACCCCCTACCTCTAAAAACAAGCTTTCATTTTCTGGACTTAGAAAAATTTTGACTAAAAAGTGACACTCCGTCTCGCTCGCTCTAGAGCGGGAGATATTATGAGTATTTGATTTCCTACCTCAAAATAAAAGTTTATTGGTGCTTTTGCTGCCGTGGTAATCCACACTTGATTCGAAAGAACCTATAGAATCTTTATATAATAAAAAATCTTCTTTTTTACTAACTGAAAAAAAAAACACTCACACAGGATCTCGGGGTTGCTTAAAGAATAAAAACTTTAAGCAACCCGGCTTAAAGTAACCCTACTGCATATTACGTCATAGTATGTATTCTGTAGGGCGCTTAACACTTATTGATCCGGTCCTTGAGTGCCATCGATCCTCGCTTATAACTTAATACTGCTCTGTAACCTTCCTGATTTTTTAAAAGAAAGCACTTGTTTTCATGGCGACAACACTAGCCCAATTATCATCATCACTTCAGCTGAAAGGCGTCTACGCCTGGAGATAGGTGACCAAGTATCATCATATCAAACGATTGAGCTTTATACATAAATAAAACTGACATGTCTGTAATTTTTAGGGGTCCATACTTCAAAGGAAAAAAACGGAACTCTTATAGGATCACTTTGTTGTCCGTTTGTCGGTCTGTCAAGACCTTTTATCTCGAGAACGCGTGGAGGTATCGAGTTTAAGTTAAAACCATATACTTAGGTCTGCGGTCCCTTGAAGCTGTGAAAAAACCAAACATTTATTTAAAAAAAACGTATAATCAAAATTCATAGGGTACTTTTCGTTGACCTAGAATCCTGAAAATGGGCATGAAGCAAGGTCTCATAGCACAAGTATAGGAAAAAATCTGAAAACTGTAAATTTGTGGTTATGTCACAAAAAAAAATTTTAATTTCGGATAAACCTTCGTTATTCAATTCGGGAATTGAACTGTTTTCATAGGTAAGTTTAAAAGGAACCCTCAGTCCGGCTCGCACTTGCCCAATTTTTTTTGTTAAATCCATAATCATATTCGATATCCATAAAAAAAAAATTAGCTAACTTTTGACAGATTTACGAATTTGACGCAAAGGAAGTTGCAGTCAACAGCAAGTTTTTTCTAAAAATGTAGTTAGACAGCTGTTAGAACTTATCATTGACTATATACCTTAATTTTATTTCAATAAACATCCATCCACAACTCTCCTATTTAGGGCTGTACCTGCACTCGTTCGAGACAAAATCGATAATCCGGCCAGCGAGTGCAACGTATTCAGAGGACTATCGACACCGCCCAATGTACCTATAAGTCATTATTGTACGAAATGAATTCAATTGAAACTGTTGCTGTTGTTTGTGCATATAACGCTCTCATAAGATTCTGTCTGCAGTTTGCAATGATATCGGCATGTTTTAAAATTATTTTTTTGATGTAAGATAAAAAGGTATCATAACAAATAATATTTTACTAACTTTTGCCAGTGGTTTCGCCCTGATGAAAGTCGGTTTCTCCATACAAGCTTCTAACCCCCGTTTTATCCTCTTAGGGGTGGAGTTTCGTAAAATCTGTTCTTAGCGTATGTTTACTCCCTTTAAGGAACCGATCTGCCAAATTTTAAGTTTGTAGGTGTTATAGTTTCCAAGATTTCGTGATTAGTCAGTGAGTGGTAATTCGCTTTTATGTATATAGATTACTTATATACTTAGTTCAAAGTACAACATTGCACGTAACTCTCATTACGTACTATCGATTTGATCCAACATTAATTTGGACCCAGCTCGACTGTTCTATTAAATACAAGTAACAATCATGTTATTGATTCAACGGAACGATTTCATCAATTGATGGGTTGATGGGTCGGGCCCATATGACATACATTTGAAATGGTTTTATAATAACAATGAGGAATAATCATTTCAAGAATTCGTTGGCGTGACTCAAATAATTGAGTTATATAATAACACTTCATTATGATTCCTTCCATTTTCATGAAATCTTAAATTGTTTCACGTCTGCATACTTTCAGCATGTGTCATGAAATATTTACATAGTTGAAATTTTCTGTAATATTTCATATACACAATAGGTATGTACATAAAGAGACGTATCATTATTTAAATTAACTCAAATTTGAAATTATGACATTTCATGTACTCCATAAAAACTGAAGTGTTGGAAATTCATAACAATTAACGCTTAGCATCCAATTAAGCTGGTTTTTTACGTTCCGTACTGCAGACAATGAGCGTCCAAATTATAGGCTGCACATTGCTTACCTATAATTATATCTATTAAATAAAATACCTCGGAGTCTGTGCATTTTACATAACTTAAATGAATGAATCGGAATTTCCCGCAGGGAGTGACGCCGCCTAGCGGCAGCGAGTGACGCCGCCTAGCGGCAGCTCGCGTAGTCAGCTCAAAATTAGCTAGGTACAGTTTCATAGACAGAGTTTAATTACATAGCAGACAATTATGCGCCAGACAGACGTGATAACTCTGTCTAGGTCATTTCGTTTGTACGATGAGAGCTAAAATAATTTGAGCATTGTACGTACATTACTACTTACCTACGTGAGAAATATTTTACTGCACGTACGCATTGTCGACTACTGAGAAATCTTTAGAGAAAATCGCTGCTCACAAGATAATGATTTTACGACATATTTACTGTTTATTGTATAGTGATGCAATAGCTATTGATTGAGTCGATGCTCAAGAGGTAACAACTGTCAGTGAGAAAGTGGAGGTATTTAATAACTCTCGGTTCATTGATGCGCATGCGCAGCTGAAGGCCGTCCGTGTTTCAGAGAAAAATCATCAATTGGGTTCTCTTACTATGGGTGGAAAAAGGAGAGTCAGACTTTTATTGACTAAAACCCACCTGTGTTCCCTCCAGTTGACGTTTTCTTTCGAATAATCCTTCAATGCGGGCAGATATTGGTCCTAGCGGCCCCGTCATTTATACCTGCTAATATCTCTGAGGAGCGAGTGCAACACAACGCGCCATTGACACGGGCCTGGTCTTTCTCGGACGGTGAGCTACCCATTACTAGCCGTCCTCAAGCTCGCGCCTACGGTGGCCCGATTTCGCTCTGTAACTCTCGATACTCAGGTAATCTCCTGCGGAGACCGGGGCGTGAGCATATTCTCTTCCTCACGCTTTCCACCACCTCCTTTGCTCGCATTACTACTTTTCTGAAAGATGTGACTGCTTCCCATTTCCTCTCACTGCATACCAAGGCCTGAATCATCGCCGGAAGTGAGAGATGGTGCTAAGTTCAAGCGTGGCGGACTCCCATGAACTACTCGTTGACTCCAGGGGTAGTCCATGCAGTTCAAATGGTGGTGAAACAGCATGGCAGGGCTTTCTGAAGATGTAGCAGAAATCGCAGTAAGAAGAACTGGAACCTAAACCAGTTGGTTTGAAATCGCTGTAATAAAATGCAACTTTGCACCGGCTGATATGTGGAAGTATCTGAAATCACGCAGCATAATAAAATCCTCCTTTAGGTTATTTTTTCAATGATTTGAACATCATTTTCATCGTCGGCTATGCTTGCAGTAACTGCTGTTAAAAATAATACTATTCTTGATATACCTAATATAACTTCCACACCAATTCTTTCTCTTTTTTCGCTTTTCGCAGTGACCAACTCTGAGATCCTCAAAACGCTTGGAAAGTTGTCACTTTTAGAGACTTGCGGATTGTAAGTGCGTCGAACATAGATCTTATTGTACGAAAAGTGTCCCCATGGGTACTGAATGACAGACAGGACAATGGGCATGATAATCCTAGTTTCACAAAATGGTGTCATGACAGGGGCTTTACGAAATAACGAGCTTTTCCACACGGGAGAGCTACGATGGCTGAGGTAGCTATTACGTGTCAAAACAATAGAGATCTCCTGTATAGGTATTGTGTAATGCATAAGTAAATTGAGTACATCATCTCACGTCTGATTAAAACTCACAGAAAGTGATAATGTGAAGAATTTACCTACTTGTGATAACAAATACATTTTTAGCGATTAATATGCTTCATATTGGATCCTATTGTCACTTGTAGTCTTCATTTTTATCGATAGATAGCTGACTGAATAGTCGCAGATACACCCAGGGAGTAAAGGCCTCCCTAAGAACTTGAAAAGAAATTGCAAGCCAAGCTAAAATTTAGCCTAGCTAAGAAAGATGTAAATTAACGAAACTGTGTCAGTACGAAAAAAATTCCACAGTTATGCAAGTTTAACGTAGGCTATACTAATTTAGCTCAGCTTAGCGTACAGACCAAGATACTCAGCTTTGCGAGCTTAGCTAAACTAATTTAGCTTAGCTAAGAGTGCAGACTATGAAAATTACTTACTGTTTAGCGAAGTTCTTAGTCTGTTTCTATAACCAGGTGAAGTGATACTAACATACTTTTAAATCATATTTACTAATAAAGTAATTTTATATAGTTATGTGTATTAGTCTATGAGGTATTTATAATTATGCATACTGTTTACCTGAAATAAAATGATTATTATTATTATTCCCTTTATTTATTTTATATATGAACATATAAATTACATTTTAAATATATTTTTAGGGTTTCGTACCTCAAAAGGAAAAAAGGAACCCTATTAGGATCACTTTGTTGTTCGTTTGTCTGTCAAAACCCTTTATCTCAATGCGTGGAAGTATCGAGTTGAAATTAAAACCAATTTATACTCTGATAACTTTTTTTTTTTTTGTTAGTTACGTCACAAAAAAAACCTTTTTTCGATTCGGAAAAAAATTCGAAACTCGATTCGGGAATTGAACTATTTACGTTATATGTAAGTTAGTTCGAACGGCAACCCTCAGTGTGCGACTCGCACTAGCCCAGTTTTTTTTTTCAATCAAATTCACAAAAATACATTAAAAAATATATAAAAAAATAGTAACCCATCGTATCGGGAACAGGATCCAAGCTACCTGCTTCTGGTCAGGGCTCCAGAGAAAGGAACCTTCTAACTATTCAAACCGTGTCCAGAAGTACCGCTTTCTGAATCAAGCACTTGATCCAGCCGCCTAACGAGAGCCTCCGAAGGTTTATTATTATATTATAGCTTCCCCGGACGATTTCTTTTTAGTCTGAGCTCTTTATACTATACTTACATATACGTTACTATAGCTAATGATATGAATTAAATATCCTACAAATCCTTGTCTACGAAACTCTTAATAAACACATCATGTAATGAACCGATAACATTTACTTGATATACCTATACACACACACGTGGCCCCGTTCAGTGACCTAATTAGAGGATAATAAGAGGAGTTAGAATTTCATTAGTCTCTACAATTTATGACTTTGCTTATGTAATGAAAATACATTTCCTAGAACTTGTGTATGAAAATCGTTGGGTATGGTGAATGTCCCGGTTTATATTATACTAGACTCGAGAGAGAACTTGTTATTTGTTATGAGGACTTAGACACAACAATATGTTGATTACATCTAGTGTAAAGAGGTGGTGAGGAGAAGAATGTTTTTGAAGGCTCTTGTGGGATGGAGGCTACAGAGGTTTTTGTTGAGGTATGAAATCTATATAACTTCTCCAGCTCGTGGGGCAAGCGGGCGCGTCAGACTTTTACTGATTAAAACCATAGCTGTGTGTTTCAGTTGCCCTTCGCATTTCTTTTTCACAATTTTCCCGTGGCCTTAGCGTACATCGGCCTAGCTGCTGGGCTCCTATGTTCTTACTGACATCTCTTTGAGGCGTAGAACAGTAGGTGCCATCGACATATCAGGCTAGGTCCGGACGGTTACGTGTCACTGGGTTGGCTGGTCGTCTGCAAGGATGGAGGCTATAGCGTGACAATGTTTCCGCTGAATCTTGTTAAAAAAGTCTTAGAATTATCTTCGATTGTTTTGATTTTTACATTAGGTAAAGCTTAAAATAAGTTTTCCTTTTCAGTCTTTGCGGTTACAAAGTAAGCAGTAAAACCGTTCCACATTAAATTATTCACGTTCTTTTTACTTTGATCGTGTATTGTTTTTGTAAAAGTCTAGAAAGTTAGCAGAGAGTTGTCAGATAAGCAAACTTTAACTCAGGGTTTCTTTTTGCGCAGAACGACTGAAAACTTTGGCCTACGTAATTAACTCATTAATTTTATTGTAGTCGGCCTAGTGCTGGAGAAAGCTGGTTTTTTTATTTAATTATTCTTAAATCTAATTTAACTTTCCACTGGAATAAGGCTTTTCAAAGTTAGATAAGTCCGACACAATATTCCGAACCAATGCTACTCCTGAATGGAAAAACAATTCAACTGGCGTTTATCTGGTAGCTAAAAGGCTGTTCTCGAAAATATTTTAGGAAACTGGATACCTTATTCGCAAATAATGTGTGTGTTCTAGTGATAGTGGCTTTATTAAACTTAGGATCAATCAAACTGCTTGTCTTTTCTTCCCTATTCCCTAGTGGCGGTAAGCATAAGTTGAACTCGTGGTGATTTTGATTATTCTTTTTTTTTGGTTCACTTATGCGATTACCAAAATCACCATGAGTTGAACTTATGTTATAATATTAGTATAATATATATAAAAGGTAAAAGTTTTTGTGTATGTTTGCACGTTTCTTACTTCGTTACGCTCGAACGGCTGATCGGATTTGGATGAAATTCGGCACAGGGTAGACCATGTCCTGGAATAGCCTATAGGATACTTTTAATTTCCTACTTTCAAGCGGGCAAGCCACTGGCAGCAGCTAGTATCTATCTATCTATAACTACTGCTACTTCTATTTGCAGTAAACGGGAAAATGGTAATAAGTTGTTTATTAAACCATTTGTTCCTGATTAAGGGAATATGATTTAGGCCACATAATAAACGTTATTTGAAATTCTAGATTACCCGCCAGCCACCATAATCTCTTTTTATAGTACATTGTTGACATTATCTATTGACAAAGTTTAAACCCAAAGCACACAGTCACTTTGTATTTATTCAATTACGCCGCTTGTCTATGTCCTAGACTTGGTAACGTGTCTAGACTTCACATAACATCTTGGCGTCATAAAATATAGACAGATCAAAGACCTCGATTTAAAGACGTAAGAGAGACTACACACGTGTAACATAAAGTAAACCATCGACACGAGAAAAATAAATGTACCCATATCCATGGCTAGACTAAATGTTGAATAAATAGGTGAGGACTTCTCCAAGGGGTGGGTAGAGTTCGAGGTTACACGGGACTTTATAAAGACAAACATGATTTCTTTTGATTGCGATCCCACCTGATGGTAAGCAGTGATGAAATAGTTGATGGTAAGGCGTACTATGTAGTTTATTAAGAGCCTGTTCTATATAGCCTTGAAGACACCTTAATTATTATCGAACGGGAAGACCCCAGCAGGCAAATTGTTCCAGTCGTTTCTTGATTAACGACAATGCAGCCTTCGGTGAGTAGGTAAATAGCAGGTTTCAACTTCAAACTCGTAACTGCAACCGTGAATTATCTAAATGGAAAACCCAACAGCGTTTCGCCTTGACATCGAACACGCTACGTTCGTCTGCCGCACTTCCGACTACATGGTGTAATGCAATAAATAAAACTCACCGATTTTGACTGCTTTATGCTTGTGAAATGTCATTAATCATGAACCCATATTACGAACTATTAATTCCTCATGGGTAATTTGTTTTGATACTCCTAATTTGATACTCCTACATCACAATCTATGAAACCGTCTGGCTCCATTGATTTCTATCTTCAATAATCGCCTGTTTCCTCCCTACCTCACCGTGAATCAGTTTTAACTATAGAGCAAGTGGTTATTTTTTGCCCGTTTGAGTCGGATCCTAATCATATGACTTGTTAATTGCTATGCTATATGTTATTTATACTGTGTCTAACACATGATACAGCGTCCGCTACTGTTTTTAATAAAAAATCTGTCTGGTTTCTTTGCTTATTTTTTATGGTGAATCTATACATGGTTTACTTGTATTGGCAATACACCTGTAGGTTTTATTATAAGGTCGTTGTTGAATGTTGAAATATATTAAAATCTTCGCGTTTGTGGTCACGATATTTTACATGTTTATTCTATTAGGATGAAGAGCGCGTAGCTGTACAGTGTCTGGTACCGCTTGATCTCCGAACAATAACGGATACGATGACTTGGGCTGGTAATCCCCATAATATTTCTGCGTAAAATATCACTTGGGGATAAGGAAAGGTGGCTAAGTCGCAACGTTAATGGCGTGGAAACGAAATCTGACGCTGGGTAGAAGATTATTAAAGCCGCTGCTTGTGTTGAATCTGTAGAAGTAGGTAACATTTATACCAGATGTGCGGGTATCCCTACCACCACTTCGACATTAGGTTAAAACTGTGTATTTATTCTTTACAGTCATTATAATATTAGTTGTCAATGCTGATGATTCCATTTTTTTTTTCTAATAATATATGTATATACAAATACATAAATAACCCCACTTTGTCATCACCATCATCATTTCATCCGAAGACACTTCGAATGACATGACGGACATAGGCCTCCCCCAAGTGTCGCCACAACGATCGGTCCTGTGCATCTCGCATCCTTCCGATTGCTGCGGCTCTCACCAGGTCATCAGTCCATCTTGTGGGTGGCCTTCCAACGCTGCGTCTTCCGTCTTGCGTATGTAAATTTATACAATAACAAAACACACTTAAGTGAAGGTCTCCTCGTACATCGTCTCATCTGGGCACACCACGGATATCGGGGCACACTGTGCCCAGAAGACTGACACCTATGCCAAGTTGAATGGCAATGCTAATTCTATAGGCAAAGAACGTGCCAGCCTACTGGTGACGCAGTGTTGATCAATCGGCGAGAAGTGGGTATCTTTGATGACGTGTACTCGGAACCCAAACGGCTCACAACTTTAATTACCAATATTAGGTAACATAGTCATATAGTGCACTGCTTCTAACGTTTTGTAAGTGTTCAATCGTGATCCTATGTGAAATAAAAAGATTTTAAATTTAATTTGAATTAAATTAGTATTTACGTCAGATCGCAGTACTTTTTTAAATTATTGACCTATATTCTAATTTCGCTTCACAAATATCGCAGTCTCTTTCTCTTACTTTGGATGCCAAATGAAACTGAAACCGACTGAAGTACTTACATAGATGTGACATGTTCTTGGCTGCTCGATCAACGTTGAAATGTTCCAACTAGGATATAATTATACTTTTAATTATAATTGATTGCGTTCTGATTTAGATTAAACATTGCTTCCTTACTACCTACTACATAATAACTTTAGTGCTAAGTTTATGCGTATTGCATTAACTAAATAAGTGTGTACATTCAACACCGAATGGTGTGTCATTACTGTAATGTGTCACTAAAGAGGATTATCTATTGTTATGGCTAATAACAGTTCCTTGTGCGAGTGATGGTAAACAGTAAAAGTAAATCTATTTTTGTGTCACTCTTGACCTTTCATGCATGCTATCTATTTATAAATGATGTCTCATAGCCCCTCCGTGGCTCGCCACGTCACATGCGACCGTGCCGAGGTACAGGAGTGTCATGTGTCGTCTATGGTCACCGTCGATCGTTATCGTCGAGTGCATCGGTACAGTGCAACAATACCGTTTGAAAAGATAAGCTGCTGATCGAAACAGTCAGTGCATAGCAGTCGGGTGGCAGACGCGGGGCGCGGGGCGGCGGCGAGACGAGGGGGGGGGGGAGCGGCGCGGGCCGAGGGCGCGGGGCAGGCGCCCGTCTAGACGCTACGTCACGCGGCCTCGCGATACCGCGCCGGTAAACAACAATGTGCACTGACCGAATATGGCACCCGGCACGCCGGAGCGGTCACCGGTCACCCTGCGCCGGCCCACTGCCTGCGACGCTGCACATCCAGGATGCACATGCACCGCTTCACCAGCACACTGCACATGCTGGGGACGCACACCACGCAGATGTAAGTGATGTAACCCACCCGCTCATACCATCACACATGTAGGCATATGGTACCTGTAGTATACAGCTGTGCTTTGATAATGCCTCCCAGAGTGTAAATAAGAAAACATTCATTCATTCACAAGCGGACATACCTACACGAACACTATGAAAGTATTTTTACGAATTACGAATGAATGTATCAAGCCATATACTACGTGAACTTATCTTAAAACTTAGTTTAGAAGTCCCTGTTATGTTTTCTAGTAAAACAAGTAACTGTTTGTTATTGCATTGATGAATGAACCCGTCCGTGAGCGAGTTGGTACTGGAAGTCATTGTCGTGTCAATAGACGAATCGCTAATGAGAGGAGTCGTTACACGACGCGATAACCGTGGAGGTCGTCGAGATGACCATCTGGAATTCAGGTGACCGGTTCAACAATAGCGACTAATTTCGATTACGTTCAATAGCTATTGTATTAAGAATAGGGCTACCTTTCAATTTCTATCGATCTTTTCAATAATGGCATGTAAATTATTAATTTTTAGTATTGGTAGTAAGTTACTTGAATGGCAATCAATTTCAAGAGTTATTCATTTGGCAATAACTCCCATGTGACTCTACGTATGTACTGTATCATCACCACATAGTGTTGGCATCAAAGCGAGCAAAAACTACGTTAATAGGCTTGTGAAAGTCCACGCATGATACACTTTGTTGAGCATTAGCCACGTAACACGGATGCATCGTATTAGTACGCAATTCCTTTCATAGAATGCTCAATGAATTTCAATTTACATTGAACAGGTAACGTGATGTAAATCCAGTGAGCTGTTCACTTTGAACGTTTTGTAAACATCTAAAGACTAGCCGCTTCAGTCTGGCCCGCAGTGTAACATCGTTTTCAGTAAACATTCTTCATATTGTTTTGGGTTCGTCTATAACTGTTTGTACAAAACGACGATAGCGTTCAGAAAATGTCTATCGCTTATCTTGTTTATACGTTATCTCTGACACACCTAGTCACCAGACATCGGGTACATAGACACACATACCGCATACGCAAAAGAATGAAACAATGCGTGTCAATTTGCTATTTTTGGATTGAATAAGGTTAGTCGAGTACGAGTGTTGAGGTTAATTTATATTTTTCACTAACGGACATGAAATTCAGGAACGTGCCGAGTTTATTTACAAGTACTTCTTGTTGGACTTGACGGGCAGCTGCCCGTAATCATGGTATTTGTAGGCTACCAGACAGCGTCCGCTTATGCAGCACTATTTTGTGCCATAAATTCAGCGCTTTGTGTCTGTACGTGGCCTGATAATAACTTACAAAGTTGTAACACTGTATCCCTCCATTGCGTTACCCCGACGAATGCGTAATCACAGTCTTTAAGAATAATTTCAGGAAATTTCCTGCACGTTCAGCCTTTAATTTCGTCAGTTTTATGTAACAATGCAGAATTATTTAACAAAGTAATCATGTGCCAGAATGTAGGCCGCACAGATATATTACTTATGTGTGACAATGGAGTCATTTTGCTCTCACAGCTTAGCCACCGCTCGTAAATTACTTTACAAATGCGGTGCTCGACATGCGACGTGTACCAGATCTGGTTTAGAATAGTCCCCTCTATGTTGACTGGTGTAATAGTCCCCTAGTCTCTATTCAGAGATTTGAGCTAAATTAGTAATAGGTGTTAGTTCAAAGATCGAATTCTTTGTGTTTTTGCAATCGTGTAGAGCGCTGCTGCTATGAACTGGAGATGTCGCCATAATGATCACGTCTGTACCTATTACATTGTTGAAGTCATCTTATATTCGCCAATTCTGAAGTCTTAGCTTAATCAATCATGTACTTGACATTTGCATGTTAGACCTTTAAAAATGGCATACAAATTATTTAAATATCCAACTCTCGCAACTCAATAATTGTTTAATCTTGTACAACAATTCGGTATTGGCTTCGCTTCAGCGTTATTTAATGTGCGGCATTAAAGTGATCCTTACGGATTTCTTTCAACTTTCACATTGTCTGACAGTCTGTTATTCTAGTCTGTCTCTCTGTCTGGTTCACGTCTGCCGTTAGCAGGAAGTACATCGTAATATTCAGCATGATAGTGCAAAATTACGATGCGACTCTTTATATACATAAACAGACGGTTCATAATATTCCTAGTCTCATTTGAATATATTATATGGTTGGTTTTGCTTGTTTATTGTGGTGCTCATGTTTGTAGCAAATTGCCCTGCTGTTCAAAAAATTACTTAATAGTACAGAGTAGCAATCAAACAAAATTTCAGTAAAATGACTGGTTAAAAAAATGCTGTTTCAAGATTAGAAGTTGAAAAAGTGTTACAGCTTTTTGAATATGAGTGTATACCTGAAGACTGCAAATATTGTTGTCATGACAATATACATATTTGGCAAATGTGCTATGTATGCTCTTTATTGGTTAGTAAATTACAATCTTAATAATAATATATGCAGACTTAAGTGACTTTGCGAAAAGTTACGATTTAATTTTGTATACTCATCACAAATAATGGGAGTATTGGTACCTACTTACCTATATTTAGTTTTCACTCCCAAGTACCGATTTCGTTATTAAAGTAAAGGATACCTACGAAATAAAATAAAGGGACCATATAATGCAATGTAATCTAAGGACAACACCGAGGTTATAGATCTAAAAAAAGATCAAAAGGCCCTCTTTACAGTAGCTTGGAAGTAAAAATGGGGCACGCGCTCATAAATTGGGACAATGTTAATTAAGAAGGGTGGCTCCCTTCGCTAGCGACCGGTTTGGCAGACGACCGGGAAAAATATAAACGTAATGAAGGTGTCTGTAGACCCTGGAGACGTTGCCCCTGGAGTATGATCTCTATATTTCGACTTATAATACTTCCCTAATAGGTAAATCAGCAGGGTACCTAATATTATTTGAGACCTGTAATGTTAAGTCGCTGAACTAAGATCTGTAACCATTTATTTACGTAACGTACCTACATCATTTCATTAGCTTTATTAAAGACCTAATTTGTCTGAAAAAAAAATAAGATTAGGTACACGAAAATTAAATGCCATTAACTAAACCGATTTTTTATTTATTAATTATTTCTATTCCAAATATTGGCACGCCTCACGTGACCATTGATTTAATTGAAGACCATAATAATGTATGTACCATTGTACCTTAATCTGATCAGTAAATGAATTTGAATTTGACCCATTTTTTGAACTTCTACTGAGTATTATCTTGCAATGTGTAAATTTTCCGTTTGGGGTTTTTTTTATGGTAGGTAAAATCATCCAATGACTAATCCCACCCTTGGGCGCAGCGGGAAATAGTGTCAGACTCTTACTGACTATAAATCTACTCCGTTCCTTCGTTGCGTATCATACCGGGGCTGAGCCTTCCTCTCAGAAAACGGCCCTTGACCCCAGCAGGCTTCGACCCTGCCTGCCTGCAGCTAGCAGACTGGGCCTCCACGGTTCGCTGACGGCTCCTTGAGGCGCGCGGGAACAGTACGCACCATCGACGAATTGGGCTCCGGTCGGTTACCGGACGATCGGACAGCGTGCTACCCATTGCACTCCGTCCGCAAGCCCGCGCCTACGGTGGCCGGAAATGGGGATCGGAATCCCGGCGGCGGCTGGGGCGAGCGCCCCGTTGCGTTTGCCTGATGCGGTCGGCCTCCTCCTTTGCTAGCATTACTGCTTCGTAGAAGGAGGCGACCGCCTGCCATCCCTCCTCACGCCGGGCCATGGCCTGAACCAAGGCCTGGCGAGAGAGATCGCTGCCGCCGATCGCCCCCACGAGGACACGGCGATGCTCCGCCCAGGTGGGGCACACCTCTACAGTATGCTCCACCGTGTCCTCTGGGTATTCCGCACAGTGGCGACACCCGGGCGAATCCTCCGCACAAATCCGGAACAGGAACTTAGCGAACTTGCCGTGTTCGGTAAGGACCTGCGTCTTGCGGAAGTTGAGAACGCCGTGAGGTCTTTCTAGCTCCGTTTGGGGTTTACTTTTTACTAGTTTCTTAAACTTAGAATTGACATAATATCCAATATCGTACTCCTACGATCCGAGGGCGCCAAAATAATAAGTATTAAATTATGATTATTTACGAAATGAACCATACATAAAGTTAGGTAAGTAGTTATACTTAGATTAGCTATAGTATGTCCCCTTTTTCGCCGTTCAAGTTGACTCTTGTGGACGGGGGTGTGACCACAGGCCCACCTACGTAGTCGAATTTCTCAAATAATGCTATGCTACAATTTCTTTTGTCCTGTTACTAATTAGTAGGTACGGATTGAGTACTAATTATTAGTTAATTAGTTAGATAAAAGTGTTTACTGCACACATGAAAGACGGAAGTTTACTTTGTACATGTTTATTGCGTCCGAATAACTTTTGTGTAACTAGGTGCGCTGCCTTACTTACACGTGTTTAAAGTATACAGTCATACCTATTCAACCATGAATATTTAACATTGTGCAGAAAATGACAAATATGTATAAGTAATAGGTAATAAACTCACCTCACACCTGAACAGTTCTTTTATATGCACTAGCGACGCGCCCCCACTGGGCAAATTTTCGACTTTTCTTTATTGTAACATACACCAAAACCTTGTATTATTTTGCCTACTGATGAAAACCACATGAAAATCCTTAGTTTTTGAGTTTATTGCGAACAGACAAAAAGACGCGGTGGCCATTTTGTTTTATAGTATTTATGCTTAGGTACATAATGCATGTCTCAACTGCCAATATTTTATAATCGCAATAACATATCTTTATATTACACTTTATACTTATAGGTACTATCGCGTAAACAAAACAAAGTCAGTGATAGTGTGATGGTTGACAGGATAGAATGAAAGAAAAAACGTGTTGCGTTGACCTCAAGTACCATCGAACAAGAATAGGAAGATTATGATAAACTATCGCGTCAAAGTTGTTAACTTTAGCTAATACTAAACTGTTTAATATGTATAATTACTATTTTCCCATGTGTTCGTCTATTAGTTACGTAAGAACAAACTCAATAGGTTGTAATTTTCCACTGTGTTAGTGATTTGTAACGTACTCTGAGCTAAATCAAGGACCGATTACTTTGTCAGATATTATGACAAATAAATACTCCTATTACATAAAGTATGTCATGTTCAATTAAAATAACTGTTTTAGTGTCGTCTGAATTAAGTATACCTACTTAGAGCATAATGTAAATTGGTGAACAGATGTCGAATGAAGGAATTCATTTTGTAGTATAAATCATTATTTGTAAAGTGTAATTTAACCTTTTGAATACCGTAATAGAGACACAATAGAAAGACACCGGTGGCGGACACCGGTGTCCGTTTGGGCCTTCACAGTTTAAACTTTAACATAAAATCTCTACTTTAGCCTGAAAACCAATATTTTGACATTAAGTAAGGATTCCGGATAAGCTTGTTTCAGTCCCAATGTCTCTGCATTGAGCCTCTTTCTTAGGCCACTTCTAATTACATTTTTTCGTGAATTTCGTTGGATACATTCGCAAAACATGCAGTGCGGTGTCTTGGTATTGTATAAACGAGGTATTCGAAGTATCTGCAGCCTCTTGTAAACAGTTGGACATGAAGAATTTATACTTCCGTGCAGTGTTGTCGGATTTAAGTATTTGCTGTCATTCCGAGTACCAGTGTTGTGGTTCGCTGATACTGTTTACCCTCCGATTGCTGTCAAGTAAACAAAGTTATACTTACTTACTAATAATGCAATTACTTTTTCTCCTTTAGATTAAATTGAATGCTATTATATAATTATAAATTACATAATACAGCAAGTCATGCTGTGATATATTATGCATATATACCTATATTTATTGATATAAGCTAGTTCTTGCCTGTGCTCCCACATGATGATAAGCAGTAATGCGATCGTTGATTGCAGATTATCCTATTTCTGTAAAAAATTGTCATATCAACTAAGAAAAAAGCATATAAGCAATTTCTTCAAGTGGTACATCTTGGTCTGCTACGCGGACGACACGTTGGTCCTAGCGCGGGGAGAGTCGTACCGGACGGCGGTCGAACTAGCGACACGCGGGGTTGCGATAGTCGTTGAAAGGATCCAGCAGTTGGGACTGTGTATTCACGGCCCTCGGGGAGCGCCACCACCGGGTTTCCAGCTAACGGTAGGAGGCGTTCACATCAGCGTCGGGTCGACGATGAAGTACCTGGGACTCGTCCTCGACAGCTGGTGGAACTTCAAGGAGCATTTCCGACGTCTGGCTCCCAAACTGAACCGAACTGGGGCTGCTCTCAGGCAGCTCCTGCCCAACCTCAGGGGACCAGACGCCTCCTGCCGGAAGCTCTACGCGGGAATCGTTCGGTCCATGGCCCTCTACGGGGCTCCGGTGTGGGCACCGACGTTGCAACAGCAACCGAGGGCCCAGCTGAATGCGTGTCAGAGGGTCATGGCAATACGCATGGTGCGAGCCTACTGGGGCCAAAGGTTATGCGAGAGTGTCACCACGGGCCCCGGGACAAAGGCAAGGAACGGAAAGGTAGGTTTTTAGTCAGTAAAAGTCTGACACTATTTCCCGCCCCACCCAAGTGCGGGATTTGTCATTAGATGATTTTACCTACCAAAAAAAAAAAAAAAAAATGGTGCGAGGGTACCGAACGATTTCCCGCGAGGCGGCGACCCTCCTTGCTGGCCAACCGCCGTGGGATCTGGAGGCAACAGTCCTTGCACACATGCACGACAAGCGCATGGAGATGCAACGCCGGGGCTCATGGCGAAATGGCGTCAGCGACTATCGCAACCTCGTTCGGGGCGCGCCACAATTGGGGCGATAAGGCCCATCCTTGAGGCGTGGCTGGAAAGACCTCACGGCGTTCTCAACTTCCGCACGACGCAGGTGCTTACCGAACACGGAAAGTTCGCTTAGTACCTGTTCCGGATTCGTGCGGAGGATTCGCCCGGGTGTCGCCATTGTGCGGAACGCCCGGAGGACACGGTGGAGCACACTGTAGAGGTGTGCCCCGCCTGGGCGGAGCATCGCCGTGTCCTCGTGGGGGCGATCGGCGGCAGCGATCTCTCTCGCCGGGCCTTGGTTCAGGCCATGGTCCGTAGTGAGGAGGGATGGCAGGCGGTCGCCTCCTTCTGCGAAGCAGTAATGCTAGAGGCCGACCGAATCAGGCAGAGGCAACGGGTTGCTCGCCCCAGCCGCCGCCGGGATTCCGATCCCGATTTCCGGCCACCGTAAGCGCGGGCTTGCGGACGGCGTGCAATGGGTAGCACGCTGTCCGATCGTCCGGTAACCGACCGGACCGACGTCGACGGCGCGTTCTGTTCCCGCGCGCCTCAAGGAGCTGTCAGCACACCGAAGAGGCCCAGCCTGCTAACTGCAGGCAGGCAGGGTCGAAGCCTACCGGGGTCATGGCTTAATTTCCGAAAGGAATACCCGGCCCCGGCACGATAGGCTACGAAGGAACGGGGTAGGTTTTTAGTCAGTAAGAGTCTGACACTACTTCCCGCTCCGCCCAAGGGCGGGATTTGTCATTGGATGATTTTACCTACCATAAAAAAAAAGTGGTACATCTGTTTCAGAGGAGGATGCAGATTTAACTCCCTCTACATTGTAAAGCTATCGATCAATGCTTGAATTCTAATATTAAGAACTAAACTAATCTTACCTCCTCTTAAGACGCTTTAATGGAATTGCATTCTATAAGTCATTCATTAGTATTTCACCAATGCCCGGAACAGGATCTGCTCATGAGTCGCCACGGCTGAGCTATTTGGGTCGCCACTACGATCACCTAATTATAAAGAAATCATATATAATTAGAATCATATCTTGTCATAGCGAGCAATTATTTTATGACTTAACAGCATGGTTTATCTACAGCGATAACTATTAAAAATTATAACCAATAATATTAACAAACCCCGTAATCTTGAAAACGATAGTAGACTATTTCAAGACTATTGCATCAGACTTGGAAAAAGAGGGAGTCTATAATGTAACTAGCGTGTAGGTACATTACCGTCGTTACGCTAACTTACTTTCATGTATGTACTTAGCATAACACATTTGTAGGCAGTTAGAATAAATGATTGCACAATTAGAGGCAAACGAGGCGCTCTTCACATTAATAATGCGTTGCGGTCAATTTAACATTCACATTACCTTGCGATAGGACGCTGCCCGAAGAAACGGGCACACCTGTCTAGACGAGCACCGCGCACACTTCGACACATCGCTAATGACACAAGGCCGAGGCTGAGCAATGCATCTCCAAACCGCACCGCAGCCACCAGAATCGAGATAAACAACAACACGTTTAAATAAAATTGTTGCATAAAAAATATCATCAGGTTAGTTAATATTATATTGGTTTTACGTCTTAATATATCGCAAGAATCTAGGGTCCCTGACCTTTGAAAGGCATGTTAGGACTCAGGGGCTGAAGACAACTAGCAGAGGGCTCCGATAAAAATGTTTAAATGAGAATATGAGGTCAATCGAGGATTATCTCAGTAAGAGTTACACAGTGCAACCGAGGACAATGCCCGTTTCCTGGAGCTATTTTAGAATATGCATACTACTATAATGAGTTTTCAAAGACTTTTTTTTTATGAGGAAAATCATCCATTACCATGTTCGGTGAAGACAAGCTACACTTCAAAGAGAGGACTTGCCTTCGTGATTATGGTACGCCAAGTTTTGGAAGGCTAAAGTGGACTATTATTTAGAATTGTGGTAAATGTTGTTAAAATGTAGTTAATAAAGGCAAGAGAAAGATGAAGCTCTGTTCCTCATCTGTGTTTACTACGACAGGCCAATAAAGGCAAGCAAAAGAGGAAAAGGAACATTGTTCTGCGGGGTTGCTATTGCCCAACAGTTCGTCACAAAATTGCTCTTCTCTTTGAGGTGGAACTACATTTAATAACTTCTAACGCTTTCAAAGGGCACGTCAAACTGTTGTTGACTGAAATAACACAGGAATTGAAGGAACACAGGAGGTGTTCCTTGACATTTTCGATGACACCCGCACTTGTCAATGGCGTAAAATGACTCTTGTGAACTCTTCAACAAACACCAAAATTGTGTGTTAAGTTACTAGCTACTAACCAGGTATTGTGAAACATTTAAGAGACGAGTTTGAGTAGTGAGTTTCCTATTGTCAAGCTTACACTGCAGCAAACCAAATTGCGTAAAACTGACCCACCCACCAACAGATTTAAAACAGAGTGCCTAGTGTGAGTTTGTTTTACGCTAACGCGATCGACACGTTTATGACGTTCAAGCCTCCGATTGGGCCGCTCCAAGCTCTTGACCAATCAGAAAGCCAAACGCGGCAAACTTTTCGATCGCGTTAACGTAAAAACAACTCACACTCAACGCACTTGTGTCATTCAAAGCGTCTACTTGAATAGAGTTTTTTTTTACTAATGCGACTTACATTAAAAGCATGGGGTTTAGATTTTATACAATAATTTTATTTTAAAAACTTAACTAACTTCCGAATAGTTTGCAAATTTTTGCCTGAACCGCGTAAACGTTATCTCGTCTAGCAAGATTAATTAAGCAGATAGTAACTAGATATGTAAATGAAATTCCTTTACCTCAGAGCAAGATGAATGTCAAAATGTAAACTTGTCAAAAGGTTTGAACTGTTAAACGTGGAGTAATTACACGCTTCCATGTTCTTACATAAAATTTTAAGCGTGAAGTCGTAACAATATTTTAGGTGACACGTGTAATAAAACTTGCTCTGAAGTCTCGACAATCATTCGCTTGTGCCGTCGAGTTTAAAGCGAGACATTATAAAGTTACCTACTTAATCTTAAGTTTTGATAACTTGCCTTAGACACTCTCATGTTATGACTTAGTATTTTATGAAATTATGTAAGTCTCCATAGCTTTTTTAAAGGCTATGACCACAAGTGTTCCAAAATAGTAAAAAGTTATACAAAATAGTAAAAAAATTCAAAGATTAAATATCTGTAGATGTAACTTGTCGGTCTATACGGTCTATTCGCATAAGCATTACCTGAAATTACTTCATCACTCTACGATGAAAAATAAAAAAAAAGTTATGAAAGACGCGTAAAATTAAGAGGCATAACATTGTTCGTAACAATATTTTAAAAATAGAATAGTGTACGCGCGAACGACTGCAGATTCACTCGAGTTATTAACCGTTGTTTCATTGTTTAGTGTCATGGTCACACTGCTCAGTGTGACCAGTGAACAGTGTGAATAATCAAGGAAGCGGGAGCCGGCCCTGGCCGAGATACACACGCGCCCATTCATTCACATTCACTCACCAAAAGAACAATAAATACGACGATACGGAGCGCCTACGAAACGTCACACCCAAAAACCGCAATTTATACTCGAACTAGAATTTAATTTACCTCAATTAACAACCGTGAACCAAATGACTTTTAAATAGTAATCGATGTAGGTATACATCAAATTACAGTACATTTTTACAAAACTTTGTAATTACATACTGGATCATTCGCTTTCTATTGATTTCATAGACATTTGTGCTGTCGACAAAAGTTCTGTACAATTATCTACATAATTATGTTTATGGACATGGTAGTAATTAGTGATAGTATTATTATTATTTACCGTTAAATTACGCATACTAAATAAAGCTTCTTCATGATTGATTTCGACTTCAATTCAAACCAGTCAAATGCATATTTCATGGAAAGTCGAATTACAAAGCGCGCTTTGGCATGTGCCCTGAATTATAGCAGACTGCAATAAAACTGTAGTCTAGTCCCACCTTTGTCTAAATAATCCACTTCCTGTCGAGTGGCCGCGCGTCCGCTTTCGCCCTCAGTGTGTGGAATCTAGCCAGACCAGACGCTACGCTCCGCTGCCTGAGAAAAATGTGTCTACCAACATAATAGCTTCAATAGTTCTACAAATCACATTTAGCTAATAGCTTTATGGCGAACTAAATTTGATAAATAATCATTTTGATTGATGTCTACATTATGTATTACTGTCATTGTTATGTAAGACTCAAGCGTAACATATACTTTTCAATAAATAATAATAAGACCGGAGTTATTTTTCTTTTCTGAACACTGCTATTAAAATAATTGCGCTTTTGTCTACTTGAATTTTGCTGAATGCATTGCATGGACGGCATGACAACGCATTTTTCAAAATCACCTGCGTTTATCCTTGACATACTTTGGTACCATATTAAATAAATAATAAATCACAATCCAAATGATCTTATACAGTTATAGTCCTTAGGTATTTTACACTTATATGTAATGCATTCTTGTAGTCACTGATCCGTAGTGGACACAAACAATAGTCAGTCAAACATACGCTGAAATGTGTTTCTTGACTAAATGCAAATCAAAAACCTGTCCCTTAATTAAGTAAGTAACAGAATTGTGTCTGAAATAATACAGATTGTCGTTAGACTTCACAGATGGTTTCACGGTGACTCCCCAAGACACTGTGCAAAGTATTTATTACTCTTCGAGATTAATTATTGTTAGTAGGTAGGGTACCTACCCTTACATAACCACAGATAATAATTGATATGATTAATTCAAGGTTCACATTAAGAGTCTTGTATCTATGATTTGTATCAGATCATATAATTTCCCCAACTCGAACAATTCCATCAAGTATTGTCATAGAATATAATACTAGCGTAGTATACACAATGACTAATGATAGTACAAGATCATGAAGAGTCACGTATGTAATTACGTATATGTCAACATTAGTTTAAACAGGTAAAACAAACTGCATAATGGACATATAGGTAATCAAAGATTTTTTAGAAAACCAGACCACCTTTCCGACATTTCCATATCACGTAGACTTTGCACGTAGACTATAGAGATAGGATTGTTTACATTCGATTCATTCGACATCAAAGTGATGTGACAATGAAGTCACGTGAGGCTTGCGACACATGGTAGGCGCCAGACGTCTAGACGGCCCGTCGCGTCACCTGAAGGCTCTTCAGGAAGGCCGCCAAAATTCCTCTCCCCAGCGCCGTCGCCACCGCCGCCCGCGCCTCGCCGACGGCAGGCGGCCTCTACTTACCTATATACGGTACAATTCACGAGGCAACTAGGTAGTAGGCACAACTTACTATACAAAAAAACATTACTATAATCCGAGACTTTAATGGTTTTGTCGTTGATTGCTCAGAGCCCACCACCACCAACTACTTTTAATCCTGAAAGCCATTCGTGATTCTTGTATTTAGGTTAAATGTTCGAGGCTGATATTCTCTTTAATAAAATGAACACTTACGTATGTTGTGTTTTCGCTTTACCTATGAATAGTTTCTTATCCACTAATCTAATATTTTTGATCACGCAGTGGAAAAATCTATCTTTACGTAAAACCTTTCTGTACACGGATATTTGTTATTATTGACATGCCCACTATTAACCTGTGACTATTAAAATTGCAGACGTAGTAAAGCGATTTTTCACAAAAAAAAAAAATAGTTAGTCGGTCGTAAATGCTGCAATAATTTAAATTACGAATTTAATTACGAGACTTCTTACGAGCAGAGGCCAAGGGTACTTAGAGGGCCTTTTTAATTCAAGCTCGCTACAATTACAATTTGCTAGCTACAATTAATTGGTATGATATAACATTGCGAAATTTGAAACATTCTGTATGATAATAAATAATTGATTGTCCAAAAATAAAATGGCTCGGTCTAATTAAATCCGTCTGCTGAGCTGACATTTTACAATGTTGCGTCATTAAATCTGTGAGACTTGTATCAGCCTGTTTTATTAAAACCCAGGGTTTTATGATCCGGTATATGAACCAAATATTGAAGCACTTATGTGTATTTTATGTCTCTCCAACTTACGATTACTGCCTGTGGTTCCTAACATCTCAAAGTTGATTGTTTAACAAACTAATCACAGCCTTTTCAAGTACATTGTGCCGAGTGGAGCTAGAAAGAGAGTAAGACTTTATTGACTAAACCTACCGGTTCTCCTTCAGTTGCCTTTCACTTTTCAGGGCCGAGGTAATTCTTTCAAGCAATTCTGAAATTCTTTCCAATCCCGCAGCCCTTTCCACTCTGATACAATTATGTATAATGTGTGTCTATATTATAACTAATTGTATCTGTAAATAAATGGTTTATTTGCACTTTCAAGTTTACTAAGTTACAATAAATTAGGTCGAAAGGTTTAATTAATAGTGTTATTTAAGTGTTAGGTATATAGCTGATACTAAGACAACTTAATATCTTCTATATATAGGTATCAGCACCCACCTCATAATCATTAAGCAAAGATTTAAGAATCCTCGTTATCACAACCGAATGCAAAAGTTAAGATTAATTAAAAAAAAAATGTAATAAACGTGGTCACATAACTGGGCTCAAACAGTGTAAATTGTTGAATAAACACTTAATAAACTAGTGCGCTCCACCATCAACGATTACATCACTACTTACCTTATCAGGTAGGATCGCATTCAAGCACTAGTTTATGTCATTAAAAGAATCGTCGTATCGAAAAGAAGTAAGAAAAACAGATACTGTTCTCCGATGAAATGAGTAGCGTCACAATTCAGACTTGTTGATGTTGATCGACAACTGTTATAGGTCTCATCTTCAATTTACTTATAGGCTTCTGCCAGCGACATCGCCCGCATGAACGTAAGTTTCTTGATACAAACTTTAGACACCCGTTTTATCCTCTTAGGGGGTGAATTTTGTAAAATGCTTTCTCAGAGCTCGCCAACATCATAAAAGGAAACCTTGAGCAAAATGTCATGCTCCTAGTCTCAGTATTTTCGGCTGTGTATTGATCCGATCCGACAAAAACGCGCTCTTATTCCACCGCTTTCAAGCACGCAATTGACAGTTTTCCACACTAGGGCAGAAAAGTGCGCGTGCCCGCCCCTGCCACAATGTTATTGTAATGAAATAGCTCTACGGCTACTGCGGACCATACTTTCACGGGTTCGGATCGACTTCGGATCGGATTCGGCCCGGAGATAGTGCGAAACCGCTCTAAGTCAGTCAGTTTATCCTTTTAACTTTCATATATAGATTTATATCATTATCTAAAAAATAATCTTATTATCCTCTGAATAACAAGAGGACTTGAATCTATAATTTCGCTCTTTACTTTTGATCTCCAGATAACCTCGTTATTTTCTCTGGTCGTTAGCGTTACTGGATATTGTAGAAAATTTTATCTTGATCGCTACTTATTTTATAAGTAGGTTAGGTACTGAAGTCTATTGAGACAAATGTTTTTTTATTTTAATTTTTTTTATAATTGTTCCGAAATATACCTACGTATTTTTATACCGTACTATGTAGATGATAACATCTCTACCTATGGAGACTTGAGTCGTTATGAATACAATGGGCAACGAAGGCCACAGTTGTGGTGTTAATCAGTAAAAGTCTGACACTTATCTCGCTCTACCCAAAGCAGAAGTTATTTGATGATTTCACTCAAACTGAAAATAAGAACATAACCAGATCGATATCGTTCTATATTAGTAGAAATCATCAATATAACCCTCTCAGTTCGTCTAACCCTATTCAATGTCAATTTCGGGGTTCTATCTAGGGTTACCAACTTTTATTAGAAAAATAGAGCAAATCTCATTTCAAAGGAGGTAAATAAAGAGTACAGAATTATAAAAAGTAGTGTTACTCATAACAATCTTACATTGTTTAAAAAAAAAATTGAATCCCTGTATCTCTTTTCCCGCCACTTCACATTCATGAAAATAGATAACGTTCTTTGGTTTCGGTTTGCATCATATAGTAAGTAACACTGGTATAGTAAAAACTGGGCATAAAGATTATTTTAGCGTCCTCCATTAGTGTTATAGATTATAGAGTACACCTACATGATATAGAGTACAATACTCTAACTTAGAGTACGGTTGGCAACCCTAGTTGTATCTGATGATTTGCATGATTATAACTCAGTAAAACCATATTTGTGTTTAATTAAAACGCTCAAAACTTAAAGTAAAACCTTAAGTTCAATTTCGATTGAGTGCATCCGTTGTTTGGTTTATATGGAACCAGACAAGAAACAACTTCCACAATAATGAAATACTACAAGAATTATGGTAGATTCCGTATGGTATTACTACTCGATACTCATCCATTTGACAAAATAATCGCTTAAAAACTGAGTAGCCTTGGTTTAATGATAACCACCCACATTGACGACGAAACGGTAATCAGACTATAATGTAAACATTGACGATAAGTGTTCCCCAGTTGGATTTTTCCAGAAGAGGTTGTGTTGACCTCATTCGTGGTAGACAGAGCATAGCGTAGCGTAGCTAAGCAAACATTAGCGCAGACAAAACTAGTGCAAACGTAGTGTGTCAGAGGTATCAGTGCTATCGGCGTGGATGCTGATAACGAACGGCCTGAAGATAATAGTCGGTCGGCAACTAATGTGAATATTAATTAATTAACTATTTATTAATTAATATTAATTAGATGCTCTCAACTACAGCCAAAAGTTAAAGTGGAAATGGGTAGGTCATGTAGCACGCCTTAAAGATCATAGATGGACAAAAACCGTTACATTATGGAAGGGCCCATCGGGCAAACGATACAGAGGAAGACCGTTCACTAGATGGGATGACGACATTAAAATTGCCGGCCCACAATGGCAACAAATAGCCCAAGACCGAGAAAAATGGAAAGCTTTGGAGGAGGCCTTTACCTGAGGGGGGTTCCAGTACAATAAAAACGCGAATGCCTACCTACTGAAATATGTATAATTAGGATATATTAAGACAATTTAGGTTACATAAATATTAATTTTATTTCTGTATTTTTCCATTTATTTGTTAATTAAGTATAGGTTAGGTTAGTAACAACATTCTTTAAGTTAATTTGTAAAACTGGAAATATAAGGCTTTTTTATTTTATTTATTTTTATGTTTGTTTTGTACAAGGATACTTAAAATAAACTATCAGCAAAATTCTTTTTCAATACACTTCCTTGAAAATTGACTCTTATCATCCTACGATTAGGTTCAACATGCCATGTATTGCCATGTACAATTGATTTTTTTTTCCGATTTCGTCACGGTGAATAGTATTTTTTTTTAAGCAAAGAGGCGACCATTTTTAAGGTTTAATATTTAAATAATTATATTATTTTTTATTATTTTCTCATGAATCATTCTGTCTATTGATAAAAACCACATTGATCGTGAACAAACAGACAGAAGCGGTGGAGGACTTTGGAACTTTGTTTTACTACAGGATACCGTCATGTTTGATCATCGACCTGCAGACCTCAGCAAGTTGCAACACTGCTGTGCAAACAGATTACCTTACTTCGATAAGTTGCTTGGAATAGTAACTAAGCGGCAAATGTTTATACTTAGCGAAAAGTGATGATTTAGGAGTTATTATATTATAGCAAATTATTTTTGGCTTCCGCAAATATGATCACGTGTCGGAATTTCGTAACAGATTATAGTGGTTGCCAATTCGGCGTCGGCGAGATACCCATATTTTATTAGTAATTTGTCCCTAGGGGTAAACCCTGTCGCACTACAACTTTTCTTCTTCTTCTTACTCCACGTCACACTTCCAGCCGCTGTAATGGCTCCTTTTCTGTAACTGCAGTGCGTCTCTGGAACTCTCTCCCACTTTCTCTTCACAACAGTCCTTCTCTGGATGTATTTAAGAGGAAAATTAAAGAGCACTTTCTTTCACAACTGACATAATATTAGTATATATTGGTATTTTTGGTATGTATTTTTTTATGTATTATTTTTTGAATATATATATGACTTATTTATGTAGGATTATATTGTACACTGGATCCTAACCTCGAATGTGATCTGTCTCTCTATTACTCAAAGGTTTGCTGGCAGAAAACTCACTGTTGAGTTAAGCTCGGCTTTGTACATCAATTGTCTAATAATTGTATTAGTATTAAGCTTTGTGAACAATAAAGACAATATAACACGTGGGTTTTAATCAATAAAACTCTGACACTTCCTCTCGCTCCAAGACGGGAGAAGTTATTTTATGAAATCCATCATCATCTTCCTGCCCTTGTCCCGTTTTATTTGTGGTAGGTGCAACACGTTTTTTTCTTCCATTTTGTCCTGTCACTAATTACACTATCACTAACTCCCTTTTCTTTCATATCGCTTCTCACATAATCCCTACATCTTTTTGTCCCTACAACTTTTGACCTTTTTTAAATATTTTTGGGAAAAATATAACATGGTGTAAAAATTTATTGGAGTCGATACAGTTACAGTACGTTCGACGGTTCTTGCGCGCCTGAAGTTCGGCTCTTCGAACTTTGGCGCTTGCGCACTCGTAAAAAAATAAATGGTTTGAAAAAATAAATGCCAATAGCATTTGTTATTGCTGTTAACAAATGTTATTGGCATTTATTTTTATAAATCATTTATTTGACGCGCTTATTTTGAGTGCTAAAGATCGCAGAGCCTAACTTCAGGCGCGTCAAGAACCGTCGAACGTACTGTACTGATTCTGAACAAACTATATTCAGGTTTCGCATATACTAAAAACAATGTTGTATAGGGAACTTTAGTTACTACATTTTTGAATTTATGAGCGTATCGTTGCATTTATGTAGATATGTCTATTTTTAGACTACGAATAACCAGACGTAATTATTTGCATCGGTAATCTTCGCTCGCCACGTTTTATTTGCCAAACACGACGCGACGGCTATTCGCAATACCACGAGAAACCAATTTTTAAGCTCTTCAAATGTTTTAAGTTTTTGCGGAACAGTAAATGTCAGCTTAGCCAAACAAAAAGAGTCATAAATAAATTATTACGTGACGTGTTTATGGAAAGTCTCAACACGTCTAGACAAACAGATGATGAATTTAATCTTACGTTTCATCGAAGTTTTAAGAATCGTCTGAAGAAGTTTCCACAACTTCTTCAAGTGATGAGAGTTATGATTATTTTGAATATTATTTACATTGATTAATGACATTGGTGTAAGAATTTTGGGGAGTTCGGATACCAAAGGCAACAAATAAAAAACATTTTTTTTCAGACCAGGTCTGAGGGATTGTTTGAAAGAGCCACTGTGGCAACAGAACGCATAGCGCAAAAGAGCCACTGTGGCAATAAAACGCAAAGAGCAAAATAACCAGCTTGGCAATAGAACTCCAAGGGCAAAAGAACCACCGTGGCAATAGAATGCAAAGGGGAAAAGAGCCACCGTGGCAATAGAACGCAAAGGGGAAAAGAGTCACCGTGGAAATAGAACGCAAAGGGGAAGAGAAGGACTATGGGTGGGTTTTAGTCAGTATAAGAGTCTCCTCGCTCCACCCAGAGCGAGAAAAGTTATTAGATGATTTCCGAACTCAAAAAAGGAGTTTAGAGTATAGTCTGCCTACTCCTAACATAAAAGGTTGAACTATCAAAGCTCTTTATTTCTGACTCCTTCATGACTTTACTTTTCCTAAGTTTTTTATTTGATTTTGATGATTACCCACTCACAAATTATCATACTAACAGACAATATCACTCCATAAATCCACACCCTCACTAAATACACACTACACATCTCGCACCACTTTAGGTTAGGGCGGGATTCGTCATTGGATGATTTTACCTACCACAAAAAAAAAAAAAAAAAACCACTTTAGGTTAGATTAATGTAAATCTATTATAAAAGCAAAATACCACTCACTGATTAATCACGAAATCTCAGAAACTATAGCACTTACAACCTTAAAATTTGGCAGGTAGGTTTCTTGTAGGGTGTAGACATCCGCTAAGAATGGATTTTACGCCCCTAAGGGGGTAAAACGGGGCTTGGAAGTTTTTATGGAAAAACCGACATCCACGCGGGCGAAGCCGCTGGCAGAAGCTAGTATTAATAGTCAAGGATATGGAACTACTCCTGCAGGCTTCTTCATACTAATCGAATGTATGGGAATAACATTATCTCAACAAAATTCGTAGTTAAGTTCACGTCGTTCAAAATGACAGAATGAAATGTAATCGGTTCTACAATGTTCATCGCTACATCCTGCCCCCTACCCAAGTTACTATCGTTTCGTTTAACGTGAAGCCTTGGAGTCGGCCACGCTCCCAATTCCTTTGTTCTGACCACGTGATTAAGCGTTGAGATGACGTCAGAACAAAGGATTTGGGGGCGTGGCTAACTCCAAGCGTTCACGCTAAACTAAACGATTTTGTAACGTGGCTAGGGGGGGTAGTTTTATGGTATAAATGGTACTTACGTTGAGGCATTATCGATTTTAGAAGAGAAACGCTCGTAACTTGGCTAAGCCTGCTGTTCTTATGTTTCTAGAGATAGGCTTTGTTACCTGCGCTTCAGTTTTAAACTATTGCAGCTATCATCGTACTTATATATATTTTTTATTTCTAGTTATAATATGGCATTCTACATTGAACACACACATTAAATAAAACCTTGCATAAAATTGCTATAGTAAATATGCAGCACATTATTTATATGTTGTCACGCGTCAGACAACCTTACAATGCAATCTAAGCATCTCGCTATAGTTGCGTTACCTCATTTTCTGTTCACTCTCGGCGACTCGTATCACATCAGTGACAGCGGCATTACTGTCACGACTGTCGCTGATAAGCATCCTGGTTACATTCTCGACAGTCTGTATGAATTTTAGGTCCCCATTTATAGTAGTAGACATGCATAACGTGACGCTTTTGTACCTCGAAGGTTTACGCAGATATGTAAGGAGAAAACATTTGTCCCTCCAGATAGGAAAACTCAATCTAATTTTGCCCGACAATATAACTAAATAAAATACTATAATGAATCGAACTCAGGACCTCAGATTTATATTTCAAAAAACTAATCATGTAAAAGTGGTACAGTGTTGGCACGAGGAAATACCGTAAGACCCATAAAGAATTGCAGCTTAAGCAGAACAGAAAGGTAAAGGAACAAGGTTGCCAACTAACGTCATCATCATTTGCATGGACGATTACTTAACCTTGTTATGTTCACTATTGCCGGTTTTTTCTTTTATAATAAAACAATATTTCTCTAGTGCCTAGTACAGTCAGGACTCAAACGTGCAGTTGCTCTCTACCGATACTAAAGTTTGTAAAATTTCTTTGTAAAAGAGAGTAAATGGATCATGACCGATTTAGTTTGTACGTTCTGGGCGCACCACAATTGAGGTAATAAGGCCCATCCTTGAGGCATGGCTGGAAAGACCTCACAGCGTTCTCAACTACCGCACGACACAGGTCCTTACCGAACACGGCAAGTTCGGTAAGTTTCTGTTCCGGATTCGTGCGGAGGAGTCGCCCGAGTGTCGCCACTGTGCGGAACACCCGGAGGACACGGTGGAGCACACTGTAGAGGTGTGCCCCGCCTGGGCAGAGCATCGCCGTGTCCTCGTGGGGGCGATCGGTGGCAGCAATCTCTCACGCCGCGCCTTGGTTCAAGCCATGGTCCAGAGTGAGGAGGGATGGCAGGCGGTGGCCTCCTTCTGCGAAGCAGTAATGCTAGCAAAGGAGGAGGCCGACTGCATCAGGCAGAGGCAACGCGGCGCTCGCCCCAGAAGCCGCCAGGATTCCGATCCCGATTTCCGGCCACCCTAGGCGCGCGCTTGCGGACGGCATGCAATGGGTAGCACGCTGTTAACTGACCGAACCGAGCCCAAGTCGTCGACGGCGCGTACTGTTCTCACGCGCCTCAAGGAGCTGTCAGCTAACGTAGAGGCAGGGTCGAAGCCCGCTGGCCCGGCCCCGGCACGAAAGTTAACAAAGGAACGGGGTATCTTCATCTTTTTAGCAAAATAGGCGATAGACATAATTATGTTACAAGGCATAGAGACCAATTAGTACAACCAGGTTTCAGACTGGCTAAAGTGGCCTCTTCTTTCATGGGGTACTGTTTAAAATGTTATAATAAAATACCTCCCCACATATTAGAACTCAATGAAACCAAATTTAAATCTTGTGTTAAACGCACACTGTGTAGACAAGCGTATTATAAGTTGGAGGATTATATTCAAGATAAGAATGCTTGGCTAAATGCTGGTCCAGCTCCACTACCACTAGGGCGTACAGATTGATTAGTTTGAACAATACCACTTTTTTTTTTTGAAATTTGATATTTTTATAGTATTGTATAATGTAGAAGCATTTATTTCTTTAACAAATTTTGTAAATGTGAGTACCATGGGGCAATTTATAGTTTAAGGTCATTGACTTGTTTGACGTAAATGAGCATGGCAGTTGAGAGTTTGTCATGCTCACTCAAATGTCTCACTGATGGTGGCGCGTGTATTGGATCATTCGGTTCCCTTCGAAATGGTTGAGCTGAGTGGTGCTGATATACGCGTCATGTTCGTGAACGGGCGCTGTCAGTTGAGACTGGTCATCTCTTAGCTGCCAGTGGTTTATTTTTAATATTATAATTAGATTTTTTTTTCTTTTTATCTTGTTTACATTGTTCTCACATAATAGCAGCAACAAAAAACATGTAACCGAGATATTTGTAATACAAAACAAGTTTGAAAAGAGTGTCCATGGAGTTTCTTGCACATTCTTCTCCATAGAGATCTACGCTTTGGAATGTGCAATTAGCATCATTTTTTCTGACAGACCGACTTCTTGACTTTTCAAAAGCGCCTGTAAATGGTTTATTTGAAATAAAATGCTTTGAATCTTTGAATTTTTGGTAGGTTTTTAGTCAGTAAGAGTCTGACACTATTTCCCGCTTCGCCCAAGGGCGGGATCTGTCATTGGATGATTTTACATACCAAAAAAAAAACTTCGTAGAAATAAAAACGGAACTCTTCCAAAAATCATAGCAGAACTGTCGCTACAAGTTAAAATTGCTTTGTTTATATATGCGGTCGGTAACTGACTGAAGAAAGAAGGGGAGGGGATACATAGAACTGATCTGATGATGAAGCCGGAAGGTAAGTAAGTACCGGATTTCTGTAGTAAATGAGTGCATCCTAGCCATATTTGGTATTTTTAGAATTGTCATGATGATTTGATGATGGAACCGAATGGCTTTTTGTACATTGAAGTCGGTTGTATTTTTTTTTTTTTTTTTTTTTTGTAAAACGTTTTTTCTTAGCAAATATTTATTTTGAGGTGTCAGTATTTGTTTAATTTGCCTCTAGGTTAAAAATTCGGCACTGAAACAGACATTGTCTGTCTTTGTCTGCCAGTCAACTTTTGGATTAAAAAATACGGTACTTGGTAAACAATAAAACTAATCATTTTTAAATTCAAATTGCCATTTATTTTACGTACCTCTTTATAATAATCAAAATCAAGAATCGGTTCTATTTCTAGGACATGCGGTTTAGTGTATTGTATGCTAAGGAGTACTATGACGAACTTAAAATCATTATGATGTACATAATAATTTGGAATTAGGAACATTCCAAATCATTATGTACATCATAATGATGAGTCAAGGTTATGTAATAGGCGGCACCAAACTTCTAATTTAAATTAACTAAACCTAATCAGTTAATGGAACCATATGTTTTTAGTAATTATTTATTTACTAACATGACAAGTTAGAGGCTTTACATTACATAACATTTACAACATTCCAATTTTATAATACCCACCCAAATTTAAATTGAATCACGTCAACGTAATATTAATTTGTTTTCACTTTTTTCTTTTACTTTCTTTGTTAATTAAAACTACACTAATGAATACGAGTATGAATGATTAAACCCACAAAGACCAGCTTGAATGCGCATACAAAACTTAGTACGAACCGGTACTATCCGGTTTTTAAACTAGTGTTCCACCGATAATATATTAGGTCGTTATATTTAGATATTACGGGTACAACATAGCTTTGAGCTGCATTTATTTCGCTATTAATATTAATGTTGTTAAATTTTAGTTTGTTCATTGACGGATATGTTTTAGGAGTGTAGAAAGTTTTTGTTTCTTTAAACAACGCTGCCACACATTGTTGTGAGACAGGAAAACAAACGATTAAATTGTTTTAAATTAGTACATATGATTAAATAAATTATGGAAAGAGATATCACTTAAACTCATTTTGGATTGTGTTTGCAATACGAGATGAGTCAGTAAATAGTCCGTGTCTATACATTTCGGTCTGTGCGTAGCGTGCCTAGTCTGACCAGATTTACGGGACTAATTTCCGGGCGATTAACGTATAAAAGAATCTAATAATAGACAAGTTTATCGATGTTTGCTAGTCTTCCGGTAAACTTAGACATCATTGTCTGCTTTTTCGGAGTTTCGATTCATGTTGACGAACTGAATTGAGGATCAGTCTAGCTTATAAGTAAGGGCCGAACTGTCGACAAGGATGATATTTTGATCAAACTTGTATGAATCTCATCAGAAGTTCGATAATTCCTCGTCCGAATTATGTCTGAGCTTTTTCGCACAGGAATTTATTATGCACCGGTGAATTTTGGGTCGATTCGGTACATGAAACACTATCGATTTGTAAAAATAAAAAAAAATAAAGTACATTTTTTTCAAACTCGAATTAATTCACGCATGTACGAAATTATTTTTTTATGTAAACGTCAGCTGAGCGAGGCCAATGAACTGTAGGTAGTTAGTACGCGACGACCAACAGCTTAGGTAGCTTTCGGTCGAGGTCAAGGTCATTGACTCGTTTACTTAAAGAAATTAATTTCGTACATGCGTATATTAATTCGAGTTTTAGAAAAAAAGTACTTTATTTTTTAATTTTATCTTTACAAATCAATAGTGTTTCATATACCGAATCGACCCTCCACGGGATTAAAACGACCAAAATTTAACGGTGTATACTAGCTGCTGCCGGCAGCTTCACCGCGTGAATGTATAAAATAGTCCCAAGGGAACATATTTCGGGATAAAAAGTATACTATATGCTATTCCAGGCCATGGCATACCCGAGTACCAAATTTCATCATACCAAATTTCGGTACGCCATGATTATGGCGTCCTTACCTTTCGCATGACGCAGGTTCTCACCGGGCATAGTCAGTTCGGGAGGTTCCTGCACTGAATTCGTGCGGAGGTGACGCCCGGGTGTCACTACTGTGTGGACCGCCCCGAGCACACGGTAGAGGTGTGCCCCGCTTGGGCAGAGCACCGCCGTGTCCTTATGGGGGGTCGGTGGCAACGATCTCTCGCGCCGGACCTTGGTTCAGGCCATGGTCCGAAGTGAGGAGGAGCGGCAGGTGGTTGCCTCCTTTTGCGAACCAGTAACGCAAAGGAGGCAGCCGCACGCGTGAGGCAACGGCCGCCGGGATCCCGATCCTGATTTCCGGCCACCGTAGGCGCAGTCTAGCGGACGGTGAGCAATGGGTAGCTCGTCGTCCGGCCGTCCGGTAACCATCCAGATCGAGCCCAAGTCGTTGACGGCGCGTATTGTTCCACATGCGCCTCAAGGAGATGTCAGCAAATCGTAGGGCAGCAGGGTCGAATCCTACTGGGGCCAAGGGTCTAGGATAGGCAGTAAAAGTCTGACACACCCTCGTGCTCCGCCCAAGGGTGGGAGATGTTATTTCATGATTTTTCCACCCAAAAAAAAAAACTAAAAGTGTGACATGTGCAGCAATAGAATTGATTATCATCATCATCATCATTTCAGCCGAAAGACGTCCATTGTTGAACATAGGCTCCCCCAAGTGTCACCACTCCAGATTCAGCCCCAACAGCCATCTGTTCTGCGAGCAATGTGCCCTGCCCATTGCTGCTTTTGGCGATTCTTCGTGCTATGTCGGCAATTTTGGTTCTCCTGCAGATATCTTAATTTCTGAATTGATCATGCAAGGATATTCCGAGTGTAGCCCTTTCCATTGCTTTTTGGTGTACCTTCTGATAAGGCCCATTGTGAACGACACATGGCTGTTCATCATGACTTTGGTTTTGTCCAAGTTTATTTTATTTCTCATTTTGTCGGAAGCTCTACTGAGGTCATTGATGGCAAATCAATATCTAGTCCACTCCAGTCCAGAACCTTGAAGACATCCTTCATTGCGGCCGTGAACATTTTCGGAGAAAAAAAGCTCTGCCTGACACTCCGCTGCGGGAGTATAGGTTTCGAGGACTGGTTCTGAAATCGGACTGATATTGTGGCGTTTTCGTACGTAAACACTGCAACACTTCGATGTACCGATAGTCAATCAGGCACCGCTAGGTAGAGAGGCAGATTATACTCCTCGGTCTTTTGTTTAACCTGCCTTAGCGTATGTGTGTGGTCTATGGTACTGAAAGCTTTTCGGGACCTGGCTTTTTCGGGAGGCTGGAAGTTAGTGATGACTCTGCAAAGCAGCTTATAGACATGACTTAGAAGTGAGATGGGCCTGTAATTCTTGAGCAGTACTTTATCGCCCTTCTTAAAGAAGGGTACCACTAGACATCTGCTCTATGCCTGTGGTGTTTTTCCCTCGATAATGACGGAATTAAACAGCTTCTGAAGGGCCTTATGGATCGGTTTTCCACCCGCCCTCAGGAGTTCCGCTGTAATCCGTCATCACCCGCCTTGATAGAGTTGATACTCAATTTATTTTAGCAATATATCATCTATTGTATGTAGATTACATTTTCATTATGTTCTCATAACTCTAGTTTTACACTAAGAAATTATGTCAAATTATGGACCGAGCCATCGCTGTGATTTTTAAGAACTATGTAGATATAATTTAACTTAAGCGAACAATGTCTGTGTATAATAACTAACCTACTGTGCATAATTTTATGTATTAATAAAATTGCAGTAAAATACTTTGTAACATCTACAGATTTGCAGATAAAAATTTATTACTACTTACTTTGTCTAAAGTAAACACAGATACGTCTACCAATCTGAAGTAACCTGGGTGAATCCGAACCGTGAAATAATAGTTTGCAACGATAGAAGTTAACATTGAATTTAAAATTTAAATTTAAGATACGTTCCTGGCACAATAATTAAAATAATGTAACTAAACAGTTTAATCGATTTTTATTTATATATGTATACCCTTCCATTTGATACCCCACACAGTTTTGATTGTGCATTCTTACTTCACCCTCCCCCCCGACATTTTAATGGCTGAACCGTCTAAAAACCATCGCTACCTGCATAAAAAACTTGCTTTCAATAAAAAATCACATCCATATCTGTTCATACGTTTAAGAGCTACGGTGCAACAGACAGACAGACAAACATATATAGCTGTCAAACTTATTACATTACTTTTTGCGTCGGGAGTTAAAAATAAAGTATTAAACCTAATTTTGCTACCATTTCTGTTTTTGTCTCTTTAAAAAGTTATCAGTCCTAAACTATCCAGAAAATAGAAGCGTTACGTTTTTACACAATGACTACGTTTCCAACCGATATTCGTAGCCCATTTAAAGTGTAACTGACATTAATTTCTCGCTTCATGCGCACTGCGTTTTAATTATGTATATTACATGTAGATCATCGTGCTTTGTAGTAACAGTCAGGTGATTACGAGGTGTCACAGGCCACGTGAACATAACAACGGTGGTCTGTGGAGTGACGGCAGACGGTGGACGAGCGGTGCGGGTACGGCGAGCTGACTCACGCGCCCGCTGTCTGGCCGGCGTCGGCGCTGCCGGCAGCGGCCGCGGCGCGAACTAGGCGCGCGCCCTCGCCCCGACCTTGCCTCGACACGGATTTATTGATGCGTCACCACGAGACACGACGCATGCCGCTTGACGGCTCGACGACTCGACTCGACTTACGTGCCGAGTAACGTGCGAGTTTGCTCAGCGGAACCGATTCAAGTAGCGGTCCACCAATTTGTTCCACATAGGATTATACTATTGAAACGTTCGTGATTATTTGAATTGCGCTATCTCGTTTCAGAAGACATAATTACGACGTTGACAATGGGCGACGCAATTCGTGAGACAATTTATATAATGACGGAGATTATCTCGTATAAATTGGCGTGACCCACTTATAAATAAACTACGATTATATAAACATAGTACAGGTTTCATACAAAAGTTTTGAATACTAAAAGTAATTTGTTTTTTTAACAATTGCTACATGCAATTTTTATGCTTACCTACACATTAACTACATATTTTTTGGTTTTAGTGCAAAGTATATTATACATTAAAACAAGGGATATAAAAACCATTTAATAATTAAAAGTAACTAAAAATAAGCAAAAATATAGCGTCCAAAAACTCATTCGCATCGCTGTCCTGAATGTGCCCAAAACTGCAGAGGATAAACGTTGCCATACTGTGGCAATGTTTGTCTGTTTTTATTATTATTGATAGGATCGCGTTTGACTCCTATTTCACCTGATGGTAAGCGATGATGTGGCCGACGATAGAGCACGCTTGCTTAGAAGTAATCGACACTCTAGAAGTAGAAGTATTCTCTCTTGACATAAAGACCCCTAGGTTGTAGCTATCACGAAACACAGATTCCGGTAGGGAATTGCACTCCTTAGCTGTACGCACAATGAATATGTTCCCAAAATGCTTTGTACATTAGGGTTTTTTTTTTCTTTTTTTTGGTAGAGTTAGACTCTTACTGACTAAAAACCTACCCTGTTCCTTCCCTGCCTTGGTACATATGGGTGGGATGTCCACCATGTACCGATGGCGCAACGCTGTACGTCTAGTAGTCCGATGATGGAATGGACCTGGTGATGGAATGGACCGGGTGGTAAATTCCAACGGACATTCCCCGAAATGTAAACGGTAGTAAACCGACAGGCTCTAACTCGGCATCGATGCTCAAGACTTTGTAGTTTTGACTCGATATGCATCATCACCGATGATCTTTTTGGTCGCTTCTCAATTGACTCCAGGGCATCAAACTGATATTTAGAAGTCCCATCCCAAAGATGAGAGCAGTACTCGATTGAACTTGCGCATGATAAAGTCTAAAGTCTTCTTATTCTGGATCACTCGCTTGTAAACAAAGCGTTTAGATAGGTAATTATATAATTTGTGAGCACTCGGACCACAAGGCCCAAGAGTTTCATCCCCAATCGGCTATAGTTTTTCCGCCTCTTGAGCACAGCAAGTTGAGCTAGTAAGATGGGATTGCGCGTCCCACACAAAACGCCTACTTATCTTCAAAGGAAAATAGACTTACCTTTTCTTGCCATAGCCGTTTTGAATACGTAAGTAGCTTGTAATCGCAATTATCGTACATAAAAATGAATAAAAAACATGTAATCAATAGATTTTTTGTCAATTTATAGCACGGTTAATTTAAGCTTGCGTTACGATAAAGCACACAACCTTGGCAAAAAATTACAACTGCATATGCCTGATAACTACAGCAGACAATGATATTTTCTGTTATACCTAACTACAGAAAATATTATATTTACAGCAGAAAATAAAATATATAGTTTAGAAAATGATTTGTTGGTTGCAAAAAAGGTTTTAGAAACAATAACTTAAGCCAAACCCGCCAATAAAACAAAACAACTAGAGTGATACATTTGTTTTTATTGTCTTTCCTTGTAGACTGATCTAAGTGCAATATTGGTTTTTTTGTTATACTCTTGCAATATGCTTAAAAACGATCATAAACATAGAAAAACGTGTACAAACATAGTTTTTGCTGAAATATGCAAAATTTAAAACAGAGATTTCAGTAAAAGAGATTTTCTGTAACCGTATTTCGTAGTACTTAATGTGCGCAGAATGAGGCGTATCGTCACTGACCGTGATTACCAAAGGTTACTGAGAGGAATTTAAAAAAATAGGAACCTCACTGCCAGGTACACACACTCAGTAGCTCGAATATCCCATTTCACGACCTAAACTGAACTTTTAAGGGATGGAGCTATTTAGGGTGTATACCTCCCAATTCCCTCTTTCTCGCTCGCGCGCTTGACATTGTAAAACGTCATGGTGAGGCCCAGTAGCCATAACTCTTCGACAAGAATAAAATGATCCAGTTTAAATGGACTTGAAAATATCAAAGATTGACAGAGCAATCAAACCGTGAAGTAAATTGGTAAATTTTTTGCACTAGCATATTCATTATTATTATTTTTTTAAATCTTGTCAATCTAAAATTACCTGCAATATTTCTGTTTTTGATAACCTGTCCTAGCCTATGTTCGTCGCTAAGTAAGCGAAGAATTTAGTCTAGAGCGTGTGATTTCAACCACCACTCATGACAGTGGTAGCGTAGTAGATGATGTAGGAGTGCTTCGAGCCTTGGCAAAATGTTTTTGAGTGTGAACCACATTGACTCTATAAAGTACTGCAAACTACACGGATCTGAACTTCTACCTTCAATGTGTTACCAACTGTATGAAACAAGGAACTTTAACTTCTCTCTCTCTCTAACGTGTTTTACCAAAAAATATTTTCTGCCGTGATTAAGACATAGCCCAGCAAAATATTGATTTTATCTAAGGTATTGTAAAGTAAAAAAAAAAGTATTGTAAAGGCATTGTAAAGTTAAATACACAAAAAAACGTTTGAATTTATTTAAATAAAAACTGAAAGATTTGGTGGGGGCATCATACTTGGTCAATGTGTAGGTACTCTTATGTTATTTTATTTTTCAAGATACCTAGTTAGATTAGATACTTAAACAAGAATCCGAACTTTTATTTTATTGTTATAAGTAATGTTAAATGAAAAAAAGTCACATTTGTTGTACCTATTAGAAGCATATTTTCATTTATATTTGCAAATAAATTATAGTCTAACACTAGAACTTATAAAGAAGTAATCACTCGTGGCTAAATAATTTCTTATTAAGTCATTACTTAACGTTTGAAATCTTCATTCAAAATTTAATTCTTTAATAGACTTTCACAGCTAAAGGTCAAAGTGAGATTTCATGTAATTATTATAATATCGGCGTTATTATTCGAAAAACTATTTGAAAATGTATTAGACTCTATACTTATACAACGCAGATTATTTTATTTCACATAGTGTTTTTTTCATACCTTTGAAAACAAAGCAAAGTCAAGTCACTTTGTTTTTCATAAATAAATAAAATACAAACAAGCTTAATTTATGCGTAGGTAAAAGTTGAAAATGACATAAATATCAAATCGACATTACAAAAAGCGGTTGCTCGGGGAAATAAATGTTGCTTCAGAACATTCTTACCCAGTTGGGAAGGCAGGTGAGTGACGCGATGATTGCAACACGGTGGGCCTGACGTCACGTCGGAAGCCCGACGTCAAACGCACGACGTTGACGTCAAATGCCCAACGTTGGATGCCCGGAGCCTGAAGGCTATCAGGAAGAACGCTGTCAACTGCTTTCTACAAAAGCCTGAATTACGTTTCTATACTTTACTAAAATTACTTGCGACTCGAGCGAATTTTATAATAGTTGAGTAGTTTTTAATCACGGTATTGTGCCCGAAACCTTTTAAGCGGATATTTTCTCCTGAAAAAAACATTTTTGAAATTCAGACGATTTACATTTAATGACTTTTGCCAATTCTTACATTTAATGAGTTCTGCCTTCAGGATAATTCGTCTGCATTCGTCTGTATCGATACACACGCGCGTTTTTATTTAATGTCCACACGATCGTCTTTCGCTTGTAACGCTTGTTAATGGGAGTAGCTAATTTTTTTTTTTTCATACGAGGTTCTGGTTAAAAACGCAATATGCCAGCGCCTTTAGATAGATACACACGTGCGTTTGCATCGCGTCTGTATCGCTACACACGTGCGTCCGGGGTCGGTTCAAACGGGTGTTTGAATTTATACAGGTGTGCAAAGGTTTACAGGCTGCGTCTGACTCGCGCGCTTATCGCGCCTATATCGCTAAATCGCTACAAATGAGCGTTAACGGCGCCTTTAAAAAACGTGGTGTGTGTATAGGCTCTTATAGTGTTGTGATACCTTTTAGCTGAACTGTCAAAGAATAACGCCATCTACTGTCACGAACTGGAATAATTCATGTTAAAACAACATTTTAATTAGAGATGGCGTTGTATTCCGTTTTTATCGTGATATTTTCCATATTTTCTCACCTTTTAAGCTTTCCTTGGACTATTAAGAATATTTCAAGACTAAAATTAGCCAAATTGGTCCAGTCGATTTCGAGTTTTAGCGAGACTAACGAACAGCTATTCATTTTTACATATAAGATGATATAAATATATATATAGACTAGCGGTTCCACTTGACATTGTTCTGCCCGAAAGTTGACAATATGTCAAAAAAAAAAAAATAAGAACTTGATTACAGCACCACCTACCGGGTCCAATTGAGTTTTCAAACCATCCAGGGCCCATTCAAATACACGCAAAAAATTACTTTCAAATCGGCTCAGCCGTTTAGGTGGGGTTAGATGACAAACTCACGTATAGAAAAATTATATTAAATACCTAAAGACAATACAGGTACTCTACTGAAACATAGAAACAGATAAACAAAGCCAAACGTTACCGACGTACGAGATAAACCTTACTAAACATATGATGTAGGTAGTACAATAGTACTACTATACTACATGATATAGATATGTAGGTATATTGTACTGCAGCCCGCTGACTACGCACACGGCTACTACACACGGATTTAATGGCCCATAACTATATAATGTCAGCCAGTGGCGCCGACTTTTAGTAAACCTCATGGGTGCTGATGCTCATTAGATGACGCGAAAAAGTGGCGAAATTTGAGAAGAGCAATGCTTACTGATCAACCGACAAATAAATAAATATCCAAATTACATACTGCGTACTTAATTACTAATTATGTTTGATAAAAATATAATTAGATTTGTGTTGGTGTGCTTAACCAGCGATCTAAACCACTGCGCTAAAAGGGTCGCCGGGTAATGAAAACACACCCATCCCTAAAAGGCGATTACTGATCTGTTTCTGGGTGTATATTCTCAGGGTTGCTCGGCACCCACTGTTTATTGCTCATGAGTGCTCGAGCCCCCGGGCACCCACAGAGTCGGCGCCCCTGGTGTCAGCAGTCGACACTCGGTAGTGGCGCGGTGATATAGTAGAAGCTATGTTAAGTTTTCTGTTGTGTATGGAGCGTCCTACGATAAAAATGGAAAAAGCGAAATGTATTGTTTGAATTATTCATATCTGGGAAAATATTCCAATCGATAAATGCAATTGAAATGTAATTTTGTTACATAGTCTTGATTCTCTTGAGGAAACAATAACAACGAGAATTCGTTTTATTTTTTATTAACAGACTTCAAAAAAGGAAAAGGTTCCCAGTTCGTCGGAATCTTTTATTTTTAGGGTTCCGTACCTTAAAAACGCCCTTATAGGATCACTTTGTTGTTCGTCTGCCTGTCTGTCTGTCAAGACCTTTTATCACGGCAACGCGTGGAAGTATCGAGTAGAAATTAAAACCATATACTCAAGTGTGCGGTCCCCTGAAGCTGTGAAAAAATCAATCTTCTATGTTAACGAAAAACAAGATACAGCCGTTTGTGTCACAAAAAACGTGCATTTTGACACTCTCAAGGGAATCAAAATTCATAGGATATTTCCTGTTAACCTAGAACCTTGAAATTTGACATGAAGCAAGGTCTTATAGCTCTAATATGGGAATAAATCTGAAAACTGTAAATTTGCAATTATATCACAAAAAACAATACTTTTTCGATTCGGAAAAATTGTCGAGGCTCGATTCGAGAATTGGACTATTTACATAAGGTAATTTGTACGGAACCGTCAGTGTGCGAGTACGACTCGCACTTGCCCAGTTTTTTTAAATCGACTAAATTCGAATGAAGTCGGTTGGTTTTATTTGGGTAAATAAATTCTGATATTGATATCTGTAAGACCTCACTTGATTGATGGTTAAATTGAATACGGCGCGCTTACAACGTATATATCATCTTATCTTTTATGTTGAGTCAATTCTAAAGAAGCGAGTCAAGAGAATCATCAGTCACTCGTCGAGTCAAAGCTTCAGTCTTGAGCATCGACGTCAAGTTGCTAGCCTGTAGGTTTTCTACTGGTTTCATTTCGGGGAGTGTGCGGAATTGCATAGCCTAATTCCGCTAAGCCTGTTCCATCATCAGGCCACGCACGTAGTTGACATCCCACAGCAAAACAAACAAACTAAACGTTTTTTTGGACAAATTCATTAATTAAAGAGTGGAATTCCCTACCGGAGTTTGTGTTTCCTGATAGCTACAACTTGGGGATCTTTAAGTCAAGAGTGAATAGATAGGCAAGCGTGCTTCATCGTCAACCACATCTTCGCTTTTCATTACATGAGATAGTGGTCAAGTTTGAGCCTATTAAGAATAAATAAATATATAAATACTAAGTACCGGTCCCGATAGACCTTGTCCTGCCCAAAGACTTCGTCAAAAACATTGAGATCCCGATCGTAGCGCCACCTACCGGTTTCAATTGTATTTTCAAAAAATCCACATATATATGTATACAGCCTTTCATGCAAATCGGTCAAGCCAATGTCACATTAAGTCACATACCTCCTATGTGACAAAAACTCATACAGAAGCATTATATATAAGTACACACATCAAAAAAAGTTTGAGAACACTTTGATAATACAAAATCGTTTTTGTTACGTTAGAATAAAACCGTTTTTTTTTTCTTCTAAGATTCTTCATTTAAAAATCAAATCTTATAATAACAAAAGAATTTAAAAATAAAAATCAATTGTTTTTCTGTATAAAAAGAGATTAAATCCTTGTTTACACTCATTCAGAAATCTGACCAAATTGATTCAAGCGTTTTTTCTGACTTTTCGAAGAAGGAGTTCATTCAAAAAGATGCCGACGGGATTATCAGAAGTTTTACGAGCATGAATTGTCACTTTGGGGGAAGAAGGACATTCTACGAGAGAAATAGCACGCAGAGTGGCTGTATCCCAATCCTGTGTCATGAACACATTACGGAGGTATCGCGGCGTGGTGATCGACCTCGCAGTGGTCGGCCAACTGTTTTTACTGCTGCTCAGAAGCGTTAAACTCAGACTCAACAATCAATGCCACTAAAATAAAAGCTGAGTTGCGGGCTGCTACTGGACTAGAAATTAGCGTTCAGACCATCAGGAATTACTTACACCAGGTTGGATTACCAGCGAGGAGATCCTGGCGAGCACCCCTGAACTCATAGCAACGACAGCGACGCAGATTACAGTGGGCTAGACTCCGCCAAAATGAAGAAAACGACGAAGAAAACATTTGGCGGAATTGTCTCTTCGTTGACGAGTCCAGAATTAGCACTCATCCAGACAACCGACGTCTTCGTATCTGGAGAAGACATGGGGACGCTGAAAGACAAAGAATTGCCACCAGAACCGTTCAACAAGGCGCGAAATCGGTATCAAATATATCCTTTTGGGGCGGTATAATGATTGGTGCTAGAATGCCGTTGATCCCGTATAGTGGCGCGATGACTGCAGCTTTGTACCAAATCATTGCTATTGATGGAATTGTCAGATCATTTAGAATAAACCATGGCAAAGATTTGTATTTTTGTTTTTAATTAAACTTAAAAACTACCACATCGATATAAAGAAATCGAATAGAATGCCGCTTTACTGTAGAGGACGCGGACGAAGACGCTGGCAGAAGCTAGTGTAAGGTAAACTTGATTGGTACCTTTGGCGCTGTGGCGCAACGCTCAACACACTCACCTTTACAAAGATAATGCTGACGGGTCGGTCTTTTATAGCCTCAATCGCAGTAAAACGTTTCAGTTTCGGTACAGGTTGACGCCGATTCAGTTTGCAACCTCTTTGTACTTGGACCTATTTGGATTCAAGTATGCAATGAAGACATGGTCGCGGTGACGGAATAACGCTTTTAAAAAAAGACAGAATATTAATAAAGAAAGAAATTCTGTCCCCGGTTGGTCTCTCAGAATGTCTTACCAAGCATGTCTTCATTTACTTGAGAAACACCAAAACAAACAAATTTAGGAATTCTTGTAGATGAGTTCTGTTATTCACATTTCGACTTCCCCGTGCCAACCTGTAATCTTTAGTGTACTACTTCTCTACTTTCATATTTGAATTAACGTTAGTTTAAGATTAGGTTTTCTTCTTAATAGCATAGACGTAACATCAAATTGGGCCATTGTTTACACAGAACATTAAATCATGTAAATTGGACTCACACTTGTCAGAGCCGTCTGGTCTTTTATTTTTAGGAATTCATCTAGTTATGTCTCGTCGTTTCGTTTTAGAGCTCGTAAAATGTTTAAATGAGATGGTCAACGTCGGTTAGCGCGCGGAGCTCGGCGCTCGGCGTGCATATTGCGACTAGTGCAATTGCACGTCGATGTACAAACTTTAAGATTACGAGTGCGACGTCAATGCACGGATTATTCGAGAAGAGTGAATTGATGTGCTTAAGTGTGGGGTGAGGGATGCGGCGAGGCGTGTGGCGAGGGGGGCGGTGCACGCTGCATTCGATGCACCTCGGTTACAATGCACCCGGACCCCAGGCGCCTGGCCCCGGGGCGTCGCCCGGCGCCCCCGCTGGCCATTGCCACCGATTTCACCAGCACTTACGAAGTCTTTACATTACGTTATCCGATGGACATGTGAAGAGAAATCTGCAAATGATCATTATAAATGTCTGCATTGCAACACTGTATTCGGAAGACATTAATGCGCTGGTTTTAATCTATTATGTTATGATTCTTCTTTCATGTTAGGTATGTAGATTCACATCACATTACTTCTGTGTTGGTACCTAAGCGTTTTTCTATCATACCTAACTTATCGAGAATGAACAGTATGTATGATTACACACATACAATACAACCCACCTTGACGAGATAGAACAATATTAATAGTATTTATGAAATGGTGCAAAAGAATGATATATTGAAAAATACACTCGATTACAATGAAGCTATAAAGTCAAAAACTATAAATTATGATGTACTATTAAAAGTAACTGCCTTAAAGCCCCATGTATGTCTCTTATGTAATGGTGGATAGTTGATTCCTAGATTTTAAATATACAAGCATTGCATTAAAATATTCTGGCTATGCGCTCTGTGCTTTGAGTAATTCGGCCAAAGGATGATACGCAAGTCACAAAACAGGGTAGCATTTCTGAGCTCGCAAGCACTATGAGGCGACAAGGAATGCGGTCTATGTGGCCGGAAAGGCCTAGATAGAATCATCATCACATTGAAACTTGCAAATCGATATAGAAACTAGTATTACCTTTCTCAAATAGAATAATGTGTCTAGGTTGTGAGAGGTACCTAGGATTTACAGCACTTACAGTAATGTATCTTAGCTAAGACAATCTGCTGGTGAAGTATTTGCTAAACGTGAAGATAGACCAAATAAAATAAAACTAATGCTCTCTAGTAGGTACCTGTAAGGTTCCTGTCCGGCTGATTTATAGACCACTTCTAAATAGAGCGCCTAATGCTGCACTCCACCAGTGGATGCTTTAATTACGGTACAAGAATAATGTAAGGAAGCCTTAACTACCCACCTGCTTCCTTATTTTACCATTATGTAAAAACAAAAGAACACTTTTATATTAATACAATACAATGCCGAAACGAAAGGTCGACGACGGAATTTTTCGACTTCAAAACGAAAATTCTAGGTATGCTTTTAATATCATTTATTTCTGTATAAGGTAATATGACAAGCTTATTATAATAAGTTCCTTTCATGTCGGTGAATGGTATGGACAAATTGTGAAACTCGAGGTCATCGGCCTTGCGGCCAGGAACTCCTTTACAATATTGTTAAAGAACTTTTTGAAATATTTTTGTGCATATTTGACACAAAGCTTTGAGACGTTGCAATGCACTCCAAAATGAACAGTAATAAAAAGGCTCGATTTATCGTTATGGCCGACATATAAAATATTTGACGGTAAATAAATTACGTGTTTGGTGTCTCAAGCACACGTAACACTTTATACTGAATTTATTGGCAGATGAATTAAGCAATCTTGTAATGTATGGGACAGTATAATATGCATTACTGGCACATATTTTCGTAAATAAAAACAGTGCTTGGAAATAAACTTTGAGATATGAAAAGAAACAGCTGGGCAATTAGCTGTTAATTATTTTCAACTGTTTTATTACGTATTCAACTGGTAAATATACATTAACAAAAACCTTACCTTTATTTATTGATAAGCCTGATAAGTAGATATTTCTTCAAACAGCAACTTGTTGCATTATAAATTGGAATTAATTAAATTGACGAAAATTATTTTATCATCTACAACAAAACTTAAAATCATTTGTACGATGTTATTGTATGATGAAGACTGTTTTTTCGTGAATCTAAAATACAATCAGTCTTTTCTATTTGTGAACATAACTACAAACATAGATAATTAATTCCAATAACTTGGCTTTAAAAGAAAATGTATGAGAATGAACGTAAAATGTATTTTTTAATCCTATCTGTAAGTAAATAAAAGAAACATGCAATAGGCTAGTATTTATTGCAATATTTTTCAGTTGTGGTTAGTACAGACTGTTTGATGTCCACTAGGGTTAATTTTCTTTCATTAATATGACTTTATTTATTGATAAGCTCAGAGAACTGAAGTTAAATAAATTTTCTTATAGTTGGGTGTTTTCTCTTGAAGTCTAGAATGTATTTCAGGGCCACGATAACTCTTTCGAATAATTTCGCAGCCATGCACCTGGACTGTACAATCTGTACATGCACGCACGTGTTCTTTAGCTTCTCCAACAGCAAGTCAATATCGTACCAGTCTAAAAGACTTTAGAAGATCGAGAATTTACTTATTAGTTTACGTCTCTCGTTTTTGGTTGAGAAGCGAGTTTCTATCTACTAGTTTTGTATTATTAACTCATTCTTCACACGCACATTGTTTCTTCTTAGGTGCATGTACTGATTAAAACGAAAACAAAGAGACTATAATAAATGAGCAATAAGTGTATGACGCCGGAAATGTGTCGTCGGAGCGTTAAGATGGAAGCCCTGTTCGGGCAGCGCCGCGTGAAAATCCAAGCGCAGTGCCGGATGCGCGCTAAAACACCAACCATGTTGTATCGGTACGTAGCAGGCACTCCCCCCACACCTGCATTCCACCTTTACCTCCTCTGAACTCCTTGTTATTGCATTTTATTTTATAGTCGGTAAAAACATTTTAAAGATCCTTGTAGAATCTTAAAAGACGTGGTCTTTTTTCAGGACAAGTTTATTTTTTTTAAATCACTTGCTTAGTCAAAATAGTCTTCTCACGGTCGAATTTAGTAAAGATTTATCTTTAAGTAAGCACTTAGGAGATCGCATCATTTCGTGAACAATATTGTTAAGAGCTAGTCAGTGTACTTACCTTTTTTAGGTGGGAAAATCATCCAATGATAATTGATATCTCTCGCCCTTAGGCGGAGCGGGAGATAGTGTCAGACTTTGACTGACTAAAAACCCCACCTGTTCCTTCTTTGCCTTCGTTCCAGGCTCAGATATGTCACATATCTGTGGTTCCAGGGGCCTTGGTACACTTTCACATTACCCACGGTAGTCAGTGTACCTACAGTTTTGCCTTTTTTACGTGCGAATTCATCACAGTCATGAGTCCTTCTGCTCTGCATGAGCGAGAAGGGTCAAACTTTAAAAGCTTTTGTTTTCCAGAATTACAGTAACTCTTGCAAACAATCCCACACGTACGACAATAGGTCTAGTTGTATATTTATGGTCTTTAAAATAAAAAGTATGGTAACTGGTAGCGGATGTTGATTCGAAGATCTGGTTTTGTGTTTAACGGTTAGCGCTGCATAAGGCATGCGGTGCATATAAAAGTAATAATAATTTATATGCTACAGTAGTAAAGTAGGTACTTTAATTTAATGTAAAATAATAAAACACTGAAACACAGATAGTGCAAGGCATAGTTTGGAGCAAACATGTTTTGTAGAAGAAACGTGCAAATGTGTACGAACATTAACATTACCAGTCAATCAATAGTACAGTAACACAAGCAATTGTACTTAGTAATACATATGTACCTACTGTTACTGGTCAATGACTTCGCTTTGATGGATGCATCGCAACGTCCTTCATGCATCCTCGGTGACTCTCAAGTTTACACCTCGAGACGTAACAGTAAGACTTAAATTGTAACATAACACGCATAAGGAATGACAAACATTAATTTTAAAAGTATTACATATATGTCTTGAAAGACAAAATATGGGGTATATGTATCTTCGTTTGTCAAAGTCACATTCATGTACCCTGTCGTTGTACCTGATTGACAAAAGACTCCAATACAGCCAGTATTCGTACAGTCCTGTAATTTAAATAATTACAGGACTGTACTATGCTTTAAACAGTTTTTTTTTTAAATTGAATACTTACAACTTCATTTCTCGGAATTGTTAATTTTGTCTTTCAAATTAAACAGCAGACGCTTTATCATTCACAATCTTGTGGTTTAACAAAATGACTCGCACAATTAAATAAATGGTAAATTTAAACTATAAAAATAATGGACGACTTTCTTTTGTCCTACAGTATGTCATAGAGGCTTAAAACCGAATATCACAATACTCTTTTGTCTCTCTGTACGCCTGAATGGCTTCGCCCGTAAAATACATTTTATAGCAACCGATACTAAAATTCACTTATCATAAATTAAAAGTGAAAAAGAATATTATACGTTTTTTTTTTCGATGTAATAGTTAAATGGGCTGTCTTAGAAACTGAATATACAAACTTGCATCACCATAATATTTGTGAATCATCGCGTAGGTGTATTAACGTATCGGCGTGGCGTAGCCCGGTCGTCGTAGCTACGTCGTCTAGCTGCGTAGGCGCAGTATCGCGTCGGCGTAGCCTGGTCGTCGTAGCCGCGTCGTCGTTACCACGACGTCGTAGCCACGTAGGCGCTCTGAGGTATTGGCGTAGCTCAGGTGTCGTAGCCGCATTAGCGAATCGGCGTAGCCCAATCGTCGTAGTCGCGTTGTCGTAGCCAGGTCGCCTTAACCACGTAGGTACACTAATGTGTCGGCGTAACCCGGTCTTCGTAACAACGTTGTCTAGCTCCGTATGTGCACTATCACGTCAGCGTAGCCTGGTCGTCGTAACCACGTCGTTGTAACCACGACGTCGTAGCAACGTAGGCGCTCTGACATATCGGCGCAGCTCGTGCGTCAAAAAATAAAAAACAAAAACACAGGACTGTATATAAATTAATTAATTTAGCGACGCATCTACACTGGATGGAGCTGCTAATCGATAAACCTAATTAAAATAAAACTTATTGTTTTTTATTATTATTATTTATTATTAATTGTTATTATCGTATTCATGTTGAGTTTTGTGTAAAATAAAGTAAGTGATTTATAATAAGTGATTACTTGTTGCTAATTAATTTCTTATTAAACAATTTTTCTTAACTATAGAATACAAATTTTTATTTAAGTAGTTACTTTTACTCAAGTAATTAGTTTTACTTGTTTATAAATACGGGTGTTAGAATGATTGTGTATAATAAAGATTAAGAATGAATGAATAAGAATGACTATAATTGAATGTCGGCTGCAATGTGCCTGCAAAAACTGGTCAATGTTAATGCGTGGTGGTGTCGTGTTCACGTGGGGAGTCACGGCGACGACGACCAGCGCCGTCCTTGCGGTGACACCTCGTACTTTAGATTGGTTCATAGAGAATCGAGTCGCCTCTGCGGCATTAATTGCTGGAGGTTAAGAATTCTCAAAACTTTTCGTACAAACCTAGCAACACCGTTTACACATGGAAACTGTCGCCCTATGTCAATTCTAACTCCCTGTAGCAACTAAAACTTGAGAAAAAGTTTATAGATCTGATTGTGCATGTTATATTTATAATGGCAGCACGGTTGAAGCATTGGTTGAGCGATTGGCTACTGGTCTGCGTATCTCGGGTTCGATTCCCGTATGAAACTAATATTTGTATGGCCCACAGATAGATGTTCGGTATCTGAATGTCTTGTGTCTACGAGTTTACATGTTTGTGAACGCACCCACGGTACAGGAGATATTGCTAGTGTGCGACAAGGTTAAACAAAAATGTTTTTTCTGCAAGGATCCAGGCCTCCTCTCTAGGAGAAGGAATGGGCCGTAATACACGACTTGGGCCCAATGCGGAATGCACCATATTATAGAGCAGTGATGATGAATTTAATTACAAAAATATCCCCAGCTGGGTACATGTGACCTACTCAAACTTAAAAGCATTTATTTCACATAGGCTTAGGGCTAATGTCATCATTCAATATAAAAACTTAGTTCAACTAAACTGAGCTCAGCGTAATCTAGTTTAAGACCCGTGTCCTAAACATGAGTGACAACAAAAGAACTGAAACTGAGTTTAGCGTAAACTAGGTTCAATTCATAGCGGTGAAACGCAAAATGAAGCTATAATCTCGATTAGGCGCTCAAACTGCGTTTTGTTTGAACGAATCGCGATTAGTTTATTGGTGAATTTGGCTCTAAGAAACTCCATGGTTACTCTTTAAAAAAAATGTTTTTTTCTACAATATTTGTATACCTATTACAATATTTATGGATAAGAGAGGACAATGAAGGAAACTAAAAAAAAAGAAAAAAGATGCATGTAGCAGAGATGAGAATGTTGAAATGGATGTGTGGTGTTTTTTTTATGGTAGGTAAAATCATCAAATGACAAATCCAACCCTTGGGTGGGGTGGGAGATAGTGTCTGACTCTTACTGACTACAAACCTATCCTGTTCCTTCATTGCCTTTGTTCCAGGGCCTCGGGGTTCATTTTCACATACATAACCCTTGGAAATGGAAGTGTGGTGTGACGAGAATGGTTGAAGTGAGAAATAAGTATATTAGAGGAAGCTTGGAAGTGGCGCCAGTGACTGAAAAAATGTTACTAAAACAGCTAAGAGTATACATTTGGATGAATAGAGAGGGAGAAGGAGACCAAACAAAAGATGGATGGATTGTGTGCGAAGTGATATGAAAGAAAGAGGAGTTAGTGATAGCGTGACGGATGACAGGACAGAACGGAAGAAAAAAACGTATTGCGCTGACTCCAAATTAAACGGGACAAGGGCAGGAAGATGATGATGAGAGGACAATGTATACTGGTCAGTTTTGTACCCAAAACAACTTGTAAATCGAAGCCGTTACCGCTGGGCCAACTTGCTCTTACCAAAATGCAGGCTTAGATAAATCAGGTTATATTAAGCTAGGTTCCCACTACTGTGTCGAGGTGCCTCACTGTGCAAGATACACCAAGTTTTTTATCCAAGTAACTGCGCAAGTAGAGGCCCTGACGCGTCATAACACACCTTCAACATAACACACCACACACTGCATTTACTTGGTTTCGGCTCGTAAATGTCGAAAAACCAACGGAAGAGCTGAGAAGAAAAACACTTTTCAAAAATAATAATAATATTCCACAATTTTTCAAAGGCGGAATACCCTTGGAAAATTGTGTCATTTGAAGGCTTTACCCACCATAAAAAAAACACATCGCCATCTAACATAAAATAAGCAATGCTGGTGCTATGAGTACTAAACAACTGATAAATTTACTTTCATATTTCTAAATACATATTATAGATAAATTACACCCAGACACTAACATTTTCACACTCGTCACACAAACATTTGTGCTGGTTGGGAATCGAATCCACACGACCTCTGGTATAGCAGTTAGGGCCACTAACCAGTAGGCTAAGTTTTATTAGTAGGAAATGACGTATCTTGTTGCTGCCGGTCACGATGATTTCGTGCTCTATGGATTATTCCTAACTCGTCTCGAAGCCTGCACTAACACGCAGTACCGTTAAAGTCACATTTATATTTTAGACGTGACTATACCTAGTCTTGTATTTGAAAATGTAATATTCTTGCTAGACCTGAAAAAATATATACAGCTTAAGCATATAAAGAACATCAGTTTAAACCTTTTTTCTTTAAAAAGATTATATTAAATCACGTGAGTACTCTCAAGGTATTATAGGATCTCTAAGGTTTTTAGTCTCAAAGTGATAGACGGCTCTACTTTGGACGATGATTTTCAGTCAGACAATTTACTTTACTGCAGTAGTTAAGCACTAGTTTATATTATTAAAAAAATAAACTTATTTGAAAACTTTGTCTTTTTATCCTTTTGTTACTATAATGTAAAAGTTTGAGTTACACGGTCATGCGTGTCCTATGAGAAGCAATAGGACAGGCATATTTTTTATTATTTCCTGTAGGGTAAAGTAATATCAATAAAATACGAAAATATATATGAATAGAATTTGCAAGTAGCTGGCATGATATTGTGCTTTAAATAATTCTAACTGGTGTGTTCAAGGTACTTGCATATTATATTTTTGCAAGTTACAGGCATATGAATTTTGGCACCAAGTGTATTTTCGGCCCGTCTACAAACCTATCTACGAGTATCTTATAAATCACCTATCACAAACAGTGGCCCCACCAATGATCGTTGCTGTAGACACTAGGACCATCAAAAGATGTACCTACTCATTCTGTAACATTTACTAGATATTTGAAGTCACTGCCATTCCATATGTACAAAATGTTACATGAGCTACAAATGAAACATACTATCGAATGCACAGCTCAACCGGTCTCGGAGAGATAATTGCTGAGTAACACGAGATTTAATTTTATCTACCTGTGAAAATGTATGCATGTGCGGAGTGTATGACTGGCTGGTTTTGAGCATCGGGTTGCAGACTTGCAGCAGTAGGGGGCGAGCAGGTCGACGGGTCGCGCGGCGAGGGCGCATCGCTTGTAGCGCCCTCTGTGCCCTTGCGGACGCACGGTGCATGCACCCTGTATACTGCATAGCACAGCGACTAACAGTGGGTCAACTCGTTTGTAATTTGAGGTTCATTTATATAACGACTAGGATAGACATACATAAAATGGTATTGAATTATGAATCAACATTATAATTATTGCCGAGTTGCTATCATCGTTACCTTCTAGACAATGTTAATAGGTGTTGGCGCAAGTTCACGTTTTCTTCTTCCATTCATCCTAACAACTGTCACGAATTCACGATATCACTGACTCTCATTACCTTAAAATCACTCCTCAAACAATTCATCCATATCTTATCTGGTCTCCCCCTACCTCTCCATCCATCCACTTTCATCTCCACTCCACATTAAAGCATGTCCATACCAAGACAAGCTATGAAGCAATTCCTTTCCACTAGTGCCACTTTCAAACGTAATTTTATTATGATGATTGTTTAGGTAAAACAAACTATAATATATTTTATTCCCATCCTAATATATGAATGCGAAAGTAACTAAGTGTATCTGTCTGTTTGTGACCTCTTCGGCTTTGTATGGCACACGGGTAAACGAAGAGTTTCGTCCTATATCTTCGAAGTTTATCATCAAATCAAAAAGATATTTTTATGGGACCAATTCGGAAGTATAATCTTTTAATCAAAACAAATCATCATAATAAAATTACGTTTGAAAGTGGCGCTAGTGGAAAGGAATTGCTTCATAGCTTGTCTTGGTATGGACATGCTTTGATGTGGAGTGGAGATGAAAGTGGATGGATGGAGAGGAAGGGGGAGACCAGATAAAATATGGGTGAATTTTTTGAGGAGTGATTTTAAGGCAATGAGAGAAAGTGATATCATGAATTCATAACGATTGTTAGGATGAATGGAAGAAGAAAACGTGGACTTGCGCCAACACCTAGTAACACATAACATTGTCTATAAAGGTAACGATGATAGCAACTCGGAATAATTATAATGTTGATTCATAATTCAATACCATTTTATGTATGTCTATCCTAGTCATTACATAATAATAAAGACTAAAAAATAAAAAAATAAGTATTAAGAATTAAAAAATAATTTATCAGTAAGCATAGAATTAAATTTTTGTTTTGTTTAAGAGATAATTTTACTTTTGTTTTGTAACTCCCGTTTTTAATAAATAATAATAATAATAAAACTGTAAATTGAATATGACTGTACTTTGAATGTGGTATCACAAGAATGTTGTGTTTTGCGAATGTGGTCTTATAAGATCATAATATTTTGAAATTATGATGTTATGAGAATATGATGTTTTACGAATATCGTGTTTTGCGAATATGGTGTTTTACGAATGTGGTCTTTTGAGAATATGATATTCAGCGACGGAGCGTATTTTGCACTTTTTTTTACATTGAAGTCGGTTGTATTTTTTTTTTTTTTGTAAAAAGATTTTTATTTCACAGTTATTAATTGTAGTACCCTATAGCCAAACTTAAATAAATATTTTTCGCCATTCGTTTCCATCATCAAATCATCATGACAATTCTAATAATACCAAACACGGCTAGGATACACGGATTTATTACATAATTCCGGTTCTTACCTACCTTCCGGCTTCATGATCAGATCAGTTCTATGTAGCCCCTCCCCTTCTTCTTTCAGTCAGTCACAAACAAAGCAATTTTACTTGTTACGACAGTTCTGCTATTATTTTTTGAAAAGTTCCGTTCTATATCTTCGAAGTTCATCATCAGATCAAAACAATATTTCTACGGGACTTATTCGAGAGTATAATCTTTCGATCAAAATAAAAAATTTCAAAATCGGTCCACAATTGACCGAGATATCGTCGAACAAACATATACAAACGAAATTTCTGCTATGATTTTTTGAAAAGTTTCGTCCTATATCTTCGAAGTTCATCATCAAATCAAAAAGATATTTTTATGGGACCAATTCGGAAGTATAATCTTTTAATCAAAACAAAAATTTTCAGAATCAGTCCACAATTGACCGAGATATAGGTGAACACACATAAAAAAAAAATACATACTGCCGAACATAGAACCTCCAAAAGGAGGAGGTTAAAAAAGATGTATTCATGTTTTAGCTTCTCTTAAAATAGCTACAATTAGAGTCGAAGTGAAACTAAGGATACACACTGCACTTCAGTAGATACTTAAACATAACCTTCTTTCTAGGGCAATCGTGTAATACATATATTATATTGAATCACGATTGAAAACGTCAAACTTTATCAAATGAAAGCGAGAAAATGTTTATTGTATTAATCTTATAACATTATCATTGTTTCTTTGTATAAATGTTTCGTATCTAATTTTTTTTATCCATTTTTTTATGATATATAAATAGAAGTTTTAACTAACATAGCGTTTAAAACTTGTACTTAAGACTTTCGTTTTAATTATATTTACGAATTAATTAATTGAATTGAATTTAACTGGAAGTCCGAAATCATCTCAAGAGAACATACTCCCGGGATAAAAAATATCCTAAGCCTAAACCAGGATATGGTTTACCCGTGTGCCATACAAAGCCGAAGAGGTAACAAACAGACAGCTACACTTAGTTACTTTCGCATTCATATATTAGAATGGGAATAAAATATATTATACATTTTTTTTACCTAAACAATCATCATACCAAAATTACGTTTGAAAGTGGCGCTAGTGGAAAGGAATTGCTTCATAGCTTGACTTGGTATGGACATGCTTTGATGTGGAGCGGAGATGAAAGTGGATGGCTGGAGAGGAAGGGGGAGACCAGATAAGATATGGATGAATTGTTTGAGGAGTGATTTTAAGGCAATGAGAGTCAGTGATATCGTGAATTCGTGACAGTTGTTAGGATGAATGGAAGAAGAAAACGTGGACTTGCGCCAACACCTAGTAACACATGACATTGTCTATAAAGGTAACGATGATAGCAACTCGGCAATAATTATAATGCTGATTCATAATTTAATACCATTTTATGTATGTCTATCCTAGTCATTATATAAATAAACCTCAAATTACAAACGAGTTGGCCCACTGTTAGTCTCTTATGAACTTCGAAAAAGTGCAAAATAATTCGGAAGTCGGTGTTTAATAACGAAGAGACTAAACTATTATAGAAACACCGACTTCCGAAATTAAAGTTATTTTACACTTTTTTGTGGTTTTTTTTTACATTGAAGTCGGTTGTATTTTTTTTACTTATAAAACAGTTTTTTTATTAGACCCAATTGCTATCACTCCGCTGTCCGTGTGTCTGACGCCAGGCTTCGATCATGATAGCAGACAGTTGAAATTGTGACAGATAATCTATTTCTGTTGCCGCTAGAATAAATACCGCCACCACTATAATAAAACAGAATAAAATAAATATTAAAGTTAGGCTCCCATGCAACAAACGCCATTTGTTTTTCGTTTTTTGTTACGATCAGTACGGAACCTTTCGCGCGAAAGTCCGTCTCACACTTGAACGGTTTTTTATTAATATACACCCCTAATTTTTAATTAGTGCACAGAAAAATAGGGCTCATTCAGTACCCGTTACTGATCATATTTGTGCAGTCAAAAGTACAAAAAATGAAATCCCAAAATTGTCCACGAAAATTTGTCATTATTGGTAAATTCATAATTGAATCATCATTCATAACAACTACTACTAGAAAATTCTAAGCGCAGTGTTTTTCCATTTTTATTGATATTCTTTCATTCATAAAAAATAACCTGTACAATGTTTCCATAAATTAGTAAGATTTTGGGATGTAAACAAACGCTCATAACTTTGCTGTTTATGAATATTATGCATTGAGACTTTACTTAAATAATAACAAGACCTTTTCTAATAAGCCCTTTAAGTATTTGCCATAATTAAAAAATAGTGGTGTATTTAAATTTTTCTTTGCATTCGACAAATAAGTTTTAAGCACGGTAAACACTCAATAACAGCAGTGTTCGAATAATTCAGGATTTGAACTCAATAAAATCTACCTGTTATGAGTAAAATTCAAGTTTAGTCACGTTCTATAAGTATTTCCTCAATCAAGTATAGTTCAACTCCAATGTATGCAGCAATAACCTACTTTGCTTTCCTTTTGTTTTGCGTTTAAAGGCCATTTACCTTCATTCCGTCACATAAAGATAAGGATGGCTAATGAAGAAATCGCATAGTTGTCCTACTAGTTTTCCTTGTCTGTGGCCATGCATCGACCCTCCCCCCTGCCCCTCCGCCTGTGTTCCCCCGGCCCCGATGTGCTCGCTCGTCGTGATGCTGCATTTTAATAATGTTTTTGACTTACATGTCCAGCCGGGACGGGAAAACCTTTGTTTTTCTTATTTCATGTGATTCCCTTTACATAAAGCTGCACTGATATTATTGGGTGCAGCGTATTGCTTGATTCTGAATAAAACACAAGATTACTATTTATTAGGCTGTCTCTGAAGATCGAACTTCCAGCTTAATCTCATATTTATAAGATGTGGAATTCTCCACTGTATTGACGAGATGTGGCCGGCAGATTTGTTGCATCCATTATGTATCATGTAGATTAGACACTGGAAGGTTGATTTCGAGATTATTCGTCCTATGCAATAGCAGTCTTTGTTGCAATTAAATGTACCCACATGCTTTAAAATTGTATGGTATGTATGTGCATGCACTGCAAGTCGTTCGCAGGTGTATTTGGATAGCAAGCCGTTTGCATTGTGCCCTATTATAAAGGGATATTGCCAGACAGTCTGGCAGACGTAGTTAGTGCAGACAATTGTACACGTTTACTTCAGTTCAAATACATAAGTCGTATCTTATCATTTCTTTAAGAATTATGCGTTCTAATGTACTATAATGTTTCAACCTTAACCTTTGTAACTAAAATTTTGGAGGTCTGGGTAACGCGTTCGCATATACAGTACTACTTACATAGGTACTAACAAATTGTCTAGATTTCAAAAATCTAATCAAGTACCTACATGATATGATCGTGGCCGATCGTAACTTCAGTTATGTTTTCTTTGATCAAGATAGCTAGGGTATCTTGCTATTTACTTATTATCAACAAACAATAGCACTAAGGGTACAAGGAATTCAATCGAAAAGGTTCCGATCTTATAGTGTAAGTAGTACTTAGCTATATGGGCGCGTGCGGTCGTCGGGTCTCGGGCACACTTCGTCGTGTGGCAATCATAACACGTTCGCAAATTGATGTCAACGCCTCTTTGAACCCTCGCTTCACAAATTTAATTCAGCATAAGTACAAAACTTTTGTATGCGTCTGCGCACAATACCTATTCAGATTTATTGAAGAGTTGAATCGGTAATCGACTATCTGGCCGGCCTTTTCGTTATCAATGCGTTGCCAAGGATCGCATTATGAAATGAACAAAAAAGTCTTTGTTCTATAATAAGTTTTTGTACTTTAAAGCAAAACTTTTTGGGTTATGTGTTTAAAAATAAATAGCTTTTTTTTTAATAAACAGCTGGCACTCTATTTTTGTTGAAGTAATGTTTCGAAAATTTCAATTGAAAAAAGTTTATTTATTACTAGCTGTGCCCGCAACTTCGTTCGCGTGAACGACGAAACTTATCAATGAGCATACTTACCGGTAATAATACTTCTGTCTCGGCGCGGGCCCTTTGTGGCTAATTACAATAGAAACGGGTGACGTAACCTGCGACAAACTTATTATTTGCGGTTGGTACAGTAATCGGGCTTAGGGATCGAACCGCAAAATTAAGTTTGTTTTTTGTTGTATATACTTTTCCGGGTTAAAAAGTACCCAGTGTGGTGCCCAGGATATTAAAGAATAATTATACCAAGTTTTATCGTAATCGAACTGGTAGTTTTTGCGTGATGCTTGAAAAAACAGACAGACAGACAAAAATTTTTTAAATCACATTTTTGGATTCGCTGTCGGTCTAGTAACACAGTACAGAATTTTTACTTTTACAGATTTATTATAAGTATAGATATAATAACATTTTGTTAGAAGAAATTAAGATCCTTGATGCCAAGTCAGTTAAAGAGTACAATTTATATTAGGGAGTCGGTATTACCCCCTTATCAAGCCAACGGTGTGATGAGAAAGTGTTCAAGCGTATAATTCGAAGTTTTTCTATAAAAGTGTTCATATACTTTAAAGGAAAAAAAATAAGGATAACAACTAAAAATAACAGTTATTCTGGCTCGGGTATATTGTGTTCGATTTTTAATGCCAAGTAGCCTAAATGTAAATAACTAATTTAAAAAATTAAGTGTTGTAACCTAAAATATGATAAACTGAATTTTGTATTGAGAACACTTGTGGTTTTTTTTATATATATAAAATACTTTAATATAGAAAAAAAAAATTATTTAACACATTTGAAATAATTACTAAACTTTTAGATCTATAACGCAATGAGGCTCACATTGGAATAACGGTAAATATGAAAATATGAGTGCAAAAATGAAAAGTAAAACATATACCGCAGTGGTAATACTAGTTCTTTAAGTTGTGGTAAAACTTAACTAAAGTTATGTGAAATATAAGAATTTATTCTTATTGAAATTAAAAGCAGTGCTTTGATAGCCTGTGTCTGAGTAAGGCTATGTTGAAAAAAAAATTTTACGTAAACGATATATTTTTCATTTATAATCAAGATTTAAATCTTGATTGCGTTATCAATAAATTGTTTAGCAGACTCCAGATTTCTTACCATTTCTTTGGAATCCTTCGATAATACGAGTATTTTGTTTATTGACTCTTCTGGGATACGGTTTTTCATTCTGGACAACGCTTTCTGTTCCATTTTAATTTCGTTTTCAATTACTATTTGTATCGGATGTAGGTCACTTACATAATGGTCAATAACATCAGGATCGTTAAGTTTTTCATCTAATCCCGCAAACATGGTAATAACATTTCTTTCGATACTTGTTTTGATTTCATCTACTTTAGACTGTATCAACTCATCTACCGCTGCGTCTACGCTCAAACTTTCGGTTTCAGAAAATTCTTCTTCGATTGGTCCAATAAAAGGCGACTCTTCATCTTCTTCAATTATATCTGTAATATTATTGTTAAGTATGGATATAATATTCTGTGATGTTTTTTTTTATGGTAGGTAAAATCATCCAATGACAAATCCCGCCCTTGGGCGGAGCGGGAAGTAGTGTCAGACTCTTACTGATTAAAACCCTACCCCGTTCCTTCGTACCCTATCGTGCCGAGGCCGGGTATTCCTTTCGGAAGCTGACCCATGACCCCAGCAGATATTCTGTGATGTTATGTTATGAATTACGTCTTCAATAGTGGATATCTATTACTTTTTTCACATTAGATAGTTAATGTTCAAATAACATCTAATAAACTGCAAAGCAATAAGTCTGTGTCAGGTTTAAATTTATGGATTTCGCACGAGGTCAAACGATAAAAAAAATATGTCAATGTTAAATTATATCTAAGTTAAAATTGAGACTACTAATGGATACTTAAACTAAAATGATAGAGCCTCAGCATACAATTTCTCATGTGGATACAAAGTTGTTGGTTGTTGCCAAAACAATTATAGCTTACACTTAATGTTTGAAACTACTCTAAAATGCGGAACCAGCCGAAGGCATCCGCACACCTATTGTCTTTCTATTGTGTCTCTAATTATGGTATTCAAATGATTAATCTCAAAGTCTTCAAATCATCTACTGGTTGTGATTTCTATTGGAGGCCTTTTAGGTCTCGGACTAGACTGTAAACTAGACCTATTTTCTATCATAAAAATAAACATACATCATTATTATATTTCAAGGTCTACTTACGGCGTTTTACCCTCAAGTTACCGCACTTTATGCAATATTGTCGATATTTTTCTAAGTCACGTTTCAGTCCAATTAGTTTGAAATCAATTTCAGCATTATTTTCCATAATGTTATAAATTTCCGAGGTAACGTTAACGTGTTCTAAATCACTTCTAAAATGATGATAATCATCCTGTAGACTTAAGATATCGTACATCGTCATTCCAAACTGTTTTACAGCAGCGTCTTTTAAATTATTTTTTAATTCCAAAATTTTTTGTTCATACGTTTTGTCTCTGATATCAAGTGGCTGGCTTAAACCATCGTCATACTGCGCTTCTACCTCACATAGTTTTTCATAAATGTAATCATTAAGATGTTTAAGTCTAATGCAATACATGCCATTAGGTTTTTCAACTATTGAAGGATCACTAATGATCTCGTGTCCAAATCCTGAAAAGTTGCAATTATATATTAACTAGCTGTCCCGGCAAACTTCGTACCGCCTAATGAGGATGACGCCATCTACGCGTAGTACCAGAACAAGCAGAATTCATTTCAAAATTATACTTTAATAAGAGATGGCGTTGTATTCGATTTTTTTTCGTGATTTTTTTTTCTTCTTTTCTCACCGTTTAAACCTTTCCTGGACTATCACGAAAATTTCAAGATCAAAATTAGCCAAATCGGTCCAGCCGATCTCAAGTTTTAGCGAGACTAACGAACAGCTATTCATTTTTATATCTATGAAGATTATGTTTTTTTAAAGCACAAGTTATTATATTTTTTCTTGCGTTAAATGTAAAAAAATACTTTACTTACTATTGTGAATTTCCTCACAGTTAATGTGACATATTTTTTTATACTTTTCTAATTGATTTAACATGACCATAGCGCTTTTTGCAGCACCGTTAAAGTTATCTTCGAGGGTTTCGATTTGGTCTAACTGACCCGCGAGCTCTGCTACGTCGGGTTCTAGTTGCTCACGCAAATCAGCCATACTGCGCAGTACGTGTAGCATATGTCCTGGACGCTCTTTGAATCGTTTCTGGAATTCTTCTAATTCTCCCATATGCTTTTTAAATACTTCTTTCGCATCAGGGTAATAACCGATTAATACTTTTTCTTTAATTTTTAATGTTTCTGCCTTGTCTTCGATCAAATATTTTATGTCACTATGACTTATCATGCTGTAATCTTCTCCAGGACAGAAATCTTTAGGTTTTTTATGTAAATTATTGTCAGAATTATTCTCCGTAGTTATGTTATTCTTAAAATCTTTTTCAACATTGTTCTCTATATACTCATTTGAATCATCATCGGATTCATTTGTATAATTCTCAACAGAGTCATCAAAATTAACATTTTCAAATATTATATTCTCTGAATTTGCTATTATATAATACTCACTTGAACCATTTAATAACTGGTCGTTGCTCATGTATTCTGAATCTCCAGAAAATACGTCCAGTGGAACCGGCTCACAGAACGTCGATATTATAATTTGCAGAATTAAAAAGACAACAACTTGTTTGCGAATAAACATGTTTCCGAACTCTTGTAATACTTTAGATTGAACGTTAAAATCCAAATATATATACCTATATTAAGCCAATAGTCGTAAATAATTAGAGAATTTAAAAAATGCTTACATACCTAAGACTGCTACCTACCCAGGTAGTCAATAAATTATTTTTTACGATTCTTGCACCTACCTTATCGATCTGTCTAAAGCAATAAATAACATGATGTACTTCAATTTAAACATAAAATAAACGGTATGTTAAGACGTATGAAAATTAAAAGTAAATACCTGACAAAAATATTTTGTATGTATTTCTAGTATAGATACACCGTGTAAAATATTTTATGTAAAGGCAAGTTAAATGATATGCCTTTGAAAACAACAGTCTAAAGTCAGCTCTGAATTACCCTTGAAATCTTGAATAAAGGTTTGTAAGTCAAACGCGAATGCATCGCTGCGGCACGCGCTCAGGGTTGCCTGGCGCGTTACCAAAATTATATAGGGTGACTGGTAATTAGTGAACGATACTTAAACACGTGATTGTAGTCATGATAACAAACAACTTTTACTATGGGACCAAACATGAAATCGCGAAAACATATCTGCTGGTCAGCACATTTATGTTCGCCTAACTGGTCAAAATGTTCTGAAACTGGCTGATTTTTTTCGCGATTTCAGGTTTGGTCCCATAGTCAAAGTTGTTTTTTATCATGACTACTATTACCTACATGTTTAAGTATCGTTCACTAATTACCAGTGACCCTATATAATAATAATAAAAAAGGCTAGCCCTTCACTGAAACTGTTCAGGAGAAGAATTAGGGAATATTTTCTATCAACATGTTCCACAAATATGTATTTAAAGGGTGTCTGTATTAAGTGCTTTGCACGTATTCATTTAGTACTAGCTGCTGCCATAGTAGAAATTATCCCAAGGGAACATACTCCTAGAATAAAATAGTATCTTATATGCTATTCCAGGACATGGTCTACCTGTTTACCAAGTTTCATCGAAATCTATTCAGTAGTTTTTTCGTGAAAGACTAACAAACATCTATACATCTATACTTTGGCGTTTATGATATTATAATAGAATACGAGTATTTAAGTGTCAGCATTATATTAAGTTCTTTGTATAAGTTTTTTGCTGTGCACATAGGTATAGGTTATTTATATTATCTTATGTTTATATTGTCTTATGTTAAGTATCCCCGAAGTTTTGTTGTATAAAAATGCGGATTTTGGGCCAAACTCGCTTTTGCCTGGAATTTAATGTCTTTTTTTATTTAGGTAAGCAATTAAGTTCAGTTCAAGGACAATAATGTTCGTGCACACACAAAGGCCTTAATAAACTTACAAGGTGTCTGATTCTTCAGCTAAATTGGCTGGTTGGTCCGTCTATCTGGTTTTAGGATGTAGCAACCCTGGCCGCAGTCGCAGCACGTCATTACCGAATAGTACGGCGCGCGGCGCGTCAGGTGCAGCCGACCTCGCATGGTCGCCATGCTGTCTGCTGTCTAGAGGACACGCGGTCAGGTCGACCATCAATTCACATTAAACGTCATTGAATTTGATATACTGAAAACTACACGTCAAATTGCATCGATAGACCTGACATTGTTTGCAACGTATAAGTTAAAATCCAAATATATATTACCTCTCTTTTAACTATATTTTCCAGTCTCCAGGCACATGTAAGATATAAAATAAGTCATAATATATACGACAAGTAATATACAACTGCACATCCCGAAAGTAGTACGTTCAAAATCAAAGAAATATTTTTTATCTTAAAATAACCAAGATTTTTTTTATTTTAGGATAAAAAAAATTAGAGCTTAGATAAAATCTTGAGACATCTTGACGTCTTAAACAGATTTGTGTGTGCGTGCGTATATAATAATGCCGACTTACTACCAATGTGTCATTGATTGCCATATTATTTGCCTAGTAATTTCTTTTAAAAACACTTACTAAGTGCACTCAAGTAAAATTTCAGTGCTTAAAAATATTCTTTATTGTACACCATAACAACTTATATAATAAACTAGCGAACCGCCCCAGCTTCGCATGGGTGCAATTGTGATATTAATTAAAATATATTTATGCGTTTCCTCTTGAATCACTTTATATATTAAAAAAACACATCAAATTCCGTTGCGTAGTTTTAAAGATCTAAGCATACATAGGGACAGACAGTGCGAAGCGACTTTGTTTTATACTATGTAATGGTGGATAACAAAGGTCATTTACATAGGCGAGCTTAACTCAAAGTTTAGTTTTCTTCCAGCAAACTATTGAATGATAGAGAGAGGGATTACAATAATAAAATATGATTATAACTTAATTATCTGATTGGGGTGTATAAGAGTGGCGTTATTCTAGTTACATCTATATATATAAAAGCGAAATATCACTCACTGAAGCACGAAATCTCAGAAACTATACTACCTACAAACTTAAAATTTGGCATGTAGGGTCCTTATAAGATGTAGCCATCCGCGGATTTTTTTATTTATTTATTAGGCTCACCAACAATTGTTAACACTTAAAATTATTACAAATCTTCCATTAATCTATGGTCTGGTGCCCCAATTTTTTACAGGTAAGCACCACATATGCTAAGTGTGCCCCGCCTGGGCGGAGCATCGTCGTGTCCTCGTGGGGGCAATCGGCGGCAGCGATCTCTCTCGCCGGGCCTTGGTTCAGGCCATGGTCCGGAGTGAGGAGGGATGGCAGGCGGTCGCCTCCTTCTACGAAGCAGTAATGCTAGCAAAGGAAGAGGCTGACTGCATCAGACAGAGGCAAAAGGGCGCTCGCCCCAGCCGCCGCCGGGATTCCGATCCCGATTTCCGGCCACCGTAGGCGCGGGCTTGCGGATGGCGTGCAGTGGGTAGCACGCTGTCCGATCGTCCGGTAACCGATCGGACCGAGCCCAAGTCGTCGACGGCGCGTTCTGTTCCCGCGCGCCTCAAGGAGCTGTCAGCACATCGAAGAGGCCCAGCTTGCTAACTGCAGGCAGGCAGGGTCGAAGCCTACTGGGGTCATGGGTTAATTTCCGAAAGGAATGCCCGGCCCCGGTACGATAGGCTACGAAGGAACGGGGTAGGTTTTTAGTCAGTAAGAGTCTGACACTACTTCCCGCTCCGCCCAAGGGCGGGATTTGTCATTGGATGATTTTACCTTCCATAAAAAAAAAACCACGTATGCTAAAAAGTACAAAATTATTATGTGCCCAACCCAACAGTAAAACAAGACATTGTAAATGTGATCTATCTATACATATCTATTTATAAATATCTATGCTTAACTTACTACTGTGTACATAACGTGTTAAGCATACTTAGATAGTAAGGTAGAAGTACGTATTCCCGGTAGTGTCCCAGTACCCGTTAACTAGTCAGTTTTTTATTTTTTGCGTCTTTTTAACAAAATCAAATTAAAGTTTGCAAATGGCAATTTATTCTTGGTACTATTGTTTACAATATTAATGGCAACACTCACCAAAAAGCTTAAAGACTAAAAAACTGTGTCAATTTAAAAATACGTTATAGTAAAATTAACTATAAGTTCAAAGTTCTGTCAGTGAACTACGAGACCACCCGGTCGCAGAGATCACCTAGCCATACTTCGACGGATAAAATTAAGGTAAAAGTGTTAATCTTTATAAAAAATTGTGTGTATTATTTAACAATCTAGACTATAAATTAAGGTAAATCTCATCGTAAAGTAATTTTTTTTGCATTTTACATCTATTGGTACTCACAAACCCCTACTTGACCTAGTACCCGGTAAATTCGGATGTTTTTTACCGGATACTGGTGCACTATCATCACGTTGCACCGAAACCCGTTATAGTATCCTTATTGCTTTGAAATAGGTCTCATTTTCCTTTGAAACTGTAGTTTATATTAAATATTTTCTGCCGGATACTGGGACATGCATTAACAGTTGCATTTAAATCCGTCACGGTTCTTATTGCCTTGAGTTAAGTATTATTTTCCGTTGACTCAATAGAATGTAGTTACTAGGTGTCTGGTTTGTTTTGGCTGCAGGTCTGCTTCTCTTCTGAAAGTCCGTCGAGCTGTGCGGATGCTATATCCAATGTGATACCTCAAGTTATGGAGTATTTCATCCCTTATAGTGACGTAGTCATTGGAGGCTCAGCTCGCCAGTTCAACGCTGATTGCATTCAAGCTGAAGAGTGTAAGCATTCGGTGTTTCTCACCTGGGTTGATGCCGTAACCGCAGAGCTCCGCATCTGAGTTCAAAAAAGAGAGCTGCTAAGTCCTACAAAAAGGCACTAAGGAAGGTTTGCTTCGACCGCATTACCCATATTGGCAAAAAGTCTCTGCACAGCCGTCCGTTAGCAGAGCTTTTTGGTCCCTGGCCAAATCGGTCGAAGCGAATTTCTGTCGGCCCACACTGCCTCCACTGGATAAAACTGATAGAACACTGGCTCATACCGCGAGAAAGCAGGTCTCTTTGCATTTCTCTTCGCCCATAATTCTCGTCTTGACACTTGCGGTACTACTCCACCGACTCTGCCTCTCTGCGACACCACGATGCCTGAGGTTTGCATAAGGAACAAAGAAGTTCTGAGAGCACTGTGTCATCTTGACGTGAATAAAGCTAGTGGACAAGATGGCATACCAGCAATAGTTCTCAAGGCTTGGGCGCCCGAGTTGTCTCCTGTATGGACGCGCTTGTATCGCCTTTTATTTAGGACTGGTATAGTGCCCAAGTACTGGAAGCATGCCAACGTGCAATCCGTGCCCAAAAAGGGCATTCGTGCCGATCCTGCCAACTGTCGGCCGATTTCGGTAATCTTCATACTCTGCAAGATAAGATAAGAGCGTGTATTGAACTCGCGCCTCATGACTTACCTGAAAGGTAACGATCTCCTCAGTGACCGACACTACGGGTTTCATCGCAGTCGGTCTACTGGGGACCTTCTAGTGTATGCAACTACTTGTAGGGCGAAGCCCTCGAAAGGAATGGAGAAGCAATTGCCGTTTCCTTAGACGTTTCTAAGACCTTTGGCAGGGTTTGTCACGCTAGTCTTTTGAGTAAACTTCCAGCGTACGGCATTTCCCTTGGTCCGATTAACTGGTACACGACTTCCTGAGTAAATGGTCTCTCCGAGTTGTTGTCGATGGATGCTCATCACAGCCCATGACGAGTCGGGGTTCCTCAGGGTTCTGTTCTCTCTGCAACTCTATTCCTGCTGCATACCAACGATCTGCTGGTACCGGTATCTATAGGTATACAGATGATTGCACAATTATAGAGAGATACTTGCCAGGTGCTCGGGCTAGTAAGGAGCTAATCCAGTCTCAAAGAGAGGCTATGGGAGAGCGCACGGATGTCTCACTTCAGGCAGTCTCCAAGTGGGGCGAAGCCAATCTGGTGGGATTCAACGCCGCCAAAACACAAGCGTGTCTATTCACCACCAATAGGAGCCCGTTATCCTTGGCTCCTGCTTTTCACAATGCGGGGCGACTGTCTTTAGCTCTTGGGAGTCGAAATTTCCTCCTTAACTTTGGGTGGTTCATTGAGTCCAAAGTTGTAGCTTTTTTATGTTAGGTAAAATCATCCAATGACAAATCCCGCCAGTGTGCCGGACTCTTACTGACTAAAAACCTCCCTGTTCCTTCTTTGCCTTGGTTCCAGGCCCCTGGTATGCATCGTCCTTATCATCGACCCTACTGGGTCCTTACGTTTGCTGACAACTCCTTGAGGCGCGCGAGAACAGTGCGCGGTGTAAACGACTTGGGCTCGGTTCGGTCTGTTACCAAATGGACGGACAGCGAGCTACCCATTGCCTGCCGTCCGCAAGCCCGCGCCTGCGGTGGCCGGAAATCGGGATCGGAATTACGGCGGCGGCTGCGGCGTGAGCACCGTTACCTGATGCGGTCGGCCTCCTCCTTTGCTAGCAATACTGCATCGCAGAAGGAGGCGTCCGCTTGCCACTCCTCCTCGCTCCGGAGCATGGCCTGTACCAAAGCCCGGTGCGAGAGATCGCCGCCGCCGATCACCTCCACAAGGACACGGCAATGATCTTTCCAAGCGGGGCACACCACTACCGTGTGCTCCACCGTGTCCTCGGGACGGGCCACACAGTGGCGACACCCGGGCGTCACCTCCCCACGAATCTTGTACAGATAATTCCCGAACTTGCAATGTGCGGTTAGTACCTGCGTCATGCGGAAGGTGATGACGCCGTGAGGTCTTCCCAGCCACGCCGCAAAGAGGGGACTTATCGCCTCATTAGCAAGGTATCTGCTTGGAAATTCGACGTTCTTGCAAAAGTCCGACGGTACTTCACACCAGCACAGCTTCTAATGTTACACAAAGCACAGGTTCGGTCGTGTGTGGAGTACTGCAGCCACATATGGGCTAGTGCTACAAAATGTCACATAGCGGCTTTGGACTCGGTGGAAAATGGTGATCCAGATTTGGTTAAGTCCAATCTTTAAAGCCTTGAGTACAGGCGTAGAGTGGCTACTCTACGCCTGTGTTCAAGCATCGTGTAAAATGTGTTTTTCGATTCTTTTTTATTCAGGATGCACATTTTGGAGAGTGTGTGCGGGAACTGCTTGACTAAATTCCGCCATCTCCGTTCTACCATCGGACAACCCGAAGTACGGCGAATATCAACCCTCACGTTGTCGGAACACCTGGATGACACGGTGGAGCACACAGTAGAGGCGTGCCCCGCCTGGGCAGAGCATCGCCGTGTCTTCGTGGGGCGATCGGCGGCAGCGATCTCTCTCGCCGGGCCTTGGTTCAGGCCATAGTTCGGAGTGAGGAGGGATGGCAGGCGGTCGCCTTCTTCTGTGAAGCAGTAATGCTAGCAAAGGATGAGGCCGACCTCATTAGGCAAAAGCAACGGGCGCGTTTGCCCCAGCCGCCGCCGGGATTCCAATCCCGATTTCCGGCCACTGTAGGCGCGGGCTTGCGGACGGCGTGCGATGGGTAGCACGCTGTCCGATCGTCTGGTAACCGACCAGACCGAGCCCAAGTCGTCGACGGCGCGTACTGTTCCCGCGCGCCTCAAGGAGCTGTCAGCAAACCGTAGAGGCTCAGCCTGCTAGCTTCAGGTAGGCAGGGTCGAAGCCTGCTGGGCTTATGGGTCAGCTTCCGAAAGGAATACCCGGCCCCGGAACGATAGGCAACGAAGGAACGGGGTAGGTTTTTAGTCAGTAAGAGCCTGACACTATTTCCCGATTTAGGTGACTTCAAGGGAGTGAATAGGTTCTTAATATACTAGTGCGCCTCACCATCAACGATTGCATCACTGCTACCATCAGGTGGAATCGCAGTCAAGCACTAGTTTTATATTTATTAAAAAAAGAGGTTCCTGGTTTTACCTACATATTTATAATGACTGATTAAGAAAATATTGAGGTTAAAATAAAAACTTATGTTTGTTTTTAAACGAAATGTAAATATTTATGCTAAAAGGTTACTAAGAAAAAAGCTAAAATATTACTAGTGTTAACCTATAATTTGTACAACATACATTAAAAAAAAAACATTAAAAATTAAAACGAACCATGTTTTTTTTTTTGTTAAATACAGGCCCTAATTATTTTCACCTTTTTTTATTTGAAAATATTTTATTTCTGTGAACTTTAACGTAAAGCAATAGAGTTCAAATTCGCGGTTAAAATTACCGGATTCCGGGACAATTTAACGTTAACTAGTACAATTCTACCGGGTACTGGTACAATTAGCCCTTTTTGATTTGTTTTTGGTTTATTGTTAATTAACATTTACACTAATTTAATAGAAGTATAATATACTGAAAGTATATTAAATTATCTAACTAGTCATATAAAATTTATTTATATAAGTTCACTAGTTTTAGCCTGGCGCGCATGCAAAGTCAGGGAAGTTCATAACTTCACGGTTATTGGGCCCTTTACCTTATATGTATAAAATTAAAATAACTGGGAGTGTTGTGTAATTGAAATCGATCTAACAAAGAATCATTCGATGAAATGATCAACAAATGTTACATTGAGATTGAAACATCTCATTGAGTTACTCTGTTTCAATGAACGGCTGAGAACCGCGGCTTGTAGACTAAATAAACATGAAAGCACGTAAATATTTCCTCGTCTGGACTGCCTTAAGAAATCGAGACGCAGACAGTAAACACTAAGTACATTATAAGTACTTACTCAATACTAGCTCTTTGCAGTTTGCAATCATTAGCGTAATTTCTTATTACTTCGTTTCTATGCAATGAGATGACACTAATATTACATAGGAAAATTGGTGTATGTGTTTGTTTATTACTCCTTTACGCTCAAACGGCTGAATAGATTTGAATGTAATTTGAAACACGGGTAGACCATGTCCGGGAATAGCACACACAAGACCGTTTTTTCCTATTTTATATAAACTAGTGCTTGACTGCGATCCCGCCTAATAGTAAGCAGTGATGCATTCGTTGTGTTGAAATGCACTAGTTATCACTCTAGCCTTGAAAACGCCCAAATTATAATCTGACGGGAAGACCGCAGCAGGCAAATTATTTACCCCGGGTGTATGTTCCCTTGCAATAATTTTCTACTTTCACACGGGCGAAGCTGCTTGTAATAATGAAGTAATGCTGCTAGTAAGTAGGTAATAAAATAATAATTTCTTAGAAAAAACGATCATTATCATCATCATTTCAACTGAAAGACGTCCACTGTTGGCCTTAGCTCCCTCAAGTGTCGCCACAACGAGCAGTCCCGTGCGTGTCGCATAGAACGAAATTATTACTGTGGAGTATTTCGTATGTCTAACCCTACCGTAAAGTCCAAACTTTAACATATTTTTAAGCTAAAGGAAAGTTCGCCAAAAACTGAAATCATTCCAGCTCTCTCGATATCTATAGATATCCAAGATACGCTCAGATTGAAGCTTAACTATTGGCAATACCCAACATCTTATAATTCAATTTGAACTTCACATATAATTAATAATGTTGAAAAATAAATGAACTAAAGTTAAAAAATAAGTTAAATAAATTGAAACTAAAACAACATTTATAAAATTAATTAAGTAAGTATGCAAATGAAATATTTTTTTCTGTTCGTCAAAGATTTTTTATTTTCGTTTTGGTAAATTATAATAAAAAACCCAATTCTTAGACGAAGTCCCGGAACGAATAAATTTTAAGCAGAACTGTCGTAAATTGAACAGTCGGTAGCAGGAGTATGACACATTGTGTAACGAATTGAAAGCCTTGGAGAGAGCAGTATTTTAAAAAGTTCTATCTTAGATAAATTATGAAATCGGGTAACTGATATATGATATTTATTTTGCAAATAGGTTTTTAAAAACACTTTTACAGGTCAATTTTTTTTTTCTTCATTTTTAACTAGATGAGGCCGGTGTTTCCTAGCTGACTACCCTGAGAAGAAACACCGAAACAAACTCAGGGGTCAAAATCTCTTTTAAAGTCCATACAGCAAACATGTAATGGTCAAAACATACGAGAAGCATGCAGATTGGAGTCTAAGATGGTCTTTTGAAGAAATAACCACACAGTTCTGAGTAGACCTGTCCAGTCACTGCAAACATTTGTCAGTATTACTATAAATATAGCTCAACTCAGGACTACCTTAGTAGTCCTTGACGAACAATACCTAAAAAAGGATATTTGGGTAGGCCGCAAAAAATACTCAAGTACATTAGTTAAAATTAAAGAAAAGGGAAGAGTAATCCACATAGTCCCCAAATTCAGAATAATAAAATATAAAAAATGTAATTTTACAGCGTTAATATTGCAAATTGTAAAAAAAGAAATACATAAAAGTAATTTTTAATGTGAAATTGTAAAAATAAACAATGCCATAATTGTATAAATAATAATAATATAATATATAATTTATTTTGTATTGAAATGTTTAAAAATATAATTTATATGTGTATATTAATGAATAAAGAAAATAATAATAAAAAAATAAACAATGTCATAATTGTAAAGTATCAATAATCGTCAATTTAAAAATAAATAAAACAAAATAATAAAGAAAAAGGCAATTTAAAAAATAAAAAGTGAAATAACAACAAATATTGTGGGTACTGGAGTAGGTCAATTCCAAGCCGTTTTTGTCTTCGAGATACTCTTTTACAGTATAAAAAGCCTTTTACTACAGCTAAGTTCCTGAATAGGACTGGGAATCTTATTATAAAAGTGTATACATTGGCATCTACATGAGCCTCCTATTTTTTTGAGCCTAGTTGCAGGAACCACTAATTTTTGTTTGTTTCTAGTATTCACGTTATGAACATTACTGTATTTTTTAAATAAGTTTTTATTTTTATGAAAATAAAAGGTCACGTAGGAAAAAGCCATTACTAACAAAACCTGAAAGATTGTTGCTAATATAAAATCTTACACCTAGGCACAGCACCAGCCTAATTAGTAGAAAATAATATATGAAAGTAAAACAATATTTCAACTTTTCAAATCAATACAATGTGACTAGACGTTATTGCGTGTATTTAACACGACTTTCAGCTTCATTTATCGAGTGTCGAGACGAGAAAGGAAGGGGTCGCGAGGGTGGCGAGGCGAGGGGGTCGCGATGACGCCGCCTGGGGTCAGACGGCGGCGTTCAAGGTTAAGGCCAGCCCCCCGACTTCACCCCCCCCCCCTGCCCCCCCACCCCGCCATCCGCACGCACGTCCTAATGATACTTATACACAAGCCACTGACGCACCTGCACCCTGCACTGAACCCTCTGCGTCAACTAGACTTTAGTTAAAAGCTTTTTTGCAGTATCATCGTCATCGATAAGATTGTCTGTATCGCAGGTAAATTAAAGTTGTTTGCAGCATTTGTAAACGTTTTTGCTGATTTATCCTTATCGTACTTTTGTTTCTTTTTGATGTGGGAAGTCGTCGTCTGGTGGAGCGAGATGGCACGTCAGACTACCCGACTGAAGCCAACATATATTTTTCAGTTACCCTTTGCGTTTAAGGGCTAACGCTGAACGTTTTCGCAACATGTTTTTAACGTATAAAACTCAAGTGTTAATAAACTTTAATCCATAGTTTATCAACTTCTATAACAAAGAAGTGAGCAAACGTAGTTTTTAGGGTTCTCTTCAGTTCCGATCCTAAGTCGGCAAAAACGAAACACTTACAGCATCACTTTGTTGTCCGTACTTCCGTCTATAAAGACCCTTTTTCTCAGGAACGCGTAAAGGTATGAAGCTGAAATTGATATCAAATACTAAGTCTGCTACCCCAAGCAGCTGTGAAAAACTTCAAAGTCAATACAATCTAAAGATAAGGTCGTTTATGCTCCGTCTAGGCGCAGATTTTGCCACTCGTTAGAAAATCAAAACCTATCGAGTACTTCCCGATGACCTAGGATCCAGAAATTTGACATGAAGCATGGTCTCATAACACAAGTAATATTAATAATCTTTATTTATACAGAAACCTTACTAAGTTGACGTGTACAAAATTACAGTGAATTAAAGATCACACAGCCCTGAATCCCAAACTAGGAAATCCTGTGACTTAAGAGTCTATGTGTGCTCTGCTGTCATTATGGCACCAAAAAAGAAACCTTTTATTTAAAAGAGTGTTTTACATCGTACATATTTTGGAAAAAGAAACAGGTTTTAGAATACTACAAAAGTTACTGTAAAATATTAAGTGTGCCCCGCTTGGGCAGAGCATCGCCGTGTTCTCGTGAGGGCGATCGGCAGCGGCGATCTCTCGCGCCAGGCCCTGGTACGGGCCATGGTCCGGAGCGAGGAGGGATGGCAGGCGGTCGCCTCCTTCTGCGAAGTAGTAATGCTAGCAAAGGAGGAGGCCGCACGCGAGAGGCAACGGCCCTCACGGCCCAGGCGCCGCGGGGATTCCGATTCCGATCCTGATTTCCAGCCAATGTAGGCGCGGGCTTGCGGACGGTGAGCTATGGGTAGCTCGCTGTCCGACCGTCCGGTAATCATCCGGACCAAGCCCAGGTCGTCAACGGTGCGCAATGTTCCCGCGCGCCTCAAGGAGTTGTCATCAAACCGTAGAGATCCAGCCTGCTTGCTGCAGGCAGGCAGGGTCGAAGCCTACTGCGGCCAAGGGTTTGCTTCCTAAGGCCACGAGGGAACGGGGTGGGGTTTTTAGTCAGTAAGAGTCTAACACTATCTCCCGTTCCGCCCAAGGGCGGGAGAAGTCATTGGATGATTTTAACCACAACCAAAAAAAAAAAAACAAAATATTAAACTAGTAATTTTTAAGTGAATCTTTTGGATTTTAAGAGCGTAATGAGTAATTGTATGTGTAAATGAGGTGGGAGTGGGTGTATGTATGAGGAGATGTTAGTGTGCGTAAGAATGTGTGTATCATTGGGTTTGTATGCAATACTATTAGCACGTTTATGAGTTGTGACGTGAGTATTTTTATGTACTTACATCTATTAGATAATAAAATGGATAGAAGAAATTTAGTATACCTAGAGTGAGCTGAAGGACAAAGAGCTGTATCACCTTGAGTACCTTACAGTCCGCATATAGTTCAGTGGTGGGAAATCTATATGGTTAACCAAGCATAACCTTGAGCACAGCTCTCTGTGCCATTTCCAATTCAATAAACTTGGTTTTAGCGGCTCCTCCCCAGTAAGCAGTAAGTGATGATAAACTTGACAATGGAACAGTACGCGCCGTCGACGACTTGGGCTCGGTTCGGACGGTTACCGGATGGTCGGATAGTGAGCTACCCAATGCTCACCGTCCGCAAGCCCGCGCCTACGGTGGCCGGAAATTCGGATCGGTATCCCTGCGGCGGCTGGGACGTGAGCGCCGTTCCCTCACGCGATAGCACAAGTAGGTATAGGATAAAGTCTGAAAACCGTTTTATTATAATTACGTTACAAAACAACTTTTTGCGATTCGGAAAAATGTTCGGATAAGTTTGTACGGAACCCTCGGTACGCGAGCCTGACTCGCGCTTGGTCGATTTTCTTTTACTTGGACTACTTACTTGTCTCTTTAGTTTGGTATTGCCAGCCGTATATTATCCCACTTCTCTTGCCTAGAATCTTGTTATTAACAAGCTTCCATTCCTTCCATAGCTTTTTTAACCCCTGACAAAAGGGGTGTCTGTCAGTGTGTCTGTCCGTGGCATCGTAGCGCCCCAACGAATGGACCGATTTTGATGCGGTTTTTTTTATTTGAAATGGTTCTTAGCCAATTTATAAAGATCAGTGCAGGTGTTCAAGGCCATCAGCTCGTTTGTTAACTGCGGTAGGGTTTTTAAACATGTAATGGGTATTTCCTTTATTTTAAACATTAAACATGTGTGACCAACAAGTACTATACATTTCTCATGATGACAAGGACTTGATGCTAGAACTGGGAGGTGGCTGATGGAACTTTGGAATGCCTACTAGTAAATCCATATAGTTTGGGCTCGATAGATTCGTCTTGACCAGTTATAAACATTTCATATTGATGTCAAAGACTGCCGGGGGTTTTTAAATCTTTAATTTTATACTTATTAAAGTGTATGTTCCACAGCATCAGCAATACCAATTCACTAATTTTATTCACCCTGTGCACTATGTTAGTTCGACAAACGAATGTTTTTTTTTTTAAGTGTGATAGCCATCCAATGACATCTCCCGCCCTTAGGCGGAGCGTGAGGGTTTGTTAGATTTTACTGACTAGAACTCACTCCTAGTTTCTTCGTTACCTTGCATTACCCATTGCTCGCCGTCCGCCAGCCCGCGCCTAAGGTGTTTTTTTTTTTTTTTTATTATGTTAGGTAAAATCATCCAATGACAAATCCCGCCCTTGGGTGGAGCGGGAAGTAGTGTCAGACTCTTACTGACTAAAAACCTACCCCGTTCCTTCGTTGCCTATAGTGCCGGGGCTGAGCCTTCCTCTCAGAAAACGGCCCTTGACCCCAGCAGGCTTCGACCCTGCCTGCCTGCAGTTAGCAGGCTGGGCCTCTTCGGTGTGCTGACAGCTCCTTGAGGCGCGCGGGAACAGAACGCGCCGTCGACGACTTGGGCTCGGTCCGGTCGGTTACCGGACGATCGGACAGCGTGCTACCCATTGCACGCCGTCCGCAAGCCCGCGCCTACGGTGGCCGGAAATCGGGATCGGAATCCCAGCGGCGCCCCGTTGCCTTTGCCTGATGCGGTCGGCCTCCTCCTTTGCTAGCATTACTGCTTCGCAGAAGGAGGCGACCGCCTGCCATCCCTCCTCACTACGGACCATGGCCTGAACCAAGGCTCGGCGAGAGAGATCGCTGCCGCCGATCGCCCCCACGAGGACACGGCGATGCTCCGCCCAGGCGGGGCACACCTCTACAGTATGCTCCACCGTGTCCTCCGGGTGTTCCGCACAGTGGCGACACCCGGGCGAATCCTCCGCACGAATCCGGAACAGGTACTTAGCGAACTTTCCGTGTTCGTGGCGTCTAGCCCTCACGCGTACAGCCGCCTCCTTTGCGAGCATTACTGCTTTACAGAAGGAGCCGACCGCCTGCCACTCCTTCTCGCTTCGGAACATGGCCTGTACCTACCAAGGCCCGACGCGAGAGATCGTTACAGCCGATTGCCCTCACGAGGACACGATGGTGCTCTGCCTAAGCAGGGCCCACATCTACCATGTGATCCACCGTGTCCTTCGGGCGGTCCACAAACGTGCGTCACTTCCACATGAATCCGGTGCAGGAACTTCCCGAACTGACCATGCTCGGTAAAAACCTGTTCATGAAGGTGAGGACGCCGTGAGGCCTTTTCAGTCGTTCTTCAAAGAGAGAACTTATCGCCATAATTATTACATGCCTAGCACTGAGTTGTGACAGTTGCTGTGGCTATTTCACCATAAGATCTCGCGGGAACCCTGTCCGCCATGCCGCGCCTTGTCGCGGCAACGGAGTTTCACCTCGGCATTGCATCTCCACGAGTCGACAAATGGATGTGCGATTAACGTTTGTGCGACAAAACTGTACTACGACTCACTATAGTTTGAATGCACGCTTGTGCGACGCACTGAAGCTCGACATCAGGCTGGTGCAACAAACAATTGTGCGACAGTAGTTCGACACTCGGTACTGACTGAGACAAACAATTGTGTGAGTACTGTAATTCGACAGTACATTGGTACAGTATTACAGTAGTTTGACAATGCAGTACCTACCAAGATAGCTCGACGGAGCCTCCATTTGTCAAGCTCACTCGTACCTAGATACAAACTGACCGGTGACATCATGTTACCAAGTTTGAATTCGCCACCATACCGTTTCATTTACAGGTATAGTTCATAGCTATTCCTAGGACATATTAGCAATAGCGCCATATTTTTGTTCCATGACGTTATGTTCTGAATTAGCAGTGAACTGTTTTGTCATTGTCACTTGTTAGGAATGACAATAGATTATAATGCATTTATATTATTATTTATTATACTATTTGGTTTCCATTGATATGTCTACGTGTGCTGGTTAACGTTAGCATTAGAATTGCAATTTTACACTTTTTATTGAATGATTCTAATCTATATCCGTAATTTTGTATGTCCATAACAATGGTTTAGACAGCTTCAGCTGAAGTAACTCACTGCAAGGCAGTGGCTTTTCTGCCAGGGCTGGAAGCCATGGAATTAAAAATAAAAGAACACAAGAGTTCCTATCAGATTTTAATGACTAAGGGCTGATTTCATCATTCAATATAAAAACTCAGTTCAACTAAACTGTGTGCTGAGTGCGAGTTGTTTTTACGTTAACGCGATCGAAATGTTTACCGCGTTTGGCTCTCTGATTGGCTAAGAGCTTCGAGTACGCCAATCAGTGCGCCGAACGTCATAAACGTGTCGATCGCGTTTACGTAAAACAAACTCACACTAGGCACTCTGAGCTCAGCGTAATCTAGTTTAAAGACCCGTATCTTAAACATGAGCGACAACAAAAGAATTGAAACTGAATTTAGCGTAAACTAGGTTCAATTCATAGCGGTGAAACGCAAAATGACGCTCAAACTGCGTTTTGTTTTATATAATCGCTATTAGTTTCTTGGTGAATTTGGCCCTTAACCAGTCAGTAAAACTCTGATAGGAACTCCCTTTCACTTTGCCAGAGACCATTTGATTTTTTTCCCATTGAAATAAAAGAACAGTCAATTGTTTTCCTTTCTTTTTTATTTCTTCTTGGACTCGGCCAAGTGTGGATCAGTCCTGTCTGTAATTTTCGAGATATGGGTTTTTCCACAAAATATACTTCAATATTCTAAAATTATTATTTTTGTTTGTTTGTAAAAGTGGCGATAGTGCTAAACAATGACTATAGGTAATTGTTAAACGTGCATCTGGCGCATCTCGCTAACTGTCTAATGTTTTTATTACGGTATGAGCTTGCATGCTCATATCGATCAAGCTGATACCAAACGACAGATAAATTCAAACCACATTTATTGGTTACGACGAAGTAAATATTGCAGAGAAATTGCAAACAAACCGTGATGAATTAGTATTAAAACGTGAAGGGCGGACGAAATCGACGTAGAGTCGCGGCGGCGACGACGTTGGCATATTATCAACTGTCGATATCGAAACGTTCAGCTGTGTCGACTGCAAGTGCTGCTCTCTCCCTCCCACCTGTACGCTCTCCTATTAGTGCGAGAAGGTATCATTATCGATTCCGTTTGAGGATGTAGGAAGGTATGCCGTACCTACAGAGCGTGCACAACTTTTCTCTGGCAGACTGTCCGACGTCGCAGACGAAATGCTATTAAATGACGTCACAGGCTACCTTGTGTAAGGGGACGCGGCGTAATAGCGCACTGCCGCCTGGCGACGCCCGCCGCTGCGCGCCCTCCGTGCGGTGTGGTGCGACCACGGTCATTATGTAAGCACGCATGCAATAAATAACACATTCATTTATCGCTAATATCTCTATTGTTTCAGAATTTAATTACGACGACTGAACTGTAGTACTTTATTTTCACACAAATCTTAAAAGCGTACTTTTAAGATTTGTGTGAAAGTTACTACAGTTTTCAGACGTATTTACTTACTCGCTTTTCCACATCAATACTTGGGAGGTTTTTTTTTTTTTTTTTTTTGTGGTAGGTAAAATCATCCAATGACGAATCCCGCCCTTGGGTGGGGCGGGAAACAGTGTCAGACTTTTACTGACTAAAAACCTACCTTTCCATTCCTTGCCTTTATCCTGGGGCCCGTGGTGACAGTCTCACATAACCTTTGGGCCCCAGTAGGCTTCGGCCCTGCTGGACCCCTACAGTTTGCTGACAACTCCTTGAGGCGCGCGGGAACGGTGCGCGCCGTAGACGACCTGAGCTCGGACCGGTCTGTTACCGGACGGACGGACAGCGAGCTACCCATTGCCCACCGTCCGCGAGCCCGCGCCTACGGTGGCCGGAAATTGGGATCGGAAACAAGGCGGCGGCGGCGGCGCGTGCGCCTTTGCCTAATGCGGTCGGCCTCCTCCTTTACTAGCATTACTGCTTCGCAAAAGGAGGCGACCGCCTGCCACTCCTCCTCGCTCCGGAGCATGGCTTGAACCAAGCCCCGGCGCGAGAGATCGCCGCCGATCGCCCCCACGAGGACACGGCGATGCTCTTCCCAAGCGGGGCACACCTCGACTGTGTGCTCCACCGTGTCCACCGGGCGGTCCGCACAGTGGCGACACCCGGGCGTCGTCTCCGCACGAATCTTGTACAGGTACGGACCGAACTTGCCGTGTTCGGTCAGCACCTGCGCCAAACGGAAGGTGACGACGCCGTGGGGCCTTTCCAGCCACGCCTCAAAGAGGGGCCTTACCGCCTCGATCGTGGCGTGCCCAGCACGAGGTTGCGACAGTCGCTCTCGCCATTTCACCATGAGATCCCGCCGGAGCTCTGTCCGCCATGCCGCGACTTGTCGCGGCAGCGGAGTTTCGCCCCGACGTTGCATCTCCACGCGTAAGTCATGCATGTGTGCAAGGACTGTTGCCTCCAAATCCCATGGTGGTAGGCCAGCAAGGAGGCTCGCCGCTTCACAGGACACCGTACGGTATCCGCGGATCATCCGGATGGCCATGACCCTCTGGCAGGCGGTTAGCCGGGCCGCCACTCGCTTTCGTAGCGATGGCGCCCACACCGGCGCACCGTAAAGGGCCATGGACCGAACGATGCCTGCGTAGAGCCTCCGGCAGGAGGCGTCCGGACCCCCTAGGTTCGGCAGGAGCCGCTTGAGCGCAGCCCCAGTCGCATTCAACCTGGGAGCCAGACGTCGGAAGTGCTCCTTGAAGTTCCACCGGCTGTCGAGGACGAGTCCCAGGTACTTCATCGTCGACCCGACGCCGATGTGAACTCCTCCTACCGTTAATTGGGAGCCCGGAGGTGGCGTGCTCCGAGGGCCGTGAAAACACATGGCCTCGGACTTGTGCAATGCCACCTCGAGTCCCAACTGCTGTATCCTCTCCACGACTGTCGCAACCCCGCGCGTCGCTAGTTCGACCGCCGCCTGGTACGACCGTCCCCGCGCCAGGACCAGCGTGTCGTCTGCGTAACAGACCACGCTGACCCCGTCGGGGAGGTCGGCGCGCAGCACGTAGTCGTACCCGATGTTCCACAAGGGCGGCCCTAGTACCGATCCCTGCGGAACACCGCACGACATCTCTCGCCGTTTCAACTCCCCCTGATGACCGGGGTAGATGATGAACCTGTCCGACAGGTAGGCCTCGATCACCCGACAGAGGTAGTCGGGCACCCGGTGGTACCGGAGTGCCCTACCAATGCAACTCCAGGGCAGGGAGTTGAAGGCGTTGGCGATGTCCAGAGACACCGCCAAGACACACCTGCCCCGGGACACCGCATCCCCCGTCGTGAGGGCTCGCACGCGCATGATGGCGTCCACAGTGGAGCGCCTCCTGCGAAATCCGAACTGGCCGTCCGCAAGATCCGGCCCCTTCCGTGCCAGATGCACGACGAGGCGGTCTGCAATTACTCTTTCAAAGAGCTTGCCCACCTCGTCGAGCAGCACAATGGGCCGATACGCGGACGGAATACTTGGGAGGTGGAAAAGCTATTGAAAAACGTAATATTAAATCAAATTTCAAAAAGAAATAGTTCATTAATTTAATTATTCTATATATAAGTATTTAATGCAATGTTTGTATAATTATTCAAAACAGATTACGATTGTAATTAATGGAAGTACCATGGATAACAATTCCCTAAGCAATTTTTTGGTATTTCAAATGAAGTACATACTAGATAGTTATACAATTAGGTATATTAAAAAAGGGAACTTGAACACATTCCTAAAAAGTTAAATGACAAATAACTCAACAACTGGCGCAATCATGGCGGATTTTGGTAAAGAGGAACTGTTCCATGATTTTAGAGAGTCATGAGTCAGTTGTGAACCGTCGCCGCCAGTCGGCGGATATGAGTCCTTCCTCCACGCTATCGGCCGGCACTTTTGTTAAATTAAAATGGATGAGGTTTAAAGTGGAGCGGTCGTAACTAACGGTTGGCGCGGCGACGTCTGTGCGCGATTGCGACAATCTGCCACGCGGTAGGAAATAGGACGCGCCGCCGCCGCGCGCCCGGCCGCCGCGACGTCCACGACGCGTGGGGTCGCGCTCCCTCGCCTCGTCACTCAACCTGACTCCACGCTAATAAGGACTGTCTATCTACAGCCAAACCTCCTGCGCTTCAGTTAACCGACGCGGCTGCCTGATAAACGACCATACTCGTGCAGAAAAAAAGGTTTATAAAGGACTTAAGTCTTGAGATGCACAAATTGAAAATCTTTTAAAACATTATCTCACTATGTTCACGAAAATTCAACATGTTCAGTTTTAATGAATAGACTGTTACGAATCATGCCTTGAATGCCATTACACTACACTATTCCGCTACGCCGAAATGGGTGGTTTAAGAATTTTAAACATTGGCATTCTCTTCCTTGTAGTGCACTAACTTAGAACCTACACAGTCCAAAAAATAAAATAATAAACTTCGGTAGTTTATGGTCAGGAACGCTAAATCCGCTAAATCCTCCATTTTTTGAGTTGGAATATCATTAAATAACTTCTTTCCGCTCTAGATAGAACAAGAGGGAGTGTTACAGTTTGACTGACTAAAACTGTGTTCCTTAAGTTGCCCTTTGCATTCCATGGCCATAGTAACTGTTTCGAAAATTTAATCTATCGTTTATCAATAGCATTAAATAGTGACTAATGACACATAGTTTAGGTTCAGCATACTTCTGAAATACAATAAAAACAATCGTAAAAAGTGACATTCCTAATGAAAAAAATGCGGCTATAACAATTTTTATGAAAGGAAAACACGTGTAATAAGACAAAAGGTAGGTTAAATCGGCGCACACCTAGTCAGGCACCGTCACCGGGCACTAAAAATCATTAAGCAGTTAGCGAGTTATCAAATTATAGTCGTCTGGCACAACAGCTCGATTACCCGGTCAGTTTTTACGGTTGTTTTCGCCAAAAACGTATTGTAGGAATGAAAATTTAGCGGAGAGCAGAGGAAAAGCACAAATTATTAGCGACTTATTCGATTTATAGCTAAAACATTGCTGATACCTTTAAGAAATTAAGCAGATTACTCCATATTCTCGATTTGTGCTGAAATTGCACAATTACCTCTCTCCTTCAGATAAAAACCTAGGTGCATCATACCAATTAGTTAGGTAGTTACTGAGATAGAAACATCAAGCAACAACATTATAAGAACTTGGTTATTGTTACTCCTTGAAAAAAAAGATAAATTGTTCCGTTATGATTTTAATTCACCCAACAAATATCCTAACCAATAGACAATTTATCCATATTTCTTTAGTATCTAATAAATCTCAACACCAATCAAAAGAAAACGTTCGAATCAAGACGATGTGTAAGATATCAAATTCAGCAATTTACATGATCAAAAATGTACATAAAAGCAATTGTATAGTAAAAGCATAATCTTCAAGTCTAGAAAATAGGCGTCTAAGTATAAATTTACATAATGCAATTCGTCTAGACTAGACGAAGTGCGCTCGCCGCGCGTGCCGAAAGGAGACCGTCTAGAGGTGAACCAAGTCGTAATGCAAGTGCACTTATTGAGAGAACGCAGCCACGACCTACCGCCGCCTAGGTACCTACCGACTCACGCACCGATGTCTCACATATAATACTATAATGTATGTCTATTCAACTTTATAAATGTGAAAGAATTCACATTCAAAAAGTTGAACAGATTTGGATGAAAAAAGAATGGGCATTTACCCAGAGCCGTATCTAGTTGTATCACATGTCATTTGAAAGGCCATGAAGTTATTACAGCTTCACTTTGTAGCATTAATATAGTCAGACAGCAGGGAAATAATAATTACTTATTTTATTTTACTATAATAATTATCAATATACAATATACGTATAATATGTAGTAAAACCTGACTTCGATTTATGACATTGTAGGTAAAATAAATAAGTTATTTTATTATTTGGTATGAAGCCTTCGGTTCTCTATTAAACACTCTTAAAAGTGAATGCAGGTAACTAACCATTATGAAGCAAAATAGGTGGATATCGCCAAATAGCAGCTGGAAAGTTGCTCGTACCTGCAGTTTCGTTTTTGTAAAAATTCTAACCCATCATATTACCAAAAGAAAGTTCAAACGAAGACCAATTTACTCGTAAAGGTCGCGGAAATCAGCTGCGAGAAGCACAATTCCAGTTGTTGCTACGAAGCTTAAGAGATTCTATTGTCAGAAAAACACATCCGATCTTTCAACTGTATTTATGATTGTCGGTCGCACTCATCCTTATATGCTGTGGGAACGTACTACTAAATAACTATGTTACTAAGATATGGATATACTACTAAATTATATTTATTTAATGTAATTTAATTCAGGATTTTTTTTTTTCATTTATAATTTTATGAGCAGTGGTGCCCGAGTGGTAACAGCCCCGACTTACGACAAACCCAGCCAGGCGCATTACTTTGTGTAATTTATTTCATCACCACTGCTCAAAACGGTGAAGGAAAACATCGTGAGGAAACCGACATGTCCTAGAACCAAAAATTCGAAGACATGTGACATCCACCAACCCACACTGGGCCCGCGTGGTGGATTACGGCTAGGGATGGCAAATATTCGATAAATTTGATATTCGAATATATTTTGAGTGCTATTCGAATATTATTCGAATATAAAAAAAATAGTTTTTATTGCATTAAGGAACTATATTTTTAAGCAGATAAGTAAACCTCTCGCAATAATTATTTACATAGTCAAAATTTTAAACAATCAAAAAATTCTTATACCAATTAAGGTTTAAGTTCGTCTATATAAAACAAATTACTGATATTAAAAATAAACAAAAAAATTATCAATGAAAACTCAAAAGTGTTTTCGATAGCCCAGTTATCGACAAAGACATAACATAACGCAACCACCCACGGGAGCGGCTGCGGAGAAGTAACTAAAACCGCGAGGAACAGCTAGTACTCAATACTTACATAAAAACAAGTCTTCTTCAATATTAGTTTACCGGCATTCATATCTTCGGTCCAGAGCACTGATAAATTAATCGGGAACACTCTAACTTCCACACTGATTCCACTTTAAAAGTGCCGTGTTTCACTGAGGCTATGTATACCTGGAAGTCTCCAGGCTTGCTAGAATACAAATCCACCCAACAACCCAATTTCCCACAGAAGGTGGTATGAGCCGTCTGCAAAGTATTCCAGGAAACCCTAATAAAGCGCACACGTTCCACACTACTAGCAGATGCGTAACATCTACGAGCGTGACGCACGCGTAGAGCGTGTGCGCTTGCTGGCTGTGGGAAATTGGGAACCAAGTCTTTGGCATTGGCACCTTGTTCGAAGATACTACTTTCCGCTTAGCTATTGCTTTACGTCTAAATGCTCCTTGCTGTTCTCTTTATCGCTGCCACTGTGGCGAAGTTGTCAACAGCTTCGGTCACCACGGCCTATTATGCAGTCGAAGTGCGGGACGCAAAGAGCAGCACGCGAACATTAACAACATCAGCCCTTGTCACCATCGGCGTTCCGGCTGCTTTGAAACTTCATGGCCTGGTACGCGACGATGGTAAAAGACTGGACGGTATATCTTTATTTCCTTGGAAGATGGGTAGCCACTAGACACTCTTGCACCATCCCATGTTCCTAGCTCATCGTGCTGTGCTGGTGCTGCCGCGGCGGCTGCGGAGAATCTTATACGGCGGAAATAACAACCTCGTCAGCAGTTATATTTTTGAGCCATTTGGGGTTGAAACTCTTGGGCCATGGGGTCCAAGTGCTCATATGCTTTTTAAAGGAATTATCGAAACACTTAGTTGACTCTTCGCATGCCCCAAAGGCTAGCTTCTACCTCGGTCAGAAATTAAGCATTGCCATACAACGTGACAATTCCGCCAGGTTTTTGGACACACTTCCAGTCGACAGCGAACCGGAAGAGTTTTATGACTCCATATTAAGCTAATAACAATTGCCGTTAGTTTTTATATCGATTTATTTTTTTTTGATGCCTAATAAGTTCTTTTTCTACCCGTTTGTACATAATATTAATTTTTAATTTGTATATATATCTATTAAGTTTTATATCGATTTAATTAGTTGTTTTTATTATTATTCTTGAATCCTTTTTTAAAAGACACCAGAATAAAATTTCTTCACAAATAACAAAATGCACCGCTTTGCAAAAGCGATAGGTGAGTCGACTTATATAAATTAAGTTCTTTGAATCAAACAACAAACGAATCAATTCGAGTTGCTTTTTCCTTCAATTCAAATTGATTCGCAAGTCGAAGTCGACACGACGCGAGTCGTGACACCCCGCGCGATTCAACTATTTTCCTTCAATTTGAATTGGCTCGTAAGGCGACGACAACGCGACGCGAATCGCGACTCTTCGTGCGAATCAATCAACTCGGTAGAACTCGATTTGACTTGATGATACAAATCGCGAATTCGCGACGTGACTCGGTGGACCGAGTTGACTTGGCGAAACAAATTGAATCAGCGAATCGAATTGACTCCGCGCAACGAGTTGAATCCGCTGTTCGAGTTGACGGAGTTGAATCGGCGAACCGTGTTGGGAGGACAGACCGAGTTGACTTAGCGGAACGAGTTGAGTCGGCGAAACGAGTTGCTTCGAATCGCAATTAAAATCAGTCACTATTCCAGTTTGATTAAATTGAGTTGTCAAATATGCGAGTTGGCCCATCGCTACTTTGCAAATAAATGGCAACGCATTTCGTGACAAAATAACGTCAAGTCTAGTCTTTACTTTAGACTAGTAATTTTTTTTTTTTTTGGTAATATTCGAATAAATGTTTATTTACAATTCGAATATAAATTTGGAAAGAGTATTCGAATAATTCGAATATTCGATTGCAAGCTCTAATTACGGCCCATTCCCTTTCCTAGAGAGGAGGCCTGAGTCCCAGCAGTGAGAACATTAAAAGGCTGATGATAATGATGATGATAATGAATTCAGGACATTTTATTTTTATTTTATTCATTATAAAAATAAAATTGTATAATTTGTTCGACGTGCGTATTCTAATCAAGTTTAATTTTGACGTTACATTTATTTTATTATTTAGATTTTAATATTGTTTTTTTTTCTATATGACGTATCATGCCAATTACTTTTATTTTATTTAATATCTTCATAATTATTTACAGACATGTTCACTTGTTTATGCATAAGCTGTGGTTGCCTATAATTGAATATGCATTATAGGACTAGGTTACGTGTACCAATTTTTATTTCTAAGTTTTTATTTTGTAACACTTGTTAGTGATCCTTAAATAAATAAATGAGTCATAATTTTATTATATCCTTGCGCATGTGCACTTGTTACTGCCATACAACACAATGAAGCTTTTACTCGTATTATTAACTTTTAAAAGATATATGCCATAACTTGATACAATACTGGGAACGGAGTCCATGCAAAAGTGCCCATTATCCTTTGACCCAAAAAAACACTAGAGTAGACCATGTCCTGGAATAGGACTAGGATACTTTTTATCCCTGGAGCATGTTGACTGGGAATATTTTTTTTATGGAAATGCTATGAAATATTTTATGGAACTGATTTGTAATTGTTGTTTACTTTTTTAAAGCTACACTGTGGCTGTGGAGTTCATATTTCTGCCATTAACCTACAGTCTCAAATGATAAGACATCTTACTGAGCATAGGTAGTCTCTTCCAGTCTTGACTAAAAAGCAAGTCATTGTAATCAAAAATCTAAATCTAAATTATTTCGTCTAATCAACAATTAACCTAGTTGCCACTTAATTAAACTAGGTTTACGCCTACACCGATTTATAGTTCCACTTCTCGTGTAAGTAAACTAAGTCTCAGATAGTACGACGTGCGTCAAGATAACGTTTTGATTCGCAGTGCAGGTGAAAACTGCACTAATACAATCTTTATTAATAGCTACTTGTTTGGCTGTACCTGTCTACAACAATATCCGTCAATGAACCTCTTTTTATTTTTAGCTTTAGATTACATGACGTCAAGTCGATGGCGATAGCTGTTTGTCTAGTCTAGACAGTAGCGGCGTGGCGGAGCGGCTGAGTGGAGGACAACAGACGAAGCGTGCCGAGCGTCTGGAGGTGAACCGAAGGCCTCTCCATTGCCTTTTACGACTAAATGCATTCTGGACCGTCTGGCCGCCTAGATCCTAGACGACTGACAATTCAACAGTGTTATTTTTACCATTTGTACTTATCGATGTCTCGTTTTATCTCAGCTAAATTGGACGACTCTACTTTTTTCGCCGTCCTTTATAAAAAATGCACTAATCTTTATTGTTATTTACTGTTTTTTTATTTTTTATTTCGGCATTGACAGTAAGTATAAAAAGCAACATCTTAAAAACTGTACAAAACCGCATTTTATAGGAAATCAAAAACAAGCCTCAGTATTCCTCAATTTATATAGAAACCTTCGCAGTACCGCTAATCCGCTCATTAACCAGTTCCCTGTCTGATAACTTAGATGCGAAGCATCGTTTAAGTTAATCGAAGGCTTAAGGGCAATTAGTGAGCACAGTACACACTCGTGCAACAGACGGACGGTAATATTAATTAGTGGCGTGTACTGCGCACAGAGGGCGCGGGCAGCTCGGCAGCGTGGCAGCGAGGCAGCGTCTAGACAGCCTACGCCCGCCACCCACGCGCCGTGGGCCTTGCACTGCGGACGCACCCCTTTGTCACAGACTTCGCTTAGCGTACCTATACTCAAACCTAACTCAAATATTTAGCTTTGTTTAAAACATGACGAGGCATACTTTGTTCTAAAGATACAAATTGGCTAGTGACGTGTTTTTCCTTGACGTCCTTTGTATTCATGACTAATAATGATGATAGCTTAAAATATGACAAAGAATAATATAAAATAAGCAATGATTGTAGGGTTCAGGTTTCAGGCGACTGTTGATGTCTGTTCTAGGGTGTGTTTTACGAGTTACCTAAGTACTTACGTCATTAAATTGCCGTAACTTCCACTCCATCTTTGACTGCGACTATTTCCTGACAGAAACATGCAATATTGCTATTATACGCATACGCTACATTTTTCAGTATGAAAATCTTTAACTATATGAACGAAAATTAGTTGTGGGATTTGACATTTTTTTTTTTTTTTTGGTAGGTAAAATCATCCAATGACAAATCCCGCCCTTGGGTGGGGCGGGAAATAGTGTCAGACTTTTACTGACTAAAAACCTACCTTTCCGTTCCTTGCCTTTGTCCCGGGGCCCTATCGCCAGATAAGCTAACTGTATCGTAGTCAATCACAGCAACCATAATAGGTATTGTCACAAACTGCTGCATTTAGCAACAATAACAATTTGGCCAGACGCCTCGCAAAAAACTGAGTGCAAACATTTATGAGCTTGTGACTGGCATGTAGGTATGTATGACTCATAGTAACTATATCATTAGGAGAATACCACGAAAATACTCATGCGTTTGTAATAAAAATTATTTAATCTTGCTTCTACTTCTCTATTAATTCTCAGATCTAATACACCTACTCCTCCATCACGAATTTTATTTAACGAAAAGAGATCTTAATCCCAGATTTGTGTATAAAAAACCTTAATAACTTCATTTCAAGTCGAATTTTTGAACGTAAGAAAGAAAATGAATTGTGAATGATTGCTACGTATTAGTATTCAGAGGTATCAGTGAATTGCGTGCAGTTACTATACAGGCTATGTTTGTATTGAAAGCGTCTAGACGCGGGGGCGGACGTTCCTAGAGGTTAGATAGGTACGCTCCGGCACTTTCCTTCACGACCCTTCAGTACCGTTGTATGCGGAATTAGGTCACACACACAAACTTAAATTTTTACCACAGAATCATAAGACCTAGTCAAAATATGAAAAGATTTTCATAAGGCTCGCAAGCTCCAATTTCATCAGGAGGAAATGCTAGGTTTTATTTATTGTAATCGTAACTTCGTGATTGAGTAGGTTTAAAAAAAAATGGTATTTATGAACATTAAAAAATATGACATTTTAATGTATTTTATTTAGGATCTCCAACAAAGGATGTACCTGCACAATATGTGTCTTATAATTAGTAGCTCCGGTATCTTGTTGGTGAACTTCTTCACTTGTAGGGGACCATAGCATGAACAAAAACAATTTAAACAACTAATAAATAACAAATAGAATAAAATATGATATAAAATTAATAAAGATAATAATATTGAAAATAAATAATATTAAAAATATCAATTTGGGTGAGTGAAAATAAGTATATCTAGTACAATAAACAGACATCGTGTCACTCGTCCGGAGCCTGACCCGGCACTTCGGCACGTCGGTCGCTGGGACAGACGGCTGTTTCCGCTGTCGATTTTAATGACTTACTAAATAAAACCTAAACGCTATTGCTTATAGGTCAGACTCATTGACTTGCTTTTGATATCAGTGTGCTGAGTGCGAGATGTTTTTACGTTAACGCGATCGAAACGTTTACCGCGTTTGGCTCTCTGATTGGCTAAGAGCTTCGAGTTGGCCAATCAGTGCGACGAACGTCATAAACGTGTCGATCGCGTTTACGTAAAACAAACTCACACTAGGCACCAGTACAATAAAATTGTCTAACCTTTAACAGCCGCCTCATTCGAGCGTATTCCCCGGTACCTATTACCCCTATTTTTCAGACGTACAATCGTGTAGTGATAGTTCCATGAAAACATTTACTATTTTAGCTATCAATATAATTTAAATACATTTACAAAGTACGGTCAAGCAAATATTCTTGATAAGAATTATATCTATAATATACTTACAAATGAATCGCTAAATGTCTAAGCGCCAATCGCGTTTCGCTAATTCTTTTTTTGTTGTGTTCGTTATTGTCAGAAGAAGGTTCTTAGGTAGGGTAGGGTAGAGTAGTATAGAGTAAAGTAGAGTAGGGTAGAGCGGGAGCGAAGCCACGGGCAAAAGCTAGTGTATTATAAAGGTCAGTTTTTGTATATATATTTGTTACTCTTTCACTCTTAAACGGCTGGACAGATTTGGATGGGGTACATAAAGTCCTGGTATAGTACATACCTTTCGCTTGCGATAATTTTCTACTTTTACGAGGACGAACTGCAGACATAAGCAAGTATTATATTAAGTACCTACCTTATTTAAGGCTTCGTTCATACTAAACGTTTTGTCCTCCGCCGACTGTGAGTCTGCTCACTGTCAGGCCCAGTGTGAACGTAAAGTCAGTCTGCAGTATTGGTTCTCACTAATCGGACAATACGCTATGGCGTAGAACGCATTACTTGTATGAACAAAAGAGCGTAGATTTGCTATACGTAGTACAATAAATCGGTCACCGAGAGTCAGAGACAACTCACTACGTAATAGCGTGTAGTCGATTCGGCGTGAACGAGAACTTAATATACATACATATATGGAAAAGTAATAAACTGCGCAACGCGCGCTCACAGTCAGTGGCTGACAATACGTTTGGTCTGTACAATGCCTTAGATTCGTAAAGTTCAAGTCATGATTAGCTTTATGAATTAATAATGATTTATAGACTGTACTTAATGTTGTGACTAATGATATATTTATATGTATAACTAACGGTCCCCGCAAACATTTTCCTGCCCGAAAGCTGACTGTAAGAACTTGATTGCAGCGCCACCTACCGGGTTCAATTGTATTTTAAACCATTCAGGAAACCACCAAAATATACACACAAAATTTCAACCACTAGTTTGTTAATTATCTACTTACATAGACATGCAACATGCAAAACTACGAGACGCTCACTGAAAAATACCTATGAGCAGATCTATCATGTTAACTATCTAAAGTGTGTGTGTACTTGTATAGGTCTAATATGTGTTACTAATAGCGTCTAGACTTCGTTTAACACGAGCTTGATTCTGATAATATTAGCACAGCACCTATGTGTACATAGTGTTAACTTTGCCAGAAGGTCGCGCAGGTCAGGCCGCAAAATCTGTTTTCCAACCAATTCAGAACTTCACCTTGTAATATTCGGTAGAATTTTGCAATTCTCGGTATTAATTAACCTGTATACTACGAGTATACTAGGTCCTTCATAGGTACCTAAGCAGTTAATTTAGTAATTTGATGAAAATCAAATTGATTAGACTCTTCTATTATTATATACCGAGTGAGTAGTTTAAAAAAAAGCAGTATCGGTTGCTTGTGAAATTCGAGTTTTTTCAATACTGGTTTTCAGACCAGCTGCAACCATCTTATTCCTGTATTGTAAAAGAGACTTTTGACCTCTGAGCTAATTTCGGTTTTTCTTCTCAGGGTAGTCACCCAGGAAAGATACTGTTATTTATAACCTGCCTGTGACTCGCCCCGGCTTCGCACAAAATATGCCTGTATGGCTTTGCAATTGTGGTTGGTCTAGTGGTTAGTGGTCCAGACTGTTATTCCGGAAGTCATAGCTTCGATTCCCAGCCAAGACTAGTGTTTGTGTAATGAGCACTCATGTCCTGTGTCTGGGAGTAATTTATAAATGTTATGTGTATGAATTTAGAAATATTTAGGTATGTTTATCAGTTGCCTAGTACTCATAGAAAAAGCTCAGCTAAGTTTGGGACTAGACGGCGTTGTGAGAAAATTATGGAATGTTATATTTACATAAACCTTCCTCGTTTATTGCTTTTTCTACCAGTGAAAACTGCGTCAACCGTTCCTTGGTTTTGGCGGAGGTAAATTATGTGAAGAATTGTAAAAACAAAAATATATGAATTATAAGTAGAACTTCATTTACAAGCACAATGAGCAAGTAGCTGCGTGGTAGATAAGTGCAGTGATTTGATTAGTAGGTAACTATCCAATCTACTGGTGTAAACAGCTACCTAACCTAAACAGCTAACTCAAAATTTGATGCCTAAATTGATTGTTAAGAACGAACTAGTACTTTGTAAGATTTATCGAAAAGTAGAAAAATTATCCTGCTTTGTACAAAAAGAGATCAAACTGCCTAGCCTTTAGTACAATAAAAGAAATGCTCTGAAATCTTCACTACATAGTATAAAACAAAGTCGGTTCCCGCTGTCTGTCCCTATGTATGCTTAGATCTTTAAAACTACGCAACGGATTTTGTTGCGGGTTTTTTTAATAGAGTGATTTAAGAGGAAGGTTTATATCTATGCATAATATATTTTTCAATACACTTGCTCAGAAAGTGGCTCTTATTGCACTACACTTAGAACATAATGGCACCTGTTACCAAACTGTGACATTTTGATTACCATTACGCACTAGTACTGTAATGTAGCTATAACCTTTTTGTTCAACCAAAGAGGTTGAACAAAAAGGTTATAGCTACGATTCTTATTTAGTTTGCGATTCAAATTTTAAATACGAAAAAATAAAAATAAATTGTGGTCTATGGCCGTCATTTTAAGATGCGGTTTCAAGTAATGTGATTTTTTTCGAGTGAAGTTCATTGTTATATTAATTAAATAAAATCAAATACTACAAAAACATTAGGAAATGTTACATCCTGTTGTTACTAAAAATGACATTATCGTGAAATCTTTTCACGCAAGAAAACAAACCACGACTAAGCAATTTGATCAAAAGACTATGTAGCCATAGCCTTCAGCTATGGGTCAATTAAAAAAAAATTGATGCGTGCCTATGAATGTTACCGCCATATTATGAAATTTTTTCCTAGTTTTGCTGTTGTAATAATAGTTAGCTAAATTATTTTTCTTCACAAGTGTATTGAAAAACGTCGTATGATACACGTGAGTAATGTATGGTTACCGTTCTTGGCTCTCTTAAGATCCTCGCCAAGGCTCGGGTCTTAATACCGTCGCGACGGTAACCATGTACATTACACACTTGTATCATAATGTACTATAATATCACTATTGCACACGTTGAAGCTGGGGCGGGTCGCTAGTTATATATATAAAAAAGAAGAAACTTAGTGACTGACATAACATCGCACAGCCGAAACTAGGGAATAAAATTTTGCATACAAACGAATTTCATACTTTTAGGGATCCTTAAAGATCTTGTACAAAATTTCACGTTCCTAGACCCAGTAGTTTCGGCCGTACGTTGAAATGTCAGTCTGTCAGTTTCTCTTTTTTAACCATTTCGAAAAGAATGAAGGTTCTATATTCGGCTGCATGTATTTTTTTTTTAATGTAAGTATGTTCACCGATATCTCGGTCAATTTTGCAACGATTTCAAAAATTTTTGTTTTGATCTTCCGAATTGGGCCCATAAAAATATCTTTTTGATCTGATGATGAACTTCGAAGATATACAACGAAAGTCTTCGAAAAATCATTGCAGAACTGTCGTTTTGATACCTATGGTCACTGATATCTCGGTCAATTGTGAACCGATTGTGAAAATTTTTGTTTTGTTTTAAATATCATACTTCCGAGTTGGTCCCATAGAAATATTGTTTTGATCTGATGATGAACTACGAAGATATAGAACGGAACTCTTCAAAATACCATAGCAGAACTGTAGTAAGAAGTAAAATTGCTTTGTTTATACATGTAGTCGGTGTCTGACTAAAGGAAGAAGGGGAGGGGATACGTAGAACTGATCTGATGATGAAGCCGGAAGGTAGGTAAAAGCCGGAACTTTGTAACAAATCAGTGTATCCTAGCCGTGTTTGGTATTATTAGAATTGTCATGATGATTTGATGATGGAACCGAATGGCGGAAGGTACCTATCTATTTAAGTTTGGCTGAGGGCTACTACAACTAAAAAGTGTGAAATAAAAAACTTATTACAAAAAAAATACAACCGACTTCTACGTCGTGTTACTACGAGTATAATAGTTTGGTCTCTTTGTTATTTAACACCAACTTCCGAAATTAAAGCTATTTTGTACTTTTTGGTGTTTTTTTGAAGTCGGTTGTATTTTTTTTGTAAAAAGTTTTAAATATATAGATAAAGAACTCACTGCATTTATCTACAGTGCAATGCATTGTTGAAGAAATCTGTTACTATTACATGAACTAATTCAATATTATGAAGAGACAAGATTAAATATTTGTGACTGATATTAACGTAAAGTCTATGAGAGCGTACGATGAGGTTATCATTGTGAGGAGTGTCTAGACTTTATGAAGTACCTACTTACTATACGCAACAAGTCTACGGCATTTACTACATAACTGACATAACTATGGACTCTACCTACATTGTGTACACGTATAGGTCTTCGGCCGAAGTTTTCCAGTGTTGTAACAATGCAAACTTTGATTAAACGATCTACGATTTTAGTTCACATATACAATTGCTGCACGGCTTTGTGTGTTTTATCTTAATGTCGGCTGTAGGTTACCTCGTCCATTTTGAATCAGAAGATTTAAAAAGGCAAACTCTATCGGACAAGTTTTAGAAAAAATCATTATTGGCCTTTCGGGTATATTTGGTAGTCATATAGAGGAAGATTGGTTTTCACCAATCTGACTTACTTAACGGACTTAACCGTCTATAGATGAAGAACTTCTGAAGATTATAGAAATAATAATATATTGCATTTTCAATACGTGAAGTGCAGACAAAACATAAAACGACGTTAAATCGGTCAACAGCAATGCTTTGTGCCTCAGACATTGTTTACTTTTTGAAGCAAAACATTGTGAATAAAGTAAGTACGAGTAAGTCGCTCGCAGTGCAAACTGTCTGCCCTTCCGTCGCCCTTTGTCTGTCTGTCTAGGCTATCACGATATTCTGGTATACGCACACTATTACACGGACCTTTTGAGCCCACAAACACACTGAACTAAATTAAGTTTTGAACACAGTTGAGAATCCATAACTAATGATAAAGTTACTAAATATGAAAAGCTTAATGCGACACGTAATTTTCTATCTGTTTATTAAACAAAATATCAAGGCAGCTACATGTTCTGTATGCTAAACATGATTGATGAAAAATGAGCAAATAATAGGTTTCTCGAAAAAATGGCTCATTTCTTAGTTTGCAAATAATAGATCACTCTTCAGTTTTCACGATTTCTAAACATTTTGAAAAACGCTGACTTCATAAATACACAGACAAACAAAAGCTGACATAATTAATCAACGTGTAAATATTCACAGCGCAAATAGAACCCACACATCGGGTCACCAATTTTAATAAATTAAAGGTGAAAACGAAAGGACATTTAAATTAAAGTCGAACCAGCATAATAATGAGGTTACTAAGCGCTAGTTTAGGGCGCCGTAGGTCACATCTTTTGACCTTTCAGAATGTAGCGCGCTTTTCCATTCGCGTAAATGCCGTAGGTAAATAAAAGTAATATGCTTGAGAAAGTTTATAGGCTGTCTGGTCTAGACGTCCCGCCGAACATCGTCTCGCTTGACACAACACAGAACACGTCGCTAACAAAACTTTGAATATTTGTAATTGACGTCGCTCTTGCGAAATAATCCGAAATTTTATTTTCACGAAATGTAGACTGAGGATTTAAGAAGATATTCTGCGAGATTTAGGAACGAGCTATACCTACCTAACTTCCATTTTATTCATACATTTAAAGGATAGGTCTCTACTATTTGGCTGAAAATTTACCAACCTTTTTAAATAAACTAATAATTACCTATTAAAAGTAATAAATGTACCTGAGTCTGTGCCTTCTTTTTGCAAAATTCACAGAACACTACAGACTTTTCCAACTAGTGGAAAATCTTAAGTTTACATTGTTCGTTTGTTTTGTTATTTACTAGATCTATTTTCGTTAGTGGCTTTTAACATTCATTTGTTTAAGTAACTGAAACTTGGTAACTAAAAGTCAGAGCCCGATTTAAAAGGGTGTCTGATGATCATATTAGGTTACAAAAAGGAAAGGGTCAACCTCAAAATTAAAAATGAATCTAAAAAGTACCTACTCACCTTCATTTTAACCTCAAAAGTCGCATTAAATATTAAAGATCATGTGGACGTCTAAGATATTCATGATCAAAGGTCGTAAATATATTTTTTTCTCAATATCTCTTCCTGTGCTACGTTTCATATTCGCAATTTATAACAAAAATTGTCGAGCTAAGAAATTATCATTTGTTTAAAGTTAGTTGGTAGTTGTTACAGTTTTCAAGCTAGAACGAGAAGAATTTTTAGTGTTTAAACTTATTCGAAACATTATCAATTGGCTGACACCAAAACAAGTTTTTGTTTTAGATAACCCTGATAATGTCTTGCTGACTGTTTCTATTTAAAATCTGTATGGGAAGTCTCCTATGAAAATTTTCTTGTAGTTACGAGTACAACGGTTCTGGTACCTGCCTTTATTGCGCGCGCCGTCTCCAGCATCCATGCTTTTTTTGGTGCGGGAAGGAGTGTCTAACTTTTACTGACTAATACTTACAGTTCCTTCAGTTGCTCTTTTTGCGTGGGCTACGTTCCTTCGAAACTAGCAAGAATCGGCCCTAACTGACCCTGTCAATTTTGCTGACATCTTTTTGAGGCGCGGGTGGAACACAACGCGCTTCAGACCCAGGTTTGATCCTTGATGCTTAATGGACGGCTTCTGACGGGCGTCTCGCTTAAACCCAAAAACGACTTGACTGATTTAAAAAAATGTGTTTTAAAGAAAAATAAACTTAGGTGGGATACCATCTCCCGCCCTTAGCCGGAGCGCGAGGGTGTGTCAGATTTTACTGACTAGAACTCACTCCTAGTTTCTTCGTTGCCTTGCATTACCCATTGCACGCCGTCCGCCAGCCCGCGCCTACGGTGAGTGGAAAACAGGATCGGGATCCCCCCGGCGTCTAGGGGTGTCCGGCGTGTTGTGCGACCGTACCCTCACGCGTGCAGCCGCCTCCTTGTGAGCATTACTGCTTTACGGAAGGAGCCGACCGCCTGCCACTCCTCCTCACTTTGGACCATGGCCTGGCCCCCTAGCCAAGTTACAATAGTTTCGTTTTGCGTTAACGCTTGAAGCTGGCCACGCCTCTAATTTGTTTGTTCGAACAAAGAAGTTCGGAGCGTGGCCAACTCCAAGCGTTAACGCAAAACGAAACTATTGTAACTTGGCTAGGGAGGCTGTACCAAGGCCCGGCGCGAACAAACGGCGGTGCTCTGCCCAAGCGGGGCACACCACTACCGTATGCTCCACTGTGTCCTCTGGGCGGTCCACACAGTTGTGACACCCGGACGATTCTTGAACCTCTAGAGCTTTTTTTTTCCGGAGAAAACCAGCATCATGAAATCATAAAATAGGTAAATCGGGGTTAGATTTTTACTGATTAAAATCCATCCGTGTTTCTTCAGTTGCTATATAATGCGTTTCAGGGCCGCAGCAAGTCTTGCAAACCCTGAACTTAGAACGGGCCCTCGTAAAAATATAGATAATAATACAATAAAATCAAGCTTCTCGTATTTCTTACTATAACAACCTATCAAATATAACAACAAACATTGGATGCGGTATTTCCCCTTCCTAGTTACTAAACACACGAAAACCAACAGTAAAATAAGGATGTAGGCAGGTACCAACAGTTACTTGCTACTGTGTTCTGTGGTTGCTGCTGCATGCCTATTATAGTTAGTATAGTTACCTATAAACGTCAAAGCTTTAACGAATGTTTCCGATAGCATGACATCAGAGGATTGAATAAACTTCCTTCACCGTGACTTGTGATTGTTATAATAACTAACTAGATACTATTAATAATTCCTTTTTATTGCTTGATCGATTCCATTCATCACCCAAGCAACATGCATAAGGAACCGAAGGGAAGGTTTATCTAGTAGTTTGGAATACTGGCAAGAATACAGTTTAGTTTTGATAACGTTAGCTATTTTTATATTGAAATATTAAATAGAAAATGGAAGCCCCAGCAGCACCTGCTCCGGTTACTATAGGTGGTCGACGAGAGCCTTGTACCGATCCTGTCAAAGCTCAGGGAATATTGTAAGTGTGTTTGTTTCCGTTTAAAAAATGCACAATAATGGCTTTTTAAAAAAAACTAATCATATTGTTGATAATATAGCGCTATCGGAGTATATCGGAGAATAGGTATTTGGCTTATCCTACCAAAATTTGTTAAAGCGGCTCAAATAATTATCGAATAATGTCAGGGTCTTTAATATAAATTCATAGTTACTTTAATAATATTATCCTACTAATATATTTTAAGCGTTATTTATAGGTATTCAACGTCTTGGTCGCGTCTATAAAAGATTTTATAAGATATTTTTTTTAATAAGTAAATAAATACCGTGAAACGTTACATGGGGAGGTGGATAAGGGTGCTCCTCAAGTGGGAGAATCTTTCTAGTTCTATTTGAGAGAAATATACCTAAACGATTTATTGTAGTATTAGTAGGCGCCGAGCTATTACCGCCAACCCTTCTCCTAGAAATTAATTATGTTGTCGTATCTAGCCAGGTATCAAGTCTAAAGGATCAGTGTTGGCCCATTAAAGAGGATTGTTTTTAAACTCTAAATAGAATTATTATCTCAGTGGCTACCGCTACGGCTGATGACTAGTAAGGTACCTATATCTGGAAGTCGTTAAACTCATCATCAAATCTAAAATATTATCTTTTCTCATGGCGCATTGTTAACTTATAGTAGATCCACGATACCAAAACGAATACTGGACAGAAGGACCAGTACGTGAGTTGCAGGTGTAACTCATTGCTCCTACAAAGCAGTAATGCGAAGGAGGTTGTGGAAAGCGTAAGAGAGAGGACATCCTTACGCCCCAGCCGCTGCAGCAGACGCCCCGGGCATCGGGGATTGCAGTGATATTTCCGGCCCCCGTAGGCGCGAACTTGCAAACGGCGAGCAATGGGTAGCTCGCCGTCCTATAAGGACCAGGCCTGAGTCGACGAAGAGTTGTTTCACGCGCGCTTTAAAGGGTGCGGGAATACTTATTTAATAAATTTCCACCCAAAACAAACGTACCGTATCAGCTTGGGCAATATATACATATTTAGATTAAACTGAATTCAGAAAAAACTTAGTTCTGTCATTTCAGTGACTTATTTCAATGAAAAACATTTTTTTTTCTTTCAATTTTTGATTTGACTTCCAAGGCAGATTAATGGAAGTGTTATATCTAAATCAAGTCAACTGCCATTTTATGGATGGCTTCAACTTCCGATTTCAATGAGCTTAGCTACTTTAACAGGTTCAAGTACATAAACCGGTTAGTTGGTCCCATGTGTTTATCTAGGCACATTCTTGTTTAAGAAATTGAACATTTCAATTAAAAAAAATACGCAATTTGGGTAATTGAGATAATAATACATAGGTAAGGCAAAAAACCGCCTGTCTTCGTAGATAGGCGGTTTTTTGTTTTTCGATGACCTAGGTATTTTGTAGTTTTAGTTGATCGAAGTCCGTAAGATATACAAATTAAATTGAACGTGCGATACATATAAGCCTGAATCTGCGTAAAGCAGACGCCCAACATCAGTGACATTTGCGACACGTGTTTCAAGTCGACACTTACCCACAACTTTGTCTAATGACTGCGCTCGTTTATTATGTTCCTTATGCATCAATCATTTTGTAAAAAAAAAAGTGTTACTTACTTTCATATTTTTTTCAGGAATTCAGTTATGCGAAAATCAAAATCAGCAGCGAAACTTTGGCCAGAAAGGTGGTATTTTTATAGCAAAATCCGAGAAATACAAGAAGAAGAAGCACAGAAATGCGGTGGGTACCTATATCGTAGTGTATTCCCTGCTACGATAAATAAAAATGAATTCAATATTCGAAATTCAATTTTTTTTTATCTTTGCATGTTGTTCTTTTTATGAAAAAAAAAAATCTGCATTCTTTTGTTTTTTAATCTCTCAGGCATGACAGTGGAAGAATATCGCGCAGCCTTGCAATCCCACAGCAGCCAACTTGCGCCCAAGCAGTACCCAGTGACAGTGGACCCATCTCCATTGCCTCTACCACCTACCTCTGCAGGTAAATTACACCTCTGTCTGGGTCAGATACCTTTGAAATATCAGTTTGCACTAACACTAGGCGACAATTAAATGTTATGAGCGAATAAGTATAATTCTAAGTGCACTATATTGGTATTTGCACATAGCAAAATCGATTCATCAACCACTAGACTAGGCCCAAGGTACTTTACTCATGGGTTTGCTTCTGAAAGGAAAACCCGGCCCTGATATGAAAGGCAAAGAAGGTTTAGTCTTTAGTTTAGTTTTTAGTCAGTAATCGTCTGACACTATCTCCTGTTCCCTGTGTCCTGTTAAGTGGGAGATATCATTAGATTATTTCCCCAACTAAAAAAAAGGTACTTAACTAAAATTATATAAAACACAGTGAATCGAATATTTTGTGATAACTATAAATTAAGTTTTCAAATCAACGCAAAACTTTTATGATGTGTTCATAAAGTTAAAAATCCCAAGGAAAATTAACCTTATGACAATAAAGCTGAGGACTTGAGAAGAATACAGACAGAAAACATAAATTATGAAAGTTAATTAGCATTTTTAAAGTCCTTGTGTTAACGAGATCCAAAGTCCTTGAGTGTGAGCAAAGGTGACCGACTTGAGCTTGTTCGCAAAACGGTAAAATTCTTCAACATATTTAAAGAAAAGAACTTTCCAATTGAACGTATTTTTACTTAGCAAAGTACAACAGTTTATGAACTTTTTTCAGCCATGATTGGGCGACGCGCGCAGTGCCCTCTAGAACGGTTCGGACGTCTGGTGAAAACCGACCGAGATTATCCACACCGCCCACCATTAAGACCCGGACAAATTTACGACCCTTACAAGCAGACTGTTGTATTCTTAGGGTGCGTATACCTTACCAACGAGTTTATTTTAACGGCTTTAAGTCTTAAACTCGTGAATTATATGTGATAAACTCTAGCAACTAGAAAGTACCTATCACTTTCTTCGGATTGTCAGGTCATTTTTTACTTTTTAAGTCCCAATTAATAATTTGTTTTTTTTTTTAATTGTTAGTTAAGTCTGATCTAGGAATTCATGGTATGAAATTAATTAGTATTAGTATGAATTGTGAATTGGTCGACCGCGTACCGGAAGACGCAGTGTTGGAAGGGCCTCCTACAAGGTGGACCGATGACCTGGCAAGAGTTGCGGGAATCCGATGGATGCGAGATGCACAGGACCGTTCATTGTGGCGACACTCGGGGGAGGCCTATGTTCAACAGTAGAAGTCTTTCGGCTGATGATGATGATGAGTTGGTTTTAGAAGGGTGAAATACATTATAAATAAGATTATGATTAATTAACTTTAGATCGTATAACCCGTTATTTTTAGACCCTTCATCAACCAATTTAAAATAAAAGCTGCTCAACATTGCTATAGCTATAATTGACTGGCCTGTTGGTCTAGTTGTCAGTGGCCCTGACTGCTACGCCGGAGGTCGTGGGTTCGATTCCAATGTTTGTGTGATGAGCATAATCATTTGTTCTGTGTCTGGGAGCAATTTATTTATAATAAGTATGTTTTTAAGAAATATAATATAAGTATGTTATCAGTTATCTAGTACTCACAGCACAAGCTCTGCTTAGTTAGGGACTAGATGGCATGGTGATGGAAAGTTGTGGAATAAAAAAATAAAAAAAATAAATAATTTTTTACGTTTTTGATCAGTATTTGTCATCCTGTACAGCTGTTACTGGCCTCATAGAAATCCAAAAAGTCGTGCAGGACAGGTAGCTTAGCAAATGACGCATGTCCTGTGAAGCGGCTCCACACTGGCACTGTGTTTGAGATGGGTCGAGGAAGCCGCATTTGACCAGATTGTTCGTGCAGACTAGCCTGTAGTGACCCACTGCTACACTGTTGGTTATAGGCCTCCTTACGTTTCTGCCATACTTCCCGGTTCTATGCAAACCATTTTTAGCTTTCACTGCTTACCATCAGGTAGGATTGCAGTCAAGTGCTAGTTTATAAAATATATAAAAAAAAAAAAAAAGTTTCTACAACTTAACTATGGAAAAATGTTGACTACTCCCACTGAAAAACCGAAAACTCAATAGAATGACACAATTTCCTCTATAAACTTTTAAAAATGACCAAATTATTTTGTTTAATTATCGTTCTTCTTTTTATTATTTTTTCATACGATTGTTTGATTTAATTTTATTTAAAAATAAAAAGTAGGTAGGTATAAAAGTATTTTGTAGCTCAAACGCTTGCTGCGTATTTAAACACGCTATCATTAATATTGCATATAGGTCAAATTCGCATGATTTTCGTTTGAATTTCTCCAGGAGCGTCGACGGTGACCCAATATCATACAAGTTGCCCCCGGCGCGGTGCGAGATGACGGACGACATGTGGGCGCGACCGCAACAGCTGACTGTGTCGCCCCTCGGCTGGGACAACTTGGAACGAATCATGAAAGAGACTGAATAATGACAATGTTGCGATGACCTTTGTAATCTTAAGCACATAACTTTTTAAATCTTCCAACTTAATTTTACACATTAAAAAAAAAAGTAACTTTTATGATAAATCTCCTCCTAAGACTCTAATCGAGGGACGAGTAAAACCGTGGTCTTATGACTCGTCGGTAAAGCTTACCGGTGTATCATTGCAATACGAACACGAGTAAAACCGACGTTCTTTTAAAACCGCGGTATAGGCCTTTACGGCGATCTCCCACTTTATCCACGCGAAAGTAAGTCTAACATCTATCTCAAAACTTCTAACATCGCACTAATTAAACACGATAGTTCAAATTTCCTTATTCTTAAAAAAATGTATATTGATCGATATTATTATAAACTTTAAAGCAGTGGCCTAAACCTAAATTAAGTAATGGGAAGAAGACATCAGAATGTTATGAAGTAATAATCGATTTTGCAAATCATTACGAGTAAGAAAATATCCGTTGTCGGAGATTGAAATAAACAAATTAAAACGTTAGTTAAAATGTCATTTATTTACATCATAAATGTCCATGTCGTTTTGTAGCGGCGATGGGCGGCAACTGTGAGACTATGTTTTCGGGCAGTACCTCTAGCGTTACAGCTTCATCCTTGTCGAGCCAGTGGAAATCGGCCAAATACTAGAAACATAAAAGAACAAGTTTTTACTACTATGGTACTGGCTGATCATAAAACTAAGTTACCAAATATGTCAATGTAGTTTTCAAATTACAGTATCAGGCCGTAAAAATGGCTCAGCAAGTTTGAAGAGTTCGATGTTGTTGCGCTTGGTCTCTGTCATATACAACAATAACAAACGCACATACTGAAAGTAATATGTTCAATATTGGCAACAAAATCGATTTCACGCATTATTTAAAAATAAAAGTTTTTTTTTATTTTATTATAATCAAAAATTACCTATTTTGATAAATCGTGCTTGCTGGTCACAAGTGTAATTGTTTGCGTGTTCGTAGATACCAGTACCGTTGCACTACCAATGTAGTGTGTATATTATGTGGCTGTATATTATGTGTGTATATTATGTGGCTATAATTATGTTAACTAATTTCTGAAAATTTCTTAAACACAATACACAACATTTCAGTTTTCTAATTGGGGTGTTTAAGAGTGTGCATTACTCCAGTTACATGTTGTATACCTGTGTCATTTTGTAGATATTGATGTGCATTATTTACTGTAGCCTAGTACTCTTACACCCGTATTTATAAACAAGTAAAACTAATTACTTAAGTAGAAGTAACTACTTAAGTAACAATTTGTATTCTATAGTTAAGAGAAATTTAAATTTTGTATGAAGATTTCGAACGTCAAGTAATGACTTAATAAGAAATTACTTAGCAACGAGTGATTACTTCTTTATAAATACGGGTGTAAGAGGTATATATTTCCGACTTGATGCGTTAAGCGTCGAGCGTACGATGATGATATGCTCAACGCATTTTCCATCAGATATGTACCGACCCTTAGTCATATAAGGTATCGGAAACAGATGAGCAATAAATTAAAAAAAGGCGAATTCAAAATTGCGCTCACCTTGATTGGTACTATTTTTAAAGCGACGTTCTGACTGCCAGGTCTCGGTTTTCTTTTAGCGGCCGGTTCAGCTACCTCCTGGAAGTGAATGAATGCATTAAACTAAAATAACTTTAACTAGTCACCCACTATACGCCTAACAGAAGATGACGATAATAGGCAACACAAACATTTTCAAGGAAAAGAATCGTTTGTTTATGACAATTAAGAAGGCATATAAAACAGCAAGGTCATATTTGTCACTTCATAAAGTAGGCACCAGATAAATTTGGAATAAAGTACAGTCAGGGTTCAAAAGTGCAGTTGCACTCTACCGATATTAAAGTGTCTAGAATTTTTTATAGAAGAGGACCAATGGATCATCACTCAGTTCGTTTGTTTCATAGAAGGAACCTTAAGAATTAAATAACGAGTTTTGGCCCATTGGCCCTCTTTTACAAATAAATTTCATTCACTTATGCATTGGTAGAGTGCAATTGCACTTTTGACCTCTGACCGTACATTGACTTTTTCGTAATATATTTACGTATCTGAAAAATAAACAATGAACTGTGTTTAATTACTAGAAAATGTAAAGAAGACATCGATTTAAGACAGCTTTATGTCTTATTTTCCGTTTTCCAAAATAAATAACCCGTTGATCCTGCTCCTAAACTCTATCCGGTCGTGCGGGATTGTGGGCTCATCAGACTAGGACAGTGAAGATATATAGAGTGCAATAATATTTCGCACTTACTTTTTGGACACACTATTGTATAGAAGTATATTCTGTCGACTTGGGTAATTGTGGAGTGCCATAAGTTTTATACCTTGGAACTGTGTTCTTAACACTAATCTTTGTAAAACCGTTTGGAATGTGTGTTTTACACAAAATGAGGTACCTGCTTAACTAATTTTATTATTATTTTTAACTAGCTGACCCGGCAAACTTCGTACTACCTAAGTCTATGAATATTGTGACAACGAATTTTTTTTTTTGTGTGTGTTTTTCCATGCTTTGTCGCCATTTAAACCTTCCCTGGAGTGTCACGAATATTTCAAGATAAAATTAGCCAAATAGTTCCAGCCGTTTTCGAGTTTTAGCGAGACTAAGGAACAGATATTCATTTTTATATATAAGAAGATAAAAAAAATAGTATATAAGCATGTCAAAATCCGTCCATATGTGAAATTGGTCAGAAGTAGGAGCTACCTTATTGACAAAGATTATAATTACCTGTTTAGCCATTCTGTCCATGATCCACAGCGAGGTTTCGTCCTGGAACAGCACGGCGTGGCGCGTGGGGTGCGCGCTCACGGCCGCCACGGCCGAGCGCCGCGCCAGCCACGAGGGGGGCAGCGCTGAACCCGGCCATTTTGTGAAGCGCTTCTCTTTTAGCTCGTATTCTATTATCTAAGAGACGGACATAAATAGAAATGATATAATATTCTTTATAAATAAAGATTTTATTATTATTTTTATTATACTGCGATTATTCTTCTAAAACCACCCTCATTCTGTGGTGAATTCTAATGCAGCCAATGATTTATACCAAGTATTTTTTACTCAGATAAACATGGATGATAATTATTATTCTGAATTCAAAATGTTTACCCCTGAGTTTGTTTCGGTTTCTCTTCTCAGGGTAGTCAGATAGGAAACACCAGCCTCATCTAGTTTAAATTTACAAAAAAATTGACATGTAAAAGTGTATTTAAAAACCTATTTCAGTCAGCTTAATTCTAAAATCTTGTAGTAAGAGGATCAAACACTTACCTTCTGATCAACATAAGTCACAATCAGGTTTTCTCTTTGACTGTCAACAGTCAGTGCTGAAGGAACGCAATGGTACTTTGGTAGGCTGACGTAGAACTCAAACTTCTTGTTGTTCTGCGTCCAAACTGCTATAGAGCCGAGCGTGTCTGCTACTACTAAGTATGTTACTCCCTTCGGACTTCGCTTGGAAATGTAAAGATGTAATATTGACTTAGCTTTTAGATCTGCAAATAAAAATAAACTGTTGAGAATCTAGTCAGCAAAATAATCTACACATACATATTTTGAAACATAATTGAAGTATTTTTAATACAAAAACTAATGTAAAATCAAAATATGTTTACATATATTTTTTTTTACTAAGTACATATCAAATTATTTTTTTTTTATTTAACAATTTATACACATAAAAAAGGAATAAAAAAATGAAGAAAACATAAATAGGTACAGAGGTGATGCTTATTTCTAAAGAAATCTCTTCCTGCACACCTGAAATTATCTTTCACACTGACAACAATAATGCAATTTTATTTTTATTTTTATCTGTGTCTGACGGTTTGTTTGACCGATTTTGAAGGGACTTTCACTGAAGGATAGCTGAATTAGCCTGAAGATTACTAGAACGGTCTTATTACGTTTTCGAGTGAGTGTCCAACGATGTGATCAAAGAAGGTCGATCCATCTTATTGTGACAAATAAAACAGATATTATATTACACACATTTATCTAAAGAGATGGTCTGCACAGGTGTAGCTCCTGCTTCTGGGTCCACCTGTAGCACATGCAGAGTGCCAGCGGTATGTGCCACCATCGTGCTCGAGTCGTCAGAGAACGCCACGCGGTCGCAGCCGCCCTCCGGTAGGCCGTTGATCAGCACTTTAGATACAGATATGTTGGACTGATCTTCGTCCTGCAAAAACAAATAATATTACTATAGAATTTTATGATAAAAACACCGCTTGAAAAAAATAAAGGAATACATTTAAGGCCACAGCTCATTAGAGTCACCCGGCTCCCTCTCCTGTGGACCAAGCGACGTCACTCGTTGACCACGCGGGGTCCACTGGTTGACGACGCGAGGTCCACTGGTTGACCGCACGACGTTTATTGGTGATAACGCGGCATCCACCCGAGGACCACCTGTTGACAACTTGTGGACGCCGTGCGACAAGGCGGTGCGGGATCGGTTCCGGGTGGCTTTAATGAGCTGTGGCCTTTAATGAGAAAATGTGGCAAGGATCTATTCATGTCCAGCACTGGTTATGGTCATGGTACGGAGCGAGAGGGAATGGGAATCGGGCGCCTCCTTCTGCGAAGCATTAACGCGAGCGAAAGAGATGACCTCAACCGTGGGGGAACTCCTCACGACCCAGTCGACGTCGAAAGAGACGCGAGATCGGAACAGTGGACGTCTTTCGGCCGAAATAATAATGACGCATACTTACAGCATCCAATTTGAGCATCCTAACAACACTGGCAGTGGAATAAACGACCAGTTCTCCATTAGGCGCCAGCGCACAGCACCGTATCTGGTTCTTTTCTTTAGTTTGAATAGACACTAACTTCACTGGTTTTTCTGTTAGTTTTAAACTCTGTTGCTGTATGTTTTCTGCCTTAGCTTTGTTGATTATATCGATTGTTGAATCTTGTTCTAGTTCATTATTTTCCATTTGACTGCTATCAAGTTTAGTGTTAACGTTAGTGACCAGCACATTGCCATTATTGGTTGCATAAGAACCTAATTTCCATACTTCTAGATGACTGCTGTACCTAAAAATTCAATTAAAAAATAAAAATTACGACTCCTAGTTTATAAGGTGCAGTAAAGGACAGACATGCTAACACGTCTGTAAAGATAGATCCAGCAGATTCACATCAAAAAAGTTTTTCAGAAAAAGAAACCTGATGCACAGGACATAGAGAAATAAGTTGAGTACTTTTTATTTTGTACCATATTTTATATGTACTATACAACAGATAACACTAGAAAAAACCTTTTCTGAAAACAACAACTTTGGTTATTAAATGAAGCAATAATCTTTCAAATACTGATGATATGAGGAAGAGTGGGGGCGTAATGGAGACATTGCTATCTCTTTTGTACACATGTAACCTAAACGCCGCCCGTGACGTTATTATTGAATAGATTTAAACAATTCTTTCTATTTGTGATCGTGGACAAAGTTACGTTTTTTATACAAATATTGGTTCATATTTGGTTTGCGCAAATTTGAAATGTGTACTTTCTCAGGTAGTAAATAAGGTTCTATTTTGAATTAAAGTACTCATGTGTCGCGTCTTTGTTAAGCTTTCTCGTATTCTAAATATTACTCTCCCAAAGAACCTCTTAAAATACATGCTCTATAAAAGTGTAAGGTAAGTTACCTTAAAAGTAGTAATTTCTTCCGACTGCAAACTGAAGACCTAGGCGCTGGTATCATGGGTGGCAACCTCATCACCCACTTAGGAGGATAGCTTGAGAATGTTAGATAACCATCAACACCAATTGAGATTAATTTCTCTCCATGTATTACTAGCCCTCTGAAAATACGTAATTATACAATATAAGAAATTCCAGTTATTATTCCAGCACACCTATATTCACAGTATTTTGTGAAATTTTAACCTATATGTTTTGTCAGATATAGACTCAGGATGAAAAACGGGAATTCTGAAGGATTTTTTATATTAGCCTATATTTCACTGCTGGACAAAGTTCTCCAAGACTCTCTCTTGGCTGATCTGTTCAAGTTTGCCCCCCGAACATGATTAGAGCATCACACCACCTTTGCCACAGTCGACCTCGATGTCGCGGTATTGTCCTCCTTCAAGATTCCAGTGTGACAATCCTCGCCCACCTCCGTTGCTGTTTTGTCTGTAGCAACTGGTACTTGATTTATGGAAATCAAAAAAATAATCAACATAAATAGAGAATGGTAGCAATTATCCTACCTAACATCATGTTCATGAATATTTCTCTGCACATTCTTCACCCATTGTGCCTCAGTCTGCTTCCCAGAGTTCTTGTTGACTTTGATAAAGTTCATGATGACAGGATCCACTCCACTGCAGAACAAACTCTTTTCATCATCAGACACAGCTATTGACAGTATGTCTGCTTTGTGAGTGGAATATGATTCAAGCTGAAATTAATGAAGTAGTTAAGGAATGAAGAATGGACAACAGTACCAATCAGCATTGAAGTATTACATAAGCAGATTTTTAGCAAAATATAAATTCCCCATCCCCTGTCCATCATTTGCAAGAGTAAGCATAAGTCTTCATTTCTCCATGCTTAAGAAAACATAGGTAAAAAAAAAAACATTGGTACATGCATTTTTCAATGTATTTAGATTTTGTTATTAATTTATGAGCTTTAGTTAAGACTACAAATAAAGGATATGCTTGAAACAGAGGAACAAAACAAAATTCATTTAATATTTTGTCAAATTAATTCAAAACAAACAGTTGTCTGTCTACAACATACTAATCCAAGCTTTCAATGACATTGGATGTTTGCATCTCAGTGATATATCTGCTCTCATTAGTGTTATTTTGAAACATCAACATCTTTTTGGTGTTCATGTCCTCTACCTGAGTAATGAGTCACAACTCTGACTATGCTTAGTATACTTAGATTTCTGATTGATTACTGTGCAACATGGCTTCCGAGTTTCGGGCACTGCAAGTGTTAAAAAAGATCAGTTTCAATATTGTTACCTGGTCACCAAGAGTACTGTCCCAGAATATAAGTCTGCCTAAACTGTCTCCAGACACAATAGTGTTATCTGATAGTATTCCTAGACACCACACTATAACTTCTCTGCCTCTGCGACTCACTGACATGCGGGTTATTGCATGTCCTGTCTGCACATTCCACACGCGTATTGTGTTTATTGAACCTGAAATATATTATTTATTATATGCAGATACACTTTTTATTGTTATGATTTGCATAAATTGTTCAGTACTGCCATATAAAACATGAACAAAACATACAATTTTAATAAATGTCCCATAAGTTCATACCTGTAACAAGCACATTTCCTGTTTTGTTAAATTGACAACACAGTATTCTGCCTTCCTGTTTGTCAAATAACTTGTTATAAATTATCTCGTCACTATCCACACTGTATAAGTTCACGTATCCTTGTTCAGTTCCGACTGCTACAAGACTGTTATCTGGACTCACGTCTAGGCACCAAGCTGCATAGCCTGTCAGCAGCACTGTAGTTTTCAGACATAGTTTATCTAGATCCCATTCAATCAAGGCGCCTCCTAGACCTGTCGATAGCAGCCTGTCCTTAACCCAGCCCAGTGCTTCTACAGAACCATTCTTCACACCAGGGATGAACTTAACGAGATAAGGCGCATAGTTTAGGTCCCATATCTCAATAGACGCATCTCCCCTGCAATAACAATCAAAATTAATATCCACTATTTATAATGAAAACCTAAACAAAGTTTCATCTAGTCGATAACTTACCGCGCAACGGCGATGTGTTTGCTGGTTTTGCTAAATGAAACACAGTTGATAGGTTGCGGTTTCGCATTATAGTAACGAACTCTATGTACTTTGCTAGCCATTTCAGAAACGATTGTATTAAATAGTATTATGATCTTTTAAATCACATGCCCTGTACACAACATAACCTCGAATCAATAGCTGATAGCATTGACTTGACATCACTGTCATTTTTCAAATGTCAAAGTCATGTGTCAAAACATCGCCGCATAAGCCACGCGGCAGCGTTCCGATTAACGATATCATCGCTTTTAACACTCCAACAGTCCCCGCTTTCCGAATTGCGTCAAAAGCGATTATAGTGCGAATCCAAACAAATTTCAAAAATCAAAAAATATAAAGGCTATTGAGCAATAATTGTAACGTTGCGTGTTAGTTGGTTTCGCGACATAATCACTTTCGACGCAATTCGGAACGAGGGCTATTTCTTATTCTGTGTCGAGGGGAGTAAGTCAGTCATATAAGTCGGAAAAAAAATTAAAGGATCATATCGAGTGGTGTAATAACACCACTCGATAAAACGACCGGTTTTGTCGACGTTAAACGTAGTGCTTATATTCTCTTTGGTCGACGTCGCGTAGTGTAATAAGGCTCAGACTGTCTTACTTGGAGTAAACATGTCTTAAAGTCTGTGTAACTTGTGCGGAATATCGAGTGGTGTAATAGATGCTTTAGAGTCGGAACCTATAGCAAACGTAGTGCTTATATTCTCTTTGCCTATAGCAACGTAGTGCTTATATTCTCTTTGTTTAGCATAAAAGTTTGTGGTCTGCAAACATGGAATTAGCAATAATTAGTAAAATAAATTTTATGCTAAGGCAACATTATTTTTGTAATAACTTAATGTCTACATATCCAAGTTGCGATTAAATAAAAAAAAAAGTAAAAATCTAGTTTTGAGGATTGCAGTACGAGTACATATTTTCTTGAAAAATCGTGATTTAATTATTGGATACTTGCATACTACGCTATCTAAAGTTAATTTTTTGTATAATGGGGGACGGTCAAAGTGAAACTAAACCGTTACTAAGGGATGGTAAGCATTTAATTGGTTTTATTGTTTTGACAGTTTGATGATTCAACTAATATTTCTTGTGATTTTTGTTGCTAAACAATGGAGTAAAATGGTTCAAAGCAGCCGCTACGTAGTTCATCAAAATACCTGCGTTGTGCAACAGATTTACCAGTTATTACATGATTGGTTACGTATTTCTAACATGCGAATGTAATGTTTTTGTACGACAGAGGAGGTAAATGTCAGCACAATATCTCCTATTGGACCTGACGAGCTTCCTCCACCTTACCAGCAAGCAGGAATGCCGATGGTAACATGTCGCGTGTGCCAGGCTATGATCGACATATCAGGGAAAAGAGAACAGCATGTTGTCAAATGTTCAGAATGCAATGAAGCCACGGTATGTAATTTACATCAAACTTATAAATTTTTTACTTATGAGACTTCTAACTTCCAATAATTGGACTTCCAATTTGTTTAGGTCAGAAAGCTTTACTTATCATTATTATCTTATTGATTATAATATTTTCATTATTTTCTTTGTTTGTTCTTGTTTTTAATCAGTTCACTGACTCATAACACTGCAGATTATACTTTACTTAGTTTATGGATATTACTTTATTTTATTTTCTCTGTTTTGTTTTTTCAGCCTATAAGGAATGCTCCACCAGGCAAAAAATATGTGCGCTGCCCTTGCAACTGCTTGTTAATTTGCAAGTCGTCATCACAGCGCATTGCATGCCCCCGTGCAGACTGCAAGAGGATCATCAACTTGGCACCCTCGCCCGTCACTCCACCAGTGCCAACCTTGCCTGGAATGTGCAGGGTCATCTGTGCTCACTGTCAGGACACATTTCTGGTATGTAGATATATATAGATATAAAAACAACTTTATTAGTCTGTGTAAAAACATTCTTTTACAACTAAGTATTTACAACATTTAAAAATATAAACCTATCCATTTCACAAGGAGCTAACTTACACTTCAGTATTATGTCTTATCAGGTATTATTATTATATATCAAAATGATTATAAAACAATATTATGACATTGTTTGTCAATCATATAATTATTTTACTTGACTGTTACCCTCATAATTATTGAAAACTGGCTTTCACTGACAAGGTCATTGTGGGTATACTATCACATTATTGTATTTTGTTGCTTGAGAATGTTAAAGAAGGTAACTAGCAAAATATGTGTAAATAAATAAAAATGTCACCTTGCAATATATTTCATGAAACCTTTTACTGCATCAAAGGTTATAACTGCAATGTTGAAGAAAAGGTAATAAATTATTATTTTAATGTATACAATTTTGCCATAAGAATAATTATCCTCTATGTATCAAATAAATTCCAGGCATGTAAAAACTAACAAATTATCAAATACAGTAGTAAAAAAAAATTTACTAATGAGAACTACTATTATGGCGTCACTAATAATATTATCCTTATCTGTTTATTGACTCAAATGCAAAATACAACTGTTGTGAGTTTGCAATCTTTTGCAAATAGGCTCATTTCTACAACAGCTGTTTTACACATCACAGTTAGGCAAATGTTTAACAGTTTTTTTGCAATTTATTTATAAACATTTGTGGATTTATCATTTCAGAACACACTTTGTAAAATGTTGATTTCAATTTTAGATTATTTATCTATTATGTGCACATCAATTAACCTACTTAATCAAGAAATTCAACCACAAAATATCCTCAGCACTTCTATGGCATCATAAAATTGGTTTAGAAATGTAAAACCAACATCCTTACGATGTTTACAAAAAGATAAAGCATTCTTTATGTTTGTAACAAAGTTTCTTTGTGAGTAAGAAATTGACATATAAATATTTTCCTATTTTGATAGGGTTAAAACATTATCTCGCTATGACACATATACAGAGTTGATAAGGTAATTGACCTATGATAAATATTAATTAATTATGTCAGTGTGAATGAATGTACTGGTTGATGGTATTTCAGTATCAGCTGCTGAAAAACGCGCCGGTGCGGTGTCCGCACTGCCGCAAGGTGTCGTCGGTGGGCGCGCGCATGGCTCGCGTGCGCGGCGCCATCTTCGCGGTGCTGTCGCTGGTGTTCCTGGCCATCGCACTGGGCGTCACGCTGGGCACACTGTCGGCTGCTAAGAGCCACGGCGGTGGCATTTACGTCGCATACGTCGGCGGCTTCCTGCTCGCCTTCATCCTCGGCAGTCGAGCCGTCTACTACTTCGCCATGAAAGTGAGCACCATTGAAGGCCCAATGTAATAGTTGTTTAGTCACTCGACTTTGTGATAAAATTTGTATGACTAGAAAATATATTAAATAGAAAATTCTCAATTCCATATAGCATTGTTATAAGAGCTTGGTTTGCAGAGTGTATTTAAACCATCTCAATATATCTGAATATAGAGCCAAGTTTGTTCTAATTGATGATTAGTTGGCATTGATATTGCGTTAAATGTACCTAAAATAAACTTGGGAAGTAAATTATGTTATTAAATCGAATAAAGTATATGTAAGTTATGCCCTATTCATACCAATGGATGAACCATTGTTAATGAATAATTTAGTCTTGTTAAATACATTTTGACAAACAGTGTTGTATCTGGGATTCTTATGTTCATCTTTTTCAGTTATTGTGTTAAATAGTTTGTTGGTATGTATTTCTATTGCAATGATAAACTTCATGGTAAAAACAAAAAATAACATAAATGGGTAAGATCCATAAGGAATCTCATATCCTTATAAGAAATTAATTAATCCAGGGGTTGCAGTCATGCATACTATAAACTAAACACAGTGTTTCTCACTCATTGTCAGCATTGCTCTTCAATAGCAATCATAAGTAGAAAACACAAATGTAAAGCTCTGAGATTATTATAATTTCTATTTAGCACTTTATGTGAAACATTAAAAATTTAGAAAAGTGTATTATTTATACAGGGTGACATTATTTTTCCTTCTAGGTTATTTTTGTGCAGATTTTTTTTATCATTGAAGTTGTCGTGACATTAAGCTTGCAATTCTATAAATATGTAGCAAATTGTAAATACTTCTATTTTCGAAAAACCTTGGACAAAATGGACTTGAAATAATGATGTATGTGTCTACATCAGTTTTATTCATTTATGGCGATATATTAGAAATGCTGCTGTAGATAATTTTTAATTAACCTGCCGAATTGGTCACAACACGTTAAACTTTCGTTTGACTCATAATAAGTCCTCGTATTAACCTAATTTCAGATATATACCTATTAAAAACCATGTATCAAAGAAACTCATTTAAGATATTTAAATGAGCCACGTTTAGAGATTGTAGACTTCCCAAGGCTAATACGTATGGAATCATTAAAAATGTCATATAAAATAAATGCAAATATATTATTTAACTTAGCAATGTAGACTGACTTCATTGATAAATTAAATTAACTCTGAATAACTTCTATCAAATATTCGTCGTCACTCATTCATTGTTGAAACTATCGCGTCATTTCAAGAATGTTGTTTATGTAAAGCAAAATTGGTGTAGACCCGTAGTGGCCGCACTAAAGCGTCTATTACTGCTCGATATTCCGCACATGTTACACATACTGTCCTAACGTTTACTTCCGAGTAAGAAAGTCTGACCCTTATTACACTACGCGACGTCGAAATATCGAGTGCTGTAATAGACCCATAAGGGCAGCAAGAACGTGACGTGAGCATCGAGCATGCTATGAAGTAACAAACCAGCAATATTTAGCTAGTAATCACTCATTAAAAAAATTAGTTAAGATAAATGTTGATTATAATCCACAACAAATAATTTGGTGCTGAATTTTATAAAGTTTAGATGAGTGACGGTGAAGACTTACATTTGCTGCAGCATTCCTCATGTCGGTAGTACATGGCGCGTGTTCTAAATAACCCGTTTATAAAATTGGGCAAAGACAAAGACTTGTATATTGTACACGAATACCGCAACTTTATTCTTTTTATCGAGGCAATTGAATATTATAGCCACTATTCACGTAGACGTAAAATACTTACGGGATTATTATAGCTATTTTTATGTTCACAGTAACAAATTTATAATTTATTAATTGACATGGATTGTATGAAAGTCTAAAATAAGGGACGTACTACCAGATCCACCTGTGTTCCAAATTTCATCGGTTTAGCAAATGTTAAGGCGTGAGTTCTTTTATTAAACTTTTACATTATAATATTCAGTAGGTTTTTACTATCTTAATATTACCTACTTTGTCATGAACACACCACGCAGGCGTAGATAGGATTTCAATGGCGAGTGTGCAAGATATACCATTTTTTATCACTTTCAGGAGGCTTCAATGGCATGGGTTAAAACCTCGAAATAGACATTTTGCTGCGCCTGACCATTCATTTGGTTTGTGTGAACATTTACTTCATGGTTATAATATTTTTTACCCTAAATATTGGTGACGTATCGTGTTATAATTTGTGTATATGTAAATATCGAAAACGACGAACAGAATGTCGGGTTCTCGTTAGCAGGCTGTATTATGACGTGCACAAGTATCTGTACCTATTATTTAAACTTTTGCATTCTATTCTTTGTTTTATTAATTTTTATTTAAACAATATATTATTATATCGGATGGTAGTAAGGGCTAGCAGTCAATGTTTGTGTTATTATAATTACATTGTATAGTTTAACTATAATAATCGAACAATATGTGGATTAAGTCTTAGATTTGCTTTCAGTAAATAAAATTAATAGTAACACCATATAATAATACCATGTATAATTGATTATTAATTATTTCTTGAAATGTTAGCGCTTTACACGTGTATTTGTAGTTATAAGTCAAATAAATTGTACCAATCGACATCTCATTTGATTTTTCCTTTAATTTACCACCATTTTTGAAGAAAACAATTATAGAATAATGTATGTATTTTATTAATAATGATATAACAAAATAAATTTATGGTAGATACGTTACCGTAGGTATATTAAAAGTAGGCGTATTTACCAATATTAATATTGAGAAACAATAAAATCTAAGAACTTACAAATAACCGTGCACTTATGTTATAATTATGACACATTAATTCTTTTGAAAAAGTTGTAATAAAACGAAACAAAGGTACCTTGAATTAAGGTACATTAGGTAGGCTAGTACTTACTTTGTACATTAACAATATAGTAGATGTTTTGTACTATTTATTGTAATACATTTTCAGTACATATACTTATGTACTTGAATAAATACGAGAGATACAATACAAAAAATACCATCATTTTATGACCTTTCAATTTAAAAAATACATTGAAATTTTAAAATAGCTTGTAAAGAATCTAACTCTACACACGACTAGACGAACAGATTAGACAAAATAGTCGGTGATAAATATCGGGATAAACGTTCCAACTTACTCTAATTTATCGTATAGGGACTTTCTAAGGAAGGAATGTCTTTCGCACAACATACAAAGCAATAGATTGTTAAATGCATTAAATCTAGTACCATGTACATAAGAAAACATTTATGCGGACTTTTAATAAACAGTAATAATATTGCATAGAAAAGCTTTGAAGTGGTTCTTCTAGACAATAGCGTCGAATAATGTCTAGATGCCATCCACAAAAAAACCTTGTTTACACGAGGGGAACTTATCGACCGACGAGAAGCGAGAATGTTGATGCGAGACACATTACCGTACTCATGCGTTTAAATATAGACCTTATTGTTAATGATAAAAGGTACAGATTTCAGTAATAACGATATATTATGTCGGTGCACCAGTGTGACCTAGAGACTCGGATCTGGGTCAGTGTGTCTTGATCCTAAACTATGGAGTACTTCTTAGCATAATGTTCTCGTCGCTTGAAATTCGTAAATCGTATCTGGTTCTCCTGGTGAAACGAAGACAGGATTGAGGATTCGGGCTTCCGGGTATATTAAACGTTGTAACTGTTACCCCGTGTCCTAACAAAAAGCGATCGCTGCCCGAATATGCGATCGTCGCTTTTCCATCCCACTCATTTCGAAAAGTTGCAAGGCGCGCTCTCTTGGCGCGACGAGGCGTTCGGTTTCGCCAATCAAAATTAACGCGATGATCGCATGCCTGCTCGCGCGACGATCGCTTGCATTAGGACACGTCCTAAGCCGTGTGAACATGTTGTTGGTTAATGGGACTTGTTGTAGGAGTCCTTGTGCTGGTATCCCGACACGTAGCCTGAGCCATCGACGAGGTCCTTTCTGCCCGCGATGCCCTTGCCCTTGCCCGTCTCGTCGAACCGTTGCTTGTGCGATCCTGTGTACTTGCTGGTGTCAGTCAGACGGTCCACGGTAGCTGCAGCCGCCGGAGATTTGGTCACCTGAAATTATACAAACGTTAGGTAAGCGATTTGGTTTCATATTCCAAAACTGCCGCTGTATAAACTGTATGTGATTTTGAGTTCATTAATGGGAATCAAATGATATTTATTTGCAAATCATCATCATTATTTCAGCCGAAAGACGTCCACTGTTGGGCATAGGCCTCCCCAAGTGTCGCCACAATGAACGGTCCTATGGTGCGTCTCGCATCTATCGGAATCACGCCACCATCACCAGGTCATCGGTCCACCTTGTAGGAGACCTTCACGGTCGCACTCCAGAACCCTTTGGTCCCAACGGCCATCTGTCCTGCGAGCAATATTTGCTTTGCCCATTGCAATTCTTCAGGCAGTAACTTGTTCTCCCGCGTATTATCTTCATGCAATTATTGTAATGCACTACTCAGAAAATTGAAAATTAACTACGAAAAGTCTCTTTTAGCTACCTCAAGTAACTCTAAAGACACCTGGAATGCAGTCAAAGCAATAATAAATCTAGAAAATAAAAAATCCCCAGCCGACAATATCTTAACTTCTGCAGAAAGTATCTCAACAAAAATGGACGAAATAAATGAATACTTTGGCAATGTAGGCAGAGAACTTGCAAACAAAATAAGGCTATCGAGCCATAACTCTCTAGCATGCCCATATAGGTTTGATGTACCCTCTACTCTTGACTCTATGGTTTTACTACCTCCTGATGAATCCGAGATAGAAACACTAATCCTGAATTTAAAGAATGATAGTGCTACTGGCTGGGACTCGATCTCCGCAAGATTTTTAAAATTAGGCATAGCTACTCTAGTTCAACCTCTAACAAAGCTCATGCGATTGTGTTTTGAGCAGGGAATATTTCCGCAAGATTTCAAAAAATCCCTGATTACACCTGTCCACAAGAGTGGATCTCAAAACGAATACAAAAACTACCGACCAATCTCAGTTTTGTCAGCAATGTCAAAAATTTTAGAAAAACTTTTAAATAATAGACTTAAAAAATTTCTAGAACACAACAAAATCCTATCTGAAGCACAATTCGGGTTTAGGGCGGGAAAGAGCACAGAAGACGCAGTGCAACACCTGGTGGATTATGTGACGTCAAAAGTGGACGCTAAACAAAAATGTGTGGGTGTCTTTCTCGACCTAGCCAAAGCCTTCGATACTGTCTGTATCTCAACCCTTGTAGACAAGCTGGAACGCGTAGGAATCCGGGGTAATGCTCTAAAAATCTTTAAAGATTACTTATGTAAACGTACACAAAGAGTGAAGATAGGGGATAACATAAGCTCTGAATCGGAAATCAGTTTCGGTGTGCCGCAGGGTAGCGTCCTTGCCCCTAGTCTCTTCCTAATCTATATCAATGACCTGTGTCAGCAATCTCTAATAAACGGGAAAATCTTTTCTTATGCCGATGACACAGCATTGATATTTCATGGGGGGACTTGGGAAGAGGCACAACAACACGCTGAAATGGGACTTCATAAAATTAAATATTGGCTAGAAGTAAATCTTTTAACCTTAAATCTAATGAAAACCACTTTTATGCAGTTCTCCTTTGCCAAAACACCATTACCTGAATTAATAATTAAGGTGCACTCCTGCACCTTCCCTGTTACCTCCGAAATGTGTTCATGCATGAGTCTAAAAAAATCTTTATCCACTAAATATTTGGGTGTACTCTTGGATACCAAGTTGGACTGGAGCCTTCACATAGACCAAATTACTTCACGCACAAGAAAGTTAATTTGGGCGTTCAAAAAGTTAAGACACATTGCTGATCTAAAACTACTTCGTACGGTATATTACGCACTGGCACAGTCAGTACTGGGCTACTGTATTACGGTCTGGGGTGGAGCTTGCAAGACCTTCATGATAAACTTGGAGAGAGCTCAAAGGTCACTCCTCAAAGTCATGACCTTTAAACCATACCGATTCTCGACGATGACCCTGTACCAAAACTGTCAAGTTCTAACAGTGAGACAATTATACCTACTGAACATTCTCATACAACAACATCGTAATACTCCCTACAATGACCATGCTACAGGTAGACGCACAGCTCGCAATATTTGTCCATATATTAAATGCAACACTGCATCAGCAAGGCGGCAGCACCTATATTTAGCAACAAAGCTCTACAACAAAGTCAATACATATATAACAATAAATCAACTTACATATAACAACTTCAAACACAAAATAAAAATATGGCTTCAAACATTAAACTATTCGCAGACTGAGCAGCTCCTACAGTAAAATCATCAACCTCTTACTTACTTAAACACACACAAACACCAACAGCTATATGATCTTAAGGTTTTTATTTTTGTTTTTATTATGTTAGTATTTATTTTCAAGCATTTCTTTATCTTTATTTTTTGTAAATTATATTTTTGAGGAAGAGTCACTTGGACCTTATATTTAAGCGACACCAATGGGAGAAGACACTGACTTCTGTAATACAGGTTTCTACCTAGCTCAGAAGTCAGGGCTTCAAATTATTGTGTATATTATTTATAAGTGTCAATAAACTATTTGATTGATTGATTGATTCCTGATTCAATCACGCAAGGAAACTCCGAGCATAGCCCTTTCCATTGCCATTTGGGTGACTTAGGTTTAAAAAAAAAACACCACTTGTCAATTTGGGCTTATATTCATTGAGCAATTTAAGACACCACTAGAACCTGAACTAAGATATCGCTAAGAACTCAGGGTATCCCTAGTCGCTAGTCTCTTCCTATTGCAGCCTGATTTCTTCGGTGATAATTATTTGAATGTGAGGCAAGATCAATGTATGACATAGAGGAAAAATATTTTACATAGGTATGAGAATCTTAAACAGTAAGTAGTACGTTTCTCTGTACCTAACCTGTATTACCCACCTATATCTACATCGATAAAACTCAAGATTTTACAAATGTACATGAGAAATGTGTCGGTTTAGACACTGAAACTTACGTGTGACGTCAGGCCTGGCTGCCCACAGCTTGTTAGCTTCTTCTTTATATCATCCAGCTCTACTTTTTTACTTTTAGCAAGATCTTCGAGGAACTTCTGGTAATCATCGAAACCAAGTTTAAGTGTCTTCAGTTTCTTGAAGTGAATCGCTGTGTCTGTCGTTGTGATCTTCTTTCCATCGATCACCTTTGCCTGTTTCATCCATTTGTCGCTTTGTGACAGAGTGATCGTTTTGCCATCTGATTTTAAATCTCCGAATTTGGAGAATGCTTTGAACGCGTCCTGGAAATAAAATAAGTTCATCAGATCGGAGGTTTAATGTAAGTGTAAGATAAGACCTACGAAAGTAGGTTCTGTAGTGGTAGGTTTTCATTCGTATGGCTTTCGGTTACTTACTAACCTAATAGTAGTGGTACTGTTGCCTACTATAAGATCTGTGGTGCTATTCTCTAAGAAAACCAGCGCTGCCGCAACGACGAATATACAAATAGGATACATTGCATTAACAATCCAATGTATAGGTAGAAAAGGTTGACAATCCTATGTATCTTATTTGGGTGTTCGTCGTTGAGGCAGCTCTGGTTTTCATAGAGAATAGCACCACTGGTAGGTATATGCACTGGTTTAGAATTATGAAAACATGGCTAACACTGCTCTAACCGAGCAGAAAACCAGTGCCAGCAATTGCTGCTTCGGCTTTAGGGTTCCGTACCTAAAGGGTAAAACGGGACCCTATTACTAAGACTGCGCTGTCCGTCTGTCACCAGGCTGTATCTCATGAACTTAGGTGTAAGACAGTTATTATTTTCACAGATGATGTATTTTTCTGTTGCCGCTACCAAACGTGATTTTTTTTGCTTGTTTTATAGAAAATGGAATCCTTTGTGCGCGAGTCCGACTCGCACTTGGCCGGTTTATTTTTCTTGCCGGCTATTATGATTAGACGTGTCAACACCAAAATCCGGTATGTCTCTCTCTATCTATTCGTATTTCTAGTGGTAAAACTAACATCAATATTACCTTCAGCGTGATGGCTTCAGCTTTGGCCGTTCCGTTGGTTGCGCCTGGCGCGGTCCCGTTCTCTAGCTTGACGTCCTTCACTTCCTGCGTCACCTGCTCCACCGCGGCGTCCGCCTGTGCTGCCTCAGACATCTTGCTTTATTTACACTGTAATTTAAAAATACTTTTAATTAATTATCGGAAGCGGTGGTTTACTATTGCGGTTTCTAATGAGGAACTGGGGAAGTCCCCAAAAGACTTTGCTAAGTTACCGTGGCACTGGAACGCATAGGGCAACTGAATGAACTGAGTTATTAGTCAGTGAAAGCCTGTGATACATTCTGTCGCTAAACCCAGAGTGGGAGGAGATACTTGGATGAATTTTCACCACAAAAAATAAAAAAGCTTATCTCGATCGACTGAGAAGCCAGAGGGAACGCTTCAACAGTTATGTTCTTCACAACATGATAGGATATCAAGACTCCTGGGACCGTACCATGACGTGTTAAAATTACAAACGTGCGAGCGAAAAATAGGGATGGAACTATATATCTCCCTATATGTAGCTCCATTCCTTATCAGTTCAGTTCAGTTCGTCGAATGGATCGCGTTCAGAAGTTCAGCTTTTCCGGTTTCATTCCTCGACCTAATGTGTTTACATTAACGCACAGGATGTTAGTTGATTGATACTAACTAATTAAGTGGGTACAGTTATGTACTCGTACCTTCTTTTTACACGATTTAGTACAGACTATACTTTACGATACCACTTTCTTGCAATGCCGTCACTGCTTAGTGTTCTTTCTTTGCCACCTAGTATAAAACAAAGTCGCTTCCCGCTGTCTGTCCCTATGTATGCTATAGATCTTTAAAACTACGCAACGGATTTTGATGCGGCTTTTAAATAGATAAAGTGATTCAAGAGAAAGGTTTTTATGTATAATACATACATAATATATTTAATATCACCATTGCACCCGTGCGAAGCTGGGGAGGGTCGCTAGTAAATAATAAAACAAAGTTCTCCATTGCGCCCGTCTATTTGCGTTAAACTCATAAACTACTGAATGGTTCAAGCGGTTTTCACCAATTTATCTACAGAATGATTCATGACGAATGTGGATATAGAAATATGCATATTAAGTATAGCAGAGAAAAGCTGGAGAAGGTTGCTAGTAAATAAATATCTAATGCTCCATTCAAAGATTTATGATCCATGACAAAATTGTGTCGAAGAATTAAGAACTCTGTTACTGTTTTTTAAAGGTTATGTGAGACCTACTTAGGTAGCAATTCATTAAAGCATGATAGTATACTACATAGGTATACAAATCATTGTCAAGTCCTCAAGTTTCAAACTAACTGCGCCACTTCAAATAAATGGGATCCGTAATGAAACGGAAAAAAAACGTTAATTAAATCTTCGAATAATTATGACGGTCAATTTACACTATTGCAGTTGATGAGAGTCAAGGATGATGTCATACATAAACATACAGTTGTCTATATCTATTGCAACATATCGTAGGATAACGCGACCCGTAGTACCTACTGGCTCACGTTCGAATGCTAAAAGCGGCAATTACATCACTGACCTTGCCGACGAAACGATCTGCCGGCAACTTGCTGTAAACATCAGCTGAGATTCCAAACTTGCATTAGGTACATAATATAACTAAGTGCTTAAATAAACTGGTTGCCTCCTACGTTTCTTCAGGTTTGTCGGTACCTAACACAAATGAAACTATATTACCTAGACGTTCTGTTCAAATAAGGAAATTACTTAATGCCTGATTTGGCAGTCTGACCTCGGTGACGGCTCTAATCCTGAAGACAATGTGGATATAAACACAAATTCATTAATCACTCCTTGACAAGCTTGTGGGGGCTCAAAAGGAACAATATGCTATTACACCTCCGCTGATTTGTCACTGTGGGTGCTCGTCTATTATATATCTAGACTAAATGATCTGACCTACACACGCTGGAGATCAAGGCTGATCATAAAATATGACTTGATTTGTTCCAGGACGCGATGAATCACTCAAAATTTAAATAGATCTCTGAGATCTACGAAAATCAATCGTAAGTTGTCAGTTTGATAGGTCCTAGGTCAACCTAATAGGTGTTTGCACAATTCCTTCCTGACGCGGTTATTAGTTATTTAGTTAGGTAGGTACCTACCTAAGTTATGAAACATAAATAATTAACATCGTTTACAATTAAACAAATTATAATTGTCTAAGGGTCGATGAAGTTCGCATATAACAAAGGAGCGCCCTTGACTGATATTATTTGTAACGCCCTTGTTGATTTTATTGAAAGTTAAAAAGTCGCAGTGCGTATTTCAATACCTAACACAAGGACAAGACATGTCTATTCGTAGAAATAATCATTTTAATGTTATGACGGTTTGTTAAGCTAATGGCGAAGCAGCAAAGTAAACTGTTTGAATGACAAAAGTCGTTTTGTCTAGGAGTAGAGCAGGTACTTAATTCTACAACGAAGTACAGAATATGTACCTACATCAGCTTTATAGGCCCGGTACCTACTGCATTTATGTCAGCGTACTGACATACAATGGAGGTCGACGCCTTGGTGGCACCTCTCCGACCTACTTCTTGCTTTAACCCATATTTATACAATTCCGGCCATAGCTCTCTCTATGCGCGCAGTCTGTTTACACTGAGCTTATAGCTGCACCGACATCGTTACATACAAAACAGCGACGAGCCTTTTGAAATTGCAACTGCACACACTATCTAGGAAGCCAGTCTTACCGTAATCAAGTGCTGATAAAATTACCTAACAATATAGGTACGTAGTGAATAATCTAATCTAATCAAAGCAAAAACAAAGGACATTAAAGTTATAAATTTGGACTTGGTTCTACAATGTTTTTGAGCATTTAAGTTCTTTAAGAAATCTACCCTGTCCTAGCTACGATACGAAATTTTTAAAATAAATATGTACATATTACGGCACAATAAACAAACAACAGGAACTAAGGTCCGCTTCTACAATTAGTTAAAATAGACAATACTATGTTCTCGTACAACTAACATGTGACCCACCTAGTGACCGAGCCTGACGTCACCCCCATCAGCACTCGCAATAAATGCCCTCTAGCAATGAGTCATTCTTTTAAAAATATAATATTAGCATACGGATACGCCCCTAATATTAACTCACATTATTTAACTTTCCCCTCAGACATCTACGGTTTCTGTGGGCTTCCTTCGCGTGACTAAAACAAATCAGAATACACGTTGGAAAATTGTAGAAACAGGTTTTAGAAACTTTGCTATTCACCATAGACACAACCTTAGGTTCCTATAGACAAGGTAGGCACTTCTGGACTGCAGGTAACTCAATATCGTTCAAAGACAAACGTCCTTAACATAATTATGCTTTGGTCGAAAACGGCACAATAGGTGGCAACTCATTGCGCTACGTTCATCTTCGAACGTGATTTGTGTGTCTAATGAGTTAAGACTCGCACATAACATGATGGAGCTATATTTACTTGAAAATGATGTCATGTTTAAGATGATAGACAGACGGTTTAGCTAGTACTTCAGTTGTAAACAAGCAGCAAGCGATGCTTAACTAGTTATTGTGAGAGCCTGCGGATCCCCTGAAGCAAAGAGGACTTGGACTATTGTTACTAGTGACTATTACACTGAATAAGTATCAGGTATAATCTATCTGCAGAAATGTATCAAAGAGTTACAGTGGCTCTAGAACGCAAGAGCAAATGAAGGAACATAAATGTGGACTTTAATTAGTAAAAGTCGGATACTTTCATTTGATGACTTCTCACCTCAAAAAAATAGTATCTATAATCCTATAGGGTATAATTCATAGGAATCAGTCCTATACCTATGTCTACCTATAGGTAAAGGTCGAGAAGCTAGGTTTACTCCAAACGAGTTCGCAGTAGGTGGGTAGGTAGATACCTATTTGAAAACTGTTACTTGCAACCACACCCTGAAGGTAACGGACATTCGATACCTTGCTTTTATAGCCATGAACTTTGTTGTTTATTTTGTGTAAAGTTTTTAAACTAGAATATTTACTAAGTTAAAAGCTTCCAGGCTTTTTTTTACTCTATAATTTAGTAGGTAACACCTGAGGTGATGGTGCAAGGGCTGGGTGGCACCGAAAGACAAGGTCAAGCCTTGCAGTAGGTAACTGCGTTTTTTTAGTTTGGTTTGGCAGTATATCTAATTAGATTCAATTTGATTGAACATTATCCTTTAGAAAGAGTTTGAAATGAAAATAGTGTAGCTATAATATAGCTAGGTTTCAATGAAATCTAATCTCAAAGTACTAGAGACTCAATACACTTGAAAGTTACTCAGGCTACAATAAACTGGAAAAGAAGGGTTCCATAAAGCGTGACTTGTCGTGACCTTTCTAAATTCCACTCGGAGCGCGGCAAATCAGATATCGCCCCCCTGCTAATAGCTAGGAAGCCCTCGTCTGGCGGTCCGTAACAATACGAAACGATCGAAATAAAGATTTTACTTGTATAAAAAAAATTATGGCTAAACTTTCCTTTATGGGCCGTCGAGTTGGAAGTTCATCTTTTTTTTGGTAGATAGTACTCACGCTACTCTGTTACAATTCTTAAGTTATGGGCGGATTCAACTCATGGCTCGCGTTTCCTCGCGGTGTCCTACTGTTTAAAAACAAAGACGCAACGTCCTAAAATGTAAATTACTTCTCACTAAAAATATGATAATTATCATCACTTGAATTATATATTAATTTAACTTTTGAAACTTTATCTATTATTGTACCCTGTTTTTATTTATATTATATTAAATTGTCCTGGTTTTTCCAACTTCAAATCCTAGTTTTTTGAACTTGGGGTTGGCAACCCTAATGTATATACATATTTTATAGAGAGAAAGATGGGATGCTTGCTGTCCTAATCCAGCCTTAATAGTACCAAGGGCTGACCCCTAAATTCGGCTTGACTGTGAAATATACTTCATAGCGAGACTAAATACTAAAGGCAGTGAAGCAGTGAGGACAGGAGTCAACTTCTGAGCAGGTACCGAAGTGAATTAAAAATAACTTATTTCTGAAAATATGTCCAACTAGCTAAAACATTTCAATTCCACGTACCTACAAACAAATGCAATTAATATGAAATTGATAAGAACTTGTTGAACGCATAGTTTCAACAACTTTATAACGAACTACCTTCACATTAACTACAAATGGAGGGAAATCGGGAAAGTGAGGTAGCGTGCGAAAAACTAGACAGAATGTGAACGGCCTTGCAAGTTTCTATATTGATAGCTAAATGTTCTGCATAAACTTTCCCTGATGCCTACAATGCTAAGCAAGCTTCTTTCATCTACAATACGCACCTATATTTTTCATCATGTTAGAACTTTTGCAGGTGTTTTAATCAAAATACTTAGTTAGCGCTTCTTGCAGGAAAGGGTAGGTATTTTCTTACTTATTTTTCATTTTTCAAAGAAAGTGTTGAAAGTAAAATTGCCCAGATTTTTATGGTTAGGGTCAAAACTAAACCAAATATAGATAAATATACTTATCCTTTGATATTGTTGTTTAACACTATTTAGAAGTTTATTTTGTTTTTAAAAAGAGGTACCGATTTTATTTTGTTTTCCTTATACCTACTTACGAAAAAATCCTAAATTCTAGGACTGATTTGTGATGGACTGAAAGTCAGTAAAATAATTAACAAATTAAGTATTATTCATACTACTTCTGTTTCATTATTTCCTAAACTTCGCAAAATTAATCATATTTTTGGACTTCATAGAAAAAAAAATTGGCGCGAGGATAAAGCTCCATCTCTTTAACGGTTCAGTTTAGGTCGTCAAATCGATCGCGTTAAGAGCTGAAAGTAAAGAAAGAAAATCCTTCCTCCAAAAATTGCTAACTGCCGCTTACAATGTTCTTTCTAAAAAGGGTCGATAATTTCCCACCTATGGTTCAATAACACGGCAAGTGATTATAACTTTTTATTCTAGTTAGAGCACTTTCGCTGTCAACAAAGCAGACACAATAGATACTTAAGAAAAATAACACCATACTTATGTACTTAGGTATGTGCTTGTGTAAGCAGTTCATTCATGGGCCAGGGCACAGAATAAGTAATGGCCAGGGAAAGTATTAGGTAGGTACCTAAGCAACGAAGAATTTTCGTAGACCTAATTAATTAGATAGATCTTACTCGCATAGATATATTATCCTTTAAAAATAGGTAATTATAATATAAACCAACATAATATCTACAAACAAACAAACAATAATGTTAAATAAATAAATAATGAATTGATAATAACTACTGTATTCTGAAAAATACTCATTAAATTAAAACGAAAAGCTAAGATATGTACTGAAACGTAAAAGTGATACCACGTGATACTATACATACACAATTCTGCAACAAGACAAATAAAATTAAATTTGCATGTAGGTAAAGAACTATTCGTACCACACATGGTGTTACCAAAAAGTTATTTTTACATAATTATGTCCAGCTGATTATACATAAGGCAAGACTTAGGTACCTTGTATTATGGCTAAATCTTTAATCTTACTCTGTTATTCAGTCTGTGCCTATCTACATCATTAAAATATGACTAAGTTAATTTACCTACTGGATTAAAATATGCTGCACTACTAAACACTACGGCGTATGAATATCAATGAAGCTCCTTTGATTATTATTATCTGAAGCTCAGAGAACGCAACTCATTAATTAAACGCATTCTAAAATCGAATAAAACTATTAAAAAAATATTATCAAATCTATGATTTAAAAAAAATTATCCATGAATAATAGGCAAGAGGTCCATTAAGTCACTAAAAAGATCGATTTAAAATTTAAAAGCATCAAAAGGGTTGCACCATAGATTTATAATTATAAATCTATGGGTTGCACTATGACCTAGTTTTTTCAACCGACTTAAAAAAAAAAAGAAGGAGTTTCTCATTTCGGTTGTATTTTCTTTTTTATTTTTGTTACCTCAGAACTTCGACGTTTATGGACCTAATTGCAATTTTTTTTTGTCCTTGAAAGGATATGCTTCCATATTGGTCCCAATTTTTTCAAAATCCAGATCTGATGATGGGATCCATAAGGAATCGTGGGAACTCTTCAAATATCACAGGCAACCAGATGGTGATTTTGGTATTTTCATCGAGAACTTAAGCATTGTAAATCAGTCAAAAAGTAAGATTTGCTGAAGTGGAACTGATGAAGAAGACCAGAAATTGGCAATATGTGTATGGCGAATGGATATAACGATGTATCCTAGCAGTGTTTAGGTTAATTTAAATTGTCATGAGAATAAGTCACTCTGGTTATAAGTGTATCGAAGCTAAAAAGTGAGAAATAAAAAAAACTTTTACAAACAAAAGAAACAATAACCAACTTCACTAAAAAAAACTTAAGAGGATCAAAATAACTTTAATTTCGGAAGTCGGTGATAAGAAACAAACAATACCGAGAAACACCGACTTCCCAATTTAAAGGAAAGGTATTTTTAATCTTTTAATGTTTTTTTTAGTGAAGTCGGTTTTTTTCTATGGGTTTGTTAACAAATAGTTCGCTCTTTAAACAACTAGGCTTTGTAACACTAGGCTTTGTACCTAGATTGAGTCATTATATTGACAATATAATACTGTAAAACTTGCTCACTGTAGTTTTACTTTCGTAAAACGTGGTGGGCTTTTAAACTATAGCTAAAAAGAGAAAATTTGAGAAAAATAAAAAACTTTATAGAACAAACGACTTCTGAACAAACAACTTTTGAATGAAAACAAAAAAATATAAAATTATCTTTATTTCGGAAGTCGGTGTCAAAAAATGAAGAAACAAAACAAAAAACACGTTTCAATTAAAGTGAAATAACTTTACACATTATAGAGATATTATTTATGAAGGAATTTAACCTGAAGTGGTAACATACTTTTGTTGCTGACTGTAGGACGTAGGTACATACAATTAATAACTGCTACATTTTGTGGTCAGTGAATCTCAATAGGCTAGGTAGTCTGGTAATCTCTAAGGCATATAACACAATAGGCACTAAACACTTCTCATTAGCTATTGTTCCCATTAACATAATATACCTATTTAAATATACTTTAAATGTTATGTGCCAGCATATGTACGTAACCATGTACCTACTAACGTTAGCACTCTTTGTTAGCTTGGTTACTCTGAAACAAACTAAACTCGGCTTTTGAGGCGAGTAATGTAAATATGTTACGTAAATGTACATGTTTCATCGAAAAGTAAATGGCAGCATTTTCAAAATTATTGGTGAATAATTTGATGAAGTATGCTGCCATTTAAGTTGTACCTTAGATCCTCAAATTTTTATTTATTACAAAATAATGATATCTACACATGTAGGTACAAAACCTGAAATATTAACTAAACTCTTTATACTAAAAACTACCTATTTACATATAACACAAAAACACAGTACACTCTGGCAACGAAGTACTCCTCCACATCGCTGTCATCCGGAAATGTACCCAGAAGACTGGCAGTCAAGCCATCAAACAAGAAGCAAGAAGGAAGCTGGCAAATGCAAATTTATATACTAATTATATTTACTAAATCTTCCTATTTTATTGTTCTCTCTTCTCTCTACCAGTGAAAACTGCATAAAAATCCGTGGCGTGCTTTAGAAGTTAGCGGATAAACTGACAGACGCAGAACGCGGCTTTGTGTTATAGCTTACTATTATAAACAATAGGTAATGTGAAGATAAAGAAAAGATATAAAGAAGAGCTGAAATAGTTACATTGTGATCTGTGCTCCTAACACAATCCACAAAAATTAAATTATGTTTAGATTGTCTAGGTGACAATCTAACATAATTTAATTGTTGTGTATAGCTCCATCCCACTTTCTCACTAGCACCCTTCGTCGCACGTCATGGTAAGGCCCCATTAACAGTTTAGTTTAGGTGATCAAATGGATCGCGTTAAAAGTCCGTGGTAGGGCCTCCGAGTTTTCTTTCACTTGCCTAAAATAGGTGCATCATATCTATATGACGGCACGGTTGACGCATTAAGTTGAGCGATTGAGTGCAGCGTGTCGCGAGTTCGATTTCCGCACGGAACAAATATTTGTATGGGTTCCAAATAGGTGTTCCGAGTCTGGGTGTCATGTGTATGTGAGTTTACATTCCAAGTGTGAGGCAACGTTTAAGAAAAAAAGTTTCTACGGCAAACAGTATATACACCGATATCCGTGGTATAAACCTGCACTATGTAACGATGCCTATTCCCTAGGTCATTTTACGTAACTTTCAGTCTAAACTTACAGTAATAGGCTACATATAGGTACATAATTAGGTATATAGGTATCCGACTGCCATAGTAGTGTCAGTACAAGTGTATAAGTCAACAGTATTTAACATGGAGCGGCTGCCTATCTGAACTCCACAGCCCAGTAACTGGGGAATACCTTGGATTTTTGTTTCTAACTGCAACGACTGTCAAAGATATAAAATAATTTAACTGCCAGCCGGAACCAGCAGCGCAGCGGCTTAACATGATTTCCGAGGCAGAGAGAAACCATGGTATGCAATAGAAGGTCACCCATTCATGGACCGAACTTAAACTGTAAAGCCCCAAGAGGACACCGGTGTCCGCCACCTAATGTCTTTCTATTGTGTCTCTAATTACGGTAATCAAAATGTTAAGAAGCGTAGGTTAACCTCGAAGTTCAACCCATTTTTTGAGTATATTACGAACAGACAGACAAATGTGGTGGGGGACATTGTTTTATAATAATAAATATATTCTTATGTATGTAAGAATTAATTTACTGAAGTGACATCATATAATTAACTACCTGACAAAAAATGTATTTACCCATATTGTTTCGTGGAAAATTATACGCTGACAAAAAGTCAGAGAGATATGCGCATTTTCTACAGCAACGTTATTGGCGGCTAGATGATATCATCTACTAACATAAACTTCAAACAGGCTTTCAATAACGGCTTGGCCGTGTTGTAAACTCAGCAATATACCCGTAGCAACTGTGTCCTAGGTCCGAGCTATTTGCATTTAGAAATCTTTTACCTTTTTTATACTTAGGTACCTACTACTACAGTTTCGTACCTAAATATTAATACTTAGGTATGTACCTATCATTAACGTGTGTTGACGTCATAAAAAGTAGCAGGTAATTCAATGTAGAATTATGTTTATCTACGTTTATTTATCACCAATATAAATAAGTTTATTTATTACTGAAATAGATCGCAAATTAATGCAATCAATTAGGCATCGAAAAAGTGAGCAGGCGGTGTTTAATCCACCAGACTATGGATAGGAGAGATACGATAATGTGGTAACACGCATGACAATGTTTGTTACGGAACCACGCAGCTTATTGAGTAATTATCAAAATGTTTGCGCTGTAGCTGTAGGTACTGTTGACAAAGGTTATACCAACTACCGTGACTATTATGTATTTTTTATCACATAATTGCACGATGGATTTTGAGTGCGCCGATACTACTCCAGATAAAGTGTTTATCGACAGGAAACTTTTCAGCGTTTAATCACTTATTTACGGTTATCGTAGCTGAACCTATGAAATACATCCAAATATTTGATTGTGATGCAAGCTGTAGAATTATTTTAAGCTTTGATTGATAGGCATAGTCGAATACATTTCCGTAATTGTGAAGCTAAAAATAGACGCATATGGAGAAAATTATCTATGGAAGGTGGAACAAATTGATACTTACAAAACATCTACATATTATTCTCAAAACAGTGAATGGATTGGGGATTTAGACGCGCATTAGATTTTTACCCCTCAGTATAGCCGAAATATGTCACCCTGACGCTTTCTTTGTTTCCCTAAAACAATCGGGGCGAGACTGAGATGCGACTCTCGTTAACGCTCTGAACCTTGTAAGTGTACAACCAGCGCATATAAGCCTAATGACAATCCGTAGGTAAATATTTATGATGCTATAAATAAGGTCCATAAAAAATATCATAAAATTAGAAGGGATTCTTTTGGGTTTCCATTTTTACGAGAGGAAATCTTCGCTTACGCGCTGTTCTCCGCACATATGCGCATCGATTACTTGCTATTATAATTTTAGAAGACAATAATAAAATAAAAATAAATATAGACTCACATCAATGTTTCAGGATATGAGTGAAATAAATGAGATCACATGAACTAGCGTGTGCGAAGCGGACACTATTGGTGGCGGCGCGTATCTCTCGCGGTTGCACCGATACTGGCGGCGGCGGTCGGCTGGCGCGAAACCGAGGGGACCGACGATGTTGACAAGCGAAGATGCGCGGCGAATTGCGATACTCTAGTACGCATGCGCTGCACGACGTATCGCCACACTGTGTCTGCCGAACGAATGCTGTTTCGATGGCTTTGGCCCAATATACGCCCCATGAAGCAAGTAACACAATCTTATAATCCCTACGAGCAATGAGAGCATTATCTACCGCATCGATGGAGTTAGCATGTCCCAAATTCAAATGTTTGCTGCTGGTACTTATTCTAATTTAAGCCGAATATCTTATGTACCTACCATTTGGAAAACCATATACTTACTTACCTGTTTATTAAAGGAAAATTGTTACCTACTTACCTACAGTCGACAAAAAAAAATCGGTAGATATTTTAGTTTTAGACGTCCGTACCCAAAGGGTAAAAAAGGGACCCTATTACTAGGACTCCACTGTCTATCTGTCAGCGGCATATCATGAACTGTGATAGATCTAGACAGTTAAAATTTTCATAGACTGTATTTCTGTTGACACTATGACAACAAATAATAAAAACAGGATAAAATAAATATTTTAGTGGGAGCTCCCATACAACAAACGTGATTTGTTTTACTTGATATTAATAACGACAACAGGAAGATGCTTGAATCCGAGTCCGACTCGCCCTTGACTGTTTTTTTTTACAGTTGAACAGTCATAAATGTTTAACGCAGCGTTGGCCTTTAACCGGGCGCACGCGCGGTCCCATACAAAAATGCTCCGTATGGGGACGCCGCGTCTACCGTGGTTGGTATTCGGGGTCAGCAATGCGATTCACTAACAGACTTATCATAGATGTTAACAACGACGAGTTCACTGATGTTTCATCGTAAATATCGCTTTTAAAAACAACGTTGGTAAAAACCGTATTCGCTAAGCTACCTACGCTCGTCGACGATCTGCCGAACAACGATGATGAGTACGATGTTTACAGTGTTGCTATGTTTAATGTGGAGTATAATCGAGAAAATCTCGACTAACCTTTTTTTAAGTTATTTCATCATTTTAAGTTAATAAAAATGCACAATACGTCTGTATAAAATACGTTATATTTATTATGCAACGAATATTTAATTAATTATATCATTTTCGACTTGGAAAATAAATATCTATTAAAATTTTTGACATTGGCAATTGTAGGTTATGTATTTCAAATTCAAAATTCAAAACAAACAACTTGATCATATCTTGGTTAGAGTTTTTTTTTTATCTAAATGAGAAATTCCAAAGTTCCAAGTGGTTTCAAGTGGCTAAGTGGACTGAAAAAATTCTGCATCCCTACCCTGTACCAGATGGCGTTCTACTTTTTCTGTGTTTTAGTTTGGTTTCAAACATATCGAAAGTAAGTCTAAAGTAACATTTCTATTTAAATATACAGCACAGTTTCTGGAACTACTATCTAACTAAAACATTTATTTTTTTAGTGTCTCGCAACGCAGCCCCTTCGGTAAATCAGTTGGAAAAGCTAATAACCTTTTTGGAAAGCAAGCCTTGGTTGGCTATGGGCCATGCTCGTACTGCGAATGCCCGCAATCGCAGTCGTCAGGCATGGTCCGAAATTACAACAGCCCTGAACAGTGATGGTAGTGGCTGTACGAAAACATCGGAACAGTGGTGTAAGGTTGGTAATTATATGTATTTTTGCATTGAGTAGATCCTTTTACATTAACAGCCCCCTGTCCATGTTCAAGAGGACACCGGTGTCCGCACACCTATTCTCTTTCTATTGTGTCTCTAATAATGGTATTAAAAGTATTCAAATCTACTAAATTATTATTAACTACAGACATGCACTGTAACTTTAGGCTAGGCTTCAAATTGCAATTATAATAACATTTAAAATTGCAATGGAAAGTTAACCCAAACCAATGTTCTATTTATTTAATACATCAAATCATATAATTCTTACTTGTGTTGCAGTACTGGAAGGACAAAAAAGGAGCTGTTAAGAGGAAATGCAGCTTAACCCCCTAAATTCTAAGCGGACGCCGGCGTCCTCGCGGGTTTTAAGTGGCTTTTTAAATTTATTGTGAGAACAGTATTAACAAAGACTTTTGAAATGTTTGTGTCTGTTTTGAGAGGAGATTGGGTGAATACGCAAGAAAAAGTTGCATCACGAAAATATCAAGGCACTGCGAGGCTATCAGCGATGGCTGAGCCTAGACTTGCAAAATGTTAATTGTGTACACTAAGTGATGGGTTAATTGCAGCTGCGAGGCGGCGCACTGGTGGTGGTTTAGAGGATTTGCCAGAACTCAGTGAAATCGAGTTAAAAATCCAATCAATTATGGGAGGAGAAAGTTTTGGTGCTGGAGATCAGAACTTAGAAATAAATCCTTTTGAGGTTTGTAATTTTCAAGGCTATGAACATTTACAAATTTAATGATTTGATTGAAATTAATAACTAATATAATACTTTTACATTTTTAGGAAGATCCGTTGAATAGAACTGTGGAAAGTGAAGAGTCTCCCAGTATTTTACTCGTAAGTTTTTTTTTGTCAGTTTAATGAGTTAAGCTATTATAATATAATTTTGTGAAAACATTCTATTTTCAGAATATTGTCCCACCAAATGAGCAGCAGGCTGACCAAAGTGAGGTTCTTATATATGAGCCAGGCCATGAAATGCAATGGGTATAAGATTTGTTTACTCTTTTATTGATGGATTTTTCCACTGTTGCCTATATTTATAACTCTCATAATAAGTAACTTCTACACTAAGGTGCATAGTGCATAACACTCATGTTATGCCTGTTATGTTTTTTCAATTAAAAAATCCTATTCCAGTCTAATCTTGCTGCTGCTGGGGATAGTGTGCAGGACAATGTAGAACAGATACCCACAGTATCACGGCAAGTAAATGAACTAGCACCAGGTGCTCATAGTACTGAAGCTGAAGAAAATAGGGTATGGTTTTGGAAAATTATGATTTAAATTATTTTATAGCAACAAAGAAATAATTCAACAACTATCATATATTTTCAGGTTTTGTTTACTGAGCCAATAAGACCTGCATCACAGCCAAATGTCTTGGAAGGGGGCAGTCAAAGTAAGTTGCATTCTCTAACCAAATTTTTATTATAAATTGATATTAATAATGCTGTAATATTCCTATATTACAAATTATTAATTAGAGACAAATGGAAAAAGGGAAGTGAGGCCTTTGCCCTGCAGTGGGATATGATGGGCTAATAAGATAACTATAATAAGTATAATATTTTAATTGCAGCTCCTTCTCAGCGTGTGCATAGAGAGACGTTACACGGTCGCCGACGGACTCTCCAGCTATCTCCGCGTCAATCTGCAGCGCGCCGGCGACTATTGAGAAGGTCTCCTCCATCACAACGTCGCTCTGAATTGCTTAACATCACAGAGCGTTTCATAGCCATAGAAGAACGCCGAGCACAAGCAGAATTGTTGTTTGCCCAAGCAATTAGTAAACAAGTTGAGGGCCAACAGGATGTGGTTCAGGCTCTAGATAGGATAAGTAGAGCAATTATAGATTTTATAAATAAATAAAAGTAAGATGTATGATATGTTACAAGATTGTTTTATTTCATTAAAATGACTTTTCCGGGGTACATACAATTTTGTTAGACTAAATTAATTTTATCTTTAGGTAAAACACTATAATAACAAGCTTACAAAAACATCTACTTCCTATATTTTAAGATGAACTATATAAGGTGACTGGTAATTAGTGAAAGATACTTAAACACGTGATTGTAGTCATGATAACAAACAACTTTTAAAATGTACTGAACTTGCTGATTTTTTTCGCGATTTCAGGTTTGGTTCCATAAAAGTTGTTTGTTATCATGACTACAATCACGTGTTTAAGTATCGTTCACTAATTACCAGTCACCCTATATACATTACTAATTAACATACACTATAATTTTTATATGTCTTACAATCTGAATTAGTACCTAATATCTTAAGCCTATGGTTAGTATTTACTTCTATATTAACTATTTTGTCCACGCCACAGTCTATTAATTAGACGACCTCTAGCAAGACGTCCACTGTCCAAATCAGTGATAGAGTTCTGGCTTCCATGTTGTAGTAACTGTATCACCCTCGCTTCTTGTCTTTGTAAATGAGCTGGTAATTCTACTGGAGGAACTCTGGCTTGATTGCAAATGTTATGTAATACACAACAAGCTTTAATAATTTTTCCCACCATCTCTGGATCATAGTGAAGAACACGATGAACCAAAAGGCACCTAAAACGGCCTTTAAGTATGCCAATGGTTCGTTCTGCAGTATTTCTTGCAGTGGCATGCAGATTATTATAATGTTCTTCCCTTGATCCAGGCTCAGGGTTGCTACACGGAACCATCATGTATGGCCTAAGAGCGAAACCAGAGTCCCCTGAAATAAATACGAATTTAATTTAATTTTACAATAATAACAATATAGAGGAATTTATGAAAGCAAAGAAACATTTTAAAATACATACCAAGCAGATACACTGTCTCTCCTGTATTATTTAGCTGCTCCAAATGCGTTTTTATGACCGAATTGTTAAATATAAAGCTGTCATGTGTTGCGCCTCCAAAAGTAACATCAACATGCATTATATTTAAGTCTGGATCATTTATCTTAAAAGGAAAAAAATATAAGATTGAAATAAGGTTTAAAAAAGGTTTGTATTCATACTATAAGTTTAATGAAATAATAAAAAAGAAACTTACAATAACAGCATTTCGAGCATGATACCCTTTTCTACAGTAATATCTTTCTTCATGTTCTTTGGGCCGAACCATTGATACCAAGGTACCATCAATACAACCAATGGTTCCAGGCATTTTGAACTTTTCATAAAATCTAAATAAAAGATAGACAATTTAAAAATATTACTTATTTAAGTATGTAGGTAACATAAAAATAAATAGCCATAGGTATGGTTTATTCATAAAAGCATCTAGGTACCTACTTAGTACAAAATAAAAATTAAATTGTAAATCTAAAATACCTAAGTACTTACTTTTCTTTGAGAATTTGCCTTTCATTTGTATTTTGAGGAAACTTACTATACTTTTTAATAATAAATGGGTGGTTGATGGCATCTACTACGGTTCTTATAGCCCTCGAGGCAGATGCTTGTGAGATATAGGTTCTGGCATTTTCACATAATATTTTTTGGTAACTCCCACTAGCTAAAAATGCGAGAGTGCATAAAATCTGGAATGAGAGTACGTTTAAGACATTTGTCCACTGGTATAGTGATTTATATTAGGTAGGTATAAGTATTGATATATAACCGAACCAAGGTACCTATTACGTACCTTGGTTCGGTTGCTAATTCCTCCTCGACGTTCCGCCTTTGTTAAGAAAGGCGAAATGTCTTCTTCCAATTGGATAATTAGCTCTTCAGTCAACCTGAATACCTTAATATAGTTTGTATCAGTGGTAAGAAGATCCATATTACGTATCGCGTAGGCCTGACGTCTTTTTTCTAAATTATCTTGACGATTAGCTTCTTCCAACAAAAAATCATACAGGAAAGACGAACTGCCATCTAAAACATTAAAAATAGGCATAAAAGTTTCAGGAATTAAAGTACGATAAACAAAACAATATTAAGAATATTAATTTAAAAAATAACTTGTTTTACTTACATTTTAATCGTCTACAACCAAGGAAACATCTACAATTTACAAGCTTTACGGTTTGACAGTTAAAATCGAAGGCGAAGGCGCCGTTGTCGTTGAAGGCGAGGATGATTTGTGTTTCTGAATACCGTTTTTCATACATTCGGAACCTTACTTTAGTTCTATGTCGCGCCGTCGACATCGTTGCGGCGTTACGATCGCGCAGTTACGCGTCAGTTACATTAAAGAATACCGATATGTTTTCATCAGATGTATCAACGATGATTTCATGGTTGTAAAGATGTTTTACCTTAGTGAATCGCACTCCAGAACCTCGGCGGTTGGGGCGTGAACCCGTTCGTTCGGCCTCCTTCGCTAGCATTACTACTTCGCAGAAGGAGCGACCGCCTGCCATTACTCCTTGCTCCGGAACATAGCCTGAAACAGGACCCGGCGCGAGAGGTCACTGCCGCAGAATGCCTAGTCATATGGTGAGCTCAATAAAACTTTCATAAACGATGTAAATATTTTATTAAAAGCAACACTGTACATTATATATTCCACAACTGTAATAAAATATTAATTTATCTTCATACGAATGAACACATACCGTGATGAGTCAAAAAAACCGTTTTAAATAATATAAAACTTCTTATTAATAATAAGTTAAATTTCGTTACAGTCCGATACGATAAACACTTACTTTTTATTATAATCCCTTTACATATTATTGTTCTACAGTTAGGCATCGAAGGATCCCTTCATATTCGTTTTTAAGTTCTCACAATCTTTCGTTCAAGGATAGGGAAAATTTAAGAATGGAAATGGATGCCACTGGAAACATAAATAAGGTTTCATTTAACTTAGTCAATGCCTTTTATCGTAAATAAATAGTTATAATTTATACACTTGGAAATATCTTATAGATAATGATATAGATAGTGAACACTAATATTGCAACATTATACATATCGGAGGAAGTAATTCGAATCAAGTTGATTGCTGGTTTCATAATACGAGCTAAACAGCGACACGAGTATCTAAAACACAATATTTCGTTGAATTTTCATTTAATTTCATTTGATGAACCGTTTCAAAGACGTTTTTGTAGTTTGAAATCCCGTACCCGCGGGTACATTAAGTTTCAACGTTACTTCTTGTAACATCAGCTATCCGTCAGTATAAGTTCCGACAGAATCGGTCCAGCCGTTTCGGAGATTAGCCGGAACATCTTTTACAGATATTTTTTAAATTACATTTTTGTTTTAGGCATCGAATATACTTTCATTCGCATTTATTATATAAGTCATTTTGATATTACAAATAGACGCTTCAGTTTTATTTATATGTATAGGTTCTTGGACTCGAGTTATACTTTTAAAGTTAATGATGAAATCTGTAGGAGTTGGTCAGGTATTCGGAAATCGGAACCGAATTCGAGCTTAGTGCTTTAATTACCATTAAAAGTGGCTATATTGTAATTGATTTCAGTAAATTTGTTGTTATTTCCATGTATTTTTACGAAAATCCACAATACTGAGATGTTTGTCCTTCTGGCAAGATAGATGTCGGAGCATTTTAAAACTGAGAGTACGCGTAGGTTATACTGTACATCAGTTGAGTCTATGGTACGGCGTACAGAGCAACAATAAGGCATTAGTGCATTGGAAAAGCTAAGCGAATATAACAAAAAAAAAAAAAAAAACTATTTGAATTGTCAGTCACAGAATTAAGAGTGCAATAAAAACCGGGAAACGAAAAAAATTAGACAATTTGAGATACTTATCGTTATTTTAGTCTAGGATCTAAAGTGCTGCTAAAGTTGAGCTACATTCAGCCGTAGATGTGAAGATTTCAGTCTAGATAATGATGATGTCCTAATATGGGTACATAATATACATATATTGTAACAAACAAACATAGATCAAGGTAAGGTGGGCCCCATAATATTGCTCTGCATATTAAAATTTACCTACAGCTATGTAAAAAAATCACAGATTAATAAAACACATTAAGCACACTGGTAACGGTATGAGTTAAATTAAGCTAAGTAATAAAATATAAAACAAATCTCTTATCAGATTGTGCTGTACTTATCTAATGCATTTTCTATTTTGAATAGTACTTTGTAACTTAATAATACATGTGTGAGTACACTGCTTAAGAATAACTACCCTTGCTTTAGAATTGACCTATGCTTTGAACATTCTACTATAATTGTCTACGGATTTGTCTATGGTGTACTATGGTTGTATAAGAGAGAGGAGGTCGCCTAGCTTGGGTAGGACGACGTCGGGTAGGGGTGGAGTCTTTTCAGTGCGCAGTTCCTCCAACTCCCTAGTGTTGGTAACGCCCGACAGGACAAGTAGCGTCTGAAAACCGCAGCGCACGCCTAGCTCGATATCAGTGTTACACCTGAAAAAGCATAAAATGTATTTATTATTCTTAACCATAATTGTGTAAATATTTTTTATAAATTAAACTTTACGATTACTATATAGTGTTTAAATTCGTTTGCAGTTCAAACGTTAATAGCGAGTAAAGCAGTATACAAATTATAGCGATAGTCTGCGATAGTTTAAATGTTAGCATAGCGTGTTCAATTAAAAGCTCGAGAAAATTGCGATTTATGGTAATAGCTCCATCATAAATGATTGAATTACTTTTCTAACATCGTGGTCTAACACTGGGTATTTTAATAGGTTTAACTTTAATAGGCAAGAAATAAATGCGCTACAGAGAGAAAACATTATACCTGTCTCCAATCATCAGTGTCCTAGCAGGATTCAGACCACAAGATTCAAGATACTTCCTCACATAGCTATGAGGCTTGCCAAGAACCAGAGCTCTTCTCTCTGAACAAGTTTCAACAGCTCTGACGATTGTTCCAGTACCAGGCACTACAATAGACCCAGCCTTAGGAAACCTTTCATCAGTGTTTGTGGCGATAAACAGGCATTCTTCTGACGCGAGGTAAGAGGCAGCTTTCATGAATTTTGGATAGCTGACATGTTCGTCAAAGCCAACTACCACAGCACCAACTTCAGGGTCTAATTCTGACGGCAGCATTGATTTGAAGTCTGGTTTCACATGGTCTGGCTGCAATTGAAAACAATTAAGTTATTTGTAACAGGTTCGGTTGTTAATGGTAACCTTAATAATAACCTAATATGTAGTACATTTTTATGTATTTTTTTTAATTCCAGCCGCGGTGTAATAGACGCTCCAGAACAGAGATGTTACGGGAGGTCCGATTCCGAATCGGAAAGGTAGGAACTTCCGTTTAATTTTACACCTCCGATTCCACCCGAAATTTATCGGAACCGATATTCAGATAAATTATGATTGGAAATTATATGTATAGGAGTTAGGTTTCTTGCACATTTTTCTCCATATAGAGTCAAGAAAGATTTTCGCTTTAAAATGTGCAATTAGCATCATTTTTCTGACTTACTGACAAAAGAACAGACACCAATTCAAAAGAGCCTACATATTATTTATTTGATTGATTTTTATTTATTTGCTTGGATTAGTTTTACCGTTCATTTTGGGGACACTTGCAGGAGGCCTATGTCCAACAGTGGACGTCTTTCGGCTCAAATGATGATGATGATGATGATGAGTTTAAAAAAAATATTAATAAATAAGGTTTCCATTTGATGCTTCTGTTTTCGCCTTCGATTTCGATTTCAATTAACCAAATTTAAAAACACCATTATAGTTATAACCACTTCCGATACATCCTTACTGTGTAATGCAAAATGTCTTTGAGTGACTCTGAGAGTATCAAACAATTATTTTATACAAACAAAACTTTATGAACTTCGTGACTTTGTAATAAATTAGCGGCCCGCCCCGGCTTCGCACGGGTGGACATGACATTTTTTAAGATTTTTGCCTTTCATTTATATTTTTTTGTTGTTTCATTTTTATATTGTTTTAAACGCAGTATCACTCCCGCACCGCTGCAATGCCTGGCTAGCCACTATACGGCGCGGCGGCGCCTTTTCTGTATCTATGACTTTTTAAATTCGTAATATCTATTGAATGGAATACCCGATTTGAACAATTCAAAAAGTAATCTATATGAATTGAAACAGTCTTGAAAACAATAGGATTTATTTGGATAAGGATTTAAACAGAAGTAAGAATGACATGGTCTAATTTTGGTCAGTTTTTTTTTATCAATTTTTAAAATGTAAAAAGTGGTTATTGTGACCTAACGATAATAGTTGGACATATAGTATCGCGAAGTTTTTTTGTAGTAATTGATATGTTCTTTAATATTGTACAAAATACTTTTGTTCTATCATCAATAGTTTCCGCAGCGCATGCGACGAAAGATGTTTATGGCATTTTTTTATACCTTGGTTTACGTTACTGAAGTTTTAGTAAGGATCCCCAATCTTTTCCAGCAATAATTATAGCCTATGTTACTCAGGGTGTATGTAGCTTTCTAATGGTGACAGAATTTTTTAAATCGGCACAGGTGTTTTTGAGTTTATTCATTACAAACATACACAAAAATACAAATCTTTCCCCTTTATAATATTAGTGTAGAAGTGTAGATGACTAGCCAAATTGTTTTTGTGCTTCAAGGTTCAAGGGGCGACCAAAAACTAGTAGGGGGCAACCAACTTGATATTATAAATACAGTCAGTTGAATTGGTTGTTGCCGGTTGGGTTTACCGCATTATTCTGCGCTAGTGCGAAAAACCTAAAAGCGTTAGAGTGCTTTTTCACCAGAGTTGCGCTATCCTACGTTGCTGTGGATGGGTTTGATATCTATACCAATGATATTCATTGGTTCCACATAGTTTAGCTCTGGTATTTTTTTTTAATGGTAGGTAAAATCACCCATTGTTTTTTTTATGGTAAGTAAAATCATCCAATGACAAATCCCGCCCTTGGGCGTGCGAAAATAGTGCTAGACTCTTACTGACTAAAAACCTACTCTGTTCCCTCCCTGTCTTGCTTCCAGAGCCCTGGTATACATTTTCATACTTCCCCAGAGCCCCAGACTAGGCCTCGACCCTACTGGGCCCCTATAGTTTGTTGACAACTCTTTGAGGCGCGTGGGAACATTGCGCGCCGTAAATGACATGGGCTCGATCCGGTCTGTTACCGGACAAACGGACTGCGAGCTACCCAATACTCGCCGTCCGCATGCTAGCGCCTACGGTGGCCGGAAATTGGGATCGGAATAACGGCGGCAGCTGCGGCGTGAGCGCCGTTGCCTGTTGCGGTCGGCCTCCTCCTTTGCTAGCATTTCTGCTTCGCAGAAGGAGGCGACCGCCTGCCACTCGTCCTCGCTCCGGACCATGGCCCTTCCCAAGCAGGGCACACCTCTACCGTGTGCTCCACCATGTCCTTCGGGCGGTCCGCACGGTGGCGACACCCGGGCGTCACCTCCGCACGGGTCTTGTACAGGTACGTCCCGAACTTGCCATGTTCGGTTAGTACCTGCGCCATGCAGAACGTGATGACGCCGTGAGGTCTTTCCAGCCACGCCTCAAAGAGGGGCCTTACCGCCTCAATTGTGACGTGCCCAATCATCCATTGGGTGGAGCGGGAGATAGTGTCAGACTCTTACTGAATAAAAACCTACGCCGTTCCTTCATTGCCTTGGTTCCAGGGCGCTGGTAAGCATTTTCATACTTCCCCAAAGCCCCAGAATGGGCAGCTTAGCTCTGGTGGAAATAGGTTAAACTAAGGTGTGTTAGGGTTCCATAGCACAAAAGGTAAAAACGGAACCCTTATAGTATCATTTTGTTGTCCGGAAAGCGTGGAGGTATCGAGTTGAAATTAAAACCATATATGTACAAAAGTCTGCGGGCTTTTAAAGCTGTGAAAAATTCAAAAGATACGGATATCACAAAAATACGTATATTTTGACACTCAAGGGAATCAAAATTCGTAGGGTACTTTCCGTTTAGCTAAAATCCTGAAATTTGGCATGAAGTAAGCTCTCATCGCACAAGTATAGGAAAAAATCGAAAAACTGTAAATTTTAAATTACGCGACAAAAAAAAAAATCGATTCGAAAAAATCTTCGTAACTCAATTCTGGAATTGATCTGCTTTATGTCGATAAGTTTGTACGGAACCCTTAGTGCGCGAGTCCGACTCGTACTTGCCTGGGTTTTTTTTTTATATAGATTGATACTAAATTCTATTTTAATTTTCTGTTATTTATTTATTGTGAACCACAGTGTTATCTTTTTTAACCCAAAGAGAATGCCTAGTTGCTTTAAGTCCGCCTATGTACTACTACTGTACATGAAGATTTAATAAATAAATGCTATGGATGCGTGCCATGGATACGTGCTATGTATGTTAGATATTAATGCCTTTTTTTCTCTCAATCAACCACATAGCTCGAGCTGCGCATCTTACTTTGTCATAGCGCATCTTGTTCGCCCTGCTACATACATAGATTAACATCAGTGGAAACAGTCACATAGTTTAGTAGGTTAGCACATTCTCGCAGCATAGCTGTATAGATCATCTCTGGTGGAAAAGCACCGTAATGGTATGTGGGTGTGGACGGAAACGAGTGAAGCTAAGCGGACGAAATAGTTGGTTTGAAAACTCTTGTAGTGCGGTGGTTTGTTTTATATAAATAAATACAATATTTATTGTCTCAATTACATTTACAAAATGTAGATGAAGCCCTGAACCCCCCACTAAGATTCCCTGTGTTGTGGGGTCCAGTCTCTTTCAATTCATAACAGAAGGCGGGTACAGTTACAAAGACAATAGTTTAATTTATCTATTAGATATTTTTATTATGGTAGTAGTTTGGGTAGAGTGCGAGGTAAATGGCGGATGAAGCGGCGACTTCGAGCGCATGTAGGACAAGTTGCCGCGACGCATTGAATTCGTATGAACCGCATCGGACCGCTTCAAGTTGTTATATTGGAACCAAATTTGAAAGAGGTGTTTTTGAATTTGGTTTATTGGAATCGGAAACGAAATCGGAGGCAGAGGCAAAAGTATCAAATGAAACATTACTGAAAATAATAAAAAAAGTTATTAAGTATAAATTAAAAGGGAGTTCAAAATATTCCAAATATGAAACAAAACAGCAAGTGAAAGAATATTCGACAGAAGGCATGTGCAGGAGGGGGGTGCTCCCCCTGAACAAGTATATAATGTTTGTACAAATCATGATCATTTCTGCCTGAATACTTAAAAAAAATTTGCTTAAAGCCTGCAGCACGGTGCCAAACCAAACCCATTGTAGTTTTTGTTTTGAGTGCAAGCAAAAATGAACTTAGTGGCGGTCAGGTGGATGTGTCTTTGACCTCTGATATAACTTCTAATTAAAATTTATTGGAATTGGAAGTGCAATTGGGAGTTCTGAACTTTTGGAAAAAAATTTGAACCTCTGTTTATTTTACTCACCCCAACACCATAATGCCTAATACCAACAGCTTTTAATTCTTCTCCAATGCCATTGGATCCAAGTAAATATACCTTTTTGGTAAACCCAATACCTTTCAAGTAATGAGCTACTAAATAAGCAGTTGAGAGGATTTCTTCCTGTAATGAAAAAAATATTTTCAAACACCATTACTGCAATGAATAGCACATTTAAAGTAAAATTGATATGAATGTGACACTATGCTTCCTTTTATCTTGGATTAGTTTTGAGAAAAAACAAAGATGAGAAACTAAACCTACACTTTGTGTAGAGGGCTTTGTAGCTATTGACCCTGAAGAGTACCTATTATTTCATTTTACTTTTATTTCTTTCATACTACCGAAAAGATTAAATTTCCTTATAAAACATTAAATAAACTTGAAACCTTACCTGACTGGCAATAAAACCCAGTTGTGTTGCTTTGAGAGCAAACTCACTGCGAATTTTAGTAGAATTGTTTGTCACAAAAAATATTTTCTTTCCTAACTTTCTGAAATAGTTCATAGTATCTGCTGCGCCGGCGATAGCATTATTATCGATCCATAGTACACCTAAAACAATCGTGATTGATAAACAGATAAAGAACTCATTATTTGACTAACAGTGAAGTGTATTATGAATTGATAGCAGTAATGGTTGGTCTGTCGGGCCTACACTAAACATTACTAACAGGAAACTATAACACTTGATAAGTATTTATTAATAAATCTGTTAAAAATAGTAACTCAAGATTTATCTCACCATCACAATCAGTTAAAACTGTATCAAAGGAGTCTAAGAACTCTTGAACTTGATCTTTCGATGCTTCTTGAAGATTGAATACCGCTGACTTAAACATGGTGTGACTTGTACTGATATCTCTAATTTTATACGGCACTATAACTTTACCATATACTTTAGGACAATGCAAGCTGTTAATTTTAAGGATTTGACTAAGCAATTTATGCATTCCGCGTTCGCATAAGTTTATAGAGGGCTGTGCTAGGTCAAATATGTCAGATGTTCCTTATCATCTTAGAGAATAGAATATATATAGAGGCGCCCTTAGTATACTATACATTCCTTGCTTATAAAAATATCCATGAATTCGATGTAGATATAAAAAACTTCATTTTGTCTCTTTTTAACAAATGTGCAATGTCGTTTGAAAAAAGAGATGTCATGCTGTTTGTTTTTTCTCTCTCTGGAAAAATTTCACATTTCCGTCAACATACCTACCTCGCGTGCCATCCGCCATCTTTAGTGCCCGAGGTTTTGTAGTACGTCAGGTTTCAAGTAAACAACAACAATGGATTTGGATTGCGATTTTTAGGACTAAAAACGCTCTCAACTAAGTTGTTTTGTGCTGTGAGTGTCAAGGGATACAAATTGAATATGCCTTCGAGTTCAATAATTCAGTGTGGTGCAAGGAAAAACACCAATCAACCTCGTTTAACCATGCATAGGTTAGTAGCCGTATTTTATGAAAAACTTTATCATACTGTTATTTTTTCCGTATAAGTGTCCTTTTTTTATTTATATAATGAAAGTTCCTAAAAGTACATACAAATTATTTCTGATCTAAACCTCTATTTGCTAAATTTATAACATGTTTTGTTTAAAATATTATTGACAATTTAAAATAGTGATGTCTTTTATTTAATAAGCTATCGATAAAGAACTATTTTTTTTTTAGTTTATGTTTAGGGTCCAGTAAAATAAGTTGAAGAGACGATTCTGAAAATAAAACTCTAACAGAAATTAAAATAGTGAGACCTAGTACTTACCAAAACAATACAGTGTCATTCGTCATGCAGTAGGTGGTGGTTATTTAGTTCAGTCTGTGATTTGTCCTGCTCCTAAATCCAACTGTATAATTTGACTGACATCCAACTGAAATAATTTTGCATGTTTTTTATTTGCACAGGTTCCCTAAAAGTGAGGTGCTGCGCCAGAAGTGGCTTGAAATCATTGGAATGGAAAATATCAAACCTGGAATTAAAGCACTGCGTGTCTGTTCATTCTACTTTACAGAATCATCGTTCAATAAAACCGAAAATAAAAAAATAAAAACAATTAATTTCATATTCTTTAAATTTTTCTACCGATTTTATTCTTTCTTAAGGTTCATCAAATACTTTACTATAGTCGTTTACTTAAATTTAATATTATTAAATATCTGTAAACAATGTCCAATTCCAAAATCAATTCCTATGTTATAAATATAAAAAGTCTGGTATCGATATCGATACATTTTGGTTTTGATTATCTAAGTGCTTCCCTAGCAATGGCCGCCATCTTTAGTATGTATGCACGCTTATTTTGTAGGTATTTCTGGTCCATAGAATTCTAAGGTCTTTGCTTATCATTTTCATAATTCGACGTTTGTTTAAATACTGTCACTGTCAGTATGACACTACAGATAATTTGTTTAAAAGGAACCTTAGACGAATAATCCACAGAGTACTTTGTAATAGAATAATCTAATCTGTGGAATAATCCAACAACTCTAGTGTACGCATGCAGTGAAAACACTAACCACTACACAGTCCGTCGTAGTGGTTTTATCCGCGAGTCTGGTGACAAAATTAGAAATGACATGACAACAAGTGGCTTAATGCTGGCCATATACCTACCATCCTTCCTTTCGTCCAATCGGTATGACGCACAGATTACAGAGAGATACTACGTATGTATGACGCTGCAGGTTTGGTTCAATTTCTAGTTCATCTATTTACACCACACACGATCAGTTTGATTTTCCAATCGGTAGCGACACGTTCAGTTGAAGGTTGAATGAAGCCATGGCGTCACCGGAGACAGACGACGATGTTTTAGCCGTGTTGGGCATTTTACTCGTGAAAATTACATAAAAAGATGAAAGATCGAGTAGAATGGCGACAACAGTTTACACAAACAAAGGAAAGGTATGTAGTCATACCAGTCCATTTCCACAGATCCCCACACGGTCAATTTCTAACTGATCCTGATCATAAGAAGGATGGTATATGGCCGGCATGAGTAAATGAACAAAACAAACAAACAAATGTTTCGTCGAATAATGAGGCCGAATGGTGTGGAAGAATGAGTAAATGCGATATTTATAAGAATTTAAAACTGTATCACAAACGCTTGCTCGCACCTTAAGCACTCATACAATACCCATCACAAGATTTTCCTACGGACAGGTCTAACTAGAACTAAAAAATATCCTAAATATAATACGTATTAACTGGAACAGGTTTTTGGAATAGGTCTGTGGCCGGACGCGCAGACTTATTCCGGGTGCAACTTGAAAACGCGTCTCGAGTATTTAGGCTTATGACACCTTACGATACGTAAATCCTTGATGGACTACCTAGTCGATGAAAACGATTAGGTATAAGAAACGTGCACGAAATACTATTTAAATAAGTAAACAACAAAAAATAGAAAAGATAATATTATTTAAAAAACAAATTATAACAAAAACATGTTTTGTAAATATGAATCTAGATGATTAGAAATTACATCATTACATTCATTTATCGTACATCGAAGGACTGGAATAATTTTTCTACTGCAGTCTTCCCATCCGACTATAATTTGTTATAAATAATAAAATAAAATAAATAATTTGGGTATCTTCAAGGCTAAAGTGAATAGGCCCTTAATAAACTAGTGCGCCTCATCATCAACGATTGGATCACTGCTTACCATCAGGTGGGATCGCAGTCAAGTATTAGTTTATTAAATAACAAATGAAAAAAAAAAATAATAATAATAATATACTGGCGCAAACCTGTGGTACTTACTACTGAGGACCGCAAGGAAGTATGGAAAGGCAAGGAGCTCCACGGGCGCTTTTACCGGGCTCTTCACGAGCCCGATGTAGATTTCGCGGCATCCGTGGCCTGGTTACGTTTCAGCGACCTCTTTGGGGAAACTGAAGGTTTTGTATGTGCGATTATGGACGAAGTTATCCTAACGAACAACTACCGGAGAAATATTATGAAGGACGGGACGGTTGACGTGTGTCGGGCATGCCATCGTCCGGGTGAGTCCATCAGACATATTATCTCTGGTTGTTCTCGTCTGGCTAACGGCGAGTACTTGCACAGGCATAACCAAGTAGCCAGGATTATTCACCAGCAACTTGCCTTGAAGTACAACCTAGTGGATTCTGAGGTACCGTATTACAGGTATGTGCCCGACCCAGTTCTCGAAAATGGCCATGCCACGTTGTACTGGGATCGGTCTATCATTACTGACCGGACTATTGTAGCCAATAAGACGGATATAGTGGTGATAGACCGATTAGCGCGCCGCGCAATGATAGTCGATGTCACCATCCCACATGACGAGAATCTCGTGAAAGCTGAGAAAGAGAAACAAATCAAATATCTCGACTTAGCACACGAGGTTGTCGACATGTGGAATGTGGACTCGGCTGTCATTGTGCCGATTGTCGTGACTGCCAACGGCCTTATAGCCAAAAGCTTCGACGATCATCTGTCGAAGCTGTCGTTGCGCGGTTGGATCAAGGGCCTGATACAGAAGGCAGTACTCCTCGATACGGCTCGCATTGTGAGGAAGTTTCTTTCTCTGGAGCCCTAACCACCGGTAGCTTGGACCCTGCTCCCGACACCGGCGGACTACTGTTTTTTATATTTTTAAATGTTTTTTATACTTTTTTTTTAAGGAAATATTTAAAAATATTAAAAATATGTTAAAGGAAATGAATAAAGGAAATAATAATATTGCCACAACTATCACACAACACCGTCTAGTCCCAAGCTAAGCAGAGCTTGTGTTATGGGTACCAGACAGCTGATAAACATACTTATATATTTCTAAATACATACATATTATAGATAAATAACACCCAGACACAGAACAAATGATCGTGCTCATCACACAAACATTTGTCCTGGGTGGGAATCGAACCCACGACCTCCGGCATAGCAGTCATGGCCACTAACCACTAGACCAACAGGCCAGTCAGATGATTGATTGTCAGTGAAATGATTTTGTAAATAATTTAAACCTTCTAAATATGCCAGCTTTTCTTTGATATAAGTTTCATCATTATTTGATCGTCTCGATATTACTTATACGTACGAAGATACGCTCTAGCGTCAAAAAACTCGAGACGCCTAAATACTCGTGGCGTACGGAAACTTGCTAGATAAGGAAACATCAACAAACTCGCGACGCCTAAATACTCGAAGACCTAGTTTTTGGATAAGTATTTTAGCAGTCGCGTACTTCTAAAGATTCAGTACGCATTCTACCTAGTATATCTCACCTCTATACACCATAAGGCGCCTAATAGAAGATAGGTTTTGCTGTCAGTTTTGCCTTTTGCCACAGTCAAAATATTGATTGACGAATTACCTACCGTGTTATGGGATGATTGACGTAGCATAGTACTGATTGACGAAAACCATCATTCACCATCATTCATGATTGATGGCAAATATTGACGTTTGCATGACCAGTGCGCCTATGTCTGATTTCGTCCAAAAACCGAAAATCGTGACAAATCAACTGTCAATGTGTTAGAGTGTCAGGTATATATATATGAAGAGTTGAAGTTGATATATTGTCAGTTTGACAAACCCGGTTTGTTTACTTTTACTAAAACTAATAATTTGCTTTAAATTATAAATCAAAAACAAATTTAGTTTAACAAAGTTATTTTCAAACATAGTTGGGAATTGTGCATAACATTAAAAATAAGACCATCGATTGTAAAAGCCACGAAGAGTGAGAGCGCTATATGCGCTAAAAAATACCTTGATAGGAAAGTAATAATTTGATAAAAAAAATTGGACTTTAGACCTACTAAAAATCAAGATTGTACGTATTGTATAAAATCGCAAAGAGAAAGTGAACATTTAGAATGTTATTGATATCATGCTTGGCAGAAAATTAAGAATTTGACAGTTTGTTTGGATTATTAAGAACACAGAAGATTTTAGACCTACAAAATTCCAAGATGAATATCAAAGAGACTATTATTGAAACTCACCAAGGAGGTATTAAAATTGTTCAATACAATAAGCCTAATAAGAAAAATGCCATAGATGCTGTAATGTACAAGCGAGTGAGTCGTATACTGAATGAAGCAGCAACTGATGATAGTATTTCTGTGATGGTACTCACAGGTACAGGAGATTTTTACAGCAGTGGGAATGATTTCTCAAATCCAACAGACTCTAGTACAGGCAACCATTTGAATATTCTTAAGGATTACATTAATGCCTTTATCATGTTTCCAAAAATACTGGTTGCAATTGTAAATGGACCAGCAATTGGCATTGCTGCCACTACATTAGCACTATGTGACCTGGTGTTTGCTTCTGAAAATGTAACTAATATTTTCTATTTATTCTAAATATTTATATTATAAACTAATAGGTACAAAATTTTAATAAGTTTGCTGTTACAGTCATACTTCTACACTCCATTCACAAAGTTGGGCATTGTAGCTGAAGGGTGTTCAACATTTACATTTCCAAGAATCCTTGGGGAAAGAAAGGTAAATAGAAAAAACAAGATGTAGCATGGAAGTCACTCTAAATAATTTTATTATGCTCATTGCACTTTATCATCAGATATCTACTTAGATTTCTAAGTAACAAAATGTTTATTATAAATTTCAGGCTCTTGAAATGTTACTATGTAACTACAGGATGCCTGCCACAGAAGCACTGGAGTATGGGTTTGTCAATTATGTTTATAAACCTGAGGAACTTCAAAGTAAAGTTTGGGACAAAATAGTAGAAGTGTCAAAGATTCCCAACTACTGTGTGACAGCCACTAAAAAACTCTTGAGGGATGCTGTGAGAGGAGATCTGCTGCAAGCCAATGATAAGGAGATAGATGAACTCAATACTATTTGGTTGAGAAATATGAACAAAAGCAAAATATAAATTCTAGTGATCATCTAGCTAGTCTTTGCCAAACTTGGGCTTGGCTTCCTTTCTATCTAAGTGCAGCTGAATACAAAAATCAATATTTAAGAATGAACAACAATATTAAAAAAAAAAATGTCACAAGCTACCATGATTATAATAAATGGTTAGTTTGTTCAGGTACATTTTTTAGGAATATTGTCGAAGAATTTGAAACACCTTCGTGTTGATTTCTTGAAGTCTAATTGAGAATTTAACATTGTCTCTATGTAAATAAATTAAGAAAGGTATTTAAAAGAAAAATGTATAATAAAGCCAAGAGTAAAAAGTACAGATATCACAATTCACGAACGCGCGGCAATCATTCCGATTTATACCTTATTTCAATGACATAGATTTACATGATGTGTGCTCGTGAATCACTTTATTTTCAGTATTTGATAGTACATATATGAAAAACACTCACTTTATAACTTTTATAACTACTTCAAGCTATGTATGATGGTACTTTTATCATAGTACCTTCGTAATAACAGGTGGCATATCACAGGTTCTGCCTTACGCCATCCCATAGAAAAAGGCATGAGTGCTTACTATGAGTAGGTATTTATTATAAAATGAATACAAAGGGTTTTTGGATGAGTAATAAAAATATTACAAATAAAACAATTTTGTTACAAAATTCTAGTTTTAAGGATAAGTGCAATATTAAACGAGGTTTTATCAATTTTGTGTATTTTTTTACAATTAATTCTTAGCAGTCAGAGTGGTTCACCATGGGATTTGATGGGATCTGAAGGCCACGTACGATTGGCCCGTGGAGATGCAACGTTGGGACGAACCTCCGTTGCCGCAACAAGTCACGGCATGGCGGACAATGTTCTGGCGGTATCTCATGAAAGACGTTACATCATCCTCACCTTCCGCATGACGCAGGTCCTCACCGCATAGTAAGCTTGGGAGGTTCTTGCACCAGAATCGTGCAGAAGAAACGCTCAGGCCTTGGTAGCGAAGGAGGCGGCCGCACGCTGAGGGAACGGACTTCCTTCCGCCCCAGCCGCCAGGACTCTGACCTCGATTTCCAGCCACGTTACTGTTGGTAGGCTTGCAGACGGCGAGCAATAGGTAGCTCGCCGTTCGGTGACAGTCCGAAGTGAGAATATTGGTGGCAATATTGCCGGGAGTGGAAATATTTGGGAATATTGCTTAATTAGTCAGATTAACTACGGAAACTATGTACAATACCTAAAATTAGTATTAAAAGGCCATAATCGACATTATATACAATAAAATATTGTTTTAAGTAAAATTGCCAATAATGCCAGCTTTTTTGGCAATATTCCCGGTATTTTACCGGCAATATTGCCCATGTTGCCGCAACTTTCAATACAGAACGTTGAGCTCGTTCGATTAAGATCACAGTGAAGATTCCAACCGCACCCCACACTGTTATACTGACAGTAGCAGAGAACCGACTCACACAATGCCGCGTAAAGCTGATGTAAGATATTTTGAATACCCCTAGATAATTGATTACTATCCACCCTCTCTGTATTACCGATACGGGTGTATTAAATACACCCGTATCGGTAATACAGAGAGGGTTGCATGTTGCTAAATGTATTTTAATGCTAATAAGGCGTTTAGTAGCTGATGACTGGGTTTTGTGAAAGCATAGGTAATTAGTTTTATCTATTTTTAGAAGTAAGATTGTAGTCCAGCCATCGCTTCATACTCGTTACGGTGTTTTAAGCTTCTTCCTGCACAGTTTCCCATGATTATCCATGAAAGAGGATTACTGTGTTGTCATTATAGCATGTGATGTCTGTTTTTTGAGTTATTGCATCGTGAATGTCATTCATGTAGACGATGAATATGGTCGGACAAAGTACGCTTCCCTGTGGCATCGAATTTTAAAACTTTTTGTCAGCTGGTGTGATCAGCGATCACCCACTGATGCACACTGGCCTAATAATGACGGTAAACCACCAAAGAGCGAACCATAAACTTTGCATGTGACCATGTGCGAGCCTAGTAATATTTTATTGGAAATAAGAATTATGAATTCACCCACCTGCCACCACCGCAGCCGTAGGTAGGTAGGTACTAATCAGCTGAGCCAACTAGACTTGAAGGAAAACTGTTTTGTTAGACTTTGACGTGTTAATCGTAAGTTCACGTTTAAACTGTTATCATAATAGCATACTAATATCTCTAAAAATGTCTTCGGTAAGTTCGAGCACCGCTTCGTTGTCCGAATTCTTTCGTCCAATCAGACCGAAAGGTTTAAGGTCAAGGGACCTGAGCAACACGCGGCTAAATCTATTGAAGAAAGAAATACAAACAGATTTGCATATGATACCGTTGAGTAAGTTATTTGAGAGTCGAACTTAAAAATTCTTCAAAAATAATTGCCCAGATACTTCTGCAAGATTTCCAGTTACTTAATTCAGTGGCTATACATAACGGGTAATTTAAGGACATTATGGCAAAGTTGAGGGGCTAGTCATACACAGCGTAGCATAGCATCAGCCTTGTAATGTTCCCACTGCTGGGACTCAAGCCTCCTCTCTAGGAGAGAGAAATGGGCCGTTATCCACAACGCAGGCCCAGTGCGGGTTGGTGAATATCACATGGTTTCTTTACGATGTTTTACTTCACCTTTTTGAGAGCAGTGGTGATGAAACACCGCCCTTGCTGTAATCTGTAGTACCTTTTTTGAAAAGGTTTGAAATCATTAGATAAATAACTCCTCGCGCTCTGTGTGGAGTGGAGCGAGAGGGAGTGTCAGACTTTTACTGACTAAAACCTACCAGTGTTCTTTCAGTTGCCCTTTGCGTTCTAGGTAGGTAACTCTTTCGAACAATCTCGCTGCCCTAGCAGGCACTTGCCCCGTCCATTTTGCTCAGCCCTTTGAGGCGCGCCATGGAACACAACGAGCAGTCAACCCGTAGCCCGTAGTGCCTACCTACACCTACCTATATTATAACATCAAACAAAGATGAGAGATGGAAAACATGGTAGGTACTGGATGTAGGTATATTCTATTGTTTCATTTCGTATAGTTAGCAAAGCTATAGAAATTTTCTATCTTTAACTTTGCTAACTATATGTACGAAGTTGCTTTACTATTTTTTCTCGAAGTGGCATTTACCTACAAAGGTAGGTATCGACTGGTATAAGGTATTAAATTAATATCACAGGTTGATTGAATTTTGCAGAAGAGTTATACAAGCTCCTACAGACAGACCCTGTTAATGGGTTGACGACGGCGAAGGCTCAAGATTTGCTAAACTACTATGGCCCAAATACACTCACACCTGCTACGGAAAATGGATGGCCAGTAATGTTATTTAAGTCGCTATGCACAGGTATGTTTGCCCCTGCGTTGGAAATAAACAAGCTAGTCTAACATTACACTGAGCATGTAATATTTGTTCGATATTCTACTAATTTAAGTTAGAAAAACATGTTATGGTCTATTTCCAGCCCAAATATGATGACAGCGTTCGAGCTATAGGTATATAGGTACGGTCAACCTCACGAAACAAAACACGTCAAATTGTTGCACATGCGGATTTCTGAAAAGTCCCTCAACTAAAGACCGCGGCAAATAAGTTTAACCATCCGCCACAGCCACGCGTAGCGCTACTTTGACTGGGACCCGAAAATCGGTTACAGTCCTCGTCACACAAGTTAAACCATCACATTGGTCAACCTGGAATGCGCAGTAACCGATTTTCGGGTCACAATCGAGGTGCCACCACAGCAAATGTTTCAACTTATTTGCCACGTAGGTACTATACCTACTTGTATTTTCTTTTGTGCCCAGGGTTTTCTATACTAATCTGGTTGGGCGCAGTACTGTGTTTGTTGGCGTACGTCATTGAATCGTCAACAAAACCGGAACCCACTGTTGATAACCTCTATCTCGGTATCGTGTTAATTTTTGTCGACGTCATATGTGGGTTCTTCAGTTTCTATCACAACTTTAAAAGTTGCAAGGTTAGATATTGTTACTTAACATATATATGTAATTACCTATTAGCATATTGCAATTTCAGCATTGTTATGATTTACTGAGGGTAATAGAAATAGGTGTAGGTAGCGTAGTTCCTAGAATACACGTAGATAAGTATCTACCGACCCAATGGCTCGATACCGGGCACGCCAACGCGCTGGTGCATCCACTCAATACGGCACAGAACCGTATAGGTATCTCCACGACAAGGCAAATAGCAAAGGCAAATAGTATGTACCCAGAAAGCAAGTCAGAGGTTACTTAGGTAAGCCGCCTATCAGATTTATAGCCGTCCTATACTTCACTTTACTGAGACGCCATGGCGGCGTAGCTAGGTCATGTCGTCAAAAAAAAAAGGTTGACAGTGTGACCAAAAGTGCCCAGGTTTAAGTACACACCATATAACTGCATTCATTTTCTTGGTTGCGCGAACTGGCAGCATCGCCATGGAGTGAGGCCTTAAAAACATTTTCTTGCTTTTTTAATAAAATTCTAAAACTTTTGAATAATCTTTAAAAAGTACAATGGTCCAGCCAGTCCGTTTATACTCGTAGTTAGCTATGCAGATATAACTTAAATATAGTCCATATATATAGGAGCTATTTTCTATGCGATCTTTTTCAATATCACCATTCACCAACGATGTTCTCACTTACTCAACTACACTCGAGAAAAACAAATAACTTACCGTCTTCCCATTGTCGTTACATTATAAGTGTACCTATTTATAGAAACTGTCTAGATCTAGATTACTTAGGTAATCTAAACTACCTACCAGTAGTTGGAATGTTGTTTGTAACTGGAGAAGACCAATTGTTACCGCCCACGTTAGTTTCTGGAACATAATTGCGCGGTTAGTTTCATATCCTGTAACGATATCAAAAAGCAACCGGCTCCATTATTGTACGTTTCAGATCATGAAGACATTCAATAGTATGATACCGACTTACGCCAACTGCGTCCGAGATGGGACACTTAACTCTGAGACACCAGTTCGTAATATCGTCAAGGGCGATATCGTGCAAGTACGGGCGGGGGATATAGTGCCGGCAGACATACGCATTATCGACAGCAAGGGATTCAAAGTAACTACGCATCAAGAAAGTCCTATCTCTATAACCGACACGTGCACATTCCGTGTGTGAATGCACGTGCCGGTCTAGTTCATAGTATTGTAAAGGTTATCTGTCTGCAGGTTGATAATTCTTCATTGACTGGCGAATCTGTGGCAGTCAGTCGAAGTAATACAGAAGGACATCATAACATTCATGAATCGGGAAATGTTGCTTTCTTTTCCACCCAATGTGTAGAGGGATGGGCGATTGGTAAAGTTTTTGTACCTTATGCTACCTAATAACCATCGTTTTAGAAGTAGATAATTATCTTTTATCCATCACCATTAGGCACAATATAGAATCTGCATTAAGCTTGGAAACTTAATCTATGTTGAAGCAATTTACGCTTCCAGAATAGATCTCCTATCCACTTCTCCTCTGTTGCGAGAGGAAAAATGGAGGAACTAGAGAATTTATATTTAGGTAAGTAGTATCTTTGGTTGGATACTAGCATATATAACATCACTTGTAATGTAATGTGGTTTGATGACAATGCAGGTGTTGTGCTATGCTGCGGTGACCTAACAGCCTTGGGTCGTGTGGCCGGTTTGGCAGCGCGACTGACGCCGGCCCCCTCACCGCTGTCCCGAGAACTACGCCGCTTCATGCGTTACATGTCGATATGGGCTTTAGGACTCGGCTTTTCCATAGCTGCGGCATCCTTAGCCCTTGGTTATCCTTTCATACAGACTACCATATTCGTGATTGGAATGGTAGTCGCCAATATTCCTGAAGGTAAGTCCCAAATTGATACGACTGCACCTTTAAGGAAGAGAGTAAAACCAATCTATCTCCAAGGAGTTTCCTCTAACCGGAATAATCTGGATCTCTCTTCTCTTATTTCTTGATATTTTAGGTTTGCAACCAACAGTAACAGCATCCCTAACAATAACCGCTCAGCGCATGGTGAAGAAAAACTGTCTGGTAAAGAACTTGGAGGCCATAGAAGCGTTGGGTGCCTGCACTATTATTTGCTCTGACAAGACCGGCACACTCACCGAGAACAAAATGATCGTGCAACACATATGGACATGGAATAGAGTCTTCGATGTGCAAGATTCGGATTTTTATAGTAAAAATAATTTTTATTTATTTTATCGTGTGATGTACCTGTTTATTTGGGAAACGAGTCAATGACCTTGTAGAGAGTTGTCGGTCGTTGCGTACTAACTACCTACAGTTCATTGGCTTCGATCAGCTCACGTTTACTTAAAGAAATCAATTTCGTTCATGCGTAAATTAATTTGAGTTTAAAAAAAAAAGTACCTACTTTATTTTTCATTTTTATCTTTACAAATCGATAGGGTTTCATGTACCGAATCGGGTCGATTCGGTACATGAAGCCACGGGATTAAAACGACCAAAATTTAACGGTGTATATATTCGTCCCTACTGCATTTAATAATATGTACTTATAGGTATTTATATATTATTTATTGAGGCGAGATAAAAACAGCTAGAAAAACATAGGTTTAAGGGCCGGTTGTAGTCACTGAGTATTTTGTATGAACTCCGCCCGGGATGTCCACTGCACGGCCTTAAAACAGCATTTTCTTTTTCTAAAAAAAAAAACAGTAATTATTAAGATTTTTGTTTTTGCGAAGCGCTTACAAGCTTTATTGCGTAACAAGCTTTATTGTTTTTTGTAACTTTCAAATATTTCAGTAACGTAATCTCGTAAATAAACACGTTTGAAATCGTAAATTAGGGTCAGAATCGAGATTTTTTGTTTATCGAGACAACTAATTTATATCATGTTTTCATTTTTGCCCGGCGCTTGGTCATGTAGTTAATTTCATAGTTAAATTCATGGTGTTCTCTTCTAAATTCGTGAATTTCCAAAGGTTTAAAAAACTTTAAAATAAGTAATAAAGACATGGTGGCCAAATCGCAAAAAAGATGCATTAGAGCTATTACTGGTATAAAAATAAATGATAGCTGCAAACCTTATTTTGTATTGCTAAAAATTATGACTTTACCTTGTTTGTACATATTTGAGACTGCTTTATTTGTTAAAAAGAACATGCACCTATTCAGAAAAGCATCTGAACATAGCTATAAAATAATTAGACCAGAATATAGACATGAACTATGCATTCGACCATCAAAGACCGCCTTAATGCACAAAAGCATACTTTGTATGGCCCCAAAAATATTTAATAAATTACCATTTGGAATTAAGGACTTAGATATTATCCAATTCAAAAATAAATTAAGACATCTATTAGTTGAAAAATGTTATTACACTATTAAAGAATTCCTTAACGATAAACTGTAATTAATTTGACATTGGTATTTATTGAATTTTGACATTGTAATATTATATTATTATAGTTATTTGACATTGATAATTAGTAACTTTGACATTGTAATATTATAATTAATTGACTTTAATATTGATTGAATTTTGACATTTTTTATTTCTATTCATGGAGTTATTTTGCATGTTGAAACTATTTTATTTTAAAAAAAATGTTTATTCTTCTTTAGTCTAGTTAAGTGAAAGAGTGTACACCTTCAAGGTAGATTTTTGAGGAACTAATTTATCTAATATTAAGATCTCATGTAAAATGTACCAAAAATCACACTAATAAATGAATTTTGAATTTTTTTGAAAAGTAGAAACGCGTATTTTAGACGCTAACATGTTTATTACAGTAAATTGTAAACATGATGATGCGTAATTTCATCAGTGTGCACATCAGGAACGCGTTAATTAACCCTGTATTATAGTCAACAGATAAGTAGGTACTTAATTAAGCTATTGATAAAGTGTTAATAAATATTCGCTTTGGTTGCAGGTGCTGTACACAATAATCATGGTAAGTCAAAATGGTCTATTTGATACAAACATAACTAGCTTAATCCAGGAATATCTGGTACAGTCAGGTTTCCTGACAAACCTTATCAGGGCAAGCTAACCGAAACATGGATCGAAATAGCATTGAGTATTTGGCACACATGGGGCAGGCCTTTACCCACCATTGGAATGATTTTGGTGTAGGTACAATGATTAACGATTAAGTTTACGACATAAGTGACTGAGGTGTGTTTATATAAATAAACAATAAAGACTTAAGAGTCTTCGTTATCTCAGTCATCTCAATGTCCAGACGAAATGGTTTCTCGTTTCAGCATTCGACTATTTGAAAATATGTGGTGCATTGTGCAGTAACGCAGATATGAGAAATGACGGCAGCATACGCGGTGACGCCACGGAGACTGCCATTTTAAACTTCCTTGTCAAATACAACGACCCTATTGGCATCAGAAGAAATTTTCCCAAAGTAGCAGAAATACCCTTTAACTCTGTCAATAAGTTTCAAGTAAGACAATTACTAAGAGATATCGTCCTTTATCCAAAGGTCTATTTAGAATCCTGTACTAATATTTTGCAATAATTCAAGATAAAATCACACACACGGTGTCTCAATGAGAATACTGCGATTCACCAAGGGACTTTACCCATTGTAAAAACCCGGCAAGACTTTGACCTTCCAAACGAAGTTTTCCTTAATATTATTAGTATTCTATTTTCATGCTTCGATTTAATATCTGGTTGACGACGATCTAGATATAAAAATACTTCTGATTTTGAATGACGCATTTAGATAAATTTTTAAATGTAGGTCAGCGTGCATCTCGATATTTCATCTGAGAAATATATAGTGGTGATGAAAGGGGCGCCGGAGATCATGTTCACTCGCTGTCTCACCGTGGCTACCAATACAAAAGATATTAACTTCACAAACGATATGAAAACGTCTGCTGAAGCAGTCATTGAACATTTAGCCGACACTGGTCAGTATCTATGTATGTCTAATTTTGAAAGTTGCTGTAAAAAGCAAACAGCATAATTATATTCAATGCTGCTTGCCTCTCGTTATAAATTGAACCCCGCTGTTAATCTTTCCTGTCGCAGTTTATTTGCTACAAATGCAATTTAGTGTGGTGTTATGGTCTCTCTCACATTAGAGCGTACTCGTATACACAAAATGGCCATAAGAATCTAGTAACAACCTATTTGGCAATAGCATTTTAGATAGACGCAATACCTATCTGTTTATAACTTCTGTTCACCAGTGCTTTCACCTAATTTACATAACAAGTTACCGATCTTGTTCAATGTTCTTGATTTAAAGGTGAAAGAATTATGGCTTTTGCTGATTTTATCCTGAATTCAAATGAATACCCACTGCACTTTGCATTTGATACTGACAATGTTAATTTTCCCGTGACGGACTTACGTCTGCTTGGAGTAATGGGCCTCATGGATCCACCTCGAGAGGAGGTTAGTTGCGATTTACCTATGAGTTTACTAGACTTTAGTGAGAGCGAATAGCCGTGAGCCAATTGCTTTACTCTATTCAGTTCTCTTATTTAACCTGACAAAATACGATGAAAGGCATGCTTGGTTCAGTCCGACTATATATGTATGGAATAATTACACTAATCGATGCTGATACTGGAACCTATCAATTTCCGGTAGTTACCCGACGTATTCTGAGTCTGACCATCAGGCAGGATGTTTTTTTTGAGTAAGTACCTGAGAAATAAGGATGTGAAGTTCTAATAGTTAGTACTCGTACCATAGAAATCTAGACCTTATTATGTGAGTTGTCTACTTTAGGTACGTACATCAATAGGCCGTGTGCGCCAGGCTGGGGTGCGAGTGATGATGGTCACCGGTGACCATCCAGCCACCGCGCGCGCTGTAGCTCTAAAAGTCGGCATCGCCACGAGCGAAAAATGTCATGTCGTCACTGGCAACGAACTCAGAAGTATGACCCCAGAACTCTTACATTGGACGCTTGAAAAACATTACGAAATTGGTAAGTCGGTACCTAAGTATAAGTTATTCGAGTAAGTACTTACTTAATACATTTAAAATCCTGTATGTTCAAATCATATCTGCTGTAAAGTGTTTGCAAGAACTTCTCCAACCCAAAAGCTTCAAATAGTCGAGGCTTGCCAGCGTGAAGGCGGCGTGGTGGCGGTGACTGGGGACGGCGTCAACGACGCGCCCGCGCTGAAGCGAGCCGATATCGGCATCTCCATGGGCATTACTGGATCACAGGTAACTAATCAACTGTTATACATAGGTAAGTAATATTAAAAATGTTGCTATTCGTCATGCACTTCTTTTACAGGTATCTAAACAAACAGCAGACATCATTTTGATGGATGATAATTTCGCGACTATCGTGACAGGTATTGAAGAAGGAAGGAGGATTTTCGACAACCTTAAAAAATCAGTTTGCTACATACTAATTTCTAATGTACCTGAAGTCGCTCCTGTGTTTATGTTTATCTTGTTTTCGATCCCTTTGCCGTTGGGTAAGTGAGCTGTGTAGGTAAACGTTTTGTTAATCATCACTTGAATAGCCTTTAAAATAATATTTTGTTGTAGGTGTAATGACCATATTGTGCATAGACTTGGGCACGGACATGTGGCCGGCTGTGGCTTTGGCATACGAGCGAGCCGAGTCTGACGTCATGGCGCGGCCTGTTCGAAACCCCAACCCTCTCGTCTCTGCTAAAATGTTACAATTAATATACGGACACTTAGGCCTCATTGAATTCGCTGCTGGTATGTACGCCTACTTCATTGTCATGGCTGAACACGGCTTCTATCCTGAAGACCTATTTGGTAAGAATTAGCAATTATTAGAAAAGACCTTTTGGATTAAAATAATTAGATATGGCAACGAATAAAGCCTACGTTTGTTGATATAGGTATAAGACAAAGGTGGGACAACGAAGCAGTGAACGACTTGCCAGATTCCCGTGGTCAAGAGTGGACTTACGCTGAACGTAAGGAGGTCGAGCGCGCTTCCCAAGCGGCGTACTTCGTAGCCGTGGTACTCACACAAATGACGAATGGCGTCATTTGCAAGACCAGATATAACTCTTTGTTTCATGTCGGTAAGAGTAATGGAACTTCTATAATTAAAAGTTGGGCTCCTGCCAATGTTAAAACTCAATAATTCTTAGATAACGCAATTAAAATGAATATTTGACGGTGATTTCCAGGAATGAAGAATAAAGTTTTGAATGTGGGACTTGTATTTGAGCTATTACTTTCATGCGCTATCTGCTACATTCCTGGGATAAATGATTTTTTCCATACGTATCCTCTCCGACTAAGATGGTACTGGCGGTTATTTTAACTTCTATATTATTTCGGTTTTATCTTAATTTTTGTTTAAATAGATTTTGTTTACAGGTGGTTCCTGGCTTTACCGTTTTGTTGTTTAATGTTTGCTTTTGACGAATTCAGAAAATACTGCATCAGAAGAAGACTTTTTGGAGGCTGGTATAATAGATTAACGTATTATTAATTAATGAATGTCACTGACTACATAATATTAAACACCTAATGATATAATATCCTGTTCTAATTTAAGGAATTAATACATGACTGACTACGCTGCATCCGTTGATACCAGTTATATTTTTAGTTTATATCTGATATAAATTATATAGGTTGTATCAATAGCTTAATAACTAGATGTGTACAATATGAAACATTATAGAAATTGGAAATAAAACAAAGATATCCAGAAAATAGGAGTTTACTGGGATATTTAATTTACATAATTTGATCCCACACGTACTCAGATCTCCAAATAATACAAATTAAACAGTTAAGTACCTAATTTAATGAGCAAAATAATATGACATATCAGGATCAAGTCACTTTAACATCATCACAATAGTTTAAGGTCAGTGCGCGACGGACCTCGCTTTCAGGAAGTGAGAGAGTGCTACTTAAGCTTTTATTAAATTACATAATAATAACAAAATTAGCAAATTGTTCATCATGTCACATTTCGCATAATTTGAGAGATATACTGATCGTTATAACGCGCCTACAAAATATTCGTGCCGCAGTCTCACTTCCCGAATAGGAATGTTGTTTTTAATTTCTCTAAAACGACTGATTGGTGCAAGCAGTAAGTAGGAATAACACTTTGCAATCGCTTTAAGAAATTTAAAAACTTTGTTTTTGTAGTCACACAGCTATGGTAATTATCATCATTATTAAAAACCATTTTAGTACATTGGTATATTTACCGCCGACATAAAATGAGCTTGTAGACATAGGAATGATTTGACTTTTCTTAAAATATGCAAGTACCCATTCAGATAAGGCACGAGTAAATAAAAACTATTTTAATCCCCTCTAAATAAATCATAATTCTAATCTAGTAAGCATGTTGTTTGATTCATAATAATATTATCTATAAATAAAGAGTAACAGATCAATAGTAATTTAAAAATATTTTGTTCTAAAACATCGTCATTCTTTTAATTACTGCTTTGATGGCTTGGCAATAACTAAACTTGTGACGATAACTACTACAGCGTGGTTATTTACTTCAAATAGTTGTTTCCTTGATATGTAGGTAGAAAGATCTTTTAAATATTTACAGTTTCGTCGACTCGTTGCGCGCAAAACTCTTGTTCAAAGCAGTTTCAACTGCTCCAGTCTAAAGTTTCAGTCAGAATGTCCTAAGCCCCGCCCATTTCCCCAGCTAGCTCTAATCTGCAATATGAGCTTTTAACCAAACTATTATTGGAAATGGGAGCCCCACTCATATGTATGAACGATGACGAAAAAAAGAAAGATAAATTATGAAGTATAAAAGTACGAAAGGAATAATTGCGAGAACTGGTAAAAAAGAGTATAATAGCCTTAACAAAGTCACCAATGACGTTGGAAGAAGTTACAAAAAAAAAACTACTATTTGAAGTAAGATAGTCATTACTGGGTATCTACTTACTTTTCTAATTTTATGTACGAAACAATTGACAAAAGTGAAATTCAAAGAGATAAAATCCATCACAAAGGTGATAAAATGTACATATATTATAAACTTTACAGCAAACAAAATGCATAATTAATTTATTAATGTTGACACTCATTATTAACAACTTATTTGTGTCTTAATAAGAATCTGGAGAGTAGATTAACCATAAATATCAATAAAATATGAAAATATAACAGCTATTTACATTACTATCATATATAGGTACGTTTTGCTTTCTATTCTTAATGTCAGGCAAGTTTGATATGAACCATTAGTATCTAAGATATAAACAAGCAATATTATATTAGTAGTCTTTGAACTAATAATTATTTCAAATAATAAGTACACAGTTCACAATCACACTCTTGGGACACACAATTTGGCTCAATTTTAGTTATTCTCTAAAAGTTTTAAGTTTAAAATTTGTAGATTTCAAAATCGTTTACAATAAGCTCAGATAGACTCATAGATTTTTTTTTAAATATAAGATTCACGAATTAAAGATCTCTAACATTTATAATTATCCTAAAGAATTTACTGCCATAAGAGATTTTTCCTGACTATTCATCGAGACTTCTGACCTCTGTCTTTAAATTGCTGTTTTGTAGCTAGATATTAAAACGTGTCAAAAATTATTATTTTTAATCCTAAATTACGAATTACAAGAATTAAAGCTAATATCTGATTATATTTAATTTGAAAATCTCAAAATGTTTTGTTTTCTATTGATATTTTTTGTCTTGTTTTGGAGATTTCACCACATTTCCCTACTATGGCGTCTTAAAATCATTATAATATTGGTGCCAAAGTAAGACGGAGTTAGCTAGACAGGGTAAATAGAACCAGCCCTTTCACAGACCGGAATTATGAAGATTTTAAAACATCATGGTAGGGGGTTGATTGCGAGTTAATTTTGTAGTTAAAATCCATATAATAATTACTTAATTGATCCATTTCATGGTACTAGCATGTATATATTATAGTCTTTTATTGGTTTAATATTATAAAAAAATCCCTTCACCAATTACATTTGAGCGTAGAATTTTGAGCTAACTTGGAATTTTCGTTCTTCAACAACGAAATGTATGAGAAATCATATTTGCACCATCTGCCAATTATTGAGGCTATAATACGGATTTGCTCACAAGTTCTGTTTATACATAGGTGAGGTCATATCTGTCAGTTGTTGCGCATACGCGCGGCGAGGATGGCATTAAGGTTAGGTTGAGTTCGCATGTCCGCTATTGAATGTCTGGCCTTTATGAATGCCTCTTCACGAATAACTTCATCTTGAAGAATGCATCCAATTATTTTAGCTACAATTGTCGACGGTGGAACATGAGGATTCCCTGAAACGTATAAATAAGTTGAACTAGAAATCTTGGATTTTATGATAATGTAATACAAAAACAAATTAGGGGCACATCGGTATTGTGGTTCACTGGGCTATGCGTTAATAATTCAGCGTCTAAACTTTTATTAACATTTCTAGACATAGCACAATGGTGACTTCCTTAGTGATTTACGCAAGAAGATAGGTTTGAATTATTGCTACTTTACTGGCAAAAAATCAGTTTACACTGAGGTACAGTACAGCCGGCGGATCTTGGCGAGTCTGAAATTAGGCTCTGAAAACTTTAGCGCTTGTTTACTCGTAAAAAACAAATGGTTGGTAAAAATAGATGCCAATAACAGTTGTTACTGCTGTTAACAACTGTTATTGGCATTTACTTTTCCAAACCATTTCTTTGCGCGCTTATATTGAACACTTAAGTTCGCAGAGCCTAACTTCACACTCGCCAAGATCCGTCGGATGTACTGTACGTAGGTACGCTCCAACTACACGCAGTTTTAGAACGAAGTTTTAACCACCAATAAATAGGCTAGGTACTCACAGGTTTTTAGCCCAACTGTCCATTTTTTGTTTTATTAACTAAATCTTTAGTTGTTTGTTTTAATAAAACGTGATCAGTACTTACCTACCTTATTTTTCTTTAACAAATATTTAAAAAGACGTCTATTTTCTTTTTTGTTTGAGCTAGAAAATCATCAAATGACTTTTCCAGCTCTAGAGTGGAGCGATAGGGCGCGACAGACTCTTTACTGGCAAAAACCAACCTGTGTCTTTTAGTATGTCTTTGTATTCCAGGACTACACTAACTCTTACAAAAATTTTCGCGGTCTTAGCAAGCATCGACCCTACTGGGCCCCTACGGTGAAAAAGACGTCTTATTGACGTACCAGAAACGTCGTTAATCTTTTGTTCTGAACTACCCACTAATATGAAACAGACACCACAATAATGTTAGATACTTACTGTACTGCAATCTCAGGAACTTGATATGACCTATGACAACTCGAAGAAACGGGTTTCATAAAGCGGCAAACAGGCGTGCAGTGTTCTGTTAGTAATTGTATTAAAACTGTTACAATTGTTAGTATAAACACCTTCACCAAATACACCAGCAAAATGAATTATAAACAAGGTTAATAAAACAAGTATCTGTACCTATTAGGTGAGTTATTTTTTTAGTCTTTGGATCTTTCAAGTTGCAGTTTTTTAGCAGTCGTTTTAAGACTAAACAGTTTTATTTGGGTTGTGATTTATTTATTGATTCGCAAGAATAGGTATAGTCTAGACTATGAATTCGTTTAATCCATAGCAACCAAGCTTATATAAAATGTACTTTAAAAACACAGTCCCAAAGTTAACATTTGAACATAAATTTTCTGTACCTATTTTTAGTAGGCACCTACATTATATAAGTGACCATTGGTAATTATCTCGGATTCTGAATTCAAATATGATGCGATTTGGCAATCACGTATTTTTAGAAATAATGTATTACAAAATACTTTACGTAAGCATCGGTTTATCTGTTGTTTTATCGTATTGAAATTAGAACATAATAAATTTTAATATTTCCTATTTGCGATCACCATAACACATGGAATGAGTAGATAGGCACGTCAAATAGCTCACATAATTAGAATCACTGTTAATAATAGGTGTTATAAATAAAATATGATAATATAACGAGACACAATGTCCTGTATTCCAAAGTCAGTAAGGTTAAATATGTTTATCCCTGTGAATTACTGAAATCTAAAAATAGAGTTAAGCTGATTATAAATTATTAAAATGTGTTGTTAGTGTGCGTCATACGATGGAGAATTTTTACTAACAAAATTGTGTGCTAAAAATAACAGTTTGTGGTCGGAAGCTATTAGATCCTTATGGCATTATATTAGATGCGCGACAATATGGAACACTGGCTCACAGGGGATGTGAATATTTTTCAGTCATGGTAGCCATCGCTCAGTGGTGTTGGTTGGCTAGGAACTTGCGTATTACTAATAGTGATCCAAATATAAGTAATAATAAGTATTTATTTTATTTATTTTTATTTATTTAAGGGACAAGAACAGTAGTAAAACAATTTATAATATCTACCTTAGTCTTACTTTATCATGTAAACCTATGTAAACAAACATTTGATTATGTAAAATTTCTCCATGGACAGACTTTAGTAGCATGTTACCCATTTATCCATTGTATTGTCGTAATAGATACCACTTACCTGTAAGACCTCTGTATCCGAATATACCGCAGTCATGCATACGCATTGAATGCTGCTCTTTTTTAATAAAATCTTCCGTGCTTATGCCTTTGAGCTAAAATAAAATAGAAATATCAGCATAAAATAACTAATAGCAGATCAAATACAAATCTGAGTTTATTAGAACAGGTTTAAAACTTGGTTAGAGATCGCCCTATACAGAGGGGTTTGGAAGGAGAAGGCAGATGGTCTTTGCCCAGTAGTGGGTCACAGTATAAGATTAAAAAAAAAAATAACATAGACAATACTAACTTTAGATGGAGCTAAAAATCTGTCAGGTATTCTTTGTAACTTCTGCTGCTTTTCACTTGGCCCAAAACCTAGAGCAAGCAAAACTGACTCGGCATCAACCTTTCGAGCTCCCAACACATTTAAGACTGAGCTGCCACTAGATCCACTGTTATCAGACTGAAAAAAACATTACATAATATAAATTGCAACACAGTTGTCACATGTCATCATCAAATACTCTGTGGTCTAGTAGTTCTGTAAGTTCTGTTATGTGGAGAGAATAATCTCTAAACAGTTACCTGGAGAGAATGATCTCTAAACAATGGGTTTTTAAACTTTGGAGAGTAACCCTCTGATTGTATTGAGTGATCCCGCTGCAGTCTCTTAACATTTGTTCTCTGGGGAGTGCTAGTTAGTAGTGAACTGTCAAGTGATTTCCTCTTCCATGAATCTTTTAAAGGAACTTCTAAGTTTTGGTCATCTTCTACTGTTTCTTTGATAGTATTTGGTTCAATTACTGTGTTCTCAGTCACTGATTCCTCTGCCTTGCTCTCATCAGAAGTGGGCTCAGTGATCTTCACCTCTTCACTAGTGTTTTCAGTCTCGGCTGCTGCATCCGCTGGCAAGGAATCTAGCCATTGTTGCACCGGACTGCTGCGCCTCATGTCGTCAATTACCCCACTTAACCAACCTCTAACTTTCCTTTCTATTATTGTTGAAACCGACTCATTAAATGTATCTACAAAAACAATGACCTTATTAAAACTCAAAAGTTTTAGTTAAAACTGTTATTGCTAGTGTTAGCACACTCAAATATTAAATTGCGTCTACAAATAAATTTTATTGCTATTTAAAAATCAACCTCCTGTAGATAGAATAAGAGAAACTACATAATATATTTTGTTACATAAAAATACCTGTTTGGTTTCAACAAGTAAAATATTCATTTCTGTTTTTATAATGAAACCAAATAATATAGTAGGTTCAATAACAATGTAGTTTTTATAAATCCTTACTCTTCTCATAAATATGTAACATGATTTAAAGACAGTTTAGATATTCCCATAAAAAACTCGCTATTGTTATCAACTTCATGAAAATATAAGATAATCTGCATTTATTACCTACCTTTAACACACATTACACAATACTTAATTAGCCAAAACTAGCAGTAATTACTTACACACCAAATTACACAGACATGGCAAAAAGCAGTGATTTGTATTATAATTGAAAATAATATTTGGAAATGAATATCAATATTTGTTTATGATATCTATAACAAGAAAACACTACAGTAATGTCGCTGGTGAAACCAACCTTGCTTAGGATCCATCTCCAGTCAAGGTAACGCTGCATGCAATACGAGGAAGTTCATGAATTAACGTGCAAGATGCGTTCGATGATCACAAATACTCTTTTATTACCTACAAATTTCCAGAAACCAGGATACTACAGCAAAATATAATTATGACTTACCTTGAATTAGGCAAATGTGTTTTTGAATTCTTCAACGAATTAAGCTCTGGTTACATTAATTTGATTTTCAACAAATAACTTTATAGATAGCACTTTTCCAGTCAATTTACGTCTGATTTAATCATTTACTCAATTTATTAAAAAAATACGTATTTACAGTCCCCTGATAGCAGCAGTGACATAAACCTGACTGACGTTAACTGGCAATTTAGGTAACTTCACCATTGACATTGTCTGTAAACTCTGACAGTGACAGTGACACAACGTCAATGTTTTTTTAAATATTTTTTTTCATGACCATAGATATAAGTCTTTCAGTCGAATATGTAGATGGGTTGTATTGTATCACAATACAACTAGGGAATTACATCATCAAAAAGATTCTTGGGATATCTTATAATAATTCCAAAAAGAATCTGCCATGAAAATCGGCTGTAGTCTTTCCAAACTTTGGTCTAAGTGCACACTATCAACTTCTATCTCCACTCCACCACTCAATTATTTCTCACATCAAGTTTTATATGAAAGTGCGGTAAAAATAAAAACAAGTTGCTGACCGGCTAGTTGCTCGTGGGCACCCGCCCTCGAACAACTAAACCCTTGCTTTTGCTTCTGCTTTAGCCGCGAAATCTTTGATTAAAGGAAGTATTGGAAGTCATAATTGAGAAAAACATGAAGATTAAGTAGGTACCTAAAAATAAATAGAAAACTAGCTTCTGTCAGCTAGTCGGGTGAAAGTCGGTTTACTCCTTTAGGGGTAGAGTTTCGTAAAATCCGTTCTTAGCGGACTTTTACACCTTATAACGCCAAATTTTAAGTTTGTAGGTGTTATAATAGTTTCTAAGATTTTTTGTGATTAATCAGTGAATGGTATTTCGCTTTAAAATATATAAATAAATAAATAAAGTAAATAAATAAATATTTTAATGTAAAAAGTTATGGTCGATAGAAGTCATAAGTTATGTATAAAATACCCATCAAGGATTCCCGCTCTGAATCACATTAAACAGAGGGCCACCGCTACCCAGCGGTGTTATGTTCCTTAAATTAGGCAGAAATCTCCCAGTGGTCTCTTACATTTCGAATTTTGTTATCGTTAATGGAAATGAGACTGTCTAGATCTTCTGTAGTTCTATATGGGTAGGTAAGCAGCTGTTTCGGACTTGGCGGGAAGAAACACATGGAGGATACGGTGGAGGTCTGACTATGCCCTGCTTGAGCTTGAACAGAGACTGATGACAGCCATCGACGCCGCACGGTGTTAGTTAATTAATTCTTGTATTATGCTTAGAAATAAGTAAAAATTCAGTAGGTACTTATTATGTAATATTTATTATACATAATGAGTATTTTCTTTATTCTACACTACCCCAGAGGTTAAGAACCAAATGCTTTTTTAATGTTCCGTACCTCAAAAGGAAAAATGGAACCCTAGGATCACTTTGTTTTGTCAAGACCCTTTATCTCGGGAACGCGTGGAGGTATCGAATTGAAATTAAAACTATATATACACAAGTCCGCAATTTCTTGAAGCTGTGAAAAAATCAAACTTCTAAATTAATGGAACAAAAAGATACGGCTGTTCATAACGGCAAAAATGTATATTTCGACACTCTCAAGGGAATCAAAATTCATAGGCTAGTTCCTGTTGACCTAGAATCCTGAAATTTGGCATAGAGCAAGGTCTCGTAGTAAAAACTTAGGAAAAACTGTAAATTTATAGTTACGTTACAAAAAAAATACTTTTTTGTACTTATTCGGAAAAATCGTCGAGACTCGATTCGGGAATTGAACTATTTACATAGGTTAGTTTGTACGGAACCGTCAGCGTACAAGTCGGACTCGCACTTGCCAAGTTTTTTATTTTTCAACTTAGCTTTATTTTCACCTTTCGCAACACAAGATTTAAATCTAATCTGGACGATCGAAATACAATCTATGCATCTGATCCAAACGTGAAGTGATGATATGCCAAATTTATACACCTGAGTATTCTGCTATTTTTGTAACAATAAGTCTTACTTATCCATTTCTTTATGTGGCCTTACAAATATCACAAATTCGTGAAGAGGTCTCAGTCAATACTGATATCACCTTTCCAGCAATCATTAAATGTAACCTGTGACGAGTCCCTAGAACTTGAGTCTTATTTAAACAATCATATTCGGATTGTTTCCTTTTTTTCACTTCTGATTGTTAACTGCGTCTCTTTAACAAATTTAAAAAATAGGGGACGGCAAAAATAAGTGGATTTAGGTTGTTCATTTTCTCACAAAGCTTGTTCTCAACATGTTAGTTTTAAAGGAACTTCCCATAAATATAGATACTGCTATCATCTACATTGGTCTCACTACTCTGCTTATAATTAGACCGACTTGAGACACTATCAAAACCAACCATTTACAAATTAATTATTAATTTGATCATCTTGTTTATCACCAATTTTTAAAAGTCGTTCTGTTGTTTTGTCTAAAAGAGACTGCATTTTTATTTCCGCAGAAATATCTGTTATTTCCATGTCATTTTTTGATCGATTACATTCATGATTTGCCTTCTGAACAGAAAAAAAGAGGATAGTGAAACTACGCCTTCGTCATAAATTAATTTTCTCATAGTATTTATATTGCCATTTAGTCATTATTAAAGGTAACGAAACAAAAATAAAGTCCTTAACTCGTTTTACCTCTTCTGGATTTATGAGCAAATAATTTAAAATTTCAGTCATTCTTACCATGCGCCTTTAATGAACGTAAATAAAGATAAGACTGTTCCTCTATTTCCTCGAAAGAAAACGTATTAAATCCAGTATGTTCACGTTGTTTTTTCTGTTTTGGCCCTAAATAAGAAAAAAAAATTCCTTGGACTGATTTGAATCGAAGTTCCAACTGTTTTAGTTGTTAAAGTAGTATGTATGTTAGAAGGTCCGGGAATCAAGTGTACGCTCTTTGAAGAAGAAGTTTTGATAAATTAAGGCCAACTTACGTTTAAATCTTTAAATCTAACCAAAAAGTATATTTCTTTACAAAACACCACTTTTGTGGTTAAAAAAGGGTTCGCTAGGGTTAATTTTTTTTAAGATTAAAACAATAACATATGTGCTACAAAAAGTTTTGAGAGCTTTATTTGGATCGCCATTCCGATAAGTGTAATACGAGTATAATGAGGTTTGATTCAACTGGATTGATGAAACTGTACTGTGAACTCGATTAATTGTTATACTGACTACAATAAACACCTTTTGCACTTATGGTTCATAAATTAATTATGAAAAAAAAAAATTAAAAAAAAATGAGATCCAAAATGAAGCGGTTTCGGCATTATCGAGACTACCGACCTAGGTGAAAATACAGAAGATTTAACATATTTATCGACATCATAAATCATATTTGGAGATTATGGGAGGTTTTTGAGTAATTACATTTTTAAATATTTTTTCTTACAAAAAAAATAATAAATCTCTCATAACTTTTTAAATATGACTCTAAATGAATGAGCCCCATACAATTAAATACTTGTATGGACTAGTAGAATAAGCCTACATTTTTTTTTTTAAATAGTCAATTTTTTGATATCGTAATTCTATGAGAAATTAAATCCAGCCTTCTGTGTGACGTGTCCTCGTAAGAGTGACTGGTGGCGGCTATCTCTTGCGTTCGGCCGTGGTCCAAGCCATGCTATAGAGTGAAAGGGAATGAGAAGTGGCCACCTTAACTTGCGAAGCAGTAATACGAGCGAAGAAGGTGGCGGTAAGCGTGAGGGGAGACAAACTGCACAACCCGACAGACGGCTAGGTCTACTTTACAGTGTGAATCCTGACACCGTAGGTGTGGGTTCGCGAAAGGCGACTGATACTGAAAATAGTTTTCTGACAGAGTTACCATGGCTCTGCAACTGAAGGAATACAGGTGGGTTTTAATCAGTAATAGTCTAATACTTTCTTTTGCTGTACCCAGAGTGGGAGAAGTTAATTAGTAATTCTTCTCGTAAAGAAGGAATATATAGTCACAGACATTTCACACTCTACTTGATGCTATTAACCGAGAGAGAATATTCATTTGGTTGCTACCTACTGAGTTCATAAAGATTAAAAAAAAAAAACCAATACTCCTTGAACGGACTGAGTATCGAACCCATGGCAGTAACGCTCGGTATCTTACATACTCATCTAAAAATTAAGCGTGTTTTTAATATCGAGCGGATTTGCTCCGCATGCGTAACCTCTGCAAATGTCCTTTTCATACAAGTATTTATTGTAATGTATGTCACACGTACGCGGGACGCGTTTTCTTGCCTTTTGAATTTTTTTGAAAGAAAATTGAAGTCCGGCCGCATGGTATTAAAACAACACCCTTAATCTACGGGCAACCCTGCATTAGAAAAATCTGCCGAGTATTTTCTTATAGGGACTGAATTTAAAACAGGTATTTGTAATAAAAAATCAGATTTATTATAAATAAAGAATATTTATTTTTCTATAAACACATTATCCTTTTATATCATCAATTGCTGACATCATTATAAATCGCGGATCGCATTGGGCTTTTGTCAACGAAGTCGAGTGCATGGATGGAGAAGAGTTCAGCGGACACACCGCGGCCGGCGCGCGACGCCTAGACGAAGCGCCCAGTGCGCGCGGCTCCTTAGCCAAACAATTTGTGCATCGAGGTTCAGGTAGAGATTACTTTAATCGCTAAATCACATTTGGACACTAATATACATGTATAACTACGTTCAACAAGTGTCAATATTGAGCAGTACGAGGGGGGCCGCGGAAGCGCGCGGCGCGGAGCCTGCGTCACGCCGGCCCGTAAACGCAGTCGCCGCGGCGCGCGCCCGCGCTCTCCTCGCCCGGCAGCACGGCGGCGCGCCGCCACTGGTCGCGCACGCGCTCCACGTGCTGCAGCACGCGCACCACGTTCATGCCGGCCAGCTTGCGCACGTCGTCCTCGCTCCAGTCGGGGTCGCGCAGCAGCTCGGCCAGCAAGTGCGGGTATCGCGATACGTCCTCGAGCCCATCGGGCGGCGCGTCGATGCCGTCGTACCCGGCGCCCAGCCCTACGTGCTCCACACCCGCCACTCTCCGCACGTGGTTGATGTGCGCCACTACATCTTCCAGCGTGGCGCGCTCCCCACATGTTACTAATTTGGCATAGAAATTTATCATGACGACGCCACCGTTTGCAGCAATCATACGAAGTAAGTCGTCAGGAACGTTTCTACTCGAGTTGCATAGGGCAGCAGCTCCTGAATGCGAAAATACTACAGGCGCTTGTGACATTTCTAAAGCGTCGCGTGCTGTCTCTTCTCCCGCATGCGACAGATCTACAATCATGCCGAGCCGATTCATTTCACGGACAACGGCTCTTCCAAATTCGCTGAGTCCTCCGGCGGTGCCCGCAGCTCGTGCCCATCTTGTATCACACGTATGCGTTACTGTTAGATATCGAGCACCAAGTTGGTAGAACGCTCGAAGTACTGCAAGTGAATCTCCAAGAGCGTGTCCGCCCTCCACCCCGATAAGGGAAGCGATGCGCCCGTCACGATGAGCATCCAGAAGTTCCCCCGCATCTGTCACTAACGCCAAGTGCGCTGCATTCAATTCTACAATACGCTTGATAACGTCCATCTGTTCGAGAGCCAACTGCACTGCATCGCGATCTCTCGCACCACATGGCACGTACGCTGACCAAAATTGAGCACCGACCTGTCCGAGCCTCAGGCGCGGGATATCCGTGTGCGACCAGCGCGACCGCGCCCAAGGTTCGATTCCATCGAGGCCGGCGCTCAAATTAAAGTCACCAATTTTATTATGTAAAAACTTTCGTACGTTCCACGCTAAGTCATTGTGACCGTCCACCAGTGGCGAGTCTCGTAGCATGCGACGAATAGTAGTGAGACGTTGTTCCGGAGTGGCGCGTCCGCCGCCGCCAAGCGCGAGTGGCAGCGCCAGCGCGGCGCCCAGTGCGGCCAGCACGACTAGCGCCGCGAGCGCGATGCGCCAGCGCGGCCGGCGCGGCACTGTCTTCTCGTCCGAGCTTCCCGATGCCGACGCTGACAGCGAGTCGGGCGCCCAGCGCCCGCAACGCTCCGCCACGTCCGGCAGCGGGCCCGGGAACGTCATACCTTCCGGCACTGCGGCCTGCAAACAGAAAAGCATTATGTTACTAACTTACAATCTTCTCCATAAATAACAATCAAGGGCCACATACGACGGAGCATCACTTGAGTACGGCTCCATAGATTTGCATTTTTTAAACGACTACAAAAAAGGAGAAGGTGTATCTAATCGATTGTATATAGGGTGACTGGTAATTAGTGACCGATACTTTAACACGTGATCCTAGTCATGATTACAAACAACTTTTACTATGGGACCAAACCTGAAATCACGCAAAAAAACATGTAAATGTCAGGACATTTATGCCTAACTGGTCAAAATGTACTGAACTTGCTGTTTTTTTTGCGATTTCAGGTTTGGTCCAATAGTAGAAGTGGTTTGTTTTCATGACTACAATCACGTGTTTATGTATCGGTCAGTAATTACCGGTCATGTTTTGTACCCTCAGAGCTCCGTATTTGGAAAATTATGTTTAGATTCAACGACGTCTATCAAAATCCATTTCATTTTTATCAAAATTTAATTCTGATGATGTTGCCCATGAGGAATTAAGGGAATTTCTCAATTATTTAATATAGGTATGAACTTGTGTTGCAGCCATATTGTATAACACGCCGTATTACAACATGGCGTAGGCGCGCCGGATTGAAAAACGTCACTGTAATGTAGGTAATGCGGCTATTTCACCTTCAGCCAGATTTCAATTCGGCTGTAATAAAGTGTGCAGCATTGTAAGCGCACTTCGCGTTCGTCAAAGCGGCTCATAAACGGGGATCCCACATACAAACGGGCGTACTTATCGTCGATACACCGCTTCGTATTAGCGTGGAATCGCCTTTAGACTCCCGTTTAAAAACAGGGGACTTACCACCGCGATTATAGCGTTGCTTAGAAATCCACTTTAAATCAAATTGCACCCGTGCGAAACCGGCACGGATCTGTAATGTACTTAGTATAAAATAGATTATGAAAAAAAAAATATTGAACCGGTCACCAAGGTATTATGAATCTTCCAGTTATATACTATATCTTAATAACTAAATCTATAGTGAATTCTATTAATCTAGGCACTGACGCGACGTAGCAACGTCGAAACTGCGCCAACATTGGCCATTATGTACATAAGCATCTCATTTAACTTTGACCCACTTTGACCTAATTGCGGGATTCTGTCAGTACCAATTAGGTAATTGTATGTTAACTGTATTTTTCTTAGCTACCTTGGGAGCGTTGGAAGTTGCAGGGTGATTTTCGGCCACCATCGGTGCGCATTTGCGGACTACAAGCAACGGGTAACTCGCCGTCCGGCCGTCCGGTATGGACCAAATCTGAGTTGACGGTGCGTAGCGTTTAACGCGAACCTCAAAGAGATGTTAGTAAAACTGTAGGGGCTTAGGACTGATATATGAACGGTTTAAAGACTGACCGTGGCCCTATAACGCAAAGGGCATTTCAAATACACAGGTGGGTAAAATTCTGACATGCCTTCTCAACCCAGGGTGGGAGTGACCTATAGGTAGTTAGTACGCAACGACCGACAACTACCAACAGGTCATTGAACTCGCTCAGCCGATGTTTACTTAAAGAAACTAATTTCGTACGTATTCGTACATTAATTTGAGTTTTAGAAAAAAAGTACTTTATTTTTTAAATTTTATCTTTACAAATCGATAGTGTTTCATGTATCGGATCAACTTTCCACCGGATTTAAAACGATCAAAATTTAGCCGTGTCTAAAGATTAAGTAAAAGTTCTAAATTTGTAAAATGATAATTAATGTTGACAAGTCATATTAAGGGAAGGAAGTTCATCATCACAATATTTCTATGTGAACAATTTGGAAGTAAAAGCAAAATCGATCCACAATTGACTGAGAAATCTGTGAATATACGTAAAAAAAAACATGCTGACGAAAATAATTATAACCTCCTCCTTTTTTAAGTCGGTCAACACGCATAAGATGTCACAGTGTTACTTTTCTGAATTATAGTCTGTTTATGGTTGGAGAAAAATATTTATAGCAGAATAACCGCATAGACTTTTTACAAAAAAGCGGCCAAGTGCGACTCGAACTCACCCATGAACGGTTCCGTAGCAGCAAGTAACATAATATAAAAGTTGTTGTAGTTCGTTGTAACTTTGATCGATGTGTCTTATTTTAAAAAAGAAAACTACTTACTAGATCTCGTTCAAACCAATTTTCGGTAGAATTTTGCATGGTAATGTACATCATATATTTTTTTTAGTTTTATCGGGAGGGGGGACACATTTTACCACTTTAGAAATGTCTCTCGCGCAAACTATTCAGTTTAGAAAAAAATATAAATTAGAAACCTCAATATCATTTTTGAAGACCTATCCATATATTTATGGATAGGTCTTTAAAAATGATGACCCCACACGTATACCCATACGTGTGGGGTTTGACGAAAAAATAAAATTGATTTTCAGTTCTAAGTATGGGAAACCCCCAAAATTTATTGTTCTTTTTTCTATTTTTGGGTGAAAATTTTAATGCGGTTCACAGAATCTACTTACCAAGTTTCAACAGTATAGTTCTGATAGTTTCGGAAAAAGTGGCTGTGACATAAGGACGGACAGACAGAAAGACGTGACGAATCCATAAGGGTTCCATTTTTTGCCATTTGGCTACGGAACCCTAAAAATCTTTATTTTTGACATACAAATTTATTCGAAGTAATCTCATTTCTGTTGATGGAAGAGACGACGCTCCATATATTTTTGCCCATGGTTCTTTGCTTTTTCCTGTCAAAAAACTTAGGTTCATAGAGTAACTAATAATTGCAACAATTTATCCTTAGTGAGAGTTGGAGTCTATACTGGGTTCAAGAACTTTGTAACAGATTTCCAGGATCACACCTTCAATGTTACAATTATGATAGCACCATCATGGTCCATTATCATCTTTCTAATGATGTTTGACTGTTGGGGGCACATCGGTTAGATAGTTTCAAAGTCTATAGCAGAAATTTTGTGGAAATATGTAGATAGAAACATTTTTGGTGTTTTATGTATATAGACTAGCTTTTACCAACAGCTTCGCCCGCGTAGGTTCCTCCAACCCACCGCATTTTTCACACCTGCCGGAGTAGAATTTTGAAAATTCCTTTCTTATCGGATGCCTACGTCATACAAAGCACATACCCTCCAAGTAGGGTTGTAACGGAGGCCAGTTTAGCGGAGGCGAATGCGGAGGTGACGAGTTTCGCCCTTCGCAGATGCGGAGGTTAACGGAAGCGGAAGCGGAGATGAAATTGAATGTAGAAAAAGTAGTAAATCTTAAGTAGTCAAGTCTTTATTTTAAATATATTGTGTATTCATAGTACACTTAAATGAACAGAAAGGTACACTAGTACCAAAACTATTTTTTATATAGATTCTTTACTAAATTGGGTGTTTCTGTAAACGAAACAATTTTTAGCGCTACCATCGCACACACACTGATTCTTGACCTTTCACACACAACACAGGCCGTATTGCTGAGTCGTCGTCGAGCGTCGCTGCTCGCACGATAATGTTCAATGATTATGAAGTAAATAAAACTCCGCTATAGAGGCGGAGGTGGATGCGAAGATACGATTTATTTCGGAACTTCCGCGGTAACAGAAGCGGAGGTGATGTTCCGTTACAACCCTACCTCCAATTGTCAGGTCTCTACGATCATCGGTTCAGGCTGTGCGTTTATCCGTCAGTCAGTCACTCAGAACAAAGCATTTTAGAAGTGTAGATTATTTTATACACAGATCCACGACAAACCAACCTAGGTGAATTCAACAAGTAGGTAAAGCCAGTTGGGTATGCAGAAGAAGACCTAACATATGTGACTTATTACGACGCCGCCCGTCTACTTTATCCCACATCATGTTTCCTGATTAAATATAATCTTGCAGACGCGAGGCGGTTAAAGTACAATGGATTTAAATGACTGACACATTTACGTTGCTACGGCATGCGAATTAATTAAACGTTAACATATACATGCTGTATATTCATGAATGCCGTAATTAATTTATAGCTAACTGCTGAAAGAGACGTTACTCGCTTTTACGTGACTGTTTGTTCGTATTATTCGTTTACCGCAATAGTGGACAACAGATGTACACCATAAACATTAAAAGGAAATCCGACCCGCAATTTTCCCACGAATTTTTCAACGAGATTACAAAAGAGAATATTGTTAGCGCTCATATCAGTCGATTCAGGCGTGACAATAATTTGCCGCGTGTTCAATTATGCAAGGGGCACACACAGTTAGGGGACGAGACTGTGGGAAGGGGCGCAGGGTGAGCCTGAATGGCTTCTGACCCATTTACAGAGAGAACTGGCGCGAAGGCCCCAGTCGCCTGGATTTCAGTCTTAACTGAAAACCTCCTTTCTAATTACGATGCTCATATTTTGCTTTCTATCGTGTTCTCGTAATTTGGGTTAGTTTATTTTGTGCTGCCAGGTAAACTGCTAGCAACCAATAGTAATTTTATCTACCGATTAAATAGTAAATCCACGCTCATATACGCCGTTAAATTTTGATCGTTTTAATCCCGTGGAGGGTCGATTCGGTACATGAAACACTATCGATTTGTAAAAGATAAAATTAAAAAATAAAGTACTTTTTTTCTAAAAGTCGAGATAATATACGCATGTACGAAATTATTTTTTTTAAATAAACGAGTCAATAAACTTGTAGGCAGTTGTCGGTCGTTGCGTACTAACTACCTACAGTTCATTGGCCTCGATCAGCTGACGTTTACTTAAAGAAATTAATTTCGTACATGCGTAAATTAATTCGAACTTAAAAAAAAAGTAATTTATTTTTAATTTTCTCTTTACAAATCGATAGTATTTCATGTACCTAATCGACCCTCCGCGGGATTAAAACGACCAAAATTTAACCGTGTATAATTAATGTTCTAACTGACTGACTGAATGATTCAACAAAGTAAAAAAAAAAACAACTTGACTAGTTGGCAATTGATACTTTTTATACTATTGCATCCAATAAAAAAATAAAACATCTTTTTAGGAATAAATAAGCTACGCTAAATAGATGGCGTTGTGCATGTTTCCTGAACCGCGCTAGATATCTACCACAAAAAAACCTGATTTTTGGGCAGAATTGGTCACTTACAACGGTACGTGCCAAGAAAGGATTTCGCGAAAGTCAATGTACAGGAAGGAATAGGGGAAATTGTTTGTATGAAAAATCTTTTTGTTTAGACTCAAAAACCAGAAACTTGGCGTAACGTACCTACATCTCAAGAAAAATTGTTAAAGCCGGAGGGGTTAAGTTTGTATGGAAGAATATTTTAAACGCTTGGTCCTCGATATAAATAAACTTAATTAAAGAATAAGAAATACCTGCTTTTGGATTAGACATTATTTTGCAAAAGAGGTGGAAATAGACGTTTACATTTTATGGGGAAGAATTCTACACTTGCTTCAAAAACACAAAACTTGGTATAAACTCGTATAATAATTGAAATGGGTTAATGAATTTTTTCATAAAGTGATAATGATTTGTGTGAGAAACTTATCCCTTCAACTTAGGAACCTGAAACTTAGAACTAGACTTATTAATTTAGATAAATAACAAAGATCGTAACCAATATAGCGAGACTACGCGTAAATGGCGGACGAGTGTTGAAAATCAAAGGGCACATAAGTTACGATACATACTATGGAACCCCCATAGGTATGTACCTACTATGTAGGTTTTGTATCTTGAACTCTGATTAAACAAAACTTCAATTAAAAAAAAACTGCATTAATGTCAAGCCTTATGTTTAGGAAATACATACACACAGAACGGTACCGTCGTCAAACGATTCTAAGTTTTACCCTCTTTAAACTTCCAGGATTCGATATGGTAGTAGCATAGTCCCTTTTCTCAATTTCGGTGATAAAGGGCCGAAAGGGAAGTCATACCAAGGGCTCAGCAATCCCACACGACTGGGAAGATTAGGTGTAGGACAAACTGTTTAAAGTACTTTCCACGGCTCGAGGGTATTACGCCGTGAACTTCCAAACTCCGGATTACCATTGAGAAATTCCTAATGGAAAAACCCCTAGTCTGCTTGACCTAGGAATAAAAAATAAGGATCTCACCGGTGTTTTTCGTTCGTCGTGGCCTAATAAGTTATCCAAAACTATTTTTTAAACGAGATGCAGAGGTTCATATTTGTACAGGAAAGTTTTAATCTGCGCGGATGAAGTCGCGAATAAAGTGCTAGTTATTCACTATACACCGTGAAATAGTGGTGGCTTTCCCGCGGCAGAACAACTTGCCACAAGGAACACTTTCGAAGCATACAGTAAAAGAAAAAAAAAAATAACCGTATTCACTAACGTGTTTCTCGGTATTGTTGCAGGTTTCTTATTTAACACCGACTTCCAAAATTAAAGTTGTTTTGATCCTTTTATTAGTGTTTTTTTTTTTTGTGAAGACGGTTATTTTATTTTTTACTTTTACTGTATGCTTCGAAAGTACTCATTGTGGCAAGTCGCTTTGCCCCGGGAAAACCACCATTAAAATTTCACGGTATATTAGTATTTCAATTATAATGTTGTAATGATTGATTATGTTGGAATAATATCGTAAAACTTGCCTAGGCCTAGTCAATGTGTACGTATCATAAGCTTTTACTAAGCCAGAACTTGACAAATTAGAATTGAATTTATGGATCGAATGCAATTGCCATACTTTAATTAAGTTCCTTTTTCGCCAAATTTATAAGCGCTATTACCATTCCTTTTGCTACGTAAACAAGTCGTCACTCTAGTGATCTACCGTCGTTCGTAAGATGTGCCAATTTCGGGCATTATTCTCAACATACACATTACTCTATTGCACTTTGCCAAGTGCTATTGCTACATCAAAGTACATTGCTCTATATATATGTCTTCACGATGCTAGGTCAATGAAATTGGTTGTCTATTCGGTATTTGCATCTACTGTAGGAATCTACTTATGTAGGAAAAAGATAAATTCTAAATCCAATAATTTGTGTAACTGTGCCAGTGTCATTACATATCTACAGTGATTATTTAGCAAATTAACGATTGTTCAAATTATCGGAAATTACTTAGTGGGCAGGGATATTATCGGGGTTGATAATTGATTAGCTTTATTTGTAAACACAAAGTTATTCGAATCAATTTCAAGTGGAATATTACAGCTATGGGATCGCAGCGTTCCCGACTGTCGCCGACGCTCAAAGTGAGACTTAACTTTTAGTTTCGCTTTCCCCCAAGGATTAGACATTTACTTGCACTTAATGAATACGGGAGTACACAAATTTGACTAACTGCCCTAATGTCGTTAGCCAGACGTTCTCATTTCTGAAACAGTCTATCTATGAATAGGGTTTTCAATAATTATATTGACCAAATCACTGGGTCTCGGAATTAATATCAGACCTTGAGAAAAATACAGAGCTCAGACAACAATGAGTAGGTACTAAATGTAAAGTCATTGACCGGCTCCATGAGAACCGAAGTTAGACGAGAGACGAAGGTCATCAAAGTAGATTAGCGTCCGAAGGTCCAAATAAAATCGTCATTACACGTGTAATTGTGCAGCATAATTAATGATCATGTAATTTAGATGTGATAATAGTGATGTTTACTGAGAAATTGCGAGGAAAATCGCGAAAACATAGTCGGCGGGGCGAGGCAGGTGCGGGGGCGGAGCTGCATCGATTCGCTGCATGGCAGACAGCGGGATCGCGGGCCCCGGAGCGTGGCCCGGCCGGGGCCACGGCTCGCAGGCCACGGCCCGCGGTTGCTGTAGCCCCCACTGGCCCCCACAACGACATAATGTTGCGTGAAATTTGCGCCCCCATTGTAACCTTACCTACAAGTAGCCGGCCGTCCGTAACGCCTTTATGGAGCGCGGACCTGGATGCTACATGGACCGAGTGTGAATCACACACGTGACGTTCCCCGATACATACGATTTATTGTGGTATTTATTGGTTCCTATCACCATCCTTCTAGTAAATGAATGTATAAAAAAATATTTTATCCTGATCTACTTGTCTGCCTACAATTTTATTTGGGGGGTTACAATTCTAGGGTTACTGGAGAATAAAGGAACTTACTATAATAAAATAAAATAAACTACTTACACCCATATTCTAAGCTCACCATGTCAAACGAAAAAATAATAAACTTTATATACGTATAATTAACCAGCGTTCTGGGCCCTTTTCCCATTGATATCGATGTGGATGAATTTTTAATGCCCAATAAGTTCTTTTTCTACCTGTTTGTACATATTATTATTTTTAATTTGTATAAATACCTATACGTCTAATTGATTAAGAAGTCGAGATTTAGTCGAGTGAAACCATTTCGGCTTAAAATACCTACTTATAGGACTAGACTCACAGTCAATAGTTAGAATGTAACTATTACTATAACTGCACTAGCCTCTGACGTTTTATAAGTGCCCATGTTAGCCTATTTCAAATAAAAAGATTTTGATTATTTGAATTTCAACCTATATCAATTTTGATTGGCCTCTTGGTGTAATGTTCGAATCCCACACACGATAAATGTTTGTGTGATGAGCAAGATCATTTGTTCTATATCTGGGTGTAATTTGTCGATAAATAGCGACCCGCCCTAGCTTCGCATGGGTGTAATGGTGATATTAAGTATATTATGTATATACTCGTATTATAAAACCTTCCTCTTGAAACATCTATCTATTAAAAAAACGCATCAAAATCCTTTGCGTAGTTTTAAAGATCTAAGCATACATTAGGACAGACAGCGAGAAGCGACTTTGTTTTATACTATGCAGTAATATGTTTGTATTTAGAAATATTTAAGTATAATATAATATATCAGTTGTCTAGTGCTCATAACACAAGCTCTGCTTAGCTTTGGACTAAACAGCGTTGTGTGATAGTCGTGGAATATTAGGTATTATATTTGTTTTCTCCTAATGAGAATGACTGCTTCTCTTTCTTGATTAGAATTTCCTTCCGCCATGACTATCTATCTCTCAGTTAAATTTCACAGTTAACATGGTCTTGGCATTCTGCTGGCGGATGTTTGATTAGAAGTCTCGCTCGCATCTACATAGTCAATTTCAATTAAGTCCATTAATTGTTGAATCGTTTTAAACTAAGTGCTTTGTGGCTTCCGCTAAATCTACGTATCAGTGTGAGCGGCTTGTTCTCACTCGGTGCTACTGTATTATGTTATGATGAATTGTAACGATATTTAAATGAATGATGGTTGTATAAAAGTCATCAAATACTAGAAATAAAAGGTGCTCGTACTTACTTGGGCTTACGGACCATGGCCGATAAGGTTATTTGTTTCTTTATTTCACACCTTAACTTATTACAGGACAAACATTTATAAAAAATAAGTGTGTGAAATTTCTACCAGATAACCTTTGAATGGACTGAACGAAAGGAAAAGATTTGGGGTGGTCAGTGTACAACAACATAGAAAATATAAATATGTTTATAAGTAATACAATAGAAAAAATATAAACATAATAGTACATTTTGATACATTTCGTTTTTGATATTTACATTTTGATATTTTTCGGAAAGTTTGTTATTGCACCCGAGGCGAAATTCACCCAAACCGTACAGGCGAACGTGTTATGGAGCTGAGTGCTGTAGTATTAGCTATAGTGTATAATCTCCACGTCTATCAAACGACGTTTTTCAATACACTTACGAAGAAATACGATGAAAAATCTACAAATAATCTATCTCTTATCAGAAAATTACAACGCATTTTTGTTCATTTTGTACTGAAGAAAATTTTCCAAAGTTACCTTACAATTTAATTTTGATTTGATGGCAGCAGGCTATCGCAAGGTTTTTTTTTTACCTCAATCACATAATCTGGCGGCGTAGCATCTAAAGGATTCTCTTTAAATCTTCTTTTTCACAACTAACACAAATGAATGAGTTAGTTAGTATTTGGTGTACTTTTTTCCCCGCGTATAACCTTTGCAGGTTGAAAGAGAAGCAAAGGTTGATACCATATACATCCTAATATTAAAAATATAAAAATTCAAATATTTTTGAATTTAGAACACAGATAATTATTAATTTGTTGGTATTAACGAATTATTGTTTACGTAATCATGTCTATTTATTATATTCTGTTCAAAAACAAAATTTAAATTTTAGTTAAATATTTAAACCTTAAAAACATCCGCCTCTTTGCTTTGAACGAAATAGGAATGAAAAAAGCCCTTGTTTTGATAAATTTAAAACAAGCATGCGGGTGATAAACATACCATATCGAACCTAATTGTAGTGCGATAAGAGGCAATTTTCGTGTTAAGTGTATTGGAAATAAATTATGAAATAATAAACTAATATATTAAAATATACAAAGAGAAAGGAGAAGAAAAATTAAAGGTTAGAAAATAGTAGAAAACTACTTCTTTTTTCTGGAAATTGGAAATAATCAAATGACTCTACCGTTCTAGGTTGAAGCAATTTGAGCAGCGTGGTAAAATTTTACAGACTAAAACCCATCGGTGTTCCTTTTTCATTCTAGGGCCTCGATAACTCTTTCAAACATTCCCGCAGACTAGAAACCTTTATCTACAAATAATAGTGCATTATGATATAAGCTTTGATGATATAAGTGTGTAATGTAGGATGTTACCGTCGAGGCGGTATTAAGACGCGAGCCTTGGCGAGGGTCTTAAGAGAGCCAAGAACGGTAACCACTCATTACTCACGTGTATCATACGACGTTTGTCAATACACTTGTGAAGAAAAATAATTTAGCTAACTAATATTACAACGGTAAAACTAGTAAATTTTTTCATAACATGGCGGTAATAAATTAAATCTGTTTTCATAAACACCCGGAAGGCTATGGCTATATGGTCTTTTGATCATATTGCCTAGTCGTCGTTTGTTTTCTTGTGTGAAAAGTTTTAACGTTAATGTCATTCGTAGTGACAAAAGAATATGTATGTAACATTTTATAATGTTTTTGTAGTATTTAATTTTATTTAATTAATACAGCCCATGAACTTCACTCAAAAAAAATCACGCCAAAAACCGCGCATCTTAAAATGACGGCCATAGACAACAAAAAAATATATTTTTGTCGTATTCAAAATTTGAATCGCAAACAAAGAGGTTGAACAAAAAGGTTATAGCTACATTACAGCACTAGTGCCTAATGGTATTCAAAATGTCACAGTTTGCTAACAGATGCCATTATATACCTAAGTGTAGTGCAATAAGAGCCACTTTCTGAGCAAGTGTATTGAAAACATAATTACAGCATTTTTTTTTTTTTTTATGGTAGGTAAAATCATCCAATGACAAGTCCCGCCCTTGGGTAGAGCGGGAATTAGTGTCAGACTCTTACTGACTAAAAACCTACCCCGTTCCTTCGTTGCCTATCATGCCGGGGCTGAGCCTTCCTCTCAGAAAACGGCCCTTAACCCCAGCAGGCTTCGACCCTGCCTGCCTGCAGCTAGCAGGCTCGGCCTCTACGGTTTGCTGACAGCTCCTTGAGGCGCGCGGGAATAGAACGCGCCGTCGACGACTTGGGCTCGGTCCGGTATGTTACCGGACGATCGGACAGCGTGCTACCCACTGCACGCCGTCCGCAAGCCCGCGCCTGCAGTGGCCGGAAATCGGGATCGGAATCCCGGCGGCGGCTGGGGCGAGCGCCCCGTTGCCTCTGCCTGATGCGGTCGGCCTCCTCCTTTGCTAGCATTACTGCTTCGCAGAAGGAGGCGACCGCCTGCCATCCCTCCTCACTCCGGACCATGGCCTGAACCAAGGCCCAGCGAGAGAGATCGCTGCCGCCGATCGCCCCCACGAGGACACGGCGATGCTCCGCCCAGGCGGGGCACACCTCTACAGTATGCTCCACCGTGTCCTCCGGGTGTTCCGCACAGTGGCGACACCCGGGCGAATTCTCCGCAATAATTACAGCATTTTTGTTTTTAGGATTCCGTACCTCAAACGGAAAAGCGGAACCCTTATACGATCACTTTGTCTGTCTGTCAAGACCCTTAGTCTCAAGATCGTGTGGAGGTATCGAGTTCAAATTAAAACCATATACTCAGATCTGCGGTAGAAGTTTGGTTTTTTCACAGCTTCAAGGTTGAAGCTGTGAAAAAATCAAACTTCTAAGTCAATGCAAAAAGAGACGGCCGTTTATATAGTAAAAAACGTATATTTTGACACTGTCAAGGGAAACAAAATTCATAGGGTACTTCCCGTTTACTTAGAATCCTGACATTTGGTATGAAGCAAGGTCTCAAAGGAAAAAATTTGAAAACTCTTTTAATGAACTTCGTAACTTAATTCGGGAATTGAACTTTTTTATAGGTAAGATTTATACGGAACCCTCAGTGCGCGTTTCACTCGCACTTACCCGGTTTTTAATTATTATGATAGGATCGCACTTGACCACTATCTCACTTGATGGTAAGCGATGATGTGGTCGATGATGGAGCTCGCTTGTCAAGAAGTAACCTGTTCATTCTTGACTTAAAGACCTCAGCATATGTTTCAGCTCCAAAATACAAAATCTTTGTCCAGAAAAATCAATTCGATTAGTTTGAGTAACAAGGAGATGGTACACTAACTAAAAAAAGAACGAAAATGAAAAAGGATTCTTAAGGGTCACCGCACAGGGGCCACAAAACAAAGCCGCCACAAAAAAAACGCCGCGACAGGCATATTTAACGAACGCCGCCACAAAAGGAAGCTAGAAGCTGCTTCCAGCCGGTGGCGGTGTTTTTTTGTGGCCCGTGTGCGGCGGCACTTAGAGATAAATTCTGTAAATATTTTTCTATAAACTGAATGAATAAAAATTATGCAGACATTGAAACAAACAACACAATTCTTCAACAGCAACCACAAACGGATTTTGTTTTGAGTTAAGAAACCGTATTTGCCAAATTATCAGAAAACTCCTCTCGCTCTGGGTATAGCTAGTGGGAGTGTCAGACTTCTACTGACTAAAACCCATTAATATTTCTGTATTTGCTCTTTGCGTTCCAGCGCCACGGTAACTCTTTCGAACTATATCGCAGCCCTACAATAAACAGCTCAGATTCGTCCGGTAGCAGTCCGGACCGAGCCCGAGTCGTCGACGGTGCGTAGTGTTCCACGCGTGCCTTAATGAGATGTCAGCGAAACCATTAGGACCCAGAAGGGGTCGAAGCTTACTGGACCCATGGGTTAACTTCTGAAAAGGAAACTCGTAGTTCTGAAACGAAAAGGGTAACTGAAGGAACATAGGCGTTGTTTTAGCTAGTAAAATTCTGATACACCCTCTCGCTCTGCCCTAGAGCGGGAGAAGTCATTAATGATATCCCACCTCAAAAAAAACAGATTATGTTAAATAAAAGTGAATTCGAAGACGATATAACTTTATTTGATTTTCCGACATCTTCCCGACGACTTGTGTTTTGTACAGATAAACTCGAATAACACCACAACATGTAATGACGATCGGATCCGAGGAAGAGACAATCAAGATCGCTTCAACAAACCCACACTGATACAAATCTCATTTCCGAACAAAATCCGCCACATTTCTTTCAGGAGCGAAAAGAGTCGAGTGTCGACATGTCTGCATTACTTATAGGAAGAATACACTCTCTATTCTACTGGCACATTTATTTGAGTCTGTGTTTCCTGATAGCTACAACCTGGGGATCTTTAAGTCAAGAGTGAATAGGTTACTTCAAGGTAAGTGCGCTCCATCTTCGACCACATCTTCGCTTTCCATCAGGTGAGATAGCGGTCAAGCGTAGTCCTATAAATAATAAAACAAATAACTTTGTATAAAAATGTGCAATAATAGTACAAGCCGAGAAAAGTAAAAGAAATGCATTTGCCACGGCGGAGCCTACATTCGGATTTAGCCCAAAAGTGGGACATTATAGGCTGATATAATTATAATATTGTAGATTAAAATATGCTAATAATATTGGTGTATCTGGGGTCTAGAGCTAGTACTCAAGCAGCAGGTTCGAAGTTTGAAACTTATTCAGTGTTAAAATATATTTGAGTTTTGAACTATTTATTTTTTAACTCCTCGCGCGCCAATTGTACATACGTCTGTACAACTTGAATGACCTTGAAAAACGCTTTAAATGCGTCGTACTGTACATACATGTGTACGAAATTGATGAACTTTATACCTTCGTTTTTTCTAAGGTCTACACAAGACTTCGATTTTTTTTCTTACTTTTTTGGTGTTTTTCTTAAAAATCGCGCAATCACGTAATAGTAAATTATGAGATATGACTTTTTTCTAAAAAAAGACAGGACCATCCTCATCACAACACACCAAAATAGTAGTTATAAGTCAAACTTTTTAAATAGTTTTCCTAATTTCCTGACAGGCATTTTACTGTCAAAGTAATAAAATTTCAATGACATACTGATCGTGCTGTTGAGCTTCCATTACAAGTGTTTTAAATAACATAACGATGACCGTTTAATAAGCTTATTTAATCGCTGAACATAAACAGCTTTTAAATTATTAAAACAGCTTTTGATGTTGAATGGCGGTCGACGCAAAACTTATTGACATCAATATTGTCGTTCACACCAATTTACACGCGCGTCCGCCGCAAACACTATCAATAATATGCGTGGCATATTAATGTAATTATGACATTTTACTATTATTTAGCACTTTATAGAAGCTTTTCAAAATTGTTGCACTCTCGTGGCACGCAGCGAAGCAGATTTTAGACTCGCTTCAGGTCTTATATAGTGGCACAATCGTAGACACTTTACGACAAATAAGGTAGTTTGTAGCTACGTAACAAAATTGCGATAGTTTTGTTGACGCACTATGAAGTTGTAGCATTTTAGTAGACGCACAACAAAAAGAAAGTTTTTACGTTACTTTCCCAGTATCGTTTACGATAACGTAGCAAATCTTAGACTTGCTACATAACGTAGCACTTTCGTAGTCGCGCTACAAAAACGTAGCACTTTTGTAGAATTGCTACGAAAACGTGGCACTTTCGTAGACTTGCTAAGAAAACGTAGCACCTTCGTAGTCGCTCTACAAAAACGTAGCACTTTCGTAGTCGCGCTACAAAATCGTAACACTTGGTGACGCGCAACGAATCGTAGCGCTTTCGTAATTAGTACGTTTACGAAAGCGCTACGGATTCGATATTGACACGAGATTACTAGTCTAATTCGATTTAGCGCCACGATTTGCTAAACGATGATACTCGTAATTAGGAAACTTCATGGACTTACGTGCGTTCATAGTTGGGTACAAAAAATATAATTTTACAACGATTTAATGTTATTTGTTCTGGATGGTAATGGCTTAGCTGGTTAAGCTACTCATGCCGAGGTCGATCCGGAGATGGGTTAAAAAGTCCCCAAAGCCGTTGGTCCCGGCTGTTGTTCATAGTTCTTTGACAGTCATTACGGGTACTCAAAAGCTCGACATAGTCTTACCAAAGGGGAACCGTATTACCGAGTAACTGGATAACTTTTGTTTTTTTATTATTTAATTATAGTTTCATTCGATTTTTATTCATTGATTGACATAACTTAATAGCAATTTGATTTATTTAATTAAAAATTTCTAGTGTCAGTCTACCGGCGTTCCTGTCTTCGGTCCACAGCACTCAACAGTTAATCGAAAGAATCTTAACTCCATCACTGGTTGACTGGGAGGTGCCGTGCTTGACCGATGCCGTGAATGTCTGGAAAGTGGCTTGCCCGGACAAGGCGTTGCCCGAAAATCCATCTTCCCAGAGACAGTGGGATGAGCCGCTCTGCAGGTTGGTACGGAATAATCTCATTAATACGTCCACCAATACTGCTGAGCGTGCCCGCCTACTGCCTGTGGGGGAATGGGAGTCGGGTCTCTGGCTACAGGCTCTACCGTCACCCAACATAGGTACCATGCTGAGTGACACCACCTTCCGGATCGCTACATGCTTGCGTTTGGGTGCTCCTAGTGGAGCTCCACATCGATGTCAATGCGGTGAAGCAGTCGACCGCCTAGGACACCATGGTCTGTCCTGCAGTAGAAGCGCTGGTCGGATAGCACGGCATGCCAGCATTAATGACATCATCCGCCGAGCTCTCGTCATCGCCGGGGTGCCAGCTGTTTTAGAACCTATAGGCTTGGCACGTGACGATGGAAAGAGGCCAGACGGGATGACCATAATGCCCTGGAAGTTAGGTAGGCCTTTGGTGTGGGATGCAACTTGTGTCGACACCCTTGCGCCATCCCATCTTCTGAGTACGGCAGGCTGTGCTGGGGCGGCTGCTGCAGGTGCAGAAAATCAAACGGCGTAAATATAATAACCTTATCGGTAGTTACATGTTTGAGCCGTTTGGGGTTGAAACACTAGGGCCATGGGGTCCGAGCGCTCATCGAGTTGTTCGTGACATCAGTAAACAGCTAGTCGACTCTTCGCGTGACCAGAGGGCTGGGCTTTTCTTCAGTCAACGAATCAGCATTGCCATCCAACGTGGCAATGCTGCCAGCGTTCTGGGCACTTTTCCCATTGATATCGATGTGGATGAATTTTTTGATGCCCAATAAGTTCTTTTTCTACCCGTTTGTACATATTATTAATTTTTAATTTGTATATATATCTATTAAGTTTTATATCGAACTAGAAATCCATGTATGAAATATTGAAACATTTAAATAATGTAATTTAACTTATTATTTATTTAATTATTATTATTTTCTTCTTATGATATTTGATTTTGACATTAATTTAATCGATAGTTTTTTTTTCTGTTTTTTGTCTGTAATGTTTAAAAAAAAAAAATTTTTAGTGTAATACGATTTCATTTTAATGCAATATTATGAAATGTAATGTTTTGAATTTCATTTGATTTAATTTTAGTTGTAATGCAATTCTGTATTTCTTTCTTACTTTTTTTTTTAATTCTTGTTTTTATTTTATTTGTTATTACTTCCTTTTTGTTATCTTCTATACTGAAAACCTGTGCTGTCGCATAAAACCAACTGCATAATGTGTTAATCACCTGGGTCACCAAGATACAGGCTTCGCCTAGTTTGGGGCCCACGGCAATTTCTATAGTGTACTGTCTGTCTTATTCTAATTGTTTAAATTTTTATTTTCTTACTAACTTGTGTTTATTTGTATTCATATTTTGTATTCATACATTTATTTATCTCAGGACCCTGAGGTCCTGGACCTTCGGAAGGCGTACGAGGAGCCGAAACCAACTCGCAGAGGCCCTTTAGACATATTTAATGGAACGTGATACCATCCGACGGATAGCCCTGTACGCGCTATGCTAATTGAACTCATGGACTACCCCCGGTTGCAAAATATGGAAAACAAAGACAATAGGGCTATTGTTTTATATATTTTTTTAATGAATTATTATTATTTAGTTCAGATGCGCAAATGCTACATAGAAAATAACAGTGCCTATTGCTCAGTTGGTGCAGTGGTTAAGCGATTGGCTGCTGCGCTGCGTGTTGTGGGTTTGATTCCCGCATGGGATGACTATTTGTAAGGTTTATAGATAATTGTTCGGCGGATAGGTGATTTGTGAGTTTCCATGTTTGTGAGTGCACTCATGATATAGGAGTAATTGCTAGCGTGGGAGAAAACTTAAAAAAAAAACACTGTTTAGGCTGCGAGCCGACTTCATCGTAGTTAGAAAAAGACAAAGCATATGATCTCACAAAACGTAAAGTAATAAATTTATTTGCTTTTTTATCAATAAACCGACTCGACGCATCTTTACACCACATGCCAACATCATCCTTTACTGTAGAATTGTTTTCCAAATCAAAAAAGAAGAGAATTCATTACTAAATAGAGGGTATTTCCACGAAAATTTGTATCACGCGCGCCATAACATTTACCTAAAGTAACATACTTGAGAACAAAGTAGCTGCTTATTGTCCGACGCACATTGTCGCCTTCCGCAGAGATCTCAAGCGGCGTTAAATTTAATACATCCCCGGCGCGTGCTATACGTGTAATAAGGTACAAGTATATCACATTCTTGTATAAATATGCGCCGTCGGCGACATTGTTTTAAGTAAATTCTCTTTTGGATGACCGAATTTTTCAACTAGGTCATCCCTTAAAATTAGATGGTGGACGCGAGTGAGGGCCCCTCATGAGCACACGGCTGCTCTAATGCTCACAAAGATAGCTCAGATCGATATCTCAATATGGGCCGTCTGCTCGGAACAGTGCAAATAGCGAGTTGACAAGGGAAAGATAAAACTTGTAAGTAAACTGCGGAGCACTTTGATGTCGGCTATACATAAACAGCGATGCGTGAACAAGGCGATATTCCAACGTCAAGTTTCCCCTAATACCGAAGTACACCGAACGGAACTCATAAAATGGTTCCAGGAAAATATTTGTTAAAAACGGCAGCGCGGCGCGCCGCTCACCCGCCGTGATTAAGGAACAGGTATCTGATGTTTTCCTTCCTGCGACCCACCTCTTACCTTTACTACCACACAAACGTTTCTCCCCACTAACATCATTTATTAGAAACGGGTAACAAACTATAGTTAGCCAATTTCACGAAAACTAAGTCTTAGTAATAGCTGAAGTCTCATACACTTTGGTAAATTATTAATAATAATAATTTACCAAAGGCAAAAGTTTGTTTGTATGTTTGTTATTAATTCACGCTCATACGGCTCAAAGAATTTAGATGTAATTTGGCACACGGGTAGACCAAACGCTCTACAGACATCGTACTATAGAACTTTGTGCAAGTTCTAAAGTACAGATGGATCTATTTGGGTTTAGCTGAAGAGTATCACTTAAAAAGCTTTTTTTTATTAATTTATTCTTATCATTTCATTATATATTACAAAAAAATAAAACGTAAATGTAGTGCAGTAGTTACCTTTATCTTTCAGTGAATGGGCTACCATTGGTATTCATAAAAGTAGAATGCGACTTTATGAATTGTATAATGGAAGAATTCTTGTAAACACTGCGGAGTTTAGGTTATTTGTTAGAAATTATTCGAAATTATTCAAAAAAGTATGTTCTGTTGTAAAATCGCAATATTTGATTTCCAAAATTAAAAATAGTAATAATATAATTAAAACAACTTGGAATATTATAAATAGTGAGACTGGAAGGTCCACAAAACCATGTAGTGACTATAGCCTTATAATTGATGACAATATGATTAAATTGGACTAGTTCTTTTCAGAGATCCCCATATTAACTACAAAATCTCTTAACTCGTCACCCACTGCTGCCGAGGTTCTGCTTAAAGAAAATGTTAAACATCGCGATTCCGTTTTTAATTTTGAACATGTGCCTTAAGTAGATATAATTAAAACCTTTAACACTTTGAATGTAAAAAAGACTACAGATTTATAGGGAAATTCTGTAGATGTTGTAAAGTCCATTGTGCTAAACTAGGAGCTATAACGTTTATCGTTGTAGCTCCTAGTTTAGCACTTATTTTTAATAATTGTATTGACCATGGTGAGTTTCGTGACTTGATGAAGTATAGTAAAATAATACCATTGTTTAAAACGGGTAGTACATCTGACCCCACGAATTATAGACCCATTTCAGTGCTTTAGTAAAATATTTGAGAAAATTATTTTACAGCAATAAAAAACGGTTTTTTAATAGACATAAATTATTACATACTAAACAGTTTGGTTTTACAAGGGGTCGTTCAACAACCGATGCCGGTGTTGAACTTTCAGGACATATTTATAATGCATGAGAAAACAAATGCGATGTCCTGGGCATTGCGATTTGTCCAGAGCCTTCGATTGTGTTCTCCATGAAACATTCATCAGGAAACTATATCATTATGGGATCCGGAACTCCTCCCTGGATCTTCTTACTTCTTATTTGAGTGGTAGGATTCAAAGAGTTGACGTAAACGTAAAAAGATCACCCGGGTCTGTCGTGTCAATGGGTGTACCCCAGGGCTCAATTCTTGGTCCATTTTTATTTCTTATTTATATAAATGACTTGCCTTACCTCATAAAGGATAACCATGATATAGTGTTATTTGCAGACGATACTTCGCTTTTTTCCTTTCAAAAATAGTACACTGGTTTAATGTTAATAACCTGCACCTTAATGAAAAAATAAATAAATTCATTAAGTTTACTATGCCTCATGTTAGGCTAGTGGAAACTAGAGTGCTAATAAAAGGTTATGAATTGAGTCCTGAAGATACTACAGTGTTCTTGGGCATAACTCTTGATGCTAAGCTTCAGTGGGGCCCATACATAGATAAGTTGTCAAAAAAACTTAGCTCTGCCGCATACGCTGTTAGACAAATTCGAAATCTAACTGATTTAGAGACGGTCCGTTTAGTTTATTTCAGTTATTTTCATAGTGTTATGTCGTACGGTATTCTGTTGTGGGGAAATGCCGCCGATGTACAGACGATTTTGGTTCTGCAGAAAAGGGCTATTCGTGCCATTTATAAACTAAGTCCTAGATGGAGCGTCTGCAATTTATCTCAGAGATACATTTAAAAAATATTAATATTTTGACTGTGCCATCTCAATATATCTATGAAAATATTTTGCATGTTCATAAAAATAAAAACTTATTTAAAAAATACAGTGATATTCATAACGTGAATACTAGGTTCCGGCAACCAGGCTCAAAAAAATAGGAGGCTCATTTCGATACCAATGTATACACTTTTATAATAAGCTTCCCAGTCCTATTCAGGAACTTAGCATTAATAAGTTCAAAACATTTGACTTTGCCAGAAGGCTTTATATGCTGTAAAAGTGTATCTCGAGGACAAAACGGCTTGGGATTAACCTGCTCCAGTAATCAATAATTGTAGTCATAGCTTATTTTCTAATTTTCCCATTTCATTATTATTTATATTTATGTTTTACATTGACGATCATTGTTATTTTTCAATTATGAAATTATATTTTTTTTTTTTACAATTATGACATTGTTTAATTTTATAATTTGACATTGACAATTATTTTGATATATATTGTTTTTACAATTTGCAATATTTTATTTGCAAATTTTTGTCAATTTTATTATTGTGAATGTGAGGACTATGTGGATTAATTTTTCCTTTTCTTTAATTTTAACATAATGTCTGGCAGTTATGAGTACTTTTTGCGGCCTACCCAAATGTCCTTTCTATATTCTTTAGTATTGTTCGTCAAGTCATTAAGCTCCTTAGTAGTCCTGAGTTGAGCTATACGAATATTGACAAATGCTTGCACTGACTGGACAGGTCCACTCAGAACTGTGTGGTTCTTTCTTCAAAAGACCATCTCAGACTCCAATCTGCATGGTTCTCATATGATTTGACCATTACATGTCTGTGTACGGACTTTAAAAGAGACTTTGACCCCTGAGTTTGTTTCGGTATTTCTTCTTAGGGTAGTCAGCTAAGACACACCGGCCTCATCTAGTTTAAAAACCTTTTTGAAAAAATAAATATCATTTATCATTTACCGGTAGATGGCCACCGGGTTTTAAATATTTGAAGTGTTGATTGTTGATCAAAATTAAAATATAACTTAAAAAAAACGCTGTTTTGTGAAAGTAATGAATAGGTATAGAGACATAAATAAAAAAAAAATTGTACAGCATCTTAACAATCCTGTGTTATTTAAGCCATATTAAATGGCCAAAGGGTACTTATTCTGACTAACTGAAAGAATTCGAGAACATTAACAACTTTGAAAGTAGTGTAGTCCATAATGGTTTCTTTTTATCTGTGTATGTACATATGTAAAACCAAAATTCCAAAGCATGTTTTTATAAAATACACGACGGCAGTTTTCCTAGGTCGTTGATTGTATGTACTAAGCAAACCAAATACAATCTCGTATATAACAATATCGCTAAAAGAGTACGGGTAGCGGCCATGAAATTAAAAAAAAAAAAACACTAATAAATATTATAAATGCAAAAGTTTGTATGTTCATTAACATTTCTGCGTAAAGAAGTTACAGATAAACACACACTCACAAACTTTCTCATTTATAATATTAGTGTGATAAATCCTTAAATGAACATATAAAACCAACTATAAAAATGCTACATTATGCGATGCATCGGCCGTTCGACCTTCAAATGTACGAAAGAACTTCATTTTGTGATAGTACTCTTAACATGTTTGCTATTAAATTCAACTGTCCAATTTACGTGTATGGGTGTAGATATTTCAACAAATGGTTCGTAATAAATTAGTGTAATTACAGACAGCACAGTACGCTTAGACAACTAACTTGCATCACTTGCGGAGAAATCACGTGACAAATGACGTGACAGGTAATGTGATTGCCATATATTTCGTACTTATCGTTTGGCGGAAACGAAAACTGAAAAATCATTTGTCTAAGCCAGTAAAAATCATTTCTCTAAAATATATGGTAATGATATTACCTGCCGAGAAGTCCCGTGACAAGTAGAGTGACAGAAAAGTCTTTTGTCTAAGCTTGTAACAATAATTTGTCTAAAACGTATGGCAATGACATTACCTGCCGAGAAGTCACGTGACAGGATAGGTCATTGCCACAGATATGTACTGTTTGACATATCTGTGGTCATTGCCATATATTTTGTTTTTACTTAGCATCTGGCGGAAACGCTAACTGAAAAGTCATTTGTTAAATCGTATGACAATGACATTACCTGCGAAGAAGTAACGTGACAAGTGATGTGATACGTAACAATATCATTGCCATAAATTTTGTATTTAGCGGTTGGCGAAAACGTTAAAATAAAATTCATAATGTCTATTCTATATTTATTTATTATTTATTCATCAAGTGACATTATCGAGTCAAGTCGAGTTTATAGATAGAAAGAATAAATGTTGAATAGATAAATAATCTCGTCGGCAGTTATATTTTTGAGCCGTTTGGGGTTGAAACCCTTGGGCCGTGGGGTCCGAGTGCTCACACGCTTTTTATCCAAACGCTTAGTTGACTCTTCGCGTGACCCAAGGGCTGGCTTCTACCTTGGTCAGAGATTAAGCATTTTCATACAACGTGGCAATGCCGCCAGCCTTTTGGGCACACTTCCAGTCGACAGCGATGCGGGGTAGTTTTATGACGCCATATTTAGCTAGGCATAATAGCCTTAGTGTAAAAATAAAATGTTTATGACTCGCACAAGTTGTACAGCACAAAAAAAAAGAAAAGAAAGTAATTAAAACTAACATTGTAAAACAACCTGAGCGACGTGAAAAATATTTGCTATCTCTGCATGCAGTGTTAAAGCATAATCGAGAAAAATCGTATCTGACAAAGATATTCTTGGTAACGACTAACGTATTATTAGCACATTATACTAATGAATGGGAGAAGTTAGCAGAAGTCTCGAAGTAAATAAATCCATTGTACCGTTTAACCATGCCTCGGGACTCAAGTGTCGTGCATGACCTCTCGTGGCCAGGTGACGAGCGTGCTCTAGCGACACGAGTCTCGGGGAACTCGCTCGTTAACTATTAGCCAACATATTAAACTTGTCAAGTAATTCTATTATTCTAGGCGTTATGGCACAAACTGTTGTGTTTGTGGGCAATTATGATTTAGGAATGTTACGTAGAAGATGAGCGACGACTATACTCCATCTGTTTAGGTTCATAACAAAACGTAAACAATCTTGATGTTTTTTATTTTAAAAAGTCGTATAAATAAAAGACGTATAAAGATTATTTAAATTTAGTTAATTACCTTACATCGGTTTAGGTAAATAACTGATTGTAACCATTTTTAGATAAAATTATTGGATTTTTTTTAGATAAAAGGCATATGAAAATTGTTTACATTTAGTTAAGTACCTAAACAAATGGAGTATATAAGTTGTTAGTATATACCGAAGATATGAAATAACTGCTGATACAAATGACACGTGAATATTTAGATTTATAAAAATTTACTATGTATAATAATACATACTGGCTTATGCCACCGGCTACGTCCGCGTTAGCGCAGCGGAGTTTCGCCCCGGCGTTGCATCTCCACGCGCAAGTCATGCATGTGTGCAAGGACTGTTGTTGTTATAAGAAAATGTCACCCGGGGCCCTGGGACAAAGGCAATGAATGGAACAGGGTAGGTTTTTAGTCAGTAAGAGTCTGACACTATTTCCCGCCCCACCCAAGACCGGGATTTGTCATTGGATGATTTTACCTACCATAAAAAAAGAAAATATAGCTTGTGCCACTCAGTGATAAAGTAGCATTCTATTGATGAAACATTTTTTAAATCATTCATGTAATTTTTGAGTTTATTCAGTACTTACAAACAAGAAAAATATATAAAAATGCAAATCTGTCCCCTTTACAATATTATTACTAGTTTTCTTCACTTTACCAGAATAATGTGCAAGCAGCAGATAAACTGTTATGAATAAGTTTCATTTAGTTAGAGGCTTTTATATAAAATAAACGTCGCTGTATTTATTTGAAACCCAGTTAATCTGTCCACATTGGAATACAGTATTTCCAAATATCCGTGACCAATTTAATCAGATGTTTCGATACCCGCTCACCGGAAATGAGACCGAGTAACAGATAAAAATAAAGCTGCCGAGTTTAAATGGAAAATACCAAACTGTATCTGTTCGAAGTTTTACACAGTTATCTCAAACAATTGTTACTACACTACATTAAGTTCGTACAACGTAGAAATAAGTTCGATCGATCTAAGTACAGTTCATAACTAAAGTGCTGCTAGCTAGTCGCAAATATTTACATGATTGTATGTTACAGGAACATAAACATCAAATCGCGACGTACTTGTTTTACAAACTCTATATTACGCCCTCAAATCTATTCAGTTTTATGCTTATGCTCCCACTCGCGAGTATTTCGTAGGAATAAAATAGGGGAACTTGAAAAGAATTGTGGCGGTAAATCTTTTTAGTGCAATAAAATTGAATGCTGACTGAATTGAGATGTAAAGTAGAGAAGTGTCCTGGCGATGGCGGGCCGAAACTCACACGTGTGCGAGTTTATGAGCTCACGACCTAATGTGCTTCAATAAAATGTACAAATAGGCCATTGTTTTTATACTGCTTAGCTTATTTTTAGGTAAGTCTGTTGCACAATGTAGTGAAATGAGAAGTAACGATTCGTTTGCAGGGTTATTAGTATTTTTTATTACAAAATAAACCTTAATAAGCTTCCGTACCGTTATGAGTTCTACTGACATATTTCCTGCATAAGCCTGCCGCGTTAACGCGACGTTGAATTTGATACAATAACGTTATATGTGACTTATAGAGCTACGTACTACTCCATCATAGATACTACTCTCCCAAATAAATAAGCGGTATTAACTCGTTAAAAAATCACGTAATGATTAAATCAACTTTCTCTAAATATGTATATAATTACTGAAAGAAAACAATTTAGATTCAAACATAGCTATGTACGTTTTATGTAAAAGAATTAATACAGAGAACAGATTATATTGCGTTTGGCGTATAAGACGACGGATTTGATAATTAATGAACATAATGAAACCAATTTAGGTTAATCGCTTTGAGGAAGCGCGACTGAAAGCAACGCATAACCGTAGACAGATTGCGGTGAAGAATGTTGGCTGTGCCGTCACGCCAAGCCACGCATTGCTGAGACGAGTTTGTGTTACCTTTACACAGACCTATTTATACTCAGCTATTTACGGTATATGTACATCATCATGTAGATCCTACCTTATGTCAACGTATAATTAGACCTACTATAAATGAACGTGGACCTTTCGTGCGTTAGGCGTGAATATCACGTATAAAAAGACACAAAATTAAGGCTGAAAATATTCTACACAGGCTTCGTGACTTCATTAAGAATTTCGTTCATAATATACACGATTGAAAACAATGGTTCAAATTGACAATCTGAAATATACAGATGGGAAAACAAACCACAACCAGAGTAAACAATAACTCGGTCTGAATCACAATGTGTGATGCGGTTATCTTTTATATGCCGCGAAAATAAATAAACAAAGTCCCCTACAGTGGCAACCCTGATGCTAATTTATGTATTCACCACACGCCGTCCAATTTAGTAATTTAAGCAAATTAGATAAAAAGCAAGCCTTTTTCCATCTAAACTGGTTACTTACGCACTCTTTGTTCGTGCCTGGGAGGGCTGGGAGCGATGTGAAGCTCAATATAAACGTCAAGTGCACCGCTTCAAGCCTTATTACAAAGTTATATAATTCTGAGATCAAAGTGACCAAACAAATCCTTTGATGGCCCGTGTATAGCAAGCAGACCTTTACATTGTAATGTAACTTTCTAGCTTATGGTGTTTTTATAATACCTTTCTTTGGTGGTTTGGAATAACAACGAAAAAGCAAAACCTTTTGTATAAAAGCAATTATTTTCGTCGTAGGTACTACAGCTGTGTTCAATAAATTTTAATAAATATTTACTTAACATAAAATAAATGTCTTTTTCTAGAAAACTGACACGGAAGATCTGCTTGATACTATGATGAAATTTCTACAAACAGGAAGTTGAAGATCCGGTTAGAATGCGACTTACTGTACTGCGGAAGAAAACATCAACTCAAGGGGAAATTAAGAAACCATCCGATGTGAGCGATGCCGCGGGGAAAGATAATATTGTCAGAGGAAAGAAGCCTGTAGGTATGTTTTGACAATGTATTAGCGTTAGGTACTTCAGAGAAAGAGTAGGTATGAATGTGTGGGTGCAGGAATAATTGAAATACCTACTTGAATGAGGTTATCGGTTTTGTTGTTCATTCTATATTATATACTAGCTTCTGCCGACGGCTTCACAAGCAAAACTTATGATATGAAAATATTTTTTAGCTAGTACCACTCAAGGATAGTGCAGCTACATATTAGTGAAATAATCTTCTCAATCGGTTCAGTTATAGATTCAGAGATTACCCCCTACTTAAAAACTTACAAATTTTACCCCTATATAATAATATTAGCACAGATACTGTTATTTGTGTTATAATGTTATTGTCAAAAAATGTACGGCTGCTAATTAGGTATTTTTCTATCTATCGTCTATGACAGGGCTTCCCAACCTTTAGGTCTTCGAGCGTGTCCCAAGGGATCCCCGGAAGCTTCACATATAAAAATATTTTTTCTTCCAACTATGTGCCTTGTCCTTTCTATAAATCTTAATATTTCTAAAATTATTATCAAGGGGTCCGAGGCGGTGATCGTTAATCTACTGAAAGGGCCGCGGTTAAAAAAGGGTTGGGGAAAAGCTGGTCTATGAAAAATACCGTTTTTGGCATAAGGTTTACGGATTGAAGGGGTACCATGAATCACCATAACTATATGATACAAATATTGTACATACAATACACACAAACATGCAAGCACACAGATTGCACAAAGTTTTAACTACTTATGTTGTGAAAATATTAGACCCAACTAACGTGGAGCGTGTGGGTGTGGATGACACAAACATGAACATGATGGCAAAATAATGATGCGACTTGAGCGTACTAAAAAAGTAGTGGAAAACAACAATCAAAGTTCTGTGTTAACCATGTTATCTCATGTTCTCTTTGATTCTGATTTGGTACTAGATCAATTTAGGTGTTGTGACTAGTGCTCATTGCAGAGTGTAGTTGTCTAGGGTACTAATGTTGACATCACAAGTATGTTTTAGAATCTATGTAAAACAATCACTAAAGCTTGAAATCTAAACAAAAATAAAACGAGATGAATGAGTAAACTATATTATGATAACTTCACTATAACATACATCAATGTTACATAAATCACAGGTACAAACCGAACACTACGTTATGCAGTTGAAATGACATAATACGAGCACTACAAACAAATCAGCGTGAAGACGGTCCCTAGCGGACCGCGGCGAGATCATGCGGGAGAGGGCCGGAGGATGCAAGCGGGCGAGAGCGCGAGCAGCGGCGCGCCGCCGGCGCGAGCAAACAACACGTACGTGGGCGTGCGGCGAGGTGATCGCGCGGCACAGGCAGGCGTGCGCCGCCGGTGCCACCTGGTAGTCCATGTAGTTCCCGTAGCCCATGTGGTCGCACGTGCACTGACAGGTCTCGATGTGCCGACGCAACTCTAACTCTAGCTCCCACGGCGGCTCCATGAGCGCGTTGAGGCGGGCGGGCGCGCGCCGCGGCGTGCCCGCGCCTCCGCGCGCTGCGAATGCGGCCCCGGGCTGGGCGCGGGCCGCACCTGCGCGACGCCACCTGCCTCCCCGCCCCCCGCCTGGCGCGCTCCACCATACACTGGCTAGCGCGCGGAGGCGCCGGCGATGCGGCCCTCGCAGCAAGCTCGGGGCCCTACCCCCGGAGAGCGGCGAACCGCGGCTCGCGCGGTCTGTCTCGTGTCGGCGCGCATAGCGTGGCGGCCGCCTGCCGGCTGGGGAATGCCGCGCCGCGAGCTCGGCCGGGCGCGAGACCCGGGCGGCCGGGCCGCGCCGGCGCCCCGAGCTCCACGTGACGGCCCCCCCCGGCCCGGCCGCGCGCCCGTAAGCCCGAGCGCTGCGACTCCCACCGCCGGACACGTCTTTCAGATGCACAATCGTCAACCATCAATTAACTCTGCGACGTAGGTACATTTCACGGAAATTGAATTGCAGATTAAAAGGAAAACCGACTCGCAGTCTCAAACATCGGAAACCTGATTCACTGAATTAGCGGAATATAGTTTTCAAAAGCGTTTGCGAGCTGAAAAACATTCCAATACTTATAAATGTTGGTAATCATTTGGAATACCTACGGTGATCGAATTTATCGGGGTCGAGTAGATATCGAATGGGTTTTGTTGGAAAAGTAAGTTATACCCAGCTTTTGAGCTGTGAGCAAACTTTTGTGAGCTATGTATGTAAGACGAGGCAAACCCAGCTGAAGGTATGAGAATCACGAGGGGTCGAGGGTGGCAGTCCAGGACCAGCAATGTGTCAGCTTTCCCAGTTCCTGGGACACGGTTCCCGGCTGCGCGTTGGAATCGGCAGTAGAACTTCAGTTTTAGCACAGAGTTAGACCTAATGGCATTGCTCTGCTCTCAGGAAAGCATGCCTCAAAAGGGAGGACGTCTATATTCAGTAGTGAGTGGTCGTCGCAAGTCATGCTTGGAGAAATTTTTCCAATAACACTTGAATCATTATCATCCGCTACGCTTTTCGTAACTATGCCGAGATCGGTCTTTAGTCTAACTGAATTTGGTTGACTGGTCCGTAACATTCGAATAAGCTAGAAAATACTTTACTATTTACTTGGGTAGATCTATATATAATATAGGTACCAAGTTCATAATATGTTTAAAATGAAGTGTTATCTGGCAGTTTACGTTTGAATGCGGTTCGAAAGTTAAATGTGAATCTCGTGTTGCGGTTTAGTTTCCAAGCGTTTGATGCACGCAACTCAACGCTCCCACAAATCATGTTACAATTTCATAACTAAATTTAGTTTTATGGTGGAACGCGTTTACGTCTGTTTTTATTGCAAATTAACAGCTAGAGTAAGACAGTACCTAATTTGCATCATTAGCGCCGACCATAGAAATCTCCTTTCTCATATCTATGGCGCCGAATATTCAATTGTTAGATAATTGTTGTGCTGATCTCAGAAAGCCAGATTGACCAGATCTTAGAAATTGATCAATTTCTAAAATCTGGCCACGACACTGATAACGAATAAATCTGATTTCACAGCTTTTTTTAAATAATACCTACTCGTAACACATGTCAAAAACAAGATCTTATTTAAATGATATATACTATGGCAATAATGAATAACTAAGTAAATAAGTTTCGGTTATTTTCTAACAAGATACCTACCTCCACTAGATTTACCTCGTGTTTCATGACTGGATCTTGGAAGTATACCTGCAATTAGCTTAATTTAACAATATTATTGTAACAATACATGCTAAAGTCATAAAATGTATCTACATACATAGACAAACGAAGCCAATCACTTACATAGGTATGTTACATAAATTAGTATAATACCTACGTAATACATCTATACTAAACAAAAATGTAAATTAGTATAGTAATCTTACTGTATTAATTTATAGGCAAAACTTAATTATTGGCTGGTTGAACACCCCAGCAAGTGCGAGTGACGATTCCTTATTATACACGTTATGTTCCTAACATATCCAGTAACCGTTCTGTCAGGTTATAACGCTACAATACTGTAACTATTACTACAGCGTACCTATTCTACAAGAACCTCAGGTACAGTCTCCACTGCAGGTATAAACACTATCAGTAAGCACATTGATTTTAAGTGACCTCTTACTCTATTCTTAAAGAAATGCTGCAGTAAGTAAATTAACATATTTTAAAAACATTTAGGTACCTACTAGAGGTTCAATGCAAAAAAAGCATGTTTGTCTGTCGATCGTTGATTAGAGCTGCTAAAAATATAACTTATTAATAAAAAACATAAACGTTGTATCAAGAGCCCTTTCGCAATTGATAAGTTTTAATTATAAATTCAATACATTCTTCACTCACTATCTAGCTACAGTCGACATCTCGGTAATCATTAATCATTCGTCTTGCGAACCCCGTTCGACTGAAGTATCATCTGTACAATTCTCAAGCATCGTAATTTTTATTAACGGAATTAGGACGCAGGTGGACTGGAGCTGAGAGGCTGCATGCGTGCGCAGCGGCTGCTGGCGGGGCCGCCGCCGCCGAGGCCCGCGCCGCGCGGCAGTCGGCATGAGGCGCGCGCGGAGCGTCACCGGCCCGCTGCGCCGGGCCCACCCGGCCTCGGGCGCCACCTGGAACGTCCAGGTACCTCCACGCTTCGCTACCCCACCTACCACATCATCTACTAACAGACTACGTCCCGTGACACGTCTATGTAACCTCAGTGGTCTGAGGGCCCCTGGGACTGCTAGGTTCTCAGTCAGTGTACTGTAATCACCTCGTCAAATGATTGCTGGAAGCTGGAACTCAACAGTTGGCCGAGGACTTGTTGCACGATGAACTCTGATCTTTGAATACATTAAAATGATTACCATCTACTTAAACATCGTTTAGAATAAGAATAACATATCTTTTCGCAGAAAACTCAAAATATAAATAAACATCGATATAATAATCAGTCTATAATGATTCATTTAGATTATATAGAAGCTTATAAAATGAATTATGCAAATATGTTCGTGGAGATAAACATTATATACTTGTCATATATTTATGTTTAGATCATAAAGTTAGTTGATTTGCTCGTTTACGACTATGTCCACTGATCACAACGGTACAATGGCTCTAATCTACATTTGGTTAATATACTAATATGAATACATATTTATTTTAGTGAGTCGTGAGACGACGTCGGCGTTGAATTTGTGTCGAGTACGTGACAGCCGCGCGAGGAGCCCGCGCGTTCTCACATATTGTTTTCAGTTTCAGTACGCCAATACTTTTACGCGAAGTGAAACCGAATATATTATGGTATATCAACCAGAATAGGTCACTGCAAACACATATACATATACTACTATAACATATATACTTACAATAAATTGTTTAATCAACTGATCAATGTTGTTAAATAAAAGTAAAGTTTGATCCTAAAATCTGTGGTCTTCTGCCCTCTTAGGCTATTTGCATACATTGTTTTGATATGGTCCGATAATTTATGAGATTGTCGACTTCGAAGTTTGTGGTTGGAAGACGTTGATGTGTTATGTTTATGTGTCATTTACGTGTTTAGGTGGTGAAGGGCAAGATGAGTTCCACGTGTCTATGGCACGCCTGTCGCGCGCTGTCGGCTGGCTTGCTGCTGATGCTTCTGGGGGCTGCGATGGCGGTCATAGGTAACAATATTTTTCTTCATTTCTCTAGCCTCTAAGTAATTCTATGTCGAAGGTGATCAATGAATGAGTCACCAATCATAACATACCTAGATGCCGGCTGTTGTTTGAAGATGTTTTATTTTCATTACAGGTGTCAGGAGCTATAATAATATAATAATTTTAAATTTCATAAGACATTTTTAGACACCTATGCTAGGTGATTAACCTGTTTTACAGAAGCCAGTGCCCTCTCCTGGGAGAAATACAATTACTTCTTATTCAATTAAGTTTCGCCCAATCCCATTACCCAGTTACTAAGTTGTAAGAGATAGGCAGTTGCTCCATATAAACTATTGATATTCCGCTGCATCTGCTTAGATAGCCTTTGGCTTGGCAGGTTGATTTTGCTCTAAATCCACTGTTTTTAATCTGGGGATTTACCCCTGCGAGGCTAAATTATAACAGACCAATACGACAGAATCTAGCTCACCAGTGCATTTCATGCACTAACAGTGTAATCAAATGACAAGTCGGAGGGTTGCTAACAAACATACTCGTACCACACCACACTAAAATTTTTGACATTGCTTTTAATAAAGTCTATATAGATCTGTGTGATATAGATTATAATTGTAAAGAGGTATCGTACTTCTATACATATATACTTCTTAACTTTAAGTTATATCTTGATAGGTATACACCGTTAAATTTTGATCGTTTTAATCCCGTGAAGGGTCGATTCGGTACATGAAACACTATCGATTTGTAAAGATAAAATTAGAAAATAAAGTAATTGTTTTTTAAATTCGAATTAATTTATGCATGTTTGAAATTAATTTCTTTAAATAAACGTCAGCTGGGCGAGTTTAATGATCTGTAGGTAGTTAGTACGCAACGACCTACAACTACCTACAAGTTCATTGACTCGTTTACTTAAATAAATTAATTTCGTACATTCGAATTTTAGAAAAAAGTACTTTATTTACCCGACTGCGCCAGAAGGAGGGTTATGTATTTTATCTTTACAAATCGAAAGTATTTCATGTACCGGACCGACCCTTCACGGGATTAAAACGATCAAAATTTAACGGTGTATATATACAAACTGAAAACAATAATATGTACAAACGGGGTGATGTGATGAGTGAGAGAAAGAGGTATAGTAATGTGATTGTAAGAACTTACTCAATATTTTTGTGTTATTTTTATATGTCTAATTAAGTCGATTTGTATTTATATGACGTACTATATTCACAGGTAGCATGAGGGAGAGGAAGGGGGGGTGTAAATCAGTTTCACAAGCTAAATCATAAGGGTGACGAGATCGAAAAAGTTACGAACCAGCGCTCTAAATAAATTAGAGATAGTTAAATGCCGCGCAAAAGTTCAAAAATTAAACGTTCGTATGATCACTTTGAAATTATTTATTTACACAACGAGTTTGAGTTAAAGTGTGCGAAAACAAACAACTAGTTCGACTGTCGGAACGGAAAAGTTAAGGAACTGATTGAAATCAATAGTTGAACTCCAACTGAACTCATTATGCAAACGATGTCAACAAAGCACGTTGTTTTTCCTTCTTATTTACATAGTATCAAAGAAAATTACATTTAGCACAACTGCTATTATTGAATCAAAAACTGCCTTATTATAACTTTTATTGCAGTTATAGTTGTGATATTTAATGCGCCTTTCATGTGTTTTTTTTTTGTAGTGGGTAAAATCATCCAATAGCATCTCCCGCCCTTGGGTGGAACGGGAGATAGTGTCAGACTCTTACAGTCTATAAAAACCCACCCCGTTACCTTCATTGCCTTCGTACCAGGACCCCGGTGAAAACTTTCACATTTACTCAAGGCCCCAGAGTAGGCTTCGACCCTGCTGGGCCCCTACAGTTTACTGACAACTCCTTGAGGCGTACGGGAACAGTATACACCGTCGACGACTTGGGCTCCGTCCCGGACAGTCGGACAGCCAGCTACCCATTGCTCGCCGTCTGCAAGCCCGCGCCTACGGAGGATCGGAATCTCGTCGGTGGCTGTGGAGTGAGCGCCATTGCCTGATGCGGTAGGCCTACTCCTTTGCTAGCATTACTGCTTCGCAGAAGGAGGCGACCGCCACTCCTCCTCGCTCCGGACCATGGCCTGTACCAAGGCCCGGCGCGAGAGATCACCGCCCTCGATCGCCCCTAAAAGGACACGGCGATGCTCTGTGATGGAAGCTCTTTCATATGGTGGAAGGAACATGATTAACATAAACCCATACCATAATGTCTTCCCTATTCACATTACTTCGTAAAGCGAATCATTTTCCCAACTATGATGGGGCGTGACTGCCAAACTAACCTGACGCAGTGCAGCTTGACTACCTACTAGTATTTATATAGAGCGACTACTTATCTGACTTCCACAACCTTAACCCTTGACTCCAAAATTTGACATTAACGATGCATGGTTGGCGCAGTTATTGAGAGATTGGCTGCTGAGCTGCGTGTTACGGGTTCGATACCCGCACGGAACAAATATTTGTATGGCAGATAGTTGTTTGAATTTATACGTTTGTGAACGCACCACATACAAGAGCAATTCCTAGTGTGCGGCAACGTTTCTACAATAAAAAAAAAAAAATACTAATAATGGGTTAATATGTAACCTTGGCAAGACTGATTTGCTGACTTTTATGGACTGAATCTCTAAATGACCACCAAGACCGACGGCTTGACGTGCTTTCCAAGGCACGAAGGGGTATTGATGGATGACCGGTTCCCAACCACGTATCAACTGGAAGACCGGAAAAAATTTTAGGCTTTCTGCTTCCTCCAAAGAACTTTAACGCGTAGCGCTGTGTGATGCGAGGTGAATGATATAATCATTGCAGCAAGCATTGATTTACATTTAATAAGCATTTAAAATCTTATTGTTATTGTTCATTTTATATTATTGAACTCGTTTCACAAACCTGAAATGTGAGTGCTCGAATAGGCCATGTTACTTTCGACTGTTAAATGTTGTTCTTCTCGGGATGTTATTATATATATTATTTGTTATTTTATATATATAAGGGTTTTTTTTTTATGGTAGGTAAAATCATCCAATGACAAATCCCGCCCTTGGGTGGAGCGGGAAGTAGTGTCAGACTCTTACTGACTAAAAACCTACCCCGTTCCTTCGTTGCCTATAGTGCCGGGGCTGAGCCTTCCTCTCAGAAAACGGCCCTTGACCCCAGCAGGCTTCGACCCTGCCTGCTTGCAGTTAGCAGGCTGGGCCTCTTCGGTGTGCTGACAGCTCCTTGAGGCGCGCGGGAACAGAACGCGCCGTCGACGACTTGGGCTCGGTCCGGTCGGTTACCAGACAATCGGACAGCGTGCTACCCATTGCACGCCGTCCGCAAGCCCGCGCCTACGGTGGCCGGAAATCGGGATCGGAATCCCGGCGGCGGCTGGGGCGAGCGCCCCGTTGCCTCTGCCTGATGCGGTCGGCCTCCTCCTTTGCTAGCATTACTGCTTCGCAGAAGGAGGCGACCGCCTGCCATCCCTCCTCACTACGGACCATGGCTTGAACCAAGGCCCGGCGAGAGAGATCGCTGCCGCCGATCACCTCCACGAGGGTAAAGCGAGTCTATCACATCACGAATTTAAAAAAAAAATTGCTATACAAAATATTGAAAACCAACTAATTATATTTTGAATACCTACCAAGAATTTAAAAAAGCGAAAAACATAATCACTTACCTGATACTAGGGGCTTCACCCGCACAATAGTAGAAAAGTATCTTATGTGCTGTTGCCCGACATGGTCTACCCGTGTGCCAAACATCAAACATATACTTTTACTAGATTCACTGCGAAGGAATAACAAACATGCACACTCACAAACTTCAATTAATATTAGTGTAAAAACCAATCTGCATGAACACTTCGGCACCTCTGCATTTTCGAGCAGTATCAGCTGTCATGTAGCGGTTATTAAAATAATTATACTACAAAATGAATGATTACAATTAGCTTTTTTTACAATTAAGATACAATTCCTCTTCTATAGATTCCACACTTATAAGGTCGTAAGAGTCTGACACTATTTCCCGCTCCACCCAGGGGTGGGATTTGTCATTGGATGATTTTACCGACCATAGAAAAAAATATACTTTTATAAGTGTTTTTTTTTATGGTAGGTTACCTTATGGTCAGTTTCATATTTCATTGTACCAAAAAAAAACTCTCTACAAAAAACTTATTATTGTATAAACTCAGCAGATCTCCCCCTCTATAAGCAGCCTAAACGCGCAATGAAGCAAGCATTTCAATCATGTTACAGGATTTAACATACCAAGAGTAATATGTATACTAAAAAAAGATGTATTACATATTTCCCACACCAAGTTTTCAATAGATCCGTGTCTTTTTACCGCTCCAGGCGACGCGACGTATCCCGTCAATAACAAAGAGGCATCGGCAGGGGTTGCTAACGTACATGTGTCGTATACGTGCTGCGATGTATGTGCTGCGGTAGGTAGCGCTTCCTGCCGCACGTGACAGTTTCCGGCTGGAGCCCCGGTCTGCGGCGGCGGCCCTACTTATTGATGGAGCTTCATACAACCGTCCCAGCTATTGTTGTTGCTGCGATCCATTTTGTGATTGCTGTACGCTTGCAGTGTCTGTAACTCTTTGACTTTGATATAGGAATAATTAGTTTTTAATTAATTTATTATGAAAAATTAAAACCAACTGTAAATAAAAATAACTCTTTTGGAATTCTTTGTACTAAGTACTATTAGATGATTATTTTGAAGTTCATTGTCATTATCAAGAACTCGTTGTGAGAACACATCAAAAAATCAAAAATACAAAAATATAGTCTCTAAAAAAGACACAAATAAAATTTGCTCTCGGAAATTGTATTTCCGAGTTTTTTATATTTAATAGGTAACTTTTATATTTCCGAGTTTTTAATATTTAATAGGTAACTTTTATATTTCCGAGTTTTTGATATTCGAGAACGTTTATTGTTAAATATCAAAAACTCGGAAACTAAATAAAACCTTGACAAAACACTAAACATTAAAAGTATTATAACATAGCAAACCTGTAGCAGGAATTAGAACTATAATAAGTTAATTATGAAAATTGCTTGATGATAAACTTTACCACTGTTATTATAACTCTTCTTGTAATAATTTAATATTTTACTAAGCAGACTGATGATAAAGTTCGTCATCGTTCCAGGGTACTACGCGGACACGCTGTCGGTGGCGCAGGAGGTGCGCGGCAACTCCACGGTGTCGGTGAAGGACGAGGCGCGCGGCTTCCACCTCAACAACCTGTCCTACGCCGGACCCATCGTCATGGGCTTCGGAGGTAACCAGCCTTATACTTGAACACGCATTACAATTTCACCTAGGTAAAAAAATATAATAATGTATATATAGTGTGACTGGTAATTAGTGAACGATATTTGAACACGTGATTATAGTCATAATAACAAACAACTTTTACTATGGGATCAAACCTGAAATCTCAAAAAAAATCTGCCAAGTTCAGTACATTTTGACCAGTTAGGCGAACATAAATGTAATGAACTTGGCAGGTTTTTTCGCGATTTCAGGTTTGGTCCCATAGTAAAAGTTGTTTTTTATCATGACTACGATCACGTGTTTAAGTATCGTTCACTAATTACCAGTCACCCTATATAATCTCGCGACAATCTAAGAAATCCGATTTTATAGGTATCAAATAATTTCAAAGGTTATGAGAACAAAAAATGGCTTTAAAAAAAATCTGACTTTCGATTTATCACACTTAGTGCTCCGCTTAAGCGGGGCACTTCCACCATATGCTCCACCGTGTCCTCCGGGCGGTCCGCACAATGGTGACACCCGGGCGTTTTTTCCGCACGAATCTGGTGCAGGAAATCCCCGAACTTACAATGTCCGGTGAGAACCTGAGTCATGCGGAAGGTGAGGATGCCGTGACGTCTTTCCGGCCCCTCCTCAATAAGGAGATTAACCGCCATGATTACGTCATGGCCAATGCCACTCAGTGATAAAGTAGCATTCTACTAGTGTAAGAATTTTTATAATTGGTTCAGTAGTTTTTGACTTTATTCATTACTAGCAATCATACAACAATAGAAATATTTCCTCGTTATAGTATTAGATTTCCATTTTAAAAAACAAAATGTCGCTGGCCAATATGTAGTCGCTCGCTACGGTACACCGTCCCTACGGCGTAGCAGCTCATGTTGCTACGGCGTAGCAGCGAATGTTACTACGGCGGCGGTATATTGACTACAATTCGTAGCGGCTACGCGGTTTACATTCTCCGCATCGAACAAGTACCATCACAAGTACCATGCTCTTTAAAATTGAACTAAGATTTGAAAAGGGACACCTTAATATTTCGATTTCATTTTATAATTTAGTCAAGATTAACTATTAATATTATCAGCAATGAAATTGTACTTAAATTGACAAAATAATATTCTCGTGTGGCATGTAGATAACTTTTTAATCTTATAAAATAATATTATTTATTGATTCAAGGTTTCATTGTGGTGGCAGCATGCGTGATGACGTTCGAAGCACGCGACAGTGCTGCTAAAGTAACACCGGCGCGGCCGCAGGTACGTACCAGAACTAGATAAATAACTGTACGTATTTTCCAATCGGTGCTGTTCGACGCGGCGATGTACCAAATTAAAAGGCTAAATCAAAGCTTCATGGAACGTGGTACCTACCAAAGATCATCAAGAACAACCCTCGGTTGGTGGGAAACTATTGCAATTTTTAACGATTTTGTACATTTATTTATCTCAGAACCCTGAGATCCTAAACCTTTGATAGCCGTACGAGGAGCCGAAACCAACTCGCAGAGGTCCTTTAAACACTTTTACTGGAGGACAAGAATCGTGTGCCCAAGTCCGTTTTGTTATTTTTTACTTTTTGTTTGTAACCGTTGTGCTGTGTCTGTTTCGAATAAACATATTTCTATTCTATTCTATTATATTCAGTGCGTTTCTGTAGACATTTCATTATTTAGTATACCAAAAAAAAAAGACTTCCAACTGTGAAACCTTGCGCAGGTGCATTGAGCTAGAAGTTAATAAGCTGTCAATGCTAGTAATTAACAAATGTATCAATTTTCGAATTTATCGAATATATAATATCACAGTCGGTAACTCGATTGTTATTGATTTTACAGCTATTGATTTTGCCATATAAAGTAACAATCACATTCGAAAAGTTATAGGGCTCAGAAAACAACCCAATTTGGACACCCAAGTTATCGAAACCAAAATGATTGCAAATTAGGTAATGATTGTAGAAAAATAAAATAAAAAGGTCTTGCTTTAAATTACCAATGAACCTGTATTATAGGTAGGTAAAAAGTTTTAAAACAAATTGTATTTTATCTTTTCATCCAAATGTCTGGCCTTTTTGACTCCTGTGACTCTACTGTTGACGCTCCACTTTAGACTGGCCTGTTGGTCTAGTGGTTAGTGACCCTGACTGCTCTTCCGGAGGTCGTGGGTTCGATTCCCACCCAGAACAAATGTTTATGTGATGAGCACAATCATTTGTTCTGTCTGGGTGTAATTTATCTATAATAATTGTATTTAGAAATCTACACCGTTAAATTTTGGTCGTCTTAGTCCCGTAGAGGATTGATTCGCTACATGAAACACTATCGATTTATAAAGATAAAATTAAAAAATAAAGTACTTTTTTTTCTAAAAGTCGGATTAATATACGCATATACCAAATTATTATTTTTTAAGTAAACGAGTCAATGACCTTGTAGGGAGTAGTTGATCGTTGCATACTAACTACCTACAGTTCATTGGCCTCGATCAGCTGACGTTTTACTTAAAGAAATTAATTTCATATATGCGTAAATTAATTCGAGTTTAAAAAAAAAGTACTTTATTTTTCATTTTTATCTTTACAAATCGATAGGGTTTCATGTGCCGAATCGACCCTCCGCGGGATTAAAACGACCAAAATTTGACGGTGTATAAGTATGTTTATCAGTTGTTTAGTACTCATAACACAATCTCGGCGTTGTGTGATAGTTGTGGAATATATTATAACATATTATATTATACTGTGCAGGCAATGCCGCGTCCGATGGCGCGTCGCGGGCCGGCGTGCGCGGCGGCGCGGCTCGACACGCTGGGCGTGTACCGGCTGCCGCACGCGCTGCCGCTGCCGCACGCCCTGCCGCTCGCGCCGCACCCGCACCGGCACCACCGGCCCAGTCATCACAGGTACCTCACACAAAGCAACACAACTTGGTGCCGAATATGATGACAATAGCGGTCTTTGTCTGTCCTGTACACCTTTTGGAAACCGTATAATAATAAAACTCGAGTCTGTCTCACGTTTGCAACTGAATACTCACCTCTCACCAATATGGTAACTTCTATATAATTCCCCTGGGACATCTGACGTGAGACAAACTGTATATGAATGTCTCCGGAATATTGCAAACACCGTAAGATTGTAATCAATCTAGAAAGGTTGTAAACAGTCAATAAGAACAGTATATTTTATAAAAAAAAATACAATAAATTCCATAATATATACTCGTAGTTATTCAGAAGAAAGAGTATTATCATGGCGTGAGATTTTATAAATTATCGGTGTTTGGAATAACCTAACTCGGTGACAAAAATCGTTTTTATATGTAAAAAAAAAAATACATCATCGGTATATTCCTAAAAAAAATATTGAAGGGACAATGACCACTATTGCCATATTAAAATGCACCAATATCAAGTCTAGTTTGCCAAATCCAATGCTCTCGCCTAATTTTTTTTTTTGTAATTAGGGTAATTGTTCACGTTCACCCAAATGGAAAGTGTGCTTACTTTCACAAGATTTCATTTCAACTCAGGATAATAATTTAGGATTATTTGCTGGCCTGAGCGAACTATCAATTAATTTTTTCAATCAATAAACAATCATGAAAAGTAAGCACGCTCCCTTTGTAAGAGCAATAATAAGACAGACCGTAGATTCCCAGCCCCGTAGCTTGGCTATTTGTCGCTTCAACGCCTCAGCCACGTTCACTAAACTATTCATGTCATTGCTTACCGTTTGGCGACAACGGTGCGAGAACCACCACTCGTGTTAAACCTATACCTCAACATACATTCACGTTAAAAGAATATAGAGCTGCAACGACATGTGATCATGTCGTGTACACAATAGCGCCTGATTTGTGAATGTATAAACTAACATACATCTAGCTACTGGAACCAGAAATCACGTGGCCTGCACATCGCGAGATAGTCATATACAATCGCCACTGATTACTCAAACACACTTGACAAAAGACTAGGGCGATGATGAGGGCAGTCAGTGTATATGACACAGAGTTGCTGGAGAGAGAGTGAAGATTCGCGCTCGCTTTGGCTCGGCGCCCGACCTGCATAGCGCGAGCGCGCGCGCGGCGCTGCCCGTGAGCGCACTGCGGCGGCCGCTGCGCCGCTACGCGCTCTCCGTAGACGAGCCTCCGCAGTCAGCTGTTAGGTAAAGTCACATACCTCACCAACACTATTCTTCATAAGCTTAATTTATTTTATCACTTCCGCTTAGTACCCTTTAAAACTTAAGCTTGTATGTGTCTATCCTATCCTTTACTTGCAGTTATAAATTATCGATTTCTTTAAAATACTTACCTTTTTACAATCTTCCGAATAATAAAGAAGATGCCTAGGTGGGTCACCGGTGGGACGCGGGACCAGGAACTGCGCGATTAACGTAATACAAATGAGGAGTTTCATACGTTTTTACAATCAAACAATGCTGACACGAGGTTATTGCTAACGTCGTAAGTTTATAATTAATTTTAAACTTATTAACTATAACAGACAATTTCATTTTGCGATTGAATTGCCAAAATTATGCGTTTAATCATCATGAGTATGCAAACTCCTGATTTTTTTTAAAAGCTTACGTTGTTGACAATAATTCAGTGGAACACGCTAAACTAATGATAGCAGCTTCACGCCTTTCGCGTAGTATTTTGAGATGTAAGATCCGCTAAATTGGTACCACATACATATTCTTATTTGGTTGTTGACTTGTTAGCGCCAGCGCGGCGGAGTCGGAGTGTGGGTCGCAGTCGTCGCTGGCGCTGGACCTGCACGGCAGCGGCGCGTGCGCGGGCATCACGCTGCGCGTACGCGACAACACGCGCCGCCGCCCGCTTGCGAGACAGCAGCGCCTCAGGGACGACACCGTGCATCGTTAGTAATGTCCACGATATTTAATTGGAACTTGATATTAAAATAAGAAAATGAATATGACTACCAACTTGAAAACTGTTTGCCGCACAAAAGTCTAAATTAGGCCAACTACCTACATTTAAATTCAAGTTGTACGATGCCGCCGCGCGGCATTTTGCGGCTAAAATGGAGTCACCCTTAGGTTTCACTACCAGATTATTTTTTTAAGCTCCATAAACGTGTCATGCTCCGCAGCAGAACCAATTGGACTACATTATGTAAAAATTTCAAAATAAAATGTAGATAATGTCTATATTTTTGTAGCTTAATATTAAAAATTGTATATTACTAGTTTTTCGGAAAATATCAATTCAGAGTGGCAGAGCATATTCTCCAGCAGAACCATTTTAAAATAACGGTTATTTCACACTGATTATGCACAGGTCATAACATAAACAAATGTATATTAATTGTACATCAAGATAACATCTATAATTTTAGATAAATACTTACTGATTTTTAGTAACATGTAATTTTTTTATCGGAATGCGCCTGCCATGACTATGTTAGCAAATAACAAGATTAATATAATATATTTCTTTACAATGAATAAATTAATAAATTGTGTATCAAGAAAATGGATTCTTAAGATTAAGCAAAAATAGACAAAAATGTGAATATAATTTGTTTTGTGATTCAAAAAAACCAAAATCAAAAAAATCAAAATGGTTTTATTGTTTCTTATACATTATACTGCATTACAGAGTTAGAGGTAACCCCAGTAAGTTATAAAATACACTTGTGTTGGGGCTATCTCGCTATTTCCCTTACTACTACTTATATAATGTTGAGACCTATATCATATTTACGGCTAATAATTTAATTTTAATTTACAATTTAATTCACAATTTAAATTAATTCATAATTCTTTGCTAATATTGTCATCATAACAGTACCAGCCTGAACGACTTTTGCAGTGTGACTTATAATGTCCTACATCACCAGGTAAGCCTGAAATATCCTCCACGACAAGCCACGACAGAAACGATAGAGTACGTTCTTAACAAAGAAACAAAACATCAAAACTTATATTAATTGTAATTAATGTTGTTATCTTGATATACAATTTATTAATTTATTTATCGTAAAGAAATATATTACATTAATCTTGTTTTTTGCTAAGAAAGTCATGGCAGAGTCCGATAAAACATTTACATATTAATAAAAATCAGTAAGTATTTATTTAAAATTATAGATGTTATCTTGATGTACAATTAATATACATTTGTTTATGTTATGACCTGTGCATAAACAGCGTGAAATAACCGTTATTTTAAAGTGGTTCTGCTTGAGAGTATGCTCTGTAGCATGACCACTTTGAATTGATATTTTCCAAGAAATTAACAATTTTTTTTTTAATATTAAGCTAGAAAAATATAGACATTATCTACATTTTATCCTGTATTTTTTACATAATGTAGTCTAAGTGGTTCTGCTGCGGAGCATGACACCCATAAACTTTCTTGTAGTTTCTTCTTCATAGCGATCTTAACTGGAACTAGTTTCATCTTTTTTTTACTGACTCTTTGGCAATTCTAAAACTAAAAGACTTTAATTAGTTAATTTAAATCTGTAAATGACACAAGTTACAGTGAGTTTGTTGCAGCCACGCTGAATCTGAATACCTGCATGTCAGCAGTAGCTGATAAAGGCAAATGTCCTGTTTTGTGTAAATTTGTTTATTCATTAGTCTTTTTTATTTTTCAGCAACTCCTGTGCCAAGTTTAAACAATATAAATAACATAGAAGATCCCACTTTCAGGTAATTGTTATTAATTATTACAATGATTCTTGAGGCAAAGTCACTTACTCACGGGGTATTGGTAATCCACACCATGTCAAACACGCAACTTTCTCGTATTCCCGCGAATATTCACATGCGCCGAATATTTCAACTAGCAAAAAACTGACACGCGCAGTCGATTGCTACGTACGCGCGTGTTTCGCCTTTTTGTAGCCGGTTATTAATGGCTTGATGTGTGCTTTTTACAGAACGGACGCGGAAGACTTAAGTAAAAACAATTCAGAAGAGATATGTTTGTGCATGCAGCAAGAGGAGCGCGCGAGCAGCGCCCCGCCCGCGCCGCCCACGCATTTGTCGCCGCCGCCCTCGCCTCGCCTTTTGGTGACGTCACCTGGCCAGACGTCACCTGGCTTGACGTCACCCAGCCTTACCTCTCCCGCCACTCCACCGGAGACCTGTATCACCATCGAATCCTCGCAACCATCCGCAGAAGATCCCCCTCTCATCGACCAATGAGAACTAGCTCAGTCTCGCTCCAACGAGACGCTTCAAAATGCTATAAGACCAGTTGATTCTTGTCGATACAATTTTGTATGAATTATACAATTTTTTCAGTTACTTTGAAAAACAATGTACTGTACAAATACATAGTACATACATTACGTACCGAGTTTTCGATGTGTCTTCATAAAATTGTCGACAGTCAGTATCTATTTTTTAGACCCACTGTTGTATAGTAATATATTGGTGTACCTATTATAATATGATAAGAAAATTTACATGAACTAATAAGGCAGAAAGATGTAGGCCTAAAATTGGCGCAAACATAAGTATATCTTTCAATCTAAATATAATGGTGCCGTAGAAAAAGAACGATAAATAGAATGTTTTAAGATGATGTATTGTAGATGTAATAATTTGTTCGAGTGAACTAGTAACCAATAAGAGTGTGATAAATGGCCGAAATATAATTAAACAACAATTACACTTACCGTACTCAGTAAACATTCGTAGCACCTCGGAGCACCTAGCATCGCGTAGCATCGCGTAGCATCGCGTAGCATCGCGTAGCATCGCGTAGCATCGCGTAACATCGCGAAATGTCGCGTATCTAGGTGTCGGTGTTGGTGTAGTATTTGAATTAGGTAATGTGTTATGAATTTGTGATGTTGAAGAGAGCATACGATGTCTTCTCTGTGCACAGACGGCACCCAATATAATAACGCGTTCCACAAAATCTGATTGTACTACCTGGGGGTTATATCTCATCAACAATTAATAAAATAAACAACTAATTAATTAACTAAAATAAATGAAAACTTTTTAACAAAACAATAAACCACCGAAATATTAAATAAACGTCAAATTGAGAACCACCTCATTTTTTTTCGTCGGTTGAGCCTGTGACACTTCTACGTCAGCGTGCATGAAAGACATCGTGTGACTTAAACTACCTTGAATCCATTTGATTCAATAGGTATGTCAAACATAATAAGTGCACATGCCTTATAATCTTGTGCAAATTTAAAAATAACATAATAGTTTCACCTGTAAGTTCAACACTAGTCGATCTAAATTAAATTAGATTGTAAAACAATAATCAATTAAATAACTAAATCCATTTTAATTTATCATCCGTTGTTAAATTAAAAGACTGATAAAAGCGAATTTTATAAAAAAAAACACATAACTTTACAATAAATATGCCATTCAAAAGATATAGCGTATGTGGTACGTATATTCTCATTGCATCTCATGCATATTATTCACTTTTTAATATTTTAATAAAATCATTATATATTAACCAGTTACAGGTTAAATAAAACGGTTTTTACAAACATAAAAAGCAGTTAAACTAATATTATCCCATTTCGCAGTTTTTTTTTATATATTTGAATTGTTATTAATTGTGTTCCATTTTTACTTTTGGAACTGTAATAATAGCGGAGTGGGAATAAGTGGACATAAATCGAAACTATTTAAAAACTAACAGGTACTTACTTTCTGGTAGTTAAAATATTTGTACCTATATATAGCATCTGTACGACATTGGATTAGAGGCTCAACTAATTCTGAACTTAGCTACTCCGCTATTCGTATTCCTACAATACAGTGCACAGTTTCGATATGTACCGAAACACGAATCCTTGTAAATTATAATCACCCATAATGTAAAACTGTATAGGAATTGCGAGCTAAGTAGTAGTTACATAAATAGATGTTATTATAAACTGACAAACACATAAGTGTAAGTAGTGTACTTTGTAGTTTATTTTGTGTAGGTACATAGACAATATGTACTATTTATAAAGCAACAAAAAAAATACATTACACATAAACTTATGAAATTATCGTAAATCTATATAAAAGTAAATTTTCATCACGTCTGACGAATGTCCGCACCGATACTTTTGTACTTTGAATGATTTGTATTTTGGGTAACTGTCCTTGCTCTCAGACCACAGTATATCAGGTTTTGGGCACGAATTTTTACTATATGTACGACTTTATTCATTCGAATTCGTCTATAAATAACTATATAGATTGTATATTTTAATAAATTGATTGATTAGGTTGGAACAAAACATTTTTCGGGTAATATTACAGGAAGGATAGGAGGGAATCGGGTGGAAATGATATCTCTTGACGAAGTAGATACTTTGAATCTTAATTGTTACGTCCAAATTCTATACCTAAATTATTCATACAGGTATTTTACGTAATCACAGATATTTGACGAAAATGATTTTCTTTTACAATTAAATTAATTGTGAAAATAATATGTATTGTGAAGATAATAATTATTATGTAAACTCGCTGAAGGCCTAACCTGAAGTAAACATTTATTTTTACTATTATGTTATGGAGCGTTGCGCAAAGAGTGAGTAGTGTTAGTGTATAGATGTGATGTTGTTGTGTGTATAAAGTGTGGAGTAGGATTACGCACCTCTACAAGATTGGTTCCATAACAAAAATAAAAACAAATAAGTATTCAATTAGTTTTCTGTTACTTTCAGTAAACGTTTTATTTAAAACAGAATAGTTTTAAACCAGTAAAGATACACGAGTTTCTTTGCCGCACAAAGAAAAAACAAAAAAATATGTAACAAAATACATAGGTACTACCTACTTATGAGTAATGGTTTAAAAACTACTGAAATCTATTATATAACTGATTCCGAGCAAAGTCAAGTCGTTTACGCTATAAAGTATACGTTTAGAACCCGTTCACATGGGTAACATTCCACTGACCAACCACATCTATAGGAGATTTAAAAACAAATTAATATGAAACTGTCATACGATCCCAAAATGATAACGTAATATAGAACTTGAGTACCGATTAATAACGAGCCTTTAACTAAATTCAAAACAATACTTATATGATTTAGAGCCAGTAATTATTATCTGGCGTCCGAAGAAAATTTCGATTTCGGCCAACTTCAGCCAAAATCTGGCTAACGGTCTCGCTGACAGTAATGGTTTGCAGTATTGATCCCATACTTGGTCAGCAGTTAGATGCAGACTTGATTTGTGCTCGGATAATGACTCGTCTATTGTGTGGGGCTTATACATACATTACTGGCAAAATGTGGGCGCAGCATATTATTAATTAGAGCTGAGTGTTTTAGTCTGATAACTTTATTCGAGATGTTTTTCAGTATAAGTTATAACAAAGAAATTTATATTCCTGTTTGGATATAAATTAAATAAGAGAGGCGCGAAATATTCTTTTTTGTTTCGGTTACGGCTGAAAATTATATTTTGAATGGACACGAATATTATTGTCAACAGCTTTATTTGAAAGGTACATAACGAAACATCAATTAATAGGTGTACCGTGTAACTATTAACTACCCTAATTGATGATATAGAATTTACAAGGGAGGTAAAGGCATAGTTCTATCTAAAACTAACTCCTCGGCAAATCTGGTGGGTATCTTATGAGAATGGACGATACAGTCGTGTTGTGACTGATCCGTGGTATAATTGTACTTTTGTATTATAATAAAAACTTAAAAAGCGTTTTATACGGTCTGTAATTGTATAGAATTCTTGTATATAAGTATGTAAGTCATTTTATAAAATTAGCAATGTGTACTCAATCCAAATGGTTGTTGTGATGTCTATTAAAATTGTTGATTATTTACTTTGCTTTATTCAAATCCTATTAACTTGCCTATCTCATCGTCTGTCCTATTGTTGCTTAGTTATGTATGCTGAGATCGGGTTCCAGTCTAAGGTGGCCTAATCAACTGTGGGAAACGGGTTCAATTGATTGCGTCGGTGAATCTGTGTTGAGGACCCATATTCCATGTCATTTCCTAGGACTTTCACCGGGCGCAGTCGCCATAACAACAGAAGATTCCTCTAAAACAAAAATAACTATCAAATAAACTCGAGTTTGATGGCACGACTTAGAATAATAATAACAACTCTAAATTAGACACAAAACAAAAGTTATTTATTAAAACTTGAATGATTGCCAGTACTTATTGAAAGTTCTACATAAAGTACCCCAAACCGCCCATCGTCACTTTCTAGTGGTGGTTGCTGAGAAGAAGAAGTCCTGCAATAAACTCCCCAGAGTCCCTAGCGACAAATTATCTGTTTAATTTATACAATAATATATTTGGCGACACTTTAGGGACGCCTGTGTCGAACAGTGGACGTCGTTCGGGTAAAATGATGATGATGCATACAAAAAAAAATACAAATAATACTAAAATGGTTTTCCAACCAAACACCGTAACAAATAGGGGCGCCGGCTTTTAGAAAACCTCATGGGTGCTCATGCTTATTTGATGACTCGAAAAAGTGGCGAAGTGTGAGAAGAGAAATTCACACGGATCGACCGACAAATAAATAAATGTCCTACTTACATACTGTGTATTTAATTACTAATTATGTTTGATAAAAATATATTAGATTTGTGTTGGTGCAGAAATCGAACCCGCGACCCTTGCGTCGGCGCTATAAACCAGTGCGATAACAGACTACGAATACGAAACAGTAATGGCTAGAAAAAAAAAAAAATATAGCCTATTAACTTCACTCGAAAAAATCATGCCATAATCCTCGTGCATCTTTAAAATGATGGCCATAGACCACAAACATTTTTATTTTTTGTTTCGCAAACAAAGAGGTTGAACAAAAAGGTTATAGCTACATTACAGCACTAGTGCGCAATGGTAATCAAAATGATACAGTTTGGTAAAAGTTGCCATTATATATCTAATTGTAGTGCAATAAGAGCCACTTTCTGAACAAGTTTAGTGTATTGAAAAATCATTTATATTCATCAATCAATCAATCAAATAATTTATTCGCATAATATGTGTAGTTAGAATGTATCTCATGCAATATACCCAAACACGACTAGGATATAATCATCACCAACTGGCTTCATCATCAGATCTGCGATGATAAAGTCTGTCTAACGAAAGCGCGACCTGGAGTTTTTTTTTTAAATTAAATTGGCAACATAATGTTACCGTCAAAAGCACATCAAAGTCTATGATTGCAATTGTCAGTATTTTGTCAAAGATTGATTTTAAAAATATAATTGCTTATCATGGGTAAAACAATAAAAAGTTATATAGGAAAGCTGTGAAATACTATGATCAGTAAGTTTAAAGAAAAACAAGAAGAGAAAGTAGTTGTTTTTTGTGGTCGGGTTTTTAAGTTAGTATGACATTATAATCTTGATCATTGTTGACTGACTATTATATATATTTTACGATATGATAGTAATTTTTCTTATGTTTATAGATAATCTTTCAAGATATTCAAGGACTGCGCGAAATAAATAAATAAAATTGAATCGTTAAGGAATTTGGAGAAAAAGCCTTTACACTTAAAACTAAGCTTTAAGAAGAAATATCTTCATTACCGCACTTTATATGTTCAAAAGCGGTCGAATTTATGTGATGAAATAGCATACTTTGAGGATGATTAAATTCAACATTTTGTGTTATTCACCTTTTCCCGTGACTTTCTTGATAGAATAGTAATATACCAATAAATAAATCTATACTCGTTTTTGTATTGTATTGGTTATTTATAGCTATCCAGTATTGTTCTACTGCTGTGCAAAAGCCATCCACTCTTTCTAATGGTCTCAGTCACTTACTCACATTCCATTTCTTAAGAAAGACATCCAGGTCGGTTGGCAAACCTTGAGTTTAGACTGTTGGATGTTAATCAAAGACCAAGTCTGTATACATCATAGGTCCAATGAGGAGATTACACATGTCCATAAGCTTACGCTTTAGTGATATGGGCAAAGTGCCCTTAAATAGTTCCTTGATGGACTGAACTTTTTCAGGTATTTTCTGTTCGACACGTTATTTCTTTGTCTTACCTGGCCCAGAAAGAGACTACTTGGCCCAAGTAGACAATAATATATTTTAAGACGTATTGTATATTATGTCCGCCTACGTGTACGTTTCTTTTGGAGCTGCTGGTTATGATTTTGGTCTTCAACATTTTTATATTTAGACCAACCAGCATTTGCTGTAGGAGAGAACAGGACAATACTATCAGAGAAACGCAAATTACTTAACTTAGCTTCGCTGATGACAATGCCCTTCTCTTCCCATACGACTGCTAATGTCTGAAAGAAGTGGTGAATAACTTTGGGGACAACGGGACGCCCTGTTTGACTCATTTCTGTTTGAAACATAGAATCTAATCTCTCTAACTTGCTGGAAGAAGTATGTGTGGATTCTATTTTTTGTTTTGTAAGGGAATTAAGGTGTAATTGGGGTGTAAGGAGGAGCACATAACATCTAGCCTCCTCAAAAGTCAACCTCACCTGCACGTGGTACACCCTGCTGCTCACGGACGAGGCTCTGACGACCGACGTATGGCGGGATATCCATTTAGTATACCTACTGGGGAGCTCAAGAACGTGGAAGTTCACACGAGGTCTCCAGTACTATTGTTGGCATCAGTGCAGGATGTCAAGTCAGGGTGGCGGCGGACGAGTATTTCATAAGTATACCAACGGCGGCACCCATAAGCTAAGTAAGCTGGCTTACTGCGCGCTTATCAACCCGCATTAGACCAGCGTGGTGAGCTATATCGTCTAAACCCCTTTCCTAATGAATCACACACGAAGCTATCCCCAAGTGCCCGGCGGCTCCGGGGGGCTCCATGTTATTGGCAGTATGCCTGGAACCCTTGGAGACGGGGTTAATAATCTCCGGGTGGGTGTCTCAAACTGCCACACGACTACTGCTAGCCACAAGGACTTCGATAAATTAAACATACTGACGTACAACGTTCGCACCTTAAAATCCGATGATCGACTGATCGAACTTGAAAACGCCCTCGACTACATTAATTGGGATATAATGGGATTATCGGAAGTAAGACGTGACGGGGAAGATACTCTAGAACGCACCAAAAATGTATTTTATTACAATGGGTGTCAAGGAGGTCAATCTGGAGTCGGGTTCCTAGTCTCAAAAAAGTGGAAACATAACATCCTAGAGTTCAAAGCGTATTCCGATAGAATAGCTCTGCTTAAATTCCAGATAACGGAAAAGAAAACACTCACTATCTTCCAAGTATATGCTCCTACATCTGCGTACTCAAATAAAGATGTAGAAGAATTTTATGACATTCTTAATAAGGCATATGTCGAGCAAGAAGGAACTTGGACCATCGTTCTAGGTGACTTTAATTCCAAACTTGGTCCAGGTACAAACCACGATAATCGAAACATCTTAGGGAAATATGGTCTTGGTGCTAGAAACTTACAGGGAGAACGACTAATTCAGTTTGCTTATGGGCAAAACTTAAGTATTAGTAATAGCTTTTTCTTTATGAAACCACAACGTCGATGGACATGGGCTTCTCCCAATGGAATCACGAAAAATGAAATCGACTTCTGTTTGGCATCGAATAAACAGATAATCATTAAGCTACAAATTTTGAACCAAATACGATACAGCTCAGATCACCGACCCCTGCGTGTAGTTGTCAGGCTCAGTCCAAAAATTCACAGAACACAAGTTATTCGTGACACCATAAGACGCTTTGATAAAGAATTTCTGATTTCCTGCAAGGATAAATTTAACGTCGAATTAAAAAATAGCTTTTCCCTGCTGCAAAATATGGACACAGAAGACGTAGAGGACCAGTATACAAATATAAAAGAGACAATCAAGACAGCTAGCCACAAAATAAAACCACTAAAGCGAAAACATTTCAAACTCGGCGACACAACTCTAAAGTTAATCGAAGAAAGACTTACTGCGACACATGGCTCACAACAATTTAGGGAAATAGACAAGAAAGTCAAAAGAAGCATTCGAACGGATGTACGCCGCTACAATGATAGATTAGTGCAAGTAGCTCTTGAAACCAATAGATCCATTAAAATTGCCAAAGAAGGTATACAGAAAGGACGATCATCCATCAACAAAATCAAAGACAGTTCAGGAGTTACACATTACGGTAAAGATCAAGTCCTAAATATTTGCACCAACTTCTACAAGCAACTGTATTCCCAGAGTATTAATGTCGCTCCCTTTCAGAATACCACGTCTCCCCCTTCGCCAACCACAAATGTGCCTCCAATTACAGGCTACGAAGTACATTGTGCACTGCGCAGTATGAAGTACTCAAAAAGTCCTGGTGAAGACGGCATCTCTACAGAAGCTCTTAGGACAGGAGAACCAGAGCTACTTCCTAGAATCACTAATCTATTTAATTCCATACTCTATGCTGATACAGTCCCCAAAAATTTTTGCCATTCACTGATAATACTTTTGCACAAAAAAGGTGATAAAAATGATATAAATAACTATCGTCCTATTAGTCTTGTTTCGCATTTATATAAAGCGTTTGTGAAGGTCATCGAAAGCCGCATCTCACAACAACTAGACTCCCACCAACCTCCAGAACAAGCTGGATTCAGACGAGGTATGTCTACCACTGATCACTTGCACACCTTAAACCAAATTATGGAAAAGTGCAACGAATTTAATATACCTTTGTATTTGGCGTTTGTCGACTATGCAAAGGCTTTCGATAGTATTAACCATGATGCACTTTTCACCGCTTTGACCAACCAGAACATAGAGCCCACCTACATCAATATACTAAAGACCATTTACGCTCATAGCACAGCTTCAATTAAAATTCATAATGCAGGGCCAACCTTTCCAATTAAAAAAGGAGTCAAGCAAGGAGACCCGTTATCCCCAAAGCTCTTTACTGCCACCTTGGAGGAAGTATTTAAATCCCTAGCACAGAACAGGTCAGACAAAGGGTTAGTCGTCGGTGACAAGAGGCTATCAAACCTACGGTTCGCCGACGACATCGTACTTTTCTCTTCTTCAGCAGCGGATTTGGGTAACATGCTCGCAGATCTTAATAAGGCAAGCCTCGAGATTGGGCTTCGGATGAACATGTCGAAGACCAAACTCATGACCAACAGCACTAAAAGGAGACTGTACATTGAGGGTGGGGAGATTGCATATGTCCAGGATTACGTCTATCTTGGCCAAATAGTTTCCTTCGAGGCGCGACAAGATAAAGAAGTTGCTCGACGCACTGAGAGTGCCTGGAGGAGCTTTTGGTCAATGAAAGATCTTCTCAAAGGAGATCTCCCGCTATGCCTGAAACGAAAAATTATGGATATGTGCATTCTCCCTATACTTACGTACGGAGCAAAAACTTGGTCTTTGACACTTCAGCAGAGGTCTAGGCTCGAGGTTTCACAGCGAGCCATGGAGCGCAGTATCCTGGGTGTTCGAATTTCCGACCGCGTAAGGAACACAATGCTGCGCACCAAAACTAAGATAAAAGACGTTACCCAAAAAGCTGCTACATTAAAGTGGGATTGGGCCGGACATGTCTGCCGCATGTCAGATGAGCTGTGGGCTAAAAGAGCCACCTATTGGGTCCCGATAAACGCAAGGCGACATCGCGGCAGACCAAAGCGAAGGTGGAGAGATGAGCTGGATAATTACCGGAGGGACTGGCCCACAATGGCCGAGGACAGACGTGTGTGGAAAAAGGAGAGGGAGGCCTTCGCCCAGCAATGGGACATTATAGGCTAAAACTAAACTAACTAACTAAGGGAATTAAATATTTCTGAGTGTGTGATGCTGTTAAAAGCGTATTGGTTGAGTATATTTATTTCTAAAAATTTTGTGTTCCTCATATTAGGTATATAGTTCGTCAAAAAGAATTATACGATTGTCGCAAATACAAAAAAATACTCAAGTATCAAAAAATTTTTCTCCTAGTATGACAGTAATACCATATTCAATATTTTTTGATTTGACCTCATTTTCTCAGGTCGCGCTTTCGTTAGACAGACTCTACTATTTTTATTAACACAAGGTTTCGCTTGTCTCGGTTATCTGTGAGTTTATGAACCATGTGAGTTTTTAGCATCGATATATATGTACTACGCACACGATAAGATAGGTCGATGGTTTTTAGCCATCAGCGGTCTTCATCAGTTTCACTTCATCAAGGGTTTTTTTCTGAATGACCCTTTGACTCTTAAAGATATTAATAAAATTAATAAAAAAAAAATGGTTTCAATCTGGAATTATAACCGTACAATTATCGCACAAAGATTTTTTTATTTTAGGGAATAAAAAGAAGACACACGGTGCCAGATCAGTACTGTAAGGAGAGTGCCCCAAGTCAGACCGGTGTGGTGTCCTACCCCCTAGCCAAGTTACAATCGTTTCGTTTAGCGTGAACGCTTGGAATTGGCCATGCCCACAATTCCTTTATTCTGACCACGTAACTGAGCGTTGAGATGACGTCAGAACAAAGGAATTGGGAATTCAAAACAAACTTTCACACTAAACGAAAAGATTGTAATTTGTTTAGGGGGACAGGAAGACCCTCGCTCTTGGTCTCGTAATGGAATTGAAATAAGATGCCCCTTCAAAGTGAAGAAACTAGCGATCAAAATTTTCCCTGCGGTTCTCGATCCCTTCACTTTCGTAGGCTTTGGTTCGTTTTGAAACAGCCAAACTGTCAACTGACGCTTTGTTTCTGGATCGTATTGATAAATCCAGGATTCGTCACCTGTCACAATGTCGCAAACGTGGCGCGACGAACCTGCTTCAAAGTTTTTAATTATATTACGGCACCACTCCACAAGGGCCAACTTCTGAGCTATGGTGAGGTTATGCTGCTCCACAACCTCACCTTCGCAGAACGAGGCGACCACCAGCCACTCCTCCGCGCTTCAGACCATGGCCTGTACCAGGGCCCAGCGCGAGAGATCGTCGCCGACAATCGTCCTCACCAGAACATGGCGATGCTCTGCCCAAGCGGGGCACACCTCGACCGTGTGGTGTCCTCCGGACGGTCCACACAATGGCGAGAGGTGACAACCAGACGACGGTTCCGCACGAATCCGGAACAGGAACTTCCGGAACTACTCATCAGATTTTAGGCCACATTTAAAAACGTAGAAAATCATCGCAAGAAAATGTTCTCGATGCAGATCCATTTTTAAACGAGACGATTTGGCTCTCGAAAAACTGTGGAGGGAAATTCAAAATTCGAACAATGGTATTTTTACTTTTAAATAACTAAACTTTTCAAAATAATTACAAGTGTGTTACAGTGCCTTATACATAAAAACGTTTTTTTGCAAAACTTTTTGTATAGCCTGGGTATATCACATCGACCAATCACATGTTTACCGGCGGCCTATTTTCCTACATCAATCGATTGCCCCCACGAAGACAGGGCGCTCCGTTTAAACGGAGAAGAGTTTCATCGTATGCTCCACCGTATCCTCCACCCAATCCGCACAATGGTGGCGCCCGAACGTTCCTTCCCCTTGAATCTGAAACAGGAACCTCCTGGACTGGCCATGTCCGGTCAGGATCTGCGGTGGAAAGTAAGAACGCCGTGGTGCTTCTCCATGTACTCCTCAAAGAAGTACTTAATTGTATAAAAAAAATTGTAACTTGTACTGAGGGGCTTCCTATAAATACATTACATCCGTATTAAAGCTTTAAACACATTACGAACTACATCAACAGAAATCTCTGCCCGTGTGTGAGCCAAATCTCTACTAATCCTATCAAAGGTGTCACAGTGGATAATCCAGTGAATCTGGTTAGCAAGGTGTCATATAAAAGCAAAGGGCGAGCTGTGACGGACAGCAGTCAGTCAGTGAGGTGGGCAGTCAGGCACACTACCGAGGACTGCTCACTCCTTCCCAACATTCATTCAACATGTATAATCAAACAGAAAATTCCTACTATGAAGCGCACTTTGCTCCTTTCAAGTAAGTAAAAAATTTTTGATTAAAAATAGTACATTTTGATACAAGTGTAGAAAATTTGTCATTGCAACTGAGGCAGAATTCGCACGAGCCGTAGGCGAGTGTGTTAAAGAACCGAGGGCTGCAGTGACAAATCGCTGACTGCATTTTTTTTCTACTCGAAATAATCGATTGTTTTTAATTATTGCTGTGCAGGTCGGGAGGGGCGAGTGGCGTGGAGATGCTGGGTGATGGTCTCACGGGGGACGACTTGGCCATGGTGCCAGAGCACTGGCTGTCGTTCCCTGCGCCTCCGGCTAGTGCACACACTGCGCTTGCGCTGCTTTACATATTTTTTACTGCGGCTGCTTTAATGGGCAATGGACTAGTTATTTTTATATTTTCCACGTTAGTTTAATCAAAGAAATATATACCTACCTATGTACCAATTTACTGTATGGGGCCAACTAAATTTATCTGTTACGTACCATCATACCAAGAAAATGACTAGGAATTAAATTCACTTTTTATTTTTCAGAACAAAAAGCTTAAGAACGTCGAGCAACCTTCTAATTCTACAGCTAGCTATTTTAGACTTCATAATGATGGCGAAAGCCCCAATATTTATATACAATAGTGCAATGCGAGGCTTCGCTAGCGGAACCTTCGGCTGCCAACTGTTTGCATTGATGGGCGCATATAGTGGCATTGGCGCAGGCATGACCAATGCTTGCATTGCCTATGACAGGTACCTACCCATTTGGTGAACTTTAAACCTTTCTCAATTAAGGGCCGAACACACAGGACAGGATACCTCAACACACCGTGTACATACTATATGTTTTAGCCCCTAAATCAATTTTGTGTAGATTGTATGTACTGTTAACAATATAGGTAGAAGCATGACCCTTTCAGTTTAAAATGACATAATACGAGTACTATGTTTTCTTCTTATTCTCCGCATGATAATAAAATAATAACGTGGCGCTTTAAGAAGCAATTTGAATATTATTACAAATACCTCGTCAATACGGGTAGGTAAAGAGTCTGTGCAATTTAGATATTTATCGAGTTTCATTTCAGGCATTCGACAATCACTCGCCCTTTGGATGGGCGGCTGTCCCGCGGCAAAGTTCTACTGATGATTGCATTTGTCTGGATCTACAGTACACCATGGGCTCTACTACCGCTCTTCAAAATCTGGGGAAGATATGTTCCTGGTACGTTCGTCTTATACCTACTCTTCTAGTAATTTCTTAAAATATTTTTTTTCCCACGCTAATATTTTTTTTTTGTTATTTTTATTTCAGAGGGTTATTTGACTTCTTGCACGTTTGATTACTTGACGAATACTTTCGATACTAAATTATTCGTCGCGTGCATCTTCGCCTGCAGTTACGTCTTCCCCATGTCGATGATCATATATTTTTACAGTGGAATCGTAAAACAGGTGTTTGCACATGAAGCTGCTTTGAGGTACTGTTTCGTAAGCCATATTTTATCAATGAAGTTCTAATAGTGCATAAAACAAAACTGTCCATTTTTGCACTTGATTAGCTCAAGCTAATTAACATATTTAATATCACCATTGCGTATTAATATATTAAATATCACCATTGCACCCGTGCGAAGCTGGGACCGGTCGCTAGTAGCTAAAAAATGGAAGCAAACACAACAAATTATTATGTTTTATTTATTTATGTTCGTACAAGCTTATAAAAACGACAATTAAAATACAGTTAGAAGAGCACAAAGGTGGTGTTTGTTTCAAAGATAGAGATGTGGACACAGTGTCTTTAAATAAATAAAAAATAAAAATATACACCTATATCATCGATTAAATCAAATACCTATTCTATTTTTAGAGAACAAGCCAAAAAGATGAACGTGGAATCACTTCGAGCTAACCAAAACGCGAGCGCAGAATCAGCCGAAATCCGGATAGCCAAAGCCGCTCTCACCGTGTGCTTCTTGTTCGTAGCGTCATGGACTCCTTACGGGGTCATGGCGCTTATAGGCGCTTTTGGAGACCAACAACTCCTTACGCCTGGGGTAAATATTTTAAAATACCAACTTATGACATCTGACACGTAGTATAGTACACGGCAAATAAGTTGAACTAAAATGGACGTCGTTGCTATGGTTACTGGGTGGTTACGCGCAGCCGGGGGGGCTGCGCGTCCATCCGTCAATCACTTCGATTGAGACCCGAAAATCTGTTACTGTGCATTGAAGGTCGGTTGCCATTTTGGTTTAACTTATATGCCGCGTATTATACCATAGCTCGCTGTCCGATAAGAACCAAGCAAGCCAGGGTCCACGGCACGATGTGTTGTGCTCCAGGAATACTGACAAAGCCCGCCAGGGCTGATGTTTACCAGAATTGTTTGAAATAGTTATCCTGGAGCACAGTGCAACTGAAGGAACACAACTCACTCAATCTTGCTAAACCCAGAGCGGGAGACGAGAAGCCATTGATGCCTGTCACTTGTAGGTACTACCTTTTTTTTTTTTAAGTTTATCGTCCTCGACTACTTCACATCTGTGCAGATGGTGAATGGTTTGAATGGCGGTGATGAAATCCTGGACTAAACGCCTTTCTTGATCTGGTCACACTATCACCAGACCAAAGAAGCGCTGCCAAGCAAGCAAGCGTTATTACTGAGTATGAGGTACTGAGTTCGATTCATGGGCCATCGGACAAGCTCTCCGCAGTCTTGATTTTTACCCAATCCTATCATTGGAATCAACAGAGGGCAATAAGCTTTCCACATAACTTAAGAGTTGAACAGAATTGGTTGTGTTCCTACTACTTATCTATTTATATAATTACACATATATATTTACAGAAGAAGATACATTATTACAAAAAAGAAAAGTACAAAGGAACTCCTACTTGTGTGAAATATAACGCACTCTTCCTAACACATGAATTGCGTTGTGTGAAGTGATATGTGAAAATCAAATTAAAAATAATATTCTTCATTCTAATCTTTGGTTTCTGGGACAAGGGCTATCTTTGAATGAGGGGCGAGGTCACTGAAAGGCCGAGTATGAAATAAAATTGCGACGAACATGAACCCTTGGTTTTTTTTTTCCACTTTGAGCTATTAGTCCAGGATTCACTTACACTTTTGCACCGTCAAATCGTATTGCAAGTCCACACAGACCTCGTGTCAGAAGGCCGTTACCATCTGCGTGCAGTTTCCAAATTATCTTAACTACTATTTACTTAAAATCATCACCATTTTATTTACAGGTTACAATGATTCCAGCCGTAGCATGCAAAGCTGTGGCCTGTATAGATCCCTGGGTTTACGCAATCAGTCATCCGAAGTACAGGTACCTGAAACTAGATACTTATTACAAAAAAAATAGTATCATATAAAAAGGATTTTGATACAAGTGCAGAAAGTTTGTCATTAAGACTGAGGCTGAATTCGTACGAGCCGTGTCCCTGCAGCCCTGAATCGAGGGATGCAGTGACTTTACACGTGTATCAAACGACGTTTTTCAATACACTTACGACTCTTGATGGTTGACGCATGCCTCGTGGGGGTCGAGCATGCGCACTTTTCTGTACTAGTGCGAAAAAACGTCAATTGCGTGCCTATAAGCGGGTTTTCGAGTAAGTGTATAGAAATAATTTTGATACAAGTGGGGAAAGTTTGTCATTGCAGCCGAGGCGAAATTCACCCGAGCCGGACAGGCGAGGGTGTTATGGGGCCGACTGCTGCAGTGACAAATCTCCACGTGTATCAAACGACGTTTTTCAATAGGTACACTTACGAAGAAATACAATTAAAAATCCACCAATAATCTATCTTCTATCGGAAAATTACGACGCATTTTTGTTCATTTTGTACTAAAGAAAATTTTACAAAGTTACCTTACAATTAAGTTTTGATTTGATGGCAGTAGGCTATCGCAAGTATTTTTTACCTTAATCACATAATCTGGCAGCGTAGCATCTAAAGGGTTCTCTTCAAATCTTCATTTTCACATCTATCACAAATGAATAACTTAATTAATATTAGTCGCACTTTTTTCCCGCGCATAACCTTTGCAGGTTGAAGGAGAAGCAAAGGTATCAAACAGTATACATCCTAATATTAAAAATATAAAAATCATTGACATAAATATATATATAAGAGCAATGATAAAAATTCAAGTACTTTTGAATTTAGAACACAGATAATTGTTAATTTGTTGGCATTAACAAATTATTGCTTACGAAATCATGTCTATTTATTATATTCTGTGCAAAAACACAATAAAAAAAAAAGTAATCATCCTTGACCGTGACGAAATAGAAATGAAAAAAGCTCTTGTTTTGATAAATTAAAAAAAAGCACGCGGATGATAAACATGCCATATCGAACCTAATCGTAGTGCGATAAGAGGTAGTTTTCGAGTAAGTGTATTGAAAAAGTTTTGTCGATTTCGTTCTAACCAAACCCCTATTTACATTTTTACAGACAAGAGCTGCAACGTCGCATGCCGTGGTTGCAAATCCAAGAGCCAGATGATAGCGTGTCGACTGCAACCAGCAACACCGTGTCCAGCGCGCCACCCGCAGCTCCTGCCTAAACACTGCCCATCATCCTCTTCATTATTTTAATATAAGCTCAAAATGAGAAACGTACTGCTAGGGAAAAGGAAAGGGCAAAAAAAAAATAAACACATATTTTTTTAATCCAAATAATGATCCATTAGGTGTCAAAACATTGCTGTGTACATATAAAGAGATTTCAAGCTTTCTAAATGTTGACGAGGAAATCCGGCACATGGGACATAATTATTCCTACTCTTAAGTTGCTGAAGCCCTTTTGCTCAGCTGCACCGTAATCCATATTAAACATGAAGTTCTTCTCTACAACGACAACGGCTTGTTTAACGGACTGGAATAGTATTTAATAACTTTGTATTATTATAAAAGTGTAACTTGATTATTTATATGCAATACAAATGATGAAGTCAAAGATATTGTTTATTTTATTTTGAAAGTATCAATATCGTTCTGAACATTTATGACACCGCCACAGGAGCCGCCCCGGGCTTGCGGACGACGACCAATGGGTAGCTCGCCGTCTGGCCGTCCGATAAACATCGAGCCCGATTTGTCGACGGCGCGTAGTATTCCATGCGCCTCAAAGAAACGTCAGCAAGACCGTATTGGCCCTGTAGGGCCAATACCCGCTAGGGCCGCAAAGAATTTCTGAATTGCTGCTCTGAGTCGTCACGGGAGAGCACGGTTGTAACTTATCACTCTCCAGCCAAGTCGGGGCTCATGCCCTTGGCGGCAAATTTACCGATATGGGCCCCCGACTTAGATCGATATCCTCCTCCTTCCCCTTCCCTAAAATCTGGGGCTCGGAGAGTGCGAATTTCTATTGATAACTGGCCTCAACGTATAAAGCTGGCTTAGCTAAGTTACAATTGTTTCTGTCTCTACAATCGGCAACGCCTCGACGCATAAGCGATTTTAAAAAACGATAGGTTGGTTCGGCCTAGGCGTTTTGCCTCGTCGTTCATACCACGTACATCAAAGGACTGGAACAATTTGCCTGCTGCGGTCTTCCCATCCGATTATAATTTGGGTATCTTCAAGGCTAGAGTGAATAGGCTCTTAATAAACTAGTACGCCTCACAATCAACGATTAGTTCACTGCTTACCACCAGGTGGGATTGCAGTCAAGCACTAGTTTATAACAATAAAAAAATAATAAGTTGGTAGCCAAATTGATGCCACTGAGTCGACCGCTTGTTCTACAAAAAAATTAACTTGGCTACCTTATACTATTTACCTATACCATAAAACATCGACGATAAAGCCATAAAACTACGGGATGTGGCGCTGAACATTGTTGAAATGATTACATTTAATTCTATCCTTCTGAACGATGTGAACTTATTATATTTTAGCTACGAATTTTCTATAGGTATGTTTGTTCTTCTGACCCCGTGTGTCATTCCCGTACATTTGATTAGTTTTCTACTAACGTTAACGATTGAAGATTATCAACTTGGCTAAGCCGGTGTAATAAAACCAATGGAAATCATTTTGAATGAGCTTCTGTTATTATTATATTAAAGTAAAATAGCGACTTCGTTCTCATGGAGTTTAAGAACATTACTACCTTTTTTTTGAGCAATCGTGTACAAAATCCCGTGGAAAAACAAAAAGTACCCTAAGATAACAGTTGTAACATCAGCTATTTTTCAGTGAAAGTTCCGTCAAAATGGATCTCGCCGTTTCGGAGATTAGTCGGTATAGACAGACAGACAGAAAATAATTTGAAAAAAGAACTGGCCAAGTGCGAGTCACACTCGCACGCGAAGTTTTCTGTCCATGCGTCCACTGACCTCTAGTATTCACCACTGGACAATGTGACTCAGGTTGGCTGGACAAATCTTCAAAATAGCTTGCATTTAACTAGGTCAATAGGTCACTTTATGTGACGGCTAAACACCCTTATTTCAGAATTTGTGACACTACAGAATCTTAGATAATCGATCGAAAACGTGTCCAGCCATCTTGAAAAACCACTTTTCGCTGGTCTCTCAATCTCGGTAACAGAAGTGATTTTGACGACTTTTTGCATATCAACGGGCGTCACATAAATTTGTGACGGGCACCGAGCTAAAAGTTTTGTGATAAGTACAGTGGTTTAGTAGAAAAATGCAAAAATCTGTGTCCAGCCATCTTGAATTTACGTATAAAACTTATGGCTGGCACTTCCGAATCTCAATAACGGGGGCGTTTTCGAATATGGTTCCTTTACTAATACTTGGTGACGCAATGTGTGACAGTAATAACGTTTGATTTATGGCGTCACATGTAAGGGTTTACGAGAAATCAATAAAAACTTAATGTCCAGCCAACCTGAGTTCAAGATGGCTGGACACATGTATCTCCACTGCCTGATGATCTACGACCTTCGAAATGTGTTCAAAATGTTGTGACGGGGACGATAATGATAACCTGAAATTGTGACGGAGAAACTTTGCGTAGTTTCAAAGATATTGATCATTTAAATTTCCCCATACAAACACTGCAGTAGGGTAACCAATATTGTAGGTTTTATGTAGGACAAGTATATTTTAAGGTGTTTTCTTTAATGGGCGAAAATCCGTGTATTGGTGATACTAATACGAACAAATGTAGATATTTAAATCAATAGAAGACAAAAATGTAGAAGTGAGGAAGGGGGGGGGTGTAATTTTTAAATGTTATTGATTATTTACGTGCAGATATCTATTCTTTTTAGTAGGTATATATTATGTCAGGAGAACTAAACTAATGCTCTGAAGGTATTTAAATGAAAAAATAATGTTTGCTGTAAATAAAATCACATTTATTTATTTGTACTTATACAGCGTTTCAAATGGCGAAAATGACGATGATCAACTCGCATTTGCACTTCCGTAACCCCCGCCTTGTACCACAACGTTGTTTTACCGCCGTCCTAAGGCCGCGAACCGGACGACGGCGGGCGCGGGTGCGGCGGCGGGCGGCGACACGCGTAAACTGGCCCGTTCGTACATTTGGTACATCTCTTCACCGCGACAAACTGAGTGAAACCGAGAACAAGCCAGCCCCCCTAGCCAAGTCACAAACGATAAACGTAAACTCTCAGTAGTCTTTAATAAATTTTCAACTTTATGTTATTGGATATGAAGTTAAAAATCTATTGAAGATTACATAGTGTTTTCGTTCGTTCCGGTCGGACAAGACAAACTATACTGCCATGATAGCTGATGTTGGTGTCGCCATCTATTGCTTAAAGTTGGTACTACTAGGACAACTGGTCGAATCTTAACTCTTATTTAAGTTGTCTTACCGCAGATTCGGACGGCGGTCGAACTAGCGCGGACGGCGGTCGAACTAGCGACACGCGGGGTTGCGATAGTCGTTGATAGGATCCAGCAGTTGGGACTCGAAGTGGCATTGCACAAATCCGAGGCCATGTGCTTTCATGGCCCTAGGGGTGCGCCACCACCGGGTTCCCAGCTAACGGTAGGACGAGTTCACATCAGCGTCGGGTCGACGATGAAGTACCTGGGACTCGTCCTCGACAGCTGGTGGAACTTCAAGGAGCACTTCCGACGTCTGGCTCCCAAACTGAACCGGACTGGGGCTGCTCTCGGGCGGCTCCTGCCCAACCTCAGGGGACCAGACGCCTCCTGCCGGAAGCTGTACGCGGGAATCGTTCGGTCCATGGCCCTCTACGGGGCTCCGGTGTGGGCGCCGTCACTGCAACAGCAGCCGAAGGCCCAGCTGAATGCGTGCCAGAGGGTCATTGCAATACGCATGGTGCGAGGGTATCGAACGATTTCCCGCGAGGCGGCGACCCTCCTTGCTGGCCAACCGCCATGGGATCTGGAGGCTCCTTGCACACATGCACGACAAGCGCATGGAGATGCAACGCCGGGGCGAAATTCCACTGCCACGACAAGTCGAGGCATGGCGGACAGAGCTCCGGCGGGATCTCATGGCAAAATGGCGTCAGCGACTATCGCAACCTCGTTCGGGGCGCGCCACAATCGAGGCGATAAGGCCCATCCTTGAGGCGTGGCTGGAAAGACCTCACGGCACTCTTAACTTCCGCACGACGCAGGTCCTAACGGAACACGGAAAGTTTGCCAAGTTCCTGTTCCGGATTCGTGCGGAGGATTCGCCCGGGTGTCGCCACTGTGCGGAACACCCGGAGGACACGGTGGAGCATACTGTAGAGGTGTGCCCCGCCTGGGCGGAGCATCGCCGTGTCCTCGTGGGGGCAATCGGCGGCAGCGATCTCTCTCGCCGGGCCTTGGTTCAGGCCATGGTCCGGAGTGAGGAGGGATGGCAGGCGGTCGCCTCCTTCTGCGAAGCAGTAATGCTAGCAAAGGAGGAGGCTGACCGCATCAGGCAAAGGCAACGGGGCGCTCGCCCCAGCCGCCGCCGGGATTCCGATCCCGATTTCCGGCCACCGTAGGCGCGGGCTTGCGGACGGCGTGCAATGGGTAGCACGCTGTCCGATCGTCCGGTAACATACCGGATCGAACCCAAGTCGTCGACGGCGCGTTCTGTTCCCGCGCGCCTCAAGGAGCTGTCAGCAAACCGTAGAGGCCCAGCCTGCTAGCTGCAGGCAGGCAGGGTCGAAGCCTGCTGGGGTTAAGGGCCGTTTTCTGAAAGGAAGGCTCAGCCCCGGCATGATAGGCATGAAGGAACGGGGTAGGTTTTTAGTCAGTAAGAGTCTGACACTACTTCCCGCTCCACCCAAGGGCGGGACTTGTCATTGGATGATTTTAACTACCATTAAAAAAAAAAAAAAAAAAAAACCGCAGATTAATTAATAGTTACTAGTACTCTGATTAGTGATAACACTTCGAAAAGTAAGTACATACACTGCTGGCTGTCGAGTTTAGTTCTCATTTTCAGTTACATAAGATAATGAACTAAACGCGAAATACAAGTGGGCTCTCTCTTGCAGCGCTGGTGGTCAATTATTATTTTGAATTAACACATACTTACTCTTTTCACTGCAGGAAAACCTTTTATTCCCACGGGGAAATCAAATACAAAGCAGGCGTGGATGCTACCGGCCAATTAATCGATTAAAAAGAAATCCTTTATTTATGTAAAATTATGGTCACCTCACAATATTAATGGATGTTTGTATGGAAAAATTTAAATGGTCAATATCTTTGAAACTACGCAAAGTTTCTCCGTCACAATTTCAGGTTATCATTATCGTCCCCGTCACAACATTTTGAACACATTTCGAAGGTCGTAGATCATCAGGCAGTGGAGATACATGTGTCCAGCCATCTTGAACTCAGGAACTTCCGAATCTCAATAACGGGGGCGTTTTCGAATATGGTTCCTTTACTAATACTTGGTGACGCAATGTGTGACAGTAATAACGTTTGATTTATGGCGTCGCATGTAAGGGTTTACGAGAAATCAATAAAAACTTAATGTCCAGCCAACCTGAGTCACATACTGGACAGGCTGATCCATCTGTTTGACAGCTAATTCACCACTCGCGAGCGACAAGAGAACTAATTTGACGTATAGTGCAAACGGCTGCAGATAAGTACTCTAAAGTATTTTTTAATTTCGAACTAATTTCGTTCGAATTCCGTGTTATCCCTGCTTCAGCAATTTATTTATTCAAGCCACAAGCGAACGCCCGCGTCTGCACTCCTATTGTCTTTCTATTGTGTCTCTAATTACGGTATTCAAATGATTGACCTATGAAAAACGAGGTCATGTAGAGGAAAGTCACCAAATATGAAATAGTATTGGTTGCGCGAATTTGCTGTGGACTGTAGGTTTGAAAAGCGATCTAAGGTTTGTTAACAATATGCAGGTACTGCGTCTAGCGTTTATTAATGGGATAAATGTATTAGAAGGAACACTGACCTTTAACCTCGAAAGTTCCACATGGCGCCGGCCGGCGAATCCCGAACTTCGTACTTTCAAGCACTGCCAGTTTCTGTATTGCACTACACTGCACTATTGTTGAGTTTTTGAATGGTTGGATCACGAAATAGCCAATTTTCTTGTAATTTCGAGCGGGCGCGGTTAGCGGTGCGGTCACATTCACAATCGATGCACAAACGTCAAATGTCAAATCATTTCTCTAGAGGTCGTGCGGGAAGCGAAAACGGTAGGGATAGGATTGCTAGGCCAAAAAAATAAATTACAAAAAACAAAGTCGCGGATCATAGCAAATTGGCGCAACCATTCCCCCCGGGTTTGAAGGGTTACCTTCAAAGAAAAGAAAAAAAACAAAAGCGAAACTAAACCCTATTACTAATCTAAACTATCAATACTAGGTAGCGAAACAACTTATAACTAACTATGCCACTACTACTGATTAGGCAGAGGGCAGAGGCGAATAACCGGACGCAGGTACGATCCAGTTGCGGTTTTAACTTTTACGACTCGCGTTATTCCGTTCGAACCCGGAAAAACTTCTTCCACTACACCAAGAGGCCAGTGCAGAGGAGGCGCACTCTCAGTCTTCAGTATCACCACAGTACCGACTGTGACTGGATCTGAAGGAGTGTTCCACTTTTGACGCGACTGCAGCGTATGCAGATAATCTGTCCTCCATCGCTTCCAAAAGGACTGAACTAAGCTATCTAGCAGAGCGTGACGCGGGTGAAGCTGCAGTTTGTCAGTCTCGACATCTAAAGCGGGCAAATATTTAAGAGGAGTCGTCGTCAAGAAGTGAGCCGGCGTCAACGCTAGTGGCTCCGATGGATCACTAGACAAAGTCCGACACAACGGACGCGTATTCATCAACGCCTCTACCTGAGCGAGTACGGTGCTCAACTCCTCGTACGAGAGAATCTGTTCGCCTATGACCCGAAACAGGTGCGACTTAAGGCTTTTAATATTCGCCTCCCAATTGCCACCAAAATGACTAGCCGCTGGCGTATTAAAACACCAATCAATGCGATTCTCAGCTAAGACATGGGCGAATTCACTTTGGTAGTACTTGGAGCGTAAGAATGTATGCAATTCCGAAATATTGCGTCGCGCTCCAACATAATTTGTGCCGTTGTCAGAGTATAAGCGCTTAACGGGACCACGGCGAGATAAAAATCGTTTAAATGCAGACATAAAACCCTGCGTACTCAAATCACTGGTTAACTCTATGTGAACCGCACGAGTTGTCATACAAACGAATAGGCAAATGTATGCCTTTGTGGAACGTATACCACGACCACGGGCAATAGTGACTTTAAACGGTCCAGCATAGTCCGTCCCAGTATGTATGAAAGGTTTCACCGTCTGTACAACACGACAAGAACGATGGTCGGCCATTTCCGGCGCGTTGAAACGCGGGCGGAGCTTAAAGCAGGGCACACATCTGTGCACTCTAGCGCGTATCAAATTGCGAGCGGAAAGTATCCAGTACTTCTGTCGAAGAATGGACATTAATAAATCGGGACCAGCGTGACAATTCACCTTATGGTGATAGTCCACCAACAAATCCAAAACGTGATCCCTGCGTGGTAGAACTACTGGATGCATTTGTTCAAACTCTAACTTAGCATTTCGCAGACGGCCACCGACACGAATGAGTCCGTCTTGCAAAAATGGTTTCAAATGTTGAAGTGCGGGACTACAAGGTTTATGTGATTCTAAACTACGAAATTCTATTGAAAAATAAAATTTCTGCAACTCTCGAAGTACAACTGATTCAGCTCTATCCAAATCAGCTGCGATTATAGCACCACGCGATGGTAATAATCTCAAAAATCTTAGGACGTAAACTACACAGCGTAGTAGTCTCGACCAAGACGAGACTCGATTAGACAACAACAAAACAACTGACTCTTCACGCGGAACTGATACTACAAGCGTATGTTTCTTCTCCTCGGGTGGTTCTGAAACAGTAGCGGGGTTAAACGGAGCATTTGGCCACTCGTTAGGAGTGGTATGCAGCCAGGGAGGGCCACAAAACCAAAGCGGATGATTTAAAATTTGCGCGGGAAGCAAACCACGTGAGAGACAATCAGCTGGGTTTTCTGTTCCAGCGACATGGAATATATTTTCCGGTGACAACTCAGCCCGAATCTCAGCCACCCCATTTGCGACAAACGTGCCCCATCGATGGGGTGACGATTGAATTCGACGATTGAATTCGTAAACCTTCAAAGGTTCCTGCGGAGAAAATCTATACAAGAAGCGTTTTTCTGCGGAGGCACGGGAGCCACCGAGCGAAAAAATATCACCCTTGAAAGGGAGCGCGACAACATAACGACCATCTTTGTCACGAGTAGTCGTGCGGGTATAAATCTCCTCAGTGACCTGATCCTCAGGGCTGAGAATAGGCGGGACATTGACCTCTTCAATCTCCCAGAACTTGCGGATGGTAGACTCAAGCGGCGGCTCGACGGTGCAACAGTGCGACACAGTCGAGTAACTATTTAAATAAGCGGGTGCGGAGCCAACTATAACAAACCCGAGAACTGTTTCCAGTGCGTGCGGAGCGGGGTACATCGGAAGACCTTGAATTTTACGTGATAACTGGAGATGCGGGAGAATCGAAGCACCGATCAATAGATCGATATCTCCAGGGAAAGCGTAATTTCCGTCGGCTAACTGCAAGTTCTTAAACTCCGTCAGCATGGACGTGTCAACCGGTACCGTGGGCAACCGTTCCGTAATCTTATCTGCGACTAGCGAATCCATTTCAAACGAAATATTACGATTAAAACGTGAACTAAATATTATTTTAATGGAACCGTGAATGGTTGCCTTTAAACCTCCAAAACCTACAAAACTTCTGAGCGGGATGACCAATTATTGAAACTAAAACCAAGGCGTTGACAACAATCCCGAGTAATAAAATTACTCTGGGAAGCGCCATCTAGTAGCGCTCGAACGGTGTGCGGTTTGCCAAAGGCATCTACAATGACAACTTGCGCGGTCGCAAGTAAAACGGTAGTGACTTGAGTACCAGCGGCGGAAAGCGAACACAATGTTACGTCGTTTGCACTTGCAGCAGGCCGCGCGTCACAAGCGTCGCGCGTCTGCGCAGGCTGCTGCTGCGATGGCAGCTTACTACTCTCAAAATGTAAGAAGGTATGATGTCTAGCTAGACATTTACGACAGCTACCACCACTGTTACATGACGTAACCAGATGTTTGTCACTTAGACAATTAAAACACAAATTATTAGTGCGGACAAACTTGTAACGATCACTAGGCGATAATCTCTGAAATTCCGAACACTTGTACAGCTGTGTATGGCTACCCTTACACAGAGAACAGTCAGGTGTTGAGGCGGTATTAACTAGCGTATGTGCAGTCTTGACTGACTTCGATGACGCGTCTATACGGCGATCGGAACCTGTCCTATTCGTGGCTTCATGACGTGCCGACGTGCGCTGCAACACCTTAATATGGTCGCGAATAAAAGATTCTAAATCTTCGAACTTAGGTATTTCTTTACCGCGCTGAGTCGTTTCAAACAGACGAACAGTTTCAGGATCTAATTTCTTTAAACCGATATACAAAAACAAAAAGTCACAGAGGTCATTGACCTTTAGGTTCTTTACTGCACGAACAGATGATGCGAAAATATTTAAAAACTTCTCTAAATTATGATCGTTACAAACGGAAAAACTTTTCAAATCGAATAATTGATCTAAATATGCGGTGGCTACTAATCGCTTATCTTCGTATTTTGTTTTTAAAGTGTTCAAAACTAAATTGTAATTTTCAGCGCTAAACGTAATTCCAGCACAGACAGCCTTTGCCTTACCGGTCAATTTTTCTACGAGATAATGCAATCTCTCGTGATCTGTCAGCGATGTGTTCCTATGTATTATATTTTCGAAACTATCTATAAATAAATTCCAATTTCGAATGTCACCATTAAATTCAGGTATTTGAATTGGCGGCAATCGTGGGCGTTCGCGAGGAGGGTTGGATAAACCACTCGCGGGGGGGGGAGTCTCTAAACTCCTAGCAATACGTTTGATACGACAATACAAGTCATCAAAGGACGACAATGCCTGATAACTCACACAGTAATCAGGATTTAACTCCAACTCTAAAATGTTTATATTATTAATTGTAGATTCAAAATCCGCGCGCAAACTATCTAAAGTTTCCAACGAACACAAGAAAGCATCTCTAATCGCCAGATCCGAGGTTTGCGAAGATTTATCACAAATCGATTGAACACGTGAAAACTGTGAGTCCCTTTTAGCGTATAAAAGCTTTAACTGAACCTTTAAATCAGTACTAACCTTGGTTCCCTTAAGAGACATCTTGTTTTGATATATTCACACTATACACTCAAACAAACACTTAACGAATTATTAAGTAAGCGATAATTAACAGATAACAATATGGTAATATTGTAAACAACAAAGTGAACGGCGAACGAACGGAACAACCTGAATCAATGAGTGAATATTACCCAATTTCTCGATTAAATATATGCGTATATAATCTATGGTTTATCCGTTTCCTACAAATGTTCACTCAACAATGAACGGGTATTTTTGAAATGCGTCTACCTACATGCAATTTGTAGGATGGTCGAATGAATTTTGTCAAGAAAAAGAATGCGATCGATTTATATCTACGCTGATATTTACGTAGCTAACTATAATTATGCGGTGCGGTTGACGGCGTAGGTACCGTAATTATCAATGGCTCTTTAACTATACGAGCGAAATAACGTATAGTTGCCTAAATGCCTAGATGCGGGTTTTCTACTATTATATCTAGGTAAACAGGCGCGTTGCGTTTATTCCCTATGGAACAAATACTATATTGCGAAATTACAAGAAAATGATTCACGATCCTGCTCGTATGGACCAAAAAAGTAATGGTTGCGCAAATAAGCTGTGGACTGTAGATTTTAAAAGCGATCTAAGGTTTGTTAACAATATGCAGGTACTGCGTCTAGCGTTTATTAATGGGATAAATGTATTAGAAGGAACACTGACCTTTAACCTCGAAAGTTCCACATGGCGCCGGCCGGCGAATCCCGAACTTCGTACTTTCAAGCACTGCCAGTTTCTGTATTGCACTACACTGCACTATTGTTGAGTTTTTGAATGGTTGGATCACGAAATAGCCAATTTTCTTGTAATTTCGAGCGGGCGCGGTTGGCGGTGCGGTCACATTCACAATCGATGCACAAACGTCAAATGTCAAATCATTTCTCTAGAGGTCGTGCGGGAAGCGGAAACGGTAGGGATAGGATTGCTAGGCCAAAAAAATAAATTACAAAAAACAAAGTCGCGGATCATAGCAAATTGGCGCAACCAAGTATCCTAATATGGAATCCCTTCATTTCTCTAAGACTATAAGTATGAAACGCAACACTCGACCATCTTCTGTTTCATTCGGTCTACTAACTATCGCACTCACACCATCGAGTCAGTTGTAAACGTAGGTAGTGCTTATATTCTCTTTGTCAGTTGCGCGAACGCTTTACGTGTGGCAGTGGCAGGCGTGTTTTGTTTTGTTGTCGTGCAGAAAATTTTAAAGGTAAGGAATAAATGAGTATTACCAGCAGTTATGTTTGTATAGATAAGTGTTATACTATTTAGTATAAAGGTATTATGTTTATTTCACCATTTTGTGATCTTTTGTCATTAAAATATTGTGACTTGAAAATATATTTAGAAGAGTATGAACTAGTATAAAAATCCAAATATGGACAGTCGTCGGTGTCTAATTATGGAATATTGATTACATGATGAGTTGATGGACCAAGTACCTCCTGACTCTGCTGATGCAGAATGTATGTTCTGTTCAAAACTTTTTTCCATGGATAAAAGTGGAGAAAGCTGGATTAAATGCTTGATGTGTGGGCTCTGGGCACATTATGATTGTGCTCACGGATATCTATGATTGTGCTGGTCCAGAGTTCGACACTTGGATCTGTGACTTTTGGAAGTAGGATACGTAACTTCTTTCATTGATCACAATATGTTATGTTGATTTATGCTTATATTCCATATTTGGTTACTCATTTGTGATATTGTTTTTTGTGTTAGATTTTAATTTAATATTTGATTAAAGGCTGTTAATTACTACATATAAATGTATGACTGATTAGTAAAAACATTAAACTGGTTTAATTTATATGAAGTTTATTTTTTATATCCCAAAAACAAAATGGTATTCCATATTTGGTGATTTTCCTCTATATATTGTATGCGGCGTGACATTACTAGTTTCAGTACCTACTGAATATCAAACGGCCACAAAAGCACTTTGACGGCAATCCAGTGTGATAAATATAGTAGAGGTCAGTGGTTCTGCCCGCACTATAAAAAAACGCCTCACTTAAAAAAATTTTTTTAGTCATCTTATTGTTTTTATTTGTTATATATACGAGTATTTATACATTATATGAATATTTATGTTACCGGCAATCTATATAACACCTAGGCAATGTATAAAATACGGTTTAAAGTAAGGCTTTTTTTTTCAGGTGGTGATAAAAAGATAACCCTAACCTGTCTGTGTCGGGGTGCCCTAAAATTAGATCACCTCCTTCCCCGCTCTCGTCTTTTACACACAATATCGGCTACGCATTCGGTATTGTATAAAATACCTGAAATATACAGATAGCCGGTAACATAATTATATTAGGTGTGAAAATAACTATCTCAGGTGATAGCTAGACTGTCTAGCTATCACGATTTCTGATATATAGGTAATCTGGTGACTGACAGATGGACTGTGGAGTCTTAGTAATAGGGTCCAATTTTGAACCTTTGCGTTCGGAACCCTAAAAATCGTATTTTTGTAATACATACATTATACTTTCGTACGCGTTTGGAAAAAAAATATTATGTTAATATTACAAGCTTACAACTGGTTAAGGTTGTCTGGTAGATATAAGACCGCCATTGTACCCATACATTTAAGTTTCTGTGAATTGTTACTATATTGGTGTACAATAAAGTTTATTCTATTCTATTCTATTCTACAACTACAAGCACACGTTTAATTTAATGTAGGTATGTACGTTTAGGAAACAAGTATAAGTATAGAAGAACTAACAAACGATGCGATAAAGTAATAAATATTTTAGGCAATAGAAAAAAAAAAGATTTTTCTTTGTAATACTATTTATGGTAGGTAATACTTGATAACTATAAACAATAAATAGTTATAGTACGTGGTAAATAAATTGAAACATTTGCTATAGTTACGCGCAGCCCCCGTCTTTGCTTGAAACCCGACGTACTACGCATTCAAGGTCGACCGTCATGATGGTTCAACTTGTGTGACAAGGATTATAACTGATCAAATAGTTCAACTTATTACGACGTACCATTGCGACGTACTATATAAATAAACAAAAATAAAGAGAATTCACATTATAATCACTTATGGACATTGGTTCTAGATAGCTTTTTTTCGCATCGTTGTATACGGTCCATTATTTCATCCACTTGTCAACTTGACCATCAACGTCGTGACTATTAAATTTGGTTAGATTCGCGCTATAATCGCTTTTGACGCAATTCGGAACGCGGGGTTGAACCTTACAGTATGGAATATAATTGAACGAAGCGAAGATTATAATTGAACGCAGGCGCGCAGGGCCGCATAACTTGACAATTCTGGCATCTGTCATTACCTTAACATCACAAAGTCAATCAAAGTCATAGTCAATATTGAGTAAGAAAGAAATCAAATTATAAATATTACGACGTAAACTCCAGTGTTAATATTTGTAATTGTTAAAGAGTTAAGAATAGCTAATCAAAAGATACAAAACAAGTTTCCAACCTAATAAAACACAATTTACCTATCACTGATCACCACTCAATCAATATGAAAAACAGTGAATAATAACAAGTGGTAAATAATAATAAATTCATTCAATCTCCGTCATGGATAAACTAACTGTAATATCAGGAACATTATTTATGGCAGCAGATGTTTTTGCCATTGTAAGTCTTGCTATGCCCGACTGGATAATTACTGAAGTTGGAGGTATGTACCAATTAAATGTGTTGACAATAAATGCTTGCATTTACACTACGACCTTGGTTGTTACTAAGTTGAATGTTGAATATGTTATTCATTTAGAATTTTACAGAACTAACCCTAAGTATTCCACTGTAAATGCTGCAAATTTTTATGACTTGAAATAGTTGACTAAGGTGACTTGCAAGTCGCTTACTTGCTACAAAAATCATTTTTGTTATAGGTACTATTATAATGTAAGCATAAATTGATGTTGAAAGATAAAAACAATTATTGGTAACTGGAAACGGCGAGTTTTAGAAAAACTAGCTAGCTAACCTTACCAGTAGGTTATTATTCCATTGGTTTCTGAAGCTTAATTTTGCTTTACTTTATGTTCAGGTGACACAAGACTTGGTTTGATGTGGTCCTGCATCACTCTATACAACCGGCCGCAAGTCTGTTATACCCCTGATCTGCAACCTGAATGGTTGCTCGCTCTAATTTGCATATTCATCGGATGCATATGCATAACCACTACTGTGATACTCTTAGCATCCAGCCATTTTGATAGAAATGTGATACCATATGCACGATGGGTCGGATTTGCAGCAAGTATGATACCTGTGTGTTTTTTATAATATGATCATTGAAATAGCAGTGCATGGTACTGATTTTTATTATTTTTCTTTTTCAGTGGTAGTTTTTTGTTTAGCAGCAGTCATATTCCCAATGGGATTCCATGTGGATGAAATAGGAGGACAGCCTTACCAGCTACCAAATAGCCACCAAGTTGGCATTTCATATATCTTATTTGTTCTCTCTCTCTGGATTACTGTGATATCAGAATTATTTGCAGGAAAAGTATGCCTGCCTCATTTTTAGGATAGATCACATTGTTGTGCAATTTTTATGTTTTATTTTAAGGTATCTGTACATTCCATAATATATAAATTTTTGTGTAAAAAATAAGTTATAATAATATATAATCACTCATTATCTCATTGATTTATTACTGGTGGCTGGAATTATTATGATGATAGATTTCAGCATCATCCAGCCCTTTCCTGATAAGGTCTAGCATCTTTCGAAATTCAATAACTAGCAGTTTTAACTCTTTTCTTTTCTTTTTTTTTGTCTCACCATGTTTCAATTGCTGTTCGCCCTGCCTCTCTAATCTCACCCTACTTACGCTTTATTGAGTACCTTTTTACCCGACTGCGCCAGAAGGAGGGTTATGTTTTTCTAGAGTATGTATGTATGTATAATTGTTTGGCACGCTCTGCAGCCTGAACGGCTCGATGTATTTTAGCTTGAGAGGTGTCGTTAGATTCGTATTTACTGTGAGAGTGACACTAGGAATATCTAAATAAAAAAAAAGAAAATGGCGGATTTCTGGCGCCAAATTCAAATGTTTGGCACGCTTTGCGGCCTGAACGGCTCGATGGATTTTAGTTTGCGAGGTGTCTTTAGATTCGTAATTACTGTGAAATTTATATCGTAATAAAATAAAACTAAAAAAATAAAGAACGGTAATTTAAAAAACTAAAAACCCGACTGTTTTTCTGAGTATTGATAAAAAAAAGCCCTAAAACAAGAAATTCGTTGAACCCGATTGCACTTAACTGTATAATATTTTAAATACAAGATAAATTGTAGCAGTCGGGCCCCAATCTAGAAAGTCAGCCGTCTAGTCAGTAGATTGGAGTAATCTGCAATGTAACCACATAACTAAGCCTCCATTTCTTTTCATTTTGAAAATTTACTTTGGCGTGAAAAAATGCAAATTGAGCGAAGAATGTTTTGTTCTATCAAAATTAAACTAAGATGTGATTTTATGCATAATTAACATTTTTGAATGAAACACATTTTTGTAATTTCGATGCTATAAAAATTTCTTGCAATTTGCCTATCTCTTCGGGCGTATAAGCGAAAATACCATTTATCGCTTTAAAAGGCAATAAGATGGTACAAAACAAGCTGTTAACCGTAGTTAAACATATAAATACATAAAAGAATCTCAGAAAAATATAAAAGCTTGTTTAATATTATGCCTTTAAAACAAAAAATGGCATTTTCGCATGTACGCCCTATTGTTATGAAGCCCGCAACCTCAACAATAGACCATATATTATGTGGTCTATGGTTGAGGTTTGAATTAATGAGGCCTCTGAAGAAGCCTGCTTGTTTTTGTCGACTGAAGATCATTTATTCAGTATTATTGACGGGAAAAGTATTTTTTTTAAATTGATATAAAAATACAAAAGAGCCTATTCACTGCAGCCATAAACACCTAAATCATAATCAGACGGAAAGACCGCAGCAGGCAAATTGCTCCATTCCTTCGATGTACGCGGTATAAATAGGGCCGCCGACACCGGATGAACACGGCAAAAATCCCGGACATTTGGGAGAAATATATTATGGTTTTTTCCTCGGACACATCTGGTTTTTTTTTTACTAAAAAGTAATAATAAGGACAATGACTATTTTTACGTGCCTTATTTCCTAGCAATACTCTCTCGGTGAGATCACTCTACAAATGTTTTGGCGAGACATTTGCAATGTGAGGAGCACCGAGTGGAGCTGTGTACACTCTCGACTCGACTTCAATTAGTTATATTCGCCATACTTCATTCAGTCACGCTAGCTCGTCGTTCTTTTTGACTCGTGGTCAAAAAACCGACTCGAACTGGAGCGCTCTGAAGACCAGGGGGCTTACTCTCGAGTTCAATTCCAATCGGTCGCATTGGAATTGTGACTTTAAGTACTCTTGAATTTGATGGTAGCGCCAAATCGAGCAAGACCGACTCTCGAGCTCGTTAGGTTTCGTCATGTCTCGCCGAGAGTGTATTGCTAGCATAAAAAAATTAGGTTTCCCCGGACACTTAAAATCCCCTACAGGACGGTCCGCGGACGCCCTTCCAACTAGAAAAAATCTGGGGAATCACGGACGAATGGCAGCCCTAGGTATAAACGACGAAGCAAAGCACTTAATCTGAATTTTAGACGTTTCAACAACTTAAGGGTTGATAATCACTGTAATTCGGGTTGTCCGATGGTAATATTTAAATGAGATGGCGGAATCAAGTCATGCAATCCCGGGCACACTCCAAATAGCATACTGTAAAATTACTGAAAAGCTGGCTATCACACGCTTGTGGTCAAGACTTTGTAGATTGGACTTAATCAAGGATCACCGTGAGCTTCTTCGCACGCCTTCTCACCGAGTCCAAACCTGCTAGGAGACATTTTGCAGCACCAGCCCATATGTGGCTCAGGCGGCGGTCGAACTAGCGACGCGCGGGGTTGCGACAGTCGTGGAGAGGATCGAGCAGTTGGGACTCGAGGTGGCATTGCACAAGTCCGAGGCCATGTGCTTTCACGGCCCTCGGAACGCGCCACCACCGGGTTCCCAATTAACGGTAGGAGGAGTTCACATCGGCGTCGGGTCGACGATGAAGTACCTGGGACTCGTCCTCGACAGCCGGTGGAACTTCGAGGCGCACTTCCGACGTTTGGCTCCCCAACTTAATCGGACTTCGGCTGCACTCAAGCGGCTCCTAACGAACCTGGGGGGTCCAGATGCCTCCTGCCGGAGGCTCTACGCTGGCATCGTTCGGTCCATGGCCCTTTACGGGGCGCCGACGTTGCGAAGGCGACCGGCGGCCCTGCTGAACGCCTGCCAGAGGGTCATGGCCATACGGATGATTCGGGGATACCGCACGGTATCCCGCGAAGCGGCGAGCCTCCTTGCTGGCCTGCCACCATGGGATCTGGAGGCAACAGTCCTTGCACGCATGCACGATCTGCGCGTGGAGATGCAACGCCGGGGCGAATCCCCGCTGCCGCGACAAGTCGCGGTTTGGGGGTCAGAGTTCCGGCGAGATCTCATGGTGAAATGGCGAGAACGACTGTCGCAACCCTGTGCTGGGCACGCCACGATTGAGGCGGTAAGGCCCCTCTTTGAGGCGTGGCTGGAAAGACCTCACGGCGTCGTAACCTTCCGCATGGCGCAGGTACTAACCGAACATGGCAAGTTCGGGCCGTACCTGTACAAGATCCGTGCGGAGGTGACGCCCGGGTGTCGTCACTGTGCAGAACGCCCGGTGGACACGGTAGAGGTGTGCCCCGCTTGGGAAGAGCATCGCCGTGTCCTCGTGGGGGCAATCGGCGGCGATCTCTCGCGCCGGGGCTTGGTTCAAGCCATGCTCCGGAGCGAGGAGGAGTGGCAGGCGGTCGCCTCCATCTGCGAAGCAGTAATGCTAGCAAAGGAGGAGGCTGACCGTATCAGGCAACGGCGCTCACGCCGCAGCCGCCGCCGTAATTCCGATCCAAATTTCCGGCCACCGTAGCCGCGGGCTTGCGGACGGCGGGCAATGGGTAGCTCGCTGTCCGTTCCGAGCCCAAGTCGTTTACGGCGCGCACTGTTCCCGTGCGCCTCAAGGAGTTGTCAGCAAACCGTAGGGGCCCAGTAGGGTCGAGGCCTAGTCTGGGGCTCTGGGAAGGTATGAAAATGCATACCAGGGCCCTGGAACCAAGGCAGGGAAGGAACAGGGTAGGTTTTTAGTCAGTAAGAGTCTGACACTACTTCCCGCTCCGCCCAAGGGCGGGATTTGTCATTGGATGATTTTACCTACCATAAAAAAAAAGCCCATATGTGGCTGCAGTTCTGTGCTTAATATTATAGGTACATTAAAAGCTATTCTGGTGTCAAGTACGGCCGGACCTTTGCAAGAATTAGTTTCCTAGCAGCTACCTTGGCTTTTGGACTCAATGAACCGCCCAATCAGCTCCTTACTAGCCCGAGCTTTTGGCAGGTAGGTATCTCTCGTACAACTGTGCAGTCATCTGCTAACCCATAGATACCGGGCATCAGCAGATCATTGATATGCAACAGGAAGAGAGTTGCAGAGAGAACAGACCCCTGAAGAACTCTATTAGTCGTCATGGGCTCTGATGAGCATCCATCGTCAACAACTCGGAGAGACCGTTCACTCCGGAAGTCTTCACCACCTAGCTAATCAGACCAAGGGAAACCACGCACGCTGGCCTTCGAGACGTCTAGGGAAATGGCAATCGCTTCCCGTCGAGGGCCCCGACCCACAAATGGGTGGCATAAACTAATAGGTCTGTAGCCACCACACAGCACAGCACATTTAAGAGGTTTCGATTCCGTCAAGAAATATCAAAGCTGACAGTTCTGAAAATAACTGGTAGAGTCTGTCTAACGAAAGCGCGACCTGGAGTTTTTTTTTTTTTTTAATTAAATTGGCAACATAATGTTGCCGTCAAAAGCACGTCAAAGTCAATTGTCAGTATTTTGTAACAGATTGATTTTAAAAATATAATTGGTTATCATGGGTAAAACAATAAAAAATTATGTAGGAAAGCTGTGAAATATTATGATCAGTAAGTTTAAAGAAAAACAAGAAGAGAAAGCTGGAGCTGCTGGTTATGATTTTGGTCTTCAACATTTTTATATGTAGACCAACGAGCATTTGCTCTAGTCCTGTGGCTGTAGAAGAGAACAGGACAATATTATCAGAGAAACGCAAATTACTTAGCTTCGCTGATGACAAAGCCCTTCTCTTCCCATTCGTCTGCTAATGTCTGAAAGAAGTGGTGAATAACTTTGGGGACAACGGGACGCACTGTTTGACTCATTTCTGTTTGAAACATAGGATCTATTCTCTATAACTTGCTGGAAGAAGTATATGTGGAATCTATTTTTTGTTTTGTAAGGGCATTGAATATTTCTGAGTGTGTGGTTGAGTATATTTATTTCTAAACATTTTGTGATCCTCATATTAGGAATATAGTTCGTCAAAAAGAATTATACGATTGTCGTAAATACAAAAAAATACTCAAGTATCAAAAAATTTTTCTCCTAGTATGACAGTAATACCATATTCAATATTTTTTGATTTGACCTCATTTTCTCAGGTCGCGCTTTCGTTAGACAGACTCTAACGTTTTCGGAAATCTGTAGCGAAACAGGAAACAGCACCCGTTGTATTCCAAGGTCGCCGCCCGCAAGCGTTACAGTGGACCGTTCTCATCGTACCACGGCCGCTCGAAGAAAAAAGGTCACGATAAGACCTATTCATAACGGCACTCTCCCGCCAACAACCCACAGATTAGAGAGAGATACTACCCCCTTGTTTACTATACTCTTTGGATACTACGTATCAACAACCGAACAACGCGCCCGAATCACGACGGAATCTGTGCTGGACGGCACCCCGCACGCACCCCGACAAGTACCGTGTTCTGAGTTAATATACGCACGGTGCGAATCGAGTAGATAGCGCACTAGCTAACTATTCGGTGCACGTGCACTGAGTAATGTCACACAAACAATGTTGCTCACACACACATACAGTCGACTCTGCGGTCTAACCCGTGACCGGCTCGCTCTGGAAGTAGGCATTGAAACTTACTCGTCTAACCCGGTCCCGGGTTAGACGAGTTTCACTGCCTACTGTAGGTACGTACAAAGCCGGCACACCCCGGTGTGTCGTGAAGAGTCGGCGCTATATCGACATAGCGCTGTGACGCGCCTACAGTACACACATACATACATTAACACATAGAGCCCTGTCGCTCTACATAGCTAAGCCTAACTTAGGCTACCTAACGACGGGTCCGTTTTAACGGGCCCCGGCAGGACTCCGCGGCTAGGGGGCGAAGCCCCGAAGCCGCTCGCCACGCCCCCTTGCAGGGGCGTCGCTATTAGCTACGTGGACGGCGCATTCACGACTACGACGACGATGTATGAAATGTTTGAAGAACGCCACGAGTCGGCGCTCATAACGACGCGACGCACCGCGCGGTGACTTGTGGCGTGCTTCAAACATTTACGAACATTTGATTTTACCGCTCGCAGCGGCGAGGTCGTGAATGGGGCCTTAGTGATCGGCGCTGTTATTGGACAACAGTTATGATGCCAGAAAGTGGGAACAGTGTGGTGTTTTTAGTGAATAATTAGTTTTAAAGGAACATTTCTGTACAAATGTAGTATACAGTATTTATTAAAGGTTTTGTAGATATTAAGCTAGTGATTTCCTATTATTTCTGTAGTCCGTAACGATGTAAATCTATATAAAACGAGTTGCATGGCAAAAATGCACACATTCAGTTTTAGAGTCACTAGATCATTATTTCCTCAACATACCACTATCCCCAAAGGGACTGTAAACCGATTGCGATGAAACCCGTACTGTGGGTCAGTGAGGAGATCGTTAGGTACCCCTATCCAAGTATGCCATGAGGCGCGAGTTCATGTGACTCAGGTTGGCTGGACAAATCTTCAAAATAGCTTGCATTTAACTAGGTCAATAGGTCACTTTATGTGACGGCTAAACACCCTTATTTCAGAATTTGTGACGCTACAGAATCTTAGATAATCGATCGAAAACGTGTCCAGCCATCTTGAAAAACCACTTTTCGCTGGTCTCTCAATCTCGGTAACGGAACTGATTTTGACGACTTTTTGCATATCAACGGGCGTCACATAAATTTGTGACGGGCACCGAGCTAAAAGTTTTGTGATAAGTACAGTGGTTTAGTAGAAAAATGCAAAAATCTGTGTCCAGCCATCTTGAATTTACGTATAAAACTTATGGCTGGCACTTCTGAATCTCAATAACGGGGGCGTTTTCGAATATGGTTCCTTTACTAATACTTGGTGACGCAATGTGTGACAGTAATAACGTTTGATTTATGGCGTCACATGTAAGGGTTTACGAGAAATCAATAAAAACTTAATGTCCAGCCAACCTGAGTTCAAGATGGCTGGACACATGTATCTCCACTGCCTGATGATCTACGACCTTCGAAATGTGTTCAAAATGTTGTGACGGGGACGATAATGATAACATGAAATTGTGACGGAGAAACTTTGCGTAGTTTCAAAGATATTGATCATTTAAATTTCCCCATACAAACACTGCAGTAGGGTAACCAATATTGTAGGTTTTATGTAGGACAAGTATATTTTAAGGTGTTTTCTTTAATGGGCGAAAATCCGTGTATTGGTGATACTAATACGAACAAATGTAGATATTTAAATCAATAGAAGACAAAAATGTAGAAGTGAGGAAGGGGGGGGGGTGTAATTTTTAAATGTTATTGATTATTTACGTGCAGATATCTATTCTTTTTAGTAGGTATATATTATGTCAGGAGAACTAAACTAATGCTCTGAAGGTATTTAAATGAAAAAATAATGTTTGCTGTAAATAAAATCACATTTATTTATTTGTACTTATACAGCGTTTCAAATGGCGAAAATCACGATGATCAACTCGCATTTGCACTTCCGTAACCCCTGCCCTGTACCACAACGTTCTTTACCGCCGTCCTAAGGCCGGGGGGCGGCGACACGCGTAAACTGGCCCGTTCGTACATTTAGTACATCTCTTCACCGCGACAAAGTGAGCGAAACCGAGAACAAGCCAGTACACGCGTGATCGCCCGCCGCCGCGCCCGCGCTCACAGTCGTCCAGTTTGCAGCCTAAGTGTTTGAAGCGCAAATGAAGTTGGTGGTCGTCATTTTAATCATATAAATAGCTGAATATACTAAAATTTTCTTCAATACCTATTTATAAAAGAGAATTGGTGATGATGTTGGTGTCGCCATCTATTTTGGTACTAGGACAACTGGTCGAATCTTAACTCTTATTTAGGTTTTCTTACCGCAGATTAATTAATAGCTACTAGTACTCTGATTAGTGATAACACTTCGAAAAGTAAGTACATACACTGCTGGCTGTCGAGTTTAGTTCTCATTTTCAGTTACATAAGATGATGAACTAAACGCGAAATACAAGTGGGCTCTCTCTTGCAGCGCTGGTGGTCAATTATTATTTTGAATTAACACATACTTACTCTTTTCACTGCAGGAAAACCTTTTATTCCCACGGGGAAATCAAACACAAAGCAGGCGTGGATGCTACCGGCCAATTAATCGATTAAAAGGAAATCCTTTATTTATGTAAAATTATGGTCACCTCACAATATTAATGGATGTTTGTATGGAAAAATTTAAATGGTCAATATATTTTAAACTACGCAAAGTTTCTCCGTCACAATTTCAGGTTATCATTATCGTCCCCGTCACAACATTTTGAACACATTTCGAAGGTCGTAGATCATCAGGCAGTGGAGATACATGTGTCCAGCCATCTTGAACTCAGGTTGGCTGGACATTAAGTTTTTATTGATTTCTCGTAAACCCTTACATGTAACGCCATAAATCAAACGTTATTACTGTCACACATTGCGTCACCAAGTATTAGTAAAGGAACCATATTCGAAAACGCCCCCGTTATTGAGATTCAGAAGTGCCAGCCATAAGTTTTATACGTAAATTCAAGATGGCTGGACACAGATTTTTGCATTTTTCTACTAAACCACTGTACTTATCACAAAACTTTTAGCTCGGTGCCCGTCACTTATGTGAAGCCCGTTGATATGCAAAAAAGTCGTCAAAATCACTTCCGTTACCGAGATTGAGAGACCAGCGAAAAGTGGTTTTTCAAGATGGCTGGACACGTTTTCGATCGATTATCTAAGATTCTGTAGCGTCACAAATTCTGAAATAAGGGTGTTTAGCCGTTACATAAAGTGACCTATTGACCTAGTTAAAAGCAAGCTATTTTGAAGATTTGTCCAGCCAACCTGAGTCACATGCGAGTTCAATACACGCTCCATAAACTTGCAACGTATGGAAGTTATTGAAATCGGCCGTTAGTTGGCAGGATCGGCACGACTGCGCGCTTTTTAGGCACAGGTTGCCTTTTTGGTTCTTTTTGGTTTAAAAAGCGCGCAGTCGTGCCGATCCTGCCAACTAACGGCCGATTTCAATAACTTCCATACGTTGCAAGTTTATGGAGCGTGTATTGAACTCGCATGTGACTCAGGTTGGCTGGACAAATCTTCAAAATACGCTTCTCATTAGAAGCGATACAAGCGCGCCCGTACAGGAGACAACTCGGGCGCACAAGCCTTGCACATCTAGGCGACAAAATGCTGTCAGAACTTCTTTGTTCCTTTTGCGAACCTCGGGCATTGAAGTGTCACAGTGAGGCAGAGTCGGTGGAGTAGCACTGCTAGTGTCAAGACGAGAATTATGGGCGAACAAAGATGCAGAGTCCTGCTTTCTCACTAGGCGTACGAGCCAGTGTTTTCCATCAGATTTTACCAGTAGACAATGGCAATGTGGGCCGACTGAAGTTCGCCTCGACCGACTTGGCAAAGGACCAGAATGCTCTGCTACCGCTGTGCAGAGCTTTGTGCTAACATGGATAAAGCGGTTGAAGCGAGCCCTCTTTAGTGCTTTTTTGTAGGACTTGACAGCATGGTTGAAGGCTCTTTAAGTTCTTCTTTAAGTGCTCGATTACGGAGACGAGGCGCGTCCGGCGGTCCGTCGTCGTACATTGCCATATGTTTGTATTTGCGCGAGCGATGACGCGGGCCCCCCCCCCCCCTTATTTACTGTACTCTGCGCGACCCGCTCCTGCAATGTACGACGAAACGCCCAACGCGCCGCGTCTCCGTTAACACGGCTTAAGATTTATCCGGAGAGCTTTGTAGTCACGAGCATCAACCCAGGCAAGAAAAACCGAGTGCTTACGCACTAAGGCTTGAACGGAATCGCATAGACCGCGTGCGCAATCGTTGGCTCTCACGGTGGTGGTGGACCGCATCGAGATGAGAGTGCAGTATATAAGCTTTAGCCTGTGGAATTGCTGATGGCCAGAGCTTAACAATTTTTTTTTTAACCACCGAATCGCAATCCCTAATTTCTTCTAAAAAAGTTGTCTTTTATGCTAGAGCCGTGTTTGTTACGATGCAAATACTTCGTTTATCAGGACGGCGGCCTTCATCTTTCTAGTAAAAATGAAACAAACATTAAAACCAGGATCATTTATTGATTAACTCTAAAATATATTATTTCGCGTGCTTAATCCCTTTACCGGTATCATCGGTGTTAGCGTGCTTTTAAAAATATTTCATAATTATCATTACAGTTGAAACTTGAAATACATAAAATTACAATATTTACAAAAACTGTATGGCATTAACGTTAACACTTTGTCCATTCAGTAGTTACATCTATAAATAGTTTTTTCAAAGTTCTAATCACTTTATCACTAAAATGTTTGTTGATAAAATCCCACTTTATTTCACGCATTATGTTGCATTTATTTGCTGCACATCTTCTCCCTGGCGATAAATCTTCAAAGTTCAATCCACTTCAGCTGTGCAACTGAATATGCGGCTTGGCTTATTGAGCCTCCTCATCCTAGCAAAGCGCTTAAAAAGTAAGATGTTAATTATGTTGAGCGATGACGACTGGCACGCAGTAAGCAGCTTGCAGCTTATTACATCATCACGCAATAACACGCTAAGAAACTAGGACGGACATCAAATACGGAATATTAAATGCCCGGAACAGCTGGAAGACTGGCCTTGCAATCTAATATCGATTGATCGCTGTCAGTATAACAAAGTGGGTATTGGTTTAAGAATTCAATTGCCTTAGAGCTTGAATCGAACGCCAACTCTCGAATGATGAAGTCCACGGGAACACTTTGTCTGTAGCTGCACATATAAAATAAAAGTTAATATAACACGACCAGCAATGCTGGCAATGTAATAGCTCAGGTATAACGCACCAAACTTTGATGCCAGGCTACTAGATGTAAGGGATGGTGCACAAAAAAATATTGTTCTGCAATGCTACCACGAGCTCTTAACGCGATCAATTTTACAACCTAAACTGAACTGTTAAAGGGATGGAGCTATAACCCTATATAGCCTCTCTGTCTCTCACGCACGTCTAACATTTTAACACATCATGGTAAGTCCCCAGGCCAGGCCAAACAATATGAGCTGCTAAGCAGCTAATGTGACAGTGGACCACTATCGCCACTGTGTAATGGCAAAAAATAACTTTGCACGTTTCTACCACCCACACTCACGATAATAACTGTTACTTGCGCTTAAGCAGTAATTTAGGTGTCATCAGAATCTGGTTGCCGCTTGTAATCAAAATTGGCCTTATGGAAGAGACATCTAAATTTAAAATGTAGCAATTGTAATGCGGGCGCTGTCTCTCCCTCATATAATAATTTGCCTGATAAAAAGTAATTTGTGTGTAATATGTGTTTCACTCATAGTAATTTGTGTTTTACCAAACCCAAGAATCGACAAAAGGTATACGACCCAGTAACTCCGATGGACTCCGGAAGATGCAATCATACGGTACTGTTGTAAGGGTGTAACTGAATAGGCTAGTTCAGACTCTGTAAACTAGCTACTTTTACTCTTCGAATATAAAATTCTCCGATACTTGTATAATTTTAGCAAAACCGAAAATTTTAGCACACCATCTTTTACACCCAGTATAGTGCGAAATTATTGTTTTACACATAATTAGAAATTGAAAATTGTAAAATGGATGTTTCTAAATATATAAAAATAAACTTCCAAAAATGTCGGCAGTTAAAAAAAAACTATTTCTTTATGACCATTGCGTTAACTTCATACTGAGAAAATAAACGAAGACTAAGATCTCATGGAGCGAAATAATTACTGAAGCGTTTCCAAAGATGGGATACACAAACCATTTTTTATTCCTCCTTTTTTTGAAACTACGAACGGCGACATCTTAGATCTTATACCCTAAGTTCGAGAATTTTATAACAATATAACCCCATTTCACTATGTATCGCTACATGAGTTCTTTGCCTTAAAAGCTGTAAAGATGATGCCAGCGTTTCAATGAAGTCTGGGTCCACCTTTCAATAGCTATGTCACCATTGATTAGATAATTTTGAGCTGAATAAAAGTTACTACGGCACCAAGTTCCAAATCTTAGTCCATTCATTTATTCAAATGCTTATTTTTTACAAATGTGATTAAATGGCTTGTTTTTTCACTCGCATTGTTCTGAGGGCAGGAAAGAAAGAATTTGAAAAGCGAATTTTGCGTGCGTTAATCGGCAGCTCGATCGTGACGCGTCACGTGTGCGGTACTCTACTGAATTAACCCCGTTAAGGGGACCGCGCGGCGTAGGAAATTTTTATGCCTACAGTGCGAAATGCGCGCTGGCCGCTGAAAATGAAAATGCAATTTTGCGCACTTTTATCGCGTAGCAAAACTTAACAAACGACACAATTTATAACTGTAGGTCAGTATCTACACACAGTGTATAAAATACAGAAATGCAATATATTACATATATAAATAGCATTGTATGTTTGTAAGCAAAACTAACATGTTAAACCAAGAATACTAAATGGACTAAGATTTGGAACTTGGTGCCATAGTAATTTTTATTCAGCTTGAAAATACCTATCCAACGATATACGTAGCTATTGGAAGGTGGACCCAAAAATTGCATCCTTTGAGCATATATACCAGCTTTGCATACAAGGTTTCATAGTGAAGCACCCAAAAGGGGAAGCACCCTAAATATTGATGCAAAAATAAATACGTGTAATTGCAGGTTTCTCATGATTTTTTGTATTTCACCGCAAAGTTTTCGTTCACACGAGACTATATGTCGGCCATCCATATTTAGCTGAATAAAGGTTGTGATATGCTTACGGCTAGTATTCAGCATTCAAAATGGACACATTATTTAAACTAATGAGAGGGAAACATGATTTTTTATTTGTTTGTATGTTACGATACTGTAACTCAAAAACTACTGGACACAAAACTACTTAACACCACCACACCACCACCACTTTGACCATTAAAAAGCTACATCTTTACTGAGTAGGCTATCCTTTTTTCTACTATCACGCGGGCGAAGCCGCTGGCTTATATTAAACCCTTGCTGATTTTTTTTTTTTCTAAATCGGACCGGACACAACAGTGATCTCAGTGCTATTAATCAAATGCCTGTTCAAACCCCATTTCCTGCTTATGCAACGCACTGACTATACCCCACAAAGGAGTTTATAGTGCGTCTAATTTTTTAGATGCGTCAAGTATTAGCAGACGCTCTATAATTACTGGTAATCTGCGCATCAGATCAAAATTTTAATGAAATGTGATAAAAAAATAAGGGACGTACGACTTTATGATGTATTTCAGGTATTGCTTGCGTTCTCGATCAACAAACCAGTCCATGAGATATCCTGCCATCAATGGAGCTGTTTTATATAGCAAGAAAAATTTATGGAGATTTCCTGTGGCCCAAGCACATCTTGTTTGGAGTGCATGTTTAATACACTCGTTTTCTCTATCTTCTTTTGAAAGAAACTGAAATATTGTGGTTAAATCTGAAAAAAAAAAGTAAATTAATGTTTGCTTCAGAAATCAATACTTATATTTCAAATACCTAAATACTATTCTAAGAAGGACTGAAGGGAGATCGCTTACTACGACTTTTTGTTTCGTAAACCTATTTTAAAAAGCAGTTATTACACTGGATTCATGATTTTATCAACCAACTTAATCCTTGATAAAAGTAGCATAGCAGCAGCAAAACAATTTACGATTTACTTATCAAAACTCACTAAAAATACAAATATAACATACCTAGAGTATTTTTAGTAAAAATATAATACAGTATCCTGTACGCTGTAAATTCCGGTGCATTGGATTTGCTGTCGGGCAATTCACTGTATAGCATTTTAAGCTGCGTCTGGCACTGATTGAACTCTTCATGATCACCTTTTTCTAAAGCTATTCGCGCATGCGTCTCATACACTTCTACAGTGAAATTGTCCCGTATTCCTTGTACCTGAGAAAAAGAGATTATGGTTACACGACTTAAAAAAAAGTATGTAAACTATAAACATTTATTAATGTCAACTTCGCTGTTTTATCAGCTTCGAAAATCAATGAGTTGATGTATAGGAAACCATTCTTTATGAATTAGAATTATTACTGAAATATCTGTAGTGGAAATAGATGGACTCGAATAATAACAATTATGGTCGCCTGACTACTGTATACTATACAACCCTATATTTTAATTACTGCACAAAAAAATGGGGCTGAATCAGTACCCGTTACTGATACTATTTGTGTAGTCAAAAGTACAAAAAACGAAATCCCAAAATTGTCCACAAAAATTTTTCATTAATGGTAAATTTATAATTGAATCATCATTCATAACAACTACTACTAGAAAATACTAAGCGGAGTGTTTTTCCATTTTTATTGACATTCTTTCATTCATAAACAATAACCTGTACAATGTTTCCATAAATTGAGTGAGATTTTGGGATATAAACAAACACTCATAACTTTACTCTTTATGAATATTATGCATTGAGACTTTACTTGAATAATAACAAGACCTTTTCTAATAAGCCTTTTAAGTATTTGCCATAATTAAAAAATAACGGTGTATAGGGTGACGGGTAATTAGTGAACGATACTTAAACACGTGATTTTAGTATGATACGAAACAACTTTTACTATGGGACCAAACCTGAAATCGTGAAAAAATCAGCCATTCAGTCCTTTTTTTTTTTCGCGATTACAGTTTTGGTCCCTTAGTAAAAGTTGTTTCTTATCATGACTACAATTACGTATTTAAGTATCGTTCACTAATTACCAGTCACCCTATATAGATTGATTGGTACGGAATTATAAATTAACTATTCTAGATATTAATTATGAACTGTTCTAAATACCGAATCTAGTTATAACTCAATACCCCACTACTGAACCCTTTTGGCTTGGATGGCAAAACATTATAAGGCCAAAGTTTGTTTGTTACTCTACGCTCAAATGGCAAGACTGACCATATCCTGACACTTGACACATAAGATACTTTTAATCCTGGGACTATGTTAGCAGACAAAGCCTAGCAGAAGCTGCTTTCGAAATCTAAACCTATGACTTATCCATGGCAATGGTGTTTATCTGAGTTCACAATTAATAAGATAAGGGAAATCACCATTCCTCAGATCAAACTTACATTAACATTAATCCACAATCTAAGCTTACCAAGATCTAATAATGGATAGAATGGAATTGATGGTGTCTCATTCAGTAGCTAATATTATACCAGAATATATAAAATGAACCACATAAGAAACAAAGATCTGGGATCCATAAAAGTGAAGAGGTGCCGGCCACATGATGAGACAACCAGGAAAAGTGGAGGCATATGGTGACAGATTGGTACCCCAGGGGTGGGAAACAGAATGCAACTGTTGAGATGGGAGGATGAGTTAAAACTGACAGTGAGCCCCAACTAGAGGAGAGTGGTTAGTGATAAGAAAACAGTGGAAACAGCTAGACTAGGCTTTTGTCAGGAGGCATACTGAATTAAGAGCTATAATAAAATTTAGAAGAAGAAAAAGTTAAGAAAGTGAATTATTCGAGAATAATAAGGCACCATACTATAATCTGAAAATATTCAGCATAATTTCAAAAGTAAAGTATAAGACAAAATAACTTACTGTTAAATCCTGCCTGATTGATTTTAATTGATCACAAGCATATCTGTAATCTTGTTTATCTATCCATCTCTCTTTGACATTTTTGAGGGAATTTCTCAAAACAGACACAGGCCGCACTTCACATGGCTCTGGTGCTTTAGTTAGACGAAGGAATGACTTTTCAATGTCTGAGCAAATCCCTACTATGTGCATATTATTGATTTCATAATCGCCTTCACAATCCTGGATAATGGACCTTCTAGCTGTTGGTTCCTGTTTCTTGATTCCACCCTGTAAAGAGCTTGCTATGGAAGGAACATTACCTACATTATTACCAAATCTTTCAGCTCGTTTGAGCAGTTTCTCAGCATTACCCTGAAAATCTTCTACAACAAATGGGTCAAAAGACTGTTTCTTTTTGTTTCCATTTTTTTGGTAACCTTTATCTATTTTCTTTTGATCTAAAGACAGTCTATCTTTAACTTTCTGACGTCCCTTGCCCTTGGTATTTTTTTTATCTTCAACCTCATCACCAGAAGCAGAAGAAGCACTAAAAACAAAACAAAAAATACTGTAACATGTGATTAAACTTGGTTATTAAAACAGAAAAAATCTCAAATTCTAGTGGCTATAAATTATAACACTTTTTTGAAATGCACATTAGCAACTGGCACTATAAGATATTATAAAATCAAAACAGAAATCAACATTTTCATTAAGTAGGTCAACGCTGAAGTGTCAATAACTCTAAACTGTTGAAGTCAAAAACTTCCTGTCTCAAAAACCTTAGGAGGTAATACTATAAATTGACACATTGGTTTATAGTTAAGAGGTGTTTCTACAATTTCATTTAATGCAGTTGCAAATAAATATTCACTTCAGAGATTTCATTATAACCTGTGGAAAGCCACATTTAAATTAAAGTGCTAAAAAGTAATTTTCTCGAAAAATTTGTTTTAGAGGTATTGGCAATTCACCATCATTATATTACCCTTAAATCAGAAGACAGAGACTTAAAAATTGGCAGACTTAGTTATCAACACATTTATACTAGAGTTAGGCCCGTATTACAGAACCTTACTCAAGTACTACTTAAACTGCGTTCAACCGATTACTGCTTGAGCGAAGAATCTCTACTTAAGCGTTCAGTTTATTTTAGAACTATCCTCAAACTCAAATCAAACTAAACTGCGCTTGAGTAGAGATTTTGATCTCTGATTACGTGAGTAAGCTATCATTGTGGTAACCCTAAATAACAGTTTGTTTTCTATTGCAAATCTTTTTTTTTCGCATGATTAAACTGGATCAAAACCGGATGACGAGGCGGACGATCTCAAGTGTTTACACAACTGAACAATATGTGGGTGGAATCATTGAAACAGGCGCGATCTCGGTAAAATGGAGCTGAGAATTTTATTGGTATTGACTACCACAGCGAAGTTTGCGAGAAGGCTGACTCTTTACGTTTGCTGCTAAATACTTCAAAAAAAAATTAGAATGTGTTGAATAAAGAGTGCGGGTGATTCTAATGAAACTCAAAAAAGATAGAAATGTAAATAAGAAGGTCTCAGTTACCAAGTCAAAACATCGTAAACACATAAGAATTTGCAATTCTGGGGCTACCGGATGCCCACGGTTATGTGGTTTTCTTAAATCGTGGTCAATCATCAGTAAAATTTAATGTTTCACGACATCTTTTGAAAACCTGTAGGTACTTCTCCTTAAAATTTTCAAAATTATAAGGGTCCTGCGTATCTCGTAAATATCTCAGAGGAACATGTAAGTTAAACGGTTGATTTGTATTATCTACTTCTGCAAATATATCCATTTTGATTAGGTAGGTACTCGATTCACTCCAAATCCACAAAAAAATTCATGCGAATCTATGCTCAAGCGTGGTCTCGACTACACTTGCGAAAACAAATATCAAATCTCGCCTCAAGCAGTGATTCTGAGTTGATTGTCATTTTAAAATAAGGACACATTGAGTAGAGCTCAGTCAAGCCTCAAGCACTGTTCTAAAATACGTAAAAAATGTCATTTTAAAGTGACATTGCTCAGGTGATTATTGATTGTAGTTTCTCTGCTCAAGTTAAGTTCTAAAATTAAAACTCCAACTGAGACTAGTTTTAAGTAAGGCTTAAGTCTTGATTGTAGTTCTGTAATACGGGCCTTAGTAAATGTAGCAGATATAACCATAGATGTTTTGAAATATTTGAGGGTTCTACGCTAGTTTGAAATTAGAAAAATTTTGTCACATCTAGATTTATTCAATTGTAATGAAAATTTTTAAATTACAGGAGAAAAAATTGAGATTTAATTATTTTAGGTAATTTTTTAACTGTCATCCAGGTTAACAAGCCGAAAGCATAACAAAAACTGCTTTTGTATTTTAACAATGTTGAAAGTATAGCATAAATCTAAATAATACATGATATGGACTATCTAAATATGAAATCATACTTGGTATGCATTAATTAATTAAAAACCCCAATAGCCACTTTGTTACTTTTCAACTGTAGACTAGCATTACATGTTCTTTTTAATGAGATCTACAAATAACTCAATTTGTAAAAGATCACCATAGCATACCTCAGCCTTTTTCTAGGAGGGCTCCTAGACCTTGATCTGCTCCTAGAGCTAGCACGTCTTCTTCGCTGTGGAGAGTTCTTATGATTGTTAAAGCCTCGAGCACTTAACAGACCTCTGTTTTTGGGAAGTTCCACAGCATTTTCTAACTTTTGGTACAAACTTAAAGTACCATGAACAGGTTTAACTGCCAAATTATTTCGTTCACTATGAACACTTGGAATTGGTTCTTCATCCCAATTCCTAGTCCATATTTCATCTTTATTGGCTGCAGCTGTTATTCTGCCTTTAAGACATATATCAATTTGATCACGGTCAAAACCAGATTTACATTTTTCATAGCAACGTTTGATGTATCTCTCCAAGCTTTCAGGCCAAGAGCCTGTTGATGTTGATTTGAAAAAGTTTGAAGAATTATTATTTTGAATGCTTTCTTCATTTTCAACATTCTCAGCTTTCAAATCGAGGTCTTCTGGTTCTGGTGGTTGAGGTATATCTTCTGTCGCCAACGGAGGCGGCAATGGCACATCAAGCGGTGGAGGGGGAGGCTTAGGAATGTCTGGAGGAGGGAGTGGTGGAAGTGGAGGAGGATGATCTGGCAGTGGTGGTTGAACATTACTTGTGCCTTCTATTCTATCTTCATTAAATCTGTTATTATTAGGCTTCTTGCGTTTCTTTTTATTAGGACCATTGTTGTTTGAAAGAAGTGGATTTTCATTGAGAGTTATGGGTGCAGGTTTCCTGATGTTGTTAAGATTAAACCTGATAGGAGGTTGATTAAAAAAGGGACGATTGGTGTCAAGGGGGGACATTCCAAGCAAAGGGGTAGATGGTGGCGGCTTAGAAAATTGAGGATGACTAAGATCCATTTTCTGGTCCTTATTTTGATGAAATTGATTAGAATTATTGGAAAAACCTCCGTTGTTGTTGGACATTTGATTGAAATACTGGTTATAATACGGTGAGTATATACCACCATGATATCCATTGTACTGGTGGTACATATTGTATAGCCAAGGATTATGATTAGGTGGTAGGCCACTTACAGTTTGTATCGGAGGTTCTTTTGAACTATTATCAGCCATGTTGATTTACTAGGTATTTCACTCTAATTGTTACAACACACGATTTTGACTTTTGTTACTTTAAACTCTGGCTTTGGTGGACCTTTTACAAAATGGCGTAAAGTTCGTCAATCATGTTACCCTTTATGAAACACTACCTAATCAAGATCTGTGAAAAGGCGGTAGAATCCCGTCAACAGAAATCAAAATTGCACTTTATTCTCCGAATTCAATAGATATTCTATTATCAGCCACGGATACGAACAATTTTCAAAGCAAAAAATACGTAAAAGGACTTAGATAGAGTACAACGCAAATGGTACAAACCAAAGAGCAAAGAGAATTTAAGCACTATGCCAAAGAGCAAAGAGAATATAAGGTGCGTGTGTGAACTGAGGGACCATACTTGCATTTCGCAAAATAAAAATCTAAAGATTTAGTAAAAGTCTTAAAACAATTGTAAAACAAGTCTGGGAATTTGTAAAAATATACAAAAAAAGATACAGCACTCAAAGTGGGGTCCCTCAGTCCTCACAAACCATCAGCCAGATCTCGAAAAGTATCTGGAAAATTGAAGTACTGTGATTACAGACTTTTAGTAAAAAATTTGTAAAGAAATTTACTAAATTTCAGACCACAAAACACCAAAGAAAAAAAAAATATAATGACTAAACTGTGGTCCCTCAATCCACACAAGAGAGAAAAATATTTTAGCGAATATTACCGAATCTAATACATAAAATCTTTCCTTTTCTGCACCAAGTTTTTGTAAAAGTCGTACAGCATTTTGTAAAAATATAATGACAAAAAAATATCGACGCAATTTGAAGATAGCGGTTTTTAAAACGGGTCCCTCAGTTCTCACACTCACAGATATTGAACATGTACTAGCTGCTAGGCGAGAGGAATATGAGGAACTCTAATGTACTCAACTTTTTGTAAAAAGTATCTTCTAAATAATAGGTATCTAACATTGTGCATTTCTTACCTCTTAGCTGAGATAATACATTTTCTTTAATTCTATGAAATTAGACAGTAGCGTGCAGTGCCGTAAACAGGGCGGTGCCTGCTACCGGTGCCCAGGCACATGGTGTAGACTCTGGGGGGCGCAAGAATGGCCAGACTAGGCAGGACTATTATTTTTTCATTTTGCTCCTAATTGCTTCCTTACAGACTTTTACTAGCTGCTAGGTGAGAGGAATATCAGGAACTCGAGAAAATACATTTTCTTTATTTTTATGAAAGTAGACAGAGTAGTGTCACCACACAATGATACAAAATTTAGACAGCATTAATTTAATAAAGCAATAGATGAAATAAAAACAAGGTTGTACAGTTAATTCAACATTATATTATTAGGCGTATGTATATGACATACAAAAATAGGTTACAAAAAAATATAACCGACTACTAAAAATACACATTGCTCGCAGAATGGATGGCCGTTGGGGCTGAAAGGTTCTGGATTGGCAACCACGTATCGTACGTTGGAAGGCCCACTACAAGGTGGACCAATGACCTGGTAAAGGTTGCGGAAATGCGGTGGATGCGAGACGCACAGGACCGTTCATTGTGGTGATATCTCCAACAGTGGATGTCTCTCGGCTGAAATGGTGATGATGATGATGTCTAAAAATGCAAAATAACGTGCTTTCGTTTTTAGTTTTTGACACCGACTTCCAAAAGTAAAGTTACTTTGCATCTAAGTATATTTTATTTTTGAAGTCAGTTTTTTTTTTTCGTAAAACACTAAATTATAATTCAAGTAGAGAAAGTTTGTCATAGTGACCGAGGTGGAATTCCCCCGAACCGTGAGCAAATATGTTATGGAGCCAAATGCTGCGATGACAAACTTTCTCTACTTTTTTTTTATGCTAGGTAAAATCATCCAATGACAAATCCCGCCCTTGGGCGGAGCGGGAAGTAGTGTCAGACTCTTACTGACTAAATTAAACCTACCCCGTTCCTTCGTAGCCTATCGTGCCGGGGCCGAGCATTCCTTTCGGAAATAAACCTATGACCCCAGTAGGCTTCGACCCTGCCTGCCTGCAGTTAGCAGGCTGGGCCTCTTCGGTGTGCTGACAGCTCCTTGAGGCGCGCGGGAACAGAACGCGCCGTCGACGACTTGGGCTCGGTCCGGTCGGTTACCGGATGATCGGACAGCGTGCTACCCATTGCACGCCGTCCGCAAGCCCGCGCCTACGGTGGCCGGAAATCGGGATCGGAATCCCGGCGGCGGCTGGGGCGAGCGCCCCGTTGCCTCTGCCTGATGCGGTCGGCCAAACTTTCTCTACTTGAATTATAATTGCGCCCCCCAGAGTCTACACCCTGTGCCTGGGCACCGGTAGCAGGCACCGCCCTGTTTACGGCACTGCACGCTACTGTCTAATTCCATAGAATTAAAGAAAATGTATTTTCTCAGCTAAGAGATAAGAAATGCACAATGTTAGATACCTATTATTTAGAAGATACTTTTTACAAAAAGTTGAGTACATTAGAGTTCCTGATATTCCTCTCGCCTAGTAGCTAGTACATGTTCAATATCTGTGAGTGTGAGAACTGAGGGACCCGTTTTAAAAACCGCTATCTTCAAATTGCGTCGATATTTTTTTTTCATTATATTGTTACAAAATGCTGTACGACTTTTACAAAAACTTGGTGCAGAAAAGGAAAGATTTTATGTATTAGATTCGGTAATATTCGCTAAAATATTTTTCTCTCTTGTGTGGATTGAGGGACCACAGTTTAGTCATTATATTTTTTTTATCTTTGGTGTTTTGTGGTCTGAAATTCTGTAAATTTCTTTACAAATTTTTTACTAAAAGTCTGTAATCACAGTACTTCAATTTTCCAGATACTTTTCGAGATCTGGCTGATGGTCTGTGAGGACTGAGGGACCCCACTTTGAGTGCTGTATCTTTTTTTGTATATTTTTACAAATTCCCAGACTTGTTTTACAATTGTTTTAAGACTTTTACTAAATCTTTAGATTTTTATTTTGCGAAATGCAAGTATGGTCCCTCAGTTCACACACGCACAATATAAGCAGAAGCACTACGTTTAAGAGACGGGACTCCCATAGAAAAAAAACGCTCAGTATGGAGTTTGCGCTACGCTTCAATACCAACTTTCACGTACATGACCAAATGAGGGCTGCCAACATAACAACCGAAATAGTGGTGTGTATCTAGGTGCTCATAGTAATTTTTTATCGATAGTCGATATTTATATAAAAAAAATGTAGGCTCTTTTTTTGGGTCTAAATTAAGGACTGCCAAAGAGTATGTAAACCTTTTCGAGTTTTCGTACAAGCCAACCAAAGAGAATATAATAAGCACTACGTTACAATAAGTACAGTTCGGCCGACGGATCTTGGTTCCAGTCTGGTGCAACTCCCTAAGAAAAAAATGAACCATCTCAAATGTATGGCGTTTGCGCTAATTAAAATGGCGGCCAAAATGGCGGCTATCGCTGTCTTGCTCTAACATACATTCGACTCTGTCGCAGCTTTATGCCCACCATATTCATTCTTTGCTTGTCAAGAAGTGAATGAAAACAAAATTTGATTTTTGTGTTTTACAACTGTTTCGTGAATTTCAAGCGGAAATTTCTATTATTTATTGTTACTTTTATCTATTATTTGTATTTATACGTGTACCCGTGTGAATTAATATGTAAATATGCATTATAAAACTTGTGAAATATGTGGTCTAAAAGCCGGCCGCTCGGATGGTCCACAGCGAATATTTATGGCCAAATATCCATTAAATGAAGAGAGGTAAGCCTAAATAAACATTCATTTTCAGTTACAGAAAAAGATCTGGTGATAAATACAAATTTCTGATAATAATCGGTCGAAAATCTAGAAAATATGCTATCAATAGTGCTGTGTAATAGAATTTTTATCGATTATATCGATACTTTTATATTTAATCTTATTTACAGACAGGTTTAATTTTGTTTCAATTTTTATTTAGTTTTATTCAAATAGAACTGTCATACTTTTCGAACAACAAAGGTTATGCTTAAATCTTAAAAAGTTTTTTTTTATAGAAAAGCTTCGTCAGTCCCCGTACTTCTATTCGTAGGGAGATTTGGCGCAGATATCGAGAGATTTTAGACCCACTATTGCCCTTAATAACTCACAAACTAGCAAGATAATACTTTTTAAGGTTTATGCATTATATAGAATAGGCGAATAGGTTATAGGTACTGTATTTCTTTAACATTATTAAAGAATAAACTGTTATTATTAAAATCCTTAAAAAGGCGTTTCCTTTACCCACACCACCCACCTCCACCTTCGGAACCTAAAAATTTACCTGCGAACTTACGTTAACGCAAATGCGCCAAAGTAAATTCGCAGGTTATACTTGGTTTAATTTATTCATTTCAAATATTCCACTTATTCCTAGTTTAACTGGTGAATAACGTTGGCGTAAATAGATCTTAATTTAGACCCAAAAAAAGGAACCAAATTTTTTATATATATATCGACTATCGATAAAAAATTACCATGAGCACCTAGTAACACCACTATTTCGGTTGTTATGTTGGCAGCCCTCATGCATCAAGTCTTTGGTTATGTATGTCAAAGTTGGTAATGAATCCTAGCGCAAACTCCATACTGAGCGTTTTTTTTGTATGGGAGTCCCGTCTCGTAGTGCTTATATTCTCTTTGCTTGGCTCTGCGAAGTTTAGCGCTCAATATAAGCACGCCAAATAAATTATTTATAAAAATAAATTCCAATAACAACTGTTAACAGCAATAACAACTGCTATTGGCATTTATTTTTTTACGAGTGCACAAACGCTAAAGTTTGCAGAGCCTAACTTCAGACGCGCTAAGATCCGTCGGCCGTATTGTTAAGTTTAAGTTGCAAAATGGTTACGTGCCTGAGACACCAGCGACAGCTAAAATTGTCTAAATTCTGCTATTTTTAAAACAATACTTTTATTTTGTTTAAGACCCCCCAGTGTTTTGTTTAAGTCCCCCTATGTTCATAAACTGTTAAATTGCAGTTTAGAATAAATTTTGTTTAATTTTATATAGTATCGTAATACTTAAATGGTGTCTGAAATCAGCATTGAATTATAACAATTTTTTCCTTTTGGGCGCCAATGGCAACTTTAGATGTCAGGTAGTGATGGGATGATATCGCTTTGTAGGTATTAAAAATTTATCTACTGGGAGTTCAATTAACATAAATAAATCACGCCAGCACGTCAATCTACCCTAATCTGTCAAATTTTACCAATCGAACATTAACCTTCCTTTATTGTGATAAGGTTGAAAATCTATTAAAGAAATTTGACAGATTTAGGTAGGTTGATGTGCTGGCGTCTGTACATTTTTTGTATTTTTCATGTGTGAGTGGGATTCAAAAATACGGTATTCGTGTGGATGTAACCTACTCACGTAGTATAAATAAATCAAATGACGTTTTAATTTAATTTTTGAAATAAACGTAGTGCTTACATAGTCTTTGAATTGAAACATAAAAAAGACAAACAAGTCCGTTTAAGACAATTGTTACATAGATTTTAAGACCTTTGTTACTGACATTATATGGACATTATTTTAGTCTGAAATAAATGTATTTTATTTTATTTATTTTTTATAAGCGTGAAACTAGACATTTAATAGCTTTAAGGTTAATTACTGTGATTTCATTGACTGTTAAAGCTGTGATTTTCAAAGATAACTTAGTATTTATGTTTCAAGTACTGTGATTGTTATCATATCCCGAAGCACTGATACATTTTATGTTTATATATTAAAAATGTGATAAATATTCTATATTATGTGTTTATTTACATTTTATCTGAGCTAATGTTAAATTATGTGAAAATTATTTCAGACACAGACACACTCTTTCTTTTTTACTGTCTAACATAAATCAAACATTCGTCAATCTCTCAAACTGCCAGTACTCACGATACAATTACAACCTCTTCTGACACTCCTCCTTAATCGTATTCGTCACTCTTTCATTCTCTTCAGCTACACTCACTCGTACAACCAAACCCTCACACTTTTCACACCCTCAGTGGTTTTGCATCATATGACACCCATCTCTCTAGCACAAAATTCAAATTTGGCTTTCAGCAAACTTTTCGTTAAAATATCTGCTCTCATTTTGTTTGTCTCAAGGTATTTGAGTTGGATCTCCGAGTCACTAATCAATGTGTCTCGGAAAAAATGATACCTCACATCAATATGTTTTGTCTGGTGATGATGCACCGGGTTTAGTGCAATAGCCATAGCCGATTGACTATCTGTGTGCATACACAGCTTCGTATTCTGTATACCTGTAAGTTCTTTAAAGAATCTTTTGAGGTACACAGCTTCTTTGGTAGCTTCGGAGAGGCTTACATACTCTGCTTCTGCAGTAGATAAAGCCACTGTCTTTTGTTTCATGCTTTGCCAGGAAATAGCAGCTCCACTTAATTTGAATACGTATCCAGAAAAAGATTTCCGGTCAACGATATTTCCACCATGATCAGCATCAGCAAAACCTTCAATCTCACATGCTTTCCCTCTAACATACGAGTATTTCAGACCTAAATTTGTCGTCTTTTTCAGGTACCGAAGAATTCGTTTTGCTGCTATCCAGTGAGCTTCCTCGTAGCAGTTGTTAAACTGACTCATAAAGTTCACTGCTTGAGCTATGTCTGGTCTTGTACAGACTGCTATATACATAAGTGATCCTATAAGTTCTCTGTAGGGAATCTTCTCGTTTGGTTTGTTTTCTCCATCTGGCTTCTGGAGCCTCAGTCCAGGTTCCATTGGAGTGGAAGCCGGTTTACAGTCCTCCATCTTAAAAGTCTTGAGAACCTTCCTGATGTAGTCTCCTTGGTCAATCTTGATCCATCCGTTCTCTTGAGTTACTTTAATACCCAATACTAGTTCGGCCTTTCCAAGGTCCTTCATTTCAAATTTAGACATCAGGTCTCTCTTAACCGTCTTCACTTCTTGTAAATCATTCCAAAATAAAAGTATATCATCGACGTAGATAGCAAGTATTATTATTTTCTTGTCTCTCTCACGTAAATATACACATGGCTCATTTAGTGATTGTTTGAATTTCAAATCGATTAACTCCTTGTGTAATCGTTGGTTCCAGGAACGTGGCGCCTGTTTCAATCCATATATGGAACGCTTCAAGAGGCATATGTGATCTTCCTTCCCTTTCTCTTCAAATCCAGGTGGTTGTCTCATGTACACCTTTTCGGCTAGGTGGTCATTTAAGAATGCCGTCTTTACATCCATGTGGTCGCACTTGAGTCCCTTTTGTACTGCTAATGCTATTAGCATCCTCAGAGTACTATGTCGCACTACAGGTGAATACGTTTCAATGTAATCGACACCTCTACGTTGGCTGAAGCCTCGTGCCACCAGACGAGCCTTGTATCGGGTCTTATTTCCCGCCTCCTTTTTTATTCTAAATAACCATTTAGAATCAACAAGGTTATTCGTCTGATTATGTTCTCGCTTCACAAGAATCCAAGTCTTATTTTTCTTTAAAGCATCAAGCTCCTCCTGGATTGCCGCTTTCCATTGTCCAGCATCCGGTCTTGCTAGTGCTTCTTCCACTGTAAGTGGGTCATTTAATTCAGCTTGATAAGTGACGTAATCTGGAAACTGTACCGGCTTCCTATCTCTCAAAGGATATTTTCTCTCTTGTACACTTTCATTTCCAGATTCTTCATTAAGTGTTGAATCTTCTTCCTGATTGTGGTGCTCCTCCTCACCTTCAAATGAAGCCCATTGTTCAGCATCTGCAGTATCAGATAGTGTTTCTTCATCATTTTGTTCATTGTCTGATTGATGATTATCTTTTTCTGCACTATCACTGCTATCATGACCAACGTCACTATCTTCATTTGACTCCTCAAACTTCAAATACACAAGCTCTTTCGGACTTTCAGTTTTCTTGTACATCTGATGTTCAAAAAACTTTACATCTCTTGCTATGTACACATGATTATTCTCTGGGTCGAACAGTCTATATCCTTTTGTCGTCTCACTGTAACCGAAAAAGATGGTTTCCTTTGCTTTTGGTTCCTATTTCGTTCTTTTTCCATCTGGAACATACATGTAAGCTCGGCAGCCAAATATTTTAAGCCCTTGGAGGTCAACTTTTGATCCAGTCCATGCCTCTTCCGGTGTCATGTCCCTGACTTTGTTAGTAGGAGATCTGTTCTTCAAGTATACAGCTGTCTTGACAGCTTCTGCCCAGAATCGACAGTCTAAGCCAGCCTCTTGCATCATACATTTGGCTTTCTCTGTTATGGTGCGGTTAGACCGCTCAGCAACCCCGTTCTGTCCCGGCGTATATGTGCATGTGTGCTGATGCATTATCCCATTTTGTTTTAGAAAACTAACAACATTTTTATTTTTAAATTCACTACCGTTATCAGTTCGTAGGACCTTAAGTTTTTTGTTTGTTTGATTTTCTGCTAAAACTTTAAACTCCTTAATTTTCTCAAAAACCTCGCTTTTGTATTTAAGAAAATATATAAAAGTTTTGCGCGAAAAATCGTCAATAAACGTCAGAAAATATTTAAATTTACTAAAACTCTCGGTTGTTTTCCACATAGACAAGCCTCACAGTTGAGCACAGCAGATGAAGAAGAAAAACTTACCCCATTAGCCAATTTGTTTTTTAAAAGTTTCAGGTTACGAATGCCAAGGTGCGCTAACCTTTTGTGCCAAAGCTCCACATCACTGTATGGTTCTGTAGACGCTACAGTAGCAACCTGTGGAGTTGTCATAAGTTTGTAGATACCTTTATCTATTTTACCTTCCACACAAGCATTCCCTTTAACCTCGCATTCATCTTCATTATAGATAAAACAACCTTTATTCGAAAAAACAACTTATTAAATCCTATAAAATCTTATTTTTCTTCGTAATCATACTCACGCTCAACAGATTTGAATGTAATTTAGGTACATACATAACATTATCAAAAGTTATGTTAAGTGGCTCACTCTCAACCCTGCCAAAACCTTTACCATAAACCTTACCTCCATTCGCACAACATACCTCAATGTCATCATGCTTAACAAAATCTTTTAACAAATGTCTACTACTACTCATATGTGAAGAAGCGCCCGAGTCCAAAATCCATTACTCTTCTCTCGCAATAGTTAATGTCATGGATAATGCTGTGGCAACATGTGCCCGTTCCTTTTTGTTATTATCCTTTTTCTTCCTAGGATTATCAGGACAATCTATCATTTTATGTGCACCTTCACAAATAAAGCATTTTGGTTGCTTAGCAGTCTTTGCATAATTTTTCTTGAATGGCTTCTTCTTAGCCGTCAGCGCAGTGATTGGTTCAGAACTTGCACTGCTCTCTTTGTAGTCACTCATTTGCAAGAGTTTTGTTTTAATGTAGTCAGTTGTTAAGGTATTATTGGTATTTTCTAATGCTAATCTCATAGGAGTATATTCTTCAGGTAATCCTGCTAGCATTAATGTCCCATAACCTGTTAAATTATGTGAGAATTATGTGAAAATTATTTCAGACACAGACACACTCTTTCTTTTTTACTGTCTAACATAAATCAAACATTCGTCAATTTCTCAGACTGCCAGTACTCACGATACAATTACAACCTCTTCTGACAGCTAAAGAATTTTATTTATTTTAATTACTTGCTGGATGCCTCCAACACAACCAAAAATCTTTTTATTTAACTCTTTCTTTCTCCTACAACATTTTTCCCCAGAACTACCTGTTAACTTATTATTTATCCACAAGCTAACACAAGTAGGTATATTATAAAAAAGCAAGTAAAAAAACCATGGATACTTTGTCATATTAAGTTTATTATATCTTTAACAAAAACTATTCCTAAAAAATATTTAAATTATAACTAGTTTCTGCCAGCGGCTTCACCGATATGATTATTGAAAATTATTCCAAGGGAACATACTAGTATATGATAAATATCTCCATCTCCAAATAAAAAGTATTGCTTGTGCAATTCCAGGACATGGTCTATACATGTACCACGTTGCATCAAAATCCGTCTAGTCATTATGACTGTAGAAGTAACCAACACACAAATTTTTGTGCTTTATTTATTTAACATTTCATGTACACACAAATATTAAGATAAAAGAAAAGAAGAAGGAAACAGAAAAATAGGTACAAAGGTAATGCTTATTTCTACAGAAATCTCTTCCAGCATACCTGCGAAAGGAGAGTTGGAAAATAAAGAGATGAAGACACTGTGTGTAAGAGTAATAGGAAAAAAAGAAAGTGCAAACAAAACACAAATTAAAATATACAATAAAAAGATATAATATCAGTATATGATAGCAGTGTGATTTATAAAGTTATTTATGACTAAAGTTGTAAATAAAATAAACATAATAAAAGTTGTCTGTTATCGGTCTTGCTTGCCACCTCTCTTGCAACTTGGTTCTGTTGGTCCGATTGTCCACATCATCACTCGACTCTGGAATTGGAGTGTTAAAATTTAAGTGACATTGATTCCATATTTAGAAATCATTTGAAGGATCAGCATGCACTTTATTTAGATTGGCATCACAAATCTGAAACAAAACGTTTTATTTTGTTTTTTTTTTTTATAATTTTATTTAAGACTGAAAAATACTACTACTTACTTTTATTCTATAGAGCCGATGTCAAATATTTTGCCAACGTCATACTACTACTTATGACTTTTATGGAATCATAATTGCTCCAATTGGATTATACCTTGTCATGTTCAATTGTGTAGCCCAATTATTCCAAGTTCCAGCCATAACAAGGTTAAATTAAATTTTACTTTTTAAGAATACCTATTAGTTTATTAAAACACATTCTTAACAAACCCTCTCATAGTATTTTCCCTGTCTTGCCGAGACGAAGGGTACTTTATGTACTTAAAGGGCACTTCGCAGACATTGAGTGACCTTGTAAAGACACTTTCTAAATGTAGGCTGGCACATATTACACAGATATGAAGCTCCTACATTGTGTTGGTATGACCCATTCTCAAAGAAATTTAAAGTAGCCAAAATCTGTAACAGACAGTGAAATAAGTATTAAGTAACTTGCTCAGGCATACATGTGGATACATATTATTTTTATAACGAAACAAGAAGGATTTGAGTAAGGGTTTAATTTAAAAAGTAACAATTTTAAAAGTATTTTATTATACAATAACATCTGTCAAAACGTTTTACGATGGATATCAAAGACACCGGTGGATAATGACGTCATATCAGTTTGTCACTAGAGATAGGCAATACGTCATACGAAACTAGCTGTTTGACAGTTATTGATGTATACTTCTAGCAAGTGATCTTCACTTGAGCTGTCAACAGAGTTACGCAATATCCCCGTTGATTTGTGGCTGAGATTCACACAAGGGTTCCATGGATCTTACATACTCTGCGTTCCGAATTGCGTCAAAAGCGATTGTAGCGCAAATCCAACCAAAATATCCTTATATTTGTACGCGCAATGTCACAATTATGACTTAAAAGCCCTTGCTTTTAAGTAATAATTGTGACGTTGCGCGTTTTGGTTGGATTCTCCCGATAATCACTTTTGACACAATTCGAAACGAGGGGATTGTTATCCAAGGAATTCACAACACTAATGACACTATGACAGTGACAGGTATCGTGTCAGTGTCAATTTTAATCATAGTTGAGGTGACGATTGTGATGTCATAATCGTATTTTGAATAGGTAAATTTATATAAATAATGTAATTTCAAAATAATTAAGTACCATACCAGTGATTAAGAAAAAAATCCAACTAAATCTAGCAGCTCTTAGTGGTTTTTATAAACTTGGGATCCCGTAAACAAGAATTTTTTATCATTTTCATACCAAATTAAAATTGATTTCGGAAGTAAGTTACTTTTTTCTAAATAACTACCTAAAACTGATACATAATTTTTTCTTTCAGTTATTTCATGATCACGTCGCGTATAGGCTAGACAATGGATTTATTAAAAACACCATCTGTTCAGTCTTTGTTAGACTCTGACTTGGAATCAGTTGAAAGTCTTCAGTATTTGGATTTGGATATTGAAGAGGTGATGATAACTGTTTATTCAGTAACTATACTTTAATTGCATTATTTACTTTCTTACAGTGATCTGCATAAATCTAGTATGCCTTATTATATCCTGAAACACAAACTTAATTTGCATTTCACAATTATACCTACTTTATAAAATTATCGCGTGTTACGCCCACCTCTCGCTTTCATGGCACGATTTATAGTTTCAAAAACACATATTAAGTTCACAATGAATACCCAACTAAAATTGTTTATGTGTGAATACTTTTATTGTGCAAAGATTATCCAGCTAATTACTTAATAGATTTGGTTTAAATAATATTTTTATTTGTTTATAACATACTACTTGTTGCCCGTGGCTTGACAATACTAACTCTGGCCATATTCAACCTGTCAATTTTAATCGAAATCTATTAAGTACAGTTTACTCAAACTGTACTTAATAGATTTGCTAGGTGAGAAAATGTGAGACAGGATTGACATATGCGTTACTATGAGCTTGATTGTGTAGCCAAATTATAGTTTTCTTATTTTTTACGATGTTATTGGTTTAAAAACAGCTCTCCAGAAGAATCATAATTAGGAAATAAGATAATTGACTTTTGCTATCTTTTTCTAGAATAATTTTTAGTTACTGCTTGCATTTTGAGCTCTGATTGGCTAATTTCATTATAATTATAAGTGTTAATTGGTTAACAGTCAAGCACTTAAACCATAGAGTCTTTTGACCCCCACATAAAAAGGATTTATAGGCATACTTAGAGTTTTTTTAGTATTTTTTTTTTTTTGTTGACTGAATAATTTTTCAAAATCTGTGAATGCAGTTCAGAATATCTTTAAAGTAATGGTTAGTTATCCCATTACTATAAAGTTTTAGATACTACCCCTTATTGTCCTGTCCCTAAAATCTACCCAATATAATGTTGTTTTATTTGTCATAATAACTTATTCAAAAATGTTTTGATGTATAAAAAAAATAAATGCATTCATATTCGGTGATTATCTCTGTTGCAGATATAGACATAGATGAATGACATTAATCTATAACAAAAGACCTCTGTCAGTGCGGGTGTTAAATTATGATACATTACAATGGTTAAGGGTACTGAAGGCAAACCGTTTGACCGGTTTTTCGGCATATTTTTAATTATTAAAAATCCCAGGTTTTATTTTCAAGTATACGGTTTTTTTGAGATTTTTTATTACTTTCAATTATCAATTTTTTTTTTTCTGCAAAAATGGTTTTAAAACGCTGCTGAAGCTTGTTATCAGTTGTAGGTTAGTTTATAGTACCATAAATAGCTACAACAACTGTACACTTCTTCTTTTCACAATCATAAAAGATCTAATCCGACCGTGTGTTGTGAGAACTCAACAGGCAGTGAATGCTGTCAGGGCTAGAGGTTGCAATCGAATATTCGAATTATTTGAATACTCTTTCCAAATTTATATTCAAATAGTAAATAAATATACATTGTTAAATTTTGGTCAGTATATGCAATACTATCGATTTGTAAAGAGAAAATTAAAAAATAAAGTACTTTTATTTTAAGCTCGAATTAATTTACGCATGTACGAAATTAATTTCTTTAAGTAAACGTCAGCTGAGCAAGCCCAATGAACTGTTGGTAGCTAGTACGCAACGACCGACAACTACCTACCAGGTCATTAACTCGTTTACTTAAATAAATTAATTTCGTATATGCATATAGGTATTAATTCGAGAAAAAATACTTTATTTTTTAATTTTTTCTTTACAAATCGATAGTATTTCATGTACCAAATCGACCCTCTGTGGGATTAAAACGACTAAAATTTAATGGTGTATATTCCAATATTAACAAAAAAATTACTAGTCTAAAGTCTTGACTTGATGCCATTTTGTTACAATACAGAACGTGTTATTTATTTTCAAATTAGCGATGGACCAACTCGCATTTTTACCCTCTCGAGTTAATCGAATTAGAATGGTGGCTGATTCGAATAGCGATTCGAATCAACTCAACTCTTTCCGGTGAGTCAACTCAATCCGTCGACTCAACTCGGTCTGCCGGTTCAACTCAACTCGGTCCGCCGGTTCAACTCTGTCGACTCAAACCGCTGCGCCGATTCAACTCTGTCGACTCGAACCGCCGATTCAACTCTGTTGACTCGAACCGCAGATTCAACTCGTTGCGCCGAATCAATTCGATTCGCCGATACAACTCGTTCCGCCGAGTCAGTTCGATAAACACTTGTTTAATCAGATCAACTGGACTTAGACAGAACTTAATGTAACATAATTATATACTTAACGTTTTTGATTCGCAAGACTACCAAGTTTTTACTTTCAATCAACTAGTAGTTTGCCTGCTATTTCGTTCACGCTAATTTTAAATGGTTTATTTATTTAGTTAATAGATATTCATGTTAAATTTATAAATACAAGTCGGTGCAATACGTTTTTTTCTTCCATTCGGTCCTGTCGTCCGCCACGCTATCACTAACTCCTTTTTCTTTCATATCACTTTTCAGACATTCATGGTTGTCGCCAAGGGGAGGTAGGGGGGGGGGACTTTTATTATTATTAAAAAAAAAAACTTTTTTATTATTCTCTATATTTCCAATAGCTCCCCCCTTGATCATCGGCTGGCGACGCCCTTGCAGACATTCTCTATCCACCCACATGCATATTTATAACTCTTCTAGTAACATGCGTTTCATCCCTACTCTTTATATGGCCATACCAAGACAAATGAATACCTATTAACATTTCAGTCACTGGTGCCACTTTTAAACTTCTTATATACTTATTTCTCACTTTATCCAATCTCGTCACACCGCACATCCATCTCAACATTCTCGTTATTGTCGTCTCTGCTACATGCAATCTTTTTTCACAGCCCAAAATTCTGATTCATACAGTATGACAGGCCTTATCACGGTCTTGTAGATTTTACCCTTTAACCTGAGGGATATCCGTGGGTCACAAGTGGTTCCAGTGACCTGTCGCCATTTCATCCATACTGAGTTGATCCGATGTGCCACGTCTCGGTCTACCTCACCATCCCCTTGGATAAGCGACCCGAGGTATCGACATCGGAACAGATTGGTATGGGTGTTCCGGCGAGAGCTATGGGTACAGGACTGGAGAGACCGCCAAAATTACAGAGCAGGTACTCCGGTTTGGTTCTGCTCAATTTTAGGCCAACACTTTCCAGTTTTTGCCACCACACCTCCTATCTACTCTGGAACTCTGTGCCACTCTCGGCGACCAGCAAAATGTCATCGGCAAACAGCATTCACCAGGGAGCCTCTTCCTGTATGTCCAGCGTCAGAGTGTCTATAACCATCAGGAAGAGGTAAGGGCTAAGAGCCGACCCTTGATGTAAGCCGACAGCCACATAGAAGCTGCTGGTGGTGCCCACAGTAGACCGGACTTGGGTACTGCAGCGACTATACATCGTTCAGATCAAATGCACATACTTTCCAGGGCAACCTTTTTCCTTAAGGGCCCACCACAGAAATACAAATACAATTATTGAAGAATCTCCAAATACATTTAAAGAATCTCCAAATAAAATTAATAAGATTATTTTATTAAAATTTAACTTTCCCTAATAATTCCCCTTTGGTAAGTTTGGCGTCGTGAATTTGCGATTCGCAATGTAGAATCAAATCGAGTTCTACAGAGTTGATTGATTCGCGTGGTTCGACTCAACTCGCGTCGCGTTGTGGTCGTCTTGCAAGTCAATTCGAATCGAAGGAAAAGAGTTGACCCGCGGGGTGTCGTGACTTGCGTCGCGTCGGCGCGTCGGTTTGCGAATCAATTCGAATTCAAGGAAAAAGCAACTCAAATTGATTCGTTATTTGTTTGATCCGAATAACTCAATTATTATAAGTCGACTCGCCCATCGCTATTGCAAAACGGTGCATTTTGTCTTTTCTGAAGTGATTTTGTTCTGGTGTTTTATACAAGTGTTCAAGAATTGTTTTAAACCGCGGGAACAGCTCTTACTCAATACTTACATAATATTGAGTACTATTCTAGCTGTTCTCGCGGTTTCAACCGCGGCTTTAGTTACTGCTCCGCTCCCGTGGGTTTTTGCGTAATGTTTGTAGCATATGTCCTTTGTCGATAAATGGGCTATCGAACACACTTTTACAAATTTTTGTTTATTTTTAATATCAGTAATTGGTTGTTTTAATAGACGAACTTTAAGACTTTTTTTTTGAACTTTATAACTTCTTAATTGTATAAGAATTTTATAATTATTTTGAATTTTGTTAATTAAGTAAATAATTATTGTGCTAGGTTTACTTATCTGCATAAAAATATGCAGTTCCTAAAGCAATAAATGCTGATATTTTAGGTATTTTTTTTTTCAATTGTATTCGAATAGCACTGAAAAAATATTCGAATATTCGAAAATCAAAACTATCGAATATTTGCAATCTCTAGTAAGGGCCAGAATTAAAATCCCTGAAGGAACAAAAAATCTTATTCGTAGATTAAAGACCCACCAGCTAGATCACTATTGTGTATCATGAGGTTCTTACTCATCATAAAGTCATCACCTTAAACGAGTTGCTTAGGTATATAGAAGAGAGTGAAAAGATCAAAATCTTTGCTTGTCCGTTACACTGATGGAAAACTAAGGGATAATTTTGCTACTGATGAGAAAATTTTCACAATTAAGGAATATCACCCCACCAGTGTGTGTTTTCAGTGATGACATATGACTCTGAAACGTGGTCGCTTACCATGGGCCTCATTAGAAGGCTTAAAGTCACTCAAAGGATAATGGAAAGGGCTATGCTCGGAGTTTCCTTGCGTGATCGAATCAGGAATGCAGATGTTGGGGCCGAAAGGTTCTGGAGTGACGGCCGCGTACCGTTAAACGCAGCGTTGGAAAGCCTCCTACAAGGTGGACCGATGACCTTGTAAAGACTGCGGGAATCCAATGGATGCGAGACGCACAGAACCGTTCATTATGGCGACAATTGGTGGAGACCTATGTCCAACAGTGGGCGTCTTTGGGCAATGATAAAGGAATATTACAACAAGCAAAATGATCGGGTGTATGCCCGTTGCTCCAAAGAACACTCAACTGGACACTCACTCACTCACTCAGAGTCCTGAATGGTCATCACGCGGCATCGGTAATGGATTGGTAAGGGTATACTATAACGGAGCGACCAAGGTCATTTTCGTAATAATGGGTGAAAACTTCAGCTAAAGTGTAAGTGTGGCATAGCAAAGCCCGATTAGCCCAGACCTCAATCCTTGGACTACAATTAAATAATCAAAAATTCTTTACGATAGCGGTGGACAACTTTTCAATGGTCACAGTTTTTTTTTTTTTTTTTTTTTTATGGTAGGTAAAATCATCCAATGACAAATCCCGCCCTTGGGCGGAGCGGGAAGTAGTGTCAGACTTTTACTGACTAAAAACCTACCCCGTTCCTTCGTTGCCTATAGTGCCGGGGCTGAGCCTTCCTCTCAGAAAACGGCCCTTGACCCCAGCAGGCTTCAACCCTGCCTGCCTGCAGTTAGCAGGCTGGGCCTCTTCGGTTTGCTGACAGCTCCTTGAGGCGCGCGGGAACAGAACGCGCCGTCGACGACTTGGGCTCGGTCCGGCCGGTTACCGGACGATCGGACAGCGTGCTACCCATTGCACGCCGTCCGCAAGCCCGCGCCTACGGTGGCCGGAAATCGGGATCGGAATCCCGGCGGCGGCTGGGGCGAGCGCCCCGTTGCCTCTGCCTGATGCGGTCGGCCTCCTCCTTTGCTAGCATTACTGCTTCGCAGAAGGAGGCGACCGCCTGCCATCCCTCCTCACTACGGACCATGGCCTGAACCAAGGCCCGGCGAGAGAGATCGCTGCCGCCGATTGCCCCCACGAGGACACGGCGATGCTCCGCCCAGGCGGGGCACACCTCTACAGTATGCTCCACCGTGTCCTCCGGGTGTTCCGCACAGTGGCGACACCCGGGCGAATCTTCCGCACGAATCCGGAATCAATGGTCACAGTGCGTAAACCGATAGACGTGTGACCTGAAGGATTAAAAGCCTGTGATAAGCAGGGTGCAAACGTGGACACTTTTGTGTCTTGTGTCAGATATAAGCTACTGATGAATATTTGATTTCTGTAGTACCAGTATGAAATCATCCACTCGCTGCGCATACGTAAACATGTCAAAGAAAAATAATTTTTGTGCCAAATTACTGCCAATTAACACATAGGTACTCATGACAATCAAAAAGTGTTCGATGTCAGTAACTGAAACAAAATGTCTCCGTTTGTGCAGTACCTTAGGTTAAGGGTGGATATTTTGAGTTAAAGTATGTATTGATTTCTGGTTTAGATTCCCTGAAGTTAAGATTTTTTATTTGTGACAGAATATATGGCCATATTAGGTATACAATTTATTTTGAATAGATATGTTTCTAAATAACTTTATTAAACATACGCAAGTTGTTGTTGACCTAAATTTCACAAACAATTTAAATTTTTTACATAAAAAGAAAACTAATTCTAAAACTGGTTTTATCGAAAACCGGGTAAAAAATCGGGTAGTAATTTTGGCCGGTTTTGCATTCCCTAGTTAGAGCTTAAAATGAAAGAGTTTATATTATGGTTATTTTGATTACCGATTTAAAGTCTTTTTTTTTAATGGTAGGTAAAATCATCCAATGACAGATCCCGCCCTTGGGCGGAGCGGGAAATAGTCTCAGACTCTTACTGACTAAAAACCTACCCCGTTCTTGCGTTGCCTATCATACCGGGGCTAAGCCTTCCTTTCAGAAATCGGCCCTTGACCCCAGCAGGCTTCGACCCTGCCTATCTGCAGCTAGCAGACTGGGCCTCTACGGTTTGCTGACAACTCCTTGAGACGCGCGAGAACAGTACGCGCCTGCCATCCCTCTTCATTCCGGACCTTGGCCTGAAAAAAGGCCCGGCGAGAGAGATCGCTGCCGCCGATCGCCCCCACGAGGATACGGCGATGCTCTGCTCAGGCGGGGCACACCTCTACAGTGTGCTCCACCGTTTCCTCCGGGAGATTTAAAATGTTGTTATTATGTTGTATATTTTATAGTAATTTATATTCATGCGTGATATATTTAATGACTAATTTACGCTTAGTTGACCTTGTTGATCATGTTGATTTATATTGTACCTAGAGAGTATAAATACTAATCGCAAATATACCTTTTATCTAAATATATTTATGCATTTTCATTTAAATTTTGAATAAGTACTTATAGGGATGGCGGGATGCAATATGTAGGCGGCTTGAATTTCACAATCTAAAAACAAAAAAATATTTTACACAAAAAATAATTAAAAGTAATCGGTTTTTTGTTAAAAACCCGGAAAAAAATTTGTTTTAATTTTGGTCGGTTTTGCATTCCCTAGTTAAGGGTTAATGAATGAAAAGTATAGATTATATTTTTTATTTTTCAATATAATTAAGATTTCCTGGAGCTATCTATTCATCCAAGATGTACTTTCCAGTTAGATGAGATTGAATATGCGTTGCCAGCAAGTGAGGCACCAACTTTAGCTGAAGTATTATCTACAGAAGAGGAAGATGTTAAAAGCAAAGAAAACAAATATAATGAAGACCCTGCTGCTTGCTCAGCATTACAAGTTGATTTTTTACAAGGCGTATCACAACAGCTTTTACAAGCACAAGTATGTATTATTCAAGTATGGTTAAATTAAACTTTTTTTTTACTGTTAAACTGTCAAGCCCTAAGAGGACACCGGTGTACGCACACCTATTGTCTTTCTATTGTGTCTCTAGACTCTAATTACGGTATTCAAAAGGTAAGCATTTCACTGCTTGTAAAGACAGATGTATCAACAATGTTAACACATAGTCTGACATTTTAAATTGAAATAAAATTATTTGAAATGTTTATTTTATTTTACAACTGTTTTGCATATTTTTTACATGGCGAAACCTTAGTATCTCCAATGTTACCTTACTACAAATATTTGAGAATCCTCATATGTGGCCAAATTAGGGATTGAGTTATTTATTTAATTAATATTTTATTTGGCTCTTCAACAATGAGTACACTAATACATGTAAAGAAAAACAAAATTAAAAATTAGGGCAAACGCTTTGTATTGAAGCTCTAACTACTTGAGTTCCTGGGCTGTCGTGGTTTGGCTGTGAAGAAGATTCGCCTACACGATTTTACAAGCCAAGGAAATGAACACCATTGAAGGTGAACCACTTCTCTTCACCTTCCAGTCGACTCGTAGCCAGGCGAACAGGCCGCTTTCGTCGAAGCCCCCGGGTCCAATGCCGGAGACAACATAATATCGTAGAGTTCCCCATCCGATGGAGGGATGGCATCATACAATACACACCACATTTTCCGCTTTAGGACTCAGGCTTGGTCTGTACCGGACGGCCGGGCGGCGAACTATCCGCTGCTGGTCGTTCGCAAGCCTGCGCTTACAGTGGTTAGAAATAACCTGCGAGTCCTCGGCGGCAGCTGGTGCGTAAAGATGTCTGTTCCCTCACGGTTGTAGCCATCTCTTTTGCTTGCATTATTATTTAGCAAAAGGAGGCGACCGCTTGCCATTCCACTGTGTCTTCCAGGCGACCCGCACAGTGGTCTGACTTGGGTGTTTCTTTCGCCTAAATGTGAAACAGGAACCTCCTTAACTGATTATGTCCGGTGAGGACTTGCGTCAGGAGGACAGTGACGACACAAGGCGCCTCTAGCCACCCCTTAAACAATGGACTTAATGAGATCTTCTTCTTCTTCTCGAATCGATGGTTTCCATTTCCCTCTAGAGTTTTTGGGCCCAGTAGGTTGCCACGTTTAAAGCAGCATCAGTGGCGTTTTTTAGGTCCTCTAGGGTGCATTTGTAGGGACATTTTGGCCATCCAATAAGTGGGCCTTTTGTTGGTCTGGAGCACCGCGCTCGCACTGGGTGTCGGAGTTTTCTGTAATTCCCCATTTTGCCAGGTTGTGTTTGCAACGGCCTACGTGGGTGCGCAATCTATTGATTGCTTTCCATATAGGCCACTGCAGATCGCATCCGGGTGGCAGATGTTCCTGGGGTTGAACGAAGTCGGGCGGTGGTGAGTGGTGTTCCTCCTACTCAGTTTGTCACGTGTCGTTCAGACCCTAGAATTAACACGGACGCTCACCAACCTCAGACCTATCGAGAGTCGGTGCCCGACATGCATTTGCGTTGGAATTTGGTTCAGCATGCTCTGTACTTGTCGGCGTGCCGAGAGCAAAGTACTATCTATCTATCTTTCACAACTATCACACAATGCCCTTAGTCCCAAGCTAAGCAGAGCTTGTGTTATGGGTACTAGACAACTGATAAACACATTTATATATTTCTAAATACATACATATTATAGATAAATTACACCCAGACGCAGAACAAATGATCGTGCTCATCACACAAACATTTGTCCTGGGTGGGAATCGAACCCACGACCTTCGGCATAGCAGTCAGGTCCAATAACCACTAGACCAACAGGTCAGCAAAAGCAAGTAGCCATCTCTTGACTTCGATCTAGGGGTTTTGATAACTAAAGGCTCGCCCAATGTTCGTCGAATCCTCGTATATCCCCTAGTCGTCAGTTATTATGTGACCACGCACCCTCTTCTGATTCTGCGACTGGCTTCGGACAATTAGTGAGGTCAGACGCAGAAGGGTTACAATTAAGAATGGAGTTTTTGTGTTAGTAGGATTTGTTAAGTAGTATACCTAGGATGTTTTCCATACTCTATGGCTCGCCCAGTGATGTGCCAGTGTCAGTTATGTCTAATTCTCAGAGAATTAGACCAAAAACATTAAGCAAGTGGATCCGGCGGAAATGCTTTGAGGATGTATGCGTAACAGACCTCTGCTACTGTGTCAACCAAATAAATTAATGAAAAGACTCATTATGTCACTAAACTTAAAAAAACAAATCTCCCTGACTAATACAGGGATTTGTCGCCAGTCTCGTTTTAGCTTTGCTTCTTGAGTTCATATTTTCATCAATATGATAATAGCAAAAAATATACCTACATAAGTAAATGTAAAATAATGATGTTTTTTCTTTTTTTTTATAGGAAAGATCATCAGCAGGTACGGCAACAGCGTTGAGTGTGGGAACCGAGACAAAATTAACTGTAGGAACAGCACATGGCCACCTACTATCATTCCATGAACAAACATTGAGATGGGTCTGTGATTTAAATACTGACCGAGGAGCAGTATCTTGTTTGGCATACAATCAAGACTGCACTCGACTCCTCGCTGGATATGCGCGAGGGCTTATATGTCAGTACGAAAGCGTACGTGGGACTATATTGAGACGCGTTACCCTGGGAGGAGAGTTATGGGGCACCTTACGTGTCACGTGGGCGGGCACATCTGGACTGGCCTTAGACACAGGCGGGTCTGTTTGGCTAATCAAGTTTTCAAGACCTTTAGGAGTACGATCTTCACGATCTTCTTGCCTATTTTCTGGTGCTCGAGGAGAAGTAGTAGCAATGGCGGCTCGGGACGCTCGCGTTTTGGCACTAGCGACTCTGTCGCGCGTTATTATCGTAGCTGGAGGTCGGGCGGCGGGATTACGTCTCACTGGCCCTCCAGACACTCTCCCTGTCCTGGAGTGGAGCGAAACAGACGAACGAGTATTAGTATGTGCTCGATCTAAAACATTGCAATGGCTGTCACTGAACATCACTGGTTCATCTATATCTCTGAAACCTATCCAGAGAGTCGAACTGGTATCAAGTCCCTTATGGCTTGGCTGGCTTGGTGGTAATCTCGCTATTTTCGACGCTGATGAGAATCTAAGATTGTGGGGAGATGACTACGATAAACCCTTGGATCTTTCACATATGGAACCGGTCTATGCCTCTGCATTCTTCAAGGTATGTATTTTGTGCCACCCGTTAAGGTCACTTGTTCGCAATTCTATCTTCTTTATCTTGAAACTTCAATTATCATCTGAACTAATATAAATCTAATATTAGTTCAGATGATAATTGAAGTTTGGATATGTTTTTATCAGTGATTAAAATACATAAATAACTATTTAAATTATATCTACACATATACAAAACCTTAAATATTTACTAATATTAAATGTTAATAAAACATAAATATCGTTTTTGTCTAATCTAACGCGAGAGGTGATTAGTCTGTTCTAGTTAGTTTGTTGTTGTGTTGTACAGGTGCGAGTTTTCGTTGCTCACACGTTATTTAACTAAATTTGGCCATGAACAAAAGGTTAACTAACCTTTAGAATAGTCGCTCACGTTCTTAACTGTCTATGGACCGCGTTATGGAAGCCAAGCCTTTGTTGGGCTGCGGCCATATTTGAAGGAGTTAGGTACCCTTAAACGCAAAGGGCAACTGAAGAACACAGGTGGGTTTTAGCCAGTAAAAGTCTGGCACACCCTCTCAGGAGCAGGAGAAGTTATTTGATGATCTCCCAGGCCTTACTTTGATCAGCGGCCGAATCACCAAAATGTCTAATTATAGTCCATCCAACATTTTACACCGGGAAGGTTTTGTTTTAGGGGCATTGGACCGACGGACGCGTGTCGCGAGCAATGTGTACAGCCGGCGTAAGTGCTCTAGGAGGCGCATGCGTGTCGGCCGGCGCGCTGTCGTTGCTGGGCCGGCGCGGCATCGTGCGTGTACGGCCGCGGCACCAACTTGCGCGAGCACAGGCATTCTTGTCTTCAGGACGGCATTTGAACGCATTACGCTTGCTTTGTTCTACCCAGGGAACAGAGGCCATGTCTTTAGCTTATCAATTTATAGACAACATTTCGGACAGACCACACGTCTTGAGTAACAAGCAAGTGGCTGAACAAACTGTCAAGTTATGCTTAAAGTATAATCTAAGGTTAGTTCCATTTATCTATGCAGTGTAAACGTTCTACAATGACTTGATTAGTTATTTTTAAGCAATCCTAATCTTTTATTATAAATTGTTAGGGAGGAGTTGTGGATTCGCTTATGGGAACATTGTTCTGACGAAAAAGCCTTCGTAGAAGCACTAGGCGACGCGGTAGCACGAGGAGAGTTATCAACGGCTGAGATGGCACCCTCACCCGATTCCACGCAGGTGATTTATGCATATCGATCTTGAATTAGAAATTTAGATAGGAGATGAAAATTATAATTTACACATCATATTTCTGCAGGCACTTATTGAGAAACTAACGGATTATGAACCGTCTCTGGTAGAGCGTGTCATTGCATCGTTACCGCTAACGTCCATCGACCCTCATCGGGCAAGCGTTATCACGAGAGAGAAGGGCCTGTGGCGAGCGGTCGGCGCCATCGCTGCAGCACTCGGTAACACTAGGCTATCACACTAATATTATAAAGGCAAAAGATGTATTTATGTCTATTGCTCCTTCACGCAAAAACGGCTGGACAGATTTGGATGAAATTGAGTAGACTATGTCCTGGGTTAGCACTTTTGAAAGGTCAAGGAAGGAGTCAGTCTGTCAGAAAAAAATGATGCTAATTGCACATTCCAAAGCGTAGATCTCTATGGAGAAGAATGTGCAAGAAACTCCATTGACATTCTTTTCAATCATTTTATGTATAACAAATATCTCGGTTACATATTTCTTGTCGCTGCTATTATGTGAGAACAATGCCAATAAAATAAAGAGGGGAAAAAAAGACATTCTAAATATAGATATTAAAATAAAAATAAACTATATAATCTTAGAGTACCTACTGAATTTATTGAATTTCGAGTTTTATATGAATAGCTTGCAAATACGTATTACTTACATATCTCTAAAATATTGTTTGTTTTTGTAAATTCTCTTTTCATTATCTCATAGATGGTTTACAATTAGAGTATCCATCACGGGGATAAAGCTGTCTTTGTCTTGGGCGGCTTGAACTCCTCACTTCACTCAGGTTTCTACATTAACTCCCTCGCATTGGTCTGACTTAATTATATAAATTCCTCACTAACGTTTAGGATTAAAATTTAGCAATCTTCGTTTCGTACGGAATTCAACATGCCACCCGCGACTTTAAGACACTGCTTTATCCCCTAGTAACATAATCTACTATTATTCTGTTTTTTGTTCTTTACTAAACAAATATATGTGTTGCTGGTGGGTTTCTTACGCCACTTCTTCCCAGTTGAAGCTCTAGGAAGTGGTGGCCGCCTGTTTTCGAGTAATGTCTTTATGTAAAACGTTGACGTTCAAAAAATATGTGCAGTTGATGTAGATTTTTGGTTTGTGTGGCTTGGCAGGCGGTGGTGGCGGCGCCATGCGGTCGCTGGCGACGCACGTGCGCGGGCGGTGCGCGCGCGGCCCGTGCGCCTGCGCCGGCGCCGCGCTCGTGCTGGCGGCGGCCGACGCGCTGGCGGGCCGCGGCGCCGCCGGCCGCCCCTTGCCGGCGCACGCTCGTCCCTCCGCCCGCCACGACGCGTTGCATGCGTTGTTAGCTAGCGTAGAGGTAACCCCCCTCCTACTATTATTGACTTAGTTACATATACATAAATCTTATACTCCACCTGTGTATGTACGAGTATGTACAGGACTGGCCGATATTACCAAAAGACAAAACTGTGTATAAAAGAAAAACAATAGCTTGGGCTAAGGCCATTGTAGCGCGACACATCTTCTTAGCGTGTCGATGGCAAAATTAATTAAATTCCTTGCCTGGCCTAGTATTCGGCCACGACAATGCCATCCACTGATGCTGTCATTAGGTCCCTACGTGAACAGACTCGTAAAACAGAATTTGATCACAATTTCGCGCACCATCAACTGAAAGTCCCGTCAAAATCGGTCCAACATTATTTTTGTTATACAGTGGAAAAAATATTTCCATTAAATATAAACAAACAGATGGAGTAATGATGTGATTCGTAGGTTATTACGTTACTAATTTTTCGAAAATAGCAGAAAAATATTATCAGACATGTTTAAATCAAATAGACTATTTACAGGCACTTTTGAATAGTCAAAATGTCGGTCTGTCAAAAAAAAAGTAAAGCTATTTACGTTCTCTATAAAGAAGAATGTGCAAAAAACTCCATGGACACACTTGTAAATCACAATTATGAGTTACATCAATCTTGGTTACAATTTCTTGTCGTTTCTATTATACGAGCACAATATAAATAAATAATGGAAAAAAAATTAATAAAAAAAATTGAAATTGAAATAAACAACTCTCTCTCTCTCTGTCTCTCTCATCAACTGACGGCGCCCGTTCACGAGCATGATTCTTGGAGAGATCGACATAGAACTTTGACGGCACCCTAAGAGAGGACGAGCGAGATCACTGGTAAATAATTGAACCGCAGAACAAATGTTGATGTTTCAGAACATCGACCTATATTCTTGCGATAGACAAGCACGTTCATATAAACTATTTGTCAAAATACTGAAAAGTTCAAACAAAAAATCGCTGCAGCGCTAGATTGCCATTATGTCGTCTAACAAAACTTTAAAACTTACAGCGCTAAGACAGCTTATAGAGGATACTTTTTCGCGACCAAAAGGTCTAAAGCGCCATGAATTTCCTAGTACTTACGCGTTTCGTTCAACTTAGTGTGATGACATGTCATCTATATAGATTTTTATACCGCAGAAGTGACACAGTTTCTTGCCTACAATACTTCATTACAATAATACTCTATTTCAAAATGTAATTATAGTGTATGTAAAAACGAGATCTAAATAACAGTAAAATAAATAAATAAATCAGTAATCACTGATAAGACTACAAGTTCAACTGAACCTAATTAAAATTTTAATATTAACCTGCAAATAATATGGTACGTAAATTACCTAAGTGCTAACGAATGACAGCATGGTTAACAACAAAACTTACCGATGAAAACTGATAGCTCATGATTTGCTGACATTTCGTCGTAATTTATTAAAAAAAAAAAAACATTGTTATTAATTATACAAAAAAAGAAAGAGCATTAAATAAAATATTTAAAAATTTCAAACAGTATAAAAGACCGTGCGAAGTCTGTATTTGGTAAACTAGCTGTAGGTAAAAACCTAATTCTGCTTTTTGTGGGAGGGAACATCTGCATGTTATAGTCTATGATGGTAAAATGGAGAAGAGTTTAAGGACGCGTTTACAAAACTGACCAAATTAAGCAGTTTTTCGGTACATTTTGCAGCAGAATTAAACTAAACTAAATGTAAATAATAATTTCCACAGATGGATTACTCCTTCATCTTGAAATCGCCTTATTTTTTTATTTGAAAAATTTGGTTTATAACACTGTAATAAATCATTTCCCGTACCTCTTCACACAAAATTGAAGATTTCGTATTGAGTTCAGGAACATTTTTCTTCCTTTTGATAAAAGATTTTGTTTATTTAAAAATATATTATGTAAGGAGACATAATCAACTAAAAAAGGCGTTAAAAAAAAACTACCAAAATGTTCCAATTAGTCTCAGAAAAAAATCAAATCAATTTTAGTTTTTCAACAAATTTAGCTCTATCGCGCGAATCTTAATGCCTTGAACATAAGGGTTATTTTGCTAGTCACTGTCTTGAATTATTGCATAAGAATTGAAATAAAAATTTTAGTCTGCGCTCGGCCGCCGTCGTGAGTGGACACTGTGTCGCTTGTAAGCAGAAACTCGTGTGGAATAAGATCGCTGTACGAATACAAAATATTTGATAAACCTAATTTGATACTTCACGTGTTTTGTGCTGACTAAAGACTATCAATAAGATTTATTTAGTTTCTTTTATTTTTTCTTGAATAAAACATTTCATTTCGAACTTGATGGAGCGACCTGAAGGTGCACTTCAAAGACTGCTACTGGAACCAATAAACGAGTGAAGCTAGGTGTACCAAGTTTAGGCTCGTTGTGTTAGTTATGATGAGACCTTACCTTAGGAGTTGATGGAGCGACCTGAATGTATAACTCCAAGATTGCTGATGGAACTAATAAACGAGTAGAGCTAGGTGTACCGAGTTTGGGCTCGTTGTGTTAGTTATGATGAGACCTTACCATAGGAGTTGATGGAGCGACCTGAAGGTATACCTCCAAAACTGCTAGGTACTAAGAATTGATTAAGATTTTTTTATTTATTAAATAGGGTTAGTTCTGCTTACCTGCTTCTTATTTTTGTTAGTGTTTATTCATTGCATCATTATCTTGCTTTGTACAGTATCCTAATTGCGTAGAGATATACTAGGAATGTTGTCAATCGATTCCAGCTGGACAGTTCAACAACATCTATTGAGTTGACAATGTATAAAACATTTTACCATCATCATTTCCACCCAAAGACTGTTGGACATAGGCCTCCTCCAAATGTCGCCATAATGAACCGGACTTGAAGCGACCTGAAGGTATACATCCAAGACTGCTACTGGAACTAATAAAAGAGTAGAGCTAAGAGTACCGAGTTTGGGCTCGTTGTGTTAGTTATGATGAGACCTTACCTTAGTACTTGATGGAGCGACCTGAAGGTATACCTCCAAGATTGCTACTGGAACTAATAAACGAGTAGAGCTAGGTGTACCGAGTTTGGGCTCGTTGTGTTAGTTATGATGAGACCTTACCTTAGGACTTGATGGAGCGACCTGGAGGTATACCTCCAAGATTGCTACTGGAACTAATAAACGAGTAGAGCTAGGTGTACCGAGTTTGGGCTCGTTGTGTTAGTTATGATGAGACCTTACCTTAGGAGTTGATGGAGCGACCTGAAGGTATAACTCCAAGATTGCTGATGGAACTAATAAACGAGTAGAGCTAGGTGTACCGAGTTTGGGCTCGTTGTGTTAGTTATGATGAGACCTTACCTTAGGAGTTGATGGAGCGACCTGAAGGTATACCTCCAAGATTGCTGATGGAACTAATAAACGAGTAGAGCTAGGTGTACCGAGTTTGGGCTCGTTGTGTTAGTTATGATGAGACCTTACCTTAGGAGTTGATGGAGCGACCTGAAGGTATACCTCCAAGATTGCTACTGGAACTAATAAACGAGTAGAGCTAGGTGTACCGAGTTTGGGCTCGTTGTGTTAGTTATGATGAGACCTTACCTTAGGAGTTGATGGAGCGACCTGAAGGTATAACTCCAAGATTGCTGATGGAACTAATAAACGAGTAGAGCTAGGTGTACCGAGTTTGGGCTCGTTGTGTTAGTTATGATGAGACCTTACCTTAGGACTTGATGGAGCGACCTGGAGGTATACCTCCAAGATTGCTACTGGAAATAATAAACGAGTAGAGCAAGGTTAATCGAGTTTGGGCTCGTTGTGTTAGTTATGATGAGACTACCTTAGGACTTGATGGAGCGACCTGAAGGTATACCTCCAAAACTGCTACTGGAACTAATAAACGAGTAGAGCTAAGAGTAACGATTTTGGGCTTGTTGTTATAGTTATGATGAGACCTTACCTTAGGACTTGAAGCGACCTGAAGGTATACCTCCAAGACTGCTACTGGAACTAATAAAAGAGTAGAGCTAAGAGTACAGAGTTTGGGCTCGTTGTTATAGTTATGATGAGACCTTACCTTAGGACTTGATGGAGCGACCTGAAGGTATACCTCCAAGACTGCTACTGGAACTAATAAACGAGTAGAGCTAGGTGTACCGAGTTTGGGCTTTTTGTATTAGTTATTGTAGCATACACGATCATAACAAACATACAAACAGACACACGCACAACTATACAACCACACACACACACTGTCAAACATCTGTCGTCTCGTTCCTACACTCCACGCAGCGTGCGGGGTGGGGAGGGGGAGTCTGCGTCCCACCGCCGCAGAGTGAAGACGTGTTCTAGTGAGGATAGCGAGCCGATATATAAACTTAGCAAATGGTTCATTACATCATCATACATAGTTATTTAATTGTAGATTGTGTCTACTACAGTTATGATGAGACCTTACCTTAGGACTTGATGGAGCGACCTGGAGGTATACCTCCAAGATTGCTACTGGAACTAATAAACGAGTAGAGCAAGGTTTACCGAGTTTGGGCTCGTTGTGTTAGTTATGATGAGACTTTACCTTAGGACTTGATGGAGCGACCTGAAGATATACCTCCAAGACTGCTACTGGAACTAAAAAACGAGTAGAGCTAAGAGTACCGAGTTTGGGCTCGTTGTGTTAGTTAAGATGAGACCTTACCTTAGGACTTGAAGCGACCTGAAGGTATACATCCAAGACTGCTACTGGAACTAATAAAAGAGTAGAGCTAAGAGTACCGAGTTTGGGCTCGTTGTGTTAGTTATGACGAGACCTTACCTTAGGACTTGATGGAGTGACCTGAAGGTATACCTCCAAGACTGCTACTGGAACTAATAAACGAGTAGAGCTAGGTGTACCGAGTTTGGGCTCGTTGTATTAGTTATGATGAGACCTTACCTTAGGACTTGATGGAGCGACCTGAAGGTATACCTCCAAAACTGCTAGGTACTAAGAATTGATTAAGATTTTTTTATTTATTAAATAGGGTTAATTCTGCTTACCTGCTTCTTATTTTTGTTAGTGTTTATTCATTGCATCATTATCTTGCTTTGTACAGCATCCTAATTGCGTAGAGATATACTAGGAATGTTGTCAATCGATTCCAGCTGGACAGTTCAACAACATCTATTGAGTTGACAATGTATAAAACATTTTACCATCATCATTTCCACCCAAAGACTGTTGGACATAGGCCTCCTCCAAATGTCGCCATAATGAACCGTCCTGTGCGACTCGCACTCTAATTTCTCTTCTTCTAATTTCGCTTATTGTTTTGATCGCCATTTTGCGAAGCGAGATAGATAGAGCTCACGTCATTTATAATCGTAAACATTCGGCGGCTAACGCGATTTCACTCGCTCGACAGCGCCAGCTTTTAGTCCTTGTCTATCAGTGAATATACGTTTGCGACTGGGTCGACACTGATCATAGATGTGTGAGTTTCGAGTACAGGTTTTCTGATTGCGATGTTAGTGCGTAACGTATCTTCTCTTATAATATATCAATGGGATAAACAAATAAATAAATACATGGTACACACGGCGACATGGTACACAGGTACATTACCAGTATAACATTCCCTCGCTTTGTAAGTAATTCCCGTACAGTGAGAGATGCGCTTAGATTGTTTACCAACCAATCACTGTTCAATGGTAACTGAGTATTTCTCAAAATACATGTACATCTTTGAAAAAAAAAGTGTGCTTTGAAACAGTTCAAAAGTTTTATATTTATAAATCATCACACAAAAAAAACACACACTCAATTTTGTAGGATGAATATTAATCTTTAAGATAACGAAGAATTATAGCTATAATCATACTTATTATCAAATATTTCGATATTTTAAAAATAGCTTTTTTTACCTTTCATACAAAAACCTGTTTGCCACTCTACCTTTTTCATGTGTTTTTGTTTCATAAAATGCGATACGTAACTAAATTATTGTAAATTTCTTTGTATCATCGTTCTACAGTAATCGCAGTTTCTGTATCAAATTGATTTTCTATGGGGTGTCATAGTGAATTGGCAATTTAAAGCAAAAAAACAAAATGAGTCGCTCTCATTTACTATTTAGTTATTACTCTTTAGTTACGATTTATTTCTACTTTCCCATGATTTCTGAACGATTCCGTAATTTTTTTACACGGACAACACTAGCTTCACTCTGATTGGCTATTGGTTTGACGTCTCCGCCATTACATCTATCGTGAAAATCAGTGAGAACGTGTGTGTTTTGTGGGGTTACTTTTTCGAGACAGGAAGTAAAATCAGCGATTTTTCATAGAACGGTAAGTCTTCATTTACCCATTTTTTGTAATACGTGTTGTACGAATATTTAATAAGCTTTTATATTTGCTGTAACAGCTTTTATCAATAAATATATTTTTTCTGACCTCAATTTGTCTAATATTTCGTAACGTTTTTTACGAATTTCGTTACGTAACGAAAAAGTACAACATAAAGCTGAGTGTATACTGTTATAACCTGACTAAGCATAGTAATATTCACTACTTAATTTATGAAAAAAAAATATATAGAGCGTCAATAACTAAAGGATTGGATATTATCTGCTATATAGAAGTGCCACCAGCAAAAAATAATGAAATAATTTAAATTACGTTTTTATGTGATTTAACAACTTTTTACCCCTGATATTACTTACATGTTCTATTGAGAACTTCCTCCTTTTCGTCGGTTAAAAAACCTCGCGGCTTTGTTTCAATTCGCTTGAGAATAGAATTATACCGATTGTTACAAATACTTAACTCTTGCTAATGACACTTCTGTAGAGATGCCCACTATACTTGTTGGTTTGACTTATCAAATTGGTTATTACTTACAACTGCTTATATACAACTGCATTACTTCTTTTGTTTTTTAAGGAATGCCGCCAAAAACCAATGCCGAAAGGCAAAAAGCTTACAGAGAACGACTCAAAAAGGATAAACCAAATAAATATGAGGAAATCCGTGTCAAACATTTGGAAAAAGTTAAAGAAAATATCAAAAAGAAAAAAGAAATTCTTACAGAAGAAGAAAAACAAGAGCTACGAGCAAAGTGGAGACAAGCCAATGCTATAAGAGCTGAAAGAAAAAAAAAGGCTTACTCTACGACAAAACAAAACAACACATTGGAAGTAAGAAAAAATGCTAAAAATAATACAAATATCCTAAAGGAGAGACTACAAAAGCTTACTGAAGAAAATACTCAATTAAAACGACGAAATAAAAATTTAAGACAGGCCTGCAATCGGATGAAAAAGCGAGTGGAAATTCTGAAAAAACGACTACCCCAACAAATTAGGCCTGATAATGATGCTATTTCCATTGAAACTCGTCAGTGTGATGACACACCGTTAACAAAATCGAATAGTTTTTTAGAAGAAACTTTACCAAATGTGTCCGTGACGGAAAAAGAAAAGGTAAAAAAGAAGTTAATTTTGCTTAACACAATTACAGATTCTTTAAAAACAGAGTTTAATAAAGCAGATACCAAAGAGAAGAAAGTACTAAAAAAAGTTGCTACCAACGATATTGCAAATAAATACAAATTAAAAACAGCTATTTCTAATGTTCTTGGTCTGAAAGGAAGAATAAGAAAGACGAAATCAATAAACGAAATGAAAAAGAAATTCATGAAAGATATACAAGATTTCTTTGAAAGAGAAGATGTAAGTAGACCTAGTGCGGGAAAAAACGAGTGCATAACGAGAAACAAAGAAAAAGTGCAAAAGAGATATTTAATGGAACCAATATACAAGCTCTATAGAAAATACAGGTTAGAGGGTGGTAAAGCGTCTTTGCAAACTTTTTATCGTTTTCGACCGTTCTCCGTTGTGAAACCAAGACTTCAAGATAGGAATACTTGTGCTTGCATAAAGCATAGTAATTTATCTTTCAAGGCAATATCGTTGAAGAAGCTAGGTTTGCTTCAGACATCTGACATTGACGAACTTATGAAAAATGTCACTTGCAGTAAATGTTTTAAATGCATGTACTCTGAGTGTTCTGAATGCAAAAATAAGAAACTAGCTGTTGATTTGACAATAAATGAAGACAGCCCTGTGGAGTGGCTTCAATGGAAAATAGGCACACACACTTATATTAAAATTGACAAAAAGAAATGCGTAGAAAAACAGACGAAAAAGTATTCAAAACAGGTAGTGAAAGGGACAGTGAATGCATTGATAAAAGAATTTCAAAATGATGTTCAAAAATTTAAAACTCACTACTACAATGTTCAACATCAGTACTTGGCGTGGAAAAAGTGTATTGAAAACCTTGATGAAGACGAAGCTGCATTGATTTGCGATTTTTCAGAAAACTTTTCGTGCAAGCAGTCTGAAGAAATTCAGGCGATACACTTCGGAGGGTCTAGAAATCAAGTCACATTGCACACTTGCGTCCTTTACAGAAAAAATGTGAAACCCCAATCGATATGCTCCATATCCCCAAATAATGAACATGGTCCTGGAGCAATCTGGGCCCATTTGGATCCAATAATGAAACTGTGCCAACACTTTACCATTAAAAAGATTCATATATTTTCTGATAGCCCTACAACTCAGTACCGCCAAAAACATAATTTTTTCTTGTTCCAACATAATATAAAAGAATACGGATTTGAATATGCAACTTGGAATTTTTTTGAAGCCTCTCACGGCAAAGGGCCAGCTGACGGGGTTGGTGGGGCATTAAAGCGCCAACTTGACAATCATATTTCACATGGCAATGACATAACCAACGCAAAAGAAGCATATGACTATTTAATGGTTAACAGTAAAGTAAAAATGTTTTATGTTAATGAAAACGACATTCAGAAGATGACCAAAAATATCCCTGAAAATATTATTCCCATAAAAGGAACAATGAAGCTGCATCAGATTGTAACGGATGGCAACACGACAATTAAATATAAATTGCTGAGCTGCTTTGATTGCCAGAAAAACATCTGCTGTGATTGCTACTACACTAAAGAACATGAACTTCTATCCAACACCCTATCAGAACCAAAAGCATCATGCAGTAACAAACCGCAAGCCTTGAAAAAACAAAAACCAGCAGCGAAAAGATTCAAAAGAATAAATAGTTCTACTACGACGGAGAGTGATGTCAGTATAAGTTATCATAGTGATTCAGATCTGATAGATGCGGATTTTTGGAGTGAGGACAATGATTTACCCAGGATAGATGACAGAGAGAGTGATCAAGACTTAGAGGTGAATGTCCATTTGAGAGCAAATATAAAAGAGATTTATTTATGATTTTTGACGTATTTTAGGGTCAAACACAAATAAAAAACTAATAAATACCTTTCAAAATCAATCATAAAAAAAAAATATTTTTAAATACACTTTGATGTCATGTTTTTAATTTTCAGGACACATCAAAGGAGGAAAATGTTAAACGGCAACCCCCAGAACAAGTAACATTGTTATCTTCGTCAAGATTTATGTCTGTAAACCATGCTTTCTATGATACTGAAGTAAAATGCCTCAAGGCAGACGAAACACAACAAGGCAAAGAAAACTTTAAGAATAAAGGAAAAGGAACAGGGAAGAAAACAGCAAAGCAACAAAAAGATATGGAAGAAGACAAATATCCAATTGATATAATGAATGTATTAAAACAAAAAGGTGAAACAGACAAACCAAGTAAAGAAATAAAAAGTCATGAGGAAGAAGGATCAACAACTGATATCAATACAAAGCCAATAATTCTCGAGGATTTAATAAGTGACGAAGCTGTAACTACGGATGAAAAATATATGAGTGATGCAATGTCATTTAATGAACCGGAGTTTAATTTCAATGATTTGGACAATGTAGATGTTATAATACAAAATAATAATGCAACAAAAAATAACACTGAATATGAAAATAATGAAAATGTACCAATTGAAGGCACTCACAAAGTCAAAGGCGAAACATGTGGACTGACTATTCTTAACGACGAAATACTGGAAAATATACACACAAAAAAGAAAGTGGTTTATAAAGGACTTAAACCTCTATCGCTTAATAATTATCTTCACGCGCCAAAGCGATGTGATCCAAAGATTAAAAAACGGATTGTCAAACCAAATGTGTTTCGGAAAGAATTCAATTATTACAAAGATAAGGAAGAAATTTATAAAGCGCTAATGGATAGTGATTCTAATTAAGTTTTTTTATGTTTAAAATAACGTCAGGTTTTCATTTTTAAAAGATTGGGAAAAAAAAATAATTTGATTAAAATAGTATGAATGATTACTCCCTTATTTTATTTCTAACCCCTTAAGTATTTGGGTACATACTTACAAATATTTCGTATTGAATAAATGAAGAGCATTCACAATATTTCGCCAATGTGTAACCAGCCTTATGGTTACTATTTAGTTACATCTAAGGACTATTTCGTAACAATATTTCGTTACTACCATTTCGTTACGTACATTTATTTTGAGAAATACTCAACTACTGTTTTTTACTATTTCACAATAAAAATAATGAATACAAATCACCGTAGGTAAGTTTAAAAAAAATACATTTCTAAAATATAAATAATAGTAGGCTCAAGGATCAAGCCGTGTCAGTTCACTCATAATTTCGCCGCTTCGCGCTAGTCGCTGTATGTGTGAGCCGTGCACGTGTAGTAGTAAGTCGAAATACCTAGAATTGAAGCGCGCAAATTCGTAAATACGTCCTTAAATAAAATAATATCTTCTCTAACGTACTATTACGAGAGTAGAAGCTATTACATTGCTTGAACAACCAATGGTTTTACTTACTTGACTACAAAATTATTATATATGTCCAAGTTCACTTAAATTTGTATTTATAAGCGTCGCTCTGACACTGCATGAACGTCAAAACTGCACTAATGCCATCAATGTAAAAGTGTTCGGCCTGCAGGTCACTTAAGTGAAGTAAAGTGACTGTACGGCACGCCTCATCTAGTGCGTAGTACATATATATCAATGTTTCAGAACGAGAACGGTGGACGATCTCCGTTAAAAGTGATGGTAGAGCACGACGCGGCCGCGGCCGTGCGGCTGCTGGAGCAGAGCGCGCGCGACCCGCCGTTCGTGGGGCCGCTCGGCAAGCAGAACCGCCTCAGGGTCGCCCGCGCATTGCTCACCTTTGCACGCGACTTGCCAGTAAGCACTTCTATAGTTTTAACTTAAAATTTAATACATCCTTGCCAACACAAACGTACAATCCTAGGTATATTGACGTCACATCCGGTATGTTATCAAGCAGGAATATATGAACTGGTCAATTATCACACAGGGATTCCACCTCCAAATTCAGTTGCTTTACTAATATGTATTTTTAAGGTTGAGCTACATCTGTTAGCACCGAATCGCTTTCATATGGTTTTATCCTTTTTAACCCCCGACGGAAAAGAGGGGTGTTATAAGTTTGACCTGTCTGTCTGTCAGTGGCATCGTTGCGCCCAAACGAATGGACCGATTTTTATGCGATTTTTTTTTAATTTGAAAGCTGGCTAAATCGCCATGGTTCTTAGCTATAATTTATGAAGAGATATCCAGGTGTTTAAGGTCACCAGCTCGTTTGTTAACTGTGTTAGGGTTTTTAAACACTTAATGGGTATTTACTTTATTTGAAACATATGTGTGACCTAATATTTGAAATACTCGTGTACAATCTGGTCCCATTGAGCTGGTCTGATGATAGAGCTCGAAGGTAAGATCCCTGGATTGCTTATTAACATAGTAAACTCATCAAGTTTGGGCTCATTAGATCCATCTTGACCAGTTCTATACATTTCTCATGATGACAAGGACCTGATGCTAGAACTGGAAGGTAGCTGATGGAACTTTGGAATGCGTACTAGTAAACCTATCGAGTTTAGGCTCATTAGATCCGTCTTGACCAGTTCCTATACATTTCATATTGATGACAAGGACTGTCGGCGGTATTTTTAAATTTTTATATTTAGATTATCTGTCGATTAAAGAATACCTTACTATACAGATACATCACTACCTTGCAAAATCTGTAATACTCGACTCATCTTGCGAGACTTTTTTTTGACAGTACGACCGACGGATCTTGGCGCGCCTGAATTTAGGTTTTGCGAACTTTTGCGCATGTACACTCGTAAAAAGAATTGTTAGTGGCAAATTTTTTTACCGCGATACAAATAAGTTTCCAAGTAGAAAAATAAATATCAAAACGCTTTGAGACAGAAAGCTATCCCTTCGACAGTGGCAGATTTTTAGCACAATCACACAATATTATTTACACTTTTACTAACTTTATAAATACTTGTACATGTTTACTCCTATTATTAACCCTTAACTATAGCCGTGGGTTCATTGGACCCACAGAAATCGTAATAATAAGGTAATAGAAGAATTAGTAATAAAAACAACAATCAACGTTTTATTTCATTATTCATGTTTATAACTGTTTGTTATCAACATGAATAATCAAATAAAACTTTTTTAACTGCGTGTACTCAAGACAGAAATAGCCGACAGGAGTGCTGAAGTGTGACAGAGAACACATTATTGTGCCGAGCATTGCCGAATAATCTCGAAGCTTTACGAAATAACCAAAAAGGGATGTCCAATACGCGTGTCTGAGTGTGTTGTTTAATCGATTTTTGTTCAAATCGATTGAAATTAAGTTATAAAAATATATTTATATTCAATATTAGAAGGAGGTTTATAACAGTCGTTATAATAATAAAATTGGAGTAGTAATTTGGGCACAGCATCGTGGGCATGTAATAAACCTCGTGAGTTGCCAATATTACCATCTTTCAGAATGTAATTTTGTGACAATGCTCCTAAATTGAAATGTTCGGCAAGTTTTGCACAAATATTGCACTCTCAACGGCAATAGGTACTAAAATGTTTTATTGATTGTTGTAAGTGCAAAATTACAAAAAATATTGTTCCACAGGCTGACACACTTAAATAGGTATTATGTAGGTAATTTATATGCAAACGAAAGTATCGCTATAGTGCCGCTGTCACACACACATTGACACAGTGGCCTTAAAGGATCTATTACAACACTCGATATTCAGACCGGTTTTGTCGACGTCGCGTAGTGTTAATAGGGGATAGACTGTCTTACTAGGAATTCCGACAGCAAAATCGGACTCGGCGAGGCTTACTGTCTTACAATCTGTGCATCGAGTAGTGTAATAAGCGAGAGACCGTTTACGTTCAGTCTGCGCATCATGGTTCACTATATGGTTGCCTATAATAATAAAAAAAATCACTATATGGTTGCCTATAATATATTTGAGGAGTTCTCTCGATTCCTCATGGATCCCATCATTAGAACTGGATTTTGAAAAAAAAAATGGGATCATTTTGGAAGTCTAGGGTATACTTCTTAAGGGGAAAAAAATTGCAAATCGGTACATAAACGACCGAGTTATCCGTGAACAAACATAAAAAAAGCATATATACGGTCGAATTGAAACCTCCTTTTTATGAAGTCGGTTAAAAAGAAATGAATCAATATGAAAAGTAATCACAATCAAGAATTGAGTAAGGTATGTATTTATGTACCATCTTTTTTATTCAATTAGAATACCACTGTATTCTCAACTCATAAATAATAATTAATATATTAGATTAAAACAATTTCTAATAGACAAATGCTATTGGACTACAGACGAATACTAAGTATAACGAACTATTACTTATATATTTTATCACTGTGATAAATGTAATTAAAAGTGAAAAATAATGTAATATAGTAAATAAAATAATTAAAAAAAAAACATATGTATAAAAGAAAGTCGTGTTAGTTGCACTATTTATAACTCAAGAACGGCTGAACCGATTTGGCTGAAAATTGGTGGAAAGGTAGCTTAGAACCAGGAGACGAACATGGGAAAATAAATTCCGTTAAATAAAAAAAGAAATAAAATCCAAAATCTATTTATTGCTATAGGGTAGAGTAGGGTAGAGCACAAGCGAAGCCGCGGGCAAAAGCTAGTATAATAATATCGTGTCTTCCTTTTGAATAAATGGCGTGATCGATTTCAACAGAAAATCAAACTCAGCAGCTCCTATTTTAAGGTAGTTTCTCAAACCCGATGGTTCCAAAACGCTCAGTATTTGCTTATTCGACAATTTCTCTCGTAAGAGCAAATATTCTTTCACCCATATTTTTCTCTTCTTCCGCTTCTTTAAATTTGTAGTCAAGCTAATTGCAGTGAGTGCTACGGTAATCTTTTGGGGCTGTTTTTTTTTAAGTGCAATTGCCATGACAACCGCCAACGTTGACGTCTTGCCTGCGAATGAGCAAGCGCGCGTTTTTCCGACTGGTGTAATAGCAGACAGTCTGTGTAACTTGTGCGGAATATCGAGTGGTGTAATAAACGCTTTAGTGATTTTATTTCATCATAAGAAGGGCGATACGCTACCCCTTGCCTTTTTTTTTCAGGAAACCGATGACCGCGTGGAGATTTTGGAATTTTTGACTGGGCAATTGAATTCAGGTGCTCTGCCGACCGACCAAGAAGTAATATACAGCCTTCGAGAACTAGCCGCAATAACAAATTGCGAGCGAGCCGATCGGGCGTGGCTCGCGCTTCTTACCAAAGGACGTATGCAATGTGAACTTCTAGAAGAGCAGTACAGCGCAGCCGACCAACGCCCGCGCGTTTTATGGCGCATTGATGCCACCTTAGGTCGACATGAACGTGCATTAACAGAATTTTTCAATATAATGAAGCCTTCCAATGCCGACATAGAGGAACTCTTTGATTACCTTCGTCCTCTCGTGGAAGCAAATGACGATGCGAAGAAATTACTCGAATCATACCTTCCGGCGCTCATCAACCTCCAACCACGGGCTGCTGCATGTCTCGCGGGCGACCACCTTCCAAACGCCGGTGCATTGATCCTGCAGTCAATGTCTAACGTGCAGGTCATTGAATTCGGCCAGAGTCTCCTCGAGGCGGGTCACCTTCGTGGTGACTTAGCTGGCGCACACTTGCGAAACCTTTGTCGGCAACGTCCGAAAGATGTGCAATCGTTTCTGACGGAAAACGTCGGTCTCTTGCGCCCGGAAGAGGCATTGGCAATAGTCCGTGCGGAGGGCCCGCCCGAAGCTGAACCATTTTGTCTAGAGGCGGTCGGCGACCCGAGCGCCGCTCTCGATGCCATTTTACGACTCGCTTCAAACGAGGACGAGCGAGTCTCTTCACACTGGGTCGTCGCAGGCGGCGAACTGTGTGCGCGCGCCGCGCCCGGCCTGCCGCCCGCCGCCGCCGCCGACATGTGGACGCGTCTGCTGCGTCGCGCGCGCGCGCCGCCGCCCGCGCTGCTGCTGGAGGCGGCGGCCTACCTGCCCGCCGCCGCCGCGCTGCAGGGCGCCGACGCGCGCGCGGCGCGGGCGCTGCTGGCGGCGGCGGCGGCGCGGCGCGCGGCGTGGGGCGGCTGCGCGCGGGCGGCGGCGCGCGAGGCGCACGCGGGGCTGGCGCGCGCGCTGCTGGCGGCGCGGCGCGGTGTGGCCGTGCGCGGGCGCTGCGTGCGCTGCGGCCGGCGCCTGGCGGAGCGCGCGGCGCGCACCGGCCACTGCGCGCGCGCCACGCACGCCGACTGCGAGGCGGAGACGTGCTGCGGCCAGTGCGGGCGCCGCGTGAGCACGACGGAGGTGACGCTGGCGCCGCGCGCACAGAGGCGCCGCTCTCCACCGCCGCACGACTTTGAGCTGTGTGTGGTGGCTCCGCCGAGGCCCGATCTCGAGGGTGCGTAACCGTAGCAACAAAACATACTATGGGTATGATTCATGTAGGAATATGAATAACCAAACAACCTTGTAAGTCTCATCGCGAGTCGTGAAGATTTGTACTACAGGATACAGGATGTTTTTACAGAACCGACACTTATACAATGAAAGAATGGCTCACCGATATGGACAGATAAGTCGTTGGTTGATCTTAATTTTCTTGTTTTTAATTTTAGAGTTATCATAATAAAAAATACTGATTTTTAACAAACCCTGTTTTCCTAAATATATAGGTATTATATGTACGTTAACTATATGTCCGCAAATGTCTTAAAAATAAAGACCAACAAGCTTGCTGGTGAGTTAACGGCCATTAATTCACAAGCAAGCATTTCTTGCCATTATTTTCATAATGATTTTTAATCATTTAGTGGCAGTGCCGTAATTAGCAAGCAGAATTTAGAATGCAAGAGTGGCAGAACCGAGAAGAAATCTAGCTCTACGCTTCAAGTAGTTTATACTTTTTTTACTACTTATACTGACATACATATCAAGTTTTTTTTAGTTATGTGGGTACATAAGCACAAGACCACGAGATACATTCTTTATACTTCTTCATACTTTTTATAGTTGATTTATAAATTATTTTTGAATCAACAAGGATACAAGAACAACAGAAGCAAGCTCGAAACTGTATACCTGATCTGTACTGATGAATGATGTAGTGATGAATCCTGCATCGTACAAGTAAAATTCTCAGCGCGATTTGAACATAAAGTATAACCCGAAATCATCTATCGGGCAGTATCCCACCACACATTAACACCCGTCTGGTCGGAGGGTCCTCCCTTTTCAGTTCACCAAAACAATAAGAGTTCGCTTAACAATATGCGGGCGAATTGTCGAAAAGATACACGGCCGCATATAAGCGGCGAGGTCTGTGACCGACTCACCGAGAACTATGTGGAATCCGGTTCCGACTCACTGGAACCAACCTCCACTGGCTTGGCACGCATCACGACGCATCAAAAACCATTGATCTCCAATCTCCGAAGGGGAATGATGTAGCGACATCTATGTCGTCGCAAATGAACTAATCATTACCGCATGTGTTCGAGCCAGGAGAGGAGTTATCTTGTACTAAATAAAAACAATTTCATAATAAATGTTGTCAATGTTTAGTTAAACCCTTTTTCTTTCTAATTCTTAATTCTTTATTGTACAGACAGATATAACATAGCATATAGAGATACAAACAGTTCATGTACAAAGGCGAGCTTAACTCAGCAATGAGTTTTCTCCCAGCAAACCTTTGAGTTATAGAGAGAAAACATATTCGAGGGTAGGATCCAGTGCACAATATCATTCTAAATAATAAAGTCTAATATAGGTATAATTATATTATACATACTAATACATACTACACATATTAATACATACTAAATACTCTAATATTATGTCAAAAATGAAAGGAAGTGATCTTTAAGTTTCCTCTTGAAGACATCCAGAGAAGGGCTGTCGCGAAGAGAGTGAGGCAGAGAGTTACAGAGACGCACTGCAGTTACCGAAAAGGAGTCATCGTAGCGGCTAGAAGTATGACGCGGAGTACGAAGAAAAAGAGAAGAGGTGGTGCGACAGAGTTTACCCCTCGGGACGAGGTACTCAAAGCGTTCACGAAGGTATTGAGGAGTATTAGGAGTGTGTAGGATTGTATAGAGGAGAGATAGAATATGTATATCTCGCCGACGCCGAATCGGCAGCCACCTTAATCTGGTCCGAAACTCTGACACATGGTCGTATTTGCGGAGGCCAAAAATAAAGCGGATGCACAAATTCTGCAATCGAGTTTATTTAGAAGTACCTACCTCCGTAGCATCTAGAAAACAGACATCCGCATAGTCTATAAGCGGTAGAAGAAGAGATTGTGCAAGATTAACCTTAGTGTGAAATGGTAGGAATTTTTGGAGACGTTTAAGAGACTGAAAAGAGTAAAAGACCCTCCTACTCACATCAGCAACATGGACCTCCCAGGATAGGTTAGTGTCCATATGCACGTCAAGGTTTTTAACGCTTTTAGAGTACAATATGGGCACAGAATCATACACCACAGGCGGAAGCGACTGGTGATCCAACAAATTGAGCATGTATCTGCCACCAACCATGAGCGCTTGGGATTTAGTTGGGTTTAGTAAAAGTCCAAATGATTTAGCCCACTGGTGAATATTTTCAAGATCATTGTTGATGGCAGCTACAGCTTCAGTGATTTCGTCTACTTTACAATGTCGATATAACTGCAAGTCGTCTGCATAGAGATGATAATTCGAAAGTAGGACCTTAGTGAGAGCATTTATAAAAATCGAGAAGAGAAGAGGAGAGAGGACGCCACCTTGAGGGACACCCGCAGCCAACTCACTCCATTCAGAGGAATCCTCATCGCATCGAACAGACTGCGAGCGTCCCCGAAGATAAGATTTGAACCACTCAATTACTGGTTCTGAGATATTAAGAGAGGAAAGGATTCCTAAGAGGATGTCAAAGTCAACAGAGTTAAAAGCACTGCTGAAGTCCAGTAAAACCAATACTGTTAAGCATTTATTATCCATGGCCAGTCTTATGTCGTCAGTTATTTTGACAAGAGCTGTCACAGTGCTATGACCAGGTCTGAAACCAGATTGGTAAGGACTCAGCAGGCTATTAGAGGACAGATAGTGAGATAGTTGCTTCTGAACAACACTCTCGAGGACTTTGGAAAGGATAGGGAGGATGGATATTGGACGGAACTGGGAAATCGAGGAGGGATTTGATACTTTGGGAAGCGGTATTACGTGGGCCTTTTTCCAAGCAGAAGGAAAGGAGTTACTAAAGAGGGAAAAATTTATAATATGAGTTACGACTGGAACTATTTCACTCAAAATAGGTAAGAGCATTTAGAGTTGAAGGCCATCGTCACCTACCGCCTTAGTGGATATTGATAGGATACATTTCTTAATATCTAGCTCAGCAACTGGGTGGAAAGAGAAAGAAGTATTTGTAGGCAAAGAAACGTTGAAAAGATCAGAGAGAGTGGAAGATTTCACTTGGTCATCAAGTATAATTGGTGACTTAGAAAAGTACGCATTAAGTGCATTGAGGTCCATTTTATCAGGAGAACTCTTGCTAGTGGCTTTGCCAATACCAAGAGCCTTTAAAAATTGCCATACTTGTGATGGGTTGAAGTTTTCAATTGAATTGTGAATGTGGCGCCTTTTCGCATTCCTACACAAACGACTGCAGCGATTCCGCATCTTCTTATACAGCTCCCAGTTTTCCTCAGTTGAAATTGCATTAGAATTTTTAAATTTAATTTTTGTCAATAAAAAATAAAATTCAATTTTTTTATTTAAAAAAGTGTCATTTTTATAAAAAAAGATGTTACGTAAGCAATATTCCTTTTACAAGTAAAATTTTAAAAATATTCCATCTTTTTCTTTATTCCATCTTTTCTTCTCCAATACTGGCTAACAATTCTACAGTTGCTATGAAATTACAGGTATATTATAGTAAGGCGCAGAACCTTTTTTATGTGGGAAAATCGTCCAATGACATCTCCCGCCCTTGGGCGAAGTAGGAGGTAGTGTCAAGACTTTTACTAAAAACTTACTCCTGTGCCTTCTTTGCCTTCGTTCCAGGGCCCCGGGGTTCACTATCAGGTAACTCTTGAGCCCTCCTACCCCTTGCCCATACCTTTTTGCTGGGCTAAAATTTTCCGACGGTCACTCAGGCATATTAGTTATCATACCTATATTAGCAATAAATAGGCTCATAAAATTTAAAGAAGATTCTACAACTTTCTCAAAAATATTGTAGGTGTCTCATTAAATATTAATTTCATTAACTTATTTGATTGTTAATTATAGTAGTTTATTTTGGTTTGGGTTTTCTTTTGTTTATCAATGCAACGTGCAATCTTACGTTTTTCAAGTACTTAATGTGCCTGTTCCTGGCCAAATTATTATTAGGGAATTTTCGTAGATATGTAATTTTTGATTGAAACACACTTTTTAAGCAAACAGATTTAAATAAGTTTTTTTTATTTGGTATTATTACTGGTATCATTATTTTTTTTTTATATATGGCAACACTGTGAGCTCGTGGCATTTTTCTCCTACTCTTTGTTGAAAATTACGGTTCGTTTTTTGGCGTAAAAAAATTTTTTTAGTTTGGTTTTACGATTGCACAAAATAGTCAAAACGTAAGTAATTTTTCTTACTGCGATGCTTTTTTAAAGTTTTATACGTTATTTTTTAGTTGTGGTAATAGTATACGGTGTTATTCTCAAAATTGCTTCTTTTTAGTATGGACAAATATTCAGACACGTCTCCAAGAAAATGTACACAAATTATAACATTATTGTTGCACTCCGAACATCCCCAGAGGGATATTGCAACTATTGCAGGTGTTTCAAAGTCTATAGTTGAAAAAAATAGAAGGAAAACTGATTAGAACAAACCTTTGGAATCAGACCGTGTAGGAAAATGTGGCAGGGAAAGGATTACCATTCTTCGTACAGATCGTAAAATTAGGTATATCTCGTAAAAATAGTGATTCCCACCTTACCACAATTATAAACAACGAGGGCGCAGAGGTTTACGAATTGTCCTTTCGAACATATCATCGACGGTTGGACAATGAGAAGTTGATAAGTCGTCGGCCTACCAAAAATCCACGCCTCTTTGAGGCCATGAAGAAGAGACGAATGCACTGGACCAAAACAACACGAAAATATGACTTGAAGGCTGGAGTCGGGTAAAAATGTTAAAAAACTACTGTGATTATCTGATGTCTAACCTGAAACGTCGATTCATCGGAGAAGCTACGTAGCTTCTCCGATGAATCGACGTTTCAGGTTTTGATTGACAAAAGCTCCTTTGCCCTTTCATAAATGCTCCCAGTTCCACGCAGATTGCTTTTCGGAGACGGCTAAACAAAACATCCAATTATTATCATGATGTGGTCTTTGATCTCATACAAGGGTATGGTGCGCCTACATATCGTGGAAGGAGCCGTGTGGCAAGACCAGTACAAGAAGAGCTAGTACTAGAAACTGAACTACTGCCCCAACTCGAAATATGGTTCCCCAATGACGAAGAGTACATTTTTATGAACGAATCTGCACTGTGCTATAAATCCAGGAGTATTATCGCATACCTGACTCAAAAAATTATTAATATTTTACCATAGCCAAGTAGTTAACCAGACATGAACCCTATTAAAAACATTTGGGAGCTCATCAAGCAGGCGATCGCTTAGCAAGTGATCACCATTAAGCAAAAAAATTATTTAAGTATTATTATTAAGCACGAGCTGATTACAGCTCTCGTTAAATATACATGCTCTCTGTTATAAGTTATGTGCTCTCAATTCATTAAGCCTCCATTTGTAGAATGAGTCCCGACTGCTACAATTTATCTTGTATTTAAAATATTGTATCGGGTACAACGACTATTTCATATGATGACTATTTTATTTTATTTTAGGGCTTTTTCAAGAATGCTCAGAAAAGCAGTCGGGTTTTTTAGTTTTTAAATTAACGTTTTTTAATTTTATTTTATTACGATATCACTTTCACAGTAATTACGAATCTAACGACAACTCTCAAGCTAAAAACCATCGAGCCGTTCAGGCTGCAGAGCGTGCCAAACAATTATTCATACATACATACTCTCGAAAAACATAACCCTCCTGGCGCTCCTTCTGCGAAGCAGTAATGCTAGCAAAGGAGGAGGCCGACCGCATCAGGCAGAGGCAACGGGGCGCTCGCCCCAGCCGCCGCGCCGCCGAGATTTCGATCCCGATTTCCGGCCACCGTAGGCGCGAGATAAACCGTTTTTTATCCATAAAATCGCACAACAAAAACACTACCATCCACTTCCCGACCTCAGATCGCCCGTAAATTATTTTTTCCTTTAATTTTTGTTATATTCCATAGAAATATTAAAAACAGAGAAGCGCCAAGGAGGCGTGTTTGCGTCCGCGGTGCTTGCTCAACAAGGGCATATACCGGCAAACAGCCGTTTGACGGCCGTCAGTTACATCGTGAACGTGATCGTAAATAAATTTAAAATACCGCGTTGTTCAATGGTTTTATGCAAAAACTAAAGCGAAAAGAAAAGCCTGGGTCATCAAGGAATCTCTTACCATAAATAAGTACAATGTTAATGGTATATTTATCTTTAAAATTAGGAAAAACAACAAATCTAATAATATCCCTTGCTTTTACTACTTAATTTTTGTTTTCAAATATCAAAGCGACTTTATTATTCATAGAATAAATATACATTGCTCTTTAACCATTACGTAACTTTGACGCTCAGTAACTGAACAAGCAATATAAAAATAACATAACGATACTTTATCAGTGCGGTGTATTTCTTATTACGGCCGCAGTCAGTTGAGCCGAGTTAGGGTTGCGCCGGTACACATCCACCAATATAGACTATCGACCACAATATCGATTGGTTGGATATCCGAAGTGAAATAATGTATTATTATTTATTTTGGAGTAGTAGAGAAATACGTAAGCAACTTTCGTAAAGTAAGTTAGTAAAATAGTAGGTCAAAAGTCGGTGGACATATGGGAATAAATAATAATTAGTGTTTTTATTTTTATGATAAAAATTTTACTGTTCTATTATAAATAAATTATTTTCTAGACATATTTATTTTTATTTAATTAGTTTTTGGAACCTAAACAAATATCATTACAAAAATTAAAAAATCCATAACTTTTCTATTTAGTCAATAACTAGCGTAAATGTAAAATAAATTGCTTTTGCACAGCACATCGATGTTAATGTGTGTAAGTTATATGGTGCATGAAAAATATATACGCTGTATTTAGGAAGATAAAGTTTATAATTTACTGTGTAGTATGATCTGATTTATAATTTGCGGGTGTGCGGGACTGCGTAACAATAGCTGCATATGTAGTAGAGTCAGTGATGGTAGGGATAACTGGAGACATGGTGTTTCGGTACATTTTCCACTGCGTAACGTATCTTGTCTTTTCTGTTATCTGTGTTATATTCTCTTCCTTTTACAATGGGTTCCATCATACTACAATTTCTTTTTGGTTTCAAAAATTATTACTGGTTTAATAAGGTTAATGGGAAAATACAGATGTAAAGAAAAAAGATAAAGGTATTTTTGCATAATTTTAATATTTTATTATATTTATTTAACTTACTGCCGCAGGGCCGTTACTCAAAATTAACCTAACTTTAATTAACCAACATAGACGTTGGCACACGACCACACACTTAAAATCTTCATAAAAATCTGTTTTATTTTTGGCTGATGTTCCAATTTATACTTGTCAATTAAAGTTTAGTAATAATTGAATATTTTGAAGTGACGTCCCTGAGTTCGTTATTATAGTTAGTACTACTTAGTTTAATAGTTTAAAAATTAAATGCACACATTAAACCATTTCAAAATGCAACATACTATATGTATAATGTCAGAACAAATATATATCATTATTACTATGAGCCTACTGCACTAAGACGGTGCCTAGAGCGTAGCGCGATAAGCAGCGCGACGGGCGCAAGAGGGCTCTCGCGATAATATATGAACACGTGAAGCTACCTCAGACACCGTCTTAGCGGTAAACCAATATTTGCTTCTACAATGATTTTAACGTAATCGAAACACAGGCTAATTGGCTGCCTTCAGCCATGTACCTATTAGGTACAAAACTATATTTTAAAGGTGAAATCCCAGTAAACTACTAATCCTACTAAATTCACGATGAATAATTTGTCATCTCTGCGATTGCCCCTGAACCTGCAATATACTCATAAATAAACGACAAGTCGTGCGTGGTAGTGTGATTTCACCTTAAGGTTTCTTCTTTTTAATGTCATAAATACTACGACAAGAGCTAAGACAAAATATTATTACAACTTGCTGTAGATAAACCTGTTTGACTTTTCGTCTGAAATAAGAAGTTAGTTTACATTAAACTGTAGACAATTCTTTACTAACTAGATGAATAGTATGTACTAACAATGTTTTTTCGTGTTCTTTTTATATCGGAAGCACCAAGGTAGCTCGCAAAATAAAACAAAAGTCGAAGTTTGTATGTTGTTAAAAACTTAATCACCAAACGTAAGAAATATGTACTTACGGAAATATTGTCATTAAATCTAAGTAATCCAATAAGTTTCTTCAAGTTGACATAACCCTCAAATGTATATACGTCATGCTTAAGTATATCATGATAACGTCATTCAATTAGGTAGGTAATTCAAACTTACGAAATTTGTTTTTAACTGACTTTAAAAAAGGGTTTCTCAATTCGACCGTATAATGCTTTTTTATTTTTTACGGTTTTACTGCTTTAATACATGTTTATTACGGCGGCGAATATATTTTTTTTATATAATCGCTTGCAAAAGATTAGGTAGTGAACCTTATATTTGAAAATAGAATTCCGAGATAATAATCAAATTTTGAAACGCACGCTTGACAGAGGTCGAGTTCCAATAAAACCAGTTCTTTTTAGGGCCTTTCTTGACAAATAGTAACATAAAAATCAACATAAAATACACAACAGTAAAAAGTCGACTTCAGTTAGTGGCGATAATTTGAAATCATCTTGAATTATATAATCAAATATAAGTTGCGAACTGTGTAAAAAGGTTTGAATTTAGCAAACTACACGAGTGCTTTCCTTTAATTTATATTATAATAGACTAAAAGTTCAAGCCGGCTATATCTACCTTACTTCAATCCAAAGTGATAACAATGTTAACAAACTTATAAAAAACGACCCATTAGTAATTTATGCAACCGTAGGGCGTACACTTGTAATAAAAGTTCAAAATCGTCAAATATATATTAATTATGTACTATTTAATAATATATTTTTATTGTTGAAAAAATCGGGCAGTTAACATTCAGATAAAAAAACATGTTTGTTAACATTTATATCAGATTCTATTGCAATAGACTAATTCTAACCTGCCTGAACAATCTTATCTACGACCGTTTTCTTCCCGTCACCGGCATGCGACAAAGGTTCTGAGTGGAGTCATACCGTACAAATACACAATCCGCGAAGACGGCTTTAAATTTATATTATTCACTGTAAAAGTAGACAAATGACTTGTTTGTTAATCGAGAGCTCTTATCGGATACTGTAAATCAAGTAATCTTAAAAAGATCAGTCTGACATCACTCATTCTTAGAGTTTGGGTACGTGATCGTCGTTGTGCAACTGGCAAAGGGGTAATATAATTTTCAAAAGCATTCGGCGCGGACGCACAGAACCTACTGGGGTGCTAGACGGGGATGGTATTACTAAGAACAAGTCACCTTTCATATCTGCTGAGAATAATAGTAAAGGCAGCTTTGCCACAGCACATAAGATACTTCGCGACATCAGCTATTTCAGAAGTGAGTTTCCAAAGTTACAGCATGTCTAAGATGTAAAATTAATGGCTCTGTCGTGGACAAACGTTGTAACAAGTCTCATTTCATGAGAATAACAGCAATGACAATTTTCCTACAGCGCTTAAGAGATTAGGGCATCAGCTGCTTCTGAAGTGATTTTCCAAAGTTACAGCATGTCTAAGATGTAAAATTTTTGGCCCCGTAGTGGGAAAATAATGTGACAAAACAAAGTCACATTTCATATCTGCTGAGAATAATAGCAATGACAGTTTTCCCACAGCACATAAGAGATTGGTGCATCAGCTGCATCAGAAGTGAGTTTCCAAACTTGCAGCTTGCATAAGATGTAAAATTGGAATTCGATTGTCCCTGTCGAACAGTTTTTATTTGTTGGCAGTTGGTTTATGGATTGCTGACAATTTTAAACTTCCTCCGGCCTCCCATTTTATTTTTAAATATTTCTAAAAAAAAAATATATCTTATATATTAATAATTTGCATATGTTACAGTGAAAACGTGTATTTAGTTAGAATAGAACGCCATTTTACTAGCTGAAAATTTTTTTCAATGTGAAAACGCGTGCGTCATATTAGTACGACTTTGACTTAGGTAGCCGATTTATCAACGTGGCGTGACTCCAAAAAAGCCGACAAGCAGGCTTAGTCTAAGCACAAATAAAATGACTCAAGTTTTATGATGGAAAAATGCATTTTAAACTAGATGATACATCGATACACACGCAAAAATTAAAACCACCTCATAATTATGACGAAAGGAAATTCCTATAAGTAATAGGAAATCCCTAAAATAGATTTGTAATTGTTCAATTTATCCCAAATATGTTTACTTAAGTAAAATGTAATTTAACTAATGTTGTAAGTTAAAACTGCTTTTATATAAAATCTAAACACTAAAATATTCCAATTACAAATACATAAGACTCAACAAAGTTATCTAGCATAACTTATTTTTAACTGATAAAAAAGCGTTCTCATTAATTCGTGATTTCACTGTAACTGAAATACTATAAATAAAATTTTTTGTTCAAATTGAGCCTCGTAATAAAGCTTGGGACAGTCATTTGTCCACAAGCTTGGGACAGTCATTTGTCCACAGATACTAACAGAATGGGTTCCAGACCCTGCGCGACTGTACACATAGACGAATGTTATAACAATGTGGCAAAAAAAAAGAGAAATTTAACACTGCAAAAATCTTACACAAATGATTAATTTGGTACATTAAAATACCATTCCGGGAATAGAAGTTCAGAAATACGTTATTCAGCATCGTCGTAACGCACTCTGAAAAGAATAAAAAAATAATATTAACACTCATTAAAAATACCTATAAAATAAAATTGGAAACTAGCTTGGAATAGTACATTATGATACAAGTGTGTGTTTTTTTTTATGGTAGGTAAAATCATCCAATGACAAATCCCGCCCTTGGGCGGAGCGGGAAGTAGTGTCAGACTCTTACTGACTAAAAACCTACCCCGTTCCTTCGTAGCCTATCGTGCCGGGGCCGAGCATTCCTTTCGGAAATAAACCCATGACCCCAGTAGGCTTCGACCCTGCCTGCCTGCAGTTAGCAGGCTGGGCCTCTTCGGTATGCTGACAGCTCCTTGAGGCGCGCGGGAACAGAACGCGCCGTCGACGACTTGGGCTCGGTCCGGTCGGTTACCGGACGATCGGACAGCGTGCTACCCATTGCACGCCGTCCGCAAGCCCGCGCCTACGGTGGCCGGAAATCGGGATCGGAATCCCGGCGGCGGCTGGGGCGAGCGCCCCGTTGCCTCTGCCTGATGCGGTCGGCCTCCTCCTTTGCTAGCATTACTGCTTCGCAGAAGGAGGCGACCGCCTGCCATCCCTCCTCACTACGGACCATGGCCTGAACCAAGGCCCGGCGAGAGAGATCGCTGCCGCCGATCGCCCCCATGATACAAGTGTGTAATGTAAGTGGTTATCGTCGAGGCGGTATTAAGAGAGCCAAGAACGGTAACCATTTCATTACTCACGTGCATCATACGATGTTTTTCAATACACTTATGAAGAAATAATTTAGTTAACTATTATTACAACAGTAAAACTAATATAAATTTTCATAACATGGCGGTAAAAAATTAAATCTGTTTTCATATGCGCGCGCATCTCATTTTTTTTTAATTTACCCATATGTGAAAGCTATGGCTACATAGTCTTTTGATCATATTGCCTAGTCGCTGTTTGTTTACTTGCGTAACAAGTTTTTATAATAATGTCATTCGTAGTGACAATAGAATACGGATGTAACATTTTCTAATGTCTTTGTAATAGTTGATTTTTATTTAATTAATATAGCCAATGAACATCACTCGAAAAAATCACGCAAAAACCCGCGCGCAACTTAAAATGGGGGCCATAGACCACAAAGAAAAAACAATTTTTATTTAAACGAATGATTTATATACTAAATGTTTTTTTTATTAAATAAATCGATTGTACAAGTTAAAATGGCCGCAATTGCATGAAATAAATAAGTAAGATAAATTAGTATCTTACTTATTTTTTTCATGCAATACCTACTATTGAACACGATTACCCAATGTGTAATTTTTTCGTATTTCAAATTGTTTCCCTATTTGGTTGAACAAAAAGGTTATAGCTACATTATAGCACTAGTGCGTAATGGTAATCAAAATGTCACAGTTTGGTAACAGGTGCCATTATATAGCTAAGTGTAGTGCAATAAGAGCCACTTTCTGTGCAAATGTATTGAAAAATACTTTATCTACTCTGATATCGATAACTTCCAATCATGAAATCAAAAGCTATGTGCATTATTAAAGAAGGTGTTTTCCATAACAAAATAATAAATTTTTATTTTCTATTTTTATGAAAGCGAGACTAAGAAAATATTTTTTTTTTTTTTCTCTAAAGTGAACCTGAGAAAATTGTGTTATTGATTATAATTCCGTAAGTAAATACATTTTACGGCCGCTAATCATATTTTTATGAGCATACAACTACATACTGACCTGCGGGCCTAAAACGTCACATGAGCAATTCATCTAGAGCAAATCATACTCCGATTTTCTAGCTGATCATAAGCAATTCTTCTAATGTTTAAAATGGTTGTATAAATTAGTCGAATCATACTCAATTCACTGCATATCGGAATCATATTCCTTGTAAATATTGCCGTATAAAAAAAACATGATTCATAATAGGATTCAACAAAAGTCGCCTTTTTAGACCAGCTGCAAAATACAAAACTTAGGAAGAACGAAAGCAATGCTTGGACAGACCCTAATTTTTCCTATCATCGATTATGGTGACGTGTGCTACTATGACCTGAATGCAGATCAATAAACTTGACCGTCTTCTAAATTACTGCATTCGATTTGTTTTCAATCTGCGCAAATATGATCATGTCTCTGCACATCGATCGCTGCTAAAGTGATTGCCTATACGTCAACGCAGAGAGCAAAGGGCGCTTATTACCTTCTTTTCATTTCTCAATTCTTCCAATTTCCCTAGTTATTTAGCCCCTCACTTTCAATATATTTGCGCCAACCACAATAAAAATCTACGTTCATCTCGTAACTGTCTGCTTCTATGTCCTACTCATCGCACTGACTTCGTTCACTGTTCTTTCTTTGTTCAGGCCATTTCTCTGTGGAATGCACTCCTCCAGGAGATCAGGATAGTTACAAACCGTTTAAAATTCAAAATTGAAGTTCGCGAGCATATTCGTAAGAAGTTGGCAGTAGTATCATCACAACGTTAGTGTTTCTCTGTTTGTCGATTTGGACAATGTTGAGTATGTATGTATTTAGTTTATTAAATTGGGTATACAAAGTTGATACGACAGAGGGGCTTTCCTTTGGACTGCCTATACTAGGCACCATTTTCAAGCTCTGTACCAAAAATCAATTAAATAGGAGCAGTAGTTTAGTCGCAAAAGTTTTTGCCCCGTTTGAACACGATGTATCTTTCCTAACAGCTGATTATGTCTATACGCATAGGTCGTGCACCCTAAAACGATAAATCTGAATAACCTACGAAGCGTTGTTGCCGTTCTGACGCAAGTCACAAGTACATCCAAATAATTTTCGATAAAAAATGGCAATGCAAACAAGGAAGCAATAAATACACACACTTGCACTTTCTTTACGAGAGTGGCAATCATAGGAAAACATCCGGTGCGTAAAATAAATAGAAATAAGTCACTGTGTTGCTCCTGCATCTTCGATCCTTGCGATCGATAAGTGGGCGGGCGTCTAAAAAACTTGTTTTTTAGTTCGCCAACGCTACCCTTTGGGAACGTACTTATGTTACGTAACACGGAAACTCCCGCGCCGCTTTTGTTTGTGGAACTCGCGCGCTGACAATCGTCATTTTGTTATTGTGATAAGACACTAAATAAGTTTAAGACAGACCGTATTTCTTTTTTTTATTATGACAGGACAGTAACTTGGGATTATCATTATTTATTGTTAGTTTTTTTTTTTTTTTGTGATTGACTGCTTCTATTGTGATACGACACTTAAAATACTGATAAATAAACTTTGCTTGTGTGTGTGTCTGTGTGTGTGTGTGTGTGTGTAATTAAAGTGTTCCACAATGCCTCGTGTAACTTACACGGCGTCAGAATACACAGACATGATTTTAATTTACGGTGAATGCCGTGGAAACGCAGCTTTAACTCTGCGAACATACCGATTGCCCTAGAAACGCCCGCACCATACAATTGACAGTAAGTACAAAGAATACGGGACAATAAAAGTATATTGCCACAACAGGAGGGAGTGCCACCGCGGCAAATACCTGCTGCTAGGGAAGAAAGAATTTTAGACCATTTTTCCCGCAATCCGACAACGAGTCTCCACAGAGCTGCCCGGCAATTTAGGGTTTGTCATAGAACCATCCACAAGGTTCTAAAACGTAAAAAACGAAAACCTTATAAATATCGGAAGGCAAAAAATATTGCAAGCTTTGTTATAACTAACGTAATAAGGACCGATGAGAGTACTTTTACCCGGAACGGTATCTGGAATCGGAAAAACCTCCGGTACTGGAGTTTGGGAAATCCACACGTGTTTCGAGAATCTGAACACCAGTACAGATTTTCTCTCAATGTGTGGGCTGGTATCCATAATAATAATATTATCGGCCCAGTTTTTATTGATGGCACCCTTAAAGTGGCGAAATTTTTAGAATTATTAAGTGGTCCTGTGGCCGAGCACACTGACGAACTGCCTTTAGCCGTTTATCGCAAGTTGTGGTACCAGCTGGACGGAGCACCTCCACATTCTGTGATGGCTTCCAGGGAGCGGCTCACAGAAATTTTTGGGCAGCAATGGATCGGTCGATTCGGACCTGTTCGGTGGCCAACACGATCTCCAGACCTCACTCCCATGGATTTCTTTTTGTGGGGGTACATTAAGGGTGAAGTGTATGCCTCAGAGGTAAATACAATTGATGAATTAAAAAATAGGATTATTTTAGCCACAGAAATATTAGAAACAGAGAAGCGCCAAGAGGCCAAAAATTTACCGGAACACCATGTCTCCAGTTATCCCTACCATCACTAACTCTACTACATATGCAGCTATTGTTACGCAGTCCCGCATACATCCGCAAATTATAAATCAGATCATACTACACAGTAAATTATAAACCTTATCTTCCTAAATACATGGTATATTTTTCATGCACCATATAACTTACGCACACATTAACATCCATGTGCTGTGCAAAAGCAATTTATTTTACATATACGCTAGTAATAATAAAGGTAGGTTTTAATTAATTAATTTATAAGCTAAATAATATCACAATAATCATTACACATAAATATATACACTAAAGGCTACTCCTAACTAGAATATAGCGCCAAAAAACTCCTCCGCATCGCTGTCGACTGGAAGTGACATATACGCTAGTTATTGACTAAATAGAAAAATTATCGATTTTTTCATTTTTAATATGATATTTTTTTAGGTTCCAAAAACTAATTAAATAAAAATAAATATGTCTAAAAAATAATTTATTTTTAATAGAACAGTAAAATTGTTATCATAAAAATAAAAACACTAATTATTATTTATTCCCATATGTCCACCGACTTTTGACCTACAATTTTACCAACTTACTTTACGAAAGTTGCTTACGTATTTGTCTACTACTCCAAAATAAATAAAAATACATTATTTCACTTCGGATATCCAACCAATCGATATTGTGGTCGATAGTCTATATTGGTGGATGTGTACAGGCGCAACCCTAACTCGGCTCAACTGACTGCGGCCGTAATAAGAAATACACCGCACTGATAAAGTATCGTTATGTTATTTTTATATTGCTTGTTCAGTTACTGAGCGTCAAAGTTACGTAATGGATAAAGAGCAATGTATTTATTCCATGAATAATGAAGTCGCTTTGATATTTGAAAAATAAAGTAGTAAAAGCAAGGGATATTATTAGATTTGTTGTTTTTCCTAATTTTAAAGATAAATATACTATTAACATTGTACTTATTTATGGTAAGAGATTCCTTGATGACCCAGGCTTTTCTTTTCGCTTTAGTTTTTGCATAAAACCACTGAACAACGCGGTATTTTAAATTTATTTACGATCACGTTCACGATGTAACTGACGGCCGTCAAACGGCTGTTTGCCGGTATATGCCCTTGTTAAGCAAGCACCGCGGACGCAAACACGCCTCCTTGCCGTTTCTGTTTTTAATATTTCTGTGATTTTAGCATTTCGCAAATTAAAGTGCTTAGCGACGGACAGTGATTTAATTAGAAAAAATAATAACAATATTCTCCGTCGGTATAATTTGTGCATTAATGTAAATGGAGGACACATCGAGAATTAAAAATTTTGTGTTTCTGTTGTGATTGTTGTTGTGCGCGTATTTCAAAAACTAACATAAAAGCCAGCGCGAGCGGAGGCGTCCGCGCTACCGCTGGCCGACCGCTTTGATACGAGACATCACAAGCCACCGCCGCGGCCGCGTTCCGGCGCGGCGCGCGTGCGACGTTGCCGATTTGTTACCTAGGTACCTATCTAAGGTACCTCGCGCTGGGCACGCCACGATCGAGGCGGTAAGGCCCCTCTTTGAGGCGTGGCTGGAAAGGCCCCACGGCGTCGTCACCTTCCGTTTGGCGCAGGTGCTGACCGAACACGGCATGTTCGGTCCGTACCTGTACAAGATTCGTGCGGAGACGACGCCCGGATGTCGCCACTGTGCGGAGCGTCCGGAGGACACGGTGGAGCACACAGTCGAGGTGTGCCCCGCTTGGGAAGAGCATCGCCGTGTCCTTGTGGGGGCGATCGGCGGCAGCGATCTCTCGTGCCGGGGTTTGGTTCAAGCCATGCTCCGGAGCGAGGAGGAGTGGCAGGCGGTCGCCTCCTTCTGCGAAGCAGTAATGCTAGCAAAGGAGGAGGCCGACCGCATCAGGCAACGGCGTACACGCCGCCGCCGCCGCCGAGTTTCCGATCCCGATTTCCGGCCACCGTAGGCGCGGGCTCGCGGACGGCGGACAATGGGTAGCTCGCTGTCCGTCCGTCCGGTAACAGACCGGTCCGAGCTCAAGTCGTTTACGGCGCGCACTGTTCCCGCGCGCCTCAAGGAGTTGTCAGCAAACTGTAGGGGCCCGACAGGGCCGAAGCCTACTGGGGTCAAAGGGTATGTGAAAATGGCACCCGGGGCCCTGGGACCAAGGCGAAGAATGGAACGGGGTAGGTTTTTAGTCAGTAAGAGTCTGACACTACTTCCCGCTCCACCCATGGGCGGGATTTGTCATTGGATGATTTTACCTACCGAAAAAAAAAAAAAAAAATCTAAGGTCAGTGAAATTTGTTTACAAAGGGTGGTTGCATTTTACTCTGATTTGTAAGCTATTTATTTAGTTTGTTTAAAAAATAAAAACTAATTTTTGGTGCTTTTTATTTTTATACCGTATCGAATTAATATTAAACACGTATAGTATAGGTAGTGTAATTTAATGCCCCTCTGTCATATCAACTCTGTATATTATATTATTGTATTTGGGTATCTATTATATTGTTGCATTTTATTTATAATTCATTGATCTCTCTTTTCTTTTCTTTCTTTTATTGCACCTGTCTCTATTTTCCAAACCCCGTTTTACCCCCTTAGGGATTGGGCACGCTATAATTATGGCGGTAAGTCCCTTCTTTGAGGCGTGGCTAGAAAGACCTCACGGCGTCCTCACCTTCCGCATGACGCAGGTCCTCACTGGACATGTAAGGTCGGGAGGTTCCTGTACCGGATTCACACGGTAAAGGTGGGCCCCGCTTGGGCAACGCATCGCCATGATGTCGTGGGGGCGATCGGCGGCGGTAATCTCTCGCGCCGGGCCTTGGTACAGGCCATGTTCCGAAACGAAGAGTGGCAGGCGGTCACCTCCTTCTGCGAAGCAGTAATGCTTGCTAGCAAAGGAGGAAGCTGCACGCGTGAGGCAACGGTTCTCACGCTCCAGCCGCCGCATTGATTCCGATCCCGATTTCCAGCCACCGTAGGCGTGGCCTTGCGGACGGCGAGCAATTTATAGCTCGCTATCCGACCGTCCGGACCAAGCCAAAGTCGTCGACGGCGTGTACTGTTCCACGCGCGCTTCAAGCAGTTGTCAGCAAACCGTAGGGGCCCAGCAGGGTCGAAGCCTACTGGGGCCAAGGGTCTGTTTCTGAAAGGAAGGTTCGGCCCTGGTATGGCAACGAAGTAACGGGGTGGGTTTTCTAGTCTGTAAAAGTCTGACACTATCGCTCCGTCCAAGGGCGGGAGATGTTATTAGATGATTTTCCCCACCATAAAAAAACCTTCTTAGGGGTGGAGTTACGTAAAATTCGTTCTTAGCGGATGTCTACACCCCATAAAGAACCAACCTTTAAGTTTGTACAAAACAAATAGCGAAATGTGGACATCACGCCAGCACTTTTCCTTATAGCAATATTTGAAATGTTAATTACTGCTTCATTTAATAACCAACTTTGGTGCTGGTTTTAGTTGGCTTGAGCGGACATTCGCAGGAAGGTCTCGGAGGAAGAAACTATTCCAGTGTGGGCTGGTAAAGATATGACTATCTTCCGGGCTCTGATATTGTTTTAATAGTTGTGGATTACCTCTCAACGCCTCAGAATATATGTTGCTTAAGTGAAAGTGACCGTAAAAATGAACAAAAACGATTTAACAGAGGTCAGACAGGGGCCCATATAGGTTCCATAGAAGTGACCAGTGCAATGTAATTACCTGAATCCATAGCCAAACAGGTTACACCAGATATGTAAGCACCTTAGGCATTCATTCTAGACAGAGTTCAGTGAAGAATCGAGGGCTTCGTTCACTACTAAATGTAAAAGACCTCGTGCGGTCGTCGTGTAGATCGTGTAAACAACCATAGGTGTTATTTAGACAAAACATCGAAGTCTAGTTAGGTATTCAAATCGCAATATCATCGCAGTCGCAGTCTATATCAATGATAATAAAATTTTGTCTAAATGTAGGGAAATTAGGAGAGTTTTTAACAGATTGGGATTGTGATACAGTGTTAATGTTCCTTTAAATTTGAGAAATACCCATCTGCAAATGGTTATATCTATGGTGCTATATCTACATTAGTGGTGGTTAATATAGCATATAGCAAAATAAAGCACCGTGCTTTTCATACATATCAAAAAGCAAATGCTATCATGGCTCTCACTTCTTGCTATTTGCTTAATGCTTTTTTACATCGCACTCTCTGTCTCTGTCAGTCGCGCATCACAAAATCGCAAATCGCAAAGCATGAAAGCAATAGCAGCGCGGCGCGCGCGTTGTGGCTGGGCGGCCAATCGTCGCATGCTAGAGATTGCTTTCGGTCGCGATTAATCGTCTTACACACCGCTTGCGATTTGGCTAATCCGTGATCTCGGACGGCTCACGTAATATAATATACGTAAATATTATTTTACTTCGTGCTTTTTAGTGTAAATAAAAAGTAAAAAATTGACAATATGTACTGTGTAAGTAGTTGATTTTTGTAAATACAATCAATGAACTTTTAAGTATGCCTGTAATTGCATTAATTAAATACTAATATACTTCTTTATTTCATCATAACACTTAATCAATTATAGACAGTCCTAAGCCTGGAAAGTATGAAGGAAAGTTCATTGTTTTTTACTGTTCCGTTTTATCGTAATAAATAAATTCATAAACGCGATGCACCGCGGTTGCTACCTATAGTCGCTCCCACCCGTTTGGCGCCCGTAAAAGTAGGTACCTACGCACGGTCGCACGTACGCACTTACGCAGTCGCAGTACGCTTATAAAAAAAGCATATAAAATAGTTTGCTTAAAATATAAAGCATATAGCATTAAGCAAGTGATTGCCATATAGCAACTTTGAACACTACTAATCTACATACCAAATGACATATTTATGTTACAACTTGATAAAACGCTAGATCCAAAAAGCTCATTATATTTTTTACAAAACGGCCGTTTATCGACGCAATTGTTAGACTCTTTAGGAAAAATTTGGGTGTTTGTAACGATAACGCACCTGCATATCGGGTTGAACGAGCTCACAATTAGGTTGTCGCCCGACTTAAACCCCTACTATGAACCACACATCACAGACCCTATCAAAGATCACTTGAAGTGAGAGAACCTACTATTCAAGAATGGGATACGAAGGCTACCGCACGATATATTGGAATTTGATTTTTACTATATCCAGAAGGAATTTCCGTTTCAGTTTGTGCTAGAAGAGTTATTATTTTGCTAATAAAAAAAACACTTGCAAAAATTATTTCATAGCATTATTTATAAGTGGACAAGAATAACAAAGTGGATCTCACCTCTGACGCTGACCGCGCCTTTTGCTCAAACGTCTTCCTGATGAAGGGTCCTGTAATGTGAATCGATTTGTGGTTTCGGGAGCCACTCTCAAGTTCCGAGAATCTACAGAACGAGCCTTGCTCACCTGTTTTTAAAATTACATTGTTTTAAAAATTGTTCACCTGTTTTTAAAATTACATTCGTTTTAAAAAATCCTTCAATTATTTAAATCTATAGACATTATGTTCTTTCAATACATAAAGACATACCTTATCCATAAATTTCTTTATCAACTCTGGACAATTTAAATTGTTTTCTGGTTCCCAAGAATCAAATTTACTTGACCATCCTTTCCAATGAATAAAGAACTCCCTCTTGCCATTCTTCTTGTGACGAACTTCTAAAATGCGGTCAACCTAAAACAAGAAAATCGTGTTTGGTTTTTTTTTCTAATGATTTTTTTAGTGATTCTTCTGCTTAGATAAATAGAGGTCAAATAAAATAAAATAGAAATCTAATAGAAGTATTGTTGCTAATTTATATTAAACTATTATATTTAAAGATAATAGATAAACAAATAAAAACTACTGAAAGGACCCATATATTGTAATATACAGTTGAACAAGGAACATAGAAAGTACAAAGGTGTACTTAATGCCACAGATAAGTATTATTTATTTCTTATTCGCTTTTGCCCATGACCTTATCCTCGTGAACATTGGTTATTGTGGATGTAAAGACAAAATCAAAGTAGTAGTAAAAAGTAGCCTATGTCCTTCCTTAGGTTCAAGCTTAATACATACCAATTACACTGGTCGGCATGAAAATAGGAGCAAAGAATAGGATATGTGGATGTTATACATATGGATACGTTAATCCAAATATGTAGTTAAAATTCATCTAGCACGTCTAATTTCGACGCAGTAGCTGTTAGTTCAAGCAAAAAATGAGAATAAAATTTTTATTATGTTTGTTTTAAATTTGTAATATCTTTACATCAACGAAAACCAGCTCTTTTGATAAAAATGCTTATCAATTGTAATTTTGATCTGGAAATAGATAACAGAGAAAAAGTTGGTTGCCAAAGCTATGTTGCAAAACATGCGCAGCAACTGACAGGTTAGCTGAATTGAAAAATCATTGCGATTTATTCATCCTATGATATGCAGTAAGCTGTTATTGTATGATAGAAATTAAAGGATTTTCTGGAAAAAAACGTACAAATGAAATATTTCAGCCTTCTTTCTGCTCCGAGACCAATTCTTCACAAAAAAAGAAGACCAGCCACTGCCAGTTTCTCCTTTGGTTAAGCAAATTGATAACGTATTTGACACAAAGAGATTAAAGAGATATAATAGAGCGGACATCAGCAGAAATGTCTAGAAAAACTGTCATCCTATGTCAGCTAACTTTCAATAGTAAACATATGAACTAAATTTGTAATTTATATGTTTTACGCTATTTTCTAGAACTATTTGCGAAAATTATTGAACTCTTATTAATTACAGAGTAAATACAAAAAATATGTACGAAAATAAACTGAAGGTAGGTCGAGTCGTCCACACTAGACTGAGCAATTTACTACTCAACAACTATCGGATATCGATTTTGTTCTGATGTCCTGTCTATTGGTAGTCTATATTTAATGTCTTTATTTGACATAACAAAATCGCCATCTATAAATAAAAAGCTAATAAAAGGGCTAAAAATTACACAGAGCTGTTAGAAGAACTATCTATCTATGCTATCTTCAACTTTTTGGCTTTAAAAATTAACTTCTTGTATTCACATCTAAATTTATTCCCAGAAAATCTTGATGTTGTGTCTGATGAGCATGAGCAATGTGCTTACCAAGATAAGTTGACCCCAGCAATACTAGCTCATTTTTGCTGGCAGGAAACAACAGGTTTTTTTTAAAAAAAAAGAAAGCAATCTACCACATAACTTTTAATTTTTTATGTTTTTTATTACTATTGAATTCATATTTCATTTTAATTTGTTTTGTAAAAATCATCAATTAAAGTGATTTTTTCTTTCTATCATTAATATTGTAATTTAATTAATTTAATTATTATTAAATATTTTTATTATATTTAATTTAATTATTTAATTTTATTAATTTAGTAATTTAGACATTAATCTTGTAATATTGACATCCATACTGTAAATTTGATATATTTTTGACTTATAGTCTATAACTTTGATATAAATCCTCTAGTTATAAATTTAATGTAATTGAAATTCTAGGCAAATATTTTGTTTGTATGAAGATTTATTATATTATTTTAGTTTTCAATGTTATAAATATTTGTACACTGACACTTACAGCTAAACATGACTGATCTCAAATACTAATTTCAATCTTTGATGCTATTGTATGTATATATACCATATTTACCCAAATAAAGAATATCTTATTTTATTTAAACATATATGTCTGAAAAACTTGATGTGAGAGCTGAAATCTATAAACAGATTTGGACTCTGCAAACCAAAGCCAATAGAAATCACATAGTAAGCTTTTTGCTCCCGGACATTATTATTTTTGCCGACCAGTATTATCATCAAAATTGATCGAGTAGTTTAACCCTGATGAATGTCTCATTTAAATCTTTGAAATCGTTGTTGAAGATAAAAACCCCGACTGACTGTCTAATTCACATGAAAATGAAAGCAAAGATTTAAATTGAAAATCTGATGAACTTTCTCTATCAGCACTTAACCAAAATGTTTGATTTTTATAAAATAAACCAGCTGTTACCCATAACTAACATTACTAAATGTCTCACTGTTCACAGTTTCTAGTGCTTTTCATATCATCAAATAAAAAAAAACTGATATTTTGACATTACAAACTAACACCATTTTAATATTATAGTTTTTTGTTTTCTTACTTCATACTCTGCATTTTCATCAGCATTACTGCCATCCCAATCATTTTTGGCCCTCTTTGCCGGTACTTTGGTTTCTTTTTTTCCTTTCCTCTTATTACTCTTCTTCTCTGCTTTGCTCTCTTTGTTTTTAGAATTCTCTTTCTACAAAAAAAAAAAGGAATCAAATGCAAATAAGACCGCAATAAAAGTGAGTGCTCTTAATCATTTGAATACCATAATTAGAGACACAATATAAAGACATTATGTGTGTGCGGTGTTCACTTTGAGCTTGAGTAATTAATATTAGAGAAAGTACATTCTTACCTCATCATTATATTTGTTAATTAGTTCAGGGCATGACAAGGTGTTCTCAGGTTCCCAGGTGTCATTATCAGCAGAATAGCCCTTCCAACGTATTAAGTAATGAAGTTTTCCTTTTATCTTCTTGGAGTCAACCACTTTTTCAACCTTAAATTTTTGGGAAATTTTAGATTTTAATTACATAATACAAGGTTAAAACATGGAACACTGCATTATATTTTGGGGTAGTTCCTGCGACTTCATAACTTAAGCACTTATTTAGTGTTTAATATGATTAGGTTTAAAAGCTGGAGAGAAAATCTTAAAAAATTATGATTTTACCCAGCTTTTCCAAAGTTGAATAATTATCTGTTCATATACTCTGGAATAATGTACTTGTCGCATGGTGCAAGCAATTTTTTCGAAAAGACAGTTACGTTGTGGACATTATTGGAGACCATATTATGTACCACATTCTGACGAAATAAATGAATTGAATTGAATACATATTTACAAAATTTCAACATTCTTTTTGAAATAAATGTATAGTGAAAAGAAATAATAGATTCAATTTTTTCACCATTCAAATTACTTTTTGTAATAGTGGTTGTACCCTATGCTGACATAAAATGGGTTACATTTCATAACACTTCACTTTTTTGCTGTCAAGCATGCATTTTGTGATCATCTAAATCTCCCTATGCAACCTCAGGCACCAGTTAAGTTGCTTAAATGAGACAGCTCAACAATATGCATAAACATAACTTGGATGGGTACTGTAAAAAAAGAGATCTCCACGACAGTCAATATTTGTAAATTTCGTCACAAAAATAGAAGGCTGTTGTTGGCAAATTATTACAAATAAAAACAGGGTAATTTAATTTTTATTATGCCCGAATTTTTCCTGTGTAGGGTCTAAGTCTACCTAGGCTACTTCCACATCAAATATTAAAGTAAAATTTAATAAATACGGCAATTCACAGCAAGCCGAGTTGACCCAAACACCCACAGTGCAGTCTATCTGACCACAAGCAAGTAATAACGAGTTGAAAGTTTATTTGAGCGAATTTTACAAGGTCTGGGCAGAAACAGGGTCATCTTAGTGAATAATTAAAGGTTGACTCTTACTACTCCCTCCTGTGAATGTTTACAAACATGACTATTACAATACAAACCTCATATTCCTCTTCGGCGACATTTTTCTCCGATTTTTTCTTTTTAGACTTGTTTTTTGCTTTGCCTTTTTTCGGAGATTCTTTGGTAGAACTAGTCGAAACATTCTCATTTAGTTCGACATTTTCAGTCGATTCAGATTCGGGTTTTTTCTCATCTGGGTCAGCTTGGCGTTCAGCGTCAGCATCAGCGTCAGCGTCGGCATCGGCATGTTCATCATGAATAACAGACCCATTCGTAGATGAAATCACATCATCATCCTCTCTGCGACTCTTTGATATCTTACGCATTGTAGTGATGAATTTAGTGGTATTAGAATAGTAATAGACGTATACGATCGGTGCTAATGTTAAAGGAGGGAAAACCTAGGTAGGTACTTACACAGGCGAAATTGCGTGGGTACGCTTTGGTTGGCTTTTTTAGCTAACAAAAACTCTATGGTTGGACTAGAAAATGTTGCAAGTTACAAAACGGAAAAAACTACATATTCTAGGCATTTGATTATTACTATCTATTAGGCCGGCCACACACTGTTGGTTGGTTAAGATTCGGAAACCTAAATGCTCTGCTTACGAATTACGCACAAAATGTAACAATTTTTTCTGTTTGAAAATTATTGTATATATTTATTATAATGTCTTACTTGAGACAATCCGCTGATAAATAAACAGAAGGATGGACGTAGGGACAGTTAAGGTTATAACCTAAGGTTCTATTAAAAATTAAATGTAGAAATCGAAGCAAGTTGTAGATCACCTCTATTTATTAGAGGTCAGTTGTAGATTAGTTTGTATAATCCGAATATAAAACTTATTACACTATTCAATTTTTATGAAACCAATTTAGGAACAATTAGGAAGCAATGTAGTTAGAAACTAGCTTCTAGCTTATTAGCCAGTGATCATACTAGACTAAATTGAATTCTACAGACGACGCATTCGTGAAGAAGGATCGTAATAGGATGCACATTTCGAATTTCGTTTCGCCGTATTTATCAAAACAATATATGATTGGGATTACTCTCATTTGACTTAAAGAAAAGAAAAAATAGAAAATATGGGGTAAAACGATATTTGTTATTAAAAAAACTTGTGCATGTTCAGGAACTTGAAACTTGATTCCAAGCAATTCCACCACTTCTATATGCATTATCGAAAAAGCTCTAATAAAGATTAAAAAAAAATAGTATAGTACGTGGCAAATAAGTTGATCCAAAATGGCCAGCAGTGCTATAATTATTCGTAAAAGTAATGCTTACATTATTTTTGGTTACGCGCAGTCCTCCTCTTCAAATTGAGAAATGTTACTGCGTATTGAAGGTCGATCGCCATTTTAGTTCAACTTATATACCACGTATTGTATTCAAATATGTTGAAAAGAAGACGGATATTCGTTCTGAATCGTAGCGTCGTGATTCACTGTCCTAAATCGCAGACAATTAAGGAAGTAGAGCGGACAACACTAGTCGGATCCGATCTGTTCTAACAACTATTATACCTTCCAATGTCCTAAAAATTGTAAAGTGCCTCTTATCAAGATCGGAGACTCAGTCTACACTCGAAGTTGTGGACGATTACGTCTACCTCGGACAAACCTAGACAGTCCGGTTGGGTAGATCTAATTTCAAGAAATAGGTCAACACTCAATCGTCGAATCCGATTCGGCTGGGTGGCGTTCGTACGTTCGAGAAGCTGCGAGGTATCTTCTCGTTCAACATACCGCGAAGAATCGCCAAACTAAAGTGGCAATGGGCAGGGCATATTGCTCGCAGAACAGATGGTCAGATGGCCATTGAGATCGAAAGATTCTGGAGTGGTTGCCGCGTACCGGAACACGCAGCGTTGGAAAGCCTCCTATAAGGTGGACCGATGACCTGGTAAAGGTTGCGGGAATCCGATGTTCATTGTCGATAGTTCATTGTGGCGACATTTGGGGGAAGCCTATTTCCAACAGTGGACGTCTTTGGGCTGAAATAATGATGATGGAGAGTGTAATAATAAAATCAGTGCCTGACCGAAACAGGACTCACAGACAGGACTTTCCGTATTCCATAGAAGTACAAACAATCTACAACGACCATACTTAAAAAACTTAGTATCCAAGCCAAAAATATTAACAAAAAAAAACTAAAATAACATTAAATGACAGATTCTTCCAAGTTTTTACGACTCTTTCGCTCTTGTAATATACGTAGTATCTCTCTGTAATCTGTGCTTGTAATGCTGTAATGAACTCAACTCAAGATTAAATGAGATTATAGGAAGCTAATATTCTAAATATATAAACCCATCCTTGGTTGATCAACCGCTTATCAAAAGATACTTATGTTTACTGATATAATTTGTTGTACCAGGTTTAAATAGTGGAATCCTCAAATAAGTGAACAATAAGTGCAAATGAAAATTTTCAAATCATGACCAGCCGAGGAAGTTTTAAAAGCGCTCGAATGAACTTTAAAGTGCAAAATGAACCGCTTGAAAGTAAAGGTACCAAGCCTACTCGAGAGGAATCGTCGATACTAGAAGTTTTTGTTTTAATGATAGTGCACATTTGTAAAAAGATTTTATTCTTTGACACCAATTTAAAAATAGCTGTTTATTTAGGAGCACTCTTTCTACTATCTATTGTCGCAGACGTATTGACATTTCCTAAAACATATTTTTCGAGGAGTGATAACATATTTAATCAATATTTTGTGAAAATCGGATGGTTTTGGACTCTGTTCATGACTGTGCCTTATGTTATATTAACATCCTACACGACATGCTGTGGAAAGAGAAGAACTGTCGCAATTGCTCATTTATCAAGACTTATTGTTGCCACTGGGTTTTGGTACATGTGGACATCTGTTTTCAACATTATAGAAACTAGTTATGGACGCTGCAATAATAAACAATATGATAGCAAAATATTATGCTTGCAGAAGGGCCATTTTTGGAATGGTTTTGATATATCTGGCCACTGCTTTATTCTAATTTATTCAAGTTTGGTGTTGATAGAAGAGGCAAAAGCAATTAATGGCTGGGAAAAAATAAAAGACTACATAAGAGATGAAAAGTATGCTCGCAGTATTGATGACAAATCTGCCAGTGTTAATCCTTTGAAGAATATTACTACAGATGAGTTAAGTATTTTAAAAGTGTCTTATGAGAATTTCACACCATATGTAAGAGGATTTTTCATAGCTATTGCTTTGTTGCAATTATTGTGGGATGTAATGTTGGTTTCAACAATATTATACTACCATATCATGGTGGAAAAATTTGTCAGTGGTATTATAGCAATTTTAACTTGGTTTGTTACTTATAGAGTATGGTATACCATACCAAACATTTTGCCCAATTTACCAGGAGACGGTATATTCAGATACAATAATAAGAACAAACCAGCCCCCATTACACCTGTCTATCGAAAGCGAAGTTCTACAAATGGCAAACATTTTATGGGTATGCCAATTAACATCAACCAAGAATCAGAAAACACTAAGGAAGAAGCTAGATAGTTTATTGGTATTGAATATTTTGAGGTATGGGTATTAGTATAATATAGTTTGGGCTGGAATTGGTTTGAAATAGAGATTTAGACATTGAAATCTGGTGGGTATTTTTTATGGTTGGTAATGTTTTAAAATTCTATTAAATAGGTAATTAAGTAATGTTGATAATTTTATACCTAATTTAAGCATAAAGAGTGGCCTATTTACTGGTGGTCCAAAATTCTCATTCTAAGGACTTTTTGAAACATGTTCATAGCTGTGACCATAGTTCATCACTAAACAAAAAGAGTTTGAAAAGTTGATAGTTCTTATTTTTACATAGCAATATTCACAAATATTCTATCGACATTCATGTTAATGTAGTAAAAAAGTATTGCTTTTTTTGTAATTTCTAAATGATTATTCAATTCAGAGATTTAAGGAGTTTTTACTTTGCAAATTCGTCATTTTTACATTAGTAAGTGCCAAAGACCATAATCACATAGATATATAATATTGTGTTACTAAGAATTCAGAACATGATTCCGAATAAGCTATGGTCGAGTTTTTGACAAGCTTTTATAATTTTACTGCAGTATTTTTTTTACAGTTATTTGTATAAAATACATTGTTATGGTATTTTTAATATCAGACTTTGACTGCTTCAAGACTCCTTAAAATGATGCATGAAATAAAATACTGTAATTTCACAATATCTGTACAAATTAGGAAAAATTATGGTGAGTGTTGAAAAACATTGTTTGATACATGTAGGTATTTGCCATTGCACACTTTAATAAATGCACAACATATTTATAGTAGGTATCTATAATAACATATAGTTAAAACCTGTTTTGCATTTTCTCTGTTATTTGTGTGATACCCTAATATATTTTATACATACCTACTTACAAATAATAAGTAGTGTGTTTTATATTTAAATTGTTTCTTTTTACTGTAGCATTAACTAAAGATTTCATCCATGACCACATTTAAGATTTAATTTTTTTCTTGGGTATATTGTAATAAACAGATTGATTAAAAACTGTTTTATTATTATTTGCCTTTTTTTTGTATTACCTATGAATGGATAACCTTACAATGGGCATTGGTAGCAAGGCTTGTTAACCTTTTGACCGCCACGGACGGCTATAGCCGACAAACGAAAACGTGCCAAACACGCCACCGACGTCTACAGCCATCAAGAAAACGACATTTTTTAAGTACAATATAAATATACTAAATTAAATTTCCTGTGTTTCTTTTTCCTATTATTTAAAACTACACTAATGAAATATTGTAAAATGGCACTAAGATATATTCATTATTTACATTTCACTAGAAAAAAACAATCATCAAAAATTGCTAATAGAAATCCGTAAAAAAGTGTTCTTCCCATTGACATATATATTACTAGCGTAGTTCTTCCTCATGCCACGGACGTCAAGACACGACAGCTAGTGATGGGCGAGTAAGGTAACTTATATTTTAATTTTATGAAATATTTTATTCAAAGTAACTTACTATTACCTACTTAGACAATTATTTTTTAATGACAACTGTTCGTATCTGAATATTTATAAAATTGTGGAAAAAAATCATAATTGATACCCAATAGATCGATAGTTTACTGTCCTCTTTCGCGCATCCCTACGCAAAAGCGCATAAACATTAATCTGTAGGCTGAATTAGAGTTAAGTTTTATTTTTGATCGAACTTTTTATATAAATAGAAAAGTTTGATCGGGATAAAAGGACTTGGATGACATAAATTTGCCAAGTTACGAATATTTAGAGTAATAATTATAAGTAAATTGTTTTAAATACTCCTTGATTATTATTTATTATGTACCGCAATATCCCATCCCTACTCACATGCGAGGCAGTTGTTAAAAGGCGTTCCATCCACGCCAGAGACGGCTCAGGCTCTTCCCGACAGCGGACGACGTCACGAACGAGATTAGTGATGCACCTTATTATTGTTTGAATTATTCATTTGTATTTCTAAAGTCTAGTTTTACGTTGTTTAAAACTTGACAACTGCTATTTAATGATAGTATAATTCGAAATAGGGTCAAAATAAATAAAAGAATGATGTTACGCGTAATATTTTATTTAAAAAATATGGGTCGAAAAGTAATGATTAATTGGTTATCGATAAGATGTTGGAATCCCTATTTTTTTTTTTTGTAGGTATTTGCGCTGAATTTGTGGCTTGGCGTGGGAGGGGCGCCGATGCGTTTACGCGTGTGTGTGTGAACTGAGGGACCTTACTTGCATTTCGCAAAATAAAAATCTAAAGATTTAGTAAAAGTCTTAAAACAATAGTAAAACAAGTCTGGGAATTTGTAAAAATATATTTAAAAAAATACAGCACTCAAAGTGGGTCCCTTAGTCCTCACAGACCATCAGCCAGATCTCGAAAAGTATCTGGAAAATTGAAGTATTGTGATTACAGACTTTTAGTAAAAAAATTGTAAAGAAATTTACAAAATTTCAGACCACAAAACACCAAAGATAAAAAAAATATAATGTCTAAACTGTGGTCCCTCAATCCACACAAGAGAGAAAAATATTTTCACGAATATTACCGAATCTAATACATAAAATCTTTCCTTTTCTGCACCAAGTTTTTGTAAAAGTCGTACAGCATTTTGTAAAAATATAATGAAAAAAAAAAATCGACGCAATTTGAAGATGCGGTTCTTAAAAGGGGTCCCTCAGTTCTCACTCACAGATATTGAACATGTACTAGCTGCTAGGCGAGAGGAATATCAGAAACTCTAATTTACTCAACTTTTTGTAAAAAAAGTTTCTTCTAAATAGGTATTTAACATTGTGCATTTCTTACCTCTTAGCTGAGAAAATACATTTTCTTTAATCCTATGAAAGTAGACAGTGGCGTGCAGTGCCGTAAATAGGGCGGTGCCACCGGTGCCTAGGCACATGGTGTAGATAGATTCTGGGGGACGCAAAAATGGCCGGACTAGGCAGGACTATTATTTTTTCATTTTGCTCCTGATTGCTTCTGACAAGTTCCCGTTGCGCCTTCTTCGTTTTTTAGTTTTCTTTTCCTACTGCATCGGCCTTTTAGTTTTGCTGACACTCTGTGAGGGATGCGTATACTACGCACTTTAGATTGGTCTATACGGGATTACCGGACGGAGATCTACCCATTTCTCGTCATCCACAAGCTTGCACTCACGGTGGCCATAATTAGCCCTGCGACTCCAACTTACATTATGAAATGGTGTTAATAATAAACACACATGTGATTGCAGCAATTCCGGAAGACTTGTATAAGCAACCAAAAGAATAAAGGCCGAGTTAAAATATTTGTTTATTATATATGTATACATAGCAAAATCGTCTCAAAAACTCCCTTCCTCCTCTTATAGTATATACAAATATATTATATACTAGCTTTTGCCCGCGGCTTCGCTCCCGCTCTACCCTACTCTACCCAAATCTACCCTACTCTACCCTACCCTACTCTACCCTACTCTACCCTACTCTACCCTACTCTACTACCCTACTCTACCCTACTCTACCCTACTCTATTTTTCTCGCCGTAAAAACCATCCTTGAACTTCAACGAACATTTTAAAAAAAGATTTGGCCAAATTGGTCCAGGCGTTGTTGAGTTATGCGCTTACCAACACATTTTGCGATTCATTTTTATATTATAGATGAATATATTTGTATAACCTTTTGTTTGACCTGATCATAGCTTACTGAAATAACAAATATACATTATTATAATAACATGTAATATATTAATTGTATACACAATATAAGGTTGCTATTCCGACGATTTTGCTATGACCTGGTTTAATTTCAGAAGTTCTTCATCATACTTAATTGATTTCTGCATTAGACAAAAGAGGTTCATAGAAGCAGATGTGCACAACATGATGTATACAACGTATAACATTAATGCGCAAAACCTCAGACACCCCAAGATTTTTAATTCAGTTGATCTATTTCTGAGAAAAAAATGTGCATTGAAATAATAGTACATTATGATATAAGTGTGTAATGTAGGAGGTTACCGTCGAGGCGGTAGTAAGAGAGCCAAGAACGGTAACCAATCATTACTCACGTGTGTCATACGACATTTTTCAATACACTTGTGAAGAAAAATAATTTAGCTAACTTATATTACATCGGTAAAACTAGTAAATTTGCACACATATACACATTTTTACTAAATCCATACACACACACGCAGCCCGCAAACTCAAAATCGTTTATTGTTAACTGAACAAACGTTTTTGATGATACTGGCATATAGGTACTTTTATGTTGGAATCGAGCACTAGGGGCACAGCGGGAACTTGTCAGAAGCAATCAGGAGCAAAATGAAAAAATAATAGTCCTGCCTAGTCTGGCCATTCTTGCGCCACCCAGAGTCTACACCCTGTGCCTAGGCACCGGCGGCAGGTATCGCCCTATTTACGGCACTGCACATAACTGTCTATTTTCATAGGATTAAAGAAAATGTATTTTCTCAGCTAAGAGGTAAGAAATTCACAATTTTAGATGCCTATTATTTAGAAGAAACTTTTTACAAAAAGTTGAGTACATTAGAGTTTCTGATATTCCTCTCGCTTAGCAGCTAGTACATGTTCAATATCTGTGGGGACGGCTCGGTTGTAATCTTGCTGGTTTATATTGATTTCTTATAATAAAGGTTCATTAATCAGGGAGATGTAGCTCTGATTACACCCGATAGTCCCCAAGGTTATTATAATTAATAAATCTTGTACCTGGATTCCTCCTTGGGTATATCTTGTCACTGGTTATGAAGAGTTCTTCGATTACGATTCCTGTTGTATTCTCCTTTCTCCACCTGTGTTAATTATAGCAACATGAGTACATCTGGGCAACCAAGCAGCCACCGAGTGACGCCCGCCTTACGTCACCTTCGTATCCTTTTTCCGTCATAACTGAAAATGATAAACACACATATATAGCTTCTTTACTTATATAAATCATCAAGTTCCTACCCTCCCTCCACGAGGATCTACGGAACAGTCATCCAGCATCAATGAGCCCATCAAACCCAACGCCATCGCGTCGGGACCATTACATGACCGGACCCATAGATGATAATCTAACCTCTCCTCTGAGAGTCACAGGAGAACATCTCCATTACAGGTTCCTACCCTCCCTCCGAGAGGATCCACGGAACAGTCATCCAGCATCAATGAGCCCATCGTACCCAACGCCATCGCGCCAGGACCATTACACGACCGAACCCATAGATGAGTATTTCTCAAAATAAATGTACGTAACGAAATGGTAGTAACGAAATATTGTTACGAAATAGTCCTTAGATGTAACTAAATAGTAACCATAAGGCTGGTTACACATTGGCGAAATATTGTGAATGCTCTTCATTTATTCAATACGAAATATTTGTAAGTATGTACCCAAATACTTAAGGGGTTAGAAATAAAATAAGGGAGTAATCATTCATACTATTTTAATCAAATTATTTTTTTTTCCCAATCTTCAGAATTTCCACTCGCTTTTTCATCCGATTGCAGGCCTGTCTTCAATTTTTATTTCGTCGTTTTAATTGAGTATTTTCTTCAGTAAGCTTTTGTAGTCTCTCCTTTAGGATATTTGTATTATTTTTAGCATTTTTTCTTACTTCCAATGTGTTGTTTTGTTTTGTCGTAGAGTAGGCCTTTTTTTTTCTTTCAGCTCTTATAGCATTGGCTTGTCTCCACTTTGCTCGTAGCTCTTGTTTTTCTTCTTCTGTAAGAATTTCTTTTTTCTTTTTGATATTTTCTTTAACTTTTTCCAAATGTTTGACACGGATTTCCTCATATTTATTTGGTTTATCCTTTTTGAGTCGTTCTCTGTAAGCTTTTTGCCTTTCGGCATTGGTTTTTGGCGGCATTCCTTAAAAAACAAAAGAAGTAATGCAGTTGTATATAAGCAGTTGTAAGTAATAACCAATTTGATAAGTCAAACCAACAAGTATAGTGGGCATCTCTACAGAAGTGTCATTAGCAAGAGTTAAGTATTTGTAACAATCGGTATAATTCTATTCTCAAGCGAATTGAAACAAAGCCGCGAGGTTTTTTAACCGACGAAAAGGAGGAAGTTCTCAATAGAACTTCATGTAAGTAATATCAGGGGTAAAAAGTTGTTAAATCACATAAAAACGTAATTTAAATTATTTCATTATTTTTTGCTGGTGGCACTTCTATATAGCAGATAATATCCAATCCTTTAGTTATTGACGCTCTATATATTTTTTTTTCATAAATTAAGTAGTGAATATTACTATGCTTAGTCAGGTTATAACAGTATACACTCAGCTTTATGTTGTACTTTTTCGTTACGTAACGAAATTCGTAAAAAACGTTACGAAATATTAGACAAATTGAGGTCAGAAAAAATATATTTATTGATAAAAGCTGTTACAGCAAATATAAAAGCTTATTAAATATTCGTACAACACGTATTACAAAAAATGGGTAAATGAAGACTTACCGTTCTATGAAAAATCGCTGATTTTACTTCCTGTCTCGAAAAAGTAACCCCACAAAACACACACGTTCTCACTGATTTTCACGATAGATGTAATGGCGGAGACGTCAAACCAATAGCCAATCAGAGTGAAGCTAGTGTTGTCCGTGTAAAAAAATTACGGAATCGTTCAGAAATCATGGGAAAGTAGAAATAAATCGTAACTAAAGAGTAATAACTAAATAGTAAATGAGAGCGACTCATTTTGTTTTTTTGCTTTAAATTGCCAATTCACTATGACACCCCATAGAAAATCAATTTGATACAGAAACTGCGATTACTGTAGAACGATGATACAAAGAAATTTACAATAATTTAGTTACGTATCGCATTTTATGAAACAAAAACACATGAAAAAGGTAGAGTGGCAAACAGGTTTTTGTATGAAAGGTAAAAAAAGCTATTTTTAAAATATCGAAATATTTGATAATAAGTATGATTATAGCTATAATTCTTCGTTATCTTAAAGATTAATATTCATCCTACAAAACTGAGTGTGTGTTTTTTTTGTGTGATGATTTATAAATATAAAACTTTTGAACTGTTTCAAAGCACACTTTTTTTTTCAAAGATGTACATGTATTTTGAGAAATACTCAGATGCTAATCTAACCCAGCCACTCTGGTTAGATCATGACTTGGTGATCACCATAAGAACCCACACCTGGCCTTACCGCGAGGATCATTACGTGGGATTTACTTCTAGAACTTACGGACGATACTAATAGTCAACGAAGACGCCAGCTACACCCGGCGGCCCCGGTAAACCCAAATATACTCAACTTAGGTGACTGCTGATGGTGCTGATGAAGTGGTTGCTCGATCCTTGTTTTAGCCAACAAGTCACGACACGTGAGAACTCAACTTTTTGGCGGTTGCGGAACTATAGAGTAAACTAGAAGGACAATCTATGGCATCTCTCTTGAGTGTTGCCACATAAAAGTGACAGATAACCTTACTCACGTAATTAATTCGTGCTTGTCACGACACTCCCGGGCGGCGAAGCTTTGGAGTGAAGTAGTGCCGTAGTCAAGTTACGTGTCCATTCCTTGATCTTTTCTGTCGCCTTTACAGCTGCAGCGCGCTTAGTTCTCGCGACTGTTTCTACTTCTTTATCGTTTGTCTCGGTTGTGTTAGGTAGCAGTTCTCCCTTTTCTGTCAATGAATATTCTTTGTCTCCGTCCGGTATATCAGTTTCGCGTTCTTCAATATTAACGTCACGATTCTCAGTCCCTTCTTTGAGTGGGGTGTCATTCGGTTTGATCATATGGTTTGACCTCTGCTCTGGTATAACTGGTGTATCCACTTGGTTGATTTTCTCTGTACCTTGGAAGCTTATCTTGTTAATATCTGATGGGTAAGTTTGTTTTTCCTGTTCATAGGTCGGTTCTACTGTATCCTCTACTTCTAGCGGGTAGAGGTGAGCGATGGATCGCGTATATTCCGTTTTTCCTACTTGGACTTTCGCGGCTCTGTACTGTCCATCGGCACTTGGAATCAGAGATATGATTTTTCCCACTTTCCAATCATTCCTATTTTTTGAGTCGCCTTTGATCTGTACAACTTGACCAAGGCTAGGTGACAGTTTTGATGTTACTCGTGGTTCTCGAGGTAAATGAGCATATCTCTCACGAAGACTAAGCAAATATCTGTTTGAGAACATATCTTTAAATTCTCCCAGTATAGTCAGCACTCTTCCATCCTTTTACGAGGTCTGTTTTTGTAACGGATGTGCTCGGAAATTCACGACCATCTTCGTTTCCTTCTAACGAGATCACTCTTCCTACTGTTAGAAAATCTGACGGTTTTAAGATATAGTCTATTTCCGAATCGACGCTAGTGAGTGGTCGAGAGTTAACTACGGCTTCTATTTCCTTGATAATTGTCGAAAGTTGTTTATCATTTAACATATGTTTTTGTAGAGTCTTCTTCAGACAATTTTTTACTATGCCAACCAGTCGTTCATAGAATCCACCTGCCCATGGTGATAAAGGGTTAATAAATTTCCATTGTATTTTCTTCTGTATGCAATATTGACTTGATATTATCTCTGCTATCAGTTTGAAGTTTTGGGCGTTGTCTGATATTACTACTGATGGCACACCCCTTGTGGAGATCATTCGTCGTTGTTGAAGTTAACAACACCCTTCACGTGAAGAGCCTGATATTTAGTGATAGCAACGAGCGACGATGCATCCTATTTTTGTTTAGTTTTATAAGTAGGCTAATTAGCTATAAGAAATGTCTTGTCATTCTTGTTAGCACCCTTGTCCTGTACACGCTAATATACAGTGCGCAGTAATCTCGTATTTTCTCCTGTTTTATTTTACACAAATCCCGGTCAGTCCCGTACATGGTCCTTTATCGAGCCTGATTGTCGTTATCAGCAAGTAATTTGAAGAATATATAATTAGAAGACGGAAATAATTGATCTGGATTTGAGAGGTTAAACGCCGACAGCGTGTCTTATGGATTGAGTACACATTATTTCTCACGGTGTTAAGTATATTGGATAATATTATCACCCAACACTCGTACAGGTTGTATCTAGCTTTATTTAAATTTACAAAAGGTTAGTGCATTTATTTTGTTAATTATGTTAATTGAGTACCGGTTTTCTTTTTGAATAGTTTCGGTATTTTGTATGTTACATGTACAATATTAGCGACAGTCGTTATTATATAATACTTTTAAAAGTATAGTAGGAATTAGAACTACATTTATATAATTTGTATTGTTGCATTTGAGCGATAACTATTCAGTTAAGCATCATAGTTAATGTGTAGGTATTCGTTAATCATAGTTTATTCTGGAAAGTGTTAGATATTATTTCAAACTATTGACTGTTAATCTCAGTTAACTTGCCCGTAGTGTACTTTAGTTTTGTGGTGTTTTATATAATAACTTATTAGATAAGTTATTGAGGAATTCATTTATAATAAAAGTTGTATCGTTACATTTGCAATCAGATTTATTTTTATACAGAAAGATTACCTACCTATTTACATTGTTATACCTTATTAAATTCTACCTTACAACTCTGTACCTAAATTAATTTCGGATTAAGTATATTAAGATATTTATTTTGCGATTATATACATTCCAGGTCGACAACACTCGATTTCCAGCATGTCCGAGGAAAGGGAATTAGTAAAGAAGCGAGGAAGTTTTAAGGGTCGCTTAACTACATTTGTCAATTACTTGGACGCATTGGATGACGTAACATTAAGCGAAGGCGATGTCATGGAATTACAGTTGCGCATGGGAAAACTGGAGTCGTTGTACGAACAATATGATGAGGTACAGTTGCGGTTAGAATGTATGGTTGACGATACGAAGGCCCAGTTGTCTGAACGTTCCGAGTTCGAGACATTATACTATAAGGCATTGTCGAGGGCTCAACAGTTAGTGAGTAAGAGTAACAAGCAAAATGGTTCAGTTAGTGGTAAGGGTAGTCGTGGTAGTGTTTATAAACCTATTAAGTTGCCTACTATACAATTGCCCAAGTTTAATGGTTCATATAGCAATTGGTTAGAGTTCCGTGACACCTTCACTAGCCTCATCCATCATAATGACGAGATCGACGAAATCAACAAGTTCCACTATTTACGTGCTTCTCTGGAGGGATCTGCTGCCGTGGTAATTCAATCTATTGAGTTTTCAGCGAACAATTATGATGTGGCTTGGAATTTAATTTGCGATCGATTTGACAATAAACGCTTATTAGTGCAGAATCATGTGTCAGCATTATTTAACATTGAACTCATCACGAAAGAGTCTTCTATCGCTTTGAAAGGGTTAATTGATCTGTTAAATAAAAACTTGCGAGCGTTAGAATCTTTAGGCGAACCAGTCAAGCAGTGGGACACGTTGTTGATATATTTAGTTACACGTAAGTTGGATCAGAAGTCCTACCGTGAATGGGAGGAGTTCAAAGGTCACACTGATAAGAATAGCAAGATTACGTTCGATACTTTCCTCCAATTCATTCGCGCACGCGCTGATCTAATTGAAACTTTAGAATTATCTAAACACAACATGTCAGGTAACCCTAAATCAAGTTCCGCGAGTAAAATCAAATCCATGGTGACGACACAAAATTCTAATATGGTGAGCACTGAACCTGCTTCGAAATCTTGTCCTAATTGCAAAGGTGACCATAGTTTAGTTAATTGTTCACAGTTCCTTGCATTGAGCAATGAAGCTCGACGCAAATTGATTCCTACTTTTAAATTATGTTATAACTGTTTTCGTACTGGTCACTTTTCTAACAATTGCAAAAAACCGGGTTGTAAGTTATGTAAGCGCAGGCATAACACTTTGATTCATACTTCGGAAACAAAAGGTAACGATAACACATCTGATTATGCAACTTTGTCTCCGTCAACGTCTGCAGCGCCCGCGCAGTCCGCTGACACTGACGCGACGAATAACGTGTCCTTGTCTGCGAACATTTCCCCTACTCATGGCGAGAGTAAGGAGCGCGGCGTCTTATTGTCAACCGCGTTAATTAAATTATATGATTACAAAAATCATGAGCATATTGTGCGAGCGACACTCGACAGCGGTAGTACATCGTGCTTCATGACGGAGCGATTATGTAAACGACTTAAGTTAAATACGAGTTCGATTGATAGTTCAATCTATGGCATAAATAACGCGTCCAGTCGCGTAGGCAATATGTGTCAGGTAAAAATGACGTCACTTAACAATAGTTATAATGCTAAGTTGTTATGTTTTGTATTGCCATTGATTACTAATGAGATGCCATGTCGTGAATTAGATTTATCTAACCTGAACATTCCAACTGATATTTGTCTGGCAGACCCTACTTTTTACAAGCCCTCAGACGTAGATCTTTTAATTGGTGCTGATCTGTTCTGGGACCTGTTAGGTTCGCAAAGAATTAAGTTAGGAGTCGGAAAGCCGGTGTTATGTGAGACCAGGTTAGGATGGATCGTCTCTGGTCCCGTTATCTATAGTAATCACAGTAAATCAATAAATAACATTAGATGTAATTTTACTCAAACTAGTTCCTGTAATGATGCCGACTTGGATTTAATTCGTAATGATATTACGCGATTTTGGAATCTCGAAGAGATTAATTCGCAAAATTCTGATTATTTGCCTGAAGAAAGGTTGTGTGAGGAGCATTTTTGTAAAACTACGACTCGTTTGGAAGACGGTCGTTTTTGTGTGCGTCTACCTATGAAGCAGAATCCATCTGTTTTGGGTGAGTCATTTCATAGGGCTACAAAATGTTTATATTCCTTGGAACGCAGACTTAAGGCTAAACCTGATTTTAGTAAATTATATCACGAGTTCATGGCGGAATATGAGTCATTAGGTCATATGACAATAAACAAGGAACTAGATTTAAACTCGTATTTCATCCCTCATCACGGGGTCCTAAGGGAAGGTAGTACCACTACGAAGCTGCGTGTGGTGTTCAATGCTAGTTGTCCCACGTCATCAGGTGTTTCCTTAAATGATTTACAGATGGTGGGTCCAACTGTTCAAGATGACCTTCTGTCTATACTTCTTCGGTTTCGACAGCATAAATACATCGTGTCAGCCGACGTTGAAAAGATGTATAGACAGATAGTAGTCCACCCATCTGATAGGCACTTGCAACAGGTAGTTTGGCGCGAAGACACATGCAGTCCAGTTAAGGTATTTAAATTAAACACCGTCACATACGGTACGGCGAGTGCGCCATTTCTTGCGACGCGCTGCCTCAAGCAATTAGGTAATGAGTGCACGAATGATAAGATTGCCACCATAATAAAGCATGATTTTTACGTTGATGATTTGCTCACCGGTGGCAATGATTTAGATGAAGTGTTGTTCATTCGCAATGAAGTCACAAATGCACTGGCATCAGCTTGCATGCCACTTCGAAAGTGGAAGTCGAATGAACCTATTTTAGTGTCAGGGACTCAGTCATCATTAGATTTAGGTGTAGGATCTAATAATCCCAATAAATTATTAGGACTTGACTGGTTCGCTGAATCTGATGAAATAGGTTTCTTAATTAGTTTTAAGTCACCTTCTAGAAGTTGCACTAAACGTGATTTGCTTTCAGCAATTGCACGTATTTTTGACCCTTTAGGTCTTTTATCTCCTTTTGTAGTCACCATGAAAATGCTATTACAAAAAATGTGGTTAGACAAACTTTCATGGGACGAACCGTTGACTCTGGAACTTAGCACAACTTGGAACGCTATTGTTAAAGCTCTCCCTCTTTTAACTACGTTACGTATCCCACGGTATGTTATGACGGACGGTTACCAGACATTAGAACTGCACGTATTCACAGATGCATCTGAGCGCGCGTACGGTGCGTGTGCCTACATCCGTAGTGTTAATGCAAATGGTGAATGCATGGTTCGTTTACTTATCGGTAAAAGTCGTGTGGCGCCGATTAAACCTACTACTATTCCGAGGTTGGAACTGTGTGGTGCCGTCGTGGGAGCTCGCGTTTATGAGAAGGTGGTCAAATCACTTCGAGTGAAGTTTGATCGGGTTTACTGTTGGACAGATTCGACTATTGTATTGGGATGGTTGCAGATGTTGCCTTCTAAACTTCAGCCATTTGTGCGCAATCGCGTTGCTGAAGTTCTAGATAAGGCGGGTAACTGCACTTGGCGTCATGTCCCAACTGACAAGAACCCAGCAGACCTAATATCTCGTGGCGTGGATATTAGTGTTCTGCAAGGGCTGCAGTTGTGGTGGTGTGGCCCCGACTTCTTAAAGGAAGATCAGTCGAACTGGCCATCTCAGGTTAAAGGTTTAGAACTCGAGACTTTACCCGAAACTCGACCTCAAGTTTCATTGAGCGCTATTGTAACAAATAATGCTTGCAATGCTTTAATAGATTTTAACCGTTTCTCAAACTACTTAAGACTTGTTCGTTCAATAGCGTATGTGTTAAGATTTGTTAGAACCTGTAGGAAACTTCCTGTCATTAATAAATTTATATCTGAAGATGAACTACAGGAAGCATTGAATGTTATTATTTTAAATTGTCAAATCGAGTCGTTTCCAGAGTACAAATTACTTTTAAATAAACAAAATATACCTTCGAAAAGTGTCCTCTTTAAATTTAATGTTTATTTTGATAAAAATAAAATCATGCGTGTCGGAGGGCGCTTAGAAAATTCTGATTTTCCATATAATAAAAAACATCCTATAATTTTACAGTCCGCTCACATTTTTACAAAATTATTATTTAATTTTGAGCATAAAAGATTGATGCATGCAGGCCCTCAGTTATTGTTAGCTTCAATTCGGGAATCGTACTGGCCTATAGGTGGCCGTAATCTAGCTAGGGCTTGCTATCGAAACTGTGTGCGCTGTTGTCGCATGAAGGGTAACGTAATTACCCCATTGATGGGAAATTTGCCGCAGCAGCGTGTCCAGCCAGGAGGTTATCCCTTCGACAATGTTGGTGTCGATTATGCTGGCCCTATCATGTGTGCCAGTCGGCAAGGTCGTGGCTGCAGGTTAGTGAAGGTGTACGTAGCCATATTTATTTGTTTTGCCACTAAAGCTGTACACCTGGAGCTAGTAGGCGATCTAACCAGTAATACCTACTTACTTGCCTTATATAGGTTTATCTCGCGACGGGGTAAGCCAACTAACATTTATTCCGATAACGGTACCTCATTCGTTGGCGCATACAACGATTTATCAAAATTATTAAAAACTAATTGCGATTCCTTAGGTGCAAGTTTGGCAAATGATGGTATTAAAATGCATTTTATTCCCGCATATACTCCTCATTTCGGCGGACTCTGGGAAGCGGGTGTTAAATCGACAAAGTATCATTTGAAACGAGTGTTGGGAAACTGTAACTTAACGTTCGAAGAACTTAACACCACGCTTATTCAAATCGAGGCGATCTTGAACTCTCGTCCATTGACGCCGCTATCTTCTGATCCTGCTGACCTTGCACCTCTGACGCCGGGACACTTCCTTGTGGGTCGACCGCTCACATCATTACCCCAACGGGACTATCTGGAACACTCCGTTCATCACTTGGCTCGATTTCAACGGGTCGAGCAACTCCGCCAACATTTCTGGGCCCGGTGGAGTAAGGAGTTTGTGTCTGAATTGCAGCAGAGAACGAAATGGCGTTCCTGCAAGGATGCACTGAAGCTGGATTCACTCGTGGTAATAAAGGAGGATCACTTACCCCCTCTTAAATGGAAGTTGGGAAGAATTGTTGCCGTCCACCCAGGATCAGACGGTATCGTTCGGGTGGCTGATATCCGGACTTCTGCTGGAGTAATTCGGCGCGCCTTCAATAGGATTTGCCCACTACCCGTCACTTGCTGATTTTGTTGAAAGACAATCTTTCAATGTCCGGGGGTATGTTGAAGTTAACAACACCCTTCACGTGAAGAGCCTGATATTTAGTGATAGCAACGAGCGACGATGCATCCTATTTTTGTTTAGTTTTATAAGTAGGCTAATTAGCTATAAGAAATGTCTTGTCATTCTTGTTAGCACCCTTGTCCTGTACACGCTAATATACAGTGCGCAGTAATCTCGTATTTTCTCCTGTTTTATTTTACACAAATCCCGGTCAGTCCCGTACAGTCGTAATGCTGATAGACCTTCCTCAGCCGTGAGATCTTGCACAACCTCAAGGTGTACAGCTCTGATCACAAGACAGGTGAATAGACAGATCCATCTCTTCTTGTTACCGTCTTCATTGTTTACCAAAAGTGGTCCCATGTAGTCTACACCTGTATATGTGAATGGTGCTGTATAGTTTATTCTCTCAGCGGGTAATGCTGGTGCTGGAGGTAGCTTGAATGGACCTCCGCTGTGCTTAGTGCATTCTGGACATTTCTTCAGTAGTCTTTGAACATAGCCTTTTCCCTTTGGGATCCAAAATGACTCCCTTACTTTACTTAGAGTGTGGTTTGCTCCTACGTGATAGTTTTCTTTATGTGTTCTGAGGATGAGATTGCTGGTGAATTCACACTCTCTAGGTATCAGTATTGGGTGTCGTTTGTCGAACGGCCATTCCGCGTTCTTCATACGGCCACCGCATCTCAATATTCCATCTATATCTTTAAATAGGTCCAAGTTGATTGCTAGGCTTGTTTTCTTACCGTCACTTTCTTGCGGGAAATATTCCTTTTGTAAATTCTTAATTTTTTGCATAGTTCTATCTAGAACTGTATTCTCTTCTCTAAATGTCTTGTCTGGTATTCTTTCTTCGGTTTTCATAAAGTTAACTATATCCGAAGGACCCTGCCCCAACGACGGACAGGAAAAGTCTAGCAATGAGTGGACTGGCCAATGTCTCTTACCTTGGTGCAAAAATTCAGGGCCATTAAGCCACATACTCTTTTTCTTCTTCCATAGATCCGGTCGTGTCGCTAGATCCGCAGGGTTTATTTCTGTATTCACATAACGTACTTTCAGCTGTTTATTCTCTTTTATAGTGTTCACTCTTCTATTAATAAAAGGAGGTAACAATTTATTAGAATGTATCCAGCTTAAAACTATTTGACTATCTGTCCATAGATATTCTTCCTCTATCGGGACACTAATAACACTTTTGACATATGCTATTAGTTTACTACACAAGTAACATCCTAGTAGTTCTAGTCTAGGTATACGTAGGTTCTCTCTCTCTCCCTTTGGAGTAACCTTTGACTTTGCCATAATGAAAGAAATATTTCTGTTATTTTTGTTTTCGGCTGTTATATAAATTACAGCAGCATATGCATGCTTAGATGCGTCACTAAAGCCGTGTAGTCTATATGTTACTGTGTTTGTTGGCTCTGTGAGCCCCATGTAGCGTGGTATTTCTATACTCTTTATTGCTTCTAAATTCTGAATTATTTCTTCCCACTGTCTTTGGAGTTCGTCTGGTAGGACAGTATCCCATTTCACTTTCAGCTCCCACAACTGTTGAAGTAGTAGTTTTATAGGTAGTATTAATGGAGAACCTAGTCCACATGGGTCATACATAGAGGCTATAGTGCTCAATATCTTCCTTTTACTCTGCGGTTCTTTTATGTTATCTGCTTTGAAAAGTTCATTCTTAATATTCAAACGTATTGTGTCATTCTTAATGTTCCATATTAGTCCTAATATTTTTGTCTGTTCGGTTTCTTTAGCTTTGAATTCTGTAGGGATAGTTCGTAGAAAAGCTTCATCGTTGGACATCCAATCTCTAATATTCATAGCGATCTCTCCGAAAGTTCTTCGAGTTGTATCGTATAGCTTTATTGATTCCTCAGTAGAGTCTGTACCTGTCACGAAGTTGTCTACATAACATTTATCCACTATCTTAGGAATTAGTTCTGGTGCTTTCTGTGAAATATGGTACTTTACAACAGCTGTCAATAGAAATGGACTTGAAATAATGCCAAATGGCACTCGGCAAAAACGCATGTGTAAAATATTATCCATATCTAGGGGTTTATTTTCGTCTTTTATCCAAATGAATCTGGTAACATCTCTGTCCTCGGCTTGTAATCCTAGTTGTAGGAAAGCTTTCTCCACATCCGCTGTAATTGCGACTCTATTTGTCCTGAACTGGATGAGCAATGCTACTAAATCTCCAATCATTGATGGGCCTCTATACAGGCACTCGTTTAAGCTCTTATTATCTTTTAATTTTCCCGATGCATCGTAAACAATGCGGCCTTTCTTTCCTTCTTGATGCACCATGTGATGTGGAAGATAATGTATTGGAGGGACTCTTTGATTGTATACATTATCCTCGGGGTTAACAACTTCTATGGTACCGTTCTTCAGTTGTTCTTTCAGTATGTCTTGATATTCCTTCATTGAGGCTTTGCTCATTCGTTGTAGTAGGCCTTTTAATCTTCCATACGCTAGTCCGAAATTGGTAGGCATTTCTGGAGGGAAGTGAATCCATGGCCATTTAACCCAATATCTCCCCTCTTTGTATACTATTGTATCATTGAGATGTTTAATGGCTTCTTCTTCTCTGGTTGTTTTGGGGTTGTCTGTTATTCCTATACTTTCTAGAGTCCATAAGAACGATATATCCATGTTTCTGAGAGGTAAATCTGGTTCTGTAAAATAAATACAGTTCGGATCATGATTCTGGCAATATGTAATGACTGATAAAGTATATTCCTTTTCTTCAGTATTCAATTTCCCACTAAGTATCCATCCAAATTCTGAGTTTACCAGGTATAGGTCTCTTCCTATATGTATTTTTTCTGTAGACATCAAACTAAAGTAGTAGTCATTTCCAATAAGAATATCTACTCTATCTCCAAGAGAACCATCGTCGGCTAGGATTGTACCCCTTTTCTTTTCGATTCTGATATCAGGTAATGCTACACCTCTTGTAATCATTGGTACTTCGTTAGCATATAGTGTTATTAATTTGTTCGTTCTTGTCGCCATCTTCAGTTTGACTCGTGGGCTACTATAGTCTTGCGGTGCCTCGCTGGCAAAGGTAAAGATAGATAACTTATTTTCTTCTCTAGCTGATAGATTAAGTTCTTTGGAAATCCTTTTCGTAACATATGATCTTTGAGATCCTGAGGCTAATAGTACTCTGCATTTGATGGATCGGTTAGGTTTGTTTTCATTCTCTATTGTTACTATAGCGGTTTGCAATACCGTGAAGCCACTGCTATCTGATGTGGTTAAAGTTAATTCCTTTTTTACCTTGAATTTTTCTGGACATAAAGCTTGATGGTGTTTCCCCACCTCTTTGCAATAGTAACAATTTCTCTAGTTTGGGCATGACTTGATCATGTGTTCTTCTGAAAAGCAGTTGAAGCAGCGGTTTTTCAGGCGTGTCCTTCTCTCTTCTATATTCTTGTATTCTTGGCACTGATCAGAATAATGCCCTTGGTTACAAAATATACAGCTCGGTTTCCTTTTCTTGCTAACTATATGGCCTTTTGTTTTCCTCCTTCTCTCTCGGTCGCTATCTCTTGCTTGGTCATACTGGCGCTTTCTTGATTGATTATATTTTTCAGTTTTGGAGCAATGTGGTTCTTGGACCCAATGCTTTTTATTGAATTCCTTTTTCTTGTCTCTCGTTTGTATATTCTTCTTGTTGGAATTTATTATCCTTTTGCACTTGCTATTGAACTTTCCTGCAGGTTTATCTGACTGCCACGGTTTTTTCTCATCTTGTGCTGTATGTAACATTTCTACTGTATGGTTTTCTGTTATAGTTGAGTTATTTCCTTGTGGTGCCTTATTTGCTTCCTCTCTTGCAGATACTATCTCTTCCAGGTATGTCCTCAACTCTTCCACAGTATTTTCTTTCATCTTCATCTTCACCTCATAGATAATATCTCCTGGAAACTTTTCCATTATAAGATGTCTCAAATGATTATGGTTAGTATCTTCTCCAAGTGACTGTAAAACCCTGAGATGACGTTCCACCTCATTTAAAGTACTACGACATTCTCCAACCGATGTACTTGCAGTCTTTACTTTGTTCAGTGCACTGTAGTGTGCGTCTATAATATGTGATTGCTTGCCGTACCTGCTTGTTAATACTTGAATGGCTATAGTGTAATTCTTGTTTGTGGTTTCCAAGCCGTCTACAATCTTACGTGGTTCGCCTTTAAGCGTTGACTTAAGGTAAAGTAGTTTATCTACGTCTGGCAATGGTCTGTCATGTATATTGGACTTATAAATATCCCAATATTCACACCAAGTAAGTATATCTCCACTGAATTCTGGTAGTGTAAGTGTTGGTAATTTGGCAGAGAAATTACGGATCTGATCCCCATCGTTATGGCCATATGGTTGGACTTCGTTTGATCTGTTCATTAGGATACACCTTAGTTCAGTTAGGATCTCTTCACTATCCAATTGGATATTACTCATATTCGAGATCTCGTCTGGTGACGGATTATTTGAAATTCTAAAATATTCATTGAGTTCACTCGTGAATCGTTTAATCATATTTTCTAGTTTCGATGCACATATCTGTGCCTTTTGTATCGATTCTCGGTCACTGCTACCTTCTTTACAATAAATTTCAGCTTGCTGTCTATGTTCGTTGATTCTTTTAATTATTTGATAAAGTCGCAACTTGATTGTAACCTCCAACGAGGAATCCTCCTCTTCATGCTCCATCTTGTCCCGAATTTCCTGGAATTGTTTTATTGGTCCATAAGTTTTCCAAATATTATAACTCATTATCATTTATAATATGAGACGAGAGTGAGGTAGTAATCACTTTGTTCTGTGTTGATATATTATTATTAAATTATTATAATTATATATAGTATATATTTCCTCTATATACCTATTGTTTTTCAAATAAATGAAAGTTTAAAAATCTTAAGTCCAGTTAGGTAAAATAGTGATAATAATCCTTAATCATAAGGCAACTTAGTCCTGTACACATATAATCATTATAATATCAACATAACATATGTTGAAACTTGCCCTTGGCATTACCATACATCAAGCCTTTAATATCCTATTTGAGTTTCATAAATATCAGAACTTGGCCTTCGGACTGCCACGCACCATGATTCTAGTATTATGATGATATTTGTCTCTATCCATTTGAATATAATTTCTGAACTCTATTGTTGGATGCTATAAAGTAGTTTTCCCATAATATTAATTGAATATTAATAAAACTCAAGTGAGCAATTAGTTACACCGCACAACTATTTCTGTGTATTTATTTATTTATTTAAAACTTTATGCACTATCAGTGTATACTTGAAAGGAAAATTTTCTATTTTGTGCTTACTGTAAAATGTGGGTCAAGGTGCCCAAATTATCTTGAATAATTAGGCAAATCCTCTTTTGTTTCACTTACAGGGAAACATAGTATTAATCCATTGATAAAGGTAAGAATATTCATTTTAATTCTACTATTCATTTATTTAAGTTTAATTGTTTTATTAATTTTATATTTTTCTTTCTAGAATAACCATATTAAAATGAATAACTTATGTATTTACAATCTATTCATATACTTCACTTAGCCTTTATGATAATGACTAATGTCTAGTACTTATTTTGTTTATAAGAATAAGCAAATTTATTTTATCTTGAAGTCATAACTATTTTGGAGAGACTTTGTGTATTTAATTTCATGTAGGATTAGTTAACCTTTCACATGGTATAGTCATTAATCTATGAATTAATTTATGAAATGATTTTTGGTAAGTCTTGACTTTCAAACATTACTTCAACTGAATCCTAGACTTTATTAGGTCTGAGTAAATTGTATGTAGGTATAATTTATAGTGTGGAGGCTATTCTTTGTTTTATCTATAAATTATTGTAAATGGAACTAAATATTTTAGTTTGAGAAACCTTGTTCCTTCATATTTTATTTTTTATTACTGAGTTAACTTTTAGGTTATACCATTATCTTTATCTCGAATTTTATCTTATCTCGGGGGATTTCCCCGCACGATTATGACCGCTCTTTTAGGGCATGGTCGTGGTCTCGATAATACTTTTGGTCTTACAAGAAAGTGCAAACCTTTCTATAGTGGTGAATAGCTGATATTAGTACTTACTATCGTAGGTATACTCAATACATAAAGTATCTCAAATTATCCGGCGAAGTACCGAGTGCAAGGTACCTACTTGCATTCTTCTATTTAAATCATTTGTATCGGTCTTACGGATTACCCTTTCCGAGTCTCATCGTATTTAATCATAAACCCTGTACTTTTTATGATAAATTAACAAGACGTTCATTTATTTTGTCACATTTAGACTTCTTACTGCTAATAACTTTATTTCGTAATTTAGAAAACTTACCACGTTTTTCTCGAAATCACTCTTTGATAAAGTATGGGCCAAAAATATGTATCACACTATTAAACTTCGTTTTAAACTTCAAGTTTTTAATTGCTTTTACGATTTTATCTCTAGTTTTACAATTTATAATTATGATCGTTTCTTGCCGTCGATGTCCTTTGAAGAAAATAAACATGGCGTACTAATTCAGGACTTATTGAAATACTCATTATATCGAGCCTGTTATGGAAAAACATCGTAAACGACAAAATATAGGTATTTCACTTTTTTATCATAACGTCAAGTTAAAATTATTTAGACTGTAACGCCAAGACCCCTAAACTTATATTTGCATAAACGTCAAAATTATAACAGGAAATAAATAGTATCGCAAACGACAAAAGTTAAAGTTTCAAATAGTAGAACAATCAGAATTATCGTAACCAACTTATCGTAAGTAACGCTTGTCACTTACGATAAAACATATTTAAATGATCTGCCCAAAATCTATATTTTTGGATGATCAGGCTCGCAGCAAAAACTCAAGTGATTTTTTGTGTGCGAGTTTTGATCTTGAAAAAGTCCTAACTACCCCGCACGGAGACAGTATAAATTTATATTACTCAAGAAAATTGGCCTATTTTAATGAAACTATTTACGAGAATGGAACCAAGAATGTATATTGTTACTTATGGCATGAGTCTGAAGCCAAAAGAGGCTGTAATGAAGTTTGTACGGTTGTTTTTTTTTTTATGGCAGTTAAAATCATCCAATGACAAATCCCGCCCTTGGGTGGAGCGTGAAGTAGTGTCAGACTCTTACTGACTAAAAACCTTCCCCGTTCCTTCGTTGCCTATACTGCCGGGGCTGAGCCTTCCTCTCAGAAAACGGCCCTTGACCCCAGCAGGCTTCGACCCTGCCTGCCTGCAGTTAGCAGGCTGGGTCTCTTCGGTGTGCTGACAGCTCCTTGAGGCGCGCGGGAACAGAACGCGCCGTCGACGACTTGGGCTCGGTCCGGTCGGTTACCGGACGATCGGACAGCGTGCTACCCATTGCACGCCGTCCGCAAGCCCGCGCCTACGGTGGCCCGAAATCGGGATCGGAATCCCGGTGGCGGCTGGGGCGAGCGCCCCGTTGCCTCTGCCTGATGCGGTCGGCCTCCTCCTTTGCTAGCATTACTGCTTCGCAGAAGGAGGCGACCGCCTGCCATCCCTGCTCACTACGGACCAAGGCCCGGCGAGAGAGATCGCTGCCGCCGATCGCCCCCACGAGGACACGGCGATGCTCCGCCCAGGCGGGGCACACCTCTACAGTGTGCTCCACCGAGTCCTGCGGGTTTTCCGCACAATGGCGACACCCGGGCGAATCCTCCGCACGAATCCGGAACAGGTACTTAGCGAACTTTCCGTGCTCGGTAAGCACCTGCGTCGTGCGGAAGTTGAGAACGCCGTGAGGTCTTTCCAACCACGCCTCAAGGATGGGCCTTATCGCCCCAATTGTGGCGCGCCCCGAACGAGGTTGCGATAGTCGCTGACGCCATGAGATCTCGCCGGAGCTCTGTCCGCCATGCCTCGACTTTTCATGGCAGCGGAATTTCGCCCCGGCGTTGCATCTCCATGCGCTTGTCGTGCATGTGTGCAAGGACTGTTGCCTCCAGATCCCATGGCGGTTGGCCAGCAAGGAGGGTCGCCGCCTCGCGGGAGATCGTTCGGTACCCTCGCACCAAGCGTATTGCCATGACCCTCTGGCACGCATTCAGCTGGGCCCTCGGTTGCTGTGTCAACGTCGGTGCCCACACCGGGGCCCCGTAGAGGGCCATGGACCGAACGATTCCCGCATAGAGCTTCCGGCAGGAGGCGTCTGGTCCCCTGAGGTTGGGCAGGAGCCGCCCGAGAGCAGCCCCAGTCCTATTCAGTTTGGGAGCCAGACGTCGGAAGTGCTCCTTGAAGTTCCACCAGCTGTCGAGGACGAGTCCCAGGTACTTCATCGTCGACCCAACGCTGATATGAACCCCTCCTACCGTTAGCTGGGAACCCGGTGGTGGCGCACCCCGAGGGCCGTGAAAACACTAGGCCTCGGACTTGTGCAGTGCCACCTTGAGTCCCAACTGCTGGATCCTTTCAACGACCATTGCAACCCCGCGTGAAGTTTGTACGGTGGTTTTTAAGTATGTACCTCAAAATGATTGATGAGAAGGGCGAGCATTCATCTTTAGCTTTGTACTGTGATAGTTGTTGCGGACAAAATAAAAATAGAGCGATGCTTTCGATGTTGTCGTACTTCATAAGTAATGTTGCAATGTTCATTGAGAACATAACTATAAACTTTTTGATTCCTGGGCATACAATGATGCCGGTAGATTCGGTACATTCAACTATCAAAACCTTCATAAAAGGAAGGACAGTTTGGGCACCATCCCAATGGCCCACGTTAATTTCTAATGCCAGGACAAATCCAAAGAATTATGAAATTAAAATGCTAGATAATGCCGACGTCTTGGATTGGGAAAAATTTGCAGATCTATATTTACCAAAATCAATTAAAATTCCAGTTACAAAGCTAAGATCAGCTTGCGTTAAACGAGCGAAGCCAAAAATAATTGAACTTAATTACGGATTTAGTACTGATTGCGAAAACCAATGCGTGGATCTGAGCTTCTTAATTAGATCTCGCCAAAGTCAACAACGTCTCCAGTCACCCACGGCGGCATACTCGGAAAAAATGTGTGACGAGGGTATAATTCCTGCACAATATTCGCAGGAATACCTTGCCTTGCCTTATGATGACATTACAAGAGACTTATACTACCGGAAGAAAGTGACGACGAATGATTGATTGTATGATTTATTGATGTTAATGAAATTTTTTTAAGTACCAATTATTAATATAAATTGATTTATTATGTTTTCGTTTTAATGTGAAAAAATCTTGATATTGATTTACCTGATATTATAACGAAAAGCGATAGCGTAAATGACGATTTTTTAAAAACAAGATGAAATTACGACCTTCAATTTTATCTTAAGCGACAAAAGTACTCATTATTTAACTCTTTCTGCAATGATTTAATTGATTATACGTAGATCCTAACGTGTTTTGAACATAATACTAAAACCAGACATGTCTGATTAACCAGTAAAAAATAAACAGTAAAATATCTCTCCTGTAAAATTGTATGTGTGTCGCTTACGATGTTCTTCCATAACAGGCTCGATATTTTATCGTTAAGTTTATCCTATATTTCCCGTCCTCCGAATGTGTATAATTACTTTTAAATTATGTACTACTTAATTAATATTTAAGTTTGTAAAATAGCTTACGTTTAGATTATATTTCAAACTTTTCCAAAGAAGAATTTTATTCGGATTGATACTCCCAACGCCATCTGTCATCGAGTAGCGGAAGTTAAAAAACGAGCTTTCTAGAATCACCGCGGGAATTTCAATCTTGACACACTATTGACATGCTCTTGTTCCTAAGTTAAGCTAATGCCACAGAATTACATCTTTTAGTAAATACAAGAGTTAGGAACCCAATTAAGAACAATAGTCTTGTCCACCGTGTCACTTAAGGTCGTTTTCACTAGTTTCATGCACAATTTAGTTCATCTCTTGCGTCATAGATGTCCTTAGTAGTTTAGTTGTACCCAGTTGTACCAAAACTTGCTTTCATCTTAATCTTATTAAACAAACTTTATTAAGGTGTTAACTCAAGAATTACAATCACATTGATTACATATATGTGTAATCAATACACAAGCAATACTATGCCTGCAGACAGCTTGACATCCTTACAGGACCCTCCGGAACAGGCGAAAAAATGCGTATAGCATAAATTGACCACATATTGAGTGCATTATCACTCCACGTTCCAATATATCTAGTTACCAATCAACAGGTAATCGATACCTATCACTGCTATATACATTTTCATATTTAAACCAGTCTTTGTACCCGTGACCTTTTCATAGCATCACTGCCATGTTGTCCAGGTTTCATGGAATATTTTCTTCCATATCTTGGCGCACTCCAGACTATGGGGTCTGTCTGGCCAGCATTGTCACCATGCTGGTGACGCATGTTCATTTTTGTAAACCAGCATCTTCATCATGCCGGTGATGCTTATTTGTATACCAGTATCTTCACCATGTGGGGACGGCTCGGTTGTAATCTTGCTGGTTTATATTGATTTCTTATAATAAAGGTTCATTAATCAGGGAGATGTAGCTCTGATTACACCCGATAGTCCTCAAGGTTATTATAATTAATAAATCTTGTACCTGGATTCCTCCTTGGGTATATCTTGTCACTGGTTATGAAGAGTTCTTCGATTACGATTCCTGTTGTATTCTCCTTTCTCCACCTGTGTTAATTATAGCAACATGAGTACATCTGGGCAACCAAGCAGCCACCGAGTGACGCCCGCCTTACGTCACCTTCGTATCCTTTTTCCGTCATAACTGAAAATGATAAACACACATATATAGCTTCTTTACTTATATAAATCATCAAGTTCCTACCCTCCCTCCACGAGGATCTACGGAACAGTCATCCAGCATCAATGAGCCCATCAAACCCAACGCCATCGCGTCGGGACCATTACATGACCGGACCCATAGATGATAATCTAACCTCTCCTCTGAGAGTCACAGGAGAACATCTCCATTACAGGTTCCTACCCTCCCTCCGAGAGGATCCACGGAACAGTCATCCAGCATCAATGAGCCCATCGTACCCAACGCCATCGCGCCAGGACCATTACACGACCGAACCCATAGATGCTAATCTAACCCAGCCACTCTGGTTAGATCATGACTTGGTGATCACCATAAGAACCCACACCTGGCCTTACCGCGAGGATCATTACGTGGGATTTACTTCTAGAACTTACGGACGATACTAATAGTCAACGAAGACGCCAGCTACACCCGGCGGCCCCGGTAAACCCAAATATACTCAACTTAGGTGACTGCTGATGGTGCTGATGAAGTGGTTGCTCGATCCTTGTTTTAGCCAACAAGTCACGACACGTGAGAACTCAACTTTTTGGCGGTTGCGGAACTATAGAGTAAACTAGAAGGACAATCTATGGCATCTCTCTTGAGTGTTGCCACATAAAAGTGACAGATAACCTTACTCACGTAATTAATTCGTGCTTGTCACGACAATATCTGTGAATGTGAGAACTGAGGGACCCCTTTTAAGAACCGCTATCTTCAAATTTCGTCGGTATTTTTTTAAATTATATTTTTACAAAATGTTTTACGACTTTTACAAAAACTTGGTGCAGAAAAGAAAAGATTTTATGTATTAGATTCGGTAATATTCGCTAAAATATTTTTCTCTCTTGTGTGGATTGAGGGACCCTAGTTTAGTCATTATATTTTTTTTATCTTTGGTGTTTTGTGGTCTGAAATTTTGTAAATTTCTTTACAAATTTTTTACTAAAAGTCTGTAATCACAATACTTCAATTTTCCAGATACTTTTCGAGATCTGGCTGATGGTCTGTGAGGACTAAGGGACCCACTTTGAGTGCTGTATTTTTTTAAATATATTTTTACAAATTCCCAGACTTGTTTTACAATTGTTTTAAGACTTTTACTAAATCTTTAGATTTTTATTTTGCGAAATGCAAGTATGGTCCCTCAGTTCACATACACACGTTTACGCTCTGGCGGTCAAAAGGTTAACGTTAACAAATTCACACGTAAGTTGTATCGTATAGTGACGATATTTTCATAAAGTGAACATTTTAACGATAATATGGGTAACAATATGGTGTATCAAATCTTTTTCTATAAAGGTATAAACAAATTGAGTGAATTCACGCGCGAACGCCAGCGTTCACTTGAGGTGATATTATGCGATGCATCGGTAAAATAAAAAACAAAGTAAAATAAGTTCCAGACCCAGTGATTCGGCTCACACAAGTTTACATCAAACTCACGCACAATTGTATAAAAATAAAATAATACTTGATGATAAAATTTAATCAGCTTTTCCTAATCAGGAAACAGCCCTGCCTATATTTTTATCGCTTATGATTACAAATTGCCAGTGGATCTTCTTTTTCAAAATTAAAAATATTATGAAATTGAAAAAGGACAAAGATGGTAGGTACGACAAAGGCTCGAACATTTATCAATATTATACATAGAGTCCGATAATGTTAAAAAATAAAAACGTTAGCCGTTAATACTATCTTGCGTAAATTCAATGCCCGGAAAAGCCGCAAGGCACATTTCCATAAATATATAAATTATGCTTAGGTGCGAAAATAATACAAATTGTCGCACCCACTCCACTTTTAGTGTAGTACTTACGTTACATCTCACCATCTTATTTTACAAAAAAAAACCGGTCAAGTGCGATAAACAGAACAATTATACTTGTTTACGAACTATACTTAGTCCTACTATGATTTTTTGAAGAGTTTCGTTCTATATCTTCGAAGTCCATCATCAGATTAAAACAATACTTCTATGGGACCAACTCGGGAGTATAATTATTCAATCAAAACCAACATTTTCAAAATCGGTCCACAGTTGACCGAAATATCGGTGAACATACTTATAAAAACGTCAGTTCTGCTATGATTTTTTGAAGAGTTAAGTTCTATATCTTCGAAGTTCATCATCAGATCAAAAGAATATTTTTATGGGACCAATTCGGGAGTGTGATCTTTAAAAAAAAACAAAATTGGTATACAATTTACAAAGATATCGGTGAACATAAAAAAAAAAAATACATGCAGCCGAACATAGAACCTCCTCCTTTTCGAAGTCGGTTTAAAAATAGCGTTTTTTAAATATTCTATTTTAATTTTATTATTTATTTATTATTAAAGTAAAAATACAATTGAGTATTTTGTGAATTCCTTAAGTATTTATTTTATTTTGTTATTAGTATTTGTTGTTATAGGAGCAACAGAAATACATAATTTGTAAAAAATTCCTTCTATTTCCTTTTTCTTGAGATACAGCCTGTTGACAGACAGACGGACAGACAGCGAAGTCCTAGTAATAGGGTTCCGTTTTTATCCTTTAGGTACGGAACCCTAAAAACTAATATTCTAGGCGTCAAGTGCTTGGGGCATCAAGTAGTCTTAATCCATCACTGGCGTGAGCTAATAACATAATAACTATGTCTGATAAAAGATTGTATATGTAGTTTATCATTCGAAGTAAAGATCCGGTTAATATATCCATATCTGCTTAATATATCCGGGAGTGAAGTAACTCCATGAGGAGCGGAGGAGCGAGGATATGTTTGGGTCTGGGATAGATAAATAGTTCCGACATACTCATATAATAGGGCATTCAAAATAATTCCAAAGTAACCCAAAAGGGATATATCACATTTATGACGAAAAACACGTAGGTAATTATCGCTCAAAAGTTGCAAATATTATTGTAAAAAGGATAAACAATAACAGAAAACTTCTTTGATTTCAAGCGGGAAACTTTACTTTTTATTATTATCCCAAAAGCTACTCCATCGCTTTAAAGTCGTTTAATAAGTTTATTTTCCTACAGCGCTTTCTTGCTTAGATTCATAAACACACGGTTTGATGCCGTCATTCAGTTCGGTTTCGGTCGGAGTGGGTCGGAGTTACTCGGATCCTCATGATACTGAGTGGATATGTGTCCGTTAGGGATATATATCCGAAGATATAGATGTGTCCGGAGTTACCCATGCCTAATAACCCCAAAAACATGAAATTTGAATATAGGTAATTGGTGAGAGAAATGAGGGTTTACCAGTGTGTGATCTGTTCACATCCGTACTGAGCTTAGGTACTAGCGTGATATTATGTTGTGGTTTTAGCCATAAATAGATAATTATGTGATTATAGCAATCCCGTGGAGAGTCGAGTCGGTACAAGAAACACTATCGATTTGTAAAGATAAAATTAAAAAATAAAGTACTTTTTTTTAAAACTCGAGTTCATTTACACAACGCCCTCTAGTCCCAAGCTAAGCAGAGCTTGTGATATGAGTACTATTACAACTATTTTTTTAGATAAATTTATTTATTAATAGAGATTTATTATTTTTAGATACATATATAAGGTGTTAAAAAATTAACTGCAAGAATTTTGTCCACTTACTCGCCATCGAAAAACGAACACATCAAGAAAAAAAAAATTTTTTTTTGAGCGTTTTTATATTTTCACATAAATAAAATAATTTAGTATAATATTTTTTTGTGCGCTGTACCCAGGGCTGCGCTTGCGGCTTGGGCCGCCATCGTACCGCGCGCGAGCGGCTTGCTAGCGGTTCCCCCGCCGCCCGCTACTCTTCCCGCAGCTCTCTCTTCCCCTCCCGACCCTTAGTTGTCCGAAATCCGTCGCGCGGTAAGGGTGTTTTCTTGTGTCATTACGGCGAATACGTGCGTTCGTGCAGTTTCGTGCTTTTAATAATGCCGTTTACGTATTCCAATCGAGAGTACTTAGATATGGTAGTGTGCTACATTACGACTGGTCAAAGTTTAGCTGCGGCACGTAACCGTTACCGTGAACTCTATGGTGAGCAACGACGAGTGCCTGCTGTCCAAACAATCCTAGGAGTCTACCAGTGCTTTTAATAGTCCTATAGGTATAATAAAATATGCTATTTGTAAGTAAGCTCGATAATATGCCAGTCCAAAGTCTGAGAAATGTGATGGAAAAATTAGAATCAGCTGTTTACGAATTTGCGCCGTCGCGTGTCGTTTCACAGGGGTGAACGACTCACGCGTACCAACGGCGGGGCGGCCGCGCCGGCGCACGTGCGTTTGTACAGTGCGCATATTCAATAATTTTTTGTGAAGTGAAAATATTGCATATCTCCGAAACGGGTTGTTATTTAAAAATCATTTTTTCGCCAATTTTTTTTTTTTGTAATTCTAAATCAGTTCTTACTTTTCTTGCAGTTAATTTTTTAACACCTTATATATATAATATAAAAATATATATGTCGGATCCGGCGTTCATTTGTTGACAACAAAACAAGGCACGCCATCTAGTGGCGACTAGAAGAAAGAGAGGTGGCGCGCCTAGACAGAGTCAGCCGTTTCCGCTTTGGCTACGAGCTTGGGGAAGGAGAATCCGCCGAGTACAGCGGACACTCCCAGCCAGGCCGTCGCAGAGTCAAGACGTTCTGAAACTGTCCGTTTTGTTGTTTGTACCTACCTAATAACAGTGCACTGTACCGAAATGTATTGAGAAGTAAACTGATTCAGTTCCTAACCGTTTTTATTCATTGCACGATACCCACGTAGGCCCACCTGGTAGATGATCAGAGCTCGAACCATCCTGAACGAGCCGTCATCAGAACTGGGATAAAATCGTGCAAATGAATCGACAAGATGTGTGAGCAACAGTCACGAAACACTGAACAAAATTGGCGGTTATTATTCGAAATCGAAAATGAAGACCCGGATCGAAGCATGGACTTGAATGGTCTGATTAGGTTTTTTCTGGGGTTTTTCCCTAATCTTGAGCAACAAATGTTGGACCATGGTAACGTTGTACCCCCAGAGAGCAAACTACAACGTTCTACCCAGATTGTGAATCTACCCGAATTCGACCCGGAGAGACGAGTAGCAGATCAGAAATCACTGTGGAAAATTTGGACGTAGGCAGGCTGAAAATAAGAGTATTCAAGCTTCAAGACCTCCGGTAACGAGCCAGCAAGATTGGCCTGGATTAGCCCTGTAAAACAAGGTCACATGGAGATGTCTGGGTGGAGATCCGGAGCCCTGATGGAAGAAGCGCGGTAGCAACAGTAGCGCCAAGGCATTATGCAGCGAGCAACGGGTGTATGGGTCGTCGATCCTTCATCAGAAAAAGGTCAGGTATTCACATTCCATTTTGATTCAAGAGCTGAGTGCTCTTTCGTTAAAGATGACACCCTCTGTCTTATAAATTTAGGGGTAGACGTAATACAAAGGATAGCAATATTGACAGGTTTAGATAACGTATGACAGTCTAGTGTAGGTACTCGTTACTGTTCATTAATTGTGTAGTTGAAATTGATAATATCTTAATCGAGATTTTATTGCGTGTTTTGCCCAACATCCATTTGCGAGATGATATTATCTTAGGCCGTGAAAAATTGTCGCAAGGGTTTTGTTCCAGTAGTGTGATCGCGATACATTTTAAAATTGCTTAGTTTACGACGTGAACAATTATAATCAAAACAACCCTCAGATGCTCGTGGAAGAAAAAAAAATGAGTGAGCGGATAGGACAATTATTTGTGTGTAATTATTATTTGACCAAGTAATGTGGTGTTTGCTAGTCCAGCTCTTTCTGCTAAAAACAAACGTGATAGTCCGTGACGTTACTGACTTCTACGTGTCGTAGGACATAAATCTGCTGTTGTTTCGATGTTGAATCGTCGGTTATTTGGATTATTTTATAACCGGTAGGTCTTATTATATATATATTACATATACATATATACATGCACACATATACATATATATTACATATTATCATTATTATTTTTTATTATTATTATTTATATATATTTATTTGATACATATATATATTTTTAGGAACCAGAAGTGAAATTAATTAAAAAAAAACAATTCTACAGAAAACTGAACGTTTATTCTAACCTTTAAATAGTTCTCTACGCGGGAATCGTTCGGTCCATGGCTCTCTACGGGGCTCCGGTGTGGGCACCGACGTTGCAACAGCAACCGAGGACCCAGCTGAATGCGTGCCAGAGGGTCATGGCAATACGCATGGTGCGAGGGTACCGAACGATCTCCCGCGAGGCGGCGACCCTCCTTGCTGGCCAACCGCCGTGGGATCTGGAGGCAACAGTCCTTGCACACATGCACGACAAGCGCATGGAGATGCAACGCCGGGGCGAAATTCCGCTGCCACGACAAGTCAAGGCATGGCGGACAGAGCTCCGGCGGGATCTCATGGCGAAATGGCGTCAACGACTATCGCAACCTCGTTCGGGGCGCGCCACAATTGGGGCGATAAGGCCCATCCTTGGGGCGTGGCTGGAAAGACCTCACGGCGTTCTCAACTTCCGCACGACGCAGGTGCTTACCGAACACGGAAAGTTCGCTAAGTACCTGTTCCGGATTCGTGCGGAGGATTCGCCCGGGTGTCGCCACTGTGCGGAACATCCGGAGGACACGGTGGAGCACACTGTAGAGGTGTGCCCCGCCTGGGCGGAGCATCGCCGTGTCCTCGTGGGGGCGATCGGCGGCAGCGATCTCTCTCGCCGGGCCTTGGTTCAGGCCATGGTCCGTAGTGAGGAGGGATGGCAGGCGGTCGCCTCCTTCTGCGAAGCAGTAATGCTAGCAAAGGAGGAGGCCGACCGCATCAGGCAGAGGCAACGGGGCGCTCGCCCCAGCCGCCGCCGGGATTCCGATCCCGATTTCCGGCCACCGTAGGCGCGGGCTTGCGGACGGCGTGCAATGGGTAGCACGCTGTCCGATCGTCCGGTAACCGACCGGACCGAGCCCAAGTCGTCGACGGCGCGTTCTGTTCCCGCGCGCCTCAAGGAGCTGTCAGCACACCGAAGAGGCCCAGCCTGCTAACTGCAGGCAGGCAGGGTCGAAGCCTACTGGGGTCATGGGTTAGTTCCGAAAGGAATGCTCGACCCCGGCACGATAGGCTACGAAGGAACGGGGTAGGTTTTTAGTCAGTAAGAGTCTGACACTACTTCCCGCTCCGCCCAAGGGCGGGATTTGTCATTGGATGATTTTACCTACCATAAAAAAAAAAAAAAAAAAAAAAAAAAACCTTTAAATAGTTAAATTCTGATTTACACAATTTAATAAAACACAAAATAATCACATCTACAAACAACCGTTAATTAAATCACTAAATATGCACGATAGCAAACAGCGCCGATCACCTGACAACCTTACCGTCCGAGAGCCAACGAGCAAATGACCGAAACACGCCTACAACGTTCTATTTATAGAAGATGTCAGATGACGTCACTTGTTTACCATTGGCAATTACAATTATCCTAATACGGCCTCTCCTGACCGTGCGCCGTCCTCGGAGCCACATCGATCGTCCATTGTCACCTCGTCGCTCATTGTTAGGTACTTGCAGGGCCTACGGAAGATGGACCAGCCTCATTGCCCTCACCACCTTCATCGTCAGTACCTTAAAGAAATGAGATTGCAGCCATATTAGTGGTTGTACACATAAACAAACACAAAAAAAAAACAACTATTCTTTCATCCGTCTCACATCCAAGGCCCTCATTCAATGAATCACTCTTCTAAGCAAATACATTCGTTCTCAAAACATACATCATCAGGCACATTCGTTCGCACTATATCTTTGCGCATGAGTCCGAAGGACACTTCAATACACGTTAACCAACGTGTCTGCTATGTGCCTATACACATTTCCAACATATGTGTCTGCAGGACATTAAGTCCAATACACGTTGACAAACGTGTCTGCTAGGCCACCTATGTGCCTCTACACATATCCAACATATGTGTCTGCAGGACATTAAGTCCAATACACGTTAACAAACGTGTCTGCTAGGCCACCTATGTGCCTCTACACATATCCAACATATGTGTCTGCAGGACATTAAGTCCAATACACGTTAACAAACGTGTCTGCTAGGCCACCTATGTGCCTCTACACATATCCAACATATGTGTCTGCAGGACATTAAGTCCAATACACGTTAACAAACGTGTCTGCTAGGCCACCTATGTGCCTCTACACATATCCAACATATGTGTCTGCAGGACATTAAGTCCAATACACGTGAACACAACAGTGCGTCTGTTCACTCAGCTCGAGGTGCTCGTCCGGTACTATCCGCTCGGTATCCATCTCACGTGCACACTCATCCATAAAAAGTTCATACCATATCTGCAACATAAAGGTACACTTACTTTCAAAGAAAGCTGAACAACTCTCGGGACACCACTCCCCTTTCCATGGCACCATATATTGTGCTGCAGCCTGAGTTGTTTTGCCTCTGGCTCCACCCAATAGCTTCAGCTCATAGCGATTGCTTGGGAGAACCTTAATAACTTTATAGGGCCCTCGCATTCCAGAGTCCAGGGGGCCGACCATAAACTTTGAGAAAACAATCTTATTGCAGGAGAGTTTTGTTTCAATCTTAAAGTAATATTACTTCATTTTGTACCATAAGCTTAATCGCTCAGTACGATTGTATTCCTGCTAAGGGCGGGGAAAGAATGAATGATTCTAAAGATTTTGTCTATTCCCTGCTAAAACAGAAAAGATACGCGCTATACTGATCTGTATTGCGTTGTCTCTTTCAGATGTTTGTTGTTCGAATCGCTACATTAAAGTTCATCGTGAACTAATCGAACACATTTAACTCAAGAGATGCATTGTTAAAATATATTTTTAAAAGGATCTATGTAACTTTCATAAAAAGGACGTAATAACTTTCAAGATTTTACATTAATAAAGTAGAAAAACAAAAAAAACTGCGAGCGACAACGTCGACATAATTTAGTTGCATGTTAGTGTGAATCGTAACATTGAATTCGGAACATTTGTTTACATTAACAAAATTCTTATCAGTGTTTATATTTGTTTGGTGCGAACGAATTTGATTTTTTAATTAAAATAGTTTTCAAGTGCTTTTTAGAGTAATCTAGTTAATGTTAGTGTTAGTGTTTGGTATTCGAAGCGGATAATGAACTATGCTTGAAACTTATTGTACATGAACATCATGGAATCAAGGTAAAGTTAAACAGTGTATTCCAGTGAAATACGTAACTTATTGTTCGTGCACTATTGATTTCGGTGTTATCTGCTTCCAAAAACTCAAAAATTTCACATATGTTCCCAATCTAGAAAACAATAATAAATAAACAACCCACATAGGTACTAAAAACAAATAACACGACACGTTTGGGCATCGAAATAAGTTTTAAATACTTTATATGTTACGAAAAACCCTTTAAATAGTATATATTTGGAAAACAATAATAAATCCGCTGCGTCCGAGCAACTTTTTTAAGCCTGCTAATTTGACGTAAAAACAATACTGCTAGCGGTCAAAAATCGCCTTATAGTTTGAATTGAATGAAGTTTATATACGGTGACGTCACAAAATCGCTAAGAAAACATTCTTGTTTTAATATTGTAATAAGATTGTTTTGAAGGCCACATGGTACGAAAAACATAAGTAAGATTAAAACAATACTGCTATAAGAGCTTGTGGTCGGCCCCCAGTTTACCAGTCGATTGCGAGTATTTAATAACAAACACCAGGTCATCAGTCTTGAAAACTTTTGGGGGGTGTCGTTGGCGATTAGTATGGGAATCTTGTTTATTTTGGTTCTTGTCAAGTAGCTCCTTTGCTCGGCTCCTGCAGATTTCCCTCCAAGCTTCACGGTTAGGGTTTGCGTTGTCGATTGCCACGTCGCGGACCAGCGCACGGATAACAGGAGTGGTCGCATCAGTGCCAATCAGTAGGTTTAGTGCCGACATTTGTGTTGTTTTTTGTTTAGTAATATTTAATACAAGCTGAATTTTCCAAAGTGAATCTGACCAAGTTACATGTTTATTACGACTTTCTACACGAATAAGATTTAATACAGTTCGCACATAACGCTCTGCCTGCCCGTTTGCATGATGCATTTCGGGAGTTATGTGGTGGATGTCACAACCTAAATCTGATATCCAGCTGGTGAAGTCAGCTGCTTCGAACATACGACCTCGGTCACAAACAATTAATTTAGGGACCCCAAATAAAGAAATTGCATTATTGAAAACACGCTTAAGTTCGCTAGTGTCCTGCCGGTACATGGTATACAGTAAGCAGAATTTTGTGAATGCGTCTACTAGTACAAAAACAAACTTATAACCATTTGATTCCGGCAAAGGGCCCAATGCGTCCACATGAATAGTGTTAAAAGGAACTTCAGGTTTCTCCCATGACGTAACAGGTTGAGGAGGTGCCCTAGGCACTCGTTTTTTTGAGATACAAACGAGGCAATGGGAAGTATATTTTAGAACAAAGTTTTTCAGGCCTGGGAACCAAAAATGCTTTAGTATAAGGTCTAATGTTTTGTTGGCACCGATATGCTCGTGCTCATCGTGAAATAGTCGCAATAAACTAAGGCGGTGTCCTTTGGGGACATAACACAACAATCTCGCTTCTTCGCCCACTGGCGAGTAACGATAATAGAGTAAATCATTTTGATTGACATAACGACGTGAATCTAATCGACCATCTCTTAATTTTTGTATAAGGTCCTGTGTTTCGCTGTCGGCAGCTTGCGCCATTTGGGCCCAGTTTAACGGTCTATCGATCTGGTTCACCTGCGCAACTGGTGGATTTCTGCTGAGGTAGTCAGCATGAGACATCATGACTCCTTTTCGGTATTCAATTGTGAAATTGAAGTCTTGTAAATAAATCCACCAGCGCGCTACGCGTGGAAGCAGGTCCTTCTTACGCTCCGTGGCTTTCAGGGCGTTGCAGTCGGTTATAATCACAAAGTTTATGCCAATTAGGTAATGTCTAAAATGCTGCAACGCCTTGACCACCGCCAGCGTCTCTAGCTCGTAGGAGTGGTACCTACTTTCAGCGCCCTGGGTGACCTTACTAAAATAGGCGACTACCCGCTTATTGCCACCGCTATGGACTTGCATGAGTACAGCCCCATACCCCGCACTACTAGCGTCTGTGTGTAATTCCGTGGTTAATTTAGGATCAAAAATTGCCAGTATCGGTTCACTGGTCAACTGTTTAATAAGGTATAGGCGAACCTGTTCTTGTTCGGGTCCCCATTCAAATTTAACATTCTTTTTCGTTAACCGTGAAATACTCGCAGTTTTTGTGGCGTACCCTTCGATGTAACGTCTAAAATAACCCGCTAGACCTAAAAATTGTCTGACCTGTTTAACGGTACTGGGTACAGGAGTATTAGTTAATGCTTCAATTTTACCGGGGTTCGGCCTAACCTGCCCATGGCTAATTATACGTCCCAAATATTCTACCTCGGTCGTGAGAAACGAACACTTTCGAAGATTAATCGAAAATCCGGCTTGTGTTAAAGTTTCTAAAACTTCACGTAAAAGTTGAATCCCATCAGCAACTGTCATACTCATAAGGAGCACGTCATCTATATACACGAGTACGTTACCAGATTCGATGAACCTTCGAAGAGTTTTATTAATAATGCGTTGGTATACCGTAGGGGCATTACACAAACCAAATGGCATTTTCAAGTACTCGAAATGCCCCTCCGGTGTTACAAATCCTGTTTTATGTATCGAACCGTCCTCGATGGGGATTTGGTGGAACCCTGAGGCCATATCAAGGCCACTAAAGAATTTCGAGCCTCCCAATCGGTCTATGTGATCCTCTATGAGAGGGAGTGGATATCTATCCTTTACAGTTACCCGATTGAGTGCCCGAAAGTCCACACACATCCTATCGCTACCATCCTTCTTCTTTACTAAGATAATAGGACTCGCGTACTCTGAATTGGACTCCCTAATTATAGACTTATCTAATAAATCTTTTACGATATCCCGGACTTTCAATTTTTCCTGATAGGATAGTCTATACGGGTGATAGGCTACGGGAACGTCGCTATTTAAATTAATTTGCATTTTTCCCGTTTTGACAGTTGTAACAGCTGTGCCAGATATGAAAAAGGGTAAGAAATCACGAATAACGGATAACAACGAGCTTAAGTCTTCGCCTTGCAAAGGCGTATTTACATCACTCAAACAGTCGAGTTCAGCGGCGTTAATGCATAGCGTCTGGTTGGTGGAATGAGTCAAATACTGACCTTGTTTTGTTCTGAAAAAGGTCACTCCATCCCTATTTAAGACATCAGTACCAATAATAATGGGCGTATTCATACAAGATGAAGGCACAATGATAAAATCTATTTCGAGTGCAATGTTGCTGAATTCGACCGTACGGGTGACATATTCGCGAGCAATAATTCCGTCATAACTAATCCCTTTAATTACGCAGTGAGTTGGCTTTCGGACGCAAGAAAAGTATTTTACGGCGTCAGACGATATAAGGGAAACGTTAACACGTTCAATGCTGCCGACACACCTAGCGTGTTCTTGCGAATTTCTATAACTACGCCTTGAACACGCCATGCGTGTCCTAAATGTTTCAGTGATATTCCGAAAATTAGTCAAAATTCCCTTTTGGAACTCTCAGTACATAATCCTCTAGTCATCGAGGTGCCACTGGACACGCCTAGCGTGTCCATGTTTAAGATGCAGTGCCGCTGACACGCCTGGCTTGTCCGCGTGGCTTTATAGTGCGGCATCGCTATGAACTTCAAAAAAATTGTGGTGGCTGTGAATGTGTTAAGGGCACCGCTATCTATTAAAATATCAACCGCCCTGTTTGACAGCAGTACTAATATCGTTATTACGGGAAGCGTTAGATATCCCCCTGCAAAGGTTAACCTTTTTCTGGTTGTTGGTTTGTGCCTCAACTCGCGCCTTAGTCAAACATTCGCTCTCTTTGTGTCCATTCTTTTTGCAAAACGAACAAGTTACTTTTGTATTACCGTTATCAGAATGCTTACGTTTTTTGGTACAGTTAAAGCTTTTATGTCCAGCCCGGCCGCACGTAAAACACTTGCCTACGGATTGATCATTAGGACGTTTATTGGCCGAAGCGTTAGCAGGCCGGCGAGGATTGTCTTTGGTACGCTCAGGCTTAACATAAATAGCTAAAAACGAAACTATAGTTTCGACTGTAAGGTCTGCATTTGCGGCAGCCGCGCGAATCTGAGCATCATTGATACCACGTATGATAATCTGGACCATTAAGTCATCACTTAAGCCCTGAATAACGCGAAGTCGTAATAAGGAACGTCGAGCATATTCCGCGAACGTTGGATATTTATCGGACGTGGTATTCATGACGTCGAAGAGTATACTGGCATAATCTTGTTTCCGCGGACAAAGGGACTTGAAATCTTTCGAAAAGTTCGACCATGAACGATCATTCGTTGTCCACTCATTTAGCCACGTCTTAGCATCCCCTTTGAGACAATTAGCAACTCGCGATAAACACTCTAAATCAGACCAATGATTCACTAACCTGGCACGCTCCACCTCGTTACACCACACCTCAAAATCGTGGACAGCAGGATCAAAGTTTGACACGTAGTAATTTTGCGGCTTACTTCCGATAGTGGCTAATGCATCGGCCAGCAACTTTGCTGCGTTTGGCACATCATTACCAAGGTTATCACGTTGAGGCGTGATGGCACGGTTTGGTGGCAGTGGCGTATGTGACCTACTCGCGGTACTGTCCTCGATTGCGTTTAATCGCGACACAATTGCACTCAACGCTTGTTTTACGGAGCTTTCGCGACTACGGGACCGAGAGCGACGCTGTTTTGAAACACGATGGTGTCGGCGCGATCTGCCATGCCTTTCATGCGTTCTACGAGGTGAAGTTTCCTCAGAGCTGCTACTCGAACGAATAGACCGCGGCATTTTTTTTTTTTTTTTTTTTAAATTAACGGTTGTTTTTATTTGAAAATGGGCACGGGCCAATCCCACTTCTGATTTTAGGAACCAGAAGTGAAATTAATTAAAAAAAAACAATTCTACAGAAAACTGAACGTTTATTCTAACCTTTAAATAGTTAAATTCTGATTTACACAATTTAATAAAACACAAAATAATCACATCTACAAACAACCGTTAATTAAATCACTAAATATGCACGATACTCGTAGCAAACAGCGCCGATCACCTGACAACCTTACCGTCCGAGAGCCAACGAGCAAATGACCGAAACACGCCTACAACGTTCTATTTATAGAAGATGTCAGATGACGTCACTTGTTTACCATTGGCAATTACAATTATCCTAATAATATTATATAGATATATACAATATATATATGTATCTAAAAATAATAAATCTGTATTACACCCAGACACAGAACAAATGATCGTGCTCATTACACAAACATTTATCCTAGGTGGGAATCGAACCCACGACTTCCGGCATAGCAGTCAGGGCCACTAACCACTAGACCAACAAGCCAGTCAAAGTAAAGTATCGAAGTGGTCAATCTCAGAAGTTCTTCATCAGATCTTAAATGGGACCGTCTGGCAGACTAAAATCATCGAAACAAAAAGAATCGTCAAAATCGGTTTACAAATATAGTACAAAAACACCAAATACACTCAGGCACATCGCCGTCATCCGGAAATGTACCCAGAAGAAAATCCAGCGGTCGGCGAGCCGTAAGCGAGGCGTCGGCGTCGCATGGTTATAGCCGAGTCGACATGCCAGAGCTTCTGATCCGCTTACGTTACGTGGACGCCTATTTGACGTCAAAGGGGAAAGGCGAGGCAGTGACGATCTGTTCCTGAGTTGATATGTGTGCTGTGACCCTTACCGTCAAAATTATGGCGTGGTGAAGTTATCATATTCAGATGGCTTGAGATCCTTCTCGTTTTAAAAGTCAGTTAAAAAACAATTACTTGTACACTTCATTATTAATAATCCTCCCGACAGAATTTCGATCACGGTGGCCAATCTTAACTGGGGGCTTACTCTCGAGTTTAATTCCGATCGGTCAATATTGGAATTGTGACGTTAGGTAGGTACTCTTGAATTCGATGCTAGGGCCAAATTGTGTGACCTTTTTGGGAAACTAAGTGAAATGGAGATTGAGCTTGGCGTGTGGTCTCGCTTGAGACCACGAGATCTATGAGGCAGTTAAAACTCCATTATTATGATGGTTGCAATTAGGTATAGAAAGCAATAGTATACATATAAAAAATCTGTCAAGAAAAGGCAATTTTTTTTTTATCACTTTAATAAATATATCATAACAAAGGTAAATAATACTGTTTTATCACAACTACTTTATAATACCTGATGATGCTTTTATTTATATTTTACGACCTGGCCTACCAAGTTTTGACTTAGCGGAACGGAGCGATGCAATGTTGCTTGCTACATGCATTATGTAATTAAATTACCTCTATTACGCAAGATTCACTTAGGTTTTAATGTCTTTTTCGTAATATGAACAGTATATTCACTTAGCTCGCTTCAAGTGGGCCCTAAATCCTCCATGTGAAAACTGATATCCCAATATTTCAGCCAGTGATTACTATTTGATTTATATATATCTGATATGTTTCTGAAACCGTAGGTGCATTTTCAGTGATTTTTAACGAAGTACTAGCAATTGCAACACATTTTTCGTAGTTACCTACGAAATGCACGCTGAGTAACGACAGCAGCAGCGGCAGGCGACATCGAGTTGGGACGTTTGTTTTTGTATCATAGTATAAAAACGCGAATCCCGTGGTTCATAGATTAAAAAAAACAAATTTGTACCTACAAAAACTACAGATTGTTTCGATAGGTGGTATTTTATTAAAATGGGCCTCTTGAAATGCTTTATAAATTTGGCCCCGCACTATATTTCCGCTTGTTGCAACAAGGTCGTGGCCAGGCTGATAGCAGTACACAGGGTCAGAAACAGATCTTATATTTACATAGACGTTACCGCCACCCAGGCTGCTGCTGTGCCCGGCAGGCACGGTACATCTAAGCCCGCGTATTTCTTATCTCATTATCTTTTCTTCTCTTATATTCTTCAACACAGTTTTGGATACCCCTATTCGACTGCCACGAACGACACTGTACGTTCTTGAAAGATATACAACTTGCAAATTGTCACGTCATTCGAGTTCCTACCTAGTTACCAAAGTTTATTATATTTAATTGTATTTCTAAATAATTCTTTATTTAGCTTTATTTGACATTCGGATATAGGCTCGCTCTTAAAGAATTCTTCCATTTGCTGAGAGCAAACTTTCCAAAAATGTAGAGCGAGCAGTCGCTTTCGCAAGACACGCGCTTAAGCGTGTAGGCCGTGACCACACGGTTAAGGTCATGTACACATTTGTTGCACGTACATAATCAGACCGCACCTAACTACCTACGTAGTATACATAAAAATAAACAAATATTCATTCTACTTTATATTTCGAAAATCTTTGCTCTGATTTGGTATATATTTTTTAGATTACGATTTAGTGTATAATTTTTTTGAAGATATATGCAATGGCAACAACAACGCCAATAGATACAGCACCGGCAGCTCCTAAATAAGCTGGTGGTTGAGACATTACAATCATTTTAAGATGAACGGGCAAATTAGGTATTGTTTTTTTGAAGGACTCTCGTTGTTTAACACGATTAAAATATATTTCTAATAAAGGACGTTTTCCTCCTTCCCAAAATCTACCTTCATAACCAAGTTCCCAAAGACGTTGAAGGAGGATGGCTAGATTAATATCAGCAATACTGAAGTTTTCACAGCACAGCCAGTTGCCTAAAAAAAGAAAGATTATTGTAAAATTATAAAAAAAGGCAAAGTTTAAATAGGATCATCGAAAAAAAAAAAAAAAAACTGTTGAGCGTGGATCAAAAAATTTGAGAATATCTAAAAATACTCAACAGAGTCAAGGGCTCCAATTTGTTCAAAAATAAAATTGCATCATAGGTTCAGCCTATGATGCAATTTTCCCACTTGAGACAAAACATTCTTTAGACAGTTTTGTCTCATATAGACAAGACTGTCTCAAAACTTAAATCGAAAATGTATTTATTGTCTACGACACGGCGCACACCTAAAAAGAAACTGTTTTGTCTAGGGATGAATCGATACCATCAGTGGCGTAGCTAGTCCCACAGGGGCTCCGTATCAAAATTCCCACAGCACAAAACAACATTTTTTTATACGGGGCCCCGAATAAAAAAAAATGGTGTTTTTTTACAAATGCTTGGCTTCGAGACGGTTGTGGATAACATTTTGCGAATTTTTGCCTATTTCGGGGCCCCTGTAGGGTGGGAGCCCCGTATAATTGATACGGCAGATACGGCGGTAGCTACGCCCCTGGATACCATTGAGGTATATACGATACTTTTACTCGATACGGAATTGGTCATCAGTTCATCACGTATACTTACTCAATTTTTTTTAAATATATATGTAAAAATATAAATACATAATATATATAGAATATTCTGATTTAGTTTAATTAAGATTATCATAAATTAAAATAATGTAGGAAGGAATGGATAGGAATGTTTGGAAGGATTTGGGGGAGGCCTTTGCCCAGCAGTGGGACAGTAATGGCTAGGAAAAAAAAAATGTAAATTTTGTACAAAAATTCCCTATTATTGAGCTAAATTGAACTAAATAAATAATTATTTTCAAACCGAATGTCTCGTAAAGTTTGACCGATATATTAATATATTTTCCCAGATATATCGAGGCCGATATTTTTATAAGTGTCGATATTTTCATCACTGCCGAAGTGCCGACATACATGGTCGTTAAACTGTATGTCTTTGATGTGCGCGCTGTATACATTCAAAAGGGAAGCCGACAGTCGTTAGACGGACTTGTCGCTGTGCAGTTTTTGTTGGTGTTAGACAATTTTGTCTATGACGTTATCTCAAGTGTGCGCGTCTTGTTTTGTAAAGCAATAGTCTGGCTAAAGAATGTTTTGTCTCAAGTGGCCACTCAGCCTTAAGGATTTTGAGAAAAATATATAGTACATAATAATAGTACAATGGGTTTATTTTTTCAACAGCAAGTAATTCGATTCCTGTATAAGAAAATAGATTTAAAAAAATCAATGATAAAGTTCCTTATAGTTTCTCTTCGGATTTCATCTAAGCCAAGTTGTAAACTTTACCATGTTTATTATAGGTCTAGCCGAGATATTTGGAGACAAAGATCGTTATGTGAACTTTACATCTCTATAAATGATGAAACGTCAATTACTTGAATTTAAGTTGCATTCCGGTCCCAAGAAGGGCATAGATTCAGCCTCTCCGAGAAGTCACGGTTGAACGCATAAAAACTATTAAAACCGAGGCGTGTCAAGAGAAGCTGATCCTAACCGGCTGACCCACGGAATAAAGAAAGTAGGACCAGCTCTGTGATGTAAATGTACCGATAGCCGACTCTCAATTTTGGTCTATACCGTAGATAGTAGGTTCAACTGGCTGCCAAAAACATTAATCTAAGCAAAAGTGCTTGGTTGAATCAAGTTTAGCCTTAAGTTCCAGTTGTTCATACATTTTGGCACCTATTGGGTACCAGCTGATGCCAGTGGCTTCCCTCTTTTGTTTTATTGTCTGGAATCGACATTCCAATAAATTAGTGTCCGACCGAATGTTTGGTTTCGTTTACGGTTCAGTTTCGACAAAAACACGAGTTTCGATTTAGTTTCGTTTTCGGCGGCAAACTTGCCGAAACTACGACCGATACCGAATGTGCATTCGGGAGTTTTCGCGCCGTGATCGTGATGTTCGGCGCGTTGAATGAATAAATGAATCCCTTCAGAGCCAATGTCGTGATTCGCTTGTTTGTTTGCTGTTCGTTTTATTTTATTGTGGTGGCGACTTTCCAAGGGTTTATTTTGAATTTGGTAAGTGTTATGTCGTTTTATTTCGTTATAACAAAAAGAGCGGGTAGTAAACATCAAAAAAATATTCAATATGACTGATAAAAGTATAATCAAGTTTAATCTAACTTATAAATTATTATTTTTTTGGTACGCTTTACTCTTTCGCAAATGCTATACGTAAACAAACATTAGTTAGGTAGTAATGACTATAGTTCATTTTATGGTGATAAATTATAACAACGTTTTCTTTATTTTTCTCTCAAAACATAATCCTTGTAAGGAAGTTTCGGTTTTGGTTTCGGCCGAAACAGAGACTGTTGCCGAAATTCGTTTTCGGTTTCGGTCGTAAAACTAGTCTCGGTCAGACACTACAATAAATGGCATCATATAAAATATTTTTAGAGGTATAACAGAGAGTAAAGTCCCACACACCTCCGTTGAAAAGGGAGGATCCTCCGACCAGACGGGTGTTATGTCTAGTGGGCTAGACTAGAGACCGATAGATGATTTCGGGCTGTTTTATATTACGTTCAAATCGCGCGGAGAAATTAATTTGCGCGATGCAGGATTATTTCATATGTGACGCCAACGATGTCGCTACATATTATTGTTGTTGTTCAATTTCTTTGTTCCAAGTCCAGTATTCGCTATCTTTTTAGGCTTTTGATGTTTTCTTGTAGCATATTCTTTGCCAGTTTGTTTGTATACACCGGTTTTTGGTCTTTTTAATCCTGCGGAGGGTCAAATTTTTTTTTTTTTTTTGTAAATTTGGTAGATGAAATACTATCGATTTGTAAAGATAAAAACGAAAAATAAAGTACTTTTTTTTCAAACTCGAATAAATTCACCCATTTACGAAATTAATTTCTTTAATCTGTCCTAGCTCAGAGGACACCGGTGTCCTCTCACATCCACGCCACTATAGGCCTTAATTCCGATGTTTAGAGTCTACTTTTGTATGAACAAGTTGGGTAGTTGTGGATCGAAGTGTTAAGTAAACGTCATTTGAGCGAGGACAATGAACTGTAGGTAGTTAGGCGACGACCGATAGCGTGTCATGCGTGTACCAAATCGACTCTCCGCGGGATTAAAACGCCCAAAAATTTACGGTGTATATAACTCACTAGCTTCTGCCCGCGACTTCGCCCGCGGAAAACCCTTGTTTCAGAGACATGCTGCCTTAAGTCAGATAGACGCTGCGCGAGCCTGCGATGTTATGACATTTTGGTTAGCGAGCCGCTGCGAGCGCTCAGCGCTAGTCTCCCTATCCCTTGTTTCAGAAACATGCTGCCTTAAGTCAGACGCTGCGCATGTTCAGCGCTAGTTTCTCGAGCACGGGCCCGCGACGTTCTCACATTTTGGCTAGCGAGCCGCTGTGAGCGCTCGGAGCTAGATTCTCTAGCGCGTGCTTGCGAAATATATTCTCTATTTCTCGAGAGATTTCGCTGCTCATTTTCAAGGGCAGATTCTTCTGTACGGCGTACTCGAGCTGCTCTTGTCAGTGATGTCTGCCGGGACAGTTGCGATTTTTCCTTTTAGGCATGCTCTTAGTCAACAAATGAACAAACTACACAGACTTAAAAACAATTATGAACAAAGGGAGAGGGATCAGGGACTCGACACCCGTCCACCTTTATAACAAAACAATCGTAATATCGTATTATTGTTATAACTCGTACAACGAAATTACAATAGAACGAAGTACGAACATACAACGAAATAAATCGAAATTACGATATATCCGATTATTACGATTAGGAGTACGAATCAACGAACGACCAAACGAACGAAACAACCGAAACCAAGAAGCAACAGACTGACATGCAACAATTTGAACACCAACTAACGACAACGTAGGCACAATAATTCGAGAGGGTCATCAATCCATGGAAAATCTTAACACCGCGATTCAGAAAAATGACGTATTTGCAGAACGCCATCTATGGGCAAATGGATAAAACGTCCGCACAAAGCATGATAGATCTAGAGCTCTACGAATGAAAGTTGTGCTAGTGGCATATACTGTAAATGGCAAATCTTATCTGTATGATGTCATTGTGATACTGAAACAATTTATTGTGACAAGAATTAATATTACGTTGCTCAAATAATCAACCAAACGTAAGTATGCCGAAAAAATACTTTTTTAATGCAAATAAAGAAGTATAAAAGATAACATATAAAAGATAGAAGTATGGTATCGCGGACTTTATTGTATATATAATTAAGACGAATCAGGTTGCCATACATTGTTTTTAATTTTAAGCAACTCTCTAGGCAGCGCATGCAAATAATTCTGTTTTATGAGGTATTTTTTCCGACTTTCAAGACAAAAATTGTGATAGCTCGGTTAATGTGCATGTTATAAAAATAATTTATAGCCTTTAATTTTTAGAATTGGATCATGAGTTCCAGAGATTACCCCCTACATACAAACTTACAAATTTTACCTCTTTATAATATTAGTATAGATATCATCCACCGCATTAGCGGGATTGGATTCCCTAGTCAGAAAGCAATTTATTAGTACTCAAAAAAAAAGCCGCAATCAGTCTACTGGGGACCTACTAGTTTATGCTAGCCACTTGTAGGGTGAGGCTCTCGAGAAGAATGGGGAAGCGATTGTTTCTAGCCTTTTAAATAAGTTTCCAGCGTATGGGATTTCCCCTAGTCTGATTAACTGGGTAAAAGACTTCGTGAGTAAACGGTCTCTCCGAGTTGTTGTCGTTGGATGCTCATCAGAGCCCTTGACGCCGGTGGAATTTCGAGGACAGCCGGTGGAATTTCGAGGAACAATTCCGACGTCTGGCCCCCAAACTGAATCGGACCGGGGCTGCCCTCAAGCGTCTCCTGCCGAATCTGGGGGGTCCAGACGCCTCCTGCCGGAGGCTCTACGCAGGCATCGTTCGGTCCATGGCCCTTTATGGAGCACCGGTATGGGCGCCCACGCTGAGGAAAAAGCCGAAGAACCAGCTGAACGCGTGCCAGAGGATCATGGTCAGACGGATGGTGCGGGGATACCGCACGGTTTCCTGCGAAACGGCGAGCCTCCTTGCTCGCCTGCCACCCTGGGGTCTGGAGGCAACAGTCCTTGCACACATGCACGATGAGCACGTGGAAAGGCGAAAGTCCTCTGCCACGACAAGTCGAGGTATGGCGGACAGAGTTCCGGCGGGATCTCATGGTGAAATGGCGGCTGCGCCTGTCGCAACCCAGTGCTGGGCACGCCTTAATTATGGCCCCTCTTTGAGGCGTGGCTGGAAAGAGCTCACGGCGTCTTAACCTTCCGCATGACCCAGGTTCTCATCGGACACGGTAAGTTCGGGAGGTTCCTGTTCCGGATTCGTGCGGAACCAACGCCCGGGTGCCACCACTGCGTGGACTGCCCGAAGGACACGGTGGAGCACACGGTCAAAGTGTGCCCCGCTTGGGCAGAGCATCGCCGTGTTCTCGTGAGTGCGATGGTCAGCGGCGATCTCCGGGGCCAGGGCGCCAGGCCCTGGTGTGGGCCATGCTCCGAAGCGAGGAGGGATGGCAGGCGGTCGCCTCCTTCTGCGAAGCAGTAATGCTAGCAAAGGAGGAGGTCGCACGCGAGAGGCAACAGCTCTCACAGCCCAGCCGCCGAGGGAATTCCGATTCCGATCCTCATTTCCAGCCAACGTAGGCGCGGGCTTGCGGACGGCGAGCTATGGGTAGCTCGCTGTCCGACCGTCCGGTAACCATCCGGACCAAGCCCAGGTCGTCAACAGCGCACACAGTTCCCGCGCGCGTCAAGGAGTTGTCAGCAAACCATAGAGACCCAGCCTGCTAGCTGCAAGCAGGCAGGGTCGAAGCCTACTAGGGCCAAGGGTTTGCTTCCGAAAGGAAAGCCCGGCCCTGGTATCTAAGGCCACGAAGGAACGGGGTGGGTTTTTAGTCAGTAAGAGTCTGACACTATCTCCCGCTCCGCCCAAGGGCGGGAGATGTCATTGGATGATTTTACCTACCATAAAAAAAAAACCCTTGACAACTGATGCCATAATTCCTCAGGGGTCTGTTCTTTCTGCAACTCTCTTCCTGCTGCGATGCTGATGCCCGGTATATATGGGTATGATAGCACAGTTGTAGAGATACCTGCCAAGTGCTCGGGCTAGTAAGCTAATCCGGTCCGTAAGAGAGGCTATGGTAGACGACCGTGCGAATATCTCACTTCAAGCACTGTCCAAATGGTGCGAAGCCAATCTGGTGGGATTCAACTACGCCAAAACATAAGTGTGTCTGTTCACCTCCAAAAGGAGCCCGTTCACCGTGGCTCCTGTTTTTCGGAATATATGGAGTGGAGTGCACCAACCGCCTTCAGCTCTTGAACCTTGGTCACTCCGTGATAGATACCCTTACAAACCCACTACTGATGCTGCATGATGACCATTCAGGACTCTGCTAACCAGTTGAGAGTGTTTTTTGGAGCTACGGGCAAACACCCGATCTATTTGTTTTTTGTAATATTTCTTAATTGTGAAAATTTTCTCATCGGTAGCAAGAAAAGTTTTCCATCAGTGCAACTTGTCCGTTGATTGCAAAGAGTTTGATCTTTTCACTCTCTTTTATATAAGCGACTCGTTTAAGATGATGACTTTATGATGAGTAAGAACCTCATGATCAAAGAGTATAATAATTATATAGGGGAGCTCATAATACGCGATAGCGATCTAGCGGGTGGGCATTTTATCTACGAAAAAGATTTTTTGTTCGTTCAGAGATTTTAATTCTGGCCCCCCCTTATTTCACTGACTGTTGAGTTCTCACAACACACGGCCGGACTGGATCATTTATGATCGTGAACAAAAGAAGTGTACAGTTGGTGTAGCTATCTATGGTACGATAAACAAATCTACGACTGATACCAAACCGCAGCAGCGTTTAAAAACATTGTATGTTAAAAAATAATAGTGTTATTTGTAAGTAATAAAAAAAAAAACGGATATTTGAAAATAAAACTCGGGATTTTAAATCATTAAAAATATGCCACCTATTGGCCCAGTGACCCACAGAAACTGCCGGATCTTCTGGTTTTCTTTGTAAATAAAGGTATAGACAGCTTCCATACCACTATTGCATCCAGTCTAGATGGATCGTCGGATCATAACCCAGCAATTCCGACTGTTAGCACTAGCCAGCTTACTCATGAAGCAACTGAATCTCTGACAAACTCTCGGACAGACTGGGACGGTTTCAAGGCCTACCTAAATAAAAACTCACTTCTAATATACCGCTAAAAAATCAAAGTGACGTGGATGACGCCTGCAGATACGTTACTAATGCCATTCAAGTAACTCCTTGGTTCAACACACCTTCTCGACCCAGAAGTCAGACCCTCGAGTTGCATCCACCAAACAATAGGCAGAAGATCCTAGAAAAACGGCGACTTAGAAGAATCTGCCATCAATCCCGTCATCCATTTGATAAACTCGTTTATAACAAGGCAGCTAAGGAACTAAAGACATAGTCATAGTCCGCGAGTCTACCAACTCAACCTTCAATTGACAGCACACCTACAAATGTTGTCACCTAAAGAAGCTGGCGTAAACTCGCTCTGGAAGGCAACAAAAAACCTGGATAAGCCTTAACAATCATACCCTCCAATTAGATCACAAGACTCCTGGGCAAGAACAGACTTGGAAAAAGCTGAAACATTTGCAAAGCACCTTTATGCTGTCTTTAAACCCAATGAAAGCATGGATGATGAGCATGAAATTGACATGATACTAAAACAAGACATACAGATGTGTCTACCCATTAAACCATAGATATCCGGAGATATGCCTTCATTGCAAAGTAATAAGAAATCCTTGCGCAACCGCTTATCTCCCACCAAAATAATTACAACATTCACAAATAGTGTATTTACGACACACACTCAAAATTTGTACACGCACACTAAGAAGAAAGCAGCTACACTAAATCAATTTCTAATAGCACACATAAATAGAATGGGCGGGGCATTCGCTTGTAAGCACGGAAACATTCAATGCACACGCAGGCAATTAGAGCATCGAACCGATTGTCGATAATTGTTATCGATATTTAATTTCAGCATATTCTTGTAATATAATTACTTCGTCTAATTTTCTTTAAATAATTTCTTTTTTATATACTTATCCGAAAAGTGAGTAATGATTATAAAATAAAATAGGAATTAGTTTTTTTATATCGTATTACCGGTTAAAGGGAACGTTCTCTGTTAAATATCATGCTGTTATTATTAAACAATATATTACTTAATCTTAACTATATGATTTTAATCTTATGTGACTACCTACATTCAGAGTTGGTTTAAACATTTAGGTAAATTTTATACACGTATTCAAACTCGCTAGCGTTAACATAAATTTCTATGGAATCAAAATAGCGTCATCTAGCAAACTCGTTTTCATTTTAAACAAATTGTAGGTAGTTGATGCTGACAGGATCGAATTCGTTATGATGAAATAACTCACACTAACTACTCAAAATAAATACATCTAACAAAAAAATACTGGTCAAGTGTGAATCCGACTCGCGCACCAATGATTCCGTATAAATTTACCTATGTAAATGGTTCAATTCCAAAATTTCTCAAAGACTTTTCCGAATCGCAAAAAAAGATATTTTTTTCATCACAAATCTTTGCTGGAAGTGAGTTACACAGTCGTACTGCATAAAAACAGAAGGAGTTGGAATAGAAATTATATTATTATAAGTTGGAGAATTATATTCAAGATAAAAATGCTTGGATCAATGCTGGTCCAGCTCCACTACAACTAGGGCGTACGAAAACACCAAATACCCAGATTTAAAAAAATAATGATTTAATAGTTTTGCATAGCGAACATAAAATATTGTAACTTTTGACCAAAAATAAATAACTGTATAAAATTATACTTGTTTATCGTGCTACTTATCATATTGTACTATAATTTTTGATCATCTCAATCTTTAGATATAATGTCAATTTAAGTTCACGGGTATTGAAATAACAATACCTTAATTTCGTTCAAACAACATTCATTCAATCACTAATTTAACTCTTACTATACATGTAATACGACAATATTCATAGAAATGTAAAAAAATATATTGAACTGCGAATAATACGCATATCGATAAAATCAGCCTCACGCACTCGATTGCACCTCTCTAAATCTTGAACGGTCATTGCGGTCATTGCGTTCGGGAAGATTCGGGCTAGTTCGGTCTAGTTCGTGTCGTTCCGAACTTGAGTTCGTGAAATATTTAAAAATTGATTTAAAATATAAAACAGTGACTTAATTGTTTAATTACCGGTGGCAGGATACGCCATTTGTCTTCAGGTTGATGATATGTGACCTATTTTTGCATATAATTACTGCACAACTCGGCATTTTGGTTTTTTACGCATTAGTAGTACCCTGTACGCAATTGCAAAGCGAATGAATGAAGCGTACAGCCGTTGTTCGATTATAAGGGTCGTTTGCCCAGATCGAGGCGCCACGTGCCACGCCCCCAAGGCATATCCCTCGATATCCGTGCATTAAACCAACATCACCAAAAGAGACAGCAAGAGAAATCAGACTTCTGGATTCTAGAAAAGGCCCGGGATTTGACCTGATAACACCGACTGTACTTAAGAATCTTCCTAGAAAATGCATTGCTTTCTTAGGATGTTTGCTTAACGCAATCTTCCGAACATCTCACTTTCCTGATCTTTTTAGGTAAACCAGAACATGAAGCGTCGTCCTATCGCCCTATAAGCTTAACGCCTGTACTCTCCAAACTGTGGGAAAGGATATTTCTAAATCGGCTGAAACCATGCATAGACAATAATGATGTTGTCCCGCTCACCAATTTGGCTTTCGGAAATCACACTCAACAACGGAACAGGTTCATCGCGTATACCAAACAGGCAGACAAGCTCTTGAATGCAAAAAGTATTGCTTAGGAGTATTCCTTGATGTACAGCAAGCTTTTGACCGTGTCTGGCACAAAGGATTACTAAGTAAAGTAAAGGAAAAGCTCAAACCCACTCTATGTTTTTACTCATCCAGTCATACTTAGCTGATCGTTTCTTTCAAGTGAAACAGGGCGAAGCACGATCAAGATTGTATGAAGTGGAAACTGGAGTACCACAGGGATCAATTCTTGGCCCAGTGCTGTATAATATATTTATATCGGATCTGCCCACAATCGATGGCATAACTTACGGTGAAGATATAGCATACTTATCTGTTGACCACAACCCTGAAGTAGGTAGCTAGCAAAAGACTACAGAAACAGCTTGATGAGACGCACAAATGGCTGTTTAAGTGGCGGATACGCGCCAGTGCCACAAAGTCTAAACACATCACGTTTACGCTTAGACAAGGAAACACCCCTCCTGTGAGACTGGGATCAGAAACCCTTCCACACACAGATTGTGTGAAAGAGAGATTAAAAAAAAAAATGCCTACAAACCAGCTTTTCGATTTTCGGGTTAACCGGTTTGCATTCACTTGTTTAGGTTCAGCTATTTATTATCCTAAATATAAATTTGTTTTTAAAAAATATCCAATTATTATTCTACATGAAAAATTGTTTTAAATATTTTTTTTTTTTTTATTGTTTTACACAATGTTTAAAACTTGTTTTAATCTGGTTTTATAAATGTGTGATAAATAACATGGTTTAAATTCAAACCATTTAAAACACTGTTTTAAAACAACATGTTTTATTCATGCCAACCCAGTAAAAAAGTAAGCATGGAGTTTCTTGCCGGTTCTTCTCCATAAGAAACACACAATTGGAACCATGCACTAGCCTTTGACGTTGCCATAAGTACCCATCTAGGCTTATGTGAAATAAACACTTTTGAGTATGTTTCATTTCAGCTGGATAGTCAGAATAAGGTTTCATCTTTACTGTAATAGGCAATATTATAAAAAGCTAATTAATACATTACCTTCAGGTTGGTTTTTCAACTGTTCTTCAACATCATTCAAAACTTGATCAATGATTTTTAGAACTTTGGAGTACTCTTCTTCATTAGTTATAATTTCATGTTTACGGTCTTGTATTTCAGCTTTGTATAGTAATATTGATTTAGCTTTTGGGTTTTCCTCAGCTAGCTTTCTTAAATTTGAAGAATTACCTATGTCTCCACCTACAAACAATGAACCCATAATATACAATTACATTTGGGCATGGAAAACGGTTACTCCCATAAAAATACAGAACCCACTAAAGAAACAACACATTTTTTAATGACACAATAAACTACCTTTGTGCTTTAAAGCAACTAATGACCTCTAAAAATAAAGCAATTTTAATTAAAATTTTAAATTAACACACCTACTTACTTTTAAGTATTTCTCGCACTGGCAAAATAAATGGCAGTTTGGGAGTACCACTCAAATGGGGGTGAAAAAATGAACCAACTGTAATCAATCCTGCTGGTAGTGCTTCTAACACCTCACGAAATCTATTGATATTTTTTAGCACTTTACTCTCCGTAGACACATTTATCAATGGTGTTAATTCTAAAATAAAAAGATAACATGTAAATTTATTATTACTTTAACACTTTCAGTACCAAGAACATACAATAATAAGTTCCTGTACCCACAACCTACCTCCCGAGTCATTGTTACATGTAGTCATATTTGAATAGTATTCATGTCCAGTACCCAACTAGCAAGTCCAACTCTAAGTATATATAACATACTATGATCTTAGATTTTTTTTCAATTATTTTATGACCCGGGTCTTGGATCCTTGACATTGAAAGTTTTAATTACTTTTTTTTTTCAAAACAAACCTGGATCTAGATAAAATTCCAAATAATCCAAAATTCTTGTGGAGTCTGGTATCACTTCATTTTTAACTTTTAGTACTGGTATTTCACCACGAGGGTTAATATCCAAAAACCATGCCGAATACTGCTCGCCTTTTACAACATCCACCAGCAAAGGCTCAAAATCAATATTCTTTTCATAAAGAGCCATCAGGACCTACAAAAATTACATAAAAATTCAGGCTATGTTATCACTGATTATAGATACCTAAATACACAAATATTATGAATAAACTTAATTTGGTGTACTGTAAATTATGTTCAATCTATCTATTGATTGAAAATGATTAGCTGTCTATAATTTTTTTCTGTTTTTCTATTGAAGATCGGTGAAACGATTATCAAAAAGTAATAAGAAATGGGTCATTATATGTTCGCAATATTTACTTTGTAAAAATAAAGTATACTTACTATGATATTGAGTACTCAAATGGAGTTTTGCAAAATTCACAAAAGTTATAAAATTATTATGGAATTCAACCACTATCTTACCTTTTGTGAGTAAAAGCTGTAATAGTTACAGTAGAGGTAAATGTTTGTCGATTTTTTACCGGCATTAGCATTCGTATTGAATGTTGGTATTGGTAGTTTCTCCATATATTTTTGTACATAATGCATTTTTCTAAGTAATAGACGACAAAACGAACACTAATCTAATCCAGATAAATAATACTACTACATTTAGCTACACAATTCTTCAAACTTCTACGCGGTTTTTTCGCTTTCAAGAATAGCTACCAACATCACAATACTAAAATCAGCTGACTGACAGTAGAAAAACAAAGTATCCGCCGGAAATTTGTTTTTTTTTTTCAATGTTTAAGGCTTAGGTACAAAGTTCTTTAACCCACGTCTTTTCTGTGAATTTATTTGCTTACCATTAGAATATGAATGAAAACATTCTAAAATTTTTGAAGTATTTAACCACTGATCAATACTATCCATATCATACTAGCATGCTGAATAAGCAAAGCTGTTCAGACGCGCTAAAAGCACGCACCCTTCCACCCGCGCCGCAGGTAGCGCATGCTACGAGTACATGCCTATAAATCGCACGACCGTCGTTTTACGAACATACTTAAAATTAGCATGCTCATTATTTAGCAATGTTTCCACACACATGCTACGAAGTGGCAAAAATTGCTCAATAGTGGCACATGCTTTTGTGCTAGTAATAAGCATGTGTAATTGTACCTTAATGACGATCTATCTGTAGGTACCTTAATACAACATCAAAAATCGGAGATTTAGGCACTGTCCGCACAGCGATATTTCACCGCAAGGTTTTTTTTCCGTTATCCTGTAACACATTGAATCTTACTTATGCGATAAAAAAACCGCGCGAAAAAAAACCTGTGATTTCATACAGATTTGACGCGATGCGGTGCGAAACTAAATCCGCGCGAATGTTTTGTGCAGTATATAGTTTATATGGTTCGCACTGCGAAATAAAATTCGCGCGATCTGCTCAGTTCTTGATATTTTGTGTAAAAAAAAACTGGGCAAGTGCGAGTCGCACTCGGATACAGAGGGTTCCGTACAAACAACGAGTATGTAAGAAGTTCAATTACCGAAACGAATCTCATTTTTTTTTTGGGACGGATCTAAAAATTACAGTTTTCAGATTTGTCCCAATACTTGTTCTATAAGACCTTGCTTCGTGCCAAATTTCAGGGTTCTAGGTCGATGGGAGGTACCTACCCTATGAATTTTGGTTCCCTTGAGAGTGTCGAAATATACCTTTTTGCGCCAAAAATGGTCGTATCTTCTTTTTTTCGTTAAATTAGAAGTTTTAGTTTATCCTCAGCTTCAAGGGATTTTTTTTTTTTTTTTTTTTTAAGGTATTGAAGACATGAGTATATGGTTCTAATTTCAACTCGATACCTCCACGAGTTCCCGAGATAAAAGACAGACAGACGGACATCAAACTGATCCTATAAGGGTTTTATTTTTATTTTGGAGGTACGGAACCCTAAAAAACCATTCATGGTCTCAATCACAGAATGCCGTAAATGGGTGAATCCAATGTTCATAACATCTTTTTAAAAATTAAATTTTTTGTTCAATTGTCCATTCTAGACGTGCGTCTCAGCCGGGACCTAAGGCCGGGACCATGGGGATGACAGTACAGTACTTTGAAGTCAAGAAAAGAAAATGTATGGAAAGTGGTGCTATCTAGCGGGGAAGACGTGCCAACTAAGGCAAAAACATTTCATTTATATTACTAGATGTCGCCATATATGACCTCTGTCTTAAAATTTAATTTTTTTAGTAATTTGTGAAATGTAAATTAATAATAGAAAGTAAAAATTAATTTTAAATTTTTTCGATTCGTCCTCGGTCTTTAAAAGTCTATAACATTTTTTATATAAATACTTAATACTTATTTTTCCAATGGCAACACTGATAATAGATAATACCATAATACGGGTAGGTAAAACTTTTCAAAGTTTTCATTCAATTTATTTTGAATTATTTCGAGGACGTTCGTTGTGTGTGCCGTGAGTTTTCCGAGTTTTCTGTTCGATTTATCTGTCTTTTATTGACCATTGCGTGTTTCCTGGACCCCGAGAGTGCTTCTTACATAGTTAATTGGCTTTTCGTAAACTGATACCGACGAATACACTTATTTCGCTTGACCCTGGCATCGTTTTATGGACTTCGACGTGTATGTTTATTTTGATCAAATTTACGATGGCGAGAATACCGAAAAACCCTCGCACTCATTGCTATTTTGGATGTGAAGAGCCATTATTATGGAGATTGTAAGAGATTTTATTTGAAAATTGTAATAGTGAAAATATATCACAATAAAAAGCATAAAAGTGGTTTAATTTCAATACATTAGAGACGTTAAATAATTATCTGTATAAATTGTCAAGAGCTGTAATTAATAAAATAATCTATTTCAATTTCCGTTGTTTTATTTCCCTTTATATTGATATATCCTTATCATATCCGTGTAAAAAATGTACTAAGGTGAAAAACCATATGGTTTTTCGCCTTGGTACATTTTTGACATGGAAAAATGCGTTCTATGCAAGTTCACCAATATACCTATAGGTGTGTACGTAGATGGCGCCTACATAGCTATATCTATACATATCATACTTTCGCAGACACTAGCGCCAACTAGCGGGAAGGGCGAGTAGTTAAAAATAAAACTGATCTGTCAGTGGCTCATCTATACCCTTATTATATGTATTATCTATGGCCGGGACCAGCATTGAAGTGTCAAAAATCGTACGAATTTTTATTCGCAATGCCTACTATTGCAATTCCGAACGCAGAATATAATCCGCGAGAATAAAAACCTCACGGTGAAATACCGCTGTGCGGACAGGCCCTTAGTCATTTTATGGTGATTTAGATTATGTTTGGCTACACGGTGCGGTGGCTGAGGCGGTGGCGTAGCGAGAATTTATTTATTTAATTATGTGGACTAGCTTGGCTTGGCTAGAAAATTACTAAACGAATGAGAAACCGCAATCGTTGTGCGTCAATTTAATTGATTTTGATTGATGGATTTCTTTGATCTCCTCAAAGTATTAACAAATTAAAGACTTAAATAATTTAAGTCTTTTGAATTACCACAACTTATTCGTTCAGTCAGAGAATTAATAAAATAAATAGAAAAGAAAAGTTTACAAATGTGTACTATAATCCACAGTAAATAAAAAAATCTATGAAGCTGACTGCTGGCAAAGGCTGGCAACAACGAATTCGTTGTTGCCATTGTTGGTGGCTTGCTTGATTAAACGTAGTGCTTATATTCTCTTTGGCTTGATTCTTGAACTTCATGTGAATGATCAGTTTGATTGTTTCGTGTTATTTTTATTATTTTTGAATAATGTTAGAATTTCATACATATTAATGTTCTTTTAGATATAAATACTATGCTTGTAATTACGAGTAGGCTTAGTATTGATACTTAGTCTCAAAATAAATTCATCTAACAAACATTGAACTGAAAATGGAGGTCTCCAACAACACCGACGCCGTCAACCTTGGCGTTGGCGAAGTAGAAGCAGAAATTGGCGAGGAATTAAAACAATTAGAGGAAGGAAAAGATTTTGATACACGTAGTGAAGTGACTAGTACATCTTCAAGCGAATCGAGTACACCAAGTATTAGTTCAGTTAGCACTAAATCCAAAGAGAGACGCGCAAATCGTAAACGAACTAAGTCGTCCAGCCATTCACCTGAACAAAATAAACGACGATGCATTACAACTAGTAGCAGTAAAGCAAAGACATACGATTACATGACCAAGTTGAATTATCTATTCAGAGACACCCGTTTCTTCTTGATAAAATCTAATAACGCCGAAAATATAACACTGTCGAAAGCGAAAGGTGTGTGGTCTACATTGCCCCAAAATGAAGCTAATTTGAACCAAGCTTATAGGGAATCCAGAAATGTGCTATTAATATTTTCTGTTAAGGAAAGTGGAAAATTTGCTGGTTTCGCACGTTTAGGCAGTGAATCTCGTCGAGATGTTGCCCCTATATCATGGGTGCTTCCTCCTGGTCTGTCTGCCAAGGTTTTAGATGGTGTCTTCAAAGTGGATTGGATTTGTCGAAAAGAATTACCATTTAGTAGCACCCTTCACTTATATAATCCATGGAATGAAGGAAAGCCAGTCAAAATTGGAAGGGATGGTCAAGAAATAGAGCCTAAAGTTGCTGAAGAACTATGTAGACTCTTTGCAGAAGATGAAGGTATAGAAATGACTCCAATACTTAGGAAATCCAAGGAAGCATCCAAAAAAGGCTACTTAAAAAGTGGTGGCAACTACAGAACATACCGTGCTCCATTGTCATCTAGAGGATCAAACTTTAGGAATCGCTTAAACACATCTTCTAGGAGTAGGAGGAAGATGTTTATGTCTCCTAGGAGTCGAATTTCCTCAAGTTCATACAAGCGCCGCTCTCCATCACCATACGTGAGAGAACGTTTACCAATTTGGTTTGGACGGAACCGTGAGAGTTATAACAGTGGTAGCTCTGCAGCCGAAGCTTATGTAGCTGAATATATGCGATCAATGCATCATCAGTTGCCACCGTTGCCTTATGTACCTCCACCAGGGTTTAGTGGTGCACTTGCAAATTATGATGGAATACCCCCACCACCACCACCGCCTCCTCCGCGGTACTACGATTTAGCTGACTATCATCGTTCTGTGTTGGTTTATGATAAACGGTCTTATGAACGTTCAGTGGATGAGTTTCTGTGGCGTACTTCAGATCGCTCTCGTGCTCGTAGTCGCGAACGTGAATCGCATAGATCATACCGCGATCGACGATGAAACTGTATCAACCCCTAATGTATTGATATGATATCTGATAATTGCTAATAAAAAAATTGTGTTTGAACTTTGAACTTTATTGATGAGTAAAGTAATCTTGAGTGTTGTGGTGAACTATGATAATGAGTTTGAACTATACTGGTATTAATTTGGACTGTTTCAAAAAATTATAGGTAAATGAAATGGGACTACTGAAAAATAGGAGTGGAGTTATACCTACATGTAATATAAGAAATCTCTATTTACAGGGTATATGATGGAAAATAGTGATGAGTGTTGTTTTCTAAACTATTTTTCTCAGTGTTGAAAGTGTAACATTAGCCAAATAATAATAATTACTATGTAGTTGTGAACTACATGTATTCTTGGGTAATGTTACAGATTAATAAATTAAGCGCCTTAGTTATTATAACTAATTTTGTACAACTTGAAATGGTTGTGTAAATAACTGTGATATGATATTTCCACCTATTTTATCTGTTATACTATATTATACAATATTGCCGTGCCTTCTTTGGCAAATACATATCAACCAAAGAAATAGATTCCAAATTTGAATTTTAATATATTTAATGGATGTATTATTCTTATGTTTTGAGTTTGTCCAGCATCAAATTAATCATCATACCTATTAATTTTTTATTATTTTTAAATGAAACCAATTATTGTATATTTGGCTTACTGTTTGATACTATTGGATTGATTAGTTTTCTAATGATTTTCCACACCCAGTTTATAAGGTATGTAGGCGATTGCTACATTTGACACAAGCAAATATGCTTCATGTGAGGCGCAACATACTAGATTCACTGAGTAGGTAGTCCATTAAGGTTGCACACCCCATAATGATTGAATTAAGATTCTATAAAAACCTTTATTTTGGCATTTTAAAAGTCTCATAAAATTTGTCCGCTTCTTAGATATTCAAGATGAAAGGTCACAAAGATTACTTTTCCTTAAATTTCTCACTTCTTATGGTTCCAATAATAATATCATGCCTAAAGTTTTCTACCTATTTTGTATCAAACAGGTTTTGTTCACCAAGTTCTGAAAATTCAGGGAAAATCATGGAAAAGTCAGGGAAGCTTAAGGTGATCAGGGAAAGTCAATAAAATCGAGGGCACACCTGGGATCAAAGGGAAAAGGGAGACCACTGTTTGCTTTCCAAAATTTCCTAGTGTTTGTAAAATAAGAGATATAATTTAATTCATGTTCGCCCTACTGCTCCAGATCTAGACTATTGAATGTTTTTTCCTAAATTTGGAGTGACTCACAATATGACATTGTCTTTTGTCATGATTAGATACCCGTGTTAAGGTTATATAGAAAAAGAATAGTTTCGCTTCCGTCCTTATTTATTAGGGTTCTGTAACCTCAGTTGGCGTCCGTCTGTCTAGACCTTTTTTCTCAGGAACGCGTAAATAGATCAAGTTGAAATTAATATTAAAGACTCAGGTCTGCTATCCCTTGGAGCGCTGAAAAATTCAAACTTAAGTCAACGTAATCTAAAGCTCGGGATAGTACGTGGCAGATGAGTGGAACTCGGTGTTATGATTACGCGCAGCCCCCGCTTCGATTGAGACCCGAAAATCATACAGCAAGCGGCAAATAAGCCGAACCAAAATGGCCATTGTTGCTATGGTTACTAGCAGCCCCTCGCTTTGCCGCACTTGGATTGAGATCCGAAAATCTGTGTTACTATTTTATCACAAGTTATATGCCGCATACTGTGCGTGATTTTTTTAAGGGTTGAAATCATCTAATGACTTCTCCCGCTTTGGGCGGAGTGAGACGTGCGTGAGACGACGCGGGTAATTAGACTTTTAGTGACTAGAACCACACCTGTGACCTTTAGTTGCCCTTTGCGTTCTAGGACTATGGGTTTCCTTTTCAGAAAATCCTCGCGGTCTTAGCCAGTGGGCATCGGCCCTACAACCCTGCAGGCCCTACGCTTTGCTGACATCTCTTTGAGGAGCGCGTGGATCACCACGCACTGTCGCTGACTTGGCTCGGTTCGGTCGATTACCGGACGGCGAGTTACCCATTGCTCGGCGTCCGCAAGCCCGCGTCTACCGTGGCTGGTAGTCGTGGGGTCGGAATCTCGGCGGCTGGGGCGTGAGAACGTTCGTTTCCTCATAGGTACTTCTAACACAGACTATGGATTTTTATCTATCTACATATCTTGCTAAAAGGTTGTGTATAATATGCGGCAAATAAGTTGACCATTTACTATGGTTACGCGGAGCCACTTCGATTGAGGCCCGAAAATCGGTTACTGCGCATTCAAGGTCGACCATCATAATGGTTCAACTTGGGTGACGAGGATTACCTATAACCGATTTTCGGGTCTCAATCTAAATCTAATCTAATCAATGGGAGGCTGCGCGTAACCGTAGCAAATGGTTCAACTTATTTGCCGCGTACTATAACGGTTAGGTTTATACCTACTGTGTAACAATATAATACAAAATCTAACACGTGCGCCCACCTCCTTCGCTAGCATTACTGCTTCGCAGAAGGAGGCGACCGCCTGTCATTCCTCGCTCCGGACTATAGCCTGGACCAGTGCCCAGCTCAAGAGGCCGCTGCCGCCGATTGCCTCCACTAGGACACGGCGATGCTCCACCCAAGCGGGGTACACCTCCACCATATGCTTCACCGTGTCCTCAGGGCGGTCATCATAATAGTGACACCCGGGCGTTTCTTCCGCTTGAATCCGATGCAGGAAACTCCCGAACTTGCCATGTCCGGTGAGAACCTGCGTCATGCGAAAGGTGAGGACGCCGTGTTGCTGCTCCAGCCAATCCTTAAAGAGAGGTTTTATACCGCCGTGATTATGGCGTGCCCATTGCAGTGCCGCGTACCTACTTTAGGTACCACCTGCTGTAACGCAGTTAAGGTAGGTAACATGAAAGGAACATTACACATAAGTGCGGTCGCATCGCGCACACGAACCGAGTGTGTACCTCTCTCTAGTTATAAACAACCGATTTAAAACGTTTTAAACAAAATGTTGCCGGTTTTAAACCCCGAATAAATCGTTATATATGGTTGAAAACTAGTCTACAAAATGTGCATGTGTATGTAGTGAAAAGTACGCGAGCTGGTAATGTTGCGTCGCGTCACGTGTATAGATGTAAAACAACCGATTTAAAACGTTTTATACAAAATGTTTTCGGTTTTAAACCCCAAATAAATCGTTTTAAACGGTTGAAAACTCATCTACAAAATGTGCATGTGTGTGTAAGTAGTGTACGTTGCGTCGTGTCACGCCTCACGTGTGGCAACGTCAGCGAGAGTGCGTTTGGTTTTAAACCAAATAAAATTTTTATGTACATTGACTGAAAACAATGAAAAAATAATTCTTTACCTACCTATGTTGGTAGGTAAAGAATTATATATTTTATAACTTAGGTAGGTACCTAATAGGTTTTTACGCATTATGGTTGGACGCTTCATCGCTAGAACTAAACCCGCTAAGTATATCAATTCAATATCGGTTCACATTAAAAAAAATCTTTACACAGTTCATAGATATTCCGTTATATCCTTACCTCATTAAAGTCAAGAAAATCTAGTTATAATTATGAAAAACAAATAATAGTCATCAACATTTACCGTTTCAAATCGAAAAAAATGGTTTCGTTAAAAACCATTTTTGTTTAATTGGTTTTAAACCGGCCTTACATCTATAGTTGAAATGCTCTATTCGCGCGCATAGTGTGCACGGTTTGCGCGCGTCAGGCGTCCACACTATGTGAATGCTGTTACATTACAAGATATATTGGGACAACGTGGACGGTGTGTGCGCATATTTTGACACTCGCTAGAAAATCAAAACCAGGTACGAAGAAGAACAGAAGTAGGTACTACCTCACGTTGACCTAGAATCCTGGAATTTAGCAAGTGTCACTGTAGAAGTCAAGTCTTTTACTTGACTTCTACAGTGACAGTAAAGGAATACATCTATAAACTGAAAAATAATTACTTTTTTGCGATTCGGCAAAATATTAGGGAATCGAACTATTTAGGTCTAGTTAAGTTTGTACCGAACCTTCAGAGTGCAAGTCCGACTCTCATTTGACCTGGCGTGCTATTCTCTCAGAAAACAGCCTTGAACGCAGCGCTGCCGTAGCGAGGAACATCCAAATAGTATACATTGGATTGTTAACCTAATGTATGTGCCTACCAGTGCCTACTATACATTGTAACTATAGTTGTAGCTTAAGGCTGTTTTCTTAGAGAAAAGCACTGCAGTTTTCTTTACACGACGTGTGTTCGATTTAGGAACTAGTTTGAGAAACTTGAAAGTGGTTATTTTTATAAGTAAGGGGATAGGGAGACATCCTACCCTGCCGGCAATACAGTTTTTAACCGACTTCGAAAAGAAGGAGGTTCCATGTTCGGCTGTATATATATTTTTTTTATGTATGTTCACCGATATCTCAGTCAATTTGTGGACCGATTTCGAAAATTTTGGTTTTGGTTGAAAGATTATACTCCCGACTTGGCCCCATAGAAATATTCTTTTGATCTGATCATGAACTTCGAAGATATAGAACAGAACTCTTCAAAAAATCATAGCAGAACTGTCGTAACAAGAAAAATTGTTTTGTTCATACATCTAGTTGGTGACTGACTGAAGGAAGAAAGGGAGGGAATACATAGAACTGATCTAATGATGAAGCCGGAAGGTAGGTAAGAACCGGAATTCTGTAATAAATCCGTATATCCTAGTCGTGTTTGGTATCATTAGAATTGTCATGATGATTTGATGATGGAACCGAATGGCAGAAGGTATCTATTTAAGTTTGGCTGAGGGGTACTACAACTAAAAACTGTGAAATAAAAAACTATTTACAAAAAAATATACAACAGACTTCAATGTAAGAAAAAAAAACACAAAAGTGCAAAATAACTTTCGGAAGTCGGTGTTTAATAACGAAGAGACTAAACTATTATAGAAATGTCGACTTCCGAAATTAAAGTTATTTTGCACTTTTTTGTTTTTTTTTACATTGAAGTCGGTTATATTTTTTTTGTAAAAAGTTTTTTTCTTTAATATAGGTAGGTACTTATTCTTTGATATAGGTATGAAAAGTAATTCACCATATTATATAAAACGAAGTATAACCGAAAACAATCTAGTGCTTGCAATCCGGCGTAATTTTTTAGTCCGGCCGGATCCGCTCGGATCCCCATGGATCCGGCAGGGTTGATCAAATCAGGATAATTTTCACTTTTCGGTTCAAAATGGGCTGTTAGTAAATTAATCAATTGTTATAGTAGGTACTTGATTTCGGTTCTTACATCGAAGCAAACTCTACAGGCTGCCAAAAAATTGGGGATCTTAGCTGAGGTGAGACGGTAGATACCGATTCACGCTGGAACAGCTGCTCAACCTATAACAAGCGCAAGTTCGACCGTGTATAGAGTACCAATCTCATCTTTGGTTTTTATTTCACATGGGCACTTATAAAACGTCAGAAGCTAGTGCACGGTTCCAAATTGGTCGTTTCCTATGTAGAAGAACCGGCAAGAAACTCCATGGTTACTTAATCTTTAAAAAAAATTGTTTGTCATACAATACTTCCAAATTACAGTATTAAAATTATTTAAGGACAGTGTAGACCAGTCAATATTGTACCCAAAAGCAAAATAAAAATAATCATCAATCAGTCGAACGAACTGTAAATTATAAATAGAACAACATTTTTTGATGATGAAAAATGAAAAATTTTCAGATTTTTTCACAGTGTAATTTTATTGTTCAGATTCAGTAAGAGCCGAAACACATAATCGCGTTGTGTCGCCGAGCCGCGCGGTAACCCGACGCGTTTTTGAGCGTTGCGTTTAAGAGTGTTCTGTAGGGTAACCACTTTATCGTGATTTTTTAGAGTGGATCTTCGATGAAACATGTACTGGACTACTGTTTCTAAAACGGCCTGACAAATATCACAATAAATAAATGTGGGGTGATATTTGAAGTCACTATGGTCCAATAATAGCCAAAATTAGCACGCAAAAATGGCGCACAGCGCGTTCAAAAATTGTTCAAATAACCAGCGCAATGTTCAAATTTCGGAAGGAACACCTATCTTTTTTCGATAATTTTACACTAACATTTGCTAATTTTCATAATAAAAATATAACTAATTATGCGATTTAAATAATTGCTTAGAAACAAACTGCATCATTGTCACCAAGTATGACGTCATAACGCTGGAATTTGATTCGCGTTGCACACCGCAAAATTCTGCGTTGCGTCGGGCGGCACCGCCGATTTTAGCGTTGCGGCTACGCAACGCGGTTATGTGTTTCGGCCCTAACTGAATCGATTCCAATAATTTTTACACCATGTTATATTTTTACCATAAATATTTGAAAACAAGTCACAAGTTGGACACCACTGACACTAAGTACAAAACAGGTCACGGCAAGTCATAACGGGCATTAGGGGCGATGTATAGCCGATGCAGTACCCAAGTCCGGTCTACACTGGGCATCACTGACAGCTTCAATGTGGCGGAGGAGAAAGAGTTCACATCGGCGTCGGGTGATCGGGTCGAAGATAGCCTATGGAATTTCGAGGAACACTTTCGACGTCTGGCTCCCAAACTAAATCGGACCGGGGCTGCCCTCAAGCGGCTCCTACCGAATCTAAAAAAGCGGGAACCCCCGTCCAGACGCTTTGCATCTCAAAACAGTTGAGAGTATTAGGATTAATGATATTTTTTAGTCACAGCGTCGATTGGAATCTATCAGGTTACGTAAGAAAATGTTTTTTTTTAAGGAAAATGTTTGTGCAATAATTTTCTACAACTTTAGAAGAGGCCTGACACGGCTTCAGTGTTTTGAAGAGCTAACATCTGTGTTCAGTGATGAAACCCCACGTCTGCGGACTGTCGAACGCTGATATTTAGAATTCCAGCGTGGACATACTAGTGTTAGTGACAAATCTCACGAAGGACGCCCAAAATCCGCCTTTACTGAAGATAACAACATTGCTGTGAGACAACTAATTCTCGAAGATCGTCATGTGACGTATCGAGAGATAGAGGCTCTGTTAGGCATCTCAGGGACAACCATTCAGAAGATCTAGCATGAAGCGCTTGGTGTGAGACAGCTAGTTAGCCGTTGGATACCGCATCTGCTTTCCGACGATCACAAGGCGGCCCGCGTCTGATGGTGTAAGAAAACTCTGCAAAGGTTCAACCGAGGTGAGTCACGTCTACGACATCATCAGTGGTGACAAATCTTGGACCTATGCCTTTTTTATGGTAGTTAAAATCATCCAATGACAGTGGGGCGGGAAATAGTGTCAGACTCTTACTGACTAAAAACCTACCCTGTTCCATTCATTGCCAATTTCACAAAACCTTTGGCCCCAGTAGGCTTCGGCCCTGCTGGGCCCCTAAAGTTTGCTGACAACTCCTTGAGGCGCGCGGGAACAGTGCGCGCCGTAGAAGACTTGAGCTCGGACCGGTCTGTTACCGGACGGACGGACAGCGAGCTACCCATTGCCCGCCATCCGCGGGCCCGCGCCTACGGTGGCCAGAAATCGGGATCGGAATGCCGGCGGCGGCGGTGGCATGTGCGCCGTTGCCTAAGGGTAGTCCTAGTACCGATCCTTGCGGCAACGCCGCACGACATCTCTCGACGTTTCCACTCTCCCTGGTGACCTGGGTAGATGATATACCTCTCCGACAAGTAGGCCTCAATTATCGTGCACCCGGTGGTACCGGAGTGCCGTTCCAATGCTACTCCAGTGGTACTATTCTCTAAGAAAACACAGCGCTGCCTCAACGACGAACACCCAAATATGATACATTGGATTGTCAACCTAAAACACCTATACATTAGATTGTTCATTCAATGTATCCTATTTGGATGTTCGACGTTGCGGCAGCGCTGAGTTTTCTTAGAGAATAGCACCACTGGGCAGGGCTCTTACGTGATTACGATTCAATTAAAATATATCTTTCTTCAGATATTTTGGAAACACAGATATCTTGTGGAGATTATCTCTTAGGCTTCTATAGAAATCAAAACATTAATTTGTGTAAAACTAAAAAATCTACATTTTACGTGAACTTTGGCCCTCCACAATGCAGTGGTGCTATTCTCTAAGAAAACGCAGCGCTGCCTCAACGACGAACACCCAAATAGGATTGATACATTGGATTGTTAATTCAACTGAACCTATATACAGCCCTTGTACAGCCTGTTGTGCTGCTTGGGATGTATCCTTTTTGGATGTTCGTCGTTGCGGCAGCACTGCGTTTTCTTGGAGAATCACAAATACTCATACACTACTCATCAGAAAAACCGAAACACATTGCAAGTTTATGTTTTGTAAGGATTATCAGAAAAATGTGTATATTTAGGAATAGTATGTCAAATGTTGTTTAATAGTGAATAATATGAGGTTTTCAAATTCAAATTAAATCATAGGTTTCGTATTTTCTATAACAAGTCATTTTTCCCTGTTTGGAGTATGAAGGAAATTAATGAAACAACACATGTAAATGAAAAAAAAGTTAAAAACGTTCATTTTGATAACTTGTATCCCGTCGGGGAGTCGTTATTACTGCATGATACGGTTCTACATCGATCGGATGAGAGTCACGATCAAATGTTGTGGCATTCCATTCCTCTTGGATTGCATTTTGCAGCTGGCTAAGTGTTTCTAGGGTCTCTTTAGTTCATCCCATAGATATTCAATGGTCAGCAAGAAGCCCGGACGTGAATCCGTCATGTCCGGGCTTCTTGCTGGCCATTCCATAATGGATCCAGATACCAACTTCGGTAACATAATCTCGTATGACGCTCGCGGCTAGAGCCCTAGCATTGTCGTGCATGAATATATGAAACCGTTGCCAATAATGTGTATAGGCGCTGATTCCTGCCCAAACCGTCCACGAACCGCCACCCTGACCTTTTCTTCAATGCAGCATTGTGCAAAGTGTTCTCCACCTCTTCTGTAGACCTTGTTCCCTCCGTCGTTACCATACAGCATAATTTTACACTTATCAGAAAAGAGGACTTGTTCCACTTGATGTATGACCAATTTAGGTGCTCATATGCAAAGTTAAGGCGCGCTCTTCGATTTCGATGGTCTGCAGTTAATTTCAGCCTATTGGCTGGCTTGCACGGTTCCAGTCCACGTTCCTTCAACCTTCTTCTAATTATAGAGTCACTTACAGCCACCCTACGTACAACATGAAGCTGTTAAGGGGGACGTACCCCCCCCCCCCCCCTAAAGAATATACATTGATTTATTTTATATAATCTGCCACATTTGGAACATTTGTTAACCACTTGTAAAGTTGTCATTTATAAAAACTCGATTAATTAAAAGGAACTTTTGAACAAGTAAAACGCGCCGTCAAGAGGGTCACTTTGATTTTGGTGGCTTTGACGTTTCACAGCTGGCCGGAACTAAGGAAGGTGGAGCGGGCAATACGTCGCCACGCGCTTCTTTTGGTGTTGCGAACTCATTAGCACTATTATAGTAAGAATTTTGGTGGTTACTATAGTCCCCTTGGACATTTTAGTGGCTATTCCGCAAACTTACTAGTGGTAAGTTAACGTTGAAGTTTTCACTTGCTTTACAGCTTCAAAAGCTCTAAGTACAATTCATACTATTGCCATTCTCTATACTTCCAATAGCCCTCCCCTTGATCATCGGCTGGCGACGTCCTTGAAAGCTGATAAGCAATTGTTAAAATAAATCGATCATCTCGCTCAGAAGTAACCCGATTCCTGCCAGGTCCGTGAACAAACTAGTCTCCCGATAGCGTTTGTAGACTCTATGAATTACCGGCTTAGATGCAATCTTTCAGTCACAACATGCTAACTAAGTTCAGAATCCAGCCACCACATGGGCGGATTCTGCGGGCGAAGTATCGATATGATTTACAAAAAAAAATTTTAGACGACCCAAAGTCACAATAAACAAAAATAAAGAATAAATAGTTTTCAAATAAGCGCTACTTTTTAGTTTTCAAAGTTGAAATGTACTCTAAACACACATTTGTCTCAAAACAGGGAGTCATTTCATAAGGAATAAACAAAAGAAATCCTAATTTTGAATTTAGAATTCTCGCTTATCACTGTAATGGCCAAACTGCCAGCAATCATGTGATTTTTTTCATGGTATGAAAACTCTTTTGTGTTAAATTAGGGTGGAAACTATAAAACGGAAGTGTTTCGATTTTTCTGATGAGAAGTCTATATTAAAAATGTAAAAAAGTACTTCTATAGAAGCCTTGCACATTTAATCGACATTCTAAATAACGACAATTTTTTCTCAAAAACTTTAAACGGTTTTAAAAAACACTTATTTCCTAGAACAAGTTTTGTGAAATATTCGAGAAAATCTCGGAATTCGATAATTCCGTGATTTTACAGGGTTTTTTTATCTCTTTTTTCGCGTTGCCTTTCAATCAAACATCGCGTTGGATTGCTTTACATTAATCAAGGTTGACGATAGGCGAGTGGGAAAGGGCCCTCTGATAATAAACCAAGTCGGTAACTTAAAAGATGTATAATTTTCTAACATTCGTTCTGAGTCAAGGTCATACAGGAACTTGTAATGTGTTGTTGTATTGTTTCAGGTTTGCTGTGACATTTTCTGCTTAAGTCATGTCTTACTGTAGATACTATATTTTATTTATTTATTATATATTATTGCGAAGCTACAACAATTGTTTTTTTTCATTGATTGTATCACTGGCTTCCCCACACACTGACGTTGTAAGATTCTGAAAAAGCTCCACTCTTAATTAATTTCTAGTACCCACTAGTAGGTACTTTTTTTTCGGTGGGAAAATCATCCAATGACATCTCCGCGCGCTTGGGCGGGGCGGGAGATAGTGACAGACTAAAAACCGACTCCTGTTCTTTCTTTGCCTTCATTCCAGGGCCCTGGGGTACACTTTCACATTACCCGCGGGCCCAGTAGGCTTCTACCCTGCTGGGCCCCTACGGTTTGCTGATATCTCCTTGAGGCGCGCGTGGAACAGACAGGGGCGTGAGGGCCGTTGCCTCACGCGTGCAGCCTCCTCCTTGGCTAGCATTATTGCTTCGCGGAAGAAAACGACCGCCAGCCACTCCTCCTCACTTCGGACCTTGGCCTGTACCAAGGCCTGACGCGAGTGGTCGTTGCCGCCGATTGCCCCCACGAGGACACGTCGGTGCTCTTCCCAAGCGGGGCATACCTCTACCGTATGCTCCACCGTGTCCTCCGGGCGGTCCACACATTGGTGACACCCGGGCGTTGTTTCCGCACGAATCCGGTGTAGGAACTTACCGAACTGACCATTCTCGGTGAAAACCTGGTGACGCCATCAGGTCTTTTCGGCCACTACTAGTAGGTACTTAATTAGATCAATTCATCCATATTATAAATGCGAATGTAACTCTACCTGTCTATCTGTTATCTCTTGTTTGACCGCATTTGGATGAAAAATGTCACTCGGACTTTTCCGCCGGGAGTATGTTTCCTTAGGAATATTTACGACATTCTTGCGGGCGAAGCCGCTGGCAGAAGTATAGAAAAAGATAGCACACAAAATAATAACAAAATTAAATGCAGCTTGTGCCTTGACGAACGGTTGATCTAGGAAAGTATCATCTATTTGTAAATACAACCGTATGAAATAATAAACACAGAAAATAATATTTAATAATAAAGGTTGGTGTAATTAGAGATCATGTCAAGTTGTTCATGTGTGCTCTCGACTCCCGATATCAGGGATCCGTGAATGTTTAGTCCTATTATGTAACAGGACATGGAAGGCTCGCTCGTGGATATTGTAAGTAGCTAGCGCAGGCGCGAGTCCGGATGGCGCGCGGGGCAGTGGGGGTGCGGTCGCGTTAGTCTGCGCTCGGCGTCTGGAGGTGCTTCGCGCTTCGCGCCGCGCCCCAAACAGCCGGAGCGTGGCTCGGGGCGTGGCGCTTACGTAAACACGCGTGGCACACAGCTCGTGTCGCAGGCGGCGCGGGGCCGCGCCACTGTCCGTCCTCGAACGACCCCATGTTGGCCCGCGCCGCCTCTTAGGTCTATGTGGATATTAGCGCGCAGCCTGCCGCGCGGCCGCCGCTGCCACTGTCACCACCGCCGATTAACGCGCTTATAGGTACTTACTTTATTTATAACATAACATTTATTTGTAGATATTCTTTTCGAGGCTGGGTGGCTACTCAAATTATCTCAATAACTTACTCAGGTACCAATGATTGTGTAACAAGATTATAAAATAAACAGCCATCTACAGAGGCCCACTTTACGAACGTGTATTGAGCTGAATACGATGAGGGCTTATAGCCGCTTCAATCGTCACGTTATCTGCTCGTACCTAGCTACCCAAACGCTTCTGCTACTGCTTCATAATCGTGTGTTATCAATTAAACTTCAAATTTAAAACGTGTTAAGTGTTAACATAAATTAATGACACTATCTACGATTTAAGTTAGGTAAGTTTTATTTATTTACTCGAAACACTCGACACTTAATGCCTTTTGGCAAAACGGTTTACGGTATTGGTTAGATACCAATATCGATAACTAACTACATATCGGCACTGGTTTACTCAAGTTACTGTGCGTCTATTTGATATAAGTACAGGTACTTGCGTAGCAGGCAGGGATACAAGAATTTTGAAATGTTAAGTTTGATGCAATTTATAGAGTTGTAGTTAGGTGACATTGGTATCGATACTACTACTCATGTAAAAAATCAATTTTGAAATCAGTTTGGGTCGATATTAATTTTTTTGTTTACCTACACTGATTGTTGTTCAATTTTCAGTTGTGCATATGTGAGCAAAACATATTATTTCCTATTTCGGACAAACATGCTTTTTTGCTTTCTTTCATTCTCAAAAAGGATTAAGACTTCATTATGTAGGTAGACAATTAAAGTACCTAGCTATGAAGTAAAGTTTTGCTTTCATTGAATTTACAAACAATAAGGCCATGGTTGAAAGATTTTGACACTTTTTACTCGTTGATGAGAGCTACTTTAAAATTTTCCAGTCCCAGTTGCTTCAAAATGAGTTTACTTAGGTAATTATCTTACTTTATATAAGTATATATTGTGAAAAAAGAAAACATTGTTGACAATAAAAAAGCGAATGCTGGTAAACGCATCACTTGCAATGGGTGGATCATTTTTTTTAATGCTTGTGTGAGCGTGTTTTTTTAATGCGAAGGAATATGAAGTGATTGGAAAAATTACATGTAAAGTTGTAAAATTAAAAAAAAAAGTTTAGTTAGTTTATAATTTTATTGATAAGGTGGAAAACTGTCGGCTCAGCTAGTATTAAATTTTTAAGATACTATTTATTTAGTTTAAAAAAAAGGAGTGCGTATTACTAATGCCGTAATAACAAAAAAAAAAAACTATCGTAAAAATGAAGGAACTTCAAAGCTTATAACTGAATTCAGTAAAGGTGTACGTATGCACTTCCGACGTCTGGCTCCCAAACTGAATCGGACCGGGGCTGCTCTCGGGCGGCTCCTGCCCAACCTCAGGGGACCAGACGCCTCCTGCCGGAAGCTCTACGCGGGAATCGTTCGGTCCATGGCCCTCTACGGGGCTCCGGTGTGGGCACCGACGTTGAGACAGCAACCGAGGGCCCAGCTGAATGCGTGCCAGAGGGTCATGGCAATACGCATGGTGCGAGGGTACCGAACGATCTCCCGCGAGGCGGCGACCCTCCTTGCTGGCCAACCGCCGTGGGATCTGGAGGCAACAGTCCTTGCACACATGCACGACAAGCGCATGGAGATGCAACGCCGGGGCGAAATTCCGCTGCCACGACAAGTCGAGGCATGGCGGACGGAGCTCCGGCGGGATCTCATGGCGAAATGGCGTCAGCGACTATCGCAACCTCGTTCGGGGCGCGCCACAATTGGGGCGATAAGGCCCATCCTTGGGGCGTGGTTGGAAAGACCTCACGGCGTTCTCAACTTCCGCACGACGCAGGTGCTTACCGAACACGGAAAGTTCGCTAAGTACCTGTTCCGGATTCGTGCGGAGGATTCGCCCGGGTGTCGCCACTGTGCGGAACACCCGGAGGACACGGTGGAGCACACTGTAGAGGTGTGCCCCGCCTGGGCAGAGCATCGCCGTGTCCTCGTGGGGGCGATCGGCGGCAGCGATCTCTCTCGCCGGGCTTTGGTTCAGGCTATGGTCCGTAGTGAGGAGGGATGGCAGGCGGTCGCCTCCTTCTGCGAAGCAGTAATGCTAGCAAAGGAGGAGGCCGACCGCATCAGGCAGAGGCAACGGGGCGCTCGCCCCAGCCGCCGCCGGGATTCCGATCCCGATTTCCGGCCACCGTAGGCGCGGGCTTGCGGACGGCGTGCAATGGGTAGCACGCTGTCCGATCGTCCGGTAACCGACCGGACCGAGCCCAAGTCGTCGACGGCGCGTTCTGTTCCCGCGCGCCTCAAGGAGCTGTCAGCACACCGAAGAGGCCCAGCCTGCTAACTGCAGGCAGGCAGGGTCGAAGCCTACTGGGGTCATGGGTTAGTTCCGAAAGGAATGCTCGACCCCGGCACGATAGGCTACGAAGGAACGGGGTAGGTTTTTAGTCAGTAAGAGTCTGACACTACTTCCCGCTCCGCCCAAGGGCGGGATTTGTCATTGGATGATTTTACCTACCATAAAAAAAAAAAAAAAAAAAAAAAAAAAAAAAAAAAAAAAAAAAAAAAAAAAAAAAAAGGTGTACGTATAGTGTTCACACTTGTGTACCATAACAACAAATTATAAAAATCGGTCAAGTGTCAGTCGAACTTGAGCACCAAGGCTTCGCAATGCCGCATTTTTTCGACACTCGCAAAACATATTGGTAGGGTTGTTCCAGTTGACCTAGAATCTAAGAATTTTTGCTTCTTGGAATAATTATTGTATTTTATTGATGGAGTAGGATGTCTCCCAATACAATTATTGTTATTTCTGACATATACGGGAGTTTATGTCAATAAATAACCAACAAAACTGTCGAATTCATATTTTAGAAAGAATGGGCCAAATTTTAGTGCGACTGCATTTTACCAATATCGCGGTTGTTTCAATGGTCCTTAACATACAACCACATGTTTTTTAACTATTGAAATAGTTTAGTATCTCAAATTCTTACACGGATTTGAGGCACAAAACTTAGGTGTAGTTTTGGTGTAGCTCGGGAGTACTAGGCGGTGGTAATGTACCTGCTGAAAACGAAGGGTTCCTCCACTTGATCGGTTTTGTTTTGTATTTACACCAATCTCCACTAGGAATAAATTTATTAAAACAGCTACTGAGCTTCATTCAAAAAAATCCCGTCATAAACTCCGGATAATATTTATTTCACATTGTAATTTTAAAACCACAGGATTTTTATAAGTTTTCCCGTCATTTATTAGTAAAACATCCTTTTTTAGGGTTCCGTACTTCCAAGCCCTTATAAGATCACTTTATTATCCGTCTGTCAGTCTGTCTGTCTGTCAAGACCCTTTATCTCGGGAACGCGTGGAGGTATCAAATTGAAATTAAAACCATAACTCAAGTCTGCGGTTAACGGAAAAAAAAATACGACCGTTTATATCGCAAAAAACATTTATTTCGACACTCTCAAGGGAATCAAAATTCATAGGGTAGGTACTTACCGTTAACCTAGAATCCTGAAATTTTAATAAAGCAAGGGCACAAGTATCGGAGAAAATCTGGAAACTTTAAATATGTGACGTCACGAAAAAAGAATTGCGTTTCAGAAAAATCTTCGTAACTCAATTCGGGAATTAAACTGTTTTTGGGAACCGATCACTTTTCCGAATTTGACCGACGTCTTCTTTGCTATATGCATTATTTGACATATTTTTATATCATATTATGTGTCATAGGTATCATTTTACCGAATTGCTATTGGCCGAAGCCTCTCTTGAACTTTTGTCATTTGCCAAATTATTTATTTGCCATATTTTCATCACACCGAAACAACAGTTTACAGAATTTTGGTCACAAATATATAGACGCGGTAAATAACTTGAACCATTTGCTATGTTTGCTCGCAACCCTCAACTTTGATTGGGACCCGAAAATCGGTTACTGTGCATCCAAGGTCGACCGCCATGATGGTTCAATTTGTGTGACAAAGATTTTAACTGATTTCGGGTCTCAGTCGAGGGAGGGAGCTACGCGTAGCCGTGGCTGATGGTTCAACTATTTGCCGCGTACTATAATTGGTAGCATTTTCAATATTAAATTAAAATAGTGTCATAAAAGTCAATATTTTGTGCTACAAAATTTAGTGACAGAAACGAATCGCTGCGAATCCGACTTCACAGTCTTGCCTGCCCTACCCCTAGAGTGTAATTTAAACCCGCGTATGCGTGGAGGGGTAGGGCGGCCTGCGAGCTGAGGAGCAGGTGAATTGAAGGCCCGCCGCCGCGTTCGCCGGCCAGCAAGCCGAAGCTGCAGTGGTGAGCGTTGAAACCATCTGCGACGATAAGCTCGCGTGGAACTTCCCAAACCCCGTAGCACCGGAGCAGAGACATAAAACCTTCCATGGTGTTATAATGAAGGTTCGGAAACATAATACTTCGTACAAATGATAGTTCCGCTAAGTGTAACATTGGTGAAAAGTTTTTCGACCAAATTAAACGTTGGTGTCACGAAAAAATTCGAATTGAGAATAGGTCAACTGATACAGTGGCAGACGTGACTTCGATGAAATAAAAAAGAAACAAAACGATAATAGTTGAAAATTTTTAGGTAAAATGAAATTCGGTCAAACGTTTTTCGAACTTATGATAGGTAACCACTGTTTTCATAGGTAAGTTTGTACGGAACCCTGATGCCTCAGTGCGCGTAGTTTTATTGGTGAATTTGAATACCGTAATTAGAGACACAATAGAAAGACAATAGGTGTGCGGACGCCGGCGTCCTCTTGGGGTACATCAGTCAATATAGGTAACACATAATCTGAAGAAAAAAAAAACGAGTGTTTACCTATTACATTACAGTTTCAAGGATATCTACAGGCTGACAGGCACTAAGATGAACGGCCGGATATTGGATACAGGTAGACCCCACGGGTTTGGAACTTTAGATGTGAGTATTTAATTACGTGAAATATCTCTTTTCATCCGACTGGAAGATGGGTTATCACACAAACTGATACATAAAATATTTAGCAAAAGAGAAACTTTTGCAGTGTTTTTTTATCTCATACAAGGAAATGACCAATTTAAAACGTCCGCTAAATAAAAATAAATACATACAATAAAATTTTACTTATTTAGTAGGTATTAAACAATTCGCATATGAGCAAAGATATCACCAGCGCAGGAGCGGCCTTGACCGTTACGAGGCCCTGGGCGTCAGATCTTTGCGAGACCCTTCTCCTTTTTGCAAAGTAAAAAAAAAGTATATTAATTTTCTTCTTTCCCATATTAATCAAATCTGGGCATTTCTTACGATAGGAGAGATATGTGAAATTTATAAAAAATACATGAGTTTCGAGTTGAAAATATTATTTATCATTACTCATACTCTGAAAGTAGGTCTGAAGTTGCCTGGGGAGCGGGTTGAAAGTAATACTTTTCATCCCTAGGGAGAATCACTTTCAACTGACAGCTGTCAAATTATTAAACAAAAAAACTAGTTCTATCTTCGCATTATTATTGATCTATGTCTCAACTTTCTATACAGCCAGTCAATTACAGCGCGATGTAAAACTGAAATTAAGAGATAAGGATCTACATTTTTTTTAATTGCATAATTATTTATAATTTACTTTCAATTAATTCTTTAATTCTTTAAAACTAACATAGATATGAGAAATATTTACCATTTTTCACTGATAAAAATGAAAAATGATGGCTGAATAGCCGATTGACCACAGAAAAAAAAAAACAAAATGGCGGGAAAAATATTGTAGAATTTTGTATAATTATACTTTACGAAATCTCTGCTGTAAGAGATTTTGTAATTACACAATAATCAGATTCAGTTAAAGATTCAACGCCTGATTCTTAAGAGAAGAGGTTAATGCAGTAGTCGGAAACCTTTTACAGCCTAAATCAAAAGAAACATACTTAAAATCATACGACGACCTCAGACCTGACGACTCAGGTTTTTATTTTTATTTTCCTTTTATTCGTAACGAAAAGCAAAGTGTTTACCTCGGGTTAAAGGCTTATTTACCCCTAGGGTAACAATGTACTATTTCGTTACTCATAGTCTGAAAGTAGGTCTGAAGTTGCCTGAGGAGCGGGTTGAAAGTAATACTTTTCATCCCTAGGGAGAATCGCTTTCAACTGACAGCTGTCAAATTATTAAAAAAAAACTAGTTCTATGTTTGCATTTCTATTGAAATATGTCCCAACTTTCCATACAGCCAGTTAATAACAGCGCGATGTAAAATTGAAATAACTGAAAGATAAATACCTACATATTTTTTTAAATGATTTAATTATAATTTACTATCAATCATTTCTTTAAAACTAATAGATATGAGAAATATTTACCATTTTTCACTGTTAAAAATACAAATGATGGCTGAATAGCCGGTTGACCACAGAAAAAAAAAACAAAATAGGCGGGAAAATGGCGATCTGATCTTTACCTTTAGTTTTTTCAAGTTCTAGAGCTTTGTTTACTTTACTAAATCTCATATGAGATTTTGTAATTACACTGTAAGTGCATCTGACTCAGTTAAGAATTTAACACCAGATTCTGAGAAGAGGCAAAAGCATTAGTGGAAAACCTTTTACCGCCTAAACCAAAAGAAACATACTTGATATCATACGACGATCTTTGACGACAACTCAGGTTTTTATTTTCCTTTTATTTGTAATGAAAAGCACAGTGTTTACCTCGGGTTAACGACTTATTTAGTCCCTCGAACTATAAGAGACCTCGCTTCGCTCGGCCGCCAAACTCCTTCTCGGGACTAAATAAGTTACTTTCACCGGTAACAATGTACTATTAGAAAAACCAACTACGGGTACTAAATGTCTCGCATATTCACATGGATCTGAAAATGTTGTTTACTGCTTTTCCATCTAGTAAATGGACTACATCATTTTTATTTGAAGAAAACCAAAAACTAAAAACCGATCTGGTGTCATATTTAAGATATGGTGTGTGGTGTCTCATTAACTCATTTTTCTAATCGAGTTGTTGTGCCAGACTCCGGGCGGTTGCTCTGCTTGGTTTACCGTAAGGCCGCCACTGTTTATGGTTAAATATTTTTAAATTTGATGAAAAGTAGCCTTTTCCGCGATTTGGATCCCACGTAGGTTAGACACCCACAGGGGCCGTACATTTTCCCAAGATCTGAAGTAGCATAATTATGACATTCAGCGCTAGTGTCACATTTTATCAAAAGTTTATTTTTTATTAAATGAGTAGTTTCGGAGATTACCTTCTACATTCAAACTAGGGTTGTAATAGAACTGGAGTTTTTAAATTTGGTTTTGTCGAGTCAGAACCGAAATCTGAGGTGGAGGCAGAAGCTTAAGTTTTGACAAAAAAACTAATCGTAAACTCGGATAAGTATAATGAAGAGTTCACAACGTTCCAAATATGAAACAAAAAATAAGTGAAAGAGTATTCGACAAAAGGCACAGAGGCAGAGAGGTTTCCCGCGCGACTGGTATTTTGTTTGTACCTTCGAAATTAGTACCGATAAATTTGAACCGAAATCGAAAAGGGAATCGTAGATGTGACATCCTTTGAAAGTTTCCAACTTTCGGAATCGGTATCGAACGTCCGTAACATCTCTGATCCAAACATACAAAGATAAACGACAGTTGTCGAGTAAAGTAACGCACTTTATTGTTGACCTATACACGGCTGAATTTCTATCGTTTTAATATCGTGGAAGGTCGGTGCATGAAACACTATCAATTTGTGAAGATAAAATAAAAAAAATAAAGTACTTTCGAATTAATAGACGCATGTACGTAATTAATTTCTGTACGTAAACATCAGCGTAGTGAGTTCAATGACCTGAGGGTAGTTGTTGGTCGCTGCGTACTAACGGGATTTAAACGATTAAAATTTAGCTGTGAATATCAGAATAAAATGTTTTTTTTTGTTTTAAACCCCAGGAAAATAAGAAATTTAATGTTTGTTATAATACAATAGTAGCAACTAGTAATAGTCTATAAAGAAACAAGAGGAAAAGCAAGAGATAGTGCGCGGTTTGCGATTCTTAAAGTTCATAGAAAGATACACTGTGAGAAAGAGAATGTTGTACGGAGGGGATTACATTTTTCACCGAATCGGGGGGCACGGTAGTGCTCCTGCCAAGACGAGCGCGAAGCGAACACTGCCGTACCATCCTTTACTGGAACCATTTCGCCGCATTTTCAGGCCCCTATTTGAGAACCTCTGGATAAAACCAGACCGCAGAAATTTTTGTCATCCAGTAAGCTATAATGACATACCAAAATTTCAAGTCTGTAGGTCATTTAGTTCTGAAGTTAAGCGATAGCAAAGTTACGCATTTATGACACTCACTCACGATCATCAAAATAGAACTAGTACTTCCCATAAACTCAGAGAGCTGAAATTTGGTACAAAGTTAGGGTTTAATGGCCACATAAAGGGAAAACTATAAAAACTTGGATAATCGAAGATTTGGAGTACTTGGTGACCCTGATTAAAAAAACACAAAAGCCCAACCAAACTATTACAGATCGACATACCGCCTTTACAAAAAATATTCAAATAAAGCGGTTATTTGATGTCAAAAATCTAAGGTCTCAGCTGGTCTCAGCTGTATCAGAGATATGGTAATGACCCCTTCTACTATTGGTACATAAAAAAATCGACTGTCATTGCAAAAATCCAGCGTAGTGGGACACATCTTCTAATTTAATCTAGCCTATAGCGTCCCACTGCTGGGCGAAGGCCTCCCCTTCTGATTTTAATACGCATATAAATAAAATTAAAGGAAAACTTAGTTGGTATGTCCAAAGACGGGTATCTAATAAAATAAATCAATATGCCCATGTTTCTACAAAAAGAAGTGAAATACCACCAAAAACATTCTGTAAAAAAACTAGCCAAGTCTCGATGGAGCTGCTTGTTTATCTCTAAAAAGTAATGAAGTCTAGACAAAGTCGTGCCAAGCCTAAGGTTCCTTACTGCGATTTCTTTATTATTATAGTTAATTTTGCGTGACTTGGCCGTTGAAGGGTAAACAAGGGCCAGGTGTTCCATGACTTATTGCACCAATCTGTCGCCAGAACCGCTACCCATTGACGGTGGAATATTGCCACTTGGAAAACGTTGATTCAATAACCAGTCAATTGTAGGCTTGATATAGCTGCGTATTTTAATAATACTTATGTATAGGCGAGCCTGAAACAAACAGAATAAAAATGATTTCCAATACAGACGGACTTCTAATCATTGATAGAAGTCCGTCTGTACGTCTATTTTATGTTAGATCGGTGGTTGATTTGACGATCCAAAAAGAAAAGAGCAGAAGTCAGCATTGTCAATGCTGAATGCATGTGTTGCACAATAACAACAGCCTAAAATGAGACACTAGCGTCCATTTACCAATACCAGTATGGGCTATTATCTCGCTTAACAAACATAGGTAGTTGTGTACTAACGTATAAAGAATGTTCAACGGCCAAATTACGCAACATTAACTATAATAATAAAGAAATCGCAGTAAGGAATCTTAGGCTTGGCACGACTTTGTCTAGATTTCATTACTTTTTAGAGATAAACAAGCAGCTCCATCGAGACTAGGCTAGTTTTTTACAGAACGTTTTTGGTGGTATCACATTTACCGCAAGCCACGTTAAGGAACTTTATTCCAAAAATGGGGTCAAAATTTCCGTTAAACAACTTTTTGCTAACAAAGTTCCCAGATACTATTCGGTTTACGTATACTTCAATGTATAATTATTTAGATATCAACATAAAAAAAAAATAAGAAGAAAATTAGACAACGAGAATGAAAAATAAGAAACAATTAATCTATAAACATCTATATATATAAAAGAAAGTTGTGTTAGTTACACTATTTATAACTGAAGAACGGCTGAACCGATTTGGCTGAAAATTGGTGGGAAGGTAGCTTAGAATCAGGAAAAAGACATTGGATTTTTTTATCCCGTTTAGTAAAAAAAAATCAAATATTGCTCATTTATTGGTATAGGGTAGAGTAGCGTAGATTAGGGTAGAGTAGAGTACAGTAGCCTGTAGCGTAGAGTAGAGTAGAGTAGGGTAGAGTAGGGTAGAGTGAGGTAGAGTAGAGTAGGGTAGAGTAAGGTAGAGTGGGGTAAAGCGGGGGCGAAGCCGCGGGCAGAAGCTAGTATGTATATAAAAGGAGAAACTGACGCCCCGACAACGCACAGCCGAAACTACTGTGTAAAATTTTGCACAAGGTTTCCTTTTATGACGTAGGCGAGCACTAAGAGAGAATTTCCCAAAACTCTCCCCCGAAGGGGATTACACGAGGAATCAAAGTTTGTATAGAGAACTTTCACGTTTTCAGCAACTTCAAGCTGGCAGAAAGAGGAGAAACTGACTGCACTTATATAACAACGCACAGCCGAACCTAATGGGACGGGAACGTGAAATTTTATACAAGACTTCTTTTTATGTTGAGGGTGAGCCTGAGCACTAAAGAAGGGGTTTTTAAAAATTCAACTTATAAGAGGGTCAAAAGGGTGAAATAAGTTTGTACGCAAACTTTTATTTCATCATCATTTCAGCCCAAAGACGTCCATTGTAGCATATAGGCCTATCTCAAATGTTGCCACAGTGAACGGTCCTGTGCGTCTAGATAAAATGACTTTTTCTAAACAAATAGTAAAAATTAAAAATTACAAAATTTACTTCTCAATTTCTTTTAATTTGAACATTTTGCAAAATTGCAAGACATTGTAGAGATGGGTCAAGTAGAGAGGATTTAGTTTATTTCACTGTATGCAAATAAATAATACAATATAGGTATCTGAATACTCGTATGTACCATGGATTAGGTTAACAAAAATAAAAACTTATTTGGTATCGAAATATTAATAAGCTTACGGATTGAAAAGTTCAAGAGGCCCTTCGAGAACCTTTAATAAAAAATTCTATAATCAATTTTTAATTAAAGTTAGCGGATTTTTTTCCAAAAGTAAGTAAAACAGCTTTCAAAAATAAAAATAAAAAATTCTTTCACGACCCGGAAATCAAATTAACTCAAACGCGAATAAATAACATCCATTGTATTTTGTGGTACCTACCATTTGAAATGTTGAACCTTAACGATGAAACTCCTTAAAAATTAGAGGATCTATGTACTGTCGAACCCTGGCTGCTGCAGGCTCGACTACCGGGATCTATATTTTTATAAAAAGGACTTGAACTTTTTAGAATGATATATTAAAAAATTACTTCATTTCACTTCGAACGAATACAAAGCACTGACTATAAAACAATAAAATATTCTATTCTTACAAATATTCAAATAAATTCTAGAACATACTAACATCCTTCGAACTACTATTCAACCAGTATGCTAACTTATAAGTATACGCATGAGTCTGCATATAATCTTATGCAAACTCATTACTCAGACGTAGAGTCTGTCTAACGAAAGCGCGACCTGGAGTTTTTTTTTTAAATTAAATTGGCAACATAATGTTGCCGTCAAAAGCACGTCAAAGTCTATGATTGCAACTGTCACTATTTTGTAACAAAGATTGATTTTAAAAATATAATTACTTATCATGGGTAAAACAATAAAAAGTTACGTAGGAAAGCTGTGAAATACTATGATCAGTAAGTTTAAAGAAAAACAAGAAGAGAAAGTAGTTGTTTTTGATCTCGGGTTTTTAAGTTAGTATGACATTATAATCTTGATCATTGTTGACTGACTATTAGATATATTTTACGATATGATAATATTTTTTCTAATATTTATAGATAATCTTGAAGATATTCAAAGACTGCGCGAAATAAATAAAAAAACATTGAATCGTTAAGGAATTTGGAGAAAAATCCTTTACACTTAAAACTATAAGCTTTAAGAAGAAATATCTTCACTACCGCACTTTATACGTTCAAAAGCGGTCGAATTGATGTGATGAAATAACATACTTTGAGGATGATAAATTCAACATTTTGTGTTATTCACCTTTTCCCGTGACTTTCTTGATAGAATAGTAATATACCAGTAAATAAATCTTTACTCGTTTTTGTATTGTATTGGTTATTATAGCTATCCAGTATTGTTCTACTGCTGTGCAATAGCCATCCACTCTTTCTAATGGTCTCAGTCCCTTACTCACATTCTATTTCTTAAGAAAGACATCCAGGTCGGTTGGCAAACCTTGAGTTTAGAATTTTGGATGTTAGTCAAAGACCAAATCTGTATACACCATAGGTCAAATGAGGAGATTACACATGTCCATTAGCTTACGCTTTAGTGATATGGGCAAAGTGCCCTAAAATAGTTCCTTGATGGACCAGTAAGTTTTTCAGGTATTTTCTGTTCGACACGTTATTTCTTTGTCTTACCTGGCCCAGAAAGAGACTACTTGGCCCAAGTAGACAATAATATATTTTAAGACGTATTGTATATTCTGTCCGCCTACGTGTACGTTCCTTTTGGAGCTGCTGGTTATGATTTTGATCTTCAACATTTTTATATGTAGACCAACCAGCATTTGCTCTAGTCCTGTGGCTGTAGGAGAGAACAGGACAATATTATCAGAGAAACGCAAATTACTTAACTTAGCTTCGCTGATGACAATGCCCTTCTCTTCCCATTTGACTGCTAATGTTTGAAAGAAGTGGTGAATAACTTTGGGGACAACGAGACGCCCTGTTTGACTCATTTCTGTTTGAAACATAGGATCTAATCTCTCTAACTTGCTGGAATAAGAATGTGTGGATTCTATTTTTTGTTTTGTAAGGGAATTGAATATTTCTGAGTGTGTGATGTGTAAACATTTTGTGTTCCTCATATTAGGAATATAGTTCGTCAAAAAGAATTATACGATTGTCGCAAATACAAAAAAATACTAAAGTATCAAAAAATTTTTCTCGTAGTATGACAGTAATACCATATTCAATATTTTTTGATTTGACCTCATTTTCTAAGGTCGCGCTTTCGTTAGACAGACTCTAACAGTACCTATAATATATTTTCTTTGGTGCTGCTCCCGGTTGCGGATCAGTCGACGGTTCGAAACATAAAAGCTTTAAAAGAACTTATCCAAAAAGTTACTGTGGTCTTGTCCATGAATGAGGAGTAATTTTGGCTCACAATTTTCACGATACGATAGGTTGTCCGGGCGCTGGGTAATACAGGGCACGCACTAACTTATACAGGCGGCTCGCCGGTTCATCCGGATGGCCATGTTCCTCTGAGATCCCGTTCAACCCAGGGGCCAGTCACTTCTGCAGCATCGGCACCCACACTGGCGCTCCGTAAAGGGCCATGGACTGCACGAGAAGTAACTGTACTACAGAAGAAGAAAGCAAAAGTGAGCAAATCGAGCTCGAAAATTTTATTGATAGATCTATTCTAAGAGCCAGTCGCAACTTACACGTCCCACCTGCGATGCCTATGGCAATCACCGCATCGGGCTTGTGTTTAAAGCATAATTTTAATTTCAGCATCAAGAGTGGAGATGCAGACGCGCGCAGCGCTGATGGCGCTGGCGGCGCTGGGAGCGCTGGCGGCGGCGGCGGCGACGGCGGCGGAGCGTGGCAGTGGCATCAAGGTGGGCGGCGCGGGCGCGGGCGGTGGCGCGCGCGACGCGGGCCGCGGCGGCGGCGTGCGCGTCGGCGGCGACGGACTGCGGCGCCCGCGCACTTCTCCCGCGCCGCCGCCGCCGCGTGCGCCCTCCTCCATCACAGCAGCGCTTGTCGTGCCGCATAAAGCCTTTGGCACACGTGATTACACTAAGGCCGAAAAGGCAGCGCTGTCAAAATTGCCGCGTAAACTAAAACTCTTCTCGCACGTGCGCCTAAATATTACGCTTTCTACGCAAGGCTTGACGCCTAGTCCTATGTGTAAGTGATTATATTTTGAAGTATCTACTCTTAAAGCTAACGTCATATCTTTCTTTATACACGTCATTACAAACGCTGTCATTTCTAGTATACTAATTTCTGAACGCTTTCAGCTATCCTGGATTCGCTATGTAAAGAATTTCTAGCAGTCAATGTGTCTGCTATACTCTATCTTATGAATCATGAACAATACGGGCGCTCTACTGCCTCTGCACAGTATTTTCTACAACTCGCCGGCTATCTTGGCATACCGGTAATACATTTTATCTACGCATACTTTGTTAAATAATCATGCTCTTAAATGTTTTTTTTTTTAAATGTTGAATGGGATAAATTCAGATGAATTATTTTTTGTACGTATAGGTTATTGCGTGGAACGCAGACAACAGTGGTCTTGAGAAACGAGCGTCACATGCGTCGTTGCGGCTGCAGCTCGCGCCGTCGATAGAGCATCAGACATCGGCCATGCTGTCGATACTAGAACGATATAAATGGCATCAGTTTAGTGTCGTTACTTCGGCGATAGCAGGCCATGACGATTTTATACAGGCTGTGCGTGAAAGAGTTACAGCCCTACAAGTATGTAATCAAATAAACAATTTAAGTACACTCGGTATACAAAGTTTGTTTCGGCTGCTTGAACTCATTTTAATCGTTTTATTTATGTGCAGGACCGATTTAAGTTCACAATACTGAACGCGATCGTGGTGAAGCGTTCGTCGGACCTGAACGAGCTGGTGACGAGCGAGGCGCGCGTGATGCTGCTGTACGCGACGCGCGAGGAAGCCGCCGAGATCCTGTCGGCGGCCGGCGACCTGCACCTCACCAACGAAAACTTCGTGTGGATAGTCACGCAGAGCGTGCTGGGCTCCATGCAGCAACCCAACAAGTTCCCCGTTGGAATGCTCGGTATGAACCTATGAACCCAAGATATATTTTACAATCTAAATGATAAGGTTACAAACATATAAAATAGACACTGTGGGCAGTATCGAGGTAGCCTCATCACAAGAATAGTTTGTAACTTTTGTAACTTAATGCGGTTACCTAACTCCATAAGGCAGTTTAGTTTATGAGATAGAATAAAAAATACTTTGATTTTTGTTTGGACCTAACAACTATAAATTATCGTCATCATCCTTATTGCATGTTGGTACCCGGGCGGCGCTACACATCTCCTTTCATTCCGTCCTTTTGTCTCTAGCGCCCTTTTCTTTCATGTCGTCTTTAATTTGTTTTCAAAAACATCGACCCACATGCCACACTAGGAATTACTCCTGTATTGTGGGTGCGTTCGTAAACATGTATACTCACATACAAAAGACAGTCGGCGGAACAACTGTCAGTATGCCATACAAATATATTTTGTTCCATGCGGGAATCGAACCCGCGATACGACGCCCAGCAGCTTATTGTATCGCACTAGCTGTGCATTCAATTCCTCACTCAATTTCATAATCGTTACATCCTTAATTAGTAACTAAAATTAAAATAAATACGTATCCTTAATTTTGCAGTAGAATTATCTAGTAAATGTCTAGTAATGCAACAAATGGGGTTCTCACAATTATAATTTAGAGACTACGTATTTCAGTCGTAATTATGGTATATATATTTTAAAGGGAACAAAATGTAAGAAAAAGTAGCTTATATCATATTTCAGTGTTTATTCAATATTTATTTTTTTAATTATTTAAAGATGCTTTGACATTCATCTCCCAAAAAATGCTACTATTATTAGAAACGCGACAGTTTGTGCGGATGGCATCCAGCCTCACAAAATTTCGCGTATATTCTCCTTATTTGTAATTTTCGTTATTCTACCTGGAAAAAAATTCTAAACAAAATTTGAAGAAACTTAATTTAATAGTAGATTTAGTGTGTGTGGAAAGAATTAGTGTTATTGAATTAAAAATAAGTTACGTGACCTTTATTTATATCAATTTAGTTCAGAGTTTTCCAGACAATTTTCTCCTAAACAACTTTCAAAATTCAGCTGGTTCCGGTGGACCTGCAGCTACATTTCTACCATGTTCCCAAAATTTAAAATAATGTTTGCGAAAGATAAAAGAAAATAATGCAGCATAATAATAGAGTTTTCATAAAAGAAGTTCGTTGGATGCACCGCTATCAACACTGTAAATCAATTAATTTAACAAATACACAATTATATACATTACGCAAAAACACTTAGCGTCTATTACACCACTCTATATACCGCACACGTTACACAGCCTGTCTTAAAGTTTACTTCCGAGTACGACAGTCTGACTCTTATGCCTCTAAAACCGGTCTTTCTATCGAGTGGTGTAATTAACCCTTTACTAATTACAAAATTAAAAAAAAAAATGCGAAGATTAGATCCGAATAAGGAAAGCGTTGCGGCAGACTTCTAATGACGAATTAAGTTAAATTAATCTAAACTTTAAATAATCTAAATTATTTCTTTGTTATTTATTAGGTGTACACTTCGACACATCAAGTTCATCTCTGATCGCGGAGATCGCGACAGCGGTGAAAGTGTTCGCGTACGGCGTGGAGTCGTACGTGTCGGAGCCGGAGAACATCCGCTACCCGCTGGGCACGCGGCTGTCGTGCAGCGGCGCGGGCGCGGGCGAGGCGCGCTGGTCCACCGGCGAGCGCTTCTACCGCCACCTGCGCAACGTCAGCGTCGAGGGCGAGGCGGGCCGGCCCAGCATCGAGTTCACGCCCGACGGCGAGCTGAAGGCAGCCGAGTTGAAGATCATGAATCTGCGCCCGGCGCTCGGCGAACAGGTCTAACTTATTTATTAAACCGTCAATTGTCTACCTACCCCACCTTTCTCTAACTACCCTACCTATCTATATTTTTTAACTTTTAATTCTTCTCTGTTTGCTAAAAAAAAAAAAAAAACAAAAAAAAGGATTATTAAAATCGATCCCGCCGTTCTCGAGTTTAAGAAGACTAACTTATTGAACCTTATTGAGATTATTGAGTCTGTTGTGTTCCACTGCAGAGTTACTCGTAAGTCCCGCCTTAGCCCTGCGGCGTTCCTCCATTTTTCTCTACCCATAGCTAGAAACTTGTTACATACAAATCTTTAACTTACTACTAGGTACTTACTTCATATTGACAGTTGGTGTGGGAAGAAATCGGTACCTGGAACTCTTATCCGCGGGAGCGACTGATCATCAAGGACATAGTGTGGCCGGGCGGGCTGCACACGCCGCCGCAGGGCGTCCCGGAGAAGTTCCACATGCGCATCACGTTCCTGGAGGAGCCGCCCTACATCAACCTGGCACCGCCGGACCCCGTCAGCGGGCGTTGCTCGCTCGACCGCGGCGTCATCTGCCGCGTGGCACCTGAACTCGAGGTCGCCGGGTGAGACTACCAATTAGATTTTTATATTTATACTAGAATCGTGGCGTGATTTTACATAATCTATAAGCCTACCTTAATAAATGGGCTATACAACACTAAAAGAATTTTCCAACTCGTAGCGCCTTTAAACAAAGCGCCTTCATCTACATTACATAATCGCATTGCTGCAAGTCGTAGCACTCGTAGCTCCTCTACATCGTAGCACTTTGCTGTAATGAATTTCACCGTCGCGTCGTAGCACTCGTAGCTCTTCAACGTCGTAACACCACACCACTCACCGTCGTAGCACACGTAGCTCCTCTACGTCGTAGCACTACGCAAAATGGCTTTCGCCGTCGTAGCACTCGTAGCTCTTCTACGTCGTAGCACTCGTAACTCCTCTACGGCGTAGCATTCGTAAACCGCCCATGTCGTAGCAGCTAGACGTAGGGTCGTAAGTTCACTCACTCCTCTACATGAGAGTCTGAGCGCCCACTTAAACAGTCTATAAACAGACTGGTTTCACACAGACAAATCTTTCTCAAAACTAAAACGAAACTGTTTTGTCTACGACAAGACGCACACCTATAGCGAAACTGTTTTGTCTAGAGATGAAACGATACCACTGAGGTATCGATACTTTTACTCGATACGGTATCGGAATTCACGTATCGTTATTTTAATTTAGTGAAATTAAGATTCTCATAAATTAAAATAATGTACATTTTGTATAAAAATTAATATTACCTATTATTGATATTATTTTCAAACCGAAAATCTCGGAAAGTTTGACCGATATATCGATATATTTTCATCACTGCCAACATACGTCGTTTAACTGTTTTGTCTTTGATATGCCCGTATACATACAAAAGGGCTGCCGACAAACACACAGATTTGTCGCTGTGCAGTTTTTGTTGGTGTTAAAGAATTTTGTCTATGAGACGTTTTTTTTTTTTGTAAAGCAATAGTCTGTGTAAAGACTGTTTTGTCACAAGTAGGCGCAGTCATAATTATCATCTATTACGTCCGCGTTGCTGTCATAGGGATCGGCCTGTCGTAGCAGTTGACTACATCGTAGCACTCGTAGCTCCTAGCTACTAGCCACTGCGTCGTAGGTCTCACAACTCGACTACGTCGTAGCAAGCATAACATGTCTACGTCGTAGCAGCTGGCGGAGCAAGTGGGCTTCACGTGTTTGTAGTACAGTTGATGAGATATTCTCTATCGCCCGTTTAGGTTGGAGGCGGGCGCGGCGCACGGCAACAGCTCGCTATACCAGTGCTGCAGCGGGTTCTGCATTGACCTGCTGCAGCAGCTGGCGGAGCAGCTGGGCTTCACGTACGAGCTGGTGCGCGTGGAGGACGGCCGCTGGGGCACGCTGCACCACGGTCGCTGGAACGGCCTCATTGCTGACCTTGTCAACAAGAAGACGGATATGGTAAGTTTGTCTCACTGACATTTAATTTGTTTATATATAGCGTGTTGGTCATAAAGAGAATTTACGCTGGCAGCAAAAATATTTCTAGTATATTTACAAGACAGGAAGCTTTTTGAAGTTTTTCTTGGCCAAAGATTCAAATCAGAATTTTTTATTAACGTGGCATTTTTGCGATGCCTAAAAAGTTTATGCCTTAGGAGAGTTCTCTCCCCTTCTTTTAGACTTGTTTGTACGTAATAATTATTATGAGATTATACAAATTTAATAATAAATTAATTTTGTACATGCGTATAATATAAATTCAAGTTTTAGAAAAAAAATACTTTACTTTTTGATTTTATCTTTACAAATCGATAGTGTTTCATGTACCGGATCGACCCTCCACGGGATTAAAACGATCGAAATTTAACGGTGTTTAATACCATAAATGGTAAATTAAAAAAGCATTTCTTTAAGCACTGACAAAGACGTATTTTCCAATTAACAGTAAAGTACCTTAGGTTAATTTGAAAAAGTTGCGAATTACTCGCTTCTGCCTCTACCATTTAAATTATTCGTCACAGCTTAGTGTTCTCAGAAACTCACTCAAACATTAATAAGATACAATAAGTTAACATATTTGTTACTCCACAGGTGCTAACATCGCTGATCATAAATTCAGACAGAGAGGCTGTCGTGGACTTCAGTGTACCTTTTATGGAAACGGGAGTCGCCATCGTAGTGGCCAAGCGAACAGGCATCATATCCCCCACAGCCTTCCTGGAGCCTTTCGACACAGCGTCTTGGATGCTCGTGGGAGCTGTAGCCATCCAAGCGGCCACCTTCTCCATATTCTTCTTCGAGTGGTTGTCTCCCAGTGGGTTCGACTGCTCGACAGGGAATAACTCAAAACGTGTTCCACAAAATCGGTTTTCTTTATGTCGAACCTACTGGATCGTTTGGGCAGTACTTTTTCAGGTTAGTTTTTTTTTTTTAATTATAGAACCAGTGAACACCTTAAAAACCTTAAGAGTATTTGTTGGTATTTTCTATTAGGTCAGTGGACACTCTGAATTAGTAGCACACTGGAACATTGTACAGGAAATAAGGGCTTTTTAATTTTAGTAGCACACCTGTACATACACTAACTGTGTTTGTTTGATCTTGCAGGCATCAGTGCACGTAGACTCACCTCGAGGCTTCACCGCCCGATTTATGACCAATATGTGGGCAATGTTTGCAGTAGTGTTTCTTGCCATCTATACTGCCAACCTAGCGGCCTTCATGATCACGCGCGAGGAGTATCACGAGTTGAGTGGGTTAGACGACCCGCGGATAGCGCGGCCCATGACACAGCGGCCGCCGCTGAAGTTTGGGACTGTACCGTGGTCTCACACAGACGCCACCCTTGCCAAATACTTTACAGAGCCGCATGCGTACATGGCTCGGTAAGTGTTTAGGCTTTTTACCTTCTTTTACTAACTTCATTCTGCTTCACTTCCAAACGTACAACAACACCCTAATTTGGTTATAAATTACTTATATCAAGCTCAATACTCCCTGGGACACGAACCTTAACTGCGAACTGTTTGCGGACGAGTGGAAGGAGATCATAAAAGTATGTCTGGAGTTCTCTGAGATGAGTTTTTGAATTTTGTAGTGTAATATAGCCGTTTTGGATAAAGTAAAAGAAATAAATAAATATCGCAAGTTTGACTATAAAATCTGTGACAGAGCTCTATTTTTATATAAATGTAAAGTATACCTGCACGATGCACCTGAACTTAAACTTAAGTTGTAAGTGAAGAATCAAGTTGCAAGAATCCAGTAAGCACGAGTTATGCTTACTGGATTCTTCTTTGCCTAGAATATCAACCAATTGATTGCCAACCAATTCATGCGTTAGCAAAAATCGAAATGAGCTTATAAATTTCGAGCGCAACAGCTATAAATACCAACGCAAATAACTTCTACTTGTTTTTTTATAAATAAAAAGGATTTGCAGTTTTATATTGTTGATTTTTCCCATATTATTGATATTTGTCTTTTCAGATATAATCGCAGCACCGTCAGTGCAGGCGTGACCTGTGTGCTCACAGGCGAACTCGACGCCTTCATATATGACGGCACTGTTCTAGACTATTTAGTATCTCAAGTAAGTTAACTTGTTTTATCAAAATTTTAAGACTAGGTTGCTCAGTCGCTCATCGAAAGAAAAGTTAGAGTTTTTAAAACTACTCTTATTAACGAGCAGAATTAGGAGAATTTACATTTCCTAATTTAAGCGCTATGATTTTTATTCGAATTTTCAACAAAATGTGACTACTCTATAATGTTGAATATTGTTTTTATTCTAATTATTATAGTTCTCATTTATGTTTATTCTATGGTGTATATTAAATGGTTTCTGAGAAACAAGGTTCTGCAAAACGTTACCCCAGCAAGAAATAAAATATCTATAAAACTCATATTTTCACCACACCACTCACCACTTCAGAACAATTGCACCGTGAAAATATATTGTGCCTTGCTTACACTTAGTTAAATTATACTTATTCTTTTTAATTTCATTGGTTTACAATCGTCCTGCTGTTTTTTTGAGTTTGGGAAATCATCAAATAACTTCTCCCAATCTTGCGAAGCGACAGAAAGTGTCAGACTTTTACTGACTAAACTCACATGTGATTCTTCAGTTACCCTTAGTATTCTACGGTGATTGTTTCGAATAATTCTTCAACTCTAACGGCCTGGACGGGCCTCGTCAAGAATATTTCTGCTGGAACAACGTTACTCGATTTTCTCTAGTACCACAAAATGCTTATTTAATTTTTATTTACAGTAGATTACACTCTAGTTATTTATTGTATCAAATAATTCTAGACGACATTTTCTTGCTGGTATAACGTACACATAACATTTTTTTCTGGACTTTTTGCAATCTTTTTGTGTTTTCAGGATGAAGACTGCAGGCTTTTAACCGTAGGTGCGTGGTACGCAATGTCCGGTTATGGCTTAGCATTTACACGTAATTCTAAATATGTCAGTATGTTTAATAAAAGATTACTTGACTTAAGAGCTAATGGAGATCTAGAGAGATTACGGAGGTAAGTCTATCGTTTTGTAGGTAACTTAAGTAAGCATATCTATATATTCCCTAACAACAACAAAGTCCCTTGAGTCAAATAAACCAAAACCAGCCAACAGCGTCAGACTACTCGAATGGATGTCACAATTATGTATTATTATGGTTAGGCTCGCATTTGATCATTATCTCACCAGAAGAAGACTCCTAGGTTGTGGCTATTAGGAAACACAGACTCCGGCAGGGATTAATTATAGAGAATACAGTTAAGTTTATTATTTATATTCAATTTTATGTGTAATGCCCTAAAATTTAAATTAAATAATGACAGAATCAGACCTCAATTCAATTTGAGATTGAAAGATAGATTAAATTTCAATGACATTGGTCCTGTTAGTTCTTGTTATTTATACCACTTTTGCCCTGTGGACCGAAACACATAAACGCGTTGCGGCGCCGCGCCGTTAAAATCGGCGTCGTAGCGGACGGCTACGAACGGACGGCATAGCTGATTTTAGCGCCGCGGCTCCGCAACAACTCTTAGTCATGGTTAACCTAAATCTATTCACTGGTGCTACTTAGCGCAGTTTAGCTGGCAAAAGCATGCGCTTCAGCAATCTTCGTGCTTGCGAATAAGAATCCGCGCCAAATTTTGTGCTTCATTCTAGCACGTAGCCTATTTTCATTATTTTTTTTTTTTTAATTATTGAATAAAGTTGTTAATGTATTACAAAATACGCGACGTTAAGGTCTTAGGGCCCTCGCCCACGGCGACTTTTTCTAGCGATGCTGTCGCGAGTTTCGTAAACGCACGATAGCATCACTACTAACGCGCTTTAGTCGCATTTGCGACGCGCTACGGAAGCAATGCTAACGCTCTACAGCATTGCGACTGTATCGACGCAAACGCGCTAATAACGCGCTACAACATTGCGACTGTGTCGGTGCAAACGAAGACGAAGAAGCGCGACATTATCGCGTTAGCATCACAACTGATAATCGTGGTGTGGGCGAGGGCAAACAGCTTGCGACTGCATCGCCACTGTTTCGATGCGAACGCGCGACAGCATCGCGACTGTATCGCTACAAAAAGTCGACGTGGGGGAGGGCCCTTATGCGGAGGTGGTTTTAACCGTGGAATTCCCTGTTGTAACACCTTTGTGACACCAACATTATGATTTCGTATTTCCGAGAGTATAATAGAGTTATTGCGTTATTTAAGTTATCAAGTACTTTTCGAACTGATATATTATATAGTATCTTGTAGACTACTCGTAATTAATGTACCTATTAAAGATTTTGGTATTACCTATAGATATTGGATGACGGGAACTTGTAAGCCTAATAAACAAGAACACAAGTCGTCCGACCCCCTGGCGTTGGAACAATTCTTGTCAGCTTTCCTGTTGCTGATGGCGGGGATCCTGCTCGCGGCACTGCTGCTGCTTCTGGAGCACGTCTACTTCAGATACCTGCGCTCGCACCTGGCCGCGTCCAGTGCGGGCTCGTGTTGTGCGCTTGTATCTTTATCTATGGGTATGTCACCGGGTTATTACAAACACCGTAAGTTTATAACAAATCGCGTGAAAATATAATCTCTTTTTTTTCTTTGTAACACACGTATATACATATGTATTGTAAGCTTATATGGCATTTTTGTTTTGGAAATGATTTGTTCACATTATCACACTAATATTATATTATACATGTGAAAGTTTGTACACACAGACAGCTGCATCAATTGGGGTACCAACCCCTCTTAGATTTAAAATACCTTAGAAAAGCGGATATCCAACTGATGACGCTGACCGACGTATTTGATATGTGTGTATGTTTGATTGCTATTAAGCTCAAACGGCTGAATGGATTTGGATGGAATTAACTCACAAGTAGAAATCGTGTCCTGGAATAGCATATAGGATACTTTTTATCCCGGGTGTTTACTCCCTTGGGATAATTTCCTACGTTAACGCAGGTGTAGCCGCTGACTACAACTCGTATTAATACACATAGGTACATACTTAGTCTGACCAAAAATAATATTAAGCACAATAATAAAAAGAAAACATATTATTACATTTGAATTAGGAATATGTCATCCTTTTATGAATATTCATTGTGCTTTCTCATTTTCGCGCAAATTGTTGTTAAATTATATTTGTGATTATAAAATGGGGTGGGTTAATATAAAGAAAACTAAATTGCTTGATAGCATGACAAAGCAGGAGCGAAATGCAATTTTTGAAACTCTGCTTAGTTGTTATTAATCGAATGTTTGTGTACCGCGTTATTCATAGGCCCAGTGAAATTTAACCTTTTCTGTATAATAACAAAAAAGATTTTTCAGTCCACTTACTCGGAAACCCGCTCTTATCCCACCGCTTACAGACACGCAATGGTTTATTTTCCTTACTAGTGCAGAAAAATGCGCATACTCACCCCCGCCACAATTTCGCCTCAGTCGCAATGACAAACTTTCTGCACTTGTATCAAAATGTACTAAGGCCGCCCACGTAGTATTCGTACCTACGAGAAAGGCGATCAAAGTTGTAAATTAAAGAATTCGAAGGAACCCTGTCTGTCTTTTTTGTTTCCTAGAACCATAACGCATATTTTAAAAATTGATTTAAGACTTGCAGCACTTATAACACAATTAACGTAATATATAATGAATTAAAATCGCACGGCAATGTAATAACCCAGTGAGAGGTATAAAATATCAGAGACATCAGAGTGTAATATAAATTTCTATAGAGTAGTTTATTGAAACATATTTCAATAATATTTATCAACACTTTGTTTATAAATTGTGGTTAACAAATTTGATGATTATCAGGCGATCGTAGCGGATAAGATAAATAAAACTTTAATATGATCGACAGGTCAATCCCTCACATTCCACGGCGCCGTCGTTGAGGCGGCGGCGCGTGGATTCGGAGAACGGAGCCATTGCCGCTCCGCAGTTTGTGCTGCACAGGTATGTTTGTTAAATTTTAAGTCATGTAAAGAAGCAGAATGGGGTGATAACTTCCCTCCGTTTTACCACCTTATCTCTCTTCAACGCATAAGTCTTGTACGCTATTAATAAAACCCACGAATAATTTATCAGCAAACATGAGATACCGTACCGACCTGACGATTCGCCTTGACTCACACCTGCCCAGATGCCAACTCTACAGGCATACTGTAGAGTTGGACATACTGAAGACAGTCAACTGGAGAAAAGATGAAGTAACTTCAGCAAAGTGAATAGGTTACTTCTAGTAAATAGTTTACTTCTAGTAACCTATTCACACGCTTCGTGTTCGCTCGCTTCACTCGCTTACTAGACCACACCATCCCCTTCTAACCTAACCATTTCGAGTCGATGCTCCAAGTCCCTCCTTAATAGAGTAAGATTTTTGATGCGCAGAAATCCTACAATGTATTACCAAACGCGGATTGACATATCATCAAACGATCAGAGCCAGTTTTAGTTAGCCATTTCATGAAGTGATCAATCCTAAGATATGATCACGACATATATATCTTATTGCTCGTGACTGTACCGATGCCGGAACGCCGCGCGCCGTCTAGTGGTCCGATGAAGGAACATGCTTTGAGAAATTATATTGTACATTTTCTCCGAAATGTAAATGGTAGAATAGTTAAGAAGCTAGCAAAGCGGCGTCGATGCTCAAGACTTTGACTCAAGAGTTTTCTTTCGACGAGTGCACCATGGCCGATGATCTCCTTAGCTCGATTCTCAATCGACTCTAGCACATCAAGGAGTTCTGCTCTCACCTATGGGACAAATCTGGTATTTCGCAGATTTGTCCCAAAGGTGAGAGCAGTACGTACGTACACGATCGAACTTGCGCTTAACAAAGGTTGAGCAGCTGTTCCGCCGTGAAGTATGAAGTACGTGAAGATCCCCAAGTTTTTTGCAACATGTTGAGTATTTCCCTCAACATACGAGCCGAAATTAAGGGATCAAAACTCGAACCCAAAGCGTTTATCAAGTGTCAAGGTGGGTCCATTCATTAGTACTGATCTTCCAGTAACCTACGGCGTGCCGCAAGGTAGTATCCTGGGGCCTACTCTTTTTCTCGTATATATAAACAACCTCTTTTGTCAAACAAACTCATTCCATGGTAAAATAATCACATATGCAGATGATACTGCCCTTATTTTCGTTGCTAAAACATGGAATGAGACTTACCAGCAAGCACAACGAGGTGTTGATTTGGTGAAGACGTGGCTCTATGACAATGTGCTTACTTTAAATGTTGATAAAACGAAATACCTGGCGTTCTCAATCCGTGATTCTTCACAAATCAACCATCAAGATCTAATTGCACATAACTGCTCCCTTGAAGATTCGTCAAATGCGAAATGCTCATGTAAACCATTGGAACGTACAAAAACAATTAAATATTTGGGAGTAATGATTGACGATATCTTTAGCTTTAAAGCTCACATTCAGGTTCTCAGTAAGAGAATTCGCAAGCTTACATACATTTTTAAAACATTGAGGGACGTAGTCACCCCTTTAGTCCTAAAACAAATTTATTTTGCACTTTGTCAGTCACTAATCACATACTGCATTTCTTCCTGGGGTGGTGCACCAAAGACTGTAATAAAGCAACTTGAGGTATCACAAAGAACCATATTAAAACTTAGTACCTTTAAACCTTTTCGTTACCCGACCGCACTACTATACGAATATTGCGAGGTCCTGTCAGTTCGCCAATTGTTTGCCGCAAGCATTATTGTTAAGCAGCATGCTAACGTGTAGTATGGTCGGAGTCTGTTAACAACGCGGAGAGGTTTACCAGTTTGTAAGGGGTTGTCCCACTCTAGAACAGCTTTTGTTCATAGGTTTTTTCCATTTTTGGGCTCATTTTTATATAACAAGGCTAATAAAATTCTTCCAATCTGTTCGTTGAATAAATTAAATTTAAGGAAATCTTTATTTGAATGGCTTTCGAGATTATCATATGATCAGACTGAAGATTTGCTGACCATATTAAAGTAGTGATACTTGATTTTGGTTATTATTATAGATGTGCTATATATAAGAATCCACTATTAAATTACTATTAGTATAAGTAACTCTGGATGTTTGAATTTATTTAATGTAGATCTCCACACACCCTCTCACACGCACACACTCACCTTTTTCACTTATACACTCAGAGGACAGTTACACCTATTTTTTAATTGTCGTTTCTTTTTTCTTTACTGTTGCTTAAAGGCACCAAACTTAATTTCTTAGAATCATTGATTCCATTTGCTCATGATCACATATTAGAAGATACAGTTCCAGGGCTAGAGGCACTGCATGCCGAAATACAGGCTCCACGCCTAGTTCGGCAGCATATGTCAAATATTTATATGTAATTATAACAATATCATAATTAAGAGCAATGTCAAATTGTGTAATATGTATTTTTGGTTAAATAAATTATTATTATTTTAAATAAACCATTTATATAGACTTTTGAAAAAGTCACAAAAAACGATGAAGCTATTTACAAGTTCCAAAGCATAGATCTCTATAGAGAAGGGGACAGCGTTACTCCAAGAAACTCAAGGCGGTCGGTTATCGGCACGGTCACACCTCGAAAAGATGGAACTGAGTGGAATTGGCTCCAATTGGCAGAAAAAAGATACGCCTAAGATAGAGCAGCATTCAGCTTGACCAAATCGGGTATGTAATACTGCATGTATGCCGGGTCTATCCATGCTGACAATCGCCTAGTTAGTTTTTGACTTATCTTATGAATTACCGATGTATAGGACTGTACTCATAGGCATGAACGTGTTCTCAGATATGGCGAGCGCGGCACGAACGCGACATCGCCGTGGCGCGCGCGCGGCAGCTGGCGGCGGCGCTGGCGGCGCACGGGCTGGCCGCGCCGCCGCGCCGCCTGGCGTCCGCGGGCGCGCTGCTGGCGGGCGGCCGGCACGACGCCACGCACGTGCGCACGCTGTGCCCGCCCGCCGACCTACTGCCCGACCTCGACAGGCCGCTCTCTTGCGGCGATTTACGCTCAAGGTATAACAAATAAATCACTTCACTCAAATACCTACTATGGTGTCTCTAATTTAGTTAAAAAAAAAAGATGGTGTCGGCCGCAATTTCTTTTGTACCAAAAATGGCCGACCATTTGACTCGACCGGAATAAGCATTCTTGAGTTAGCGTTTAGTAGTTAGTCATTGGCGTCGGTAGAACTATTTTCAGGAGGACGCATTTTTAGTTTTGTCCGCGAACTATCTTCTTTTGCTCATTCATAAAGAATCAAGAGTTTCAGAAGAAAATCAAGAATAGGTTGGCAATAACTAAATAAAAAGAATAAAAAAATATTTATCGTCATCTCCCTAGCCTTTTCCTGACTAGCTCGGGGTCGGCTTCCAGTCTAACCGGATGCGGCTGAATACTCGTGTTTTACACGGAGCGACCGCATGTCAGACCTCCACTACCCAGCTTGCTGGGCAACACGATACTCCTTGGATAGACTGATGGTCAGACTTTTTATAATATGGCATTTTTATGTATATTTTTATATGATTTATTAAGAACCATGTGCAAGTGCATCTCCTTGCACACCACTCACAGTGCCCCAGTCAGTACATGTCATCTAATATAGTAGATGGACTCCATTCTCAACATTTAGAACACGTTCAGTCCGTAGCCACCCTAGTGTCCAGCCAGATGCTCATGAAATGCCTATATGGAAGCCTCGCAAGGCTCGCGACCTCACTGTTCCGAGGATTTGTGTGATACTTGAAATGTTGAAGTTTTTACCTGTATTGAAAAGGTGTTTGTTTTGGGGGTTAATGGTCCTTAGTTATTGGGGATGGTAAATGATAATGTTGAGATGTGTGTTGAGTGACAAGAATGGATAAAGTTAAGTAAAAAACACATAAGGTAGAAGTACGTATTCCCGTTAATGTCCCAGTACCCGTTAACTAGTCAGTTTTTTATTTTTTGCGTCTTTCTACCAAAATCAAATTAAAGTTTGCAAATGGCAATTTATTCTTGGTACTATTTTATACAATTTTAATGGCAATACTCACCAAAAAGTTTAAAGGCTTAAAAACTGTGTCAACTTAAAAATACGTTATAGTAAAATTATCTATAAGTTCTAAGTTCTGTCAGTGAACTACGAGACCACCCGGTCGCAGAGATCATCTAGCCATACGTCGACGGATAAAATTAAGGTAAAAGTGTTAATGTTTATAAAAAATTGTGTGTATTATTTAACGATTTAGACTATAAATTAAGGCAAATCTCATCGAAAAGTAAATGTTTTTGCATTTTACATCTATTGGTACTCACAAACCCCTACTTGACCTAGTACCCGGTAAATTCGGATGTTTTTTTACCGGATACTGGTACACTATCATCCCGTTGCACCGAAACCCGTTATTGTATCCTTATTGCTTTGAAATAGGTCTCATTTTCCTTTGAAACTGTAGTTTATATTAAATATTTTCTGCCGGATACTGGGACATGCATTAACAGTTGCATTTAAATCCGTCACGGTTCTTATTGCCTTGAGTTAAGTATTATTTTCCGTTGACTCAATAGAATGTAGTTACTAGGTGTCTGGTTTGTTTTGGCTGCAGGTCTGCTTCTCTTCTGAAAGTCCGTCGAGTTGTGTGGATGCTATATCCAATGTGATACGTCAAGTTATGGAGTATTTCATCCCTTATAGTGACGTAGTCATCGGAGGCTCAGCTCGCCAGTTCAACGCTGATTGCATTCAAGCTGAAGAGCGTAAGCATTCGGCGTTTCTCACCTAGGTTGATGCCGTGACCGCAATGCACCGCATCTGAGTTCAAAAAAGAGAGCTGCCAAGTCCTACAAAAAGGCACTAAGGAAGGTTCACTTCGACCGCATTACCCATATCGGCACAAAGTCTCTGCACAGCCATCCGTTAGCAGAGCTTTTTGGTCCCTAGCCAAGTTGGTCGAAGCGAATTTCTGTCGGCCCGCACTGCCTCCACTGGATGATGGAACATTAGCTCATACCACGAGAGAAAAAGCAAGTCTCTTTGCATCTCTCTTCACCCATAATTCTCGTCTTGACACTTGTGGTGCTACTCCACCGACTCTGCCTGTCTGCGACACCACGATGCCTGAGGTTTGCATAAGGAACAAAGAAGTTCTGAGAGCATTGTGTCATCTTGATGTGAATAAAGCTAGTGGACCAGACGGCATATCAGCAATAGTTCTCAAGGCTGGTGCGCCCGAGTTGTCTCCTGTATGGACGCGCTTGTATCGCCTCTCATTTAGGATTGGTATAGTGCCCAAGTACTGGAAGCTGGCCAACGTGCAACCCTTGCCCAAAAAGGGCAGTTGTGCTGATCCTGCCAACTGTCGGCCGATTTCGGTAACCTTCATACCCTGCAAGATTATGGAGCATGTATTGAACTCGCGCCTCATGGCGTACCTGAAAGGTAACGATCTCCTCAGTGACCGACACTACGGGTTTCACCGCAGTCGGTCTACTGGGGACCTAGTAGTGTATGCACCCACTTGTAGGGCGAGGCCCTCGAGAGGAATGGGGAAGCGATTGCCGTTTCCATAGACGTCTCTAAGACCTTTGGCAGGGTTTGGCACGCTAGCCTTTTGAGTAAACTTCCAGCGTACGGCATTTCCCCTGGTCCGATTAACTGGTAAACTATTTCCTGAGTAAATAGTCTCTCCGAGTTGTTGTCGATGGATGCTCATAAGAGCCCATGACGAGTCGGGCTTCCTCAGGGTTCTGTTCTTTCTGGAACTCTATTCCTGCTGCATACCAACCATCTGCTGGTACCCGGTATCTATAGTTATACAGATGATAGCACAATTATAGAGAGATACTTGCCAGGTGCTCGGGCTAGTAAGGAGCTAATCCAGTCTGAAAGAGAGGCTATGGTAGAGCGTACGAATGTTTCACTTCAGGCAGTCTCCAACTGGGGCGAAGTCAATCTGGTAGGATTCAACGCCGCCAAAACACAAGCGTGTTTGTTCACCGCCAAAAGGAGCCCGTTTACCTTAGCTCCTGCTTTTCACAATGTGGGGTGCACCGACTGTCTTCAGCTTTTGGGAGTCAAAATTTCCTCCGACCTTAACTTTGGGCGGTTCATTGATTTCAAAGCCAAGGTAGCTTTTTTATGGTAGGCAAAATCATCCAATGACAAATCCCGCCAGTGTGCTGACTAAAAACCTCCCTGTTCCTTCTTTGCCTTGGTTCCACGCCCCTGGTATGCATCGTCCTTATCATAGACCCTACTGAGCCCCTACGTTTGCTGACAACTCCTTGAGGCGCGCGGGAACAGTGCGCGCCGTAAACGACTTGGGCTCGGTCGGGTCTGTTACCGAACGGACGGACAGCGAGCTACCCATTGCCTGCCGTCCGCAAGCCCGCGCCTACGGTAGCCGGAAATCGGGATCGGAATTACGGCGGCGGCTGCCGCGTGAGCACCGTTACCTGATGCGGTCGGCCTCCTCCTTAGCTAGAAATACTGCATCCCAGAAGGAGGCGTCCGCTTGCCACTCCTCCTTGCTCCGAGCATAGCCTGTACCAAGGCCCGGCGTGAGAGATCGCAGTCACCGATCACCTCCACAAGGACATGGTGATGCTCTTTCCAAGCGGGGCACACCTCTACCGTTTGCTCCACCAAGTCCTCAGGACGGTCCACGCAGTGGTGACACCCGGGCGTCACCTCCCCACGAATCTTGTACAGGTACTTCCCGTACTTGCAATGTGCGGTTAGTACCTGCGTCATGACGCCGTGAGGTCTTCCCAGCTACGCCTCAAAGACGGGACTTATCGCCTCATTAGCAAGGTAGCTGCTTGGAAATTCGACGTTCTTGCAAAAGTCCGACGGTACTTCACCCCGGGACAGCTTTTAAAGTTACACAAAGCACAGGTCCGGTCGTGTGTGGAGTACTGCAGCCACATATGGACTAGTGCTGCAAAATGTCACCTAGTGGCTTTGGACTCGGTGGAAAGGCATGCGAAGAGGCTAACTGGTGATCTAGATTTGGTTAAGTCCAATCTTTAAAGCCTTGAGCACAGGCGTAGAGTGGGTACTCTACGCCTGTGCTCAAGCATCGTGTAAAACGTGTTTTTCGGTTCTTTTTTTTCAGGATGCACATTTGAGTGTGCGCAGGATCTCTTTCGCCGGGTTTTGGTTCAGGCCATGGTTCGGAGTGAGGAGGGATGGCAGGCGGTCGCCTCCTTCTGCGAAGCAGTAATGCTAGCAAAGGAGGAGGCCGACCTCATCAGGCAAAGGCAACGGGGCGTGTTTGCCCCAGTCGCCGCCGGGATTCCAATCCCGATTTTCGGCCACTGTAGGCGCGGGCTTGCGGACGGCGTGCAATGGGTAGCACGCTGTCAGATCGTCTGGTAATCGACCAGACCGAGCCCAAGTCGTCGACGGCGGGTACTGTTCCCGCGCGCCTCACGGAGCTGTCAGCAAACCGTAGAGGCCCAGCCTGCTTGCTGCAGGCAGGCAGGGTCGAAGCCTGCTTGGGTCATGAGTCAGTTTCTGAAAGGAAGGCCTGGCCCCGGCACGATAGGCAACGAAGGAACCGGGTAGGTTTTTAGTCAGTAAGAGCCTGACACTATTTCCCGCTCCGCCCAAGGGCGGGATTTGTCATTGGATGATTTTACCTACCATGAAAAAACCCTTACGTTGTTGAAACTTCTATGGTCCGGACTAAGCGTTTTACTTTGTCTTTTATACCGCGTACATCGAGGGACTGGAACAGTTTGCCTGCTTCGGTTTTCCCGTCCAATTATAATTGAGGTGACTTCAAGGGAGTGAATAGGTTCTTAGGCCCCAGGATAAAGGCAAGGAACGGAAAGGTAGGTTTTTAATCAGTAAAAGTCTGACACTATTTCCCGCCCCACCCAAGGGCGGGATTTGTCATTGGATGATTTAACTACACAAAAAAAAAAATATACTAGTGCGCCTCACCATCAACGATTGCATCCCTGTTTACCATATATTAAAAAAGAGTTTCCTGTTTTTACCTATCTATAATGACTGATTAAAAAAATAGGAATATTTAGGCTCAAATAAAAACTTATGTTTGTTTTTAAACGACTGTTTCTAATTAAAAGTTGTAAATATATTTATGTTAGTGATATTTTTTATACCAAAGGTTACTCAAGATAAAAAATATAACTAGTGTTAACCTATAATTTGTACAAAATAAATTAAAAAAAAAAACATTTAGAGTTAAAACGAACCATGTTTTTTTTGTTAAATACAGACCCTAATTATTTTCACCTCTTTTTATTTGAAAATATTTTATTTCTGTGAACTTTAACGTAAAGTAATAGAGTTCAAATTCGCGGTTAAAATTACCGGATTCCGGGACCATTTAACGTTAACTAGTACAACTCTACCGGGTACTGGTACAATTAGCCCTTTTTGATTTATTTTTGGTTTATTGATAATTAACATTTACACTAATTTAATAGAAGTATAATATACTAAAAGTATATTAAATTATCTAACTAGTCATATAAAATTTATTTATAAAAGTCCACTAGTTTTAGCCTAGCGCGCATGCAAAGTCAGGGAAGTTCAAAACTTCACGGTTATTGGGCCCTTTACCTTATATGTATTTACATTAGATATATAGGACAGTGAGTGCCTATCTTACCTCCATAACCCAGTTACTGAGCAAACCGATACTCCTTGCATAGACTGATGGTCAAACTAATGGACAGACACAGCTAAACCTGAATAATGTGCAAGTCCCACAGCAAGATACCAATAGAATATATGTAACCATCAAAACCACTTACGTATAGCCAGAGTGCATCTCAGATATCTGTTTGTTAGTTCCGCTTGCTATTCGGTCTTCTAAGTGATACTTTCTCAATGTAAATGTTTAAAATCACCGATTTGGATGAAACTTTGTGTATATGTTTGAATGGATCCGTTTTTTTCTCCATGGGGTCTGTGGACGGTTTGAAAATACAATTGAACCCGGTAGGTGGCGCTGCGATCGGGTTCTCAATTCTTTTATCTGACGAAAAGTCAGTTTTCGAAAAGGATTATGTCTATCGAAACTGCTAGTATTGTTATACACGTACTCGTATTACATGTATTGTTTTGGTGGGATTTGTCATTTGATGATTTTACCTCCCATAAAAAAAATAAAAAAAAATAAAGAGGAGAAAATTCTACTTTGAACAAAGGGATTTAAAGAGGTAGTATATTTTTAATGTCTTTTACTTTGAAGAGGGTAAAAAAGGGAAATTCGTTTACCTATGTGCAAAATTTTAATCGTGGGCCCATACATTTACTCATATACCTAAATAGTAACCCAAGTAAATAAAAAATGTTTTCGGTATCCGTTATTTGAAACTACCCATATAAAACTATTTAGACAATCGACTTCAATGTAAAAAAAAAACACAAATAGTTACTGTTTCTATAATAGCTTTTTCCTCTTCGTTATGTACTTAACATATACTGATACCCGAAATTAAAGTTACTTTGCTCTTTTTTATATTGAATTCGGTTGTATTATTTTTGCAAAAAGTTTCTTCTTCTCTTTTTAGTTGTGGTACCCCTCAGCCAAACTTAAATGCCTTCCTTTACTGCTATCTTTCGGCCCCATCATCAGATCTGTTCGATAATTCGGTACCTTAATATAGCCAAAGTGCATTTCATGACAATTGGAATAATCCAAAATACATCAACACAGCCTAGTACTTGCGCATTGATCTATTACCGGTACGTTACGGCTTCATCGTCAGATGTCGATGTATCCTCTCATCACGTCAGTTCGATGTATCCTCTCCCTCTCTTCCTTTAGTCAGTCATCGACTACACCTATAAACAAAGTAGTTTTACTTGTTGCAGCAGTTTTACCTTCGTTCCATATCTTCGAAGTCCATTACCAGATCATAACAATATTTCTATGGGTGGGACCAATTCCGGAGAATAATAATCTTTGAAATAAAAAAAAAATTCAAAATCCGTCTACAACTAACCGAGAAATCGGTGAACATACCTACATAAAAAAATACATACAAAAATACGTCCTCCTTTTTGAAGTCAGTTAAAAATATGTTACCATCAAGCAATGTGATATTATGCAATATGCAAGGACATAATAACTGTAAATATGTTTAATGTAATCAATAGACTATACCATCGTTTAGTACAATAATTTTCAATCTTTCCAGAGAGCGGACGCGAGTAGAAATGGAAACAGTGCTGTGAGGCGTGTATAGCGCCACCCTATTTCAATTCCTGAAGGCTGTTCTTACACCAAGTTATACAAAACGAAATTAGTTATACCTAATGTTAAAATACGGACACATAAAAAAACGTTGTAATTATTAAATAAACTATTACAATTATTAAAACAGAGAGCTGGACGTAGATAGCGAAGCGTTGTTGTGGGACTCGCGCGCGGCGCGGGCTGGGCGCCGGGCGCGCGCCCCCGTGTTGTCTACTACAATAAAATATATTTTTTGGACAATATAAAGTGTTTTATTGACTAAAGATTTCGTTTTTGATTAGGATGGGAATAAAATCAAAGATTAATAGGTATCTATGGTTCGAAAACCCCGCAAAATCAAGCATGAGACCAGACCGTTATGAATAGATGGCGCTACGTTGGATGGTGAAATATTGAACTAAGAGAGATTTTCTTACAGCATTACATTATGCTAAAACAAAATCGTTTATGGAAAAAATGTTTCTTTTCTGTCGTTAAATATTAAAGGTATAACAACATTGTATAATACTTTTTCAATACACTTGCTCAGAAAGAAAGTGGCTCTTATTGCATTACACTTAGGTATATAATACTTTGTAATATGGCGCGCGCTGGCCTAGCGATACCACCATATATCTCTGTAATCTGTGGATACCACCCCGCTCGCCACCGCCGTGCCATGCTGCTCGCTGCTAAGACCGAAGTCGTGCATAGGCTGTTAGATTTGTTGTTGGGTTAACTCTAGGGCATAGGGTAGAAGTAATAAAAGAACGAGTCTGGCTTTCAACTCGAAGCATTTCTGAACGGTTAGAGTAGCGACTCTACCCTGTGACACACTCAATGTCAATGTCAGTTTATTGTCAAGCTGCCGGCGATTCGATGACTGTCGGAAATTGCTGTTACAGCTGATATTTTCATATTGTGCTCTCGTTGCTCTCAAACATTACATTATCATATTACATTTAATCATGTCCAAAGATATCATTGTTATTACGCCAAATGGAAGAAGGCAAAAGATACACTGTACTCCTGATACGAGTATTCTGCAGGTATGAAAAATGACTCAAATAATAATATAGGTAGTTCATTGCATTGAAACCACATATAAGTATATTTATTTACACGAACATAATGCTCCCATAATAATCAAGATACACTTATTGCCATATCAGTCAAAGTCACATCATTGCAAGAGAACAATACGATTCATTAATGTCAAAGTTCACAACCAAAACACATTGATTGTAGTTGTACAATGTTATAGGTGGTTTCATACCGAAATGAAATATGAATAAGAAACTAATACTAACATAGTTATAAGAATTGCATTTCAGAGCTACCTTTATCCAATTGATTTCTGGAAGAATTGCGATTGTGTTGCCTTATGTCAGAACTAATGATGGTAATTGCACATTCCAAAGTGTCGATCTTTATGGAGAAGAATGTGCAAAAAACTCCATGGACACTCTTTTCAATCTTGTTATGTATTACAAACATCTCATTTATATGTGTCTTGTTGCTGCTATTATGTGAGAATAATGTTAATAAAATAAGGAGGAAAAATAAGACATTCTAAATATAGATATAATAAAATATAGATTAAAATAAACCACTGGCAGCTAAGAGATGACCAGTCTCAACATTTACCATTCCGGTAGCAGCCTAGCCTGATAACTAAATAGTGCCATTTAACTAGCAGCCTGAATGATATTCACCTGATGCATCTGCACTTCCGACGTCTGGCTCCCAGGTTGAATGCGACTGGGGCTGCGCTCAAGCGGCTCCTGCCGAACCTAGGGGGTCCAGACGCCTCCTGCCGGAGGCTCTACGCAGGCATCGTTCGGTCCATGGCCCTTTACGGTGCGCCAGTGTGGGCGCCATCGCTACGAAAGCGAGTGGCGGCCAGGCTAACCGCCTGCCAGAGGGTCATGGCCATCCGGATGATTCGCGGATACCGTACGGTGTCCTGTGAAGCGGCGAGCCTCCTTGCTGGCCTACCACCATGGGATTTGGAGGCAACAGTCCTTGCACACATGCATGACTTACGCGTGGAGATGCAACGTCGGGGCGAAACTCCGCTGCCGCGACAAGTCGCGGCATGGCGGACAGAGCTCCGGCGGGATCTCATGGTGAAATGGCGAGAGCGACTGTCGCAACCTCGTGCTGGGCACGCCACGATCGAGGCGGTAAGGCCCCTCTTTGAGGCGTGGCTGGAAAGGCCCCACGGCGTCGTCACCTTCCGTTTGGCGCAGGTGCTGACCGAACACGGCAAGTTCGGTCCGTACCTGTACAAGATTCGTGCGGAGACGACGCCCGGGTGTCGCCACTGTGCGGACCGCCCGGTGGACACGGTGGAGCACACAGTCGAGGTGTGCCCCGCTTGGGAAGAGCAGCGCCGTGTCCTCGTGGGGGCGATCGGCGGCGATCTCTCGCGCCGGGGCTTGGTTCAAGCCATGCTCCGGAGCGAGGAGGAGTGGCAGGCGGTCGCCTCCTTCTGCGAAGCAGTAATGCTAGTAAAGGAGGAGGCCGACCGCCTTAGGCAAAGGCGGACACGCCGCCGCCGCCGCCGGGTTTCCGATCCCAATTTCCGGCCACCGTAGGCGCGGGCTCGCGGACGGTGGGCAATGGGTAGCTCGCTGTCCGTCCGTCCGGTAACAGACCGGTCCGAGCTCAGGTCGTCTACGGCGCGCACCGTTCCCGCGCGCCTCAAGGAGTTGTCAGCAAACTGTAGGGGTCCAGCAGGGCCGAAGCCTACTGGGGCCAAAGGTTATGTGAGACTGCCACCAAAGGCCCCAGGATAAAGGCAAGGAATGGAAAGGTAGGTTTTTAGTCAGTAAAAGTCTGACACTGTTTCCCGCCCCACCCAAGGGCGGGATTCGTCATTGGATGATTTTACCTACCCAAAAAAAAAAAAAAAAAACCTGATGCATCTAATCCAACATTTCATGAACTGGCTACCTAATGCTTAGATCTTTCATACAATAGGGTGACCATGTGGCGTAACCCAAAACGGACAGCTTTGGTTCAAAGGAGATGATGGGCTAAACATAGTGAGCGAACAAAGCCCCTGTCATTTCATTGTTAGCTTAAAAGCCCTTTACACAGAAATATGAGTTTTTAGCAATTGACAGTCATCACATTGCCAGCTAAGACCAAATCAAAAACAATTTTATGACTTGTCACTGCCTCTCTCTAATGTCTGGGCTAGGCAAGTAGTTATCCTTTATCACAAGCTGCTAAATCATTTACCTATTTTGATTAAATTGCTTAATATATATTGATGACAGGCCTGTTGGTCTAGTGATTAGTGTCCTGACTGCTATGCCAGAGGTTGTGGGTTCGATTCCCACCCAGGACAAATCTTTGTGTAATGAGCATGATCATTTTTTCTATGTCTGGGTGTAATTTATCTATAATATGTATGTATTTAGAATTATATAAGTATGTTTATCAGTTGTCTAGTACTCATAACACAAGCTCTGCTTAGCTTAGAACTAGACGGCATTGTGTGATAGTTGTGGAATATAATATTATATTATATTAATTCAGGTGACCAGTTGAAAGATGCTGCTCACTAAAAAGGCTATACTGTTAACTTAATGACAAACTAAGCTAATTGGCTGCATACCATGTATAATTTGGGTCTCACAGGCTAAGAGATACCAGGCATGCTGCGGTTTAATCATAATGATTTGTTTCTTTATAGGTGTTGGAAGATGTCTGCCAGAAGCAAGGTTTTCAACCTTCAGATTATGATTTAAAGCATCATAACCATATTTTGGATTTAAGTACTACTGTAAGGTTTTCCAATCTTCCTAATAAAGCTACACTAGAAATGGTAGAAGCTGATAAAAAAAGGGTTGAAGTTAATGTCACCATTGGGTTGCAATTAGAAGATGGTAAAGTAATCTTTTCTTAATAAATTATTTCTGTAATAATTGAGTAAATTCATTATTGCAATACAGTTAAAAACACTAAATGGAGAAGGTCTAGTTTTTTCTGCTTTCTTCCAGTAAATAGCACTGATTTACTGGTTTCTATTATTTGCAGTACATGATTGTAATCATTTATGACTCACTTGTTTAAAATTGGTTAAAATAAAAGGGTCTAGCAGGATAAGGAAGGCACCCCAAGTCATACAGACCAATAGGACTGCTCTCGGTACGGGGAAGGACAATCGAAACACTCGTCGTTAGCCGACTGCAACACCATTACATCCCTACGCTCAACTCAAAGCAGTACGGATTCATGCCGCAGCGTGGAACCGAGGACGCCCTCTATGTTTTGATGGAGAACATCCGAGTCGAAATCAAGGCTAAAAAAACAATGCTGTTAGTTTCACTGGACGTAGAGGGTGCCATCGACAACGCGTGATGGCCTGCTTTGAAATCGCAGATGCTGCGCAAAAAATGTTCCGAAAATTTGTACGCTCTCTTAGCCTCGTACCTGGAAGACCGGTCACATCAGGGTAAACTTCGCCAGAGCTTCTAGTAAGAAAGGTACCACAAAAGATTGCGTCCAGGGCTCTATAGCCGGTCCGACGTTTTGGAATTTCATCCTAAACTCGCTCCTGGAAATACTGTCGACTTTGGTGATATATTGTCAGGCATTTTCAGACGACGTGGTCCTTTTCTCGTCTCATTAGGTTGATTCTCTGCAACAGACAGCCGAAAGCACGCTGAGTACCATCTCAGAATGGGGTATACAGAACAAGCTACATTTCGCCGCTCATAAAACCAATGCAATGGTGATAACGAAGCGGCTTATGTACGACACTCCAGTAATACACATATCTGGGACAAGGCCGAAGCTAGTACAAAAGATCAAACTGCTGGGACTCACCACAGACCGTAAACCCGGAGGACACGGTGGAGCATACTGTAGAGGTGTGCCCCGCCTGGGCGGAGCATCGCCGTGTCCTCGTGGGGGCAATCAGCGGCAGCGATCTCTCTCGCCGGGCCTTGGTTCAGGCCATGGTCAGGAGTGAGCAGGGATGGCAGGCGGTCGCCTCCTTCTGCGAAGCAGTAATGCTAGCAAAGGAGGAGGCCGACCGCATCAGGCAGAGGCAACGGGGCGCTCGCCCCAGCCGCCGCCGGGATTCCGATCCCGATTTCCGGCCACCGTAGGCGCGGGCTTGCGGACGGCGTTCAATGGGTAGCACGCTGTCCGATCGTCCGGTAACCGACCGGACCGAGCCCAAGTCGTCGTCGGCGCGTTCTGTTCCCGCGCGCCTCAAGGAGCTGTCAGCACACCGAAGAGGCCCAGCCTGCTAAATGCAGGCAGGCAGGGTTTTTTTTTATGGTAGGTAAAATCATCCAATGACAACGAAGCCTGCTGGGGTCAAGGGCCGTTTTCTGAGAGGAAGGCTCAGCCCCGGCACTATAGGCTACGAAGGAACGGGGTAGGTTTTTAGTCAGTAAGAGTCTGACACTACTTCCCGCTCCGCCCAAGGGCGGGATTTGTCATTGGATGATTTTACCTACCATAAAAAAAAAAACCACAGCCCGTAAACTCACCTTACATGCGCACGTGACAGCAACCTGTAAGAAGACTGCAGACATCTATAAACAATTGGCGCGTGCAGCAAAGGTGACATGGGGTTTAAACAGTGAGATAATAAGGACTATATATGTGTCGATGATAGAGCCAATCGTGCTGTATGCTGCAAGCGCATGGGCCCTGGCAGCTGAGAGACTGATGACTAGAAAACAGCTAGATACACTGCAGAAAGTTAGTACGCAACGACCGGCAACTACTTACAAGGTCATTGACTGGTTTACTTAAAGAAATTAATTTCGTACATGCGTAAATTAATTCGAGTTTTAGAAAAAAAGTACTTTGTTTTTTAATTTTATCTTTATAAATCGATAGTCTTTTATGTACCGAATCGACCCTCCACGGGATTAAAACGACCAAAATTTAATGGTGTATACTGATGGCAGTAAAATACAGGGTAACGTTGGAGCTGCTCTTACTTGGTGGAATGAAGATAGGGAGACCAGGTACTCTATCTTTCGCCTGGTACCCCACAACTCCGTTTTTCAGTCGGAACTGTACACATCGTATCGAGCAGTCAAATTGGTGAGAGAAAGATGATCTCGACAGATTGCGATTTAACTATGTCACTTCGTTAGATTATAATCTACCAGAAATAATGTGTCTAGTTTAGCGGTATGTTACGTAAATAATTTAAAAAAATACCTGATTTAATAAAATTATAGACCCTCTATTTACTAAATTATTTCCGTAATGATGTGAGATGGAAAGCTTAATTCACGTCAAATCTAAATTATACATGTCACTGATATAATATCATAATTTATTTTAGAAATACCTCCTAGGGGCAGCTGGCCCTACCCTAGCCTGCTAGACACTTTAATAATAGTTAAAATTATTTGATAAAAAATATGCAGTAGGTACTTAATCTATTTCAGGTGAAAGAAGAACAGCTGATTTTGCGCCAAACACATCATTATATGACTTAATAATATCATTGGCTCCAGGAGAATTAAATTCATTGGATCTTCCAACTGTTCTGTACATGCGCCAAGAAGTTGTAGGTGAAACTGCACTCCGAGAAAAGACTTTGAGGCAGTTAGGATTAATAAGGGGTAGAGCTATTCTCAGGCTACTCAATAAACAAGCTGAAGCAAGGTAATCTTATCTAACATGAAAATCAATGGTAAAATTTATATGATCTTTTATTTTAAAACTTCTTTTCTTATGTTAATTTTATTTATAGACAAGCTAACGTTTCTGCTTTTTATCGACGACCAGTCATTGATGAAAAAGTTGCAGATGAGAAAAAGGAAATAAATAAACAACAGACAGAAGATTATGCAGTTTCGGGACCTTCAACAACAAACAAGCACCATCAAGATCAATTTCGCAAACCTGATATTATAGATAAAATCAAAGAAACTGCTCTCCAACAAAAAAATAAAGTAGAGTTTAAAGTTGAAAGTTCATCCCAAGAAGTTGCAAGTTCTTCTCTAGATACTTCTCTCAAAGAAGAAGCTATGGATATTGATGTAAAAAAGACCAATTTGTCTTTCTCATCTCAATCAAGAGAACATTTAGAAAGACGACTTAAAATTGAAGAAGAAGTCACGTTTGTAAGTATTTTTACGCAAGTTTAATTTTTTTCACAATTTATTTACTAGATAGTAAGTACCTACTCATCGTTCATATCGAACACGAACCTTATCTATAAAAAAATCTAATTATAAAAATTATTTATTGTAGTCTCTTTATAGAGGTTTGCTTACAAATTATCAACGTAAGCTAATAAAAATAATTCCGGGGCGAAACTCTGTTGCCACGACAAGTCGGAACCCAGTGCTGGGCACGCCATAATTATGGTGGTAAGTCCAATCTTTGAGAAGCGGCAGGAAAGAAAACATGGCGTCCTCCTTTCTTCATGACTTTTCGCATGACTCAGGTACTCACCAGACATCGTAACTTTGGAAGTTTCCTGCACTGGATTCGTGCAGAAGAAACGCCTGTGTGTCACCATTGTATGGACCGCCCAAAAGAAACGGTGGAGTATACGGCAAAGGTGTGCCCCGCTTTGTGGGCAGAGCACCACCGTGTCCTAGTGGGGGCGATCAGCGGCAACGATCTCTCGCGAAGGGGCCCTGGCAGTAGTAATGCTAGCAACGCAGGCGGCCGTAAGCGCGACGGATCTGCCCTCACGCCCCAGCCGCCGGGATCCCAATACCGATTTCCAGCCACCGTAGGGCGTAGCATTGCGGACGGTGAGCAATGAGTAGCACGTCGTCCGGTCGTCCGGTAACCGTCCGGGCCGAGCCCAAGGGCTCACGAACATCTAGTCCGTCATTGGCTGAAGTAACGCTCGGACGAAGAGCGCCGAACTTGGACGATTGAATCAAACACTTGTTCTTGAAAGAAAGCGCACCGTACCAAACACGACCGTCATCATGCGATGACGCCCGAAAACGGCCGATCAACTGTCGAGTCCAAACTTGTTGGGATTTCTCGCCAGTGCAAATTGAGTTTATTTATATGTAGTTAAATTTTAAAGATACCTACCTAAACCACTATGGATATTGAAAAATTAATCAGTTGTATTTATAACAAATCAACCCTGTGGGATAAACATTCAAAAAATTACAATAATCGAGATGTTTCGAAACAGTTATGGGCTGAAGTTGCATCGGAATTGGATATAGCGGTTCCAGAGATTTTAAAAAAATTATGAAACTTAAGCTTAACAATTTTAAAAGAACATAAAAAAGTGGTAAAAAATCAGGGTAAGAAGAAAATTATAAATTTATCGAAAACAATAGAACCCAATAATGCTAGTATATTCCTAATTCCAGTTACAATTAACGAAATCTACCAAATTATACTGTCTTTAAAAAACACAAAATCGGTAGGTTATGACAACTTACCAACTCAAATTCTAAAACAAGCCGCACATTTAATAGCACCAGTTCTATGTCATCTCATAAACATGTCGTTATCACAAGGTACTTTTCCAGATCAACTAAAAATATCAGTTGTAAAATCTATTTACAAAAAAGGTGATTAAACGGAACCTAATAATTACAGACCTATCGCCCTTATACCTACACTTGCCAAAATTATTGAAAAAGTCATGTTCAAACGGTTAACAACTTTTTTTAATAAATTCAATGTGCTAAAATCCGAACAACATGGTTTTCAGAAAGGCAAGTCTACTACACTAGCTGCTTTCAAACTAATAAAAAATGTTTCAGAAAATATTGACAAAAGTATTAACACCTGCGCAGTGTTCTTTGACATGAGCAAAGCGTTTGATTTTGTCGATCATGACATCTTGCTCGAAAAAGCTTATGCATACGGTATTCGCGGTATAGCATATAAGTGGTTACAAAGTTACCTCAGTAATAGGCAACAATATGTAGAAATTACCAATATTAACAAGGACATAGAATTAATTTATAAATCAAAATTAGAATATAACACAGTCGGAGTCCCGCAAGGTAGTATACTAGGCCTACTTCTATTCCTACTCTACATCAACGATTTGCCTAACGCGATAAATCATCACTGTACTCTTTTTGCAGATGATATATCGCTAGTTATTTCACAAAAATCTAATACCACTTTTGACAGTTATAACAACGAAGTTACCGAAGCTGTTCGAAACATTATACAATGGCTAGAGTATAATAATTTAAAATTCAATATTGATAAAACCAAAATTATACAATTTTACAATAGAAAACAATATAATTACAAATTACTTGTCCCATACGATAACAATAACATAGCACAATCAGATAGTATAATTTTCCTTGGGATGTCACTAGATAGTCAGATCTCATGGAAATTACACATAGATAAAATCTGTAACAAAATAAACAGATATGTTTATGCTTTATGGCGTCTTACACGAATCTCCAGCCAAAAAACAGCTCTGCAAGCCTATCATGGATATGTAGCTTCCAACATAAGGTATGGTATTATATTATGGGGCGGTTCAGTAGAATTTAGTAGAGTATTCCTAGCTCAAAAGCAGTGCATTCGAGCACTATGTAAAGTAGATTCATTAACTTCATGCAAACCATTGTTTAAAAAACTAAACTCACTAACAGCACCTTCAATGTATATATTTGAGTCTTGTATTTTCGTTAAAACACATCAGTATCTATACAAATCCTTTGGTGATTATTGTAATTTTAATACCCGTTATCCCAATAGCTTTCCCCTGCCCAATATATAAACTGATCTATATCGAAGGAACTGTTACCCTATGTCCATTAAATTATTTAACAAATTACCGAGTGACCTGAAAGACTTACCCATTACACTATTCCGAAAAAAAATTTACACCTGGCTAGTCAATAAATGTTTTTATACGACCGAGGAATACCTTAGTTATAAGAATAGAAAATGTATGTAACACCTTACTATGTTCCTATTAGTGCAATAATTAGTATGTAATGCAATATAGTTAAATGTTAAGAATATATAGGCACCTATGTACTTAACCAGTTCATTTAATTATTAATTTAATTTTCGTATACCAGAAATGGTGAATATGTCGATCTTTCCTGTTATATTGTATATAACATTTATTTACCACCTGTAACTACACATATTATGCGAATAAAATATTTGATTGATTGATTGATTGGTAACACTGTTACAGTGTAAGCACATACACGTCCGAGTTACTCGTCCGGGATGTCTCTCCGCCGTCACCCAACAAAGTCGGTTTTGGTGTACGCTAGCGGCAAACGTCGACGGCGCGTAGTGTTCTACGCGTGTCTCAAGGAGATGTCAGCAAATCGTAGGGGGCCAGCAGAGTCGAAGCCTACTGGGGCCATGGGTTAAGTGAAAATGAATCCCGGGGCCCTGGAACGCAAGGCAAAGGGAACATAGAAGTGGGTTTTAGTCAGTAAAAGACTGACACGCGGGAGGGCGTGCTCAGCCCAAGAGGGAGAAGTGATTGGATGATATCCCGGCTAGATAATAAAAGCTAATAAAAATGAGTAAAAAGCTCATTTGCGAGCGACTGGCGTCGGTACTAGGGAGATCCTCTCATGTCCCTCCATGGAAAGAATAAGCTATTCGTGCTCTGCTTTTATAAATAAAATAATAAGAATTTACTTTCAGTTGGGAGCTCAGAAAGCTGTAGCATTTACGCAACCAGACTACGTAGAAGAGGATATTGACGATCTACCAGATGACTTTTACGAATTAAGCATAGAAGAAGTACGAAGATTGTATCATGACTTACAGCAAAACCGTATTTCTCTAGAAAATACACCACTATTAACTTCAAGTAAACAAAAGGAGTTGGAAGAACAGGTAAAAATATTAAGTTATTGAAGTAGGTACTTACTTTATAATTGGCTGTTGCGATATTTTACACTGATATTATAGAGGTAAAATTTGTTTTCTTATTTTTTATTTTTAGGACGTAATCTCTGAAAGTAGTGGATTATATTTCATGTACGCGTGGGCAAAAGTTAGTGAAAGTTAAGAACATGGACTATAAAATACCTATTTACTCAGCAGAGATTAGCTCATTTTTGATCGCATAGCTCAACAAGATATAACAAAATGCTGTTTTTTTATCACGGTCGGTACAACACAATCGTGACGTTGCGGAGACCACGGGCGCCTTCCGCTTCGTCGAACAAATTAACGCAATGATTGCGTTAACTGCGTATTCGCACGATGATCGGTTTGTTTTCAGAAGACATCTAAAATTCAAGACAATTATGAAATGGATATAAACAATTCCCTTGAAAATATAATAAGTTGGTTAAGAGCTGAAAGTAAACATTGACAAAACATGCTATATGTCCTTTGCAAACAAAAATAAAAAAAATAAAAATCTTCAAATACATTATAGTGGTGACGGAAGTCAAGACTACAAAATTTCTTGGTTTTCAAATTGACTCCGAACTGAACTGGAAAACGCAAGTAGACCATGTTTGTAAAAAACTAAATCAGTTTTCATATGCGCTCTATATGTTAAGACAAGTTACAAGTGAGAGTACTTTGCTGAGTGTCTATCATGCGTATGTAGGTTCCACACTAAGATATGGCATCCTTTTCTGGGGCAATTCAGCAAACAGGGAGTATGCTCTTAAAGCTCAAAAAAAATGTCTCAGAAGTATATGTGGCCTTAGACAGACTGACTCATGTAGACCAGTGTTCAAAAAGTTGAAAATCTTGACATTACCTTCATTATATATAATCGAAGCAGCAATGATGGTAAAACGCGACATAGGGAGTTATGAAACATTAAGAAGTGCGAGACACAAAACTAAACTAAGAGGCTTAGTATGTAAAACTATGAAATATAAGTCAAGTGTTTTTGGGATGAGAATAAAAATTTATAACAGACTCCCAATTCATATTAAAAATATCCCGTCCTTGAATATTTTCAGGTTCAGGCTTAAAGAGTTTCTTTTAGGTAAAGCATATTATTCAATTGATGAATTTTTGAATGACCGAGCTATTAATTAAATACATTATTTTTTTGACTATTTAATGCTATTATTGTGACTGATTATTGTATGATTATAAATGACGATTATTAATCGAGATGAATTTGACTAGATTTAAGTAAAAGTGACCTGTGACGTATATATATATTTTTTTTAATTGAAATTGACATGTGAACATTGTAATTCGTATAATTATGTCTAGTGATGTATTTTATTTTATTTAAGTTGAAATTCTGACATCTTATTATAAATATTGCACACCTCATGGGTATGTTACAGCGAGATATAACAAATAATTGTAAGAACTGACCATACACCTGTAATAACCAATAAATGAATTTGTATTTGTAAAAAAAAAAAAAAAATACGTTGATGCAACTTTTTGCGAACTGCTGCAAATACTGCAACATGATCCCGTCATTGTCTCCAAAAAATCGAAAATTATTTCAAACTAGCTGACCCGGCAAACTTCCTACCTAATAATTGATCTTTTTTCGTGATTTTTTTCCATATTTTTTCACCGTTTAAACCATCCCTGAAGTATAACGAATATTTCATGATCAAAATTAGCCAAATCAGTTCAGCCGATTAGTAGTAGTCGAGTTTTAGCGAGACTAACGAACAGCTATTTATTTTTATTTATAAGATGAAATAAAATCTGTAGTTCCATGTATACGTAAACCAATTTCTATAAAAAATACCATTAAATCTGGATCCCGTAACGCTAATTTATGATAACTAGCTGGCTATTACGTTTGTCGTTAGTCTATGACGCTAACGGCTCCGATTTTTCACACTCACAAAAAAGGAGTAGGAAGCCTATGGTGAAAACTGAACTCATCCACGACCAGCTTGCCATTGTGAGATAGAACCACTATACAGACAATTTAAACGAACGAACGCTAAAACTGAGTTCCGCCGGTGAAGACCTCACGTTCTTCACCGTTAATTCTGCATAATATAATAATAATAATAATAATCAGAATCTGTGGCCCGGCTGTCGAATTGACAGTTCCGAATTTTTTCACATAAAATTTTTTCAACAAATATATTTACAATATACCCATAAACAATGTCTATTATCCCAAAATCAACAAGAAAAAAAAACCAGAATTTCAGTAACAATAAATACAATAGTATCAGGATGATTTAACCAGACAACATGGCATAATGCTATCTATGGAAACGAAATGTTGACAAGAAGCCGGGCTAGAAACACAAACACACACCCAACACCATCGGATTCATCGCCCAGCTCCGCCTCGCAGCCGCCAGGACCGGGACCAGCGCCAGCCGTGAGTCCAGTGATTCCGGTAGCTGCAGTTGCGTCGAGCTCGAGCGACGAATATTTCTCGCCGCCGACGACACCACCACCAGCGCGTCGACGGGGAAGAGGCCGACCTCCGGCCAGCTTGGGACCTCGAGGCCCTCCGGCCTCTGATAGGGTCCCCGCTGTCGGTGGAAGTGTGCAGCGCATGAGATGGACACAATCCATTAATGAAAATGTCATGCGCTCATACTTTGGGGCTACAGAGGGGGGAACTAACCTGACTGCGTACCGTGGTCGGATGCTCTCTCTGTTTCAGGTGCTTGAGCCAGCAGTCAACGTCACTGCCCAACGACTGTCGGATCAGGTACGGGTCATCCAGCGTAGCCGTATGTTGGATGATGCTGTGCTTGATAGACTGCGCCTGGAATCGCAGAGTAGCCGTGTTTCACCTACTACACCACCGGTCGCGGAGCAACTTCAACCCAGTGCTTCACCGCGACCCGACCACGTTGGTGACGCCGATGATGACGCGGCTATATCTGTGAGTACCCAGTGCAATGAACGATTGAGGAGCGCTTTGGAGGACGCTTTTCGGGAGTACCGCTCCACTCCGCCGGGGCTTAGACCTCGACTACCTCGTTTGCCCATGCACAAGAGAAATAGGGCGCTGGTGTGTGCTTTAGATTCGGAGCTATCAAATTGTTTTGATAGCAGCGAAGACCTCACTGATACCCACTCAATCTTGTACTGTGGGGCTGTAGCTGCATGTCGCGTAGCTCACTGTAAATTTCCCAATTTTGACAGAGCTACACGACCAACCGTGCCGGCCTGGCAGTGCAGGATTGAGCGCCGTATCGGTGAGGCTAGAGCACTCATCGGCAAGCTTATCTGCTTCAGGGAGGGCAATACTCGCCCTAGAGTGATGCGCTTTGTGAGGCGGGCATTCTCTGGAACTGATATTAGTCCTCGAGATTATCTGCCCTGCGTCACAGAGCGTATCGACTTCCTGAAGCAGAAGATCTATGCATGGGCAAGCCGTATTCGTCGGTATAAGCGCCGAGTGGAGCGGTACACTCAGAATCGCACATTCCAAAGTAATGAAAGGTGGGTTTACAGGGCTTGGGAGCGACCGGACCAAGGTGTGACTGATACACGCCTGCCGGATGATAACGCCATGTGTTCATTTTGGCGCAGCATCTGGTCGGCGCCTGTCAGTCACATCGAGGGTGATTGGATCCGAGAGGTCGAGCGCACATGTGATCTTTTACCAGAAATGGGGGCAATTACCATCAGCCCCCAAGATGTAGCCCGTGCAGTCCGTCCATTGCCTAACTGGAAATCTCCTGGGCCGGATGGGCTGCACAATTTCTGGATAAAATGGTTCCAAAGGTCGCATGCTCGCTTGGCATCTCAGTTCCAGTCTGCCTTAGAGTCAGGGTCGCTACCCCCCTTCCTAACAACAGGAATAACCCACCTGCTCCACAAATCAGGTAGTACTGCGGATCCTAAAAATTATAGACCGATCACGTGTTTGCCGACGGTCTATAAAGTGCTTACATCCATTCTGAGAGCTAAAATCAATAGTCATATTGAGACAAATTCTATCATGTCAGCCTCTCAGAATGGATGTAGGAACGGGTCCCGCGGTACTAAGGAGCTGCTCCTCATTGATATGGCCATAAGCCAACAGGTTCGACGTTCTCGAAAGAATTTGTCGGCATGTTGGATAGATTACAAGAAGGCCTATGACTCTGTTCCTCATACATGGCTCATGAGGGTGCTAGAACTGTACAAAGTTGATACAACTCTGCGCACCTTCTTGATGTCGTGTATGGGGCAGTGGAGAACAGTCCTTCGCTATCCGGGATGTCGACAGATTCGGGAGAACAGTGAACCGATAAGGATTGAGCGTGGCATATTCCAGGGTGACAGTCTGAGTCCTCTGTGGTTTTGCCTAGCCTTGAACCCTCTCAGCACACTGCTAGAGGGTACTGGCTTAGGCTTCCGGTTGAAAAGAGGTGGTCAGGTCATATCTCACCTTCTTTACATGGATGATCTGAAACTCTTTGCCCCCAACGACTTGCAACTGATGGAGCTACTAAAGGTAACTGAAACCTTTAGTAGTGCCATCAGGATGGAATTTGGTGTGGACAAATGTGCAGTCATGCATGTAAAGCGAGGAGAGATTATGGAATCCGTGGGAATTCAACTTACGGATTCCATACACCTTAGATCCCTCTGCTCAACTGAAACTTACAAGTATTTGGGTATGTCGGAAGCGTTAGGCATCAATGCTGATGACGTGAAACGGTCGTTGAAGGAGCGCTTCTTCGGCCGCCTGAATAAAGTACTGAATAGTCTTTTATCAGGCGGGAATAAGGTGCGCGCTTTCAACGGTTGGGTCATGCCGGTGTTGATGTACTCTTTCGGCATACTCAAATGGACTCAGACAGAACTTGACGCCTTGGATAGGAGGGTCCGCACACTGCTTACCGCAAATCGGATGCATCACCCACGGTCTTCGGTGATGAGACTGTACATCCCGCGGAAGTGCGGGGGTCGCGGCTTCTTAAATGCTAAGACCCTACACAACCGCGAGGTGTACAGTCTCAGGGAATACTTCCTGGAAACCGACGTGGGCATGCACCGAGATGTGGTAGCGGTGGACAAGGGCCTCACTCCGCTCTCCTTGGCTAACGAGAACTGGCGCAAACCTATAATACTGGACACTAATGACCGCAGGGAAGTATGGCAGAGCAAGGAGCTTCACGGACGCTTTTACCGGGCCTTACATGGGCCCTCTGTAGACCTATTAGCGTCCGTATCTTGGCTCCGTTTTGGTGACCTCTTCGGGGAAACCGAAGGTTTTGTCTGTGCGATAATGGACGAAGTTATGATGACGAACAACTACCGGAAATATATTGTGAAGGACGGTACGGTTGACATCTGTCGGGCATGCCACCGGCCCGGGGAATCAATCCGACACATTATTTCTGGATGTTCTCATCTAGCTAACGGAGACTATTTGCATAGGCACAACCTCGTAGCCAGGATTATCCACCAGCAACTTGCTCTTAAATACAATCTTGTGGAAACAGAAGTACCGTACTATAGGTATGTGCCCGACCCAGTTCTCGACAATGGCAATGTCTCATTGTATTGGGATCGATCTATAATCACTGACAGGACTATTGTTGCCAATAAGCCTGATATAGTGGTCATAGATCGACTAGAGCGTCGCACAATGATTATTGATATAGCGGTCCCTCATGACGAGAACCTCGTGAAAGCTGAGAAGGATAAAAAAACTAAATATCTTGACTTGGCTCGCGAGGTTGTCGACATGTGGGAAGTGGACACAGCAGTCATTGTGCCGATAGTCGTGACGGCCAATGGCTTAATAGCCAAGAGCCTCGACCAACACCTGCGGAGGCTCTCGTTAGGCAGTTGGATCAAGGGTCTGATTCAGAAGGCAGTACTCTTGGACACGGCGCGTATTGTCCGGAGGTTTCTCTCCCAGGAGCCCTGACCACCGGTAGCTTGGACCCTGTTCCCGATGCCGGTGGGCTACTATTTTTTATATTTTTAAATGTTTTTTGTTTTGTATTACCTTCTATAAAAAAATATTTAAAAATGTAATTTATATGTATATAGAAAGAATAAAAGGAAATAATAATAATAATAATATTTCCACAACTATCACACAACACCGTCTAGTCCCAAGCTAAGCAGAGCTTGTGTTATGGGTACCAGACAGCTGATAAACATACTTATATATTTCTAAATACATACATATTATAGATAAATAACACCCAGACACAGAACAAATGATCGTGCTCATCACATAAACATTTGTCCTGGGTGGGAATCGAACCCACGACCTCCGGCATAGCAGTCAGGGCCACTAACCACTAGACCAACAGGCCAGTCATGAACTCACACTAAGTGTTTTACTAGCATTCCATGTCAATGCCAATAAAATACTGCACGCACTCCTAATTTGAATTTTCGTTTTATGATTTTTGTTCTGCATTTTCGTCCAAGTCCAGTCTACAGTTATATTAAGATTGGCCTTGCTTGTTACAGTTGGACAGTGGGGCCTAGAGGTAATGGCCCCGACATATTAGTCGAACAACCCAGGCTGGCGCTTTACTTTTCGTAATTTATTTTATCACCAAAACTAGGCTCTCAAAACAGTGAAGAAAAACATTGTGACGTAATCGGCATCTCCTAGAACCAGAAATTTTAAAATTTGTGACATCTACCAACCAGCAGTGGTTGACTCAGCCCATTCCCTCTTATAGAGAGGAGGCCTGAGTTCCAGCAGTGGGAACATTATAAGGCTGATTTAGCTATTCTGAACTAGGATAAAAAAAATTGTAAACAATAAAACGAAGCGATTGACAACTAAATTTTTTCCAGGCATCTCTACAAAAGCTTAATATATACAAGAACGTGGTGGTCCGTGTGCAATTTCCCGACCATATAATACTTCAAGGAATTTTCACTCCTACAAACACGATCGAGGATGTGACTAATTTCATAAAAGAGCATTTACGGAACCCAAACAAGGAATTCCATATATGTAAGAAACATATTGTTTATATTATCAAAATTCTCAAACCATTGTTTGGAAAGATTCTTAGAACATCATTATCTTTTTAGGATCTTTTCACAACCTAGATGTCAATTGTAAGTTATCATACAATGTATTTTTATACAAACATTATTTTGCAGTCATCACTCCTCTAAAAGAAACTCTCGAGCCCAAAATGACGTTACTAGAAGCAAAATTTGTACCTTGCGTTCTCATGCATTTTAAGTGGATAGAGGAGTACAAGACAAAACAACCGTACCTGAAAGATGAGATATACCAAAAGCAAACCGCTTCAGACGCTGCTGGTATCTTGGCCTCCAAATACAGGTAAGGGAAGTGTTCGCGAAAGATATTCCACCACATCACTACATAGACCAATCAGTTTGTCGACGTTACCTTGACGATAAGTAGTGTCCGACCGACACACGTTTTCATCAAAAAATTACAAGGAGGCTAATAAAATAGCTGCCAAAACTTCAAAAAGTCCGGAATTATTTAATTTACTTATTGAAAAAATTGCCTTAAATTTCTTACGACTATTGCGGATAAATAAATGAATAAAGGCAGAACTACATTGGCACACGTAGGTCACGTACGCCGATCTGGGCGCATCGGTCTCCATACATTTTATAAGTCAACTAGACTAGAGCTACATTATTATGTTATTTTATATGTCACATTACGAATTTATCCAAAACGCTCAGGTAGATATTGTTCTTACATTACACACAAACTATTAACATTAACCGAGCATAACGAGCTCACACGAGCCACAGCTTACTCTTACAGAATTTTTTGAATTGAAAAAAAGTCTGTAAGAGTAAGGTGTGGCTCGAGTGAGCCTAACGAGCTCACACGAGCCACACGCGCCAGCCACAAATATTGGAAGCTAAAAGCGGCTGCAAAACTCTGACGCTTGCCGACAGCCAGGAGTAGTCGGTGATACACGCTTACGACTGGTGACCGCTTCGGTAAACGCGGCATCGGCAACTATCTTTTCCTTAAAAAAAAAAAACATGCTATTTATACCTGCGAGTCGAGTATCATGCTCGACTTCTTTGTCCATCAGTATATTCTTTCAATCTGTTTTGTTTTCTAGGGCACCCTCAAGAAGAAAGCCAGAAGATGCACCCCAGGGTTCTACAGCTTCCACATCTAAAAGTAGCAGGTCGCCCAGATGGTTTAAGAATTGAAAGTTAAAAAAGATATGTGATAGTCCGTACTTACTAAATAATGTAGCATTCAGTCTCGATAATTTAACACTTCAAATAAATAACTATTATCACTTATACTTATGTGTGTAGTTACCACGGATATCGAGGGATATTCCTTGAACGCTTAGCACGTGCCGCCTCGATTTGATTAAATTCGTCAAATAATCACGCCACGAACTAGCCCGAATCTTCCCAGACGCAATGACCGTTCAAGATTTAGAGAGGTGCAATCGAATGCGTGTGGCTGATTTTATCGATCTACGTATTATTGCAGTACAATATTTGTTTTTACATTTCAGTCGATATTGTCGCATTACATTTATAGTAAAAGGATGAACCTCTTTTGTCTAATGCAGAATTAAATACTCCATTTACCTACTTATGCATTAGACAAAAGAGGTTCATAGAAGCAGGTGTGCACAACATTTATTTTTCGAGATAAATTCAATCAATTTTAATAAATAATGGTGTCACATTAGCCTTATAATAAATGCCTTTTAAGTAAGCTTCCAGCGTGCGGCATTTCTCCGGGCCTGATTAGTTGGGTAAAAGACTTCCTGAGTGAACGGTCTCTCCGAGTTGTTGTCGACGGATGCTCATCAGAGGCCATGACGACTAATGCCGGAGTTCCTCAGGGGTCTGTTCTCTCTGCAACTCTCTTCCTCCTGCATATCAACGATCTGCTGATGCCCGGTATCTATGGGTATGCAGATGATAGCACAGTTGTAGACAGATACCTGCCAACTGCTCGGGCTAGTAAAGAGCTAATCCGGTCTGAAAGAGAGGCTATGGTATACCTCACTTCAGGCAGTCTCCAAGTGGGGGAAGCCAATCTGGTGGGATTGCGTGTCTGTTCACCGCCAAAAGGAGCCCGTTCACCTTGGCTCCTGCTTTTTAAAATGTATCCGTGGAGTGCACCGACCGCCATCAGCTCTTGGGAGTTGAAATTTCCTCAGACCTAAACTTTGGGCGGTTCATTGAGTCCAAAGCTAAGGTAGCAGCTAGGAATCTCGGCGTGCTTGCAAAGTTTCGACGGTACTTGACACCGGGACAGCTTCTAATGTTGTACAAAGCACAGGTCTGATCGTGTACACACAATTCAACCAATTTTAATAAATAATGGTTTCACATTAGCCTTATAATAAAAGCCTTTTAAGTAAGCTTCCAGCGTACGGCATTTCCCCATAAGTGGCTGCAGTACTCCTACTGCCGCCACTTATGGGCTGATGCTGCAAAATGCCACCTAGCAGTTTTGGACTCGGTGGAAGGGCGTGCGAAGAGGCTAATTGGTGCCACAATAAGCCTTGAGCACAAGTGTAGTGTAGCCAGCCTTTCGGTGTTTTACAGGATGCATTTTGGAGGGTGTGCGCGGGAATTACATGACTTGATTCCGCCATCTCAGTTCTACTATCGAACAACCCGACGTACGGCGAATATCCACCCTTATGTTGTTGAAACATCTACGGTACGTACTAAGCGTTTTGCCTCGTCGTTTATACCACGTACATCAAGGGACTAGAACAGTTTGGCTGCTGCGGTCTTCCCGTCCGGCTCTTAATAAACTAGTGCGCCTCAACATCAACGATTGCATCACTGCTTAACATCAGATGGGATTGCAGTCGAGCACTACTTTATATCAATTAAAAAAAAAAACAAAATTTTAAGATTACCTACTTGGATAAATTTGATTATTGTATGGTAAGTATTAAATTCTTGGACAAGTAAATGAAATGGTTTTTTTTTTTTAATAAACCTAACTTTATTTCAAACAATTTTACAATTTATTTTAAAATGGCGTATCAACGAATTTCCATTCCACCGTACAAAACATTAATTGTACACTGTACAAGGCAACAAGATAATTATTTAAGTCATACAAATAGAAATGACTAATATTATATAAGTAGTATGATGAAAAATGTTCCAGGTACTGACAACCCCTGCTTCTTTTAGGTTTTTAACAAGAATACTTGTAGTTTAAGCAAGAATTATTAATTTATTTAATTAAAAGCCTCATGAATTCAGTGGACGGATAGTTCAAATGAATTCATTTAAGTACATATAATAGTTGTTATATTATAAGTTGATCATAATAATTTCAGCATCAATCTTATCTTTAATAAAGCACAATATACATGTATTGTACTTTTATTACGAAGTGTACCAAATAAATCCTTTTTTAACTTCTGTTTAATGCTAGGGGAAGGTGGGGTAAGACGGGGACCTTAAGGTTCTCCATCAATAAAACCCTCTGTTTTTGGTTGCACAAATTAGGATTTTTTATTACGAAAACAATAAGTCTTTCTGTCTTTAATTATAATCAGTCAAAACAAAAATATAAAAATCTTCGCATAGAAATATAAACTTAAAAAAATATCAAAAATTTCCCATCTTGCCCCACATATAGGGCAAGACGGGGTACCCCCTAGGGTAAGATGGGGTATTAAATATTTAACCGTCGTCATCTTCACAAACAGAGCAGATATGGGCAGCTTCATCATCGTTATCTTCCGCTCCGTCACAGCCACAATGTACCCACTTACCGCAAGTCAAATATGTGTTCCAATCTTCAATAAACTCGAAATATAAGCCATGGCAGTACTGACATTCTGTATCTTCATCATCAGAATCTGATGTTTGAGTTTTTTTGTCGGCTTTCTTGCTTTTTTCATTTGCTCTTTTTATTTATTTTTGTCTGTTTGTCCCCTTTAATTTCTTTTTCTTACTGTTTTGTCTTTCTTCTAAATCTATTTTATAAGGCAGTGGCCTAACCAAATGTCCTTTCCTTGGTATTTTTCGTCATGTCGTTGAGCTCTTTCGTAGTCCTTAATTGAGCTTTGCGAATACTAATAAATACTTGCACAGACTTGACAGGTCCACTCAAATCTGTATGATTATTTCTTCAAAAGATCATCCCAGACAAATCTGCATGGTTCTCATGTGGTTTGACCATTACTTATTGTATGGACTTTAAAAGACTTTGACTCCTGAGTTTGTTTCGATGTTTCGTCTCACGGTAGTCAGCTAGGAAACACCGGCCTCATCTAGTTTATTTTATCGCAATAAAGGAAGTGACCAATAAGTGGGTAAGATGGGGTACCACCCCGTCCTGCCCTCAGGTAGGTACCCCATCTTTCCCAAAGTAGTCTCCCAAGCTGTATAATTTTTTTTGAGATTATAAATACAAACAAGCCGAAACGATTTTATGAGTTTAGAATAGTAAGATAAACAAATATCAATAAAAACATTAGACACCTATCTTTTATAACATACATTATGAACAGTCACGCACTAAATATACGTCAAAAATTAGATAAGACTATATATTTAAAAAAATGCTTGCCAAGTTACAACATGCGTATGATTGACTAAATTTTTTGTGACAATAAAAACTTCTGCTAAAGCGGCTGCGGCTGGGGTTGCGGAAGGTGCGGGTGGGGCGAATACGCGTAAGTTAGTTGCGACTTGTCCTGATCCTGACCTATCGCTGCCTAGAAAGCGCGCCAAAAATAACCGAAATTCGGCCGATCTTTAAAATTTTACCGAATGTTCGACCGAAGTTCGTATTCGGTACAAACTACATTCGGCCCATTACTAGTGATAATAACTTATTAATATAGTAATACCTACCGTATAATTACAAATAAATATTCAGTCTAAATCATTTTATTTCAAATAAACCACTTTCGACTTGAAAACTTTTTGCGATTCGGAAAAATCTTTGAGAATCTATTCGGGAATTGAACCATTTACATAGGTAAGTTTGTACGAAACCCTCAGTGCGCGAGTGGGATTCACACTTCCCCAGTTTTTTTTTTTTTTTTTGTTTGTTGTTATTGAGTGGTTAGCTAGTATTACGATACTAAAAAAAAAACAAAGTTTAGGCACCAGTCTTCTACAATATAATGTCCATCTTATATGTTACCGTAGATATAAGGGTAGCAATTAGGAGTTATGTTGTGGAGAAAATAACTTTTTATTATTATTTAAAAAAAAAACTGTTTTTATTCATTGACATATATATTACTAGCGTATCCTTTCGAAATCATTGTTTTTATTATTATCTATACTTCCAATACCTTGATCACCGGCTGGCGACGCCCTTGAAAAAAAATATTCTGATTTTATTTTGTAAAAAGTAAACTCTTTTCGGAAAGGTATATAAAAAAAGAGATGATTTAAAGAAAATCAAAAGAAAGTAATTATATTACAAGAATATGTTGCGAATTTGCGATTAAATACCGATAAAAAATATCGACAATCGTGTTCGATTTACTAATTGCATGCGTGTGCATTGAATAACAAGTGATTACGAGTGAATGCCCCGCCCATTCTATTTATGTATGCTATTAGAAATTGATTTAGTGTAGCTGCTTTCTTTTACTTAAAATTTGCACACGCACACTATTTTTAGTGCGTAAACCGCACGTTGTTTTATGTGTCGTAAATACACTATTTGTGGATTTTGTAATTATATTGGTGGGGAGATAAGCGGTTGCACTAGGATTCCTTAATATACCGCAATGAAGGCATATCTCTGGATATTTAGGGTAAACTCTATTTTTTCATTAGAGATAATGATTTGACAAGTGCAAATGTCAAACTTCGGAAATATCATACCACCTTTTTCATCAAAGTAATGTCTCCAAATTCGATTTTTTTGATTCCGGTTCTTTTAGTAATAAAACCTTTATGGGAATCTTTCAGAAGAATCTTTCTTTTCTTCCCAGTCTTTTTTTATATTAGAGTCTAATACGAATTTTAAAATAAAAATATTCAACAATATTATTTACTATATTTGTTTACACTCGGCCTTTTACTAAGAACTTAAGTTTGCCGCCGTTGCGGGCTTGCATTTTCATAGGCGGCGGATTCAAACCCAGCCAGGCATTACTTTGTACTTTATTTTATCACCACTGCTCTTATAACGGTGAAGGAAAACATCGTGAGGAAACCGGTATGACTTAGAATAAAAAATTCGAAAACATGTGACATCTATCCAATCCGCACTGGGCCCGCGTGGTGGATTATGACCCATTCCCTCTTTTAGAGAGGAGGCCTGAGTCCCAGCAGTGGGTACATTTTAAGGCTGATGCTATGCTATATGCACCCAGAATTTTATAGGCCTTTTATTTTTAATTCTTCTTTGACTCTTCAGAATCAGATTAAATACTCTTTGAGTAGTCTAGCAACGGTGTTATATGCAAAAAATCGACACTCGATTTGTTTTTTATCGATTCAATTTATAAGTGATCCGCGCGAAAATAGTAGGTACATAAAGAGGACTTGTTTTTATAAATCTTACCGAAGTCACTATTTGTATTTCGGGCTGGTGTCCGCAACTCCACTACTAAAGCGCGTATTTTGCGTACGGTCATTATTTACTTTTTAGTAAAGTTATAATAAAGTGTAAGTAAAAATATCAGGTTGATCAATTTTATAATTTCGTCTTGGTTTTCACAAAATCGAGATGAAAAAATAAAATGACCAAAATTGTATTTTATTTTATGAGTTAGACAATTGCCACTGTTTAATTGTCCTCAGGAACTACAAAAGCTGGCCATAATTAGTCGTAAAATTTTAAAATGATAATTCTTACGATTTTTAAGAATATTTTTCGATCTTTCGGTCAATATCGGTAGCGGCACCTCACTATTTATGAAATGGAAAAAACGTGCAACATTCGAATTGTCAAATCATTATCTCTAATGAAAAAATGACCTGTAGGTACAATTAAGTTTTTTTTTTTTATGCAAGTTGGCATTATAACCTTTGCAAATTGACATCGTACGATGAAATAGAGATATGTATGGGGTGATTGCTGCTTCACGTCCGTCCTTCATCCACCTTCATTTTCGCACAATGATAGTTACTGCCATCCATATGATTGTATAGATATTATAGGTAGTACAGGCTGTAGGCACGGTTGGCACCGTGGTTAAACAATTGACTGTTGCACTGTGTGTCGGGGGTGAACATTTGTATGGGTACAGATGTTTGTTACGGGTTCGAGTGTCTTGTGTATGTGACGACTTAAAACGGGAACGAACTGTAATTCCCAATGTGGTTGGAACTTATGTTTTATATAAAAAAATAAAAGACAGACACAAAACACACACAGAACTTCTCAGATAGCAATCTTTACCTCTAAAAAAAACCCAGAACTTGACTAAGCCGATAGTTTATGAATGAGCTGCAGGTTATTAGTCTTAAAACTAATGGCGATCTATTTCCAAATTGTTGTGTTAATAAAACAGGTACTAAAAATACAGCTAAATTTTAATATAAGAAATATATTTTACGTGATTTTATTTATTTATGTGGAGACAATCAGGTGTCCGTCGCTGCAGGGTTAAAAACAATAGTCTGGAGCGGATAATGGCCATTCGCATCGCACGTGGATACCGAACGGTATCCTTTGAGGCGGCATAACTCTCTTGGCACGCTTTCAACCATTGGACATCTTGGCAGAAATGAACGCGAGGGTCTATAACCGGATTCGCGACATACGCCGAAGTGGTAATAGCGTGCTAATAGTAAGGCTGAGGCGGAATGTCGACACGCGCTCGAGAGGTGACGCGAGTGGCTATAGCAGCTGAAATACTCGCGTAAGCGCGTTGTTAAAGCCGGCCTGGCTGAAGAGAGGAGAGAGTATCTCCTATAGATTAACTCAGGTACTGACCGGGCACGGTTGTTTTGGTGGGTACCTGAATAAGATTGGGCGAGAGACCACGGCAAATTGCCCGCGCGGCGCGCCGACCTCCCCGTCGGGGTCAGCGTGGTCTGTTACGCAGACGACACGCTGGTCCTGGCGCGGGGACGGTCGTAGGTAGAGTTGTAAAAATACCGTATAATACCAAAAGGCTATGTATTAAACTGGTATTTTATTATAACTTACGGTATTATTGGTATTTTATATTTTGATTCATTTTTTAAGATCCTGCAATATTACGAAGAGTTCTAGTTTAATAAATAAAATAATATTTTAACTTTCGATTGTATTCTATATTTTAGAATGACTAATTCTAATTTAATGATTAGGTACTTCGTAATTAAACTTCACAGATATTATTACAATATTACATTGCCGTCTAATTTTCATAATTGTGTTTGTTAAATATTTAAATGTACCGCACAGTAGGTACGATTTACCGCGTGATCGGCCTGCCCGGCCCCCGCCCGCGGCTCAACGTTGCATTCGTCGCCGTTGACACGTTAAGACATGTTCTACCGCGCTGTGTTCGCGCCGTGTAGTGTCGTCTCGATCTCGCTTGCGCATTGACATGATACTTTTTTGTAGTACTGGGTCGTTTCAGGTTTATCGTAAAACGAAACCAAACAGCTTTAAAAAAAAAAGAACAGTTCTAAGAAACAGTTACATAAAAAAAACTAGATTACAATACGTGGCATATAAGTTGAACCATAATGGCGATTGACCTTGAACGCGCAGTAGATAACAGTTTTTTGGGTTACAATCGAAGTAAAGGGGAATCTGCGCATAATCATAGCAACGACGGCCAGTTTAGTTGAACTTATTTGCAAACGATATCGAACAATTAATATGCGCGCGCCTTTTTGCAGTCAATTGATTTTAAATTTCAAAACAAATAAAACAAACGCTTGACCTTCATCAGTCAACTGAAACTAACAAAACCAGTTCTTATTGATATATTACTATTAGAGTATCTTAATTGATTTCTACGCAGCTGAAAATAAGAGTAATTTTAACTTACCTACACATAGTTAAAAAACGAAAACCTAAAAACATTTAATTCATACAAATTTTGGTCTTATCACAATATGGATTATATTCCTGTCACATTCGAAAAAACGAGCGAATGGTTCATTTCGTTTAGTCGTCCAGCATTTGTGGTACTAGTTTCAAAATGTTTTTAACAACGTAATGTTGGCTAATCGTAAAACAGTTCGCTCGTTTTTCATAGAAGAACCGTTCCTGCATGAAACGCCCAGAACTACTTTTTTGTAATATATAAATAATACAAATTTAAAATACCATTTTATGTTTTATTTCTGTGCTTTTCCACAGTATTCAGTATTTTAATGATTACTCAGATAATTTACTTAAAAAATATAGAAACAATCGATTTATACATAAAATACCGTAGCAAATGGTATAGTACCGTATTATACGGTATTTTTCGTTTTATTCATTGTGTTGGAAATGGTATAATACAGCGCCACTTCCGGGCTCCTAATTAACGGTAGGAGGAGTTCACATCTCGGGTCGACGATGAAGTACCTGGGACTCGTCCTCGACAGCCGGTGGAACTTCAAGGAGCATTTCCGACGTCTGGCTCCCAAATTGAATCGGACTGGGGCTGCTCTCAAGCGGCTCCTGCTTAACCTAGGGGGTCCAGACGCCTCCTGCCGGAGGCTCTACGCAGGCATCGTTCGGTCCATGGCCCTTTACGGTGCGCCGGTGTGGGCGCCGTCGCTGCGTAAGCGAGTGGCGGATCGGCTAAACGCCTGCCACAGGGTCATGGCCATCCGGATGATCCGCGGATACCGTACGGTGCCCTGTGAAGCGGCGAGCCTCCTTGCTGGCCTACCACCATGGGATTTGGAGGCAACAGTCCTTGCACACATGCATGACTTACGCGTGGAGATGCAACGCCGGGGCGAAACTCCGCTGCCGCGAGAAATCGCGGCATGGCGGACAGAGTTCCGGCGGGATCTCATGGTGAAATGGCGAGAGCGATTGACGCAACCCCGTGCTGAGCACGCCACGATCGAGGCGGTAAGGCCCCTCTTTGAGGCGTGGCTGGAAAGGCCCCACGGCGTCGTCACCTTCCGTTTGGCGCAGGTGCTGACCGAACACGGCAAGTTCGGACCGTACCTGTAAAAGATTCGTGCGGAGACGACGCCCGGGTGTCGCCACTGTGCGGACCGCCCGGTGGACACGGTGGAGCACACAGTCGAGGTGTGCCCCGCTTGGGAAGAGCATCGCCGTGTCCTCGTGGGGGCGATCGGCGGCGATCTCTCGCGCCGGAGCTTGGTTGAAGCCATGCTCCGGAGCGAGGAGGAGTGGCAGGCGGTCGCCTCCTTTTGCGAAGCAGTAATGCTAGCAAAGGAGGAGGCCGACCGCATTAGCCAAAGGCGCACACGCCGCCGCCGCCGCCGGGATTCCGATCCCGATTTCCGGCCACCGTAGGCGCGGGCTCGCGGACGGTGGGCAATGGGTAGCTCGCTGTCCGTCCGTCCGGTAACAGACCGGTCCGAGCTCAGGTCGTCTACGGCGCGGACTGTTCCCGCGCGCCTCAAGGAGTTGTCAGCAAACTGTAGGGGTCCAGCAGGGTCGAAGCCTACTGGGGCCAAAGGTTATGTGAGAATGTCACCACGGGCCCCGGGACAAAGGCAATGAATGGAAGGGTAGGTTTTTAGTCAGTAAAAGTCTGACACTATTTCCCGCCCCACCCAAGGGCGGGATTTGTCATTGGATGATTTTACCTACGATAAAAAAAAAAACGGCAAATTGCCACCATTGCGGAAGTGACCTTAATTCTGCATAGCACACGCTCGAAGAGTGCCCTGGGTGGGCCTCTGAGCGGCAGCTTTTTGTTACCGGGCGAACCGACGGAAAATTGGAGAAAAATGGCATCCTTCTGTGAGACCGTGATGATCCAAAAGGAAGCCCTAAGACCCTAAGACGTTGAAACCCCACTTGCAACTTTTAAGGTACGTGGGCCTCTAGAGGTCACGAGCTCTCAGAATAGGGACTCTGTCTGCCCGCTGAGTGACTTCAAGAAATACGGTGACACAGTGATCATGTGCTGCCTTGCACAACGAGGCTTAGAGACCTCTCACAGCCTCCTCAGTGATGTGTCCAATAGTACCTACTCTACCCCCCCCCCCCCCTAGTCCTAACAGGCGTTGTTCCGGGGTTGTCTTTTAAGAGGTCACGGGGCCCTCTTGCATGTGCTTATGGTGGTCATATTAATTAATTGATATACGCATGTACTAAATTAATTTATTTAAGTAATCGAGTCAATGGCCTTGTAGGGAGTTGTCGGTCGTTGCGTACTAACTTCCTACAGTTCATTGGGCTCGATCAGCTGACGTTTACTTAAAGAAATTAATTTCGTATATGCGTACTTATAATTCGAGTTTTTGAAAAAAAGTACTTTATTTTTTTATTTTTTCTTAATCGATAGTATTTCATGTACCGAATCGACACTCCGCGGTATTAAAACGACTAAAATTTAACGGTGTATAAATCAACTATAATGGCGCATTTTCTGTATAATAATTAAAAAAAAAACATAATATGTGTGGTGGGGATTCTTCCTTTTGTCCCAAAATCCTCCCTGAGCTGATTTTATTTAGCTGCGCTGCGCCTTAGCTTAGAAACCCCCTCATATTTTAGTAACCTTTATTACGAGATAGTCGTCGTCGTAGTTCGACGTCGCGCAGCAGGCCGATTGCAATACGTTAGCAGTCCGACAAGCACCTAAATTGAAAACTCATCAGGCTGCCGAGCGTTTTTATGCCAGTGATGCGCTATACAACGAATCCAATACGTAGCGCTTGTACCATTGCCGTCCGTTATCGTCCGTACGCAGTACGTCTGAAGGTCTATCCCCACACATCCGTGCCGGGTTAGTGACAGGGACGGGTGTACCCGCGCCGACACCGAGCTTCCTTGCCCCGCCAGTGGTTTTCTGTTCACACACGTCAGTGCTGTGGACGGGCCGACGCCTTCCCTTACTTCATTCTGTTTCCTTGTCCGAGACAAATTAGCTTAAGTATTGTGTGGTGAAATAGATTATGAATTTAAAAAGTTATTTTCGCAGTTTAATTTTTCGTCCGATCTCATTCCATATTTGGTTTTTATACTTGCCACCCATATATTTCGGGTTGGACAAGACGTGGTACCCGAACAATACGCTGTATAAGCGTACAGTCTCTATTAATAACTCATCATTCATTTTTACCATCAATAAAGTCAACAAACTGCAAGGAAAAATTATAAACACGGGCACGGCACGGCGTGGAATCGGAAGCCTCAGGCACGTTGCGGTGTCGGCGCTGACACTGACGCCTCGGCGTCATATGTGTGATCTAGTTCATTGAAAATGTATGTACCGATATTTTTTTAGTCTCTTGTCGACACACGTTGCTGCCCCGTTACTGACCCGGCACGGATGTGGGGATAGGCCTTTAAGCACCGGATCGGCACCGCAGCAGGCCGTCAAAAGAAGCATAAATTGAAGGCGCAAAATTCCTCCCTGTGCAACACCTGATATATAATGTGAGAGGTGTGCCCGCATCTCTCATATCATACAACAATAACAAATAACATAATAAGTAATTGAAAAATTAAAACGAATTTTTTATAGTAAATTTTTATTTCGATATAAACCCAATACAATTCGGATTGATGTATAAATGTTATACAAAAATACTACAGTACAATTTTAGTGTATCTATATTATCTCTCTGTACTAATAAGTCCCTGCAAATTGCGAGCGCGATGACTCATTCTTCGTAAGATCAGAACTATAATAGTTTTATCTTAAGTAAGATGACATGAGTACTTAGCACTAACAAAGATACAAGTACCACGTAAAATCACTAATACTAGTGTCATAATAGTCATAATTATACTCGAAATAAAGAAATATAAGAAATACCAAGTCTATTTTAGTAAGGAAACTGGAAAAATCAGGCTTTTCGTTCAAATCCACGTGGAAGAAAGTAAAGACTACCTGTACCATTTAAAAAATCGATTCTCCGAATATAGATATTTATATACTTACGTATTATTATAAAATAAAGTCACTTGCCTGTATGTGGGGTCCCCGTTGTTAACCCAAACTAACTTCGATGAAACAAAGCATCAGCTTTTGCACAGAAAAGACAATACAGTTAGAAAAGTGCCCCTACACTGGCTAAGCACGGGATCCAGTGTTTTAATGTGTTTACTAAAGTTCTAACTTGGCGATTCTGAAGTTAGGCTCTGCGAACTTAAGCGCTTGTGCACTCGTAAAAAAATTAAGTTTCTAAAAAAATAAATGACAATAACAGTTGTTACAGAAATAACAACTGCTAATGGCATTTATTTTTTTTCGAGCATGTACAATATTCCGCACTAGTACTTTCGTGCCAGTTGTTATAATATATTCCACATCTACATTCCTAAAAATACAGTTGCCTAACCACAGACACGATGAAATGCCACGTCGTTTACTCTTTCATATAATGTGCCATCTAGCAGAGGTAGACAACAAGATTCCCAATGCAATCACAATATTTAAGATCGCATCTAAGTACGATATGAAGCACTTTGCAACTAATTACTTCTGTTTGACATAGAATCTATTATCTTACGTGTCAGTGATGATACAATTCGAGTTCGCAACATGAAATAACGCAAAGTTTAAATAAATGATGCATTAACGTATAAAGAAGTTGGCATAGCAATTAGTTTCTACACTTAAAAGACGTAACATAAAGCATATTTTCTGTCTATGACTAAATTATAGCTGTATAAATGAGGGTAATGTTCCTAATTTACATCTCATAGGTTTTATCGTTTCATACGATTCATTGGAGCTGCTAGAATCTTTGTCTTTATCGTAATATCTATTTTCACAGTTGACAATTGTTTTTTCAATATTCTGAAGCACTTCTGTAGCTTGCTCTTCAGCACGTTGTTCTTGTTTTTTTATAACACCTTTACATATTTTTGGTTCATTATATTTCTTTCTGAATGAATTTCTTATTTGAGAAATTGGCATTGTCCTTTCTTTAGCAATGTTAATATGGCGTTGTAAACATTTACTACCTTTCTCACAATACCCCTTCAGAAAATCTGGACAAACCTTAGTCTTTTCATTCAATTTAACATGTAAATATGGACATTCTGCTTTAGTACACGTTCCTTGTAAATAGAAATAACAGGTGGGCATTTTCTTTGTCGTTAAATCATGAGACAGAAGGCACTCTTTATCGTGACAAAGGCCTTTGATAAACTTTCGACAAATGGACACGTGTTTTTTGTCATGTAGAAACTCACACCTCCCCCTTGCGTTTCTTAGACATTTTCCGAATTTACGGAATAGGGGGCAAGGTATATTATTTTTCTTTAAATTTCCTTTCATTTTCTTCATTCTTGTTGGAGTCGCTTGATTGGATTTATACAGTTTCCTTTGAATCTCACTGAATATTTTTGTTTTTATTTTATCATGCTTCAAAGGAGTTGCATTATAACTATTAATAAGTTTAAATGCATTATTTTTTCTATTGAGAAGCAATGAATTAGAGACCTTTTCATTAATTGTTATCTGGAAATTCGTTTCAAAATGTTTCAAATTATTATTTGTGACATTTTTAACATCATTTACATTTCTTTTGATGTCTTTCCACGATACAGTTTTGTACTTGTTTATTTTGAATGTAGTTTTAGTTATTTCATTTATAGGTTTATTAGTCGTTTCATTTAGCGGTTTATTAGTTATATTCTGCCTAACTAAGGAATAACGAGATTGTGCTACTGGCGCTGGCAGTGCCGTTGCTACCTTGTGTCCTAATGTCTGCTGATAAGTTGTCAAAGAGTTACTGGCGGAATTTTGTAAGTCAGATATACCATAATTATTGACAGCGGTTGAAACGCATTGGTTACCATTACCAACACTTCTAGATTTCATAAAGTTGGGATTAATGAAAATTTTGTTCTTATTTTGTATATTACTTTGACCATGTGATACAAATTGAGAGAATTTTGGATTAACATACATCGTGGCACTGCTAGGAAAATTGCTAGTCGGTGGCCTATTGAAATTCGGATTAATATAAACCTTATTCTTACTATTTTCCAGACAATTCATGTTTAATATCGCTTTTGATTTATCCTCAGCTCAATGAGTACTGAAAGTATTTATTACCACTTTTACAATAAATTGTCTCTATTAACACAGTTTCGAGAGATTTTTCAATCTCCTGATACAAAAGTTCATTTAATATATCTAAAATACTATTAAGCTCTGATTTCTTATCTCCATTTACCCATAGAACACTCATATGGAAGAACGGATTCTGAAAAAAAAGAAAGAAAAAAAAATTATTTTGATAAAATGTTGGCTTTTTTAGCATGCTGTACACCTCATGGATGTCCAGTCGTTCACCGCCCTAGAGACAGTGGAGGTCTGTCAGTTAAGAGTCAGCTCAAACCGAAACGCAACACAACTGTTATTCTTTAAAATAGATAGACAATATAGAACTTTATTTACTACACAAAAAAAATGCATTTAATTTAGTCGGAACATTCGAAGACTTCACACTGCTGAGTTCACAATTTCACATGTTTAGTATATGGCATCGTTTTGCCAACGCAACGCAAAAAACGTGAAGATAGGGCTTAATGTTACCTGTCTTAACGTAACGGGGTTCTTAAAACTAAATAGGCATAGCACATCCAAGCGTTCGCCGTAAAACAGAGTCAGCAGCATTGAAAAACCGCATCAAAAATATTACATATTTACGAACTTTTCAAAAGAACTATACATATTTCGAAAAGTTCGTAAATCTCACTAGCACAGGACGAGAAAATACCTATGTGCGCTGTGTACACGTGAGAATAACTCAACTCATCCATCACACATCTCCCCCCTGGAGCCGAATTCAATGGACAATTAGTAAACCGACTTCAGACCCGTGTTGGCCGTTACACAAATAATATGACCAAATGGAGTTCCTCGATTACTGACGTAGCTAGGGGACCAACGGTCCCAGGGCAAAAAAAAACTTCTTTACATAGGAAATCATCAAATAACCTCTCTTCCTCTGAATGGAGCGGGAAGCAGTGTCAGACTTTACTGACTATAACGAGTTGCCATGATTTAAGTAGATAATGGTTGAAAATATTTTATTTAGATATCGAAGGTGGGAGAATTTCTCGGTAGTTCAATAAGAGGTTTGCTATTGAGGTTTTGGCCCCCAAGCTTGAGGGCCGACTTAGCCCTTTGTTAACTACGCCAGTGTCCTCGATCCATCTCAAACACAGTGACAGTGTGGAGCCCCTTCGCAGGGCATGCATAGGGTTGCCAACTTTTATTAAAAGAAATAGAGTATATTTGATTGAATCTAAAGTACGGACGTATAAAAGACAGTATGTTTTATTTACAATTCCTTACAGGTATTTTTTGCAGCGCATAATAATAAATTCTTCATTGTTTTGACAAGAATTTTATTACTTTTCAAAACAATGAAAAAACGTTCTAAGTTTACAAAAAAAAAACACATTTTTAAACAATTTCAATTAAGCACTGATCTTGCCTTCCCGCCACTTCATTCATGAAAATAGTCGACGTTTTTGGTTACGATAATAGATAAACATACATCATATAATGTGTGGTTGACTGGCAATAGTAAATAAACACTGTAAAAAGACAGCATTTTACCGTCCTCTATTAGTGATATTGATCATAGCGTATGCCTACATGATACAATACTCTATTTTAGAGTAACAATTGACAACACTTGGCATGCGTTATAGTACGCAGCAAATAAGTAGAACCATTTGTTACGGCTACGCGCAGCCCTCCATCTCTACTGAGACCCGAAAAAAGGCTATGATTCACGTCACACAAGTTGGACCAACATGATGGTCGACCTTGAATGCGCAGTAACTGATATTCGAGTCCTAATCGAAGTGGGGGCTGCGCGCAACCACAGCCAATGGTTCAACTTATTTACCGCATACTAAGGTCTTAGCTTTACAACCCGTCCTGCACCATCCAGGATTTCTACGAGGCCGTTATTAGAGCTGTACAGGTTGCTAAATACTGGTAGGACAAAATTTTATCTGAGTTTATCAACACGAAGAGAAGTCTTTTTTTGCACTTGTGGAATAAAAGAATACACCTATAATCATAAAACGGACTGTCAGATTGTACGCACCTCATAGAATGTAGGCAACTGAAATTCAATCAGAACATCATCCAGTTTTTTTGATACATTTAGTAAGTGTTTATGTGTAAATGGATCCACATCGAGAGCAATAAATGTCCTTGTCCGATCTTCGTTACAATATACTTTCACTGCGGCAAACCCAAGGTCAAAACTGAAAATAATAATAATAATATAGTAGGTAATAGATAGTGAATAAATGATATACAATGCGGTCCAAATGAGAATAGGATCGGTTGCCATGTTGTGACGTCACGTCGAACTGTCAAATTGAAGAAATTGGGTACGACGAACAAAAAAAGAAATTTAAGTATACAATTTAATTTATTTACGAATCGTGCACGAAATTTTTTTATCAGAATCCAGTTCTTCAATTTTGCTCATCTCTGCGTCACTGCGTGAAGTGTCTGATTAGTGGCATATGGAAGAAGAAGGCGAATTGTTCCTGACAATGAAAATAAGAAAGAAAAATTTTTTTTTCCAACTAATTATGACTTAAAACAATATATTTAGCTAATTTATATTAAACAATAACGTTTTTACTTCACCTAGACTTAACTACGACTTCGTAATACAAAGCAAAAAAAAAAACACAAGCAAACCGTATTTTTCACTCAACATTTAACAGATCGAGGTTATTGGCTTTCCTATTCTTATTTGAAACGCATAGTAGATACGCGTTCCTTGTGAATTGCTTGGCGTAACAATTCGGTTTATAAAAAATGGGGAAAGCAAATTCTGCTGGAGTAACATTATTCCAGAAGTAAGGTTCGGATGAACAAACAAGGAGATAAATAAGACGCCATTCATTTATTAATTTGGCAATTTTCATTGTGTGTTCTCATTTTCGGCCAATCGGTGTTTTGTGATATCAAAATGGGTGATAAAAACCGGCCAAGGGCGAGTCAGACTCGCACACGAATGGTTCCGTACCATTGACTAGGTAAACAACAGAACAACAACAAAATAAAGGCGTTTTTTGTATTGGAGCCCCCCTTAAATATTTGGCAGGGAGCGCTACGGAAACAGGTAGGGGAAAAGTTGTATCGTCGAACAAGTTGCCTATGTTCGACGACGGTATTGCGTGAATTCAGAGGCCCGATTCGCACCCTCCCACAACCGAATGTGACGGTTAGGTTTTCCTGAACTTACTAAGATTAGATTTTCCTGAACCTACTTTGCAGAGCGGCAAATTCCACCGTCTCTAGGAAGATGGTTTGTTTATTAACGCAACCGCCTAATCCTGTACTGAAACTTACCAGAATCCGAATTGAATCTAACCGACTTTCCTATAAGAAGCTATTTATTATTATTTACAGCTTTTTTAAAAGCCTTTTATGTTTGTTCGGGTGGAATCTTGCAACTTAATTTCGAAACAGATATCTTTAACCAATTGAGCTGAAATTTTATATAGCTAGACGTTTAGTTTGAGAGATAATGCATGGTTGTGTGACGTCACTCAAAATCTAACATTGCGGAACACCCAAGATGGTGGACTAGTTATTTTTAACGCATTCTTACAATTAATATATTTATTTATTAAAAAAAAATAAGTACTTTTATTAAAACAAGATTTTAACTAAATGGGTTAAAAAATTAAAATAAACTTTTCCTTTAAAAATTTAATTTTATTCTTTTAAGGGTTTTTTTATGTTAGGTGCCTATGTATCGTTACGAACTGGAGCTGGTGCGAGGCAGCTGAGAAGGCGCACTCGGGCAGAGGGCCGGCGGCGGGCCTTCGCGGCGTAGAGGGGCGCGCGACCGATATATACGAGAGGATGTATACGGTCCTTCGAGCCGGATTGTTTGAGCGTTGTATTTTAAGGCCCGGCGCAAGAGATCGCCGCTGCCGATCGCCCCCACGAGGACACGACGATGCTCTTCCCAAGCGGGGCACCTCTACTGTGTGCTCCACCGTGTCCTCCAGGCTGTCCACACAGTGACGACACCGGGCGTCACCTCCGCACGAATCTTGTACAGGTACTTCCCGAACTCGTCATGTTTGGTGAGAATCTGCGTCATACGGAAGGTGAGGACGCCGTGAGGTCTTTCCAGCCACGCCTCAAAGAGGGGCCTTACCGCCATAATTACAGCGTGCCCAGCACTGGGTTACGATATTCGCTCTCGCCATTTCACCAGGAGATTCCGCCGGAACTCTGTCCGCCATTCCGCGACTTGTCGCGGCAGCGGAGTTTTGCCTCGGCGTTGAATCTCCACGCGCAGATCGTACATGTGTGCAAGGACTGTTGCCTCCAGATCCCATGGTGCCCAGCAAGGAGGCTCACCGCTTCGCGGGACACCGTGCGGTATCCCCGTAGCATCCGTATGGCCATGACCCTCTGACAAGCGTTCAGCTGAGCCGCCGGTCGCTTTCGAAGCGACGACGTCCACACCGGCGCCCCATAATGGGCCATGGACCGAACGATGCCAGCGTAGAGCCTCCGGCAGGTTTCTGGACCCCCTAGGTTCGGCAGGAGCCCTCAGCCCCAATCCGATTAAGTTGGGGAGCCAGACATCGGAAGTGCTCCTCGAAATTCCACCGGCTGTCGAGGACGAGTCCCAGGTACTTCATCGTCGACCCGACGCCGATGTAAACTCCTCCTACCGTTAATTGGGAACCCGGCGGTGGCGCTTTCCGAGGGCCGTGAAAGCACATGGCCTCTGACTTGTGCACTGCCACCTCGAGTCCCAACTGCTCCATCCTCTCCACGACTGTCCCACACGTCGCTAGTTCGACCGCCGGGTACGACTCTCCCCACGCCAGGACCAGCGTGTCGTATGCGTAATAGACCACGCTGAACCCGTTGGGGAGGTCGTCGCGCAGCACATAGTCGTATCGGTCCTAGTACCAATCCCTATGGGACACCGCACGACATCTCTCGCCGTTTCCACTCTCCCTGATGACCGGGGTAGATAATGTACCTGTTTCGACAGGTAGGCCTCGATCACACGACAGAGATAGTCGAGCACACGGTGGTAACGGAGTGCCAGTAGTCCCAATGCTACTCCAGGGCCGGCGCGATTTCCCAAGACACCGCCAAGACACACCTGCCCCGGGACACCGCATCCCCCGTTGTGAGGGCTCGCACGCGCATGATGGCGTCCACCGTGGAGCGTATCCTGCGAAAGCTGAACTGGCCATCCGACAGGTTCGACCCCACCCGTGCAAGGCGCGCGACGAGGCGGTTTGCAACTACTCTTTCAAAGAGCTTGTCCACCTCGTCGAGCACCACAACGGCTTCGCGATGAGGACCAGTTTCCCCGTCTTTCAGCGAAGCGGGAACTGGCTCCTCTCCATACATGCTGAAGAGCTCTCTTAGTCGAGGCCCGAGAGCTTCCATGGCCAGGACCCAGGCTTTCCCAGGCAAGCCTTTGGGTTCTGGGGCGGTATTTTTGGCACTTAGCCTTTGTACCGCCACTCTCATCTCTATCTCGACCACCTCTAGAGCTTTGTCACCGTCGCTCGTCGCCATTGTGCGCGTCCACAAGCTGGGGCCGGAGACTCTGCGATTCTTTTAAAGGTGCCTTCAAATTACGGCACTGCCGTCGCACGGCACTTTGCGACTAATTTGAAGGCGCCCTTGATGCATTTAATTAAAATATTTTTTTTAATCATTTTTATACAACTTAATATAATGGTGCGTCCAGATCTGGCGAAGGCGCCGCTCACGGGTCGCTTGCGAACTGCGCGCGTGCATTTCATGTCCGTACTCGTAATTTACAACTGAGGCTCGTATTTCAAACGCGAAAGAAGTTACGTGCGCACGAGCAGCAAGCGGCTCGCGAGCAGCGCATTCGCCAGGTTTGGACGCACCGTAAAATAAAAATGCTATAGCACCTACATTACCGAAGGGTAGATAAAGGAATATGTGGTAAATTAAAACATTGCATTATGCCTTTGAATTTAATAATCCCACTAGTATTGAAAATGTAAATGTGAGTTTGGATATAATATGGCTGTAGAGACATACTGTAGATACATACCTTTCAACATTAGCAAGGCATTTGTGAAGTGATGATTGGAATGTTGATATCAAGTGATACTTCAGTACAAATGTTTTGGATAGACTGATATGAAAATCATCACATCGTTGGCAAGACTCAACTTTTGTTACTATTACTTCCTCCAATTTATCAATCAAATCACAGACAGCATCTATTTGTTGACTATCTGAAATATAAATAAAAACTATCATAAAATTGTTTAATCTCTTTTGATTAATTTAAATAAATTACAAGTAGGTCATTTACATACAATTCACATACACAAAAGTGGCCCAGTTTCCCCTTACATGAGGAAATGATCGTAATCTGCCACCATGAAGCTGAGGATCGTCAATGTGTATGTCAGAGGGCACAACTGAAACTTTGCTTAAATTAGGCGCAGGAAACTTAGATCTGAAAAGACAAATCTTGCACATAAGTTTGTAAGGCAACATTTGTGAAACACTTTTAACCAATGTCTTTGACATACTCAAAGACATTGGTTAAAATAAAGTATTCAATTTAGATCATAGTACCAAATGCTGTATGCAATAACAAATAATAATTACTATTTTATTTATTATAAAACAATTTTACTCAAAAAATGTGTTTTGACTATGTGTAGCAGGCATTGTTTTTTGTGATCAGAAACAATATAATTAATATAATTATAATATAATATTATTGAAACTAAAAACAGATGTAGGTATCTAAAAGGCAGGCCAAACATACAACTTGCTTGGTTTAGTACACTGGGATAGTAAGAAACCAATCTGCACACAAAAATTATTCAAATGATTGTTAGCATCCTATCCATCAATATCATCTTATCACTTGTCAAATATTTCTGAACAACCATTGACAGTTGGTAAAAAAATATTTGTCAATATGTGTAAATTCTGTATTCTTTTGGCCGCAACAATGTGTGTTGACTGCACCTGAATTGGCTAATTACTATTAAAGCTGATTGTACCTTGTCTAGCAGCTAGCAGCAGATATTCTATTATTGTCAATTTTTTTAAGGCATTAAATTTTGTGCAATGTGTTTGTTTTTCATTCTAAGCAATGTTATACCAAATAATTAAGTTTCTTTTACCTATTAAGTTCACTGTCTTTGTGATCTGTTTCACAATCTTCTGAATCAGATCCATATTCATCACAAATATATGATAACGCTGACATATGGTATTATTAAATGTGTCAACATGTATCAGTGACCATCTATTAACCCAGGAAGTTTAAAATTGTGTCTGCAAAAAAAAATCCTAACTAAATTTGGCTGCTGTGATTTTATTTAATAAGTATTAGAAGTATACATACTGTGTTAAAAGTTCATAAGTGAACCATGTGCAACAAAAAAATTAGGATTTTTACTGTACAGATTAATTTAATTTTAGTAAATAGTTTGTAAACTTATGTTTACAATATATCTTTATAATAAACTAGCTTTTGCTTCCGTTATATCCTAACCTATATGAGCTGATTTTTTTTATTTTACTTAACGAGATAAAAATAATCCTATGACGGCCCCCTGGTTCTAAGATACCTTCCCACCAATTTCAGCCAAATTGGTTCAGCCGTTCTTGGGCTGTAAATAGTGTAAATAACATGATTTTCTTTTATACATACATTCATTTACATAATAACCGTTTTTTATCCCTAAGCAATAAATAAATAACAACCTTTTCATACACATCTATAACTTTTTTCCTTATTTTGCTATAAATGTTCTTAGATAACAAGACTATTAGATAAAATATCTTGACATAAATTATGCAGCTCACAAACTGGACGATAACAATATTTCACATTGAAGAAGTGAAAACTTTGTCTCTAGAATAAAGTAAAAAGGTAGAAAGGATGGAGGACGTTTTGCCCAAAAGTGAGACAGCGTGTGTTAGCAGTAGTAAAAAACAACTGATCGAAGCCTAAATTTAACTAAAAACGTTTTTACAACTTAAAATAAAGGTATTCGTGACCTTAGCCAACCATTATTTTATTTTTTTCGCATAATTATGTTTTTAGGTAGACTATTCACACAAAACTGCTAGTATCGTTGTCAACATGAAGTAGAAACGTAATTCTGAATAAAATCTTCAGTAGGATTTATTCCCCAATTTTGCCTTTGCTTTTATTTCCCTGGGCACTAGCTACTATAAAGCACTAAACACCACTAACACTAAGATGTATATAAAATTAAAATTACTGTGTACAAAAAAATTACATTAAAACTTGTACGTACCCATAAAATTATGTGACTATGCGAGAAATAACTTCAACTTCAATTTTTGATTAATGGCCTTTGTGGAAGACTCACCTCAATTTTGCCAATAACACGTACAAACTGTTAATATACCATCAAACGCTGGAGAGTATTTAGCGAGAATTAACAGTACAGTAAAATTATGCGAAAAATAAACGAAACAGAATCCAGAATCGAATTGAATCGATTGACAAATTGACAATGACAAGCAGGGCTGCCAGGTCCAAAAAAAGTATGATCGTACGCCAACATAAAAAAAATCATATGCCAAGGAAATTTTGAAAGAAGTACCAAGTTTTTATTAAAAACTAATTAAAATTTGTTTAATATTAAAAAAAAAATGCAATAAAACTATTTTTACGCTTATACAAATTTTCTGTGGTCAGATTGTTTAACTTTTTTTATTGGCTTTTTCGTGCAATATTCGTTTTTTCTATTGTTTGGCTAGTAAGTTCACTTCAGGGTTTCATTTGATAAACTGTTTCTAAGTTTTATTTTGATAAAATTTATTTAAAGATAAGAGACGAGACTGACGAGAAAAACAGGTTTTTGACAAGTCACATATATTACTAAAAGAAAACAATAATAAGTTTTGTAAAAATGCAAGCAAATACAGCCTTAAATCGACTATAAAAAGAGTCTTCATTCAAATAAAAGAACTAGAATAGGTACCTATACATTAGATTGTTAGAGCATTCCCCAAAACTCATACTTGCCAGTAGAGCACATCCGTTTGTTATGAAATGTTCCCAGACTATAAAAAAATCGTACATTTTCCGTATGATCTTGGTCTAGCGATCGTACATGACTAAAACTACCAAAAAATCGTAGGAGTACGATTTAAATCGTTTGAAAAATCGAATTGAATCGTCTGAAGCACAGGGTACTTTGGTTTGAAGTTGGGCTCTACCAACTTTAACGCTTAAAATAAGCACGCCAAATAAATGATTTATAAAAATAAATGCCAAAAACAGTTGTTAACAGCAATAACAACTGCTATTGGCATTTATTTTTTCAAACCATTTATTTTTTTATGAGTGCACAAGCGCTAAAGACTAAAGTTCGCAGAGCCTACTTCAGACGCGCCAAGATCCGTCGGCCGAACTGTAATGTTTTTTATTTGGATACTAAGTTCTAGATCAGTACCTCTACCATGAGTTTTAAGCAATAGTATTCGTCGCTACTCGATATCGACGGCGTAAATATTTTGTATGGCAAATTTTGGTTCTGCAAATGACCGCTAGAGGCGCTGCAAAATTTGCCATACAAAATATTTACGGCGTCAATATCGAGTAGCGACGAATACTATTGCTTAAAACTCATGGTAGAGGTACTGGGGTTCCCAAACTTATTTTGTCTACTGCCCACTTTGAGAATAAATTAATTTTTACCGTCCCCCTTTTTTCACCTACATAAAAACCACTATAACTTCAAATTAAATTAATTAATTGTTGTGAGCTATATAAGTGGAGATTAAACATTAATTCTAAAAGAGACTTTTACTATAATCCGCAAGAGTTAACTTGAGACCTGTGCACAGTAGGTAGTACACAACAGTTACGGGCTACACCTGCAAATGAGAATGATTATTGAAACGCAACTTTATAGTTTTCAGACAGAATATCTTTTATTCAAAATAAAACAAACATAATCGATTCTTAAAAACTAATGTGAAGGATGAATCTGATGCTGTTCAATAAGTTTGTTGATATCAGGTTCCAATTTACTCAAGAACAGCTGCAAGTCACCACGTTCGGTAACATGCAAACGATTTCTCTTTTTAGTAAGCAGCGTTGCTACAGCACTAAATTCACGTTCACTGGTTCACACAATTATGACGATGGGAATGCTATCAAGAATCGTTGAACGATTGACCACAATCCAGTGTATAATTGCGGGATCGGTTTTGTAGCCAAAATTCTTGATAGCCATTTTTAAACTTGATTTTTATGTCCTCGTTTGTTGTTAATTATTTAAATGTTCTTCTTCCAGCTGAGGCGACATTGCTGTGTTGACCTTTGAAAACGGATCTAACACTCAGTCTGGAATTTCCAAGTTCAAAATGTCCTGGTATCTTTCAGTGAAGTCAATGTGGAAGTTTTCCAAATGTTGGCAGTAGGTAAACAAGTCGTAGTCGACTGATAAATTCGGAAAATTGTGAAACTCACGTCTGCCCATATTATTTTTGTGTAGAAGCAGTTTGGCTGCGAAAGCAGCAACGACATTTTTTGTTTTAATTCAATTTAGTTCATCGCCGCCTTGCAGTTGGAGATTCATGTCGTTGAACAATTTATACAGGTCTGTCATGTAAGCTATATAATTTTTTGATGTATAGAGCTTGTTGCGCAATTCTGTCTCTTTAGTTTTGTCGGCGACGAGGGTCCCTTGCCGGCACCAGGGCGCAAGTAGTGGTCGGTGCCACCTAGCACGTAAGATATGTTATATTATGTTTAAATTTAAAAGTAGGATATTTTTACTCATTAAGTTGTTATTTCATGTAATTATAGGTTTAGGAAACTTAGGTCTCGATAGGTTTAAATATAAAGACTGAGTTTTACTAAGATTAGCCTGTATATATGTATATGTTATTAAAGATTTTATGTTTTGTTTTGAATGACAAGATATTATAAAGGAAAAGGTCTCTGTTTTAACTGTAATTAAGGATATATATTAATTGATAAGGTCTTAAACGATGATACATGTAAGATTCCTATAAGATTTTTTTAAGGAAATTCGGTCTTGTAAAAGAATTCGATAAATCTATGTTTACGTTAGTGATAAGGTTTTATTTATTTATTTATTCTTCATGTACAATAGTGGTACATAGGCGGACTTAATGCATCTTGTGATATTATTTGCAGATAAGATTCTAGCTATGTTAATTAGTGTTTTTAAGCCTAATAGAGACTGATAATAATGATAGAATTCACTTGTAAAGGATTTGTATAAAGTCAAGAATCTTAAATGTTCGTAAGTTAGTTTACGTAATTGTATTTTGAAAATAAAACTTTTATTTAAGGTGTAATTAGCACGAACACTATCTAATTAGTCGAGATCTTATAAGTAAATGATGTTATGATAATTAGAATCCCAATTGGAATCTTGTTGGAAAGGATATGACGTGTTTTGTGTTTATGAATATGGTCAGAATTGAATCTTGTGCAATCAATGTTCTAGAAAGTTTTTTATGTGTGAACTTATGTAAAATATAATTAAGTAATGTTAAAGTAGAGTTCATTACGAACATTTTGATGTGCATATTGTCATGATTTATGAAAGAAAGTAAATAAAAACATTGTCTGAAAGGGTTCGGCTGAGGTAAAAGTCAGAATTAAAAGTGTCGCAAAAAACGCGCGGTCGCCGCTAAGGGAACTTAGCCGGATATAAAAGGCGGGCCGTTTCTCGGTCCGAGTCAGTCGAAAACGTGCCACCGAAGAGGCAAAATCTAATAGGAAAAGGCTTCTAGCCGAACCCTTAGGGACTTTATGTCGAAAACGTTGTTTTATTTCTTTGGTCTTCTGTCCTGAAGTCGTCGGCAAGTACTCCGTCGTCCACGAGCTATCGAAGATACGCATTCAGGGGTGCGTGGTGGCGTACGTGAACCAGCGGATCTGTCAGGCAGCGTACGTCAACATTGGGTTGAATTGTCCCAGGACTCGGTAGCTTTGCAGGGAACGACCCGCTACCGCGTAACACCTCCTAATGGGGGTCAGTCCGCCACAAGTTTCCAAGAACTCTATCACAGAGTCAAACAGTATGAAGTATGAAGCAACAAACGGTTGGAATCTTCGTCATTAGTAGCACAAAGCTGATGAAATAGTCTACCATTCAAAGAGCTGTTACGGATTTATTGACTGCTTTGATGACATATTGCAGTGATTGAAACAGTCGTTCACTTAAGTTTCAAGGACTTTTACAAGGACAAGTACAGCACGGACATCTGGAATTTTATTTTTTAAGTACGCTATGAAGCCTGTCATAGCCGGAGCGCAATCCGTAGCAACTGATATACTATTTTTCAAGGGAATCTCTATCTCATCACAAAACTTTTCCAATTTATTGGATATGGTTTCGCCTTTTGTATCGGGTGTACTATGCCAAATCGAATACCAAATAATCGAATATCAATTGATCGACCACTATAAGTCGAACATCTAAATACTCGAACGTTCTTAATATCGAATGGTTAATAAATCGAACATTCATAATATCGTACACTCAATACATCGAGTGTTCAAAATATCGAATGATTGTTTGATCGAGCGTTCAAGGCATCGCATATTCATTCTATCGAAATATCAATACACTGAATACTTTTTATATAGAATACAAGAAAAACACAAAATTTACTAATAAATCACATTTTAATCTTTAATTATTATCTTTTACAGGTACATTTTAATACTTTGAGTGAATTGCAATTGCACGGAGATGTTGTTTTTATTCGATATTAAACACCTTTATAAAATGATTACCTCTTTTTTTGAAGAGTATTATGATTATATTGAAAATTAATCATAGATAAATTAAATGTATAATTTTATTACAATACATAAACTTTCGTTAAAAACAAGTATATTTCTGAACGAACAACTAAGTAAGTCATATTTATTTCAGGCTACCCTCATACATTGTAATATTGTTTTCACCTCATAAATAAAACTATGTTCATCTGCAGAAAGCATTGTGACTAAGTAGTGCATTACAAGTGAATTTTGTGAAAAATGTCTGTAGGGTCTTATTATAAGCCAGAATTGTCCCAAAAACGCAAGTCGGTCTTAGTTTTGGATGGCTATGTAATGGCAATAAACAAAAATATTAATAACAAGTTCTACTGGCATTGTTCCTACAAATATAAATACCATTGTAATAGTACTGCAACAACAAAATTGCACGGAAGTGAGGAGCATTTGTTGGAAAGCTATACAACGCAGCATAATCACGCACCAGATCCTGGTAAGGTAGATGAACTACGTTTTAGGAATTCCCTAAAAAGTGATGCTACCAGCTCGCTTGATAGACCGAGTCAAATTATTCAGCGAAATGAGGCCAACATTTCAAAATCAAGTTCGTGTGCTCTGCCAAACAAAAAAGCAGCATCGCAAATTATACGTCGAGCAAGAAGAAAAGAAATGCCAAAGGAGCCGATTACTTTGGATGATATAAACATCCCCGATAGATTGCAGAAAGTTGATGGTGAAAGATTTTTAGGGCGTCAGGTTAAGTTTGAAGAAAACTGTGTTATGTTATTTGCAACGAAATCGAATTTAATACTATTAAATAAATCACAACTTTGGGTGATGGATGGTACCTTCGCAACATGTCCTATACTTTTCAAACAAATATATAGTATACATGGTTTGGTGGACACGGGTACAGATCGTTATTACGTACCTTTAGTATATGCGTTTCTAACGAATAAGACGCTAAATTGTTACTTGTATTTTTTTCAAGCACTAAAGGCATATGCTCTAGAATATGATATCCCATTGAACCCACGAGTAATAATGACGGATTTCGAGATGGCGGTCATTAATAGTGTAAAAGAAGAATTTCCTGATGCGCAACACAAATGCTGTCTATTCCACTTAGGTCAAAATGTATGGCGTCAAATTCAACAAAATGGTTTGCAAAGTAAATATGGCCAAGATGCTGAGTTTGCTGTCAAGTTAAGACACATTATCGCACTTGCTTATTTACACCAAGATGAGATACCAGATGCTTTCGATAAATTGAGAGAAGAAGTGTTATCCGACGAGGCAAGTGATATCACCAACTGGTTTGGAAAATATTATGTTTGGGGAAATATTAATTCTCGTGAGACGGGAAATAATAAATTACTTATAGCACGCTCAGCACCGATGTTTCCACCTTCACTGTGGTCTGTGTTTCAAAATAATACACTGGGTTTGCCTAGGACTCAAAATAACATTGAAGGATGGCACAGAAGATGGAACACGTTGCTTGATAAGCACAAAAGGGGTCTTTATGCTACCATAGAATTTTTAGTTAAGGAGCAAGCTATAACAAATAGGACAATTGAAAAGGCAAACGCGGGATTGGAAAGACCTACTCTACAAAAAAGAGGCAAAAGAGATGACAATGCGATTGAAAATATATTAAACAGTAAAAACAACATGGATTTATTAGAGTCCCTCCGTGCAATCGCAATTCACACAAAATATTAAAATGTACCTGTACAAGATAATAATTAAAGATTAAAATGTGATTTATTAGTAAATTTTGTGTTTTTCTTGTATTCTATATAAAAAGTATTCAGTGTATTGATATTTCGATAGAATGAATATGCGATGCCTTGAACGCTCGATCAAACAATCATTCGATATTTTGAACACTCGATGTATTGAGTGTACGATATTTTGAATGTTCGATTTATTAACCATTCGATATTAAGAACGTTCGAGTATTTAGATGTTCGACTTATAGTGGTCGATCAATTGATATTCGATTATTTGGTATTCGATTTGGCATAGTACACCCTTTGTATCGGTCTCTAAATTTCTAGCAAACCACAGTTCTTCACATATTTTCTCATCTTTAATAAACCTCACGTAAGACAGCAACAAATGTTTCATTAGTAGGTAAAGTGGACTCATCGAGCTGAATTGAGAATTGACTAGTCTTCAGATGATTGCAGAATGATTCTTTAATGTTTTCAGCCACTTCATCAATTTGTTTTTGCACAGAATTATTACTCAAAGGAATTTTTCGGATAATATCTCCGGTTTATGAAGCACAGTAGTTATTACTTTCTTTATTGCTGGCAAAATTAACTCTTCTCCGATGTAGTGTGGTTTGCCTTTTTGAGCAATTAACAAAGAAATATCTTGCTTAGCAGCCGCCGAAAATGTGAGCGTAGTTCAAGCGTAAAAGTGTGGAATGTCTTAATTTCAGTTTAGCAGATATTTAGTGTATGACGTCCTGTAAATGTGTATGGTAAGTTCAGATTTGTGCATCCAGCCATTCAGCAGATATTCAACAAAAACTGTTTCCGCCAGGACTACGTATTCTCAGCGTAACTTTTTTTTTTCTTTTGACATACAAGAAAACAAATACATACAATAATTAGTGTGTAACGAGATGTAAATGTGTATGTATAAATGAAATTTGTGTGTCTTATAATTACGAAGATATCCAAGTTTCCGCTGCGGTGACGTTTGCCAATTTGATGAAAATCATATAAAACGGTTTAGTAGAAAGTTATAATTTTTTATGCACGTTACTTTGGATTTGTGTGTAATGTGTGTAAAAGCAGAATTTGAAAAAAACATACCGTTCAGAAGATATAAAAGTAAACGTAAAATAAGGTTGTTAGGTCAAAGCTCTTAAAATAGGAACTCTAGAGTCTAACTTTTTACATGTATCTATAACTTGTAAGGCTCTACAATGTCCTGCAAAGTTTCATGTATGTGCGCTAAGTAATTAATGAGCAATCGCATAATTACTACGACTGGACTACTATATTTTATGACATCCGATTATAGGACTTTTTAATGGAAAAAGCAAAATAAAATATATCCCAATCATTAGTGTATTAATGCAACTAATCCTATTTGAAATTTCAGCTCATTACACTAAATAATTAAAGAGATATAATAAAAAGACCAGAACAACTACAAAACATGGATAAACCGACCAAGTATGAATGGGTACGAAAAAGCGGCCGTGCAGTACTTAGACCTAACGTTCTAAAATTTCCAGTGTAATATAGTGTAATAGCTTCGTACAGATGCGTACACAATTCTTGACGAATTTGTGATAAAAAATAGTACCTACAAATTTGTAGTAGTGATTACGTGATTGTTTTTGACGACGTTGACTTACGAAATTATTGCAATTTAATAAATGCATCTGTACCTATTAACAAATGTGCCCCGCTTGGGAAGAGCATCGCCTGTCCTTGTGGGGGCGATCGGCGGCAGCGATCTCTCGCGCCGGGGTTTGGTTCAAGCGATGCTCCGGAGCGAGGAGGAGTGGCAGGCGGTCGCCTCCTTCTGCGAAGCAGTAATGCTAGCAAAGGAGGAGGCTGACCGCATCAGGCAACGGCGTACACGTCGCCGCCGCCGCCGGGATTCCGATCCCAATTTCCGGCCACCGTAAGCGCGGGCTCGCGGACGGCGGGCAATGGGTAGCTCGCTGTCCGTCCGTCCGGTAACATACCGGTCCAAGCTCAAGTTGTTTACGGCGCGCACTGTTCCCGCGCGCCTCAAGGAGTCGTCAGCAAACTGTAGGGGCCCAATAGGGCCGAAGCCTACTGGGGTCAAAGGGTATGTGAAAATGGCACCCGGGGCCCTGGAATGGAACGGGGTAGGCTTTTAGTCAGTAAGAGTCTGACACTACTTCCCGCTCCAATTTGTCATTGGATGATTTTGCCTACCATAAAAAAAACCTATTAACAAATACATTTATTTGGCAGACGTAATATTTACAAAAAATTGATATAGTAGGTACATATTTACTAACGCCGCCAGTTAAAAAAATCATAACTCGTAAATAATACAAAATGTGGTTTTTAAAAATGCTAGAAAAGGCAATAAAGTATTTGTATAGCACATTGTGTTTATCTAAGTGCTCGATTACGGAGACGCGGCGCGTTGCGCGGCGCGTCGGGCGGTCCGTCGTACATTGCCATATTTTTGTGTTTGCGCGAGCGATGACGCGGCCCGCTGCTGCAATGTACGATGAAACGCCCAACGCACCGCACAACGCGCCGCGTCTCCGTAAACACGGCCTAAAAGTGCGTTAAAAACAAAACCAGCGCGGCGGTTTTAATTTCAATTAAGGCGCTAGTGGTCCTTGAAGGTAGAGTTACCAACTTTTTTTTACTAGAAATAAAGTGTATTAAGGTTTAGAAGGAAAATAAACAGTATTTAAAAAAAGAAAGTAGATATTCCATTTTTAAACGGTTCAAAAAATATTTTTTTGTGACCGCACTTACCTATGCACAATTAATGTTCCAAATTACGTTTACTTTTTGTTTTTTTTTTCTATGTGGATGATGCGGATCTGGTATATAGAGGAAAAGTTTTTAACCAGTGCGCAAATTTTGACATAATAAACTTGAATATATTTTAATAAACACGTATTTTTTATTTTGATATGTTTCAATAGAAAAAAAATTAAGTTAACGCTTACGAGACTTGTTTACTCAGAAATTTATTTTATGGACGTCGCTTGCCAGTCCGTCGACTGGTCGCCCGATTCACGCCGCGCGTCGACCGCTCGCCTGACGCGCCAGCTGGTATCAGAAGTACTCACGCGCGCTCGCTCTATGCGACGGTACCTACTTACGCGGTGCGATTATTGACCCCAGTTTAGCGCTACAATTTTTTAAGTTTAGACTGTGTAAAGTTATTTGTAAACGTAATTCCAATGTATCCTTCATACTTTCATGGGCTTAGGACCATCAAAATGCAGAAAATAAATCATAATAAGTAAGAAAGTAGGTAATATGTTTTAATCCATTCAAAATAAAACATTTAGGTATGATAGGTATTTAGACATGATACAATTAGATTGAAACAATTGCATTTTGGCGTATTAAAAAAATTGTGGTGTGATTTAAAAGGCTTGACGTGGTGCTGGGTCTGGGTCATGGAGTTGTTGTACCGGCTGAAAGTGATATGGATGGAGTCCGGCTGTATTTAGCAGCTTCCATACTGCGCTTTGGCTAACACCAAAACGTCGTTCTGCGTCGTAGGTACTGGCTCTTGGATTGCGTTCAAAAAAATCAAATATGACGTCTTCGGCTTCGACAGCCAGTCGAGGTCTGCCAGACCCTTGTGCGTGGCTCGGTGTTCTGAACTGGCCGTGATGAAGCAGCCTTTGGTTAGCTGCTAAAATTGTCCTCTCATTAGGGACCGTGGGATTGAGGATCCCTTGGGCTCGCATACGAGGTACACTCTCCCTTTCGTATCTTCTTCGTGCTGCTCGTAAATTTTCATTGCTTAACAAATACACTCGCACCATTTCATAACACTCGCGGTGAGTAAAATGAGACATTGTCACTACGCTAGTCTAGTACGCGGCACACGCGCAGGGACGGCGAAGGGCGCGAACGTCCGATCTCCGCATCCGCAAGTGACGTACTGCATGTGCATGCGTTTTGTTTATCAAACGCCGGCGCCGCATGCCCCCGCACCCCCGTCTCGTGCGCTGGGCGTGGTCCAGCGGCCGGCGGCCTTCGCGTTTTCATTCATGCTCATTCATAGTATTACTATTAAATTATATCCATGTCTTGCTTATTTCAAATTGGGACAAAGTGGAAAAATAAGAAAAAAAAAATCATAGACTAAAAATGGAAATGTGTTCTATTGCTTACACTGAGCCACCAAAAAAAATTTACGCAGTGGTTAAAAAAATTTCCTGTATAATACGTTGAAAATAAAATTATGTATACTTTATTTTTGTTCAACAGTAAAAATTATAACACTATGAAAAACACGGAACCCTTATGGATTCGTCATGTCTTTTTGTCTGTCCGTCCGAATGTCACAGCCACTTTTTCCAAAACTATAAGAACTATATTGTTGAAACTTGGTAAGTAGATGTATTCTAATATATTTTTTTTCTAAACTGAATAATTTGCTCGAGAGATTTCCAATGTAGTAAAATGTACATGTAAATGTAACTTCTAAAATAAGAGAAAGATAAAACTAAAAAAAATATATGATATACATAACCATGCAAACTTCCACCGAAAATTGGGTTGAACGAGATCTAGTAATTAGTTTTTTTTTTTAATACATCATAAATCGTAAACAGCAATTTACCTTTCATTCAATCAACTCAAATACAAAAATAGACAAAAACTGGGCAAGTGCGAGTCGGGCTCACACATTTACGTAAGTTTGTTTTGTGCGGAACCCTCAGTGTGCGAGTCCGACACGCACTTGCCCAGTTTTTTATGCTTAACATTTTCTAGACTTCAGTGTAGACTTTACTACTTCTTATTTACGTTCTTGGATAAGTAGGTACCCTACAAATAGAACACTCAATATTTTATAATCTACGCGGATCCCGCAATTCTAGCATTCGCTTGGAGTTTGACAGACAGAATCCTGCGCAAACCGGCATGCGGCATTCGCTTCGACTTCATGTTTGAATAGTAGGCAAGTATCTTCTGAGCGCGCGCTTCCTGTTCCGTTTTGTTTAGTAGCAGTCACAAATGTGCAGTCAAGGACAACGTGCGTATGCACTGTTTATTTTGCCATCAACGTAATATTATGTAGGTACTTATTGGATTCAGATATTGACGTAGCTAGTGTAAGTGACTGTGAGCCATACTTATTGATACTTATTGAGTCAGTAGTGAGAATGATTGGAAGATAAACAAGGTAAGATCATAAATCACGTACTTAGATACTTAATACTAGTTCTTATTTTATTATTTTTTATTAATGTCGTTTATTATCATTACCTAATAAATACTTTTATTAATAGAAAGTTATTTTATTTCCTGCAAAACAATTGTGTACGCACCTGTACGAAATCATTCAACACAATAACAATATTATACTAGAAATTTTAGAACGTTAGGTCTAAGTACTGCACGGCCGCTTTTTCGTACCCATTCAAACTTGGTCGGTTTATCCATGTTTTGTAGTTGTTCTGGTCTTTTTATTATATCTCTTTAATTATTTAGTGTAATGAGCTGAAATTTCAAATAGGATAAGTTGCATTAATACACTAATGATTGGGATATATTTTATTTTGCTTTTTTCATTAAAAAGTCCTATAATCGGATGTCATAAAATATAGTAGTCCAGTCGTAGTAATTATGCGATTGCTCATTAATTACTTAGCGCACATACATGAAACTTTGCAGGACATTGTAGAGCCTTACAAGTTATAGATACATGTAAAAAGTTAGACTCTAGAGTTCCTATTTTAAGAGCTTTGACCTAATAACCTTATTTTACGTTTACTTTTATATCTTCTGAACGGTATGTTTTTTTCAAATTCTGCTTTTACACACATTACACACAAATCCAAAGTAACGTGCATAAAAAATTATAACTTTCTACTAAACCGTTTTATATGATTTTCATCAAATTGGCAAACGTCACCGCAGCGGAAACTTGGATGTCTTCGTAATTATAAGACACACAAATTTCATTTATACATACACATTTACATCTCGTTACACACTAATTATTGTATGTATTTGTTTTCTTGTATGTCAATAGAAAAAAAAAAGTTACGCTGAGAATACGTAGTCCTGGCGGAAACAGTTTTTGTTGAATATCTGCTGAATGGCTGGATAGACAAATCTGAACTTACCATACACATTTACAGGACGTCATACACTAAATATCTGCTAAACTGACATTAAGACATTCCACACTTTTACGCTTGAACTACGCTCACGCCGAAAATAGTTTTGCTACACTTGGCTGAGTAATATGCTTCTTCTCTAGGTCTTAAAAATATACTATATTCTTGTCTTTCTTATCTGGATGCATTTTATTCAAACATTTCCGAATGAAGCAATGAAGCCTTCAAAACTGCGGAATCAATTGCAGTCTTGAAGGCTTCATTGCTTCATTCGAAAATGTTTTTAGACATAAAAGGCAAAAAGGCGACGATGGGTTTGTAGGATTTTCAATGAATCCGAATTTAATAAGTATATTCCACACAGTATTGCCGTCTCTTCTTTTTTACTACCGACTAGACATGGGCGTTTTTGGTTTTGAATGCAAACGGATATATATCCGATTTCTGATTTTGAAATCGATTTCAATATCCGATTTTAGATATCCGATTCCCGTGGCACTTAACTTCACCAATTTGTTCCTTACAATACTCGGCATATAAAGTGAACCAAAATGGCGATCGACCTTGAATGCGCTCTAAGTAACCGATTTTCGGGACTAAATCGAAGTGGACGGCTGTGCGTAACCATAGCAACGACGGCTATTTTGGTTCAACTTATTTACCGCGTAGTAATTATACATTTTTCATTTACCCTGTTGTTTGAATTTCATTACAAATCAATTAAAATAAAGTCTGAACCAAATAATCTTATTTACATTTATTAATTATATTTAATTAACAGAGGTCAGAGTAGGTAGATTGATTTAAGGTCGTTGACGTCAGTCGTAGAGGATAATATGGATATGCCTCCAAAATACCGGAACTTCATGTTTATTGTGATATTTGTTCCGGTATTTTGAAATTAGCACGAATTTGTGTTTAAGGTGAAAAACGTATTAATAATAACAATCTACGCTGCCAGTGTTAGCTAATGGTGAAAGAAATCAATATTTTATTTTATATAAAAATACCTTGTTATAGTTACACCGTATTTTGTCCCTTACTGTTGAATTAGAAATGACGCTTGACAGTATGACGCTTTATTTTATTTTAGTCCATAATTCCAATCCCGGAATTTTTTCCGGTACTTCCCGCACATTATGGATAAAATGGCATGTCCATATTATAATATCTTGACGCAAGTATATAAAATCAATCTACCTACTCCGACCTCTGTTACAAAAAGTCGGGAAATTCTTTTCACTGATATGGTGATACGAAGACGCGCGCACTTGTCACCAAGTTCAAGTTTGCATATCTGAACGAAAAAATTAGATATTATACACTAGATTAAAACCAAAATAAATCAACGCATAATCACTGAAAACTAGTTTTTACGTTCCCTCAAAATAAGGGTGACATTGATCGCGTAATGTGCAATAGATTTTGGTTGATCCACCCACATTCTAATGAAATTCACAAATAGGGCAATAAAAAAATGCGGCAAATAAGTTGAACCAAAATGGCCGTCGTTGCTGGGGTTACGTTAAGCGCAGCCCCCCACTTCGATTTAGACCCAAAAAACGGTTTGTTACTGCGTATTCAAGGTTGATCGCCATTGTGGTTTAACTTATATGCCGCGTGTTGTAAGGAACAAATTGATGAAGCTAAGGGCTACAGAAATCGGATATTGAAATCAATTTCAAAATCCGAAATCGGATCTGTTTGCTTTTAAAACCAAAAACGCCCATGTCTAGTCGTCGGTACGATTGGCTAAGATTTAGGATTCAATGTAGCATAGTGTGATCACTCGCTATCAATTTTGCTTCCTATCTGTTCCTAAATTGGTTTCCTACAAATCGGAAAGTGTAATAAGCCTTTTAAGATGGCGGATGGCACGCGAAGTAGGTAAAACCTCGCGTGCCATCCGCCATCTTAAAAGGCTTATTACACTTTGTTGACGGAAATGTAAAAATGTTGCCAGAGAGAGAAAAGACAAACAGCTTGACATCTCTTTCTTCAAAAGACATTACACATTTGTTAAAAAGAGACAAAAGGTAGTTTTTTATATCTACACCGATTTAATAGATATTTGTATATGTAAGGAATGTTTAGTATACTAAGGGCGTCTCTATATATATTCTATTCTCTAAGGTCAGATGTCAGATCAGATCCCTCCCCCATCCCCATTAATTACTATATTCTGTAAACGTAGTGCTTACTAAACGTAGTGCTTATATTCTCTTTGGTGCTTACATACTCTTTGATACTCTGTGTCAGATTATTTTGTTGATTCCATAGAGGAAAATAATATATCGGGTAGTTGATTCCGTGAATCGGAATTCTAGTTCTCATGATTTTCCAGAAAACCCTTAAAACTTTGTGACCCTAAAAAAGAATGAATAAAAGAGTTTAAGAAGTAAAATACTGTTCCCCAAGTGTATTGAATACAGTTTGCATAATGTCAAGCAAATTTCAAGAACCCGTAGAACCTGCCAATGATGATACCATTCAGTGTTTGTTTTTTTCTCCTAAGCTTGGCTCGGATTTGCCATTATGGGAAGATTTGTGTCGGCAGCTCAATAATGCTATTAATATCATAACTAAAGATTATATTTGGCATCGAGACGAGTTTCAAGTGTATGCACCTATTTTAAAAAATAGCATCACAGGTAAGCCCATCGCTAAACTGTACTATACTGGACAGCTTCTTTTGAGCTCATAATTTTTTATTGAAAAGGTTTATGTCTAAAAAGTAATTATGCAAAGTTTCAATGTTAGGAAATATATAGTTTTTGAGAAAAAAATAAATTAAAATCGATAATTTTTCGTATTATTTCACGCCACATTGACAGGTTTCATTCACTTTTTACTTTATTTGTTTTATCTATGATATGTATTATTAGTGTTTCATTTACCAACCTCTTATTAAATAGTTTTTAGAAAGAATTAATAACAATGAGACAATTTGCTTGTGTACTAAATATTTTTTTTTTAAACCACCCAGAAAACTTGTTAGTACCTACTCAACCCCCTCCCCTGAAACCTCCAAGTTTGACCCAAAAATGCATAAAATGTAAAATTTTTTGATTCCTAACCTCAAAAATTTCAATATTAAATATCTCCAAAAATATGCATTTCCTAGATTTGGGAGAGAGTTTAGGGGGAAGGGGACACCCCCTCCACCCCAAAAAAGCCATTATTTCGCTGTCCAGTATAGTACAGTTTTACCGACAATTTGGTTTGCGCACCAAATAATTACCCCGACTCGGATAGATTTAGGTTAGAAAGGGATGGCAGGGTCTAGTGAGCGAGCGAAGCAAGCAAACAGACCCTGCCATCACCTCTGTGGTTATTTTTTTTAAACCACCCATAAAACTATTTTGGTGCTCAAATATTTTTATGCAATGGTAGAGCGCTCGCTAAGAACAATTTTTTCTTTTCATTTTTAAATACCTGACCCAAAAATGCATAAAATGTACAATTTTTTTATTCCTAAGCTCAGAAATTTCAATCTTGAATATCTCCAAAAGTATGCGTTTCCTAGATTTGGGAGGGGATTCGGGGGGGGAAGAGAACACCCCCCTCCACCCCAAAACCCATTATTTCGTGTCCAGTATAGTACAGTTTTACCCTTTTAATTTATAGCAGTATTGGGCAATATGAAATCTAACTATGACTACATTTTGTAGTTAGTAATCATAGATACAAATTACGTGAAATAATCCTAAAAAGTAATTAATCACTGATGATTACTAACTGAACACACATGATTACTAACTTCAAATGATTGCAATCACGATTACTAGATTATTTTTTATTGTTTTTGTATTGTATGTACATAGTTAGGTCTACTATACACATCCTTAGTTTAGTTTTTATGTACATAGGTTTAGTATAAATGGTTAATATTTAAGTTTCTTCTGTTTCTGTATTTACTCTTAAGTGTTTTAACCTATTTCTAACCTTTTATAACTACACCACTAAATGTGGTAAATTTTTTGATTACTTGTTAATCAAGGCAATATTTTTTTTAATTGCCTGTTGTGTCCACTGCTGCGTAAAAGCCTCTCCTTTGTACTTCCAAACTTCTCTGTCTAGGGCGATCTCTGGTCAAGTTTACCCCGTGAACATGATCCAGTGAGCGACAATCCTCGCCTATCTGTCTGGGAGCATTTGATCATTACAAACATACACACAAAAATACAAATCTTACCTCTTTATAATATTAGTGTAGATAGATAATGTAGATTTAAATACAAGATAATATGTAGCAATCGGGACCCATTCTAGAAATGGAGGCTTAGTGAATTGAGAGCACATACCTATATTACATTGCAGATTATTCCAATCTACTGACTAGACGGCTGATTTTCTAGAATCGGTCCTGACTGCTACAATTTATCTTGTATTTCAATTATTATGTAGTTAAGTGCAATCCGGTACAACAACTTTCTTGTTTTAGGGCTTTTTCATGAATACTCAGAAAAGCAGTCGGGTTTTTTTAGTTTTTTAAATTATAGTTTTTTTATTTTTTCAGTTTTATTTTATTAAGATATCACATTCACAGTAATTACGAATCTAATGACACCTCGCAAACTAAAGTCCATCGAGCCAAGTAAAAATTGTAGTTAAATTGTTTGGTAATGTATTGTAAGATAAGGCACATCATGTGTAGAGGACACTGGAGCCTTAAGCACTTATAACCTTCAGAGCACTCTTGTAAATATTTCTAGTTTTCTATTACAATGCTTGTTATTTTAATGGCTAAATTGTACTATACAGGACAGCGAGTTAGAAGCTTATATTTATTTGTTAAAAAGATTTATGTTTAAAAAGTAATTAGGCAAAGTCTCAATATTATGAAATGTATAGCAATTTAATTAAAACAATCAAGTAAAACTGATATTATTTCGTAAAGTTTGACTTGTATCATTCACTTTTTATTTGTTTGTGGTAACTATGACAAAGACCACAATCTAATTTACACCCATAATTAATTAGAATAACCAGAGAGAATGAAGTGAACTTGGAACTTTAAGGCACCCCGACATGATGACAAGTTAGAAGAGGATGGTGGAGTCTAGTGAATGAGCGAACACATACCCATCTCCCCTTAAATCTTGGGGTTTTCGCCACAAAAATGCATAATAATATCATTATATTATTATGCATTTTTGTGGTTTTTTGATTCCTAACCTCAGCCCAGAGGACACGGTCGAACATACGGTGATAGGTGTGTCCAGTTTGGGCGGAGCACCGACGTGTCCTTACAGGGACGATCGACAGCAACGATTTCTTGCGCCGGGCCCGATACAGACCATGGTCAGGAGCTATGAGGAATGGCAGGCGGTCGCCTCTTTCTGCGAAGCAGTAATGCTAACGAAGGAGGAGGCCACACACGCGAGGGAACGGTTTAGGCTCATAATGTCTATTTCCCAGAAGGTCCCTTTCTCAAAATGTACCATCCTGAAATAACCCCTTCTCAAAATGTCCCTTATCTACGACAGCCGCCAGGATCCCGATCCCGTGGGCTTGCGAGCTACCCATAGCTCGCCGTCCGGACCGAGCCCAAGTCATTAAAGGCGTGTAGTGTACCACGCGCACCTCAAGCACATGTCAGCAAAATCTTAGGCACCCAGCCCGGTCGAGGTCTAATGCGGCCATGGGTTCGCTTCTAAAAGAAAAACCCTGGGCCCTGGGACGATAAGCAAAGGAACATAGGAGTGGGTCTTTGAATAATTTCCCACCTAAAAAAAAAGTATGCTTTTCCTAGATTCAGGAAGGGGGACGGGGGAACACCCCTCCACCCACAAAAACCAACAAATTCGATGTCCTTTATGAAATAGGTAGAAGTTTTACCTTTTTAATTTTAAGTTACGAGTTTTGAATTAATGATGATTTTTGGTTTTCATTTGTGTTCCCTGGTGAACAAAATTGTAGGCAATGCTGTTGTTGGATCATTCATTGTTGTTTTAACATTTACAGGACTCCCAAATCACCTTTGCAGTACTACATGTTTTGGTGATAACCTAGAAGATGAATGGTTCATTGTCCATGTTATTTTGGAAATTTCCAAGCAATACAGAGATTTAATCATCCAAATGACAGACAGCGATGGTGATTTCCTTTTGATAGAAGCTGCAAACTATTTACAATCTTGGGCTAATCCGGAAAACACTGAAAACCGAGTAAGTTGAAAAATTAAATTATATTACCATGCATGTTACTTACCTATACCTAAACTATAAATTCTTAAAACAATCCTGTTAAAATAGGTACTTACTTTATTTTTAGCATTATTTTGTTGAAAATTTTATTTAGAAGTCTTAATGCCATGTTGTTATATAAGATTCTAAGTTTTTATAGTTAATTCTCATATACTTACATTAAAAAATAAATTAATGTAGAAAAGTTATTCTAGTTATGGTCACCAAAACAATTGTAGGTCCAAGCGGGGATTTTGCGCGTTAGTCGGGCGCAACAGAAATTCATATGGGGAGAAACCTTGCACCCTGCCCTGAGTTCAAATTTGAGGTTAGAGTTAACTCTAGTCTCTAATGACGTCATCGGGTAGGTAGTCTACACTCGCATTTTTGAACGCGAGCATAGAGTACAACCACAGAAATATTATCTTTTATCTGTGAGTACAACTGTCACTGTCATTTATGGCCGCTTACACCAACTACCCTGCTCATCTAGGGTAGCTACTCGACTTATAAAAGAACGACCCTGGGTCGCAACTCCACCCTACTCTGGTTATTTTTGAACGCAGAGCTGTAATGTAACCCCTACCATATATGAACCCTTAACATAGTGGGGTACGTTGAGGGCAGCCTGTCAGATTAGTAAAAAAAAGCGATCCTCAGAATTGCCATAAAAAAATATGTAATGCACCATTATGAACGCGTTAACGATTACAGTTAATAAAAAAAAAATTGTATAGTTTAATAAAAAAATAATACGTTAAGTTTGTCAAAAATCGTAAAATAGCATGCTCGCATGTTGAACTTTGATAGTAAAATACAATTCATATTAATTTTTAATGACCATACTACAATGTACCATTTTTACATTTTTGAAATGACGCTTGGTTATTTTATTATTAATTTTTAGCCTTATTTTTTTTTCGAATTGATTTTAGATTTTCAATTTTTTTCTCAGATTGTCAGATTTTTAAAGTGTCAGATCTTTGAGGACTACTAAAGACATCAAGTTAAACCCTCTGTAAAAAATCTGACGCGCTCTAGTTAATATTCCGGTGTTATTAAAAAAGACAAAGTAGTAGCGCGTATAAATTGAACTAAAATGCCGATCGACCACACGATCGACCTTGAATGCCCAGTAACATATTTTCGGGTCTCAATCGAGGTATGGGCTGCGCGTAACCATAGCAACGACTTCACTAAAAAGAAAAACATGACATAGACTTTTTTCATTTTCCTAATCTTAACAAACCAATAGGTCCCTATGACGCTTTAGTAACTGCAAATTGAGCATCCCGGGCTCCCCTACTACAATAACTGTCGGATGTCGTAACAAACAAAAATTGATTTGTTGATCAATGTGGTCGATTGCTGATTAAAGGAAGAGAGGGAGGTGGTAAGTACATCGAAATGATTTGGTTATGAAGTTAGTAGGCAGGCATCGGAAGTCCGTAATAAATCAATGTATCCTAACCGTGTTTAGGCTTATTAGAATTGTCATGAGATGCACTTGAACTATAAGTTGCCAATAAACTGATGTGATGATGGAGCTGGAAAGTTAGGCATTGGAACTCGATGCATAGATATTTTCTAGTCAACAGAAATTATGTAGTCCAGGATGCCATCGCTCAATATTTATCCTCTTACAACTGCCTTTACAGGCCTCCACACAATGCGACAGTGCAATTATTCTTTAATATTACTGCTCGTGTCTAATAGGTAGACACTCAGTAGGAAGTTGAACTTATAACATTTCAATAATATGGTATCTAGAGTTAAGTAGGAAGATACAATTTATCCAACTGCCAGATTATATTCTTCCTCTTAATAGCCACAATACCAATACCAACACGCAAAACATGATTAAGATACAGTGTTTTATTAGTCGGAGTTCGCCTGCCTAACTGCTCCACTTTCCGGCTTCATAATTTATTATAACAGTTCAATGGCACCATCGATATATATGTACTTGGCACCTTCTAGCTAAAGTGCATCTCATGACAATTGTAATAAGTCTAAACACAGCTAGGATACATAATTTATTTCTTACGGACTCCGGCTCCTACATTTCGACTATGCGGTCTCGCCTCCTTCTGCGAAGCAGTAATGCTAGCAAAGGAGGAGGCCGACCGCATCAGGCAGAGGCAACGGGGCGCTCGCCCCAGCCGCCGCCGGGATTCCGATCCCGATTTCCGGCCACCGTAGGCGCGGGCTTGCGGACGGCGTGCAATAGGTAGCACGCTGTCCGATTGTCTGGTAACCGACCGGACCGAGCCCAAGTCGTCGACGGCGCGTTCTGTTCCCGCGCGCCTCAAGGAGCTGTCAGCATACCGAAGAGGCCCAGCCTGCTAGCTGCAGGCAGGCAGGGTCGAAGCCCGCTAGGGTTAAGGGCCGTTTTCTGAGAGGAAAGCTCAGCCCCGGCATGATAGGCAACGAAGGAACGGGGTAGGTTTTTAGTCAGTAAGAATCTGACACTACTTCCCGCTCCACCCAAGGGCGGGACTTGTCATTGGATGATTTTACCTACCATAAAAAAAAAAACATTTCGACTTTATAATTTCTAAGTACAGGGGGTTCCCACTTTTCCTTTAATCAGCCCGATGGCTGATTAAAGGAAAAGAGATACAGATAGATAGAGAATAATAAATAATTAACAATGTAATTTAACTTGTTACGACTTGTGATCATATGAGAAGGTCCGTTCCATAACTCCGACCGAAGTTCATCATCACACCATGACAATATTACTGGGGCCAAAGGTTATGCGAGAGTGTCACCACGGGCCCCGGGACAAAGGCAAGGAATGGAAAGGTAGGTTTTTAGTCAGTAAAAGTCTGACACTATTTCCCGCCCCATCCAAGGGCGGGATTTGTCATTGGATGATTTTACCTACCAAAAAAAAAAAAAAAACCATGACAATATTTCTATGAGACCAATTCGGAAGTATATGCAATCAATAAAAAAATCAAAATCGGTCTACAATTAACCAAGAAATCGCTACAGATACAGCCGAACATGTCACTTCCTCCCATAACATGTCAAACAACAAAAAATTACAATGTCATAACAGCATTATTTTGCAGGATTATAGTTTAAATAAGGTAAGAGAAAAACATGTATAGCAAAACAACCCCATGGATTCTTCACAAAAATGATTCTATTATATCTTTCTTTTTTTTTTTTGATCTCGTCTCTGTTGGGGGATGAACCGTGAGCCCACGCTTTATATATTTTTGCCCATGGTTCTTTATTTATTTTTTTAAATTGGTTGTAGTCACATTGTTGGTGAGGGATTTTCAATTATGTAATTTGGATTGAGATTTATAAGTATTATAAAAAATTACATTGATTGACAGCTCAATCAATCTACTGTAAAGTATATACATTATAGATGCCTGTTTGATTGTTTTTGGTTTTAAGACCAACTTATATATTTTTTTCACAATTGTCCTTTCAATTAGTATTTCCAGGTATATATATATATATAACTGCATGTCCCGTTTTGATGTAGCCATACATATTTCTATTTAAATACAAGCCAAAACAAAATTGGTGCTGGTGAGTTTAAGACCTGATTTTAAGTCTTGTTTTTTTATAACGACACTGAAATCGTGACTTTTTTTTCTCGTATCAGCTCTAGTGTACGAGGTAGACAGTTAGACACAAAAATATTATTTCTAAAAGAATTGTTTTTTTTTTTTTAATTTTCTGAAATTGGCGTGCATAGTTCCTTAGCAGGTTGTTTGCCAACATTTAAACAAACCTGCTTGGTATCAGTTTTCCATCATTTTTCCTTATTCTTCACTGAAATCTAGAGAAGTTTATTTTTTATAAGATCAAAATAACCGTGAACAAAATAATGTTGATATGATACCACTGCTGCACGGCCTAAATGTTATAAAATCATCTACCTTGTTGCCTTTCAAGGAAATTTGCACTGCAAACGGTTTCTATACAGACTTGGAAAATCCAAGCCTCTAACAAGGTGGTTACGTTTATTTTGTAAAAAAGGTTCAGGATGGGTTTTTTTATGGTAGGTAAAATCATCCAATGATAAATCCCGCCCTTGGGCGGAGCGGGAAGTAGTGTCAGACTCTTACTGACTAAAAACCTACCCCGTTCCTTCGTTGCCTATCGTGCCGGGGCCGGGTATTCGTCGACTTGGGCTCGGTCCGGTCGGTTACCGGACGATCGGACAGTGTGCTACGCTGGCCGGAAATCGGGATCGGAATCCCGGCAGCGGCTGGAGCGAGCACCCCGTTGCCTCTGCCTGATGCGGTCGGCCTTCTCCTTTGCTAGCATTACTGCTTCGCAGAAAGAGGCGACCGCCTGCCATTCCTCCTCACTCCGGACCATGGCCTGAACCAAGGCCCGGCGAGAGAGACCGCTACCGTCGATCGGCCCCACGAGGACACGGCAGTGCTCCGCCCAGGCGGGGCACACCTCTACAGTATGCTCCACCGTATCCTCCAGTTGTTCCGCACAGTAATAATAATAATAATAAACCCCATCGCTGTATCTCTACGTTGACGTCGTGATGGGGCTTGCGTGCTCCAATAAATCCTAGGTTGTAACTTGCCTAAGGTGAGGGGCCAGACTAAGAGAGATACAATCCGCAGGGCAGTTTTGTGGCGAACTGTTGGGCATTAGCGACCCCACGGACCCGATCCCCCGGGAGAATTCTCGTTCTTCATCTCCGGCTTGCCTTTATTGGCCGGCCGTAGTGAATACTGACGAGGAACAGAGCTCCCACCTCTCTCTTGCCTTTATTGGCTGGTTTGAGTGGAGATTCGCAAGAGCAATCGTGCTCGGGAGAAGGATGTATAATCCAGTAAGGTGCTGGTAGGGATCTTGACCGCACTTCCGGGATTGTCCTGATAGCCGTGGTATACCTCTCCACTCCTCAAGCACCTCAGGATATGTTGCCCTCTTGTTGCTACGTCACTTCGTGCTAGCGGCCGTTTTTGGGGGCCCATTTATTGAGTGTGCAAGTCACCCCCTGCCTGTTTACCGATGGATATTAATAACATTGTTTAGACAGGGGCCATAGTTTTCACATAGTTCTTGGTAACCAGTCCACTTATGAATCCAAAACCATAGCCCTATTTGTCTTTATTTTCCCTATGTCACAATAGTTTTCACCAACCGGGGGTTGTCCTTGGATGCACTAGCACTGCGCGTACAGGGACAATCGTCGGTTGGCATCGCGTTCCATTAAAAGTACCTAAAGGGCCTCTGCGAGTTGGTTTCGGCTCCTCGTACGCCTTCCAAAGGTCCAGGACCTCAGGGTCCTGAGATAAATAAATTCAAAATAAATAATAATAATAATAAAAAAAAATGTTTTAAATATATTCTCCATAAACAAAAAAAAACCTACTTTTTCGAATGAGCCCGCGAAAACAGTGAAATGAAATCATCATAGATATAAATAAGAAAGGAGAAGATACGTTACGTAGTGAAAAATGTATCGGAACACATGTCTCCAGTTTGTCCCTATCACCGCCGACAACATATGCTGCAATAGTTACCCAGTCGCGAACACACCTGCAAATTATAAATCATACCATACTACACAGTCAATTGCACTAAACACAGCGTATATTTTCCATGCACCGCACATAACTTACGCACAACTAAACATCAACGTTCTGTGCAAAAGCAATTAGGTTTTCATTTACGCTAGTGATTGATTAAATAAAAATATGCACACAACACGATTTACGCGTGGAGATGCAAAGCCGGGGTGAAACTCCGTTGCCGCGACAAGTCGCCGCTTGGCGGACAGAGTTCAGGCGGGATCTCATTGTGGAAGGGTAATAGAGACTGCCGCTATTCCACAATGAGTGGTGGGCACGCCATAATTAAGCGGTTAGTCCCCTCTTTGAGGAGTGGCTGGAAAAACGTCACGACGTCCTCACCTTCTGGAGGTTCCTGTACCTGATTCATGTGGAAGAAACGCCATGGTCGGAAGCGAGAAGGAATGGCAGGTGGTCGGCCCTCACGCCCTAGCCGCCGGGATCCCGACCCTGATTTCCAGCCACCATAGGCGCGGGCTTCCGGTGAGCTATGCATCGCTCGCCGTCCAGCCGTCCGATAACCGTCCTTGTTTCACACGCGCCTCTCATTGCAGCAAAACCGCAAAACCGTAGGAGCCCAGCAGGGTTGAAGCCTGGCCTAGCCGGCGAAGTACTGGGGCCATGGATTCGCTTTTGAAAGGAAAACCGTAGCGAGGAAACTTCGTGGCCTTGGAACGCAAAGCAAAATAGGAGTGAATTTTAATAGGTAAAAGTCTGATATCCCTTTCGCTCCGCCCTAGAGCGATAGAAGTCATTAAAAGAAATAAAAAATAGTCACGCCGCCGCCGGGTCGTTTTAGCCGCCGTGCCGCCACCGACGATTTGGTAGTCGGCGCACATGTCTAGTCAGATCATTGAAATATACACTTTTCTGCATGCGCTCATCTTACCTTGCCTTAATCTGACGCGCTCGATTTTTCCGAGGATCGATGGGCTGCCTTCAACGCACCCCACTATATTAAGGGTTCTTTACATTACAGGGTGGAAGGTTTCTCCCCATATGATTTTCTGACGCGCTTGAGTAACGCGCAAAATCCCCATCTACTATAATATATTGAAAAACATATTTACATTTTCACAACGATATTTGCATCGTTGTGAAAATGTAAAAATGTTTTCTACATCCACCAAAGTAAAGCATTTCCCGTTCGCTAGTCCGGCTTGCTCTTAACCGGTTATTCTTTAATTTAGTTTGTAAGCCAATATAAGTTTCTAATTTATTGTTATCTTGTTTCAGGTTTTCATTTATGACAATCATATTCATATAATACCACCAGAACTGGCAGCATTAAATACTAAGTTGGAGTTACCAAACGCTTTGAGAATTATTTATGAAACGCCACAACTAACACTGGCAGCTAATGAAATACAGCACACTATTTTGAATCGTATTGGAAATTATCCGGACAAAATAAACGAACAAATTCATAAAACTATAGTGAAGTTGCCTTCAGACCTTGCTACATTATTGACTTTAAAACCTTCACTTGTTGCACCAATCGTTGATGCATATTGTAACCACGACATTATAGATGCAAAATGTTGCAAAAACATAGATTTGGAGAATTGTGTTACAGTCGAAGTAAAATTCACGAAATTTTTATATGCTACACTGATTCATTCTAAACTTATTAATTTTGCTAAACAGCATATTCAAAAGGAAAATGATAAGAAAAATGTTCTTGGTTTGAAATTAATGTGCGGGTATCAGATTATCATGAACAAAGTCTCGGAAACGGACATATATTCATCAAAAGAATATGATCGGTTTCTTAATAACTTGAAGAAAAATGGATATTTTAAAAATAATATTGAGAATTCTAAAGAGTACAATAATTTACTTCAAAAAGCAAAACAATATTTTTCTATTGTGGAATGTCCTGTAAGTTCTAATGTATCCCTTAAAATATCAGAACTTTTAGCATCAAATGAGTTCGCTAGGGTAAAAAAATCACTAGAGAGCATGACATCAGTTGAACAACTAGAATATGTCGAAGATAATGAAGACTGGTTAAATATACGTCCAGACCAACTAAATGAATTATTGCAAACACGTTACGGCAAGAAATCGAAACTAAAAAGTGATGATTATGTAACATCACAAAAAATAACAGAAGAATTGTCAGCTTTTTTGAAGCAAACGACCGATTTTGAAGGGATAGAACAGGACGGTAAGGAAATACCCGAACAGGAAAATATTGAATTTGAACCAGATCAGTTTGTATCGTGTATAGAAAAAATGTTAAAGATGTTAAGTACAGGGGGTAAAGAGGATATTGGAAGTGAAAGCAGTGAAGATGACTTTGATGATATGTATTACGACGATGATGAAAACGATAATGATGATGATGACTGCGATAGAGAACTTCAAGCCAAATTACAAAATGACTCTACTGAAACTTTAAAAGATAATAGAACTGTCCTTGGGAACATTATTCAAAGTATGAAAGAAGAAAAGGCCTCAACGGGACCATCAAGCACCTTATTACGGTCTTTGGGGGTAAGCAAAAGTGAACTTTTGGATTCAGATGATGATTAATTAGATCATAGAATATGCACATAAATGTAAGTGCTTAAGTAGGCCTAGTATAAAAAGTGGTAAGAGAAATTAAACAATTTCTTTATAAAAATATGTATGTATTTATTTATTTTTCTTAAAAAGTATCCCCAGATATAAATCATAATACCCTCAAACATCACTTCTAGCAGGCTCAAAGATGGGCATAAGCGCCTCCAGCCGTGACTATTGTTTCTCCAGTTATGTAACTGGCATCATCTGAAGCTAAAAATGCTACTGTGCTCGCAATCTCTTCGGGTTTTCCAAATCTTTTCATTGGCACTATGGACAAACTCTTTTCCTTACCTGCTTCAGAACTCGTGATCTAAACAAAATATATTTTTTTGTGAATTACTTCTGTTCAGAATAAGACAGGTGTAGTCATATTGATGAGTGATGGGCTGTGACTGAAGCGGCACTTTATTATTTTTACGAGTGCTTTTTGTTTAAATTCAATTAGCCATATTCTTAAGCATTGCCTGTACTCAAAAATCTAAGGTGAATAATGCAGGAACTACATTAGATCAACGCATTTGTGGGCCACGCTTGATTTGTACGTAGAGTAATGGAGTATGTTTGGGCGCGGATCTAATGTAGCTCTGCAAGTCTAGTTATCATATAATATTTATTCAAACCGACGCGCCCAGATCGTCGTACGTGGCCCACGTGTGCCCAATGTAATACTACCACCTTTGATTACCGTAATTAGAGACACAATAGAAAGACAATAGATGTGCGGACACAGCTGTCCTCTCGGGGCTTGAGAGTATGCACACAAACGGGGTAAATTATTAACCCTACGTTAGCCCTATGGTCCTATCGCAATAAATGGCGCTTCAGCCAATAGCCTTTCGAGCTTCGATATCAAATGAATACTTACAGCAGCCGCAAATTTCGTAGCAACGATTCCAGGAGCAACACAATTAACTCGGATGTTGTCATGGACAATTTCATTAGCTATAGCTTTGGTCAAACCCAATAGAGTTGTTTTACTGACACTGTAAGGGCCTAGCGGCTGAAATCAAATAATGGGTTGTAAAATAGTTACTCCAGTAAAGAATTTCACGACACTGATAAATTATTGTCAAAAAAAATTAAATGCTTATATGCAACCATATACTTGAACAGGTAATTTTGAGTCGCCTGGTCAGTTTTAACATACGTGGATCACAGTTGTGCCATGTCCCATGAGTCATCGCACCAGTGATCCAATGGTATGTGTCGTAGTATTTTATTTTATGTTATTTAGTGTCTTTGCTTTCTGACGTACTTTAACATCTACCATTTATTTACTTTTTTAAATAATGGGTACCCGAATAAAGATAATTTTTTTTTGCTATAATTACCTCCATTGGTTGATAGCCTGCGATTGACGATATAAATACGATATTTCCCCCTCCTCTCTTGATTAGTTCGGGATATGCATCTTTTGCTAATAGCCAGGCGGATTTCACATTGATTTCGAATATCTTGTCCCACACAGCATCATCAGTCTAGAAAGCAATAAAAGTTTAGGCACTTTATATTCTGTGTGATTCGGCGCCCGCGGCGGGCACCGCTACTCTGCACGCCCCGCGTCTCCGTAAATAACATCGTACATTGCCATATGTTTGAGTTTGCGCTTGCGATGCCGCGGGCGGATGCACGCCCCGCATCTCCTTAAGGGTATTACATCGCTCAATGACCTTCAAGAATTTACCTCTACATTAGTAGAGAAGAATTGACCTCTAAACAGGCATTGCAGGGGGTGCTGCGCGCGGGGTGTTAGTACTGATTCGAGTTTTTTCTTGATTACTTATCGATATTCAATGAATTTCGAAAAAATATCAATACAAGTTATTCAATTTATCGTAACATATATTTTGGTATAAATTCAATGTATAAATATAGAGCCGTTTTCGAGAAAATATGGAATTAATGTTCAAAAAAGGCCTATTTACCAGATTTTTTTTCTAGAGTTAGGGTATTTTTTTGAGAAACGTAATCAATACAATTTATTAGTAATGTCCTTAAGTATCCCCTTCATTTTTTATATGGTAATCGTACATATGGAAACTTCAAACAACCTAGGTATTTTTTTGGATTTGGGCGATTTAATCCCCTTAAACTAACGCCCGATGCGCCGCTGCACTAAGGGCCAAATTCACCAATAAACTAATCGCGATTAAGTATATAAAACAAAACACAGTTTGAGTGCCTAATCGAGATTATAGCTTCATTTTGCGTTTCACCGCGATGAATTGAACCTAGTTTACGCTAAACTCAGTTTCAATTATTTTGTTGTCGCCCATGTTTACAACACGTGTCTTTAAACTAGATTACGCTGAGCTCAGTTTAATTGAACTAAGTTTTTATATTAAATGATAAAATCAGCCCTAAGGATTAATCTAACGACCAGGGTTTCTATTCTTAGTAGGTACCAACAAATAGAATACTTAAGTAAACATAATCTTCACCAGTCTTTAGTCTCGTTACTGTGGCTCAAAGCCAGTTAGGTAATAATAATAATAATAAAACAAATCAAGTATATTGACTTGGGAAGTGGATTCGGCGATCATTGTACCGATAGTCGTGTCGGGTAATGGCTTAATAGCCAAGAGCCTCGAACAACACCTTAGGCGGCTCTCGTTAGGCGGCTGGATCAAGGGCTTGATTCAGAAAGCGGTACTCCTGGACACGGCTCGTATTGTTAGGAGGTTCCTTTCTCTGGAGCCCTGACCGCCGGTAGCTTGGACCCTGTTCCCGATACCGGTGGGACACTATTTTTTATATTTTTAAATGTTTTTTTTTTTAATGTGTTTTAAAGAAATATTTAAAAATATAATTTATATGTATATTACTGAATAAAGAGAATAATAATAATAATAAACATCGATACGGCTCGCATTGTGAGGAGGTTCCTGTCTCAGGAGCCCTAACCACCGGTAGCTTGGACCCTGCTCCCGACACCGACGAACTACTATTTTTATATATTTTTAAATGTTTTTATATATATATTTGTATTAAGAAATATTTAGAAATATAAAACAATATGTGATAAGAACAAATAAAGGAAATAATAATAATGTTTCCACAACTATCACACAACACCGTCTAGTCCATTGAAACAGTTTTTTCACGGACTTTGTCTCCTTACATCTCAACCCTATTTACTTACCTCTAAAATCGGCGAAACAGCGGGATTAACTGCAGCATTGGAAACAAGAATGTCAAAACCTCCAAATTTTCTTTTAGTCTGAAAAAAAATATACATGATTTTATTGTTATTGTTGTCATTGGAGACATTTTACCAATTGATTCATTGGTACCTTTGAGATTCATTATATAGTACCTACTTTATTTAGTTAGAGAACTTTTTTCTCATGACTCTTCGGTCTTTAGTAAGTACATTTAAAATATTTAAGTTTCGAGATTTTATTATTTGAGTCGAGCTAACGACGACTTTCTATCTCACTAGGTATTCTTTGGTCTGCTGCACCAATAAAAACGGCGATGGGATGACTCATAATTTCCATAAAAATAAATTTCAATAATTATTCGTGAGCGTAGTTCAAGCGTAAAAGTGTGGAATGTCTTAATTTCAGTTTAGCAGATATTTAGTGTATGACGTCCTGTAAATGTGTATGGTAAGTTCAGATTTGTGCATCCAGCCATTCAGCAGATATTCAACAAAAACTGTTTCCGCCAGGACTACGTATTCTGAGCGTAACTTTTTTTTTTCTATGGACATACAAGAAAACAAATACATACAATAATTAGTGTGTAACGAGATGTAAATGTGTATGTATAAATGAAATTTGTGTGTCTTATAATTACGAAGATATCCGAGTTTCCGCTGCGGTGACGTTTGCCAATTTGATGAAAATCATATAAAACGGTTTAGTAGAAAGTTATAATTTTTTATGCACGTTACTTTGGATTTGTGTGTAATGTGTGTAAAAGCAGAATTTGAAAAAAACATACCGTTCAGAAGATATAAAAGTAAACGTAAAATAAGGTTATTAGGTCAAAGCTCTTAAAATAGGAACTCTAGAGTCTAACTTTTTACATGTATCTATAACTTGTAAGGCTCTACAATGTCCTGCAAAGTTTCATGTATGTGCGCTAAGTAATTAATGAGCAATCGCATAATTACTACGACTGGACCACTATATTTTATGACATCCGATTATAGGACTTTTTAATGGAAAAAGCAAAATAAAATATATCCCAATCATTAGTGTATTAATGCAACTAATCCTATTTGAAATTTCAGCTCATTACACTAAATAATTAAAGAGATATAATAAAAAGACCAAAACAACTACAAAACATGGATAAACCGACCAAGTTTGAATGAGTACGAAAAAGCGGCCGTGCAGTACTTAGACCTAACGTTCTAAAATTTCCAGTATCATATTGTTATTGTGTTGAATGATTTCGTACAGGTGCGTACACAATTGTTTTGCAGGAAATAAAATAACTTTCTATTAATAAAAGTATTTATTAGGTAATGATTTAACTAAAACAAATAAACAACATTAAAAAAAAATAATAACATTATTATAAAGAATCAGTTTTTTTTTAATATAAATTAAAAATTTATTGCCTACTATGAAAGCCCGTTTTACTTATGAATTTTCGGGAGTTGGACTTCCAGTTTGAGCTTTTACAACAACAAATTTTCATACAATCACAGATCAGTAATAATTGACTCAATTGTAAAGGTAGGTTTGAAGTGAGGTGCAGTACCTACTTACCTACTTATCTACGCTCTAGCGCTTAGTGTCAAGAATGGTAACATGTACTAGAATCACAGAGATCATTCTTTACTTACTTACATTTGTAATAAAATAAAGGCTTTCTCAAAGCCAAATCACAGTTAACTATTATTATAATGAACACTCAATTAATAAATTGCACCTACTTATAAAATCAACACGTTTAAAACTAGTAATTCTTTTAAGAGTCCCCTAACAAGTTTATTATCGCCGTCAATTAAAATTATATTACCTTGTAAATAGGAAAAAAAATATGCAAAATGGGATTCGTACACATACTAGAAAAGGCGACAAAAGTATTTGTAGGTATAAAAAATTGCAACACTTTATATGCTTAATTTTGCATTTAAAACAAAAACAGGTGTCTGTGTTTTAAATTATTGCTTGTTGACTTGTTAGAGACTCATGAGTTATTAAACTTAATTAGTAAAATCACAGATCAATAAAATACAATAGAGGTAATAATATTAATCGCGATCCGGTACACCTTAAATCGCATGTTTACGTAAGTACCTACATACTCAGATTTAAGGTAGAACTACACTGCGTATACGTGTGCCACTCACGCCGATCTGGGCGCGTTGGTCTCTATACATTTTCTATGGAAACTAGACTTGTAGAGCTACACTTGATCCACGCCACGCGACGTCGTTCTACGTACAAATCAGGCGTGTTACACGTGTGCGTCGATCTAATGTAGTCCTAGCATTACAATGTAAGTACATGTATAATTTTATACGCATAAACGATTGTTATGAGTAACAGTTGTATGAAACATTTTATAACAAAAATTCTGAAAGTAACCGTCCGTACATAACGTAGGTACGACTATTCAGTTGTATAAATAATTGCATGAGGCATTAAGTTTCTTGTACCATTTTGAAGTTTACTGTATAAATCATCGTAACATTGAAATGATCTGTTGCAAGGTCTAAAACAATAAGCCTTGTAATGACCAATATCTGCTAATTGTAAAGGTGGTACATATTCAATAACAGCCAATATTAAATAAAACTTATTATTTAGTTCAATATTACGAGGTATATCATCTAAAACTAAATATAAATCATGTAATTCAAAGATGATTAAATCATTTAAAACATAATTGAATGCTATAGTACCTATTTCGCAAAAATTGCAAATAGGAGCAAAGTCGTTTCTCATGCCAGATTCTACTGACTCTTGTAATTTGGCAATGCCTTTATGCTTAATTATGTCTATATTCAATGGTAAGTATTTACATTGAAAATTGCAATCATTTTTGGAATTAAAACATTGTTGGTTAGAGCAACATTTCTTTCTGTTAGCGGAAAAATATGGTAAACAGATTTCTTCAAAGATTTTTGTTATATTGCACGCACAGTTTATTACACGGCACTGTTCTGCATCGTTGAGACTATCATCAGAACTAAAGACTGGAGTTAGTAGCTTGGCTCGTTTTTCATATAATTTTGTGCTGTGTTTTTTTGTATTTGATAAGTCTATGAAAAATTTAGTAAATGCATCTCTGCTCGTCATTTGGGAATCTATTGAATGACGGAATAACATTCTGTCTTTGTAAGCTACCGCGAAAGCTTGAGCGGTTGCATCAAATGCACAAGTATTAGTTAATACAACTTTTATATTTTTTGATAAGGCTACATTGCCATTTTGTAAGATGTATAGTGGTTTCGCTAATGAGTTTGCTTTGTTGCGAGAAATGGCAAGACCTCTCCAGTTTTCTATTTCAACAGGTTTGTCCTGAAGTACAGACTCGGCTTCAAAATCGTCATAATTGTTTTTACCTTGTTTTTGGTTACTTTTTTTATTAGCTTCCAAATTACTATATACTTTTGGATTATTAAGAATGCAAGAATCTCGTAAATATTCAATGTCATCATATTCTTTTTTAAGACATAATTTTGAATTTGAATCATCATTTTTCGCTTGTTTTTGTTCAGACTTATTGCTTGTTTCCGATTTATCAAAATGATTATACATACTTAGTTTAACTATACCATTAATATAACTATAATGTTGAATTAAAAATTCATCCAATCGTATTCGGTCGATTTTGGTGTTAAAATATATTCTTTTAATATCTTTAAAATGGTTTTCAACATTGGAACTAGTCGCAACCGTTGTAACATTAACAAAATATTTATTTAAAACATTACTCCACATAGGTAATTTTCTTATTAGTCTTTTTAGAGTTTCATTTATTTGAGGTAAGTAGTATTCGTTTTTGTTTTCGTACTTTGGATCATGTAAAATCAAATATAATTTTTCGGTTTCGATAATCTCGTCTTAATATTTATTTAGTGAATGTTCAGTGCTAGTACCTGTATCATTAAATTCATTACTTTCGTCCGGAAGTATAGATAACTTGCTTATTGACTCATTATCACTACAGTCATCCATATCAATATTGTCGACTTTTGATTGACCTGCTAAACGTCGTAAAGCTTGCTCATATTTATTCGATGATTGACCGTCCAAATTATGACTTACATATTCATGTAATGATACCGTTACAATATCTTTGATAACAGATTTAACTTCCTCATAGCACTGAAGTTGGTGAATTTTTTTTATGCAATTTATATAAAAATATTTACATTTTTCTGATACTTTTTCAAAACAACTTTGTTTGTACAGTTTTTTAAAAAAGTGAGATTTGTCCAATCTAATATAACATTTTGGTATAGAATTAATCTGGCCTTCTAGAAGTGAAAAACACTGTGATAAATATCCTTTCGTGTCTGTATTTAAAAAACTACGGCATATAGCCCCTATTAATGCTGAAGAGTCGTCGCAAATGATTTCATGAGGTCTACTTCTATTACGCGCCCATGTGCTTAACCAAGCGGCTATAGTATCAGCTGTATGAGATTGTGATGCCATATAACATAAAGGTATACTAGTAGTTGTAGTGTATGCCATAACTGCATATAAGAACATATGTTTGGGTTCTTGATCTTTCAAATATTCATTAACACCCGGCGGTGCAATTTTTTGGAAAATCGAACCGGTTGCGTCGATAGACAAGATTATTCTTGTTGTTTTTAATACTTCGTCATAAAATTTGCTTTGTTCTTTTGTCCAAAAGTATAAAAAGAAAGGAACTAAACTAAATTTTTGAATAAATGTGTCGAAGGGTGGACTTTGCGACATTGCATAAATAGATAAAATAGGATTTCTATCGAACTGAAGTGCACTTTTAACTTGCATTCGTATTTGCCTCAAAGTATTTAATTTGGGAAGAGTTGGAGGTTCGCTTGAATTTTCTGTATTAATAAGTTTGTCTGCCATCATAGCTCTAACTGCTAATGCCTTATTGTGTTTTAATTTTTCTGCTAATTGTTTTTTTCTCGTCGATGTTAATTTGTTCTTAATAGTAGGATCGTGAACAAATTCTTTTTTAAACTGACTTAATATACAAGTAACATTTATAAAATTGGTGGTTACTGGACTAAAAGTTATTAAAATATTTGCTCCACATTGGGTACATTTGCCATAGCATTTGATTTTACTTAACTGTAAATTTGAGGGAACGTAATTTCCCTTAAATGAGAACGTGCACTTTAAATTTGTTTTTGTCCATATTTGGTCCTGTAACTCATTAGTCCAACAGTTTTGTAGCAACCTGTGATCTGTAGGAGCTATATCTCTGTACTCATGCATATCCATTGGAAACTTAATTTCTAAATCAGAATTGCTTTCATCAACATCATCAAAATTATTTTTAATGGGAGGTGTAGGACTTTCAACATGATCAAAATAATATTTATAATGTCGTTTAATTGACATCTGTATGGCAGATTTCTTCATTTCGTGTTGATATATTTCAATCAATTGCTTTTGTATACAATCATAAACATTATGGCTAATAGGGGGAACAGACTTAACAAATATGTCTGCATATTTAGATACTACTTGTTTTATAACATCTATTGGTATATTACTTTTTCTACCTGCCATTTTAGTTATATTATTGATATAGTATCTTCTTTCTGTCGCACCGGAACGGACGAGCTAGTTTGGTTTGCGGCTTTTGCTTCCCGCTTAAGATATTTTCTTCAAGTGACATCAATGTTATGTTGTCGTCAGTGCTATAATCTGGAACAATAACAAAATATCTAAGTCTTACGAGCTCGGTGGAGCACACGGTAGAGGTGCCCTGCGGCGGCTAGGGCGTGAGCGCCGTTGCCTAACGCGTGCGGTCTCCTTTGCTAGCTTTACTGCTTCGCAGGAGGTAATCGTCTGCCACTCCTCCTCGCTTCGGACTATGGCCTGTACCAAGGCCCGGCGGCATTCCTCCAGGAGCTAAATTATGAAGCACTGAAAAATTAGATAAGTACCCCTTGGTGTAATAATATTCTTATGCATGCAGTCGCGTACTCCACCTAGTCCTCCTAATCCATAGCAACAAATCACAACACATACTAAACTATCTACATAAACGCTCAACAAAATACCTACATACTACCCATACAAACACACTCCTACCTCACCACATCACACCACTTCCATGCACATGACACAAAACTCAGTTCAATTTAGTAAAAATCTTTTATTTTGATATTACAAACAGATAGGTACTTCAATTTTATTTATTTGTATACATTTATTTGTTACGTTACCTACATACCTATCTAGGATAGTTTCAAAACACCAATTTTCAATAACTTCGAATTCATATTCGCCAACTCGCCACTGTAGCGTAAGTAGGTACTCCGCCAGCTACATTGCTGTGTGCATAAAAAATATAATACTTATTTAAAAAATAAATAGATACATAGAGACACATCAAACCATAACAGTACCTATAACATGGCATCGCTTTGTATAGATTTCCCGTACGATAAAAGATCAGCTTAAACTGGCTTTGTATAGCTTGATTGGTCGCCGTGTGCTCGTAATTTTATTGCGGGATTATATTATTTATGATTGCAATCAAGAAACGAAATTCCCGTCTCAAACCTCAGTGCCTGGAAAATAATACCTAGACAAAGAATAGAATTTACTTCATTGTACACCAAAATTTAAACTCAATATTCTTAATTCAGTGGTAACAACGGCGGCCTTGCTGCTGATATATATATCTTCCAATCTTTAGATGGACTGTGCGAACATAAAATACAAAGGGGGAGTTGTCATTGGTGTAAACATATTCGAAACTAGTTCTAAAAAGAGACTAGACGGTTGGACAGATTTACATCAATTATAGGAATTTATACAAAAATCTAGGCTAGGCTAGTCTAGATTTACATCAATCATAGGCAACTATTAGCTTTGCGGCGTCCTCGAGAGGTAATTAATAAAATGGATACCTACAGTTGCATCTTGAATTCATATAGGTATCTACCTACCTTCCAACAGCTAAAATTTTCATTAGTTTAGCAGTAAGTAGGAACTAACAGTAAGTATCTAAAGTAAGTGATTTATGATCTTACTTTGTTTATCTTCCAATCATTCTCACTACTGGCTCAATAAGTATCAATAAGTATGGCTCACAGTCACTTACACTAGCTACGTCAATATCCGAACCCAATAAGTACCTACATAATATATCGTTGATGGCAAAATAAACAGTGCATACGCACGTTGTCCTTGGCTGCACATTTGTGACTGCTACTAAACAAAACGGAACAGGAAGCGCGCGCTCAGAAGATACTTGCCTACTAAGTATTCAAACATGAAGTCGAAGTGTTTGCGCAGGATTCCCGCCATTCTGTCTGTCAAACTCCAAGCGAATGCTAGAATTGCGGGATCCGCGTAGATTATTATAAAATATTGAGTGTTCTATTTGTAGGGTACCTGCTTATCCAAGAACGTAAATAAGAAGTAGTAAAGTCTACAATGAAGTCTAGAAAATGTTAAGCATAAAAAACTGGGCAAGTGCGTGTCGGACTCGCACACTGAGGGTTCCGCACAAAACAAACTTACGTAAATGTGTGGGCCCGACTCGCACTTGCCCAGTTTTTGTCTATTTTTGTATTTGAGTTGATTGAATGGAAGGTAAATTGCTGTTTACGATTTATGATGTATTAAAAAAAACTACTTACTAGATCTCGCTCAACCCAATTTTCGGTGGAAGTTTGCATGGTTATGTATATCATATATATTTTTTAGTTTTATCTTTCTCTTATTTTAGAAGTTACATTTACATGTACATTTTACCACTTTGGAAGTCACTCGCGCAAATTATTCAGTTTAGAAAAAAAAAATATTAGAATACATTTACTTACCAAGTTTCAACAATATAGTTCTTATAGTTTTGGAAAAAGTGCCTGTGACATTCGGACGGACAGACAGACAGACATGACGAATCCTTATGGGTTCCGTTTTTTGCCATTTGGTTACGGAACCCTTAAAACGCTTCATACTCGAGTAAATGATTCCATAATGTAGTGTTTTTCATTGTGTTATACTTTTTACTGTTGAACAAAAATAAAGTATACCTACATAATATTATTTTCAACGTATTATATATACCAGATCCGCATCATCCACATAGAAAAAAAAAACAAAAAGTAAACGTAATTGGGAACATTAAGTGTGCATAGGTACGTGCGGTCACAAAAAAAATATTTTTTGAAACGTTTAAAAATGGAATACTTTTTTTTAAAAATACTGTTTATTTTCCTTCTAAACCTCCATACACTTTATTTCTATTAAAAAAAAGTTGGTAAATCTACCTTCGAGGACCACTAGCGCCTTAATTGAAATTAAAACCGCCGCGCCGGTTTTGTTTTTAACGCACTTTTAGATAAACACAAGGTGCTATACAAATACTTTATTGCCTTTTCTAGCATTTTTACAAACCACATTTTGTATTATTTACGAGTTATGATTTTTTAAACTGGCGGCGTTAGTAAATATGTACCTACTATATTAACTTTTGTAAATATTACAAAAAGTCTGCCAAATAAATGCATTTGTTAATAGATACAGATGCATTTATTAAATTGTAATAATTTCGTAAGTCAACGTCGTCAGTAAACAATCACGTAATCACTACTACAAATTTGTAGGTACTATTTTTTATCACAAATTCGTCAAGAATTGTGTACGCATCTGTACGAAGCTATTACACTATATTACACTGGAAATTTTAGAACGTTAGGTCTAAGTACTGCACGGCCGCTTTTTCGTACCCATTCAAACTTGGTCGGTTTATCCATGTTTTGTAGTTGTTTTGGTCTTTTTATTATATCTCTTTAATTATTTAGTGTAATGAGCTGAAATTTCAAATAGGATTAGTTGCATTAATACACTAATGATTGGGATATATTTTATTTTGCTTTTTCCATTAAAAAGTCCTATAATCGGATGTCATAAAATATAGTGGTCCAGTCGTAGTAATTATGCGATTGCTCATTAATTACTTAGCGCACATACATGAAACTTTGCAGGACATTGTAGAGCCTTACAAGTTATAGATACATGTAAAAAGTTAGACTCTAGAGTTCCTATTTTAAGAGCTTTGACCTAATAACCTTATTTTACGTTTACTTTTATATCTTCTGAACGGTATGTTTTTTTCAAATTCTGCTTTTACACACATTACACACAAATCCAAAGTAACGTGCATAAAAAATTATAACTTTCTACTAAACCTTTTTATATGATTTTCATCAAATTGGCAAACGTCACCGCAGCGGAAACTCGGATATCTTCGTAATTATAAGACACACAAATTTCATTTATACATACACATTTACATCTCGTTACACACTAATTATTGTATGTATTTGTTTTCTTGTATGTCCATAGAAAAAAAAAAGTTACGCTCAGAATACGTAGTCCTGGCGGAAACAGTTTTTGTTGAATATCTGCTGAATGGCTGGATGCACAAATCTGAACTTACCATACACATTTACAGGACGTCATACACTAAATATCTGCTAAACTGAAATTAAGACATTCCACACTTTTACGCTTGAACTACGCTCACTAATTATTCTGTTTGATATTGTATGTATAGTAATATAAATTATGTTGAATTTCATTACCTACTTGTTACAGCAGTAGGCGGCAAATAATTTGACTAGAGATTTTCGTGGTGGGGGTAGCTCAAGCATGTCAAAATGTATGGAATTATGGGTGGTGGGAGAAACTCCCACCACAAAATCTCGAGTGAAGTTATTTGCCGCCTTCTGTACATTATAAATTAACAATTGCTACATAGTGTAGCCAAATAAAAAACAACATTCCAAGACTATTTATATGTATAATTGTACCTATCCTATGATTTAGACGTAAATCGTATATATTTGGGAAGGTACACAAAGTTCAATGAAAAGTTAAGAAGTACAGACTTATGTACCTAATAGGTAATAAATACTTGCAGTAGGTATCCATATCCATTCCTATTGTAATTTTATTTCGGGTGTACAATAAAGAATATATCTATCTATATCCATACTTACGACTTCAAATAAGTTTTTCCGTTGATCTGCGTTTGCTACGTGGCATACAACACCTTCAACCGTAATGCCTTCACTACGCAAATTTTTGACTGCTGCTTCCACATTTTTCTCCTTTCTACTGCTTATAACAACAGAAGCTCCTTCATTTCCCAGTCGCTTAGCTATAGCGTAACCAATTCTAAAAGAAGTGCGTTATTCTCTATTAGAAATAGTACCATTCCTCCTTATAATAATCAATATTCCAAATTAAAATATCAATGAATGTCCTATTCTGATGCGAACCTTGTGTATTCAATGATTAAGACATATTCTTTATTATTTCCTTTATTCATTTTCTATAAATATTTCCTAAAATTCATATAAAAAACATTTAAAAATATGAAAAACAGCAGTCCGCTGGTGTCGGGAGCAGAGTCCAAGCCACCGGTGGTTAGGGCTCCAGAGAAAGGAAGCTCAAACCCACAATGCGAGCCGTATCGAGGAGTACTGCCTTCTGTATCTGGCTCTTGATCCAACCGCGCAACAACAGCTTCGACAGATGGTCGTCGAAGCTGCCAAAAGCAGTCACGACAATCGGCACAATGACAGCCGAGTCCATATTCCACATGTCGACAACCTCGTGTGCTAAGTCGAGATATTTGATTTGTTTCTCTTTCTCAGCTTTCACGAGATTTTCGTCATTGGGATGGTGACATCGACTATCATTGCGCGGCGCGCTAATCGGTCTATCACCACTATATACGGCTTATTGGCTACAATAGTCCGGTCAGTGATGATAGACCGATCCCAGTTCAACGCGGCATGGACATTTTGGAGAACTGGGTCGGACACATACCTATAATACGGTACCTCAGAAACCGCAAGATTGTACTTCAAAGCAAGTTGCTGGTGAATAATCCTGGCTACTTGGTTATGCTGTGCAAATACTCGCCGTTAGCCAGACAAGAACAACCAGAAATAATATGTCTGATGGACTCACCCGGACGATGGCATGCCCGACACACGTCAACCGTCCCGTCCTTCATAATATGTCTCCGGTAGTTGTTCGTTAGGATAACTTCGTACATAATCGCACAGACAAAATCTTCAGTTTCCCCAAAGAGGTTGCTGAAACGTAACTAGGCCCCGGACGTCGTGAAATCTACATCGGGCTCATGAAGAGCCCGGTAAAAGCGCCCGTGGAGGTCCTTGCCTTTCCATACTTCCTTGCGGTAATCAGTAGTGAGTACAATAGGTTTGCGCCAGTTCTCTTTAGCCATGGACAACGGGGTGAGTCCTTTGTACACTGCGACCACATACCGGTGCATACCCACGTCGGTCTTGAGAAAATATTCTCTGAGGTTGCGTATCTCGCGGTTGTGTAGAGTTTTTGCGTTCAGAAAGCCCCGACCTCCGCACTTCCGCGGGATGTACAGTCTCATCACCGATGATCGTGGGTAAACCATTCGATTTGCGGTCAGCAATGTACGGACCCGCCTATCCAGGGCATCTAGCTCGGTCTGAGTTTGTTTGAGTATGCCGAAAGAATACGTTAAAATCGGCATGACCCAACAGTTGAAGGCGCGCACCTTATTTCCCCCTGATAGAAGGCTGTTTAAAACCTTCAGGTGATCAAAGAAACGCTCCTTCAACGTTAGGGGGCAGGGGTGTACTACGCCCCCCCCCCCCTCCCAGAGGCTTGCTTTGCAGCTTCAGAGCCTAGTTTAGGCACCAGTCTCCCACAATATAATGCCCATCGTATATTTTACCTTGGATATAAGGCTAGCAATTAGGAGTTATATTGTGAAGCAAATAAACTTTTATTATTTAAAAAAAAAAAAATATTATTCTCTATACTTCCAATAGCCCCCCCCCCCTTGACCATCGGCTGGCGACGCCCTTGTCAGCGACGTTAATGCCTAACGCTTCCGACGTACCTTAATACTTTCAAGTTTCGGTCGAGGAGAGGGATCTAAGATGTATAGAATCCGAGAGTTGAATTACCTCGGATTCCACAATCTCACCTCGCTTTACATGCATTCTTTATTATATTAGGTATTAGGATTATATTATATTATAATTGAGTCATCTTATTTTTCAAATCCTTTAATAGTAAATGACTGTTTATTGTTATTTTTAATATTTCCTGTTTTAGTAGTAGATTCGACTAGGGGATAAAGCGGTTTCTTTAAAGTCGCGGGCCGCATGTTGAATTCCGAAAGAAACGAAGGTTGCTAAGTTTTAATCCGGAACTTTAGTGAGGGGATTTATATAATGTGTAAACCTAAGTGAGGAACTCAAGCCGCCCAAGAAAAAGACAGCTTTATCCCCGTTTTGAGACTACTTTTTACACCGTCTGTGAGATAATTAAAATAAAATTTACCAAAAAAACAGTTAGAAGTCTTATTTAAATCTTAATTTTAACTAACACTCGACATTTAATAAATTAAGTATTTGAGTACTAAATTTAGTACCAGTGGAGATTCCATAGTTTTAATTTTCTATAACGCTCCCGCTCTTTCATTACTTTTTTAGAGTCTCGTCTCGTCTGTTACCACATTTTTTTTTGTTAGTGGCCAGTTTGATTTTTATCCGACTTCGTAAAGGAGGAGGTTCTATGTTCGGCTGTGTGTATTTTTTTTTATGTATGTTTCAACGATCCCGGTCAATTATGGACCGGTTTTGATAATTTTTGTTTTGATCTCAAATATTATACTCCCAAATAGGTCCTATAGAAATATTGTTTTGATCTGACGAGGAATTATGAAGATATAGAACGGAACTCTTTAAAAAAGTCATAGCAGAACTGTCGTAACAAGTAAAACTACTTTGTTTATACATGTAGCCTGTGACTGACTGAAAGGAGAGGGATACATAGAACTGATCTGATGTTGAAGCCGGAAGGTAGGTAAGAACCTGAATTCTGTAATAAATCAATGTATCCTTGTCGTGTTTGGTATTATTAGAATTATCATGATGATTTGATGATAGAACGGATGTTGGCCGAGGACTAAATGTGTGAAATAAAAAACGTTTTACAAAAAAAAAATACAACCGACTTCAATGTAAAAAAGTGCAAAATAATTTCGGAAGTCGGCGTTAAACAACGAAAAGATCAAACTATTATAGAAACGTTAAAAATCAATGTTATCGATAGAAATTAAGCCAAAATAAAATAGGTAGGGCGCTGACTCCTGACGTACAGGCCCCGCCTAGTTCAAGGGTCAGAGACTTATTGTAATACCTTATTTATGTCATTAAAAAATATTGTAATGACTCCGGAAGTGTGAACATATTTGCCCTAGGGTGACTTCTCGCTTCCAGCCCACTTCAGGCCGTAATGCTGAGCGACAGAGAATGGGAAGTATGCAGTTCCGCAAAGTAATAACGTAAGCGAAGGAGGTGACGGAAAGCGGGAGTTGAGTGATGAGAGACAATCTTTAAACCCCAGCGTCCGTCGCAGGAGACGCTGAAGGAACACGTCATGTGGGTTTTAATCAGTTACAAGACGTACAAGTCCGACACTCTTAAAAAACAAAGCTTTCAAGTTCGTCTAAGGGGTTTCTCTGAGTTGGCCGTGAATTCAATTATTTCTTAGTTTGCGACATTAATTGCAGTGAATTTAGCTATTTGTTAAAAATCGTCAACATGTATACATATTATATTTTTATAAGTGTCATTTGTATCTTGTTGTAGTAATTCAGATTTGTAATTTGCAAAATATATCAGAAGTTGACTTCGCAGGTTTTTTTTTTATTTTGGAAGATCCCCCGAGTACTTACCCACTAAATATAGGTATACTTAGTATCATAATTATCTAACAGTCTCTTTAGTTTAGCGGTATTGTTGATAATTTAGTTGTAATCGCATGATTAAATAATTTTAAAATACCGATGTGAGATTACATCGGACTAACTGTTATACTCCATTCCATCGGATTTATTCCGGATGTAAGTTAGGTACTGGTACCTACGTAGGTATCTAAAGCTAAAAGTGGCCTTTGACCCCGGATCAAACTTCAAATCCAAAAGACGTAATAGGTAGGTATATTAGGCCTGTACTTATTACATATGTAACACAAACAAATAAAAGTACAAAATCACACTACTATTCGTACGTTCTATAACGTCAAATGACATGCCGGAAAGATAAATGAAAAGACTATTAACTCACCCTTCAGTCGAGGCTGTAACTATTGCCACCTTCCCTTTAAACCTACCACTATGTGCGTCGCGAGCACTTATATTAGTCGGGTTCAACTTAAGAAATTGATTTGGCTTTGACATATTTTTTATTGTATGAAACATGTTAAAACTCTACTTAAGTAATCAGTTACGTACACGGTGGCGAGTATTATCTTCGTGTTAACAATTCCTAATATAAAAAATCTTTTCGTGTGTGATGTAATCTCATGAATAATAAATATTTATCACAAATACAAAAAGTAATAAAGATAAAGAATGATAAGAAGTATTTACAGAACTTCTACAAACTTGTCAAACATAAACCTGTATATATGTACCTGTTATGTTATTGGCTAAAGCAGGATTTACACATGTTTATGAAGTAGGTACGAGAAAAAAAATCTAAAATAAAAATAAACAGAAAAAAGGAGCGTACGATTGATTTCATACTCGTTTACATTAAACGTAGTGCTTATATTCTCTTTGATGTACATGTAAACATCTCGCAACCAGCGAGACGCACAGACGCACACTGTTCCAAAATCGTCAGTCTTGGAAAGTAGGTATAGGACGTGGCAAATAAGTTGAACCGATTGCTATGGTTACGTGTCGCCCCCCACCTTGACTGATTTCCGAAAACCTGTTACAGTGCATTCAATTTTGATCGCCATTTTAGTTCAACTTATATTTCGAATATTATACCTATTGGATACTATTAAAATAATATCAAAAATTGGAACGAGGACTACTAGAAATTTACCACAGACTATATTAAACGTAGTGCTTTATTCTCTTTGCTATATACTTAGAGATAGAAATCATTTTGTTGTGGTACAAGTACAACCAACATTGGAATATTGTACTTGACTGACGTCTACACTCAACACGGTTGCTAGTATAAAAAACAACTCTTTTTTACCTGATGTGCCTACACCTCGACTACTTTGCAATTCCCAGTTGCGAATATCAAGATGCAAGTGATTTCAGTTACGCAAATTCTTAACTCTATATCGGTCTTTCATTTTTGTAAAAATAATAATTTCAATTAACGTTAATATGATAGTCCTATATGACAAGAACCTCGTGAAAGTTGAGAAAGATAAACCCACGAGGTTGTTGTGTGGCATGTGCAGCAAAGGCTTAATAGACACAAGCCTCGACTAGAAATGGACAATGTGTTTCTGCGTTACTGCCCAGCAGGAAAATTTGGTAAAAACAGTTTTTTTTTTGCAAATAACTATTTTTGCCCAATGCCAAATTTCAGGTAGGTTTCTGGCCGATAAATACTCAAATACCCAACTGTAGGATATTCACAACATCATTTCAGCTGAAAGACGTCCAATGTTGGGCATAGAGGGCTCCTCCAAGTGTCACCGCAATCAACGGTCCTGTGCGTCTCGCAGCCATCGGATTCCCGCAACTCTCACCCACTTTGTAGGAAGCCTTCCAACGTTGCGTCTTCATAAACGCGCTCGGCACTCCGGAACCATTCGGTCCCAACGGTCATCTGTTCTACGAGCCACTTAAACTTGGCGATTGTGAGTGTGACTACGTTTCAGGACCATAATATATGTCGTCACTGGCAGCACGCACTGGTCATGGACTTTCATCTTGAGACACTGTGGTATGTTGGACGAGAAAATACCGCGCAGCTTCCCGCAACCCCGACCGCTGCCCAGCCGAGTCAGATTCGACGGTTGACCTACTTTCTCGAAACTAGATCTTCCGAACTAGAACGTCTGTCTCAGGTAGACGCAATCGTCCAGAACTTCGAGTAAAGAGTATGATTTTGATAGGAGTGGGTGCTACTTGCTTGTTTATTTTGATTTTGGTTTGTCCATGTTCATTTTAATACCCACTCTTTCGGCAGCTCTGAGGTGTGGTGCTACTCTTCTTTAGGAAGGGCGACAATGCCCTGCTTAAGAATTACAGGCTCATCTTGCTTCTGAGCCATGTCTACAAGCTGTTTTTCAGAGTCATCATAGATAGCCTTGCTCGCAGGTTTAACGAATTCCAGCCGCTCGAAACAAGCCGGATTCTGAAAAGGCTTCAGCATCGTAAACGTCACTATGTTAGCCTTCAGGACCAGACCTCGAAACCTATCCTCCTGCAGGGAAACGTCATTTCACTGGAACTGTTCACGGTCGCAATGGAGAATTTCTTCAAAGAGGACTAGGCATTGTCAATGACGATCGTACATCACTCAGCTTCGGTTTGCCGACGTCATGGCTGAGACTAAGGAGTTCAGTTCAGCACAATGTCCATTGTTCGATGGCCTCAGTTGGCCCGGGTAAATACCCAAATTTATTTTTTTCACAAATACATAATTATATACATTATTTAAAACAATAATTAAAACTACATATACACTTAAACCTACTCCTAAATAAAAAATGGCGTCATAAAACTCGTCCGCATCGCTGTTGACTGGAAGTGTGCCCAAAAGGCTGGCGGCATTGCCACGTTGTATGGCAATGCTTAATCTCTAACCGAGGTAAAAGCCAGCCCTTGGGTCACGCGAAGTGTCATCTAAACGTTTGGAGAGATCTTTAAAAAGCGCGTGAGCGCTCGGACCCCACGGCCCAAGAGTTTCAACCCCAAACGGCTCAAAAATATAACTGCCGACGAAATTGTTATATTTCCGCCGCTTGAGGTTCTCCGCAGCCGCAGCGGCAGCACCAGCACAGCACGATGAGCTAGGAAGATGGGATGGCGCAAGAGTGTCGACACAGGTAGCGTCCCACACTAAAGGTCTACCGATCTTCCACAGAAATAATGACGTACCGTCCGGTCTCTTACCATCGTCGCGTGCCAGCCCATGCGGTTCCAAAACAGCCGGGACGCCGACGGTGACGAGGGCTCGTCGGATAATGGCAATTTAATTAATGTCTCTAAATTTCTTTGAATTTATTTTTTAGATAATAAGTAATTTGGTTTTAAATGACTTTTTTTTATTCTGTAATACTACTGCTCAAATAAACTGGGATAAAACTCGAATTTGTTTACTAGATTAGTCGTAAAGTTCATATTTATAAAATCTTCATTTTTGCGTAGGTACCTACTAAAAAGCGATTTTTTCGTGTCAACATTATTCTAAAAACTTAAGTACAAATTGTAAAACATCAACAACTAGGTACATATTTCAAGCACAACACATACATTTTACAATTATGATAAATATTTTAAACTGAGATAAACAAAGAGTATGGAGATAAATTTATAAATGACAAGTGACAGATGACATATTTGCGTTTTTTTACACTGTATTACTGTATCGATATTCCGCATAAGTTACACAGACTAAGACGGTCTGACAATTTATTACACTACGCGACGTCGACAAAACCGTTCTGAATATCGAGTAGTTTAATAGATCCTTCAGATCTAAAAAGTACAAATCAAAGAATATAGTAAATACAAATGATTCTCTAGTTCGTATAGAGAAATTCCTTGTCCGATTACTTGAGAGGTGGGCTGGCCGCCTGGCCTAGAACGCTGGAACGGATAAAATTAGAAACCTGTTTCACCTGTCTCAGTTTCAAAAACCTTCTAGCGAAGAATAACATCCGCTAATAGAAAAAGCTAATGTTACTTAGTAATGTTACGGTTGTTTTGTTGTTGTAGCCTTGGCCTACCCACAGAGCATGTAAACCCTTATGCCATAACCTGCAAAGTTATTTGAGGTACAGGCGAAACATGTTATTTCGGTGCTGAGATTATTAGTTACTTTTTTTTTGTTAATTAGTTATTTTTATTAACTGTTTCGATAAATACGCCTCAGTTTTACTTCCATTTCTATTATTCGAGTGCGACTCGGAGAGGAATTTTTGACCAGGATTTCTTCGATTGAACTTCAGTGACTGTTTTGATTATTCGTATTATTAGCAAAATTGTGATGTCTCTTCCACCAAGGCCATTAATTAAGAGTTGAAGTTGTGATTATTCGCGGGTTCTTTCCTATTGGATATAAAGATCTAAAATTGGTGTAGTTTTGTATCTCAAGTGTCTGCGCAATTGGACAATATGTGCATGGACTTGTGGAGTCATTGAAAAAGTCGCAATCTCAGTAAAATTAAGCTGGGAATTTTATTGTGGTTTTGGCTACCTCAGCGAAGTTTACCGAGAAGGCTGATTAGATACATCTACTGCTTAGAGCATTTAACCTATGTTGCTAAATAGGTACTATAAAACAGAAATAGAATATGTAGCACCCGCATTCGAATGATAAACTAATAAAATATACGAAGACATGATTTAGTATCCAAGTCAAAAACATTTACAAATAAAACCTAGATACTCGAGGACTGTCCTTTCCATGGAGGTATTAATTGATTAGTATAGTTCGTCCATGGTCCTTTCTCTAACCCAGCGCAGCGTTCCGAATTGCGATAAAAGTGTTTTTGTCGCAATTCGTAACGCAGGGTTTGACTGTCAAAATGTCAATTAAACGTAGTGCTTATATTCTCTTTGATGTCAATATTGTCAACAATTGTCAAGAAGTCGCTGACCGAGACTGAATACGAAAGATTATCTATTATTTTGGTTATTAGCAGTGTGTTCTAAATGAGGCAGAATCGTGGAATAAAAATAAAAAATGTAGGCATTATACTTTACAAACTATACAGATTTTATAGTATTCATTTGAATTTTGATCGAAAATACAAAATGAAACATCGCTAACATGGCGTTTACTTTAATAATTAGAAAATATTATTATAAATATACAAAGTGTATAGTAGTAACAGTTTTACTTTTTTTCTTTATACATATTTTTATCGCAATTAGTTTATTTCCGTCTATTAATGATAATTTATTGAAAAAAAATGGTTACATATCCACTGCTCGACAAGTAGTGGGTGAAGTTTCGGCCAGGAAGAACAATATTGGATATAGTGATGATGAAGACCTGTCTTCAAATAAGAATCATAATAAGCTCATGACGTATCTGAGGCGAGAGGAACTGGACTTTCAACCTCCTTGTGAAATAAAGAGTAGGGAAGCTATATCTGCTATTCACCGTGCTAAAACACAAAATTGCAAACAGCAAATAGTCAATAAAACATGCCTTATACAAAGTGGACATTTTTATCCAGAAGAATTACCTAATAGTTGCCTTCGTGGACAGACAACATATGGCAAATATTTGGGATGCTATGCAGATGAGAAGAAATTGAGATTGCTTTCTGGTTTCTATGGCAATTACGCAAATACTAATTCGCCAACTGCATGTTTGGATATATGCATACAAGCTGGATTTCTGTATGCTGGAGTTCAATATGCGTAAGTTTGTAACTTTTTATATGTACATTGTATTTATTTTTAATCAGTTAGCCAAATGCAGTAAACGCTTTGATTGTGTTAACGTAAAACCAACACAATTTTCACGAAAATGAGAAAAAGAAACTGAAGAGAAGAAACTGTGTCGTGACAATACGAAAGCTGAAGAAAGAGTTTCGCCACGGAAATTGAAAAACATGGATATTCACCCATAACTATAGAGTATCTCTGAAACTTTTGAACCCTTTACATCCAATTCTAAATTGCACTTGGCCAGTTTTATTAACTACTAGCTGGCTGAGCAAAAATTGTTCTGCCACATAACTTATCAAAAAAAAAATGGGGGTTGGGAGTAGGAGGGTAAAATACGACCTATTCTGAAACCTTCAAAATAAAGGTAGGAATACAAAAAAAAAATCATGAAATTCGGTCAAGCCTTTTTAGAGGAGCTTGATAACAAACACTGACATGAGATTTTTATATGTATAATAGCTGAACCCGCGAACTTCTTACTGCCTTAATAGTGCTTTTTACCCGACTGCGCCAGAAGGAGGGTTATGTTTTTCGAGAGTATGTATGTATGTATGTATAATTGTTTAGCACGCTCTGCAGCCTGAACGGCTCGATGGATTTTAGCTTGAGAGGTGTCGTTAGATTCGTATTTACTGTGAGAGTGACACTGGGTATATCAAAATAAAAAAAAAAACAAAATAGCAGATTTTTAGCGCCAAATTCAAATGTTTGGCACGCTCTGCGACCTGAACCTGATCATATTCTCTGCACTATCGTTCCACGATGCGCAGTGCTTGTTGCATAAGGTTACAGATCGTTCCGGTCACCTTACCAGGTATAAGGATTGCGAGGTCGTCAGCGTACCCTATGGTGTAGTAACGATTCGCGTTGAGTATGGTGATGAGTTCGTTGATCACAAGATTCCACAGTAGTGGGGATAGTACCCCTCCCTGTGGGCAGCCTCTAGCTATCAGCGCCAGCTGCTGTTCCTTCTCAAGGCGAACTACTCGTTTGCTTAGCATATTTGTAATCCAGTTGATTAATACCTGATCTACCCCGTGCTTGGAGAGGGCGGCACTTATGCTGGAGAAGTTTGTTTTGTCGAAGGCTCCTTCGATGTCTATAAAAGTGCCCAGGCAGGTACCTTTTTGATGGATCGCTTCCTCTATCTGGCTTACCACCAGATGAAGAGCAGACTCTGTCGACTTACCTGAGCTGTATGCATGTTGGTTACCATGTAGTGTTACTGTTTTTAAAACGCCATCTCGTAGTTCCTTTCCATCGTCTTTAATAGGAAGGAGGTTAGACTTATGGGTCGATAGGATTTGGCGTTTGTATAGTCACTCTTACCCGGTTTAGGAATGAATATTACTTTCACTTCCCTCCATCCTTTGGGAACGTATCTAAAAGCCAGGCACGCTCTCATTAGGGGCACCAGATTTGTTGCCAACGGTGTCCCACCCCATTGCAATAGTGCCGGAAACACACCGTCAGGACCAGGAGCCTTAAAAGGATTGAAGCTTTGGATGGCCCATTGGATTTTTTCCAACGTAATCATCCTGTGTGCATAGAGCCACTCATCGTCTGATGGTGTTTGGGTCACATCTGACCAGTCTGTTACCTGTGTGAAAACGCAGTCTGGGAAGTGAGCCTCAACTAGGACGCGTCTTGCTTCTTCAGGTGACGTGGTGAGTGTGTTGTCAGGTTTACGGAGCGTTGTAGGCCCAGGAGTATCCTGTTTTGCCAAAATTTTCCTTACCCTGTTTGCTTGTTGGCAGGATTCGATGCTACCACAGAATTTCCGCCAACCTGTGGTGCGTCTGAATCTGATGCATTTTTTGTAGCTGGATTTGGCCGCATAAGCGTCCCAGTCCTCATCCGCACATGTGTTCATGGCTCTGTTTAGAGCCTTCCTTACCTTGCTACGCTTGCGTTCCAGATCCGCGCCCCACCAGGGTTGTTGGCCCGGTGTATCGCGCGGGAAGGTTTCTGGGCAAGCAGTGTGGTAGCTGTTTATTAGTGATTCGGTGAGTTGGTCCACTTGTGCGTCGATTTGAGCTGTGTCCTCAAATGTCATCGAATCGCCTGGTGGCGCAAGCTTGGAAGCTAGGCTGCGTCTATATGCTGCTCTGTCCGTGTTTCGCGGATTACGCCGTGGTAGCGTGGGTGTTACACAGACCTGGATGTCGAAGCGGATCCACCTGTGGTCCGAGCAGGAGGCCTCTTTGGAGACATGCCACCCAGTAGTGAGTTCAGCTGCTCCCTCTGTTGCCAGAGTGAGGTCGATTATCGTGCGACTGCGTCTGGTTACAAATGTTGGTTCGGAACCTGTGTTTAGTAGGGATAGGTTAGTTGTGAACAAGTAATCCACCAATGCCTTACCCCTAGCATTTTGCGTTTCCATTCCCCACAGTGGATGGTGTGCGTTCGCATCGGTCTCGACCACGATCTCGTCCCCGCCGTTTTCACAGTGGGTAACGAGGCGGATCAGGTCGTGGGGTGGCGGTTCCTCCGCCTCTGGCATGTATGCTGAGGCAAAGACAATCGCCATCGCTGTGGTGCCACGCTGTATCGTCAGCCTTGCTGCAGAGACATCTCTGCAACAGAAGTCATTTAGTAGCTGTGCGTTGAGGTTACCTGTGACATAGATACACGACCTAGGGTGATCATGGTCCGTAGTAACAAGGAGCTTACCTCCAAGATCAGAGAGTCCTCGTATGTGGCCGCCCCTAATCCACGGCTCCTGGATTAGAGCAATGGCCGTGTGTTGAACCTCCAACCACTTGCGGAGTTGGGCCGTCGCTGTTTGGCTGTGGTGGAGATTCGCCTGCACGATTTTACAGGCCAAAAGGGACGCCATCGCTGGCAGACCCCTCCTCCTCGCCCTCTAGTCGCAGCCCAGCAAACAGGTCGCCGTCGTCGAAATCCCCCCCCTCCAGGGTTGAAGCCGGGGACAACATGACGTCGTCTAGCTCCTCTCCCGACGGAGGGACAGCACCCACGGCGACTGCGGTGGCGGCTGGCTCCGCTGTTTCAGCTGGGCCAACTGCTGGTGTTTCCGGGTTGTTCGGTGGGGGAACAGTCCCCCCTGCTTCCTGCATCCGGTTCGTAGCCCGGTCCCAGCCCCAAGAGACGTCGACAAACTTGCCGTTCAGGCCCTGGAACTTGACATACACCGACCCTAGACCTATAGAGAGTCGGCGCTCAGCTTGCATCAGGGCCGGAATCTGGTCCTCGGGGATGTTCAGTATGAGGAACCAGCATGCTTCCTGCTTATCGGCACGCAGCAGTACCCACCTCTTCACGTCGATCCAGGGGTTTTGGTAGCTGAGGGCTCGTCCGATGTTTCTCGAGTCCTCGTACACTCCCTGGTCGTCTGGTATGGCGATGCCACAACGCACCCGCTTCTGGATCTCAGACTGCCTACGGACAACTAGCGAAGTGCTAGCCGGGAGAGTCAGCTCGGAGACCGTCTGCTTCAGCCAAGCCAAAGTGTGGTCATTGCTGCACCACAGCTTGAGGACACCTCCGGCATACAGCGGCTTACCGTGGAACGTCGGTCCGGGTGTGTCTTGCTTAGGGGTCCAGGATTCACTGATGATCTTCCTCTGGATAGCAGCGAGAACCTGGTCCGATACTCCCTGACTGATGATCCCCGTGCGGTCGCAGGTGATCGCAACGCTCAGGGGAGCGCTGGCAGCTTGAGCGTAGCTCCTTGATGCAACTCGCTTGGACTGGTCAATCCGCGGCCGCTTATGCTTCCCACGAGGAGAAATGGTCTCGTTGAGAGCACGCTTGGCTACGGCCTGATCACCCCCAGCGGGCATCCGTGATGTGGTTGCTGTTTGGGTCGGTCCCCCTGCAACATCGGTTGGCGGTTGAACAGGTATCGGTCAGCTTTTGCCGGCCTCCATCTGCGACCGCTTTCCTGCAGAGAAACTGATCTTACTGCCAGCTGAGTCGGCTGATCCAGCAGCTGCAACCTGCTTTTTCTGAGGAGGGGCTTTGTTCTTGCCACCTCTTCTGCGTTCCTGACGTCGCTCTTTGCGCGTCAACCTTTCCCTCTTCTTGCCCTGGTTAGATGAGGCTGTCGGACCAGAAGGGTCTTTGCAAGAGCAATGGGCTTGTGGAGTTGATTTTTTACCCTTGCCCTTGCGTTTTGACATCTGCCAGGCGCTTGAGAAAGCGACCTCGGTGTCGGTGACGGCCGCCTCATGGGATGTGGACTGTGGGTCCACAGGAGGATGAGGAAGGTGTTTGGGAAGGCTACTGCCGGCAGTGGTATTAGTCATCGCCGGCGTTTCCGCCTTTGTGTTAGAAGGTACGGTACTGGTCCCTTGCAGCGCCGTAATCCTTCGTTTAGATCGGGACTTAGTTTTGGTCTTGGCTGCGGTTTTCGCCACAGTCAGACCGGTGCCCGCGCTGGAGCCCGCGACGTTAGCCGCATGGTTTCCAGGGGCGAGCGAAGTGCAAGCACCTCGCTTGGGAGCTTCGCCAGCTTACGCCGGCTCCGCTCCAGAAGTAGTTGGCCTGTTAATGTCCATGTTCAAAGTTTTTAAAGACTTCATCTCTCTGGCTCCCACCCTCCATGGAGCCCGCACCTGGGAACGTCGTACCACTTAAAAGAGCACGACGTTAGGACTACCAGAGAGACATAGGTGCGCAAGGCTGGTTTACAGTGCGACATCGGGTGCTCGATCGGGCTGGCGTCGGAGGCCGAAAGGCCTGCCCCCAACGAACTGATCAACCCTCACTTACACCGTCAGCATGACCTTTACCTACCGCATCAGCCGCCCGAGGACGACCTCAGCGGACCCTACGCACCTCGCCTGTGGCCCTCTGACGGGACACAATGGCCATTTCCCTACCCTTGGCTAGAAAGTAGGGCCACTGTTTCGCTTGAAATCCGGACCAAAGGGGGCGTGTTGCCTTTCAGCTCAAACCCCCAGGATTCCTTCATCCCCGCTTACGGCGCTCGACTGCGCAGGTCCTAGCGCAGGTGACTGATTTCTCCTACTCGCCATCAGCTGATTTTAGTGACGGACGAGCCCGCAGCCACACCGTCACAGGAGGGCCGCGGTAAGGAGGGGAGTTTGGATGTTGGCAGGATGTAGGATTAGGTGGGATGTGAAGGTGAAACTTGGGATAGGAGGGTCATAGGTAGGATAGTGCGGGTTACGTGGAAATCGGGATGGGACCGAGAGGATAGCCCCCACTCTTTGGGTCGCCCGGCGGTTTCAGTTACGTCTATTTCTGATGGAATTAGACCAAAAACGGGGTGGCAACCTCGTGAAGGCAGATCCGGACTTGCCTTGAGGATCTACACGACTGTAGCGCTCTCCCTCAAGACCCCGCCAGAGCCAAGAGGCCTACCTTGCCATCTCCTTCAGAGATGGCAAGGTAGGCCTGCATCTATACTACCAAGCCAAGCAAAAGCAAAGCGTGTCGTTGTGCAACCGCAAAAGCATACATACAGACCCTCCCCGTCAAAGTCAACCGTCTAGTCAATAGATTGGAGTAATCTGCAATGTAATATAGGTATGTGCTCTCAATTCTAGAATGGGTTCCGACTGCCAGTATTTAAAATATTATATAGATAAGTGCAATCGGGTACAACGACTTTCTTGTTTTAGGGCTTTTTCATGAATGCTCAGAAAAGCAGTCGGGTTTTTTAGTTTTTTAAATTACCGTTTTTTATAGATAAACTGTTTCAGGAAAACGCCATGTACAGGCATTACCAGAACTATCATAATTCATTTTTAAATGAAATTTTAATTAGAGATGGTGTTGTATTCGATTTTTTTTTTTGTGGAGTTTTCCAGATTTTCTCACCGCTTAAACCTTCCCTAGACTATCACGAATATTACAAAACCAATATGAACCAAATTGATCCAGGCGTTCTTGAGTTTTAGCCAGACTAACGAACAGCTATTCATTTTATTTTATCTAAGAAGAGTTTTAGAAGATTTTCTAACCAGCTGATATTAAAGTATAAAATAGTTATCAGTGGACAGTGTAGAATAGTCATGTTTGAAAATACTCTCTTATTCATGTGATTAACTAAGCTTATTACTATCAAAATACACTAGCCAGGGAGCTCAAACACATAATATTAACTTAAAATATGTTATTAATTTTATAACTGTAAGTCAGATTTAAAGTTGCTAATTCGGACGGCATTTATCAAAGGGTACCCTTTGATAAATGCCGTGACGACAGTCAAGAATTTCGGCGGAATCCCATTTTTTTTTTATTGTGGGTAAAATCATCCAATGAAATCTCCCGCCTTTGGGCGGAGCAAGAGATAATGTCAGACTCTTATTAAAACGGCCATATGACTACAGGGACTGTCGCAACCCAGTGCTGGACACGCCATAATCATGGCGGTAAGTCTCCTCTTTGAGGAGTGGCTGAAGAGGCGTCACGGCACTCTCAGCTATCGCATGACGCTGGTCCTCACCAAGCATGTTAAGTTTGGGAGCTGCCTGCACCTGATTCGGGCGGAAAAAACGCCCGGGTGTCCGGACCACCTACGACATACGGCGGAGGTGTGGCCTGCTTGGGTGGAACACCGGCGCCCGGCGCCGTGTCTGTCGTTCGAGGGGACATCGCACGTGTCAGTGTTTATTATCAAACTCCTCCGAAACGTGTGTGAAACGTGTGAATTATTTTTTATTATGGATATGTTTTTTTTTAAAAGGCCATTTCTTGAAAATAAAAGCTGGATTTAAAATACTAGAAGAAAAGTATATTGTTGATGCATTTTTTCAGGTCCGAGTGTTTTTGTGGAGAGAATCTACCACAAGCTTCAGCTGCTATTGCTGATCATCTGTGTGACATGAAATGTCCTGGAAATGTAACTCAACATTGTGGAGGTTACTTCACTATGAATATTTATGAAACGGGCTTATCTAGTGAGTTATTTTTTATTTTAATACCAACTGTGTTAAAACGTGTTAAACGAAATTGCGGTAACTTCGTTCATTGAAAATGCAGTTGTCGAAAACTAAAATGCATCGCATAGATAAGGGTACAGTCGATTCCCTGTGTTACCTGCGTTACTTTTATTGATACCGAGCTCGTTCAACCCTTAGGCGAGATTGACGCTGTCCTGCTGTTTCTGCTTGTCACATTGCATCTATTTTTTTTTTCTTTCAGATGCTAAATAACTTTATTCATTCATACGCGCTTGTAGTTAAATTTTGACTGTTGCTAATCGTCGTTCTCTCTCTGAGAGAGGTTTTTTGAATTAAGACGTGACTTCCTTTCTGTCAAAGTTTCTGAATCCTGCTCGTTGAGGCGTGCGTGGTACACAATGTTTTGTCAACTCGGGCTTGCTCGTTACTGGATGGTCGGACGGCGAGCTACCCATTGCTTGTCGTCTGGAAGCCCGGGCCTACGCGGTGCCCGAATATTGGCCTTCGTCTCCCGACGCTCTAGCCATCATTTTCTGATTGCTAAGAACTATTTAGTTTCATCGTTTTAGGCATTTCGCCTACATAGCGAAAGGTTTGCTTTTTCTTTTTCAAGAAGTGCTTTTCAAGGAAAATATGCTCCTCTCCGCAGTTGTGCTAACCTCTCTTGGAGGCGCGCGTGGATCGCAACGCGCCGTCGCTCGACTCGGGCTCGGTCTTTACCTAACGGCCGGTCGCGGAACCATTATTGCAGCATAAGCATTACTGCCGTCCGCAAGCCCTCGCTTTTTGTGGCCAAGAATCTCTTTGTGGCTCCTGGCGTCTGGAGCTTCTCCTTTAGCTGAGGCTACGTGAATCTTGCAGTTGAAAACGTGAGGGAAAGACTATCTGACTTTCCCTCACGTTTTCAACTGCTTCCTTCACTCGCATTACTGCTTTATTAAGGCGATGATTACTGCCCATTCTCTCTTGCTCCTACTGTTGCCTAAACAAGGACCGCGCGCGAGGCATCGCCCTTAGGGCCAACGCTGCGTAAAGTGGAACCACACGTACTTCAATATCTTTATATATCGATAGATGGCGCTCAAAATTATAAATACTAGTGCAGTGAGCAAATCTTTAAGGTCATTGAGCAATGTAATACCCTTAATACCCGGGTGTTTCTTTCCGCCGCATCCGAAACCAACCATGTCTGGTAAAGACCTGCGTCAGGTGGAAAGAGTAGAGCCGTGGCGCCTCTGTCACCACTCTTCACGGAGAAACTTGCCGCCACGATTGTGGCGTGCCAAGTGGTAGGTTGAGATAGTCGCTGTCGCCAATTCGCCATACCGCCATGAGATCCGCCGGAGTTCTGTCCGCAGCGTTGCGAAATATTTTACAAGTTTTTGAAGGAAAAGGCCTCGCTAATGCGCCTTCGCCAATGTCTAAATTCGTCCACGCTAAGCCTTTGCATAAGTAGTTAAAATTTTAATTTGCTTGTTTGAAGAAAAATTTGCTTGCATTTCGCAAACTCATTTAATCTTTATTTTCTGTAGACAAAAAAGAATTACTCAGTAAATGCATCGTGAATAGTTGATAAAATGAATTTATCTTGTTCCTGCGATTTCCTACATTCAGAACACATTATTTTCGTTTATCTTGATATTATATTATTATGAAAATGTATTTAAAACTTTCTGTCTCTGAAACCGAGCGTGGGTAACCTCTTTTTAAAAATGTTAATTTAGATAAACTACAGACTCCGCAGTTTCATAGATTTATTTTTATACGTTCTACGTTTTATTGTTATTTCCTTTGTACATATTTTTTTTTTTTATTTATTGTTCAATACATTTATAATTTAAACTCGTTATAACAAAAAAAAAACATTTAACCAAAACCTTAAAAGGTTTATGTGACAAAGTGGAGATAGCAAGCTCGCACACAGCATGTTACATTAAAATTAAAAAATAATAGGCTTATACTTATTTGTCTTAGAGTGTTCTTATTAACACGCCGACTCCATCACGCATGCGGAACTGTCCCACCCCGCACGCGTCTCGCGAGCTTATTCTCCGCATTACAATAAATACTTGTATAAAAAAGACATAGCATGCGGAACAAATCCGCACGCGGGACGAAGTCCGCATGACAATAATGTTGGTGATATCACATCGTATTATAATGTTTTTTCAGGGAAAATTTGCATTTTTATAGTTATTGTTGACAATATTTAATTACACGATTTTCTGTTGTTTAAAGTTAGAGAAGTAATATTATTAAATTTGTCCAAGATTCTTATTAAATCACTTGACAAAGTGTAAAAATATTAACCCAGCGGCATCGAGTTCCAAGCTACCGGTGGTCAAAGTTCTTGACAGAGGAATGTCTGAAAAATACCTTCTGGATCAAGCCTTAGTTTCAACTGCTCAATCCTCAGATGTTGGTCGTAGCTCTTGGCCGACACGACTATAGGCACAGTGACTGCCGTGTCCACTACACACTCTCACGAGCCAAGTCAAGAGACTTGGTTTGCCTATCTTTCTCAGCTTTCATGGCATTCTCATTGAAGCAAGCAAGGCAAGCCGAATGGCTCACGTACACGTCATGGTGGACATACGCAATGGTGGTCATATAATTATGAACGATTTATAAATCGTACCAGATATTAAAAAAAAAACAATGTCATATATTCTTTTATGTTCCTTCTCAAAAGTAATTAATTATGTTATAAAATAGCTACATGGATAGAGTAAACGGGATTAAGAGTAAATATTAAAATCACTTACTATTTACCTTTCAAATTTAATTTACTATTGACAGATACAATTTCAAATAGTAATAAAGCTGGACAAATAATTAAGAACGATTCTTAAACTGCTTGAGAGCTGTTTCAGTACAGACAAAACCTTCGGTTTCCTTAACAGTTCCAGGCTAATCGTTCTACATTGGGCCCAAAAGACCCTACCCAAGCGAAATAAAAATATTTTGAATTTGTTAGTTGTCACAAAAATAGGTGCATGCATAAGAAGGTCAGTATTAATAGCGTTGCCATCTTTAATACAGAGTGGCCACATAACAGTCTGAAATTATGGACCATACTACCTGTGATTACACAGGAGTTGGTGACTAGGTTCCTGTGTTTTTCGTCAAGTACGGTGAACTCATAGGTTAGTTAAACAACCAATTTCTTCGCCCCGGAGCTAATGCCGCTAAAAATATTTTGAAATCTTTAAATTTTTATTTACAGAATTTACACCTAGAGTACCTAAAACAACGAGCGTTAATAAAGAACCCATTAATATTGTGTTCCTATTAACGCTGAATGGGCGAGCACTGCGACAAGTACATCGACTGATTAATGCTTTGTACAGAAGCAATCACTACTTTTACATACACATTGATAAGGTAAGGCAGAAAAATAATTAGCCCTTATATTGTAAAAAAGTGTCCCCATTTTAATATGTGCAAAAACACAATTAAAATAGGATTTTTGTAAGTTTAAGTTTCCATTTCAGTTAATTATATTAGTAATTGTTTTAAAAAACAATGTTTAATTAATTTTAGTGTAAGGTCAAGGTGTCGTAGGCATAGTTTTTTGCAAGTTTGATTTGATGAACACCATATAGCTGATTTTTTAACTTAATGATACTATTAAGTTAAAAAATCAGTTAGAATCAGTTAGAAATTAGTTAAGTTAAAGATTCCTTATAAATCAGTTGCGTTTACAAGCATCAATGTCAACATGAAAATAAACGCGTTTTTTTAAAAGGTAGTCAGTAGACGGATTTTCCCAAGTAATTGGGGCAACTCCGTCACAGGCACAAATTGTTTGTAATTTGATAGATATTTGCAGCAGCCATACTTAGTGCACATTCGGAAATAAAAGTTAATCAAATGTATGCTTTAAGCAGCACGATATAAGGTAGCAATCGCAATTTATGGCGGAAAAATCATGAAGTGGGGTTAGTCCGGTGTATATGCAATTAAAGGGATTGTCAACATTTTAATCAGTTCTATTATAATTTGAATATTCTGATTGTAGTAAGTATGTTTGTTAGTTTAATCTTAAATGCAATACGAAACTCAATAAATTTTGGTATCAAGATTATACAAACCAAACCTAGAGGGTCTTTAAACTATAGAAAAACTAAATGGTACGAAAAAAGAAGCAGTCAGTTATATTTGTATTGTTTGAACAGCGTATAAATAAAAGGAATTAATAAAAACTCTCTATAAACTTATTTTTTATGCATAAGTACAATGGAATAAAAGGACAACACCGTAAATACCAAGTGATAGGTAATATTGAAAAAGTACCTAATTAAATCTTGTACAGTTTTTTTTTATCTCGTGTCGTGTAAGCACAGGAGATTTCGAACAACAGGTCATGGCACACTATAACTGGCCTAGCAACTGCAGACCAGCAGATAAATTAGAAGTGGGTAGTTATAAACACGTAGACATTCATCGTTAATAAAAAAAAACTTGCGAATAAAATAATTGTTAAAGAAAACGCTTTAACCGAATAAGGTTTACAACACCTGCCTTGGGGCTAAATTGGTATATGACGGAATTTCCCTAAAATACTAGACAGTCGTCCCCCAATATTGAATTCATATGATTGGGTTTTATCCCAAGTAATATTTCTGTAAATATTAATGTAAATTCAATTTGAATAGAATAAAATAATAAAATGTACATACTTATTATACTACTATAATACGTAAAAATCCATTAATATTCACTCAACACTTTAAATAATATGTCAACATAAATTGGTCGTGTTTCAACTTTTCAACTACAAACAATTTTGAGACCGTTTTTTTGCTATTATATTCAACACAGCGCCATTTATAATATAATGGTAGAACGAAAAACGTGACTGTTTTGCTCACCGAGTTTCAACGTCATAGCTATTCAGAAAAAGCCTATAGAGACGCTAGATGGTGTTGCCCCGTAGACGGACTTCGACGCCTTGACCTTATATTTTAAATCAATTGCGTTAATTATAGTATGAACAACGATTACAAATGACTATTTGTTATTAACACACGACCCAGTGGGCCCCTCTTAATGGCAAGAGACATGATGGCAAGTCCAGATGGTAGTGGCCGAATGAGCCGGACTCTCTAAAGATTAGTCCTTGGTGACTAAGATATGAAAAGAGAGAAGGGCGACCTTTACCTAGAATTGGGACAAAGTGCTTTAAAATATTGTATAGCACAATATTTCATTTAGAAGGGAACTTTCTCTGGAAGTATTAAGCTAGATCTAGACTGTGCACACGTGTGCCACTCATGCTGATCTGGGCGCGTCGGTCTCCAACATTTTATATGGAAACTAGACTTGTTGAACTACACTTAATCCACGCAACGCGACGCCACGCGACATCATTCTACGTACAAATCTAGCGTGTGCGTGTGTCTAATGTAGTTCTAGCTTAAATCAGATTACGTTATGTTTTCACTGGTAGACAGTTACACGATCGCCGATTACCAAAAGATTTTATTAATGCACGGTTTCTGTAGGATTGATCCACTGGAGCGATGCCGCAGGTAAAGACTAGTTATTTGCAGTATTTGTAAGAAAGTTTCGATATTCTCTGTTTATGACGGTAGCGTATAGTATCTCGCTCGTCACATATAGTTAAAAATTAAATTAGGTAAGTATTTAGTTTGAGGATACGGAAAACTGGATTACAAGCCTGAAAGCCGGTGAAATGTGTGTGCGAAAAAGACTGTTCCAATTAATTTAAGTTTAACTGAGGCTAAAACAAATAGTCTTAAAATTCATTTTCCAAAATGTATAACACATTATAAATTCAAGCCATTATAATTATAACACTGTCGATTTAATATTTTTAACAACTGAAACCTTGAATAGGGTAGGTACCAACATTAATTAAAATTGTAATGCTTTAATTAACAACACATCAATAATTAACGATAATACAAACAAAATTAAAAAAATAATAATTTGATAACGCTGTATGTAAGTAGGTAGGTGTGGTAGGTAGTTTGCATTTTGTATGGAGGTTTAAATGTGGACAATGCGACAATCTACGTGTATTTGCGGGGCAAAATAAAAATACTCGTAAACTGTTAAAACCAAAAGGGGAATGAAACTTTTACCATACATTGCTGGCATATATTATTTTTTCTTATCGCCAAAAGTGAAACCTAGGCCATTTCTTGAAGGACTGTATGAGAAATCAATATCAAAAAGAATTATGTCTACCAACCGTAACCAAACGAAGTTAGAGACTGTTTAGTAGATTGCTATAGGTTTTTATCACGCGTTATTTTTTATTTTGTTTCGGTATTTATGGTGCGTACGCATTAAATAGTGTCAATCACTATAACAATACTAACGCGTATCTTCTCAATTCGTGTACATAATACTATATTTTTTATTAGTTTTAGTGATGAAAAACTGCGAGTGTAAAAAAATATAGCAATACTAACCAACTTAATGTATTTTATCAACAGAATCTTCAAAATATTATGTATCTTCGTTCGGTTACAGTTTATAGACCTGGTATTTTTTTTGCTATTGATTTCTCGTATTGTCCTCTAACATTTAACCAAGGTTTCATTTCTGGCGAAAAAAGTAAATCATGCCACAAGTTTGCATAGGCTTTTAAAACCAATTTTTTTCGAAATTTATTAAAAAATCGTCCTTGGGTGAAAAAAAACCTATGGAACGTTTTTTTTTTATCTGAGTGCCTTCCAGCTTATTTCTGGATATTTGTGAGAAGCTACAGTAAGATAAAAAGGGGTAAATTCACCTTAAACAAGCAAACCCTAAAAAATAACGTTTTCCCTAAGGTTTTTCATCATCAATGTATAGAAGTAATGGTAATTACTTGTTTGTTTCAGCGTCAAGATTTTTTGCACAGAAAATTGTCTGCCTTAGAAAAGTTCCCAAATATTAAATTAGCCACACGTAGATATTCCACTATATGGGGTGGCGCATCTTTACTCAAAATGTTACTTGCAGCTATGAAAGATTTCATGTCGTTGGGATGGAAATGGGATTTTGTTATAAATCTGAGTGAAAGTGATTTCCCTATAAAGTCATTAGAAGAATTAGAAAACTTTTTGTCTGCAAATAAAGGCTTTAATTTTGTGAAATCACACGGACGAGAAGTACAGAGGTTCATTAAAAAACAGGGCCTTGACAAAACATTTATTGAATGTGACACGCATATGTGGAGAGTCGGTGAAAGAAAATTACCCAGAGGTATAGTAATAGACGGTGGAAGTGATTGGATTGCTTTATCGCCAGACTTCGTTTCATATGTAGTAGGAAAACAAGATGAGCTCTTAGCAGGATTGGATATAATATTTCAACATACTCTGTTACCAGCTGAATCGTTTTTCCATACAGCATTAAGAAATTCTCATTTTTGTGATTCGTATGTCGACAATAATTTGCATGTCACTAACTGGAAAAGAAAATTGGGGTGCAAATGTCAATATAAACATGTGGTTGACTGGTGCGGGTGTTCTCCCAACGATTTCAGAACAGAAGACTGGCCTAGAATTCAAAATACTCAAGACCGACAGTTATTTTTTGCGCGCAAGTTTGAGCCAGTAATAAATCAAGAAATAATAAACAGAGTAGAAAAATACATTGGATTTAAAGATCACTATTTGATACCGAACTTAGAGTCATATTGGCAAAGTATATATAATATAGAAGATTTGACAGCTAGTTCAGATGACTTGATAATAACTCACGCTGGAAGTATTATTCGACATAACGCAAGAATCCTCTTAGAAGAAGGCTGTAGAATAGAACCTGATGAAATTATTGAAATAAATTCTTATAATCATGCTGATATTTACAAGGGAAATTTAATATTACATAAAGCAACTGTACATGATAACATAGAAATATTAATAGAGACTTGGTATAAACCTAAAAAACACATAGACTTAAATTTTGAAAATCCTTTTGTAGATAATATTAAATTGTTTAAAGTAAGTTCTGATTATGATCAGAAAGAAATGACATTTAGGAATTTAGCTAATGTTTTAGGTCCTTTATCAGAACCCATTTTACTTTATGAATTTTCAGCCCAAATAGGCAAGAAGAGTGAAAATTTAACTTTAATTTGGTTAGATCCTACTGGGGCCATTGGTGATGTTAATGTCATACATGTAGATGAAACAAATCTTACGAATTTTATAAAACCTAACTTAAAGGCACCACTCTTACCAGGAATTTGGAAAGTAGGCTTATTTGAACAAAATGGAATAATAGTAGCAACTAAGTTTCTTATATCACCGCTAGAATATTTCTCTGGTAAATACTTGTCACATTTACAATCTAGTATAATCCATAGTGGATCACAAAATTCATACAAAAACTTTTCTAATATAAAACCAAAGAACTTTCTTCCTGGTTATGAAGAGAGTATACTGTTACAAAAAATATCTCAGGCAAATATACAGAGATTAAATCAAGACTTAAAAGAATGGATAGATGGACTGAGTTTAGAGTTTTATAATGTATTAGGTTCATGTATCATGTTAAGTAGTGAAATCAAAGATAAATTAATATGTGGACACTATAAATTTGAAAATTGTATTTCAACAGAGTGGAGTTCCTTATCTCCGGATCCTAAAGGTACAATAGGAAAATTAAATAAGATTAATGGGCGAATGGAAAGAGTATGACGAATAATGATTGATTAGTATTTTTCTTTGCGTTACCAATTATTGTACGTATCTGCCCTGCCTGTCTAGGGTTTAAAATGCACAAATAGTACATTAAAAGCGAATGAACATGTTTTTTTTTATTTTTCATTTTACTAGTTGCAAGACTGCAGCTCGATTACGTAGCGTAATGGATTCCAAATATTTACGAATACCAAACGACAAATTTCTACACACGAACAAAAATAAAAATATAACATGACAAAATATTTTGTCACGAATAACAGAAATGGGTGGGCATATTTTAGATACTGCTTACCTGCTTACTACTAAAAAATTACCTTTTTCGTAATAAGTTATCATCAGCTGTTCTCATCAAAATTATTAAGACAAGTTTATTTTTTTTTCGGAATTGACTAAGATTAGAATTTCTTGAAGAAAATGATTAATTTCTATGGGCAGAAGTAGTATTTTAAATATTGCCTCTGCCCATCTCCACCCATTTCAGTTACACATTGTATTTTGTAAATTACAACTTATGGTTTTTTTTTCGTGCGCCATGCCCTCGCATTTTGTGCCGAAACACATAACTGCATTGCGGCGCCGCACCGCTAAAACCGGCAGTCACGCCCACCGCTCTTTTTCGCGTCGCCGCAACGCAACTTTTAGCGTTTATAATTGTCATATCCTACAGGGATAACCAGTTCCTTGTGATTTTTGACTGAATAAACGTCTCTTTGCCATTTATCGTAATAAAATTATTGCTTATTTGTTAAGAAGACATTACTCTATTTTAAATAAACGACACGCAAGATACTGGATACATCCATTTATCGCACCGCAGTGCACTGGTGCACACTACGTACAATGCGGTCCAAATGAGAATAGGATCGATTGCCATCTTGTGACGTCACGTAGAACTGTCAAATTGAAGAAATTGGGTACAGCGAGCAAAAAAAGACTTTTTTTTAATTTAATTTATTTACGAATCGTGAACGAATTTTTTTTTATTACAATTCAGTTCTTAAATTTTTCTCATCTCAGGGTCACTATGTGAAGTGTCTGTTTAGTGGCAAATGGAAGAAGAAGGCGAATTGTTCCAAACAATGGAAATAAGAAAGAAAATAGTTTTTATCTTTAACTAATTATACCTTAAAACAATATAATTAGTTAATTTATATTAAACAATAACGTTTTTACTTCACCTAGACTTAAATAAGTCTACGTAATACAAAGCAAAAAAAACCCTTTATTGATACGCAAATAAGATTTTTTTGCAAACCGTACTTTTCACTCAACATTTGACAGATCGAGGTTATTGGCTTTCCTATTCTTATTTGGGACGCATAGTAGCTGCAAAATTCGCGCGGCGCGGCGGTGCCGCAACGCGGTTATGTATTTCGGACCCTTGAAGGCAGAGCAGGCATAGACTCAGACGCCCAACAGTCTATTATAAATAAGTACCTATAATTCAAATGTGAATTCTCAAGAGATCAACTAGTCACTTGAGAATAACTATTTAATTATGCATTTTTATTTGTAAAAATAGGAAATTGAAAACGTAAAAACTGTAGGTAACTGTAACCGCACTACGAGTTTTTTGTATGTACGCAGTTTAGACAGAACATTGTTAAAAAAAAAAACTGTTGTGTATCTAGGTATTTTTTATTTCAACATAATCAGCCAACGTATTTTCCAGACGTTTGTGCTACAGGCACCAAATGTATGTTTTATGGTCCGCATGTTTTTTTTTTATTGAATGTTGAATTGTTGAAAAAATAAATATTTTGAGAAATATAGTTGCTGCTTATTATCTATAAGCTGTCCTTTAACCTTAAATTATTAACGTGCCTTATTTAGTTTTAGAAATCCTGTTTATTTTCATATTATCTTCTTAACTTATGTGAATACACCTCAACAGGTGTATTCACATGCAGAGACATTTCTGGCTGCAGGATAAGTCTTGTAAAAATCATGTTTTGTAGGTATCAAAACTAAACGTACCTTTAAGCAAAGTTACATACATACCTATATCTGCGCTACTAAATTATTGACAAATATTAGGTACCTATCATAATCGTGGTTTTTCACCATTAGGGAGGCACACCAATATCACCGGATGACGATTTATCTACCAGTCGCGTGGTCGAGATCTATTTGATGGACGGCGAGAGATGTACGGTGTCCCACCTATGCTCCATTCATTTCTGCATTAGACAAAAGATGTTCATAGAAGCACAACAAATTTTTCGAGATAAATTCAAACAATTTTAATAAATAATAGTACATACCAATCAATGTAAAATTTTAATATACCTACTTAGATAAATTTGTTTATTGTAAGGTAAGCACTAAACACATATATAGTTAAATGAAATGGATTTTTGAAATAAACATAACTTTATTTCAAACAATTTTATATAATATAATTTTTTTAATGGCGTAATTAACAAGTTTCCTACTTAACTTACTTTTTACAAAAAAAAAAATCGACTTCATTAAAAGAAAACACTAAAAGGATTAAAATAATTTTAATTTCGGAAGTCGGTGTTGCTTGGTATTTTTTGTTTCTTATTTAACACAACACCGACTTCCGAAATTAATCCTTTTAGTGTTTTTTTTTTAATGAAGTTTGTTATTTTTTTTGTAAAAAGTTTTTTTATTTCACACTTTTTAGTTGCGATGCACTTATAATCAGGGTGCCTATTTCTCATGATAATACCAATAAACTCAAACACTACTAGGATACATTGTTTTATTATGAAGTTATCGTGTCTACCTTCCATCTTCCGGCTCCATCATCAGATCAGTTTGACAGTACCTTATAGCCAAAGTGCATCTCATGACGATTCTAACAAGCTCAAACACGGCTAGGATACATTGATTCATTACGGAGTTCCGGTGCCTATCTTCTGGCTCCATCATCATCATCAGGTCACTGTGAGGATACCATTTTCAACATAACTATGTATTCAGAACTATTTATTTATTTGTATTGTCATAGTCGCTTAACTATCTTCATTGTGATATCTATGCGAGTATGAAGTTCAGTTGGCCATTTCTGGTCTTCTTCATCAGTTCCACTTCATCAAATGTTACTTTTTGACTGTAAATGCATAAGTCATTGATAAAAATACCAAAATCACTATATGATTGCCTATAATATTTGAGGAGTTCCCTCGATTCCTCATGGATCCCATTATCAGAACTGGATTTTGAAAAAAATAGGACCAATCTGGAAGCAGACCCTTTAAGGAGAAAAAAGAATTTGCAAATCGGTCCATAAACGACCGAGTTATCCGCGAACAAACATAAAAAAAAGAAAAAAAGCATACATTTACGGTTGAATTGAGAAACCTCCTATTTTTTAAGTCGGTTAAAAACATGAATTGTACACAATACAAGGCAACAACATAATTATTTATCATTCATACAAACAGAAATAACCATCGATATATTGTAACGTTGCGTTGTATAATAAATCTCAACGTTCCTGTCAAAATTATCAAAGCAAACTGCGGTAAAGACTTGCACTGATCAGGAACCTTACAACCTAATAACTTAAAATAAATAACAAACAGATAACAGATCAGTTTGTAGGTGATAATATTGATAAAATAAACTAAACCTAGCTATAACTAAGTATGTACACACTATAATGAACTACTTAAAGATATTGAAAAATCGACTAGTAATTACATTACGGTTCCAACTCGCTAACTCGCTTCCCGAGTGGCGGTAGTTACACATTAAATAAAATAAAAAAAGAATTTATGAAGATCCAAGACAACTCGGCTTTAACAGGACGCACGGTCATTGTCGATCGGACATATCAGCCGTAATACACGTTCACACGCTCCTTACGTATAATTTATAATACATAGCGTGTGTCATCAAATCATACGTGGTTTTAAATATTCACGGCATCTGATCATATTATCTTTATTTTTGTTTTTTTTTTAAAGAAAATGAAACTAGCTTCAGTGTTAACACCGTATTGGGTAAGTGTTGACAATTACCTTTTTTTGCTTAATCATGCTGGATACGGCCATTACATGACAAAAATTGTATCACCCATTTTTGTATCTTCTGTTGGTGTTTTGTTCCGTATTATTTTGTTGTTCACTAGTGCTTACTAGCTTTAAATGTAGTTTCATATTTTCCCCGCTCCGGTTCTGATTGTGACATGCACACATTCGCCTTATGCGCCTTAGTACATCCTCTGCTCTGCGCTTTCGCACTGTTGCGGTCACAATCAGACAAGGATAAGCCGGGAGACGAGAAACTCATTCGACGACTGGAAAATTCCAGGGTCCAAAGTTCCGGTTCAGGCACCTGGCCTGAGTTCATCCAACCGTTCGGAAGCCCACCGGACCTTCGTCTACGTGCGGCACGTCTACCTGCGGGACGTCTTCCTGCTGGCGCCTAGTCCTCGTTCTCCAGCGTCTAAGAGACCAGGATAGTACCTACTTAGCGCGCCTACCTCCATAGTCGTCAACATATTCATATAGATAAAGAAAAAAACGGCCTTTTGTTCCTGCGACCCTAATTAATAAATTTATTGTTGTAGATAGTGTTGCGTATTATTTATCTTGTATTAGGTAGTTAACCCGCAAACGCTACAATATATGTACTAAAGTCAATGGAAATAACTAATATTATAATGAAAAAGTTCTAGGCTTCCTGTGCTCCTTTTAGGTTTTTAACATTGACATTTTAGTAGTATATAGTAAATAATTTATTTAATTAAAAGCACTATTTTTATCAGGCTTTTAATAAAAGTACGAATTTCATTTCAACTAAAACTTTTCAACTATTATCGTTTCATTTTTTTTAATTTCATCGGAGTCACGTCTGCCACTGTATCAGTTGACCTATTCTCAATTCGAATTTTTTCGTTACACCAACGTTTCATTTGGTCGACAAATTTTTCACCGATGTTACACTTAGCGGAACTATCATTTGCTCGAGGTATCTATTATGTTTCCGAACCTTCATTATATCACCATGGCAGGTTTTCTGTCTCTGCTTCGGCGCTGCGATGTTTGGGCGGTCCTACGCGAGCTTATCGTCGCAGATGGTTTCTACGCTCACCACCGCAGCTTCGGTCGCGGGAGAAAAATGTCTAATTTTGAAAAGGAAACCCGTAGTCTTAGAACGCAAAGGGCAACTGAAAGATACCTGTGTGGTTTTAAAAATGTTTTAATCAGTAAATCTGAATATCCCTCTCCCTCCACCAGAACGGGAGGAACGAATTATTAGATGAATTCCTTCCACAAAAAAAGGTGTTTTGGTATGGCATAGAGAGAGTTGTTCTGGACTTGGGATTTTTTCATGGGAAATCATCCAATGACTTTCCCGCTCTAGGTGCAGCGAGAGGGCGTGTCAGGCTTTTACTGATTAAAACATTTAAAACCACACATATATCCTTTAGTTGCCCATGGCGTTCTAAGACCATGGGTTTGGTATTCAAAATTAGAAATTTTTAGAATTAGAAAATCGCCGCGAGCATCAGCCCTGCTGGGCCCCTACGGTTTGCTAAATAAATTCACGAGATTTCTGTACTCAATATGAAACCCCTTTTATCCGCTCATGTACCCGAGTCTGTTCGTCCTGGGTATGTTTGGGTATACACCGTTAAATTTTGGTCGTTTTAATCCCGTGGAGGGTCGATTCTGTACATGTATTGCCTATTCTGAATGGTATCATTTTTCAAATTCTGTTTTTACACAAATTACACACAAATTCAAAGCAACATGCGTAAAAAAATATAACTTTCTACTAAACCGTTTTATATGATTTTCATCAAATTGGCAAACGTCACCGCAGCGGAAACTTGGATATCTTCGTAATTATAAGACACAAAAATTTCATTTATACATACACATTTAGCTCTCGTTACACACTAATTATTGTATGCATGTATTTGTTTTCTTGTATATTCATAGAAAAAAAAAAGTGCCGCTTAGAATACGTAGTCCTGGCGGAAACAGTCTTTATTGAATATCTGCTGAATGGCTGGATACACAAATTTGCACTTACCATACACATTTACAGGACGTCATACACTAAATATCTGCTAAACTGAAATCGACACTTTTCCGCTTGGAATACGCTCACCCAAAGGGGAGTGATGTAGCGACATCTATGGCGTCACATAAGAATTAACCCTGCATCGCGCAAGTAAAGTTCTCCATGCGATTTGAACTTAAAGAAGAGCCCGAAATCATCTATCGGGCAGTAGCACACCAGACTTAACATCCGTCTAGTCGGAAGATCCTTCTTTTTCAAAGGAGGTATGTGGGACTTTACTCTCTGGTCCGCTTACCCTCTAAAATATCATAATTGTGTAGTTAGTTGTAACCATAGATAATACATATAATAAGGGTATAGATGAGCCACTGACAGATCAGTTTTATTTTTAACTACTCGCCCTTCCCGCTAGTTGGCGCTAGTGTCTGCGAAAGCATGATATATGTATAGATATAGCTATGTAGGCGCCATCTACGTACACACCTATAGGTAAATTGGTGATCTTGCATAGAACGCATTTTTCCATGTAAAAAATGTACCAAGGCGAAAAACCATATGGTTTTTCACCTTAGTACATTTTTTACACGGATATGATAAGGATATATCAATATAAAGGGAAATAAAACAACGGAAATTGAAATAGATTATTTTATTAATTACAGCTCTTGACAATTTATACAGATAATTATTTAACGTCTCTAATGTATTGAAATTAAACCACTTTTATGCTTTTTATTGTGATATATTTTCACTATTACAATTTTCAAATAAAATCTCTTACAATCTCCATAATAATGGCTCTTCACATCCAAAATAGCAATGAGTGCGAGGGTTTTTCGGTATTTCTCGCCATCGTAATCCAAAAACGTAGCCAAATTTGATCAAAATAAACATACACGTCGAAGTCCATAAAACGATGCCAGGGTCAAGCGAAATAAGTGTATTCGTCGGTATCAGTTTACGAAAAGCCAAGTAACTATGTAAGAAGCACTCTCGGGGTCCAGGAAACACGCAATGGTCAATAAAAGACAGATAAATTGAACAGAAAACTCGGAAAACTCACGGCACACACAACGAACGTCCTCGAAATAATTCAAAATAAATTGAATGAAAACTTTGAAAAGTTTTACCTACCCGTATTATGGTATTATCTATTATCAGTGTTGCCATTGGAAAAATAAGTATTAAGTATTTATATAAAAAATGTTATAGACTTTTAAAGATCGAGGACGAATCGAAAAAATGTAAAATTAATTTTTACTTTCTATTATTAATTTAAATTTCACAAATTATTAAAAAAATAAAATTTTAAGACAGAGGTCATATATGGCGACATCTAGTAATATAAATGGAATATTTTTGCCTTAGTTGGCACGTCTTCCCCGCTAGATAGGACCACTTTCCATACATTTTCTTTTCTTGACTTCAAAGTACTGTACTGTCATCCCCATGGTTGTAACCTCGCCCTTGGACGCGTCTGTAAAGGTGTTATAATTTGATAAATAAACATCTTCATACGGGAGCGTGAGGAACAGTAGGTACGCGCTGTCGACGACGGACGGCCGGAAGTTGAGCTACTTCGCTGCTCGTTGTCCACAAATCTTAAGCTCACGCCTACGATTGCTGGAAATTGGAGTTAGGATCCCTGCGGCTCGGGCGTGAGGGAATCCGTAGTCGGTACACACGCGTGCGGCCGCCTCCATGCTCCGGACCATAGCCTATATCAGGGACTTACCGCCATGATTATTCCGTGCCCAACATTCGTGATCTTGGATTTCGATTAGGGGGAAGTCCCGTTTCCTCGGACAGCTAAAGCCGGACACAATTTAAATCTGTCTGAATTTGTTACTTGTGCCGCGTTTAGAAAGCTCATCGACTAAAAGCTACACCCAAGTGAAGTGCGGGGAAAGGGGGGGGGGGGGGGTTGTGCATCACTCTACACGTAGTGCCTATCTCTCTGAGCGTGGTGCAAATTTTGAGGTAAGTAAAAATGTTGTTCGCAGTAATATTTTGGGACCTTTAAACAGCATTTAAATGACTGTCATATTTCACGTCATTTTTTGCTCAATAACTCACAGTGTGAGAATTTTTCTTGTATACATCTGAGGGTATACATCAAGGGTCCCTAAGATCGGACACCCTAAATACCTAATAATAATATTTCGCACATAATAATATTTTTAGATTCAATTTCAAGGAATTTTTGTGTTTACATATTATTATTATGTAAACACAAAAATACCTTCAAACGTGAAACAGTAAAAAAGCCATCCATAACATGATATTCACTGAGAAAATCATCTTCAGTCTATAATGTTCCAAAAAGTAGGTAGGTACAGTTCGTTCGACGGTTCTTGGCACCCCCAAACTTTGCGCAGAAGGCTGCGCACAAACGTTTTTAAGGAACAAAATGGTGGCATGAGGCGACGTGCGCGGGGCGGAGATGTTGGATAGAGATTGACACTATGAAAAGTATGAAAACACAATCGACCGTTTATCGAATCAAATATCGTAATCGATTTTATCGATTTGTAATTTATTGATATTTGTTTTTAGGAGATATTGAACGAAATAGATATGCTAACATAGTGAATTATCTTTATAGTAAATAAAATTGTAACTTATGAGGGGTACTTGTCTCAGGGGGGACAGTCTGTATTAAAACACAAATACGAATCACTGTATATAATTTAAGTTCAACTGGTTCACACTTACAATGGGTACGTAACCTAAAATTAACAATAATTTTTCGGTAACAACTCGCAACGTACTCGTTAGAGATCTCTACGCGACTGCCCATCCGCCTGTGCGGAAGCGGAGGTCGCGAGCCGGTCACGCCCATGTGTGCGAGTGAGATGCACAATTCAAATATTTAAATATCTTGGCGGGACCCGACCGCGAGACGTTCTTACTGGTCGTAAGGACGTATGTGTTGCTATAAACTTTATTAATAAAAAAAACTAATGCAATTTTATTTTCTTAGTTATAATACATGATTTAGTTAAATATCAGTTACCTATACACGGCTACTAGAATAACGACTTTTTGGGAGTATTTTAAACCTCCTTAGAATATTGAATATAAAAATATTTTTAAACTTAATTTCAATCGATTTGAACAAAAATCGATTAAACAACACCCTCAGACACGCACGTATTGGACATCCCATTTTGGTTATTTCGAAAAGCTTCGTGAATATTCGTCAATGCTCGGTACAATAATGTGTTCTCTGTCACACTTCAGCATTCCTGTCGACTATCTCTGTCTTATGTACACGCGGTTAAAAAAGTTTTATTTGATGGTTCATGTTGATAATTGTTTCGTTGACTATTGTTTTTATTATTAAGATTCTTCTAATAACTTCTAATGGACCCACGGCTATAGTTAAGGGATAAATACTAAGAGTAAACCTGTACAAGTATTTAAAAACTTAGTAAAAGTATTAGGAATCTTATTCGTATCGCGGTAAAAAAAATATGCCACTAACAATTTTTTTTACGAGTGTACATGCGCAAAAGTTCGCAGAACCTAACTTCAGTACCTCTACCATGAGTTTTAAGCAATAGTATTCGTCGCTACTCGATATCGAAGCCGTAAATATTTTGTATGGCAAATTTTGCAGCGCCTCTAGCGGTCACTTGCAGAACTAAAATTTGCCATACAAAATATTTACGGCGTGGATATCGAGTAGCGACGAATACTGTTGCTTAAAACTCCTGGTAGAGGTACAGGAGTGCCAAGATCCGTCGAACGAACTGTACATACCTACTAATATATATTTTTTTCTCCAATCCATCGACAGGAGATTATGGCTGGCACTCTTGTGCATCCGCCAGTGTCAAGTTGTTTAGATGTTTATTTTGGACGGGGTTTGAAGAGGAAGGTAGGGAAACAAAATTATAATGCGAAAATTAACGGAATTTGGAATAACATGGATATAGGATCAGGAATGTGTAAAAAACCTATTGTATATTTAGTTATTGAAAATATTACGTAAATAAAAGGGACAAAAATCTATTAAAATACTAATAAATATTTATACATTTTACAGACGGATATTGTTGTCATAAATATAATCAGAAAGAACACTATATATGGAGGGGTTGAAAGAAAAAAGAAGAGTTTTCACTGATGTAGGGAAAGGGACACGGAGGGATATCAAACAATTTAAAAAGGAAGTACGGTCATGAATCGGGCAGGAAAAGAATATATGGTTCATATCCCCAAAGTCATGTCCACATTCACATTGAGGACTATCTATAATACGGAAGCGTGCAAGGTGCGCTGGGCAAGTAGTATGACCTAAACGCATTCTTATTAAAATGGTTGTCGCAATTTTGCCAAGTTTGAGGACAGAGAACCAAGGTTTACATGGAATTTCTGACTGTATGCTAAAGTAGTATTTTCCTTTTGAACGGCTACTTTCTGCCCAAACTCTATCCCAGGAATCCCTAAGATAATGTCTAGGAAGAGTAGCCAAGTCTTGAGTATATTTTTGAATGGAACAGTATCCCCACACACCACAGCCTCATTAGAAGTCTATCAGCTTTTTCGTTACCTTTTATACCACAATGACTCGGTATCCAGACAAAAACTACAGAAAAGCCCTTCACAACACAGTCAAAAAGTTTTCTCCTAATATGTGTTATAAGAGGAGACGGTGTTTTAGACTTAAAAGGATATCTTAAGAGCGCCTGAAGGGCACTCATGGAATCAGTTAAAATTAAACTATTTCTAAGCTTTAAAAGTAAAATATATTCTACAGCTTTAAGGATACCAAGACATTCACCAGTAAAAACAGTTGCTTCAGGTGGGCACTTTACTTTCTGGACAATATTGTACTGCGCGTGATATATTCCTACCCCCACACAATCATCAGATTTATGTTTGGAAGCATCAGTGAAAATATGATGCCGCTCAGGCCAATTTTGTTGAACGATAGAATTAAAATGTGTATTAGCGTTATTTTTATCAATATCTGCAATGTACTTAACAGATGGAGTGTTAGTCAAGGCTTCGTATTCAATGTTAAACAAATCAAGTTTTGGAGACCGGTGTGTCGGTGCATTAAATGATTTAAATCGGATATAACTTTTAACTAAACAAGGAATAGATTTGTGATTCCAATAATTTGACGAGTCAATGAGATCAGCAAGCATTTGAAGTTTTTGAATTAAAAGGCTATTTGTAAACTGTAAAACACGGAAGAACAATCGGTCCGCTAAAAATTGACGTCTTAGACTAAGTGGAGGTTCATTACACTCAATTTGTAATGCGTTAATGGGACTAGATTTAATGGCTCCTGTGATTATTCTCAAGGCCCTTGATTGGATGGAATCCAGTTTCCCAAGGGCAGCTACGTTACAAGGCTCCAATAAGAAGATTCCATAATCAAGAACACTTCGAACTAAAGCATTGTAAAGAAGCTTTAAGGAAAACGGATGCGCACCCCACCAAACACCTGATAGACATCTCATCAAATTTAGAAGTTTTTGACATTTGTTTAGAACATAATCGCAGTGAGGAATACCTGAAAGTTTAGAATCCAAAACGATTCCCAAAAACTTGGCTTGATTTTTAACTGGTATTTTATTATTGTCATACTCTACAGATATCGGAGGTTGAATACGTTGGCGAGTAAATAAGATGAGCGGCTAAAGAACTCTTACTCGCTGATATGTTCAGGCCATTTTTGTCCATCCAAATTCTTAAACCAACAAGAGAGTTAGATAGCAGAGTACAAAGAGAATTTGATGAACTTCCCGTAGCGTACAAAACTAAGTCATCTGCATATTGTAGGATGCTTGTTGAATTTTGAAGTGAGGAAGCCAAATCAAACGTATACAAATTAAATAATATAGGGCTGAGTACTGAACCCTGTGGGAGTCCTTTCCATACCAGCCTACTGTCATCCTGTGTTTGATCTAAGTTAATTTTCCTGCCTGAGAGGAGGTTAATTATAAAACGACACAACATTTCAGGAATGTGAAGCATCTCTAATTTTTTTTTAAGAACATTCAGGAGGACACTGTCATACGCTGATTCGAGATCTAAAAATACTGCAAGTACCGATTGATTTCGTGAAAACGCAACTCTTATATCTGTTACCAATGTAGCCACACTATCCAATGTACTTTTGCCTTTCCTAAATCCAAACTGAGACTCTGGTATAATTCCACGGTTTTCAATAATCCATTCAAGGCGGTTTTTAACTAAATTTTCAGCTACTTTTGCAATTACGGGCGACAAAGCTATTGGGCGGTAAGATGAAGGTTCTAATGGTGTTTTACCTGGTTTCAAAATAGGAATAATAGATTGAGATTTCCATGATGGAGGGATATTACCTGATAACATAACTTTGTTAATTAGGTCCAAGTACAGTTCAAGTGAAGATTTATTTAAATTAGCTAGGAATGAGTAAGGAATACCGTCTTCACCTGGAGCGGAATCTTTAACTGAGGATAGAACGCCCTGTAACTCCTGCATTGTGAAAGGAGAATTTAGTAGACTTTGGTTATGAGAGATAGAAGGAGGAATGTTATCATAAATAATATCTTGCTCTGGAACCGATGGTGGAGCTAGGCGATTAAGGAAAGAGTTTCTTAAATTTGGTGGAATGCTAGAAACATTAGAAAGTGTAACTCCGTTTCTAAATTTTCTAATATTTTGCCAGACAATAGACGTGCTGACATTAGGAGAGATCGAAAGGCAAAACTTTTTCCATCCTTCAATTTTTTTTTCTTTGAATAATTTTCGTGCTTTCTCCATAGCATCACATAAAATTTTGAAATTACTTTCTGACATGTTATTTTTGTAATTTTTTTCGGCTTTCTTTCTGACTTTCACTACTTGGGAACATTCCTTATCCCACCAAGGAGGGGAAGGAATACGACCATTGGCTGAATTCTTTAAAGGAAAAGTTTCATCTGCAGCTTGTATAAGTGCGTTTGTGAAATTATTATTACACTCAATAGGATCCTCTAATAAATTATTTTGTAAATTAGAAAGCTTACTTTCTACAAGAGTTTTAAATTTATCCCATAACCCATCCTCACCAAGTTTATATTTTAACCGTGGTTGCCTCGGCAGACTAGGAGACCTGCAAGGATGTGTAGGAGATATATGAATTGGAAAGTGGTCGCTTCCATAAGAAGATGGCAAAGTGCATCATAAAAGAGATGAAGATAAATTAGGAGTACAGATGGAAAGATCTATTGCGCTTAAGTTTTCTTTTGGCCCTGTATGTCGAGTGGGAGACCCGGAATTTAATAGACAAATATTATGTTGGTCAAATATATCTAATAATATGTTACCACAATATGATGAAATAGTACACCCCCAAGAAATATGGTGACAATTGAAGTCACCTAAAATTAAGAAAGGACGAGGAAGAATAGATACAAGATTGTTGAATTGTTGAAGAGTTGACAAAGAAGGAGAAGGAATGTATATAGAGACAAAACAAGTATTATTAATCTGTGCAGCTACCACAGAAAAATCATTATATACAGGAAGGGATAGAGGACAGTAAGAGACAGTATTTCTGATGAGTATAGCGGCCCCACCGTACCCATCAGACCTATCACCTCTGAGGCAAGAAAAGCCATTGATTTTGAAAATCGAGTCTGGTTTGAACCAGGTTTCCGAAATTGCAAACAAAGAAGCATTATACTTATTTAACAAGTAAATGATTTCATTTTTTTTTGAAACTGCACTTCTACAGTTCCATTGTAGTATGTTCTGAATTTGTACTGACATTATTAACAGCAGGTTTTTTATAGATATTGACTACTCGTAAAGGGGCAACGTTGGACGGTATTTCTATGTTATATTGAGTAAGGGTTTGAATGAGAGTTTGTATTATTTCTGACATTGACATCATTGTAGTTGTTGTATTTGTATTTAAGGCACAGCCGTTTTGTGGGCTCGGTAAGTTATATTCATTAACAATCTTTTGGTGTTTTTCTCGGTCGTACCCTTTACCTGGTTTAGAAGGAGGCCGACGTTGTATATAAACTGTTTTTTTATTAGAGCTTTGTGAAAGAGAATATTGTGTATTAGAAGAGTTTGGATGAGCGTGAGTAGTAACAGGAGAGCTAGTTACATTTGCGTACGATTTAGAAATAGGTGCAATCAATTTAGTAACTTCACCATATGAAATACATTTTTCAGCCATAACAGTTTTAATCTCCTTTTGCCGTAAAAATTCAGGGCATATTTTTGAGGTAGCGAAATGTTTGCCAGAGCAATGACAGCAAGATAGATTTTCGTCTTCAACATTACAAGTATCACCAGTATGTTCCTGGCCACACTTGTAACATTTAGGTTTGGACCTACATTGAATTTTGGTATGCCCAAAACGACAGCAATTGTAACACTGGATAGTGGGAAACACATACAGCTCTACAGGTAGTGAGTTGTAACACATAAATATTCGTGGAGGAAGAACCTGACCGTCAATCGTTACCACAACGTTCTGCGTTGGTTTCCAGACAGGTGAACCTTCTACAACAGTTTTGTAATTTATTCTCCTAACTTTAAGTATTTTTCTACAATTATCCGGCACTGAAGCATTTTCAATTATTTCTTCAGGCGACCAATCAGCTGGAACACCACGTATAAGGCCCATTCTTGTTATGTTGAAACTCGGTATAAATGCTTTTAAATTGCTTTTTGGTAACTCTGGATTGTAAATAAATGAATTAGCATTGTTAAAGTTTGAGAATGCTAAACAAATTCTATTCCTGCCTATCCTCTTAAGAGATCCATCTACAATGTTTTGAATGGCATGGCTCTTTAAAAACTTGCCAAATGTGACCGGGTGTAAGGTGGTATTATCGTTGGGTGATTTAATCTCTTTTATGATGTGTACTATATAAGGGCCGATGTCAGAGACCTCATATTTATTTCTAGCGATACCAGATTCTGAAACCTTGGGACTCGGACCACTAGTCGGTGTGACAGTGTTGAGTGAGGTGTTAACAACAGGGGCAGAGTCACTATTTTCACTCTCTGTACTAGCACAACAACATCCTGTCTTACCATCAACCGCCTGACTGTGCTTCCTTTTTTTTTTATTACAGACTCTGCATATTTTATGCAGTCTATTCCTTTTAAGACCACGTTGAACATTAGAACCATCCGTCTCCATTCCAGATTCATTTGATAACGTTGACGAAGGAACTGTTACAAAATTTGTAGCCGGGGGTACAAAGACCCCCGGGTCCGCCAAGTCAGGCGGCTCGTTCATTGAAAAATATCAAAAAACTTACCGAATCCGGCAAACTATACACTAAAACTAATATATGTACACTAAATATTAATATAATTTACAATATAATACAAAACTGATCCTTAAATAGAATAAAAATAAAATTGAAATTTTTAACAAGAAAAAATGCACCGATCCGCTCAAAGTTTCCCGCGCTTTTTTTTCCCTACTAATATTAAAAATTTATAAATTCAAATATTTTTGAATTTAGAACACACACATTAACAAATTATTGTTTAGTTATTCATGTCTATTTATTTAATATATTCTGTTCAAAAACACAATTTTAATTTTCATTAAATTTTAAATCCATAAAAATATCCGCCACTTTGCTTTAAAAAAAATAATATTAATCACCTTTAACCGTGACGAAATAGGAATGAAAAAATGCCCTTGTTTTGAAAAATTCAAATACAAGCACGCGGGTGATGATAAACATGTCTTAATGAACCTAATCGTAGTGCGATAATATGCAGTTTTCGAGTAAGTGTATTGAAAAGTATCGTTATGTTATTTTTACATTGCTTGTCTAGTTACTGAGCGTCAAAATTAAGTAGTGGTTAAGAGCAATGTATTTACTGTACGAGTAATACAGTCGCTTTGATATTTGAAAACAAAAATAACGTAGGTAGTAAAAGCAAGGGATATTATAAGATTTGTTGTTATTCCTGATTTTAAATATAAATATACAACATATTAACATTGTACTTATGCAATATGGTAAGAGATTCTGCGATGACCCAGGCGGCATTTTAAATTGATTTACGATCACGTCCATCACGCTCTAACTGACGGTCGTCAAACGGCTGTTTGCCGGAATTTGCCCTTGTTGGGCTTGTTCCGCGGACGCCGACACGCCCCCTTGCCACTTCTCCTGTTATTTATATTTCTATAATTAAACCTAAATAAATAAATTATACTATTACTATTTTTTTTTAATTATTCCTTAGGTGTAGTACCGGACTCGGGGACCTCCGCGGCGGAGGTCCCCTGGGAGGGCTGGGACCCTGGGACTGGGCTGGGAGGGAACTGGGAGGCGGAGGCTCCGCCTCCCAGTTTAGAGGCCATTTTTGGCGTGCGGTCTACCCTCTTCCACATTTTCCATAGCTTCAAGGGACCGCCGACCTGAGTTGCATCGCAGAGATGGTTGTAATTTCCACTCGAAACCTCCACGCGTTCCCAAGATAAAGGGTCTTGATAGACAAACAGACGGAGGACAAAGTGGTTCTATAAGGATTCCGTTTTTCCATTTGAATTATGGAACACTAAAAACGCCGAAGACTTCGACGGTGGATAAAGATACTGCTGTCTTCTTGCTTCATCATACGTAGTCGCTGGCATTCTGCTGCACAGACTTAAACAACTCGTCAACACTGGCACTCTGCTCACCACTTTGTGTTCGGCGAATAAACGGATAAATGCCAGATCGGTGCTCGCATGAGTTGTAAATGCTCTGTTCGCGCGTGTAGTGTAGATACACGACTCGCGCGCACAAGGCATCGAAGGCGCGAAGGCGTCCATACTATGGGGCTTTGTTGACACCGTGTTACGTTACAGCAGTCTGTACCAGGGACCGTTTTCGGTTAAGGTGTTCGGTTACGCTACCGGTATTAAAATACGGTACCGCTTTATAATAACAATAGTGCTATTTTTTTTTAGGTACCGCTAAATAATTCCGGTACCGAAATTATTTCTTGTGCGAGTACCTACGATAAATGCGACGTTGCCAGCTATCGCGACAAGTGCATTGCGATTGACACGACGAAAAATTACCTTAATGTTATACTTATATGGTTTAGGTACCGTAAAATGTAGGTATCGTAATTTTTCGGTAGAGAAAAATAACTGTACCGTATTTTGAGGTATTGAAATTAAAAGGTATGACGTCATACCGTTAACCCTTATAACCTACTTTATTCATACTTTATTCTTTATTGTACATACAATTTTACTCATTCAAAAATAGGACAGTTGATGTACATAGGCGAGCTTAACCCATATTATACGATAGCGATTGCGATATTTTTTCGGTATGCAGTCCCTGGTCTGTACAGTACGCGGAAAACAAGTTGAACCGTTTGTTATGGTTACGCGCAGCCTCCCACTTTGATTGAGACCCAAAAATCGGTTACTGCACATTTGAGGTCGACCGCCGTCAGTGTTGGGAAATATGTAATCTAACTACTGATTAATAACTATGACTACATAATTGTAGTTAGTAATCAAAACTACAAATTACTTTAAATAATCGTAAAAAGTAGTTAAACATTCTGATTACTAACTACAAATTGTAGTTGCAATCACGATTACGAGACTACTTTTTGTAACTACACATTTAAAGGTCAATCAAAATAATAATAATATTATGTAATATAATAAGGATATAATTAATCATCTACGACTGTGTTGTGCTCTGTAGCAACGCCACCTTATATTTTTTTATTATGATGTAATACATTTCTATGTACGGCCAACGTACATGACGTAGGTACATGCATTGTTTGTGAATTTACGACTTTTAATTTAAAAGAAAAACGTAAATGAATGTGGCGTTGCTGCGGAAAATTCTCTGTAGCAACGCCACCTGTAATCAATATTTGTAGATACAATTTCAGCTATTTCTCCGCAGTTATATAATGTACGAACGCTGTGTATTATGTACACGTGATAAGTATAAAAAAATATGTTAATTCTATACTCACAAATTGTCCCCTATAGTGTATTATTAAACTAATGTATTTTAGCGATTACTTCAGATTGACAGGGAAAACAGATTTCATAAATAGAAGTTAGGTTTACGTCTCTTTTTTCTCCACGTATACAATCGGAAACGGCTTTTTAACCGATTTCGAAAAGGAGGGGGGTTCTATGTTCAACTGTATGTATTTTTTTTTTGTATGTATGTTCACCGATATCTTGGGCAATTGTAGACCGATTTCATTTTTTTTTGTTTTATTTGAAAGATTATACTTCCGAATTAGTCCTTTAAAAATATATTTTTGATCTGATGATGAACTTTGAAGATATAAAACGAAACTCTTCAAAATTTCACAGCAGAACTGTCGTTTTTATATGTATGTTCACCGAAATCTCGGTCAATTGTGAACCAATTTTGATTCTTTTTATTTTGGTTGAAAAGTTATAGTCCCGAGTTGGTCCCATAAAAATATTGTTTTGATCTGGGGGGCTTACTCTCGAGTTTAATTCCGATCGGTCGACATTAGAATTGTGACGATAGGTACTCTTGAATTCGATTTTAGGCCCAAATTGCGTGATCTTTTTGGGAAACTAAGTAAAATGGGGATTGGTCTTGGCCTGTGGTAACGCAATTTTAAACCAATTTGGCGCTACCATCAAATTCAAGAGTACCTAAAGTCACAATTCCAATGCGACCGATCGGAATTAAACTCGAGAGTAAGCCCCCTGATGATGAACTTCGAAGATATAGAACGGTCCTCTTCAAAAAATCATAGCAGAACTGTCGTAACAAGTAAATTCTTTATTTATACTTGTTGTCGGTGACTGACTGAAGAAAGAAGCATGATGATTTGATGATGGAACCGAATGGCGGAAGGTATTTATTTAAGTTTGGCTGACGGGTACTTTCTACAAGTCCTACAACTAAAAAGTGTGAAATAAAAATCTTAAAAAAAAATATAACCGACTTCAATGTAAAAAAAAACAAACAAGTGCAAAATAACTACTATAACAATTTTTTTTTTTCGATATTATTTTGAATACGTACCGTGCCGAAAAATATCTAAACTACCAGATTCAATTTATTACCTGGAAAACACTTTGAGAAAAGTTCAAAACAATGTTTTTAATGCCATAACTTATTGTAAAATTTCAATAAAACCGCGACCAGACTGCGGCGGCCTGCTTCGAAGAGCGGCGAACACTCGGGAAACCGGTAGTTCCGTCTCGTTTTTCACAGTCGCCACTACCACGTACGCACGCGATACTTAACTTTCGTTCATATACAAACGACTAAACTGTTACGTTCCGATATTATTCGATTTCAAAAAAGGAATAAGCCCTGATTATTATTATTTTTTTTATTACACAAATTAAAAGATACCATATTAAAAGCTAAGCTTAAAACCGAAATAAAAAAAGAAATGTAAATCAGATTCGAGAGTTTTCCTAGAGACAGTCGAAATAACTTCTATTTATGAAACTTATTTTGTTTAAATTTTCCTGTCAATTTGAAGTAACCGCTAAAATACAGTAGTTTAATACACTTTATGGGACAATTTGTGAGTTGAGAATTAAACTTTAGAATTAACATATTTTTTCGGGTCCGTAACGATGGGTAGGTACCTACTTCGAGAGTCACATGGTCGATTAACGTAAAGTCGACTGAACGTTTGATCGAATAGAATATATTGTGAAACAACGTTTTATCTTCAAACGCTACTTCGACTGAACGATTCATCGAATATTTATCAATCGATAGACTGATCTTTCGAATAAGTTTAAGTTGTTATGCAAAATTACTTTTAGTATATGCGAAACCTGAACAGAGTTTGTTCAGAATCAGTAGCTGAATCGATTCCAAGAATTTTTACACCATGCCATATTTTTTCCCAAACAGGTACTTATTTAAAAAAATCAAATAATTAAAAAAAGAAACACGACTGCTATGTCAAAAAATTTAACTAAAAATAAAAAATTAGATGTTTCTTAATTTATAGAAAAGTGAATAAAGTAGTCACTCGTTGATTAAACACGGAATCTCGGAAACTACTTGATCTACAAAACTGTAATTTTCATCGCAGTCGGGGGACTACTCTAAAATACTATCTAATAGTATAAAAAGTCCCCAATCTGCTCCGACTTTCGGTATCTCGGGTCGTTTATCAAAGCAGATGGCGAGGTATACCGAGACGTAACACATCGGATCACTCATGTAATGTCTAACTCTTTTGGCTTTTCTCATCACGATCTTTGTACTTGGCTCATCTTTGTTTTTGATATTATTAGTTGGGGTTTCATAATAATAAGGCAAATAAAAACAAAATATTTATATTTTTGAAATCCTCTCGTCAAATCCTAGACGATAATCACATGCATAAACAGAATAAAAAATTTAAAAAAATGGGTGGGTTTTTCATTTATTTATCTTACCCACCACATTGCATTTCCATATTTTTCATGCCACTGTTACTCGGGACGATGCAAGGATTCTAATGATAGAAGAATTCTTCATTTAGAAGTTACGGTGGAATAAAGAAACTCACGTACATACATCATTTCAGCTAAAAGACGTCCACTGTTGGACATAGGCCTCCCCTAAGCGTCGCCACAATGGCCGGTCCTGTGCGTCTCGCATCCATCGGACTCCAGCGACCCTGACCAGGTCATCGGTCCACCTTGTGGAAGGCCTTCCAACGCTGCGTCTTCCGGTACGCGGCCACCACTCAAGAACCTTTCGGCCCCAACGGCCATCCGTTCTGCGTGCAATGTGCCCAGCCCATTGCCACTTAAGTTTGGCAATTCTACGTGCTATGTCGGTAACCCTGGTTCTCTTGCGGATATCTTAATTTATGATTTGATCACGCAAGGCAACTCCGAGCATTGCCCTTTGGGTGACTTTGAGTCTTCTTATGAGGCCCATTGTAAGCGACCACGTTTCAGAGCCATATGTCATCACTGGCACTGGTCATAGACTTTCGTCTTGAGACACTGTGGTATGTTGGACGAGAAGACATCGCGCAGCCTTCCGAACGCCGCCCAGCCGAGTCGGATTCGGCAATTGACCTCTTTCTCGAAGTTAGACCTACCCAACTGGACACGTACATACATGAACCCTGAAAACATGACAGTCCTTTTTTGGGGCAGTCATGTAAAAAAATATTATATAAGGTAATTAGATTTAGGATCTTTTATTTTAGTTTAATTTTAATTATTAAACTATTATCACAACTAAAACTCATTCGAAAGAGCAGTCTATCGATTAATAAATATTCGATAAATCGTTTAATCGAAGTACCGTTAAAAGGTTAAAGGCGATAAAAGGTTGTTTCGCCAATATATTGTATTCGATCAAACGTTCAGTCGACTTTCCGTTAATCGACCATGTGACTCTCGAAGTATTGTTACGGACCCTATTTTTTCATACTTATCACGTGTACATAATACACAGCGTTCGTACAATAGATAACTTCAAAGAAATAGCTGAAATTGTATCTCCAAATATTGATTACAGGTGGCGTTGCTACAGAGAATTTTCCGCAGCAACGCCACATTCATTTACTTTTTTCTTTTAAATTAAAAGTCGTAAATTCTCAAACAATGCATGTACGTCATGTACGTTGGCCGTACATAGAAATGGGTTATATCATAATAAAAAAAATATAAGGTTGCGTTGCTACAGAGCACAACACGTTTTTTTTTTTTAAATTAAATTTTAGAGCTAGATTCAGTTGTAACAAATCAATAATTTCATTACTTTTCATGTTTAATTAATTTCAAAATATAAGTTCTTAGTACTCAAATAATAATCACAATCAGTTATCATGACTACTAGATTACAGCAATCAAATTAACAAGTAGGTACTTCGTGTAGTTTGATTACTTGTAGTTAAGTTACATATAATCATAACTACATGTATTTAACTACTTTCAATAGTAATTTGTAATCTGATTACAAAATAGTAGTTAACTGCGTCCAACACTGACCGCCGTAGCAAATGATTCAACTTATTTGCCACGTGAATACCCCGCACTTTTAAAAGATGTAATCTTATTAATTGTGACCCATAAAGATTTCTTAGGCACAACTCTAAATTAGGGAAAAATATTTAATAGTCTGAATCCAGATTAGTAAGACTTCATGAATCATGTTTAGGCAATGATACTCTGATAAAAAGGCAATGATATTTAATATAATATCACTTTTTCTAGAGATCATCTATCATTGTTTAAAAGAGAAATCCTGATCTAGAATAACATTATGAGTAAAATGAGAGGCCTACCTCTCATTTTACAAGCACTAGGAAATTGTGGGACAAATAGTGTAAACTTTTTATTTTTCCTGTTTTTCCAAGTCTCCCCTGGATTTCATTGACTTTCCAGAAAGAATTTAATGTAAATACCTAATCATTCAATATGATGAATTGAGAGGGTCGTCATACATGATCCGATTCCGTAAATAAATAGGTATTATGGCCGCCAAACATATTTCGTTAACATAAATCGAGATAATTACCTATAGACTGACCCCGTAAGATTGTGGTGGGTACCTACTCGAGAGTTCATGATATTATAATGACAACTACCAACATCTTTTCTTATGATTTATTTAGTTAATGTGTTTATTACATAATTATTGTTTTAAGTATCAAAAAACTAGTTTTGGTTAGGTACAATCGGCGACGTAAGTCTGTTATTGTTACAGATTGTATCTAACTACAGTAACGTACAATTCTTCTCTGTCAGTCCACGGACCTTTTTATCTGTTAGCATTTAATAAGCGGTTAGTCTAAATTGTGATATTTTATTCGAAAGAGATGTATTTAATATACCACGAATGGGAAGATACCTTGGTTAAAAATACACAAATCCTCCAATATGCAGGTCCACCCCCACAAAGATCCGTAGCGAATATGATACTGTACAGTACGTAACAAATAAGTTGAACTATAATGGCCGTCGTTGCTATGGTATAGGTATACACGTACGCCCGCTGTACCGCACTTCGATTGAGACCCAAAAATTTGTTACTACGTATTGAAGGTTGATCACAATTTTGATTCAACTTGTATGCCGCGTATTGTAACTAACTTATTATAGACAAGTACATAAAAAGTATCATTTCATTTGAATTATTTGCTGAGTTGCTATTTTGATTAATCCATTGAAGTCTTCGTGCAAATGAGACCTCCAAAATTTGCATCTGCCCCACACAATGGCAGGATAATTTGGTGAAGAGATTCCTTGAAATATTCTTGCTATACTTCTTCCAGAAAAATTACAATCTTTGTATATACATATTATGGATCGAACATCTGATATAACTCTCTCCACATCCAAAGGTCTTTCTTCTAAATTCATATTAGCTGGTAAATGATCTCTTTCGAAATAGTTTTGTATAGTACTTTTTAACTCATTGGAAACTTTGAAGAGATTATCTTTGGATAACTGTACGTTTTCCAATGAATAATTTCCAATATTGTGGAAAGCTATATTACATTCTTCTAACTGGTATAACCGCGCTTTTTCTTGAGAAATTACAGAATTATGTAAATCATCCAAAATAGTATCAAGTTCAGTTGGACTAAGATCTCCTCTAGCTCTGATTCTAAAACCAAGAGTATTAAACTCTACTTTCAAATGAGATCTTTGTGATGTCCCTGATTCAGTATTCCACTCTAAATTTTTTAACTGGTACTTTGTAACACCACTTTCCCAGCCAATAGCTGCTGCTACCTCAATGACATTAAATTCTAGAACACTACTAGTCATAATCCCAGGGTTTCTCTTATTCTCTAGTAAAAGTGCCATTGCCAGTGGTCGACATGTCTTTGCTGCATCATGTATTTTTTTCGGTCCTCCATAAGAAGAAATTTTACAATTTATATAAGCATTATTTAGAAATTTTATGTACTGTTTAGGATGAAGTTCAACATAACATAACAGAGTAGCAATATTTTCAGAAGGCAAATCTAATTCTTCTACTGTTGCATCTGTAGGGATTCCTACTTCATGACCTGTACAATGCTTGTGGGATGAGACTTTATCAGATTTAGCACATTCACAAGGAATAAACATTTTCGAGAGTAATTTTCTTATAATAGGTCTATCAATAGAGTTCGCATGTATATGCTTTAAAAGTTCATTTTTATCACTACTACCTGTACTTAATATTACATGGCAGTATGCAAGTTTTCCATCTCTACCAGCTCTTCCAACTTCTTGCACATAAGATTCAAAACTGCTGGGCATGTTAAAATGTATAATACATCTAATATCAGATTTGTTTATGCCCATACCAAAAGCAACAGTTGCTACAATTATTCTAAGTGTGCCATCCATGAAATGTTTTTGTATTTTTTTTCTCTGGGCAGCAGACATGCCAGCATGATAAGCTTCTGCAATGTAAGACATTCTTTTTCTTTTATTTGTTTTGGTCTCCATATTGACTTTGCCAGTTTCTTGTAGACAAGATCTTAACACAGCTGCAACTCTTTCACACTCATCTCTCCTTATACAATATACTATTATAGCATTAAATTGTATTATTTCTTCTGATAACAAGTATGACACCAGTGCTTTATCTTTATCTTTTTCAATAGAAACTGACAGACAAAGGTTATCGGGCAGGGCTGGATTCCTAATTACTCCATTAGCCCCATCAGCAATATTAAGATGACTGATTATACTTTTTATTGTTGTCTGACTTGCAGTTGCAGTCAATCCAAGAATACAATTTACTTTCAATTTTTCTCTTAGTACTCTGCAAATCATAAGATAACTTGGCCTGAAATTGTGACTCCATTGTGATACACAATGTGCCTCATCTATACAAGCAAAAGCGATTGGAGGGAGTGCTTTAAACAGGCCTGATATTCCATTTGATGAATCACCTGCTATTAAGGCTTCAGGAGATATTAGAAGAATATTTAACAAACCATCCTTCAAACATTGCAAGATTTTACCTCTCTGTGTTTGAGATTGATTTGTATGGTAGCAACCTGCTTTTATGAATTCTGGTACATTCAACACTTGATCCTCCATCAGAGAAACTAATGGAGAAATAACTAATGTTATACATTTATAATGTTGACTGTAGAGATAAGCAGGAAGTTGATAACAAAGTGATTTTCCACCTCCTGTAGACAAAATGAGTAAAGTAGACTTTCCATACAAAATTCGCTTTATGGCATTTTCTTGTCCAGGGCGAAATGATTGATGTCCAAATTTAGCAAGAGCTTGCTTTAAGTCAACTGAAATATTTTCTTCATTAGTATTGTATAGAGGTTTAATTCCACTTCCATTGTCATCTGTAGATTCGGCTAACATTTTCATAAAAGATTCTGGAATTTGACTAGGTTCAAAAGTCGATGCTAATATAGATTCATGTAATTGATCATTTATTGATTGATTGCTGCTAGAAGGTTCAGATGCATACTTTTGCATATCTTCCAAAGTAGGAATATCATTTTCATTGTAACTATCTAATGGTAGAAGTGTTTCTCCTTTATGTGATCTACAGTACCTTGCCATGTGCCCCGTTTCACCACACTTAAAACATGCTATTTTACCAGACTCGGGAAATTCCATGCCACCATGAAGACTCTTCTTACTTTTCCATAGCTGTTTTTTATACTTGCTATAGTTCATACTTTTCTTTCCTCGTACAAACACTTTTTTCTCAATATTAATTTTAACAAAGTTCTCATTTAATGTTCCTGACTTAATCCTACTTTCCAAACCATTGCTTTCTTTGGAGTCATCACGTTGGTCACATTTATCAAAAGAGTTAACTGTCTTAAGTACATTAGATATTTGGAAGTGACGGGGTTGAATATCCTTTTCTAAACCATAAGGAATATATTCTTGAATATCTAGAGGTAGATTTTCTAAACTGCTGGAATTATTTTTGTTATTTTTATGTTGAATCTTAGTAGTTGGCTTAATCTTAGATATTTGTGCTTTTGTTAATTTTGGTTGACAAGGTTGTTCATGCAGAATATCTTCAACAGTAACATTTTCTAGTTTCCGTTTCTTAAGAGCAGGTTTCAATTTACAACTCATATTTTCATCTTCTGACTCACTATTTTCTACATAATCACAGGGCTTTTCTTTGATTTCCAAAACTTTAATGTTTCCTAATCCAAATTTTTCAGGCTCTTTTGAATGTTCTGTTCCTTCTGCTACAATACCAGTAGCTCTATCAAGCCATGCATCATTTAATTGTCTTATCAGTGGTTTTCCTGTCAAGCTTGATGTTCTAGGTACATAACTCATCATTGCAATATTTTTACTGATATCAAGATTTTCAGGATTATTAAATGAAGTTACTAACTCAGGATTCATATGTAATTCACTATTATTTTGCACATTATTATGTTCTTGGCTGTTATTTATTAATTGTTCATTACTAAAGGATTTGTTTTCACATGCAGGCTGGGTTCTAGGCAATGAAAGCTTTCTTGGGTTTCTCAGAGAGAACTTACGATTTTGGAAAAGTTTCTTAGAGAGGTTTTCAGTGAATGGAGTAAAAGTATTACTATTTTGTTGGAGATTTGAAGTTAATAATAACTTCTCTAACTCTTGGCCACTTGGTAGTGCGGGGATTTCCAGCTGCGGACTTGTAGACTCAGTGGTGGTGTGTTCCAGCTGATTTGTAGGTTCTGGCGACATAATGGGCTCATCCTCAATATCACAAATTGACAAAGAGCTCTCAAGAGCATTGCTCTTAAGTTGGAAGTATTTCTTGTAGGCATATTTTATTTTCGCCGGTGCTTCCTTGATATCGAATTTCGAAGGTGTTCGATTATACTTTAACTTAAAGTCTTTTTCCCAACTTTTAACTACAAGCTTACATTTCAAATAAGCTTTGTCTTTCTTTATTGTATCAATAATATCCATTATCACAATCAGTTATGTCACTGGTTTCACTAAATTAGTAGTAGTATGAGTAGTTATTTCTTTTGTAAGCTTTTAGTTTCAGTAACGTAAATATTAAGGATTTCAGGAATAAATACGGCTCCTATGTTTTGGCGCCTGAATCACATTTGACATTTTGACCAAAGATCATACAATATGACAAATCAAACTTCAGTCACTGACATGACAGTGTCATAGTGATTTTTTTATAACGCTTGAGTACTAAGTCCGTTAAGCATGTCCATTTAAGAAAAAAGCAACTTTGTGGATGTAACACGTTCTAATGTTTTTGTAGTATGGCAGGCAGGCATGTTTCAGCTTTTTTCTTAAGTATGCATTGTAGTAATTAAGCTGGAAACAAATTATAGGACGCGGCAGACAGCCACGACTGATAAGTGTGCGCAGTATGTTGGGACGTGGCTTACGGATGCGCTCCAACGTCCATTTCACAAAGAACTGTAGATGATGTTGAGTAGTGAAAGTGAGAACGATTTTCTCAAATTAGCGGCGGCTGCTTTATGTTATCCACAGGACAGTAATTTCCTGCTGCGAACACACTCGATAATTCGTTCGTCCATTTTTCGTACAGGTACTCACGTGCGAACTCTTGTGTAGTCCGTACATATCGTCCGTGGACGTTTTCGGCAGACAAAAACATCCAGCCCGACAGATTTTTTCGAACGCTCAAGGTGAGCCCAAGGATACGTCTACGACTTACTTCTTACAGTTTGCACAGCTCAGTTTACATCCATTATCTAGACACCCAAAGAGAATATAAGCACTACGTTTATACTAGATACCTATAAGTCGTCTGTCAGCCACGTCCTATGATTTAAGCTTAACAAGCCTACTGGGGCCAAGGGTTAAGTGAAAATGAACCCTGGAACGCTGGATCGAAAGCAATGAATGGAACAGGGTGGGTTTTTAGTAAGTAAGAGTTTGACACTATCTCCCGCGCCACCCCAGGAGCGAGATTTGACATTTGATGATTTTACCTACCGTAAAAAAAAACACGACAGTAAAATTCTCAGCTCTATTTCACTGAGATGGCGCCTGTTTCAATGATTCCATACATTGTGCAGTTGTGAAGACTTGAGATACTAAATTATACCCGTTTTACATCATAATATCCACTACGAATCAATTTGTGAAAAATTAACAGCTTCACTCGAAAAAAATCTTGTCAAAAACTCTCCAGCGAGTGAAATTGGAGCTCAGTGAAACTACCGACAGTAATTTAACAGCAGTTAAGCTGTTTGATCCGACCAATTTTTCTTTGTGGAAATTTGGTGGACATTGATACAGACTTGACAATAGGCTTTATTCATGAAATTATTTATTTAAAAATTTTTATTTTTGTTATGGCATATCCAGCCAAAGCCATAATATATATCACATCCAGTGGAATCAATGATGTTGCCTTGGCAACGAAAACTGTCTAAAAAGTAAAATAAAACCCGACCACGACAAAAAAAGGACGCTAAAAAAATATGAAACAAGATTTTCAGGATGCTGAAATAAACAAGGTTACTCGAGAAACAAAAAGTACACAAAAAAAGCCGTAGTCACACGTTATATATCTAGTTACCAAGCGTATTTAAAATCAACCCTTTCAAATGATATCAAACACGGTTTATTTAAACCAATTTTTTTTAACACATTACTTTTTGTCCGCTAGAGGGCGTCACTTTAAATTTTGACATCATTTTGGAAATGTACAAGTGAAGCCCATGATACTAAACACGACGTATTTAACTTTTTTTTAACACAATACGTTTTGTCCACTAGAGGGCGCCACATTGAATTTCGATGATATTTTTTTGATAAGTAAAAGTGAAGCCCTTTCAAATGGTATGAATCACGGTGTATTTACCTTAACATTTTTTTAATACATGATTTTTTGTCCGCGAGAGCGTCACTTTAAATTTGAATAATATTTTGGAAATGTACAAAGTAAGCCTTTTCTAATAATACCAAACACGGTATATTTATCTCATTTTTATTTTTTAACCCATTACTTTTTGTCGGGTAGAGGGCGCCACATAGAGTTCTGTGACATTTTACGCAGCCTATGTTGAGCGGACAACTAAGACGGTTCTAACGATACCTTATAAGTCGAGTTCTGATAAGTAGATTAGGAGCTATGAGGGAACAGATGAACAAACTCACATACATACTTACTGCATACATAGCCGGTCAAAATCATAACCCTCCTTTGGCTTTCCCGTAGTCGGGTAAAAAATAACTACATAAAAAATCATACGAATACGATCTTATTATTTTATTTTAATAATTTTATGTAGAATTTAGCTCAAGAAACTAATTAAACCATATAAATTCCTACCTTTACTTATGACATAACACAACTATAGAAATTAAAAGTTTAGATGCACCATAATCCTGGCGATAAGTCCACTCTTTGAGGTGTACCTAATGTAGTAAGAGGCGTCACAGCGTCCTCCCCTTCCGCATGAAGCAGGTCCTCACCAGAAATAGTAAGTTTGGGAGGAAATAACGGTAGGACGGGTTCATATATTGGCATGACGATGAAGTAGGTACCGTGCGGGCAGTCACGCCCCGCGCCCTTTTTGCCACATAATAATACAATCGACACGACTACATGCACACTGTTAAAGTTGAACTAGCGACACTACTGCGCAGACAATATTCCGGTTTCCGCAGCCCCGGATTTTGAATTTTTTCGAGACGGGGCAAAAGTGTTCGTGCGGTGCGCGCCAATCAAGCGTTGCTCGTGCGTCTGTATTGGCGTAGTGTCGTACTAGGCTCTTTACTTTTTCATTTTTAACGGTGTTTCGAAATGCAAGCGGATGTGCAAATTATTTCGCAGATTTTTGATAGGACACAGATTTGGAATAGCGAAGATTTATCTGTACTTATCCTGCTATAGTCATAGAATTGATCGGGATAATTATTGTTTCTGTTTTTCATAACTCCGATGAAAATTGCCTTTTCTTTTCCTGGCCAGGTTATAAGGATTAACATTTTTTCTCCACATCATTACGAAGAAATTCGTATCATAAAGATGTCGCGTCGCCGCTGTCCAGACATTTCATTCGCGAACAACAAATCTCTCGTAAAGTTCTGCTGCCCCCTGACTTCACGTCTGTGATGTGAAGATATGCGCCCCGCGAAAAAATGTATCTACTGAAAGTACTGGACAACTCATGTTGTGTAATATTTCGTCTGTCAAGTTTGAATTTGCCGCCCGGGGCATGGACACCGACTCTCCCTCCCAATCGTAGCGATGATAGATCGACTGGAGCAGTGGTTCCCAAACTATGGGTCGCGAGCGTTTATAAGGTGGGTCCTGTACGGTTGGGTGTGCACTGACGATGACAGGCGGCAATCGCGCAGAAGCATGAAGCTATGAAAGTCCATCTTCCCTTCGTACTTACCTCAAACATAAACTATGATTTAACTATGTGAGGCGGGATTTTCGGTTATGATTACTAAACACTGAAATATATTGGACGTATTTTAGTATGTCTTATTGCTATTAAAAGTACCCCACTCTAAAATTTTAGTTAATGCAAATAAAAAAATAATTTCTTTAATATCTCACATACAGCTTGTTTTATTTAATTTCAACATCGACCCGTCCTTGTTGAAAGACCCTTTAGATATATTCTGTGAACCGCATTAAGATTTTTCACACAAAAATAGAAAAAAATACAATTAATTTTGGGGGTTACCCATACTTAGAACTGAAACTCAATTTTGTTTTTCATCAGACCCATATGTGTGAGGAATCTATGGATAGGTCTTCAAAAATAATATTGTGGTTTCTAATATCAGTTTTTTCTAAACTGAATAATTTGCGCGAGAGTCACTTCTAAAGTGGTAAAATGTTTGCCCCCCCCCCCCCCCTGTAACTTCTAAAATAAGAGAATGATAAAACTAAAAAAATATATATGATGTACATTACCATGCAAACTTAAAAGGAAAATTGGTTTGAACGAGATCTAGTAGGCATTTTTTTTTTTAATACGTCATAAATCGCAAACCGCAATTTACTAAGTTTGTACGGCATGGAACCCTCAGTGCGCGAGTCTGACTCGCACTTGCCCGGTTTTTTATTAATTGTTACTAAGTATTTGGAGATAAAATAATATAAGTAAGAACAAGATTATAAATAGTAGGGTAGGCAAAGAACTCGTGACTATAAGGACCAACCGCCACTGAATGGGTTTGGAATCAGTGACGGATTAACCCTTAATCAAATTAAGCAATTGCCTAGGGCATCACGTCTAGGGGAGCACCAGAAGAAGCACAAAAAAACCGTCCTTAGGGCATGACGTTTCACGTCTCACTCTCACGTAACCAAAAACCACACCAAAAAAACTTTTACAGAACAATTCAAAATGAAAAAGAGATGCGAAAAAGAGGAGAGCTAAGATATGAAAGTGTGAGCGTATTCCAAGCGGAAAAGTGTCGAATGTCTTAATTTCAGTTTAGCAGATAAACAGCAGTCAAATTGGTACAAAGAAACAGCAGACAAATTTTCATTCTTGAATAAAATACCCGATGCCGATAAAATTATGTGTCCCGATCAAACTGCAGAATACAGTCAGCACAGTACAAATCTAGTAAACTGATATCCAGAAGACCTTAACATCGAATTAATAACAGAAATTATTAAAACTTTTTACAAAAAAAATACAGCCGACTAAGCACTAAGACGAGATTTGCACTAAGTGTGCAAATGGGAAGAGCATCGCCGTGTCCTCGTGGGGGCGATCGGCGGCGATCTCTCGCGCCGGGGCTTGGTTCAAGCCATGCTCCGGAGCGAGGAGGAGTGGCAGGCGGTCGCCTCCTTTTGCGAAGCAGTAATGCTAGTAAAGGAGGAGGCCGACCGCGTTAGGCAAAGGCGCACACGCCGCCGCCGCCGCCGGGATTCCGATCCCGATTTCCGGCCACCGTAGGCGCGGGCTCGCGGACGGTGGGCAATGGGTAGCTCGCTGTCCGTCAGTCCGGTAACAGACCGGTCCGAGCTCAGGTCGTCTACGGCGCGCACTGCTCCCGCGCGCCTCAAGGAGTTGTCAGCAAACTGTAGGGGTCCAGCAGGACCGAAGCCTACTGGGGCCAAAGGTTATGTGAGAATGTCACCACGGGCCCCGGGACAAAGGCAATGAATGGAAGGGTAGGTTTTTAGTCAGTAAAAGTCTGACACTATTTCCCGCCCCACCCAAGGGCGGAATTTGTCATTGGATGATTTTACCTACTTCAAAAAAAAAAAAAACTAAGTGTGCAAAATAACTTTAATTTCGGAAGTCGAGGTTTCTATAATAGTTTGGTCTCTTCGTTATATAACACTGACTTCCGAAATTAAAGTTATTTTGCACAATTTGTGTTTTTAGGGTTCCGTAGTGAACTAGGAACCCGCATAGTTTCGCCATGTCTGTCTGTCTGTCCGTCCGTCCGTCAATCTCGGTGACCGTTAGCACAAGAAAGCTGAAATTTGGTACCTATATGTATATCAATCACGCCGTCAAAGTGGTAAAAATGTTTTATTAGGGTACCCCCCCACACATAAAGTGGGCAGTGTTTTTTTTTTTCATTTCAACCCTAAAGTTTGATATACTGTTGGATAGGTATTTATAAATGAATAGGGGTCTAGTAAAATCATTTTTTGATAATGTTAATATTTTCGAAAATAATCACTCCAAAAGTAAAAAAACTGTGTGTGTGTGTCCCTCTAACTTTTGAACCATTAAGCGTAATTTAGACGGTACGAGTTTCTCGAACGTTTTGTTCGAGAAAATCGTACGCAATAATCGTAAGCAATAATCGCCATGACATTATCGTATCAAAGTGTTTAGACACAGGTAAGAAATAAATTCGAGTCGAGAAACTCGAACCGTCTAGGTATGAATGTTTAGACGGAGATGCTTTTTAGTTCTTACGATTATCGTACGTTCGAGACGAGAAACTCGCACCACCTGGGTATGTGTTTAGACGATGACATTTTTTCTATGCTCTTACGATTCTCGTATGTTCGAGGCGAGAAACTCGTACCGTCTAAATTGCGCTTAAGTTTAGAAAATATGGAAAAAATCTCAAAATGGAACTTTATAAAAAAATAATTAGGAAAATTATTTTGAACTTGATGGGTTGACTAGTTTTCGAAAAGTTGTACAAAATAATTTCTGAACTAAGTTTTTAATTTAACCGTACATGCAAGAACTTTTTTTTAACTTTCGTACTTTAAGGGTTTACATTGTGAGATATTGGGTTAATTAAATTACATTGTGGGTAGAATTTAACTGCTTAGGGATATTGTTCATATTAATTTGTATGTACACAGGTACTTGAACCGTGCAACTACTAGCTAACTACTATTTGAAGTAGGCAAGTTTGTTAAAATACATAGTGTATTAGTTTTAACAAATTATTGTCCGGTATTTAACTCTTAAGTGGGGACACTTATTGTGACGTACTGGAATCCACGGAACCCTACACTGAGCGTGGCCTGACACGCTCTTTGCCGGTTTTTTACATTGAAGTTGGTTGTATTTTTTTTATTTCACAGTTTTTAGTTGTAGTACCCCTCAGCCAAACATAACACCTTTCGCCATTCGGTTGTTCCATCATCAAAGCATCATGACAATTCTAATAATAACAAACACGGCTAGGATAGGCTGATTTATTACCAGAGGTCGGAGTAGGTAGATTGATTTAAGGTCGTTGACGTCAAACGTAGAGGATAATATGGATATGCCTCCAAAATACCGGAACTTCATATTTATTGTGATATTTGTTCCGGTATTTTGAAATTAGCACGAATTTGTGTTTAAGGTGAAAAACGTATTAATAATATCAATCTACGCTGCCAGTGTTAGCTAATGGTGAAAGAAATCAGTATTTTATTTTATATAAAAATACCTTGGAATAGTTACACCGTATTTTGTCCCTTACTGTTGAATTAGAAATGACGCTTGACAGTATGACGCTTTATTTTATTTTAGTCCATAATTCCAATCCCGGAATTTTTTCCGGTACTTCCCGCACATTATGGATAAAATGGCATGTCCACATTATAATATCTTGACGCAAGTATATAAAATCAATCTACCTACTCCGACCTCTGTTTATTACAGAATTCCGGTTCTTACCTATCTTCTGGCTTCATCATCAGATCAGTTCTATGTATCCCCTACCCCTCTTCCTTCAGTCAGTCACCGACTACATGTTTAAACAAAGCAATTATACTTATGACAACAGTTCTGCTATGGTTTTTGAAGAGTTTTGTTCTTTATCTTCGAAGTCCATCATCAGATCAAAACAATATTTCTATGGGACCAACTCGGGAGCGGGAATCTTTCAATCAACACAAAAAATTTCAAAATCGGTCTACAATTGACAAAATATCGGTGAACGTACATAAAAAATACATACAGCAGATCATAGAACCTCCTCCTTTTCGAAGTCGGTTAAAAATGGCGTTATTTTATTAGTTATAATTAAAGTAAAAATACAATTGAGTATTTTGAGAATATTTCAAGCGCCTACCTGTTGCCATTATTGATATAGAGCGAAAAAAGCATATCGGTCGAATTGAGAAACCGGCTTTTATGAAGTCGGTTAAATTGGGCATAAAATTCGCGATTGTTGTATGGGACTCGAGCCCCCTTAAATATTTATTTTATTTTGTTTTTAGTATTTGTTGTTATAGTAGCAAGAGAAATACATAATTTGTGAAAATTTTAACTGTCTAACTATCGCTGTTCTTGAGATACAACCACGTGACAAACCGACGGACAGACTGCGAAGTATTAGTAATAGGGTTCCGTACCCATTGTGTACGGAACCCTAAAAACTAATGTTTTTAGGCGGTAAAGGTTTAAAGACCGATTCTAGTTGACATACGGATAGGGGGGCCCACAGGCGTGGATTGCTTAAGGCATCAAGTAGTCTTAATCCGTCACTAGGCTTGATCCTCGTCACGGCGCGTATTGTTTTATGCGGTAGCGTAGCTAGGCGTGGGCGAAGCGGCCTCTCGCCCACGGGCTCGCACGCGAGATGCAGATACCCACCTTATGACTGGAAAAAATTTGGTACGTTCAAGTGCCACTATAGTACATGAATCGTTAGAATTTGGTGTATTTTGAGGCTAAAATTTGACTAACATCAATAAAGTGGAATGTCGGATTTTAGCAAATAATATTTACTTGACTTATCGGTGAATTTGATAAAAACACTATTTCAACATTCTCATATTGGCAAGTAGGTATATATTATTATAAAATTAATAGAATTTACAAAGGTGGTAACCAAGTTTTTGTTCTTGAATATATTAAAAAGTACTTAAGTACTGACATAATCACTTCTTGCGTTACTAATAACTATTCTGCTTCTTATTCTAATATCTTCATACAGACAGCGACACAAAACTGTTGTACTGAGCAATATTTCTCTTCAAGATGTCAGCGCATAAGCCCAGCACTCTTTCAAACCTGAAATTCAAATATAAAAAATCCGGCTGTAACTATATATCGACTTTAGTTATATTTTTTAGTATTTTTTTAAGTATTGTCACTTAAAAGCAGAAAAACATAACTTATTATATTTCAAAATATTAAAATTATGGGATAAAACGGAATCTAAAATCTTCTTATAATGAGGTGGTCACCCTTTCGGTGCGGGCACGCTCAGCGTACTCTGTTCATTTGTGTGTTTTTTTTTATTATTATTTCATGTTTGTAACCGTTGTGCTGTGTCTGTCTCGAATAAAAGTATTTCTATTCTATTCTATTCTAAGATTGTTGTTACAAAATTTTAAAATTATTTCGAATTTAGAAATCAAACTGTCCTGAACACATTATGCCTGCCTTTACTAACACAATGAAACCTAAATTAACGTCAAAAAGAATACCTACCAACTCTTTCATTCACGCATTTATTTTAGGTGCAAAAAACAATATTTGCGCAAAAAATTGTTGATAAAGAATATTTTCTGTTTTATATTCACCTGGCGCGGTCAAGCTTGACACATTTAAGAGCCCCATCAGCGCGAACGGTTGCTGCCCGTGGTCTGTCGAGCAACAATGCGATCTCTCCGAAGTAATCGGATGGCCCCAATCGTCCCACTTCTACCGCAGAACCTTCCCCCTGGCCACTTCTTTGTTGGAGCACGACTGCAGTTCCTACAAAAAATTATATTTTCAAAAAAATATAATGTAGCTTCGTAAAATGTTATCCACTGCCCATCTCCATTGTGGCATAAAGCTCTAATTTTAAAGCAAATCTCTCTATAATTTTTGTTACAGGGCTTTGGCAGTAATAGCACGCCACCGCTTTGTATTTAAATAAATATTGGACCAACCCGCGGTACATTTTCATACAACCGCTCTTACGCGATTATGATGTTACTACACATCTTTCTCCGGATATTTTGGATACACAGATATCTTGTGGATATTGTCTAGGCTTCTGTAGATATAAAAAAATAAATTTGTGTAAAACTAACCCTATAAAGACCATTGATAATCTGTTGTTTGACGTGAACTTTAGCCTTCCATAATGTACACATATATAAAAAATATAAAAAAGTACTTCTATAAAAGCCACATTTAATGGAGATTCTGAGTGACGATAATTTTTCTCAAAAACTTATAAAAGTTTTTTTTTTTTTAAAAGCACGTATTTTACAAGTTTTGTGAAATATACGTGTAAATCACGGAATTACTGAATGCCAACAGAGTTTTCAGGCGTTATTTCTCTTTTTTCGGGTTGCCTATTCGTCAAACAACGCATTGGATTGCGGTAGATGAAGCAACAAGCTTTTAAACTATGCTCGACGTTGACGACAGCAAGTCGGGAAGGCCCACCTTAAAACACAATATTGCACCTAACACTATTTGCGTCTGCAACACCGAAAGGTTAACAGGTAAAAAATGCCTAATAACACAGTGATTTTAGTGCCGCCAAAACTGTTACTGATTTTTAGTATAATAGATACCAGGATTACAGCCGCATACTTATTTTTTTAATGCTACGTGTAGTTTTGGACATACACGATATGAATCAAAAAAGCAAAATAAGCACATTTTAAACATTTAATTACATTATTTTACAGGTAGGAAGCTTTTCTTTAGTTTCTTTTTACAATGTACATTTTTATTATCCTCCCGTGTGGTACTTAAACAATAATCTGCTATCATATGCTCATCCTAGCGACCTTGGGACCCATATTCTATCGCTTTTTGAACCAAATGGAAGCGCTTTCCGTGTTTTTCGCTATAGATTCCAAAATTTTAATAGTACATTGTGATAAAAGTCTTAGTGAGTAATGTAGGTAGTTACCATCGAGGCGGTATTAAGACCCGAGCCATGGCGAGAGCCTTAAGAGAGCCAAGAACGGTAACCATACACAGTGGCGTAGCTAGGTCACCATGGGCCCTGGGGCAAAAACCAACTTGGGGCCCTTAAACGGTTTAGGCTTTATTAATATACTATAATTATATTATACATATTTTAAAAATGCAAAGCAACTTTACTTTTTTTTTAATCTAAGTTATAAGAACATTGATCATTCACATGCCCGATACACAACGATCAACGACAGACATCGTCGTCGTTAATATTATAGGCGACAGTATCTTTCACTGCTTAATTACCAAATCTTCTTGAGTAGGCTTTTCAACCAACTGCAGTGGTCACAATGTTATCTGATTCACTAAAACTATCAATATAATTTTTCACTTGTTCAATATGCGGTTTGTTAATCAGGCTTCGGGGGCCCCCCGAGCTTGTGGGCCCCGGGGCACTGCCCCGCCTAGCCCCTTAGTAGCTACTCCACTGACCATACATTACTCACGTGTATCATACGACGTTTTCCAATACACTTGTGAAGAAATATAATTTAGCTAACTATAACAGCAAAACTAGTAACATTTTTCATAAAATGTTACTAGAAACCGCGCGCATCTTAAAATGGCGGCCATAGACCACAAAGAAAAACAATTTTTAACTGAACGAGCGATTTATATATTAAATGTTTTGTTATTAAATGAATCGTTTTTACCAGTTAAAATGGCCGAAATTGCATGAAATAAGTAAGTAATACACTAATTTATACTACTGAACGAACGCAATAACCTAATTTGATTTTTTTTCGTATACAAAATTTGATTTGCGAACAAAGAGGTTGAACAAAAAGGTTATAGCTACATTACAGCACTAGTGCGTAATGGTAATACCTTTACGCATTCCCGAGATAAAGGGTCTTAACAGACAGACAACTTCCCTTAAAAGAAAGTTTTTTTTTTTTGTGACGGAACAATCAGTTTACTGTTTTCAGATTTATTCCTCTTCTTCTTCCTTTGCCCTTGTCCCATATTACTTGGGGTCGGCGCAACACGTTTTTTTTCTTCCACTCTATCCTGTCAGCCGTCACACTATCACTAACTTCCTTTTCTTTCATATCACTCCTCACACAATCCATCCATCTCTTCTTCGGCCTCCCTCTTCCTCTCCATCCATCTACTTGTAAACTCAGAACTCTTTTAGTAACATGTGTTTCATCCACAGAAATCTAAAAACAGAGAAGCGCCAAGGGGGCGTGTTTGCGTCCGCGGTGCTTGCCCAACAAGGGCATATACCGGCAAACAGCCGTTTGACGGCCGTCAGTTACATCGCGAACGTGATCGTAAATAAATTTAAAATACCGTGTTGTTCAGTAGTTTCATGCAAAAACTAAAGCGAAAAGAAAAGCCTGAGTCATTAAGGAATCTCAAACCATAAATAAGTACAATGTTAATAGTATATTTATCAATAAAATTAGGAAAAACACCAAATCTAATAATATCCTTTGCTTTTACTACGTTATTTTTGTTTTCAAATATCAAAGCGACTTTATTATTTATAGAGTAAATACATTGCTCTTTAACCATTACCTAACTTTGACGCTCAGTAACTGAACAAGCAATGTAAAAATAACATAACGATACTTTATCAGTGCGGTGTATTTCTTATTACGGCCGCAGTCAGTTGAGCCAAGTTAGGGTTGCGCCTGTACACATCCACCAATATAGACTATCGACCACAATATCGATTGGTTGGATATCCGAAGTGAAATAATGTATTATTATTTATTTTGGAGTAGTAGAGAAATACGTAAGCAACTTTCGTAAAGTAAGTTGGTAAAATAGTAGGTCAAAAGTCGGTGGACAAATGGGAATAAATAATAATTAGTGTTTTTATTTTTATGATAAAAATTTTACTGTTCTATTATAAATAAATTATTTTCTAGACATATTTATTTTTATTTAATTAGTTTTTGGAACCTAAAAAAATATCATTATAAAAATTAAAAAATCGATAACTTTTCTATTTAGTCAATAACTAGCGTAAATGTAAAATAAATTGCTTTTGCACAGCACTTCGATGTTTATGTGTGCGTAAGTTATATGGTGCATGAAAAATATACGCTGTATTTAGGAAGATAAGGTTTATAATTTACTGTGTAGTATGATCTGATTTATAATTTGCGGGTGTGTGCGGGACTGCGTAACAATAGCTGCATATGTAGTAGAGTCAGTGTCTGAATTTCTATCGACCACCACCATGTATCCTTATCTATTGTGCCTTTTCCTCTCGTCTCTCCCGAAATATCTTTCGCTGCATGCCTGATACACTCTGCCATCTCATTATATTCTATAAGACCTTGTTAATCCCAAATTTCAGGATTCTGGGTCAACGGGAAGTACCCTATAATTTTGATATCTTGAGAGTGTCGAAAACGTATTTTTTTTCGACATAACCGGCCATATCTTTTTTCTTTTAACTTAGAAGTTTGATTTTTTCACAGCTTCAAAAGGGACCGCAGATCTAAAAATATATGGTTTTAATTTCGACTCGTTACCTCCACGCCTCTTCGAGTTAAAGGGTCTTGATAGACAGACAGACAGCAAAGTGATCCTATAAGGGTTCCGTTTTTTCTTTTTGAGGTACGGAACCCAAAAAAAAAATTGAAGCTAAATTGCACATTCCATCCAATCCGTAGATCTCTATGGAGAAGAACGTGCAAGAAATTCCACGGTCACTCTTTTAAAATCATATTATGAATTACATTAATCTTGGTTACATATTTCTTGTCGCTTTTATTATGTAAGCACAATGTAGAAGAGTAATGATAAAAAAAAGTTATTAGAAATAGAAATTGAATTAAGCCACTGGCAGTTAAGAGATGACCAATCTCAACTGAAGGCGCCCTTTCACAAGCATGACGCATGCTTCAATCTCACTCTGCTCAACCATTTTGAAGGGAATAGAATGACCCAATAACACGTGCCACCATCAGCGAGACATTTAAGTGAAAATAACATACTCTCAACCATGCTCGTTTGTGTCCAAACAAGTTGTAACCTAGTAAAAATGCTCCATGGTACTTCACATACACAAAATTTGATAAAAGTGCTTCTACATTATACAATGCTAATGTTTTCAAATAAAAAATAAATAAATTAAATGGACTTAGGCTTCATTAAACAAATAAAATATATAAACTATTTCGAAAACTACAATATAAAAAGAGCAATAGAATCGCTTCCAATATTTATAAAACAAAAAACTAATTAGTAGGCAAATGTGGCAGTGGAGCAGGACCAGCATTTAGCTAAGCCTCTTTATCAAGGATATAACCTTCCACTTTATAATATGCTTGTCTACATAGTGTGCGTTTAATGCATGTTTTAATTTGGATTCATTCAATTGGATAATCTCAAGTGAAGATAATCAAAAGAGTTATGTAGGTATTTTAGCCAATCTGAATCGAGTTTGATTTAATGTATCCCTATTCCTAGTATTAAAATTGTGCTTGTCACTTGTTTTGATAGACGCACAATCGTATAACTGAGAGCATTATTATTATAATCTATATCTTATATATATAAAAGAAAAACGTGTTAGTTACACTGTTTATAACTCAAGAACGACTAAACCGAATTGACTAAGAGTTGGTGGGAAGTTAGCTTAGAACCAGGAGACGGACATAGGATATTTTTTATCCCATTAAATAATAAAAAAAAAATCAAAACCTGCTCATTTATTGGTATAGGGTAGAGTAGGGTTGAGTAGGGTAGAGTGCCGCGAAGCTGCGGGCAAAAACTAGTATATATATAAAAGAAAGTCGTGTTAGTTACATTATTTATAACTCAATAACGGCTGAACCGATTTGGCTGAAAATTGGTGGGAAGGTAGCTTAGAACCAGGAGAAGGACATAGGATTTTTTATCCCGTTAAATAAAAAAAATCTAAAACCTGCTCATTTATTGGTATAGGGTAGAGTAGGGTAGACTAGGGTAGAGCGGGAGCGAAGCCGCGGGCAAAAGCTAGTTATTACTATAAATAAGAACATTACCTTCCACTATTATGTAAAAGTCGTTGCCAGGTTCACCTTGTCTGACAATGATCTCGCCGTCAGTGAAAGATACAGGTTCTAAGGCATCTGCAACTGTCAGGCGTTCCCATTTCTCTAAACTTTCTGCAAACAAAAAATACAATATTGAAACCGAGCGTCTGTTTCTGTTATGTTTAATTAATTTGTTGAGGTAAATCATCATCAGAAAAACGGCATTTTATCGATATAAGTGTGCACAAGATTTCATCCATATGGTAAAAGATTCAAGGGACAACAACAACAAGGACTGGCGCAGGCGGTCGCCTCCTTCTGCGAAGCAGTAATGCTAGCAAGTGAGGAGGCCGACCGCATCAGGCAACGGCGATTACGCCGCCGCCGCCGCCGGGATTCAGATCCCAATTTCCGGCCTCTGTAGGCGCGGGCTCGCGGACGGCGGGCAATGGGTAGCTCGCTGTCCGTTCGTCCGGTAACAGACCGGTCCGAGCTCAAGTCGTTTACGGCGCGCACTGTTCCCGCGCGCCTCAAGGAGTTGTCAGCAAAATGTAGGGGCCCAGCAGGGCCGAAGCCTAATGGGGCCAAAGGTTATGTGGAAATGTTACCCGGGACCCTGGGACAAAGGCAATGAATGGAGCAGGGTAGGTTTTTAGTCAGTAAGAGTCTGAAACTATGTTCCGCCCCACCCAAGGGCGGGATTTGTCATTGGATGATTTTACCTACAAAAAAAAAAAAACAAGGACTGGCAGTTGCAACGAGTGGGTCCCTGGATGGTTTAAAAATCGGATTCAACCTAGTGACTGCAATCGCGTTCTCATTTTGTTTTTAGAGAAAGTCAACTTTCGAGCAGGACAACACCTGTCGGAACCAAAAGAGCGGGCTCTGAGCTAAAAGAGCCAGTTTTCAAAATAAATTATTATTATTATACAGCTTACCTAATATGGAAACGCGCGACAAGAATTCATCATACATGCGTCTCTTCCTAATCGTAGAACCCATTAATATACGACGGTAAGAATCACGATCCAAGCCCCACAGCTTTAGGGAGGTGCGCGCGCGCACGGTTGCTGCTCTCGGCGTGCCGTATATCAAAGCCAGTTCACCAAAACTGCCTCCTTCCCCTATGGTTGTAACTGGTTCCCCATTCACTAGAACCTATAGATCCATACAAACATTATTGTAGATATTTCTTTTAAATTATTTCCTAATTAATTGTTTTTTTTACAAAACTAAAACTCACTCACTTCGACTTCTCCAGAGTCAATTATGTAAAAGTTATCTCCTTCGTCTCCTTGTCTGATGACCGTCTCGCCAGGTAGACACTGGACTGGGAACATAGCATCGAACATATCCGCTCGTTCAGATTCATCCAAATGGGTAAACAGAACATTAGAAGCTATAGCACGCGATAGAGCACCCATAGTCTTGTAGTCTTTTGGCACCACCTAAAAATTTAAGTTCAACTTAATTCAGCGATTCATAATTTAATTTGTGTAAATTCTACCAGACGAACACAGTCAGATACCTATTAACACAATTGGACTCCTATCTGTCTGAATTCAAAACTACTACTACTGTGTGTTCTTTGTGTTGCATGAAGATTAAATAAATAAACTCAAACCGCCTTATTCCAAAACGCGATCTAAAATAGTTCCAGGACTATTACTAGGTTTAATCCCGATTAAACGCTAACTAAATATAGTTTTCGGGATTATTACTAAATTTATTAGCAATTAAAAACGATCTAAATGTATTTCCGGGACTATTATTAGGTTTAACGCCAATTAAAACTAGTAATAGTCCCGGAACTATTTTAGATCGCGTTTTGGAATAAGGCGGCAAGGATTTATTTCAAATGAACTATAGTTTACAGACACTTGAATTGTCAAGATTGGTCAGTCAGAAAAAAGGTGAAGCGTGAACACGTTTTTCCCGAACCCTAAAAAAAAAAAAAATATCTGAGTAAAGTTGAAAATGCACTGGCTAAAACCATATCTCTATAGTTTTTAAATACATTTTCTAATGCAGGTGGAACTTGCCTTCTTGACGTAGCTGGTAGCATCTTCTTCTGTAACCGGTTCAGCACTAATGCCGCCACGTCTGCGCGGAGGCTGTCCTCCTGGCACAGGCAGTGGAGAAAGTTCCCCATCAGCCTCACCTTCAGATGCAGCTGCTGCAGCTTGAGCAGCCTTTACTTCATCCTATAACAAAATTAGTATAGAATGACATGTGACATATTTTGCAGATGACTAGAGATTTAAAATTTTTTGTAGTCCACAATTCAGGGAAAAAAATATCTGATGGGCAATTTCTGTTTTTAATTAGCCAAAAATATAATACACCTTAAATTTGAATGATTTTAAAATTTACGGCCAATTTCGGCATAATCATAAACAATTAAAATATAACCAATTGTTTTATTACACGTCACTAGAATCACTAGTCCACCGTGGTGTGACGGCCAAAATAAAAGATTCCAGCTGTGTCATTAACAACAATGTTCTTCTGTTTTAATATTTTCTAATCCTATTTATACACCATTAAATTTTGACCGTTTTAATCCCGTGTAGGGTCGATCCGGGATATGAAACACTATCGATTTGTAAAGATAAAATTAAAAAATTAAGTATTTTTTTCTAAAACTCGAATTAGGATACGCATGTACTAAATTAATTTCTTTAAGTAAACATCAGCTGAGCGAGTTCAATGACCTGTAGGTAGTTGTCGGTCGTTTACTTAAAGAAATTTATTTCGTACATGCGGTTCTCAATTCGTCTGAATTTTTTTAAATTCCTTTTTTTTATCTTGTTCAGCTATATCTTCGTCAATTGTAAACCGATTTTGGCGATTCTTATTTTGTTTCAAAGAGTTTGTCTGCTAGGTGGTCCCAAGGGCGTCGCCAGCCGATGATCAAGGGGGGAGGCTATTGGAAGTATAGGGAATGGCAAAAGTATGTATTGCATTTAGAGCTTTTGAAGCTATAAAGCAAGTGAAGTGATTCAGTTTGTGGAATACCTACTAAAATGTCCGAGGGGACTGTAGTTACCACCAAAATTTTTACCATAATAGAGCTAAATTTAGCACTGAAAGTGCTTCCAGTTCCAGTGAAACCACCAAAACCAAAGTGGCCCTCTTGACGGCGCGTACTTGTTCAAATGTTCCTTTTCCGTTTCCAATCGAGTTGTTATAAACGACAAGTTTACAAGTGGTTAACAAATGTTACGAATGTGACAGATTAGACAAAAAATCAATCTCTATTCTCTAGGGGGGTCTACGGCCCTTTCCTGCCCCCCATTGGCGGCGCCCTTGGGTGGTCCCATTAAAATTGGTGAAAATCTGAGTGAGAACTTCGAAGGTAGACCATGGAATACTTCGATAAATTATAGCAAATCTTTTCCGGGATTGCTGCTATTGCATGTCGTTTATCGTTAACACTTTCGTAATAATAATAATATCAACAAGCCGGTACGCTCAATAGGAGCACCGTGGATGTGTGAAGCCAATTATGTTCAAATTACATGTTTTTGGGATTATTAATTCGCACATAACTTTTTGGTAAAAACCAATCACTCACTGCTACTTTTAGCTAGAGAATACCACGGCCAAAAACTGAAAAATAAAAAGCGTAAGCTTTTAGCTTAGTATGTTTTGATAGTCGGTTGCATTTTTATGAAAAGTTTCTTGGTTTTAGTAAATCATATGCTTACTTCATACAATAATAATATTATAATTATAAGATAATTTTTAAGTATCCATCTATGTCATGTCAAACCGAAGGTAAACAACAATGAAATAGTAAAATAGTAAGAAATTAAAATTATAAGGTAGCAAAAGACAAAAATAAATTAGGTACCTACCAATGGAAATATTTATGAAACAAAACGAACCAAATGTCTGTTATAATTTTTTAACGCTACAAACCTTAAGTTTAGCTGTAAATTTTTAGGATGTAGCTACCATATATTTGGCCTTTACAGTAACTTAATAAAATATATAAAAGCAGACATCACAGGTCCATTCATTTGTAGTATGCACACTTGCCTTCAAAAACTCGTCGGAGTTTGCCATATCCAACAAATAATAGCTAAATATATACAGTTAGTATATAAGAAATTTAAAAATAATCTTTCAAGTTCAATTTTATAACTTATTAACAATATTGGTACTCCGCTTATGTAATGTTAGCAACTGCTATACACATTAAGTACACTTTTTCACAAACAAATGACTAATGAGGAAAATATATATTATTGAAAGAGGTAGATTTGTCCTTAACATTTTATTTAAATTAAGTCATTTATTATGGTTACAAATTTCGATGAAATGTTACAAATGATACTTTTTGGTTAGTGAATACTTCAGTTTTGTTTTTTATACAAATGTGCAGAATCACCATACATATTAGGCATATCACAATCATGGCTGTAAGTTCTCTCTTTGAAGACATGGCCAGTTCGGGAGGTTCGTATTTCGGATTCAGATGGTAGAAACGTCTAGGTGTCACTATTGTGTGGATCGCCCAGAGGATGAGGTGAAGCATCCAGCGAAAGTCAGACTCGTTTGGGTGTAGGAACGCCTTGGTTCAGGTTATGGTTCGGAGCAAGAGAGAATGGAACGGACGGCGACTCCAGTGACTGGCCCATTGCTCGTCGGTGAGGACCAAGCCATAGACTGCGTTTCCACTATTTCGTAACGGTTAATGAGACGACTATCATCGTCTCCAGTTGTTCCCATTATAACAACTGTTTGTCGTGGCCACGATCGTAACCACGTCATATGTTTTACCGTCACGGTTTATTCTTGACTTGACTATTTTTTATCGTTTTCGGATCGGCTAGCACGACAGTCGTCATGCTAGCCGTTCCCACTATCATGACAATCTGTTGTGACCGCATGTGTGAACACCTCCATTTAAATGTATAAACCACGACGACAATTAAAACTATACTATTATTTGTCGTCACGACAAAGTGGGGCCGCGGCCTTAGTCGACAGCGCGTAGTGTTCCACGCCCACTTTAAAGAGATGTAAGCTAAACTGAAGGGGCCCAGTAGAGCCGATAGCTATTAGGGCTACAGGAACGTCCAAGAGAGTTACCGTGCCCCTAGAATGCTAAGAGCAAATGAAGAAACTTGGTGGTGGTAGAGGTTGATTTTAGTCAGTAAAAGTCTGACTCGATTTTATTTGTATCAAAAGGCAGACGCTATAAAGCACTAGTGATCCGGACTGACGTTGTCCTGCCCGAAAGCCGACCTTCCGTCAAAAAAAAATGTTAACCCGATTATAGCACCACCTATCTGATCGAAGAATTGTATGTTAAATTGTCCAGGGACGTACACAAAAATACACGTACAGAAGAGTTATAAAGATTAAAATATGTAGGATAAAAGATTCTAAACAAACCCCACAGTTAAACAGATCGATTGGAATAAAATACCTAATAAGTCTACCTCAAAAACTCTGTCAGTAGTTCCCAAAGCATGGGATGGGTCACATGAAAAATAGGTCGACAGTCGACAGATCGACCGCTGGCCCTAACGCCCAAAGGTCTGGCGACCACCGTCAGTGAGTGACAGCAATCGCGCAGAAGAGCGAAGCTATGAAAGTTTTTCTGCTCTTTAGCACTTCATATCTAGAGACAGGATTTAAGGCTACAATTAGTATTAACAGTAAATACCAAAAATAAATAGATTTTTGAAACGTCGTCTCATTGCAATTTAATGTAGGTAACATAAATTTGGAGTTGTTTCCTAAAATCTAAATTTTGGGCGGTTCATTGAGTCCAAATCTAAGATTAAGGTTAGCTAGGAAACTCGGCGTTCTTGCAAAAGTCCGGCGGTACTTCACACTGAGTCAGTTTCTAACGTTATACATAGCACAGGTTCGATAGTATGTCGAGTACTGCAACCGCATATGAACTGTGTGCCGTGTGCGAGATGTTTTTACGTTAACGCGAACGAAACGTTTACCACGTTTGGCTCTCTGATTGGCTAAGAGCTTCGAGTTGGCCAATCAGTGCGCCGAACGTCATAAACGTGTCGATCGCGTTTACGTAAAATAAACTCACACTAGGCACTCAGGTGCTGCAAAATGCCATGTAGCGGTTTAGACTTAGTGGAGATGCGTGAGTAGAGGTTAATTGGTTATCCAGATTTGGTTAAGATCAATATACATAGGCTGGAGCCTCTGTTCCTGTCTAGCTAAGCTTAAGCATTGGACTTAGCTGTGCCTATGCTTATGGTAGTTAGCCTTTCTGTATTATATAGGATTCATTTTGGAGTGTGCGCGGGACTTACATTACTTCATTCCGCCATCACCTTTCTAGCATCGAACAACCCGAAGTCCGGCGAGTGTCCACTCTCACTTGATATTGTACACGTTTAAAGCGCGTATTTACGAGTGTGTCATTCGAAACCCCCTCAAGGTCCTCAAGGGAGGCCAGCACCACCTTGTTGTTACTAACCATTTCACGGAGGGTACCTGGGTTCCCGAAGTACTTGCTCTGTATCCTGCTGTCTTTTCCTCCATGCAGGCTCAGCAGAATGAGCTATCTTTTACTCCTATGACAGAGAGGTGCTGTCTTTTATTTACTTCTATGACAGAGAGGTGCTGTAGTTGGAGTAGTCCTTAAGCAGTATCTGCGGGGCCACCACACCATGGCCTCGTAAGTAATTGTGGGTCGAATTATTGTGCTTCACAAGCAGAGCATGATTTTGGGGGACAGGCTCCTACCTAACATTTTCCTGCATTGCCAGAAGGTGATGCAATTGCCCAGTTTAGTTTATTGTCTAGATGAGTGCTCCAGTTAAACTTACTATCCAGGTTAATGCAGATACTTCAGTTTGTTTGACCACTGGTGTTCTGTATTCAAATGTTTAGGCAGGTTGAAGTAGCCTAGTGCTCATTTTTGTATGAACATTTAGATCATTTTTAAATTTAGTTCAGTTTTAGAGCAATTTACTGAATAGTTCACAGCACCATCATTCCACAATGCACAATACTTGTTGGATGAGGTTGCAGGTCATTCCAGTCATCTTCATAGGTACAAGGATGGTGAGTTTGCCACTTTCATTTTGTTGACACCTCTACATACTACACAAGATTATGCAAAATTCTTGTCTCTACAGTCCTGACTATTCGCCTTGTTGTTTATATAGTACTTCAAAGAATCGGAACAATTTGCCTGATGTGGATTTCCCAGTCTGGTTATAAAAGGCGAGTTGCAGTCCAGTCAAATATGGGAACTACTCAGAAATCAGAACTGTTTATTTCAAATAGACCGATTACAGGCACTTTTAAATTGTCAAAATATCGGTCAGTCAAAAAAAAAAGTGAAGCTAAATTGCATGTTCCAAAGCGTAGATCTCTATGGAGAAGAACATGCAAGAAACTTCATGGACACTCTTTGGAATGTGCAATTAGCATCATTTTTTTCTCCCAGACCGACTTCTTAACTTTTCAAAAGTGCCTGTAAATGGTTTATTTGAAATAAAATTCTTTTAATCTTTGAATCTACATAATTCTTGGTTACATATTTCATGTCGCTTCTATTATGTGAGCACAATGTAGATAAATAATGAAAGAAAATACTAATAGAAAAAATTTAAACAGAAATTGAAATAAATCACTGGCAGCTAAGAGATGACCACTACTGCACTAGTATTTGCAAACATTTATCAATTCATAATTTGTAAATTCACAAAATTTGTTAAAAACATAGTGTTTACCTCACCCTTACCAATGTTGACCAAAGAAACTCTTTTAGATCATCTGAGATTAGTATAATAGAACTTATTGATGATCAGTGAAGATGTCAAGGAATGATTTTATTTTTATGGGACATTTGATTTTTTTTATATACCAAATCCAAATAAATTATATTTATTTTATTCTTTGTTTGTTTTCTATAATATAAATTACACTGTTATGCATCTGCACACTGCATCAAAGTAAATGGTAGTTACTCGAGCCCCAAGCGGACACCTGTATCTGCTACTTAACTTTAAACCATAAATATTTTTTAGAAAACCAAGATGCATCATATAAAATGCAAAATAATTGAATACTTATAGTACTTAATCATAAAAATGATTACATTATCAATACACATACTGCTTGGCACCCTGACAAGAATTTTGTATGATCTTTAACTAAACTGTTGTTCAAAAATGTTTAAATTGATTGCTATTTTTTTTAACCGACTTAAAAAAGGAGGAGGTTTCTCAATTCAACCGTATATAGCTTTGTAGGGTTCCATAGTCAACTAGGAACCCTTATAGTTTTGCCGAGTCTGTCTGTAGGTATTTATTAAAAATGAATAGGGGTTTACTCAAATTATTTTTTGATAATGTTAATATTTTCGGAAATAATCGCTCCAAGAATAAAAAAAAAATGTGTGTGTGTCCCTCTAACTTTTGAACTTTTGTTTAGAAAATATTAAAAAAATCTCAAAAGTAGAACTTTATAAAGGCTTTCTAGAGAAATTATTTAGAACTTGATGGGTTTTTGAAAAGTTGTGCAAATTAATTTCTGAACTAAGTTTGTAATTTAACCGTACATGCAAGCATTTTTAACTTAGTTTACATATTTTATTATCCTTAATGTATCTTCTTTCAAATAAAAAAAGAATTATTAAAATCAGTTCACGCAATCCAAAATTACCACCGAAAACCCCAACATAAGATAAGGCCGCCCATTGTATATTTTAAGTTTTAAGCTCAAACTATTGTGTATCCAATTGGTGTACAATAAAGTATATATAAATAAATTAATTATATTGTTAATTATATTAATTATATAATATATATAATACATAACCTGTCTAGTTTGTATAAATTAGTAACCCAATTTCCCGAGAGATGGTGCTGAACTTTGGGTTACTTACGAGCTGTGAAGATTTTTCTTGAGTTGATGGGACGTGTATGAGCTATTGCTCATACCCGTCCCAACAGATAAAACTGTCGAATTGTTTGGTTGGTCTCTCATTGGCATTGGTGGTATTTGTTCTTGCTCATTGTCGGTCATTCATTGTTATTAATAAGAATATTTGGTATAGTGGAAACTCTTCACTTATTGTGATGGATGGGAAACACTGAGCGTGGCCCGACACACTCTTGGCCGGTTTTTTTAAATTATCTATTGAATAGTCTACAATTTGAATATGTTTTTATGCATTGAACATCATTTTACTCACCGTAACATAGATATTCAACAGTTCTTTCTCCAAATAAATTACATTAGTGGTTGGACAGTGAAATTATTTACCTGGGGGATGGCAGCCAGAATAAGATCACTGAGAAATGCATTACACTGGACCCACAACCAGCCCAATAAAAGCGCCTGTAAGGTTTTTGCTTTGCAGTAAACCTTTTTGCAGGCATTGAGAGAGAGAGAGAGTAAGAACTTCGGGTATGCACCATCACATTATTTATTAACATCCATCTTACAGAATTTTACTTACCCTTTCTAATTTTTGAAAATACTGTCTCAAAAAAGCCACAGGGTTTTCAGGTTTGTTCACACATAACTGCACAATACAATCTTTTAATAACAACGAAATATTATGACTCTGAATGTAGTTTTCACAGTCATGTAAACATTGTTCCTCTTCCATTTTTTTTTCCACTATCTGAAATTATGAGTAAGTATCCTGTCATAGACTCTTTTATAAGGTTACAACTTCTGCAGTTATTCACGGTCGGAAAACAGCTCAGACCATGAAAAGCGATTAAGAAAACAGCAGATAGTAAAAATCTCACTATTAGCTTATAAGTTTCTCTAGCTATTTTTTATCTACCTAGTAAATAGATAGAGGTTCATGAATTTTTATCTGACACTTGACAGCTAGACAGTTATTTTTTTTTTATTCGCCCCATTTAGGCAGGCTAAAGTCTTGAGGCCTATACAGCGAAATTACTCTGTGAGCAAAGAGAATATAAGCACTACGTTTATCTGTGAGGTTTTTATTCTTGCGTAATAGGCGCCCATTACACGGTCATACAAGCGTCAATCATCGCCATCAATCATGACGTATCATATGAATGAAAGAACGATAGTATGTACTTACCGCTATTCAAAAATCATTCTCCGTCATTCATTGATTGATGGTGATTGATGGTAATGATTGACCGTGTAATGGGCGCCTTTTATTCCTCGATCGTAAATTTAACACTATTAGTACGCACTGGGAATAAAATTCCGTACGATTTTTGTCAGCTCAATGCTGTTCCCGGCTAAGACGCACATCTAGTAGACGTGCTTCTCTAAACGTGTGTCTCTAGACGTACGTCTCGCACATGCACAATTGAACAAGAACTTTATCTTCTGTGGTGACGCGGCGTAACAGACGTAAAAGATGACATAAACATGGGACTCACCATGTGGATTCACTTATTTACAGCATTGAGACCATAAAAGGTTTTTTTTAGGGTTCCATACCTTCAAAATCAGAAACGGAACCTTTATAGTTTCACTTTGTTGTCGGTCTGTCTGTCTGTCTGTCAAAACCCCTTATCTCGCGAGCGCGTAGGGGTATCGAGTTGAAATGAAAACCATATACTCAGGTCAGGGGGCTTACCATAACCTCTTATGGAAGGTATCGAGTTGAAATTATAACAGTATACTCAGGTCTGCGGTCCCTTGAAGCTGTGAAAAAATCAAACTTTCAAGTTATCGAAAAAAAGATACTACCATGTATGTCGCAAAAACGTATATTTCGACACTTTCAAGAGAACCAAAATTCACAGGGTACGTCGACCAAGAAACCTGGTACGAAGCAAGTCTCATAGCACAAGTATTGGAACAAATCTGAAAACTGTAAGTCTGTCTAACGAAAGCGCGACCTGGAGTTTTCTTTTTAAAATTAAATTTGCAACATAAAGTTGCCGTCAAAAGCACGTCAAAGTTTGTGATTGCAATTGTCAGTATTTTGTTACAAAGATTAATTTAAAAAAATAATTGCTTATCATGGGTAAAACAATAAAAAGTTATGAAAGAGAGCTGTGAAATGCTATGATCAGTAAGTTTAAAGAAAAACAAGAAGAGAAAGTAGTCGTTTTACACTTAAACTAAGCTCTAAGAAGAAATATCTTCACTACCGTGCTTTATACGTTCAAAAGCGGTCGAATTGATGTGATGAAAGATTTGATTGGATCTGTTAGACCATCACTCAACTACAGCTAACATCGCAAAAGTGAAGAAAATGTGACTGAAAATCTCTCTACTCTTTAGAATTTGAAAGAGATAGCTGCTGAACTTTTTGTGTCTCACTAGTCGACTCGTATCGTTTGAAACAATCACATCGGTAAGAAACATGTCGCCGCCCCAGAAGACCTAAATTTTCTCTAAAAACTTAATCGCATATGAGCCCGGCTGAGGACGATTCGATTCCAGCCTTGAAAGAGCATACTTTGAGGATGATAAAATTCAATATTTTGTCTATTATTGACCTTTTTCCGAGACTTTCTTGATAGAATAGTAATATACCAAATAAATCTTTATTCGGTTTTGTATTGTATTTTTTTTTTTATCACACAGCGCCGTCTAGTCCCAAGCTAAGCAGAGCTTGTGTTATGGGAACTAGACAAGCGCTTTAGCGCTTGTGCACTTATAAAAAAATAAATGCCAATAACAGTTGTTAACAGCAATAACAACTGCTAATGGCATTTATTTTTAAACCATTTATGCCGTTCACTAGTTATTTAGGCCGTTCTTACTTGGTGGGTCTGAAACTTCAGCGCTAATATTCGCAGAATCTATCTTCAGACTTGCCAAGTTAGAACGGTTGTACTGTAAGTGGCATTCGGAATCAAATAAACATAATTATGAAAAAACTTAAACTATTCATCGGGTCTGGTAAAACTACTACTAAACTACTTTATAAAGAAAAAGTTGATACAGTTGGTAAAACTGAAGTTTATTAAACGAGGCTTTGTTCAAAAATGTTTTGAACAAAGCCTCGACACACCGCAGTCTTGTCGATTGATCATCTAAGCCCATTGTGTAAAAAAGCCTTCGCAAACTTAAAATCTTTTTGTAATTTTTTAAATTACTAAAAATGTTTTAGCACCACATTTAGGAAATTCATAGCAATCTAATTAATATAGAGTACACTCGTAATAAAGATTTGGCAACACTGAATCTCTCTCTAATCTGTGGACACTTTGTGCTGTCTGTGGTCAAAGAGGATGTAAGAGCACTACGTTTTCTGTGGTAAATGAATTCGTGTGAATATTCCTGCATATTTCTGCGTGTGTGAATATCGGTCGAAGATGGAGGCCGCTGAATCTGAAGCCGGTGTTAAAACTCATTTGAATAATGTTTTATCAGATGAGGAAATCGCTAATTTGCCTTCTCTCGTTGCGGGGAAGATCAACGCATATATCGATTCAACATTTGAAGAATATTTAACATCTAAAGCGCTACATGAAACTAACAAGTCTCAGATTGGTAAGTAAACCGGTGTTTCCTGACGCTTGCATTCAATGCTTCATTTTCTATAACGAAATAGCTACGTGAAATCATGTAATATTTTAATATTCTAATTCAGGTGTCTTTTAGTTTTCTTAATTAACCACATTTTACTACTTTTACCTTTGTGTGGTATTTTGCTAAATGTGTAATTTCATTGTTTATTAACCTTATTTTTCTGTCGCAGTTATTTCTTTTTGTTATAAATGTGTAATTGTTTATACTATTACTGTTAGTGATGCTTATGCTCATTATTTACTTAAGTATCATATTGTTCAAGAAATAGGAAATTGCTCGCTCTTGGTGAAGGTAGGTATCACCTACATTTATTTATCAAATTTCATGCATGCATTGTACTTACCTACATATATTCTTTATCTTCACCATGTATCCAGCAGTAGCCAGTTGTAGTCTACAGTACTAGATAAGCAAGTGGTTCTTTTGGTGGTCTTCCAATATTGATTATTACATGATGTCACTTTCATAAACAGTTTATTCATGGATGTTACATGTCAGTATTTAACAAAACTCGAAAATAGGTAACCTAGTTCTAAATAACTATTATTTTATTCTGAAATGCTTCTCAATGCCCAAAGCTCATGCGCATATCCTGATATAATGATATGATATAATGAACTCAGGGATGGTTCCTCCTATTGGTTTCATATTCTGTACTATCTATACACATGCTAGAAATATCCAAAATTAGTTACTAGCGACCCAATCATACTTTGCATGTGTATTGATGACATATCAAAACCTCAAGATTTTTGTGCAGTTTTGAAATTGCATGTCATAGATGCCTCTATATTCACCTTTGTAAGAGTAAAAAGAATAACACTGGTGAACATACACTGACATATTATGTTCACTATTGTTATTCTTTAAATGTGTAAAGAAGATTGAATTTTTACAAAGAAATAGCAAGAGTAAGTGGTGTTACAAATTTCTTTTAATTATTTTTTTACTTCGTTTTTATTGGATACATAAATAAGTATGCAATATATTATTGTGTGTCATTTAATTATATCATTATAAGTAAGAATCTGAATAAAATCTAGGATACAACAACAGATTTGGACAATATAACAACCCGTCACACAATATAGCACTATGACATATACAGCCATTCAAAAGTTTAGAAGAACATCTGTTTTTAAACAAAACAAAATATTGGTGATAATGTTCCTAAACTAAATAATTAAAAAATATGGTGATGATTGGTTATACAAATCTTAAAGGATTATCTCACATTCTTAAGTGTTAAAACTTCTGTGATGTTTTGATGAAGAGAATGCGCGACAAAAAAAAATGGTGTGGGTTCTTGGTGGAGATTTTAATCACATTGTCCACATGAAGGTTTTCATATTCAACATGCCAGTATTCAACATGCAGGCAAATCATACTTGAACAGCAAAGTGATATTTGTAAGCCATGTGAAGAAGCATATATATTGAATGTTAAATCACAGAAAAGGTCAGAATTTCTTGTAAAAGTATCCACTTGCTTGCTAGTAAACAAAAACTGGGTAAAATTAAGATAATAATATGAAAAAAAAAATCTATTTTATTTCACATTCATTTATTCTACTAGAGAGAATATAAGACAGAATTCACAATAAATCAACAGCATAACTTCATCAGACTTCTCTCTAAATATAATCAATACTCACAGGGCTGAGTGTACTATAAATTAATAGAGTAAACTTGGCGGACACAGACCTCCTCTCGCAGCAGGATAATTTTCATGTGTGAAGGTGATTGAGACATTAATTCTTGTATTCTTGTTCAAAAAGTTCTGGCATACTTTTAATGAATACTTAGGATCATTATCCTGTTGCGAGAGGTCGTCTGTGTCCGCCAAGTTTACTCTATTAATTAATGTACACTCAGCCCTGTGAGTATTGATTATATTTAGAGAGAAGTCTGATGAAGTTATGCTCTTTGATTTATTGTGAATTCTGGCTTATATTCTCCCTTGTAAAATATGTATGTAAAAATCAAAGAAAAGTAAAAACCTGGCAAGTCAGGCATGTTTGAGCTCATTGAACAGATCTTTAATGAATACTTTATTAATAGATGGATGAAGCAGATTAGCAGAAAGGAGCATCATCATCTATTTATTTAATATGTACATAAAAATCAAGTTCCTGCCGCGTCTGTCTGTTCGAGATAAAGGCAAAAAATATAAAAACAGATTTTCATGTGCTTTTCACCCTTAACAGAGTGATAGAAGAGGAAGATTAAGTGCGCTTGTAGACGTTCATTTTTTTTTTTTTCAACGGACAACGAACCGTTGTCCGTACCGCGGTAGTGTGTAGGTTACAATGCATGTGTCTACACGCACCGGGCGTAGAGATGTGCCGTTGCCGGTAATATTGCCCGAAGTGGGAATATTGCCGGGAGTGGAAATATTTGGGAATATTGCTTAATTATAAGTCAAATTAACTACGGAAACTATGTACAATACTTAAAATTAGTATTAAAAGGCCATAATCGACATTATATACAATAAAATATTGTTTTGGGTAAAAATGCTAATAATGCCTGCATTTTTGGCGGTATTTTACCGGCAATATTGCCCATGTTGCCGCAACTTTCAATACAGAACATTGAGCTCGTTCGATTTAGATCATAGTGAAGATTCCAACCTCACCCCACACTTAAACTGACAGTAGCAGAGAACCGACTCACACAATGCCGCGTAAACCAGATCTAAGATATTTTTAATACCCCAAGATAATTAATCACATCCACCTGTTTAATACTCCCGTAGCGGCAATAGAGGGAGGGTTGCATGTTGCTAAATATATTTTAATGCTAATAGGGCGTTTAGTAGATGATGACTGGGTTTTGTGAAAGCATAGGTAATTAGTTTTATCTATGTTTAGAAGTAAGATTGTAGTTCAGCCATCGCTTCTTACTCATTAAGGTGTTTTAAGCTTCTTCCTAAAAAACTTTTTGTTAGCTGGTGTGATCAGTGATCACCCACTTATACACACTGGTGTCTACCAGTTAAGTAGGATTCAAATCAATTCACTGGCAACCGTCGGATGCCCATGACCTCCAATTTCTTTTGAAGAATGGGAATAGCAGTAAAAGTGTCGCGAACGCTTTAGCGAGATCAAAAACACTCGTAGGCACTTTTCGTTTTGTCTAGGTAGGATGTCACCAGCTTAGTGAGGAACAATAAGTAACAGTTGTTTGTCTCTAGAAAAGAAAACATGCGTTTATTTACTATCTCTTCCAGTATTTTAGAAAATATACCTAGTAGTGATATGGGCCTTTTTTTTATGGTAGGTAAAATCATCCAATGACAAATCCCGCCCTTGGGCGGAGCGGGAAGTAGTGTCAGACTCTTACTGACTAAAAACCTACCCCGTTCCGTCGTAGCCTATCGTGCCGGGGCCGGGCATTCCTTTCGGAAATTAACCCATGACCCCAGTAGGCTTCGACCCTGCCTGCATGAAGTTAGCAGGCTGGGCCTCTTCGGTGTGCTGACAGCTCCTTGAGGCGCGCGGGAACAGAACGCGCCGTCGACGACTTGGGCTCGGTCCGGTCGGTTACCGGACGGTACCCTCGCACCATGCGTATTGCCATGACCCTCTGGCACGCATTCAGCTGGGCCCTCGGTTGCTGTGTCAACGTCGGTGCCCACACCGGAGCCCCGTAGAGGGCCATGGACCGAACGATTCCCGCGTAGAGCTTCCGGCAGGAGGCGTCTGGTCCCTTGAGGTTGGGCAGGAGCCGCCCGAGAGCAGCCCCAGTCCGATTCAGTTTGGGAGCCAGACGTCGGAAGTGCTCCTTGAAGTTCCACCAGCTGTCGAGGACGAGTCCCAGGTACTTCATCGTCGACCCGACGCTGATGTGAACCCCTCCTACCGTTAGCTGGGAACCCGGTGGTGGCGCACCCCGAGGGCCGTGGAAACACATGGCCTCGGACTTGTGCAGTGCCACCTCGAGTCCCAACTGCTGGATCCTGTCAAAGACCATCGCAACCCCGCGTGTCGCTAATTCGACCGCCGTCCGGTACGACTGTCCCCGCGCTAGGACCAACGTGTCGTCCGCGTAGCAGACCACGCTGACCCTGTCGGGGAAGTCGCCGCGCAGCACGTAGTCGTACCCGATGTTCCACAAGGGTGGTCCTAGTACCGATCCCTGCGGAACACCGCACGACATCTCTCGACGTTTCCACTCTCCTTGGTGACCGGGGTAGATGATATACCTCTCCGATAGGTAGGCCTCGACAGAGGTAGTCGGGCACCCGGTGGTACCGGAGTGCCGTTCCAATGCAACTCCAGGGCAGGGAGTTGAAGGCGTTGGCAATGTCCAAAGACACTGCCACGACACACCTGCCCTGGGACACCGCATCCCCCGTCGTGAGGGCTCGCACGCGCATGATGGCGTCCACCGTGGAGCGCATCCTGCGAAAATCGAACTGTCCGTCCGACAGGTCCGGCCCTACCCTTGCAAGGCGCGCGACGAGGCGGTTTGCAATGACTCTTTCAAAGAGCTTGCCCACCTCGTCGAGCAGCACAATGGGCCGGTACGCGGACGGAGAAACCGCAGGGCGCCCAGGCTTCGCTATGAGGACCAGTTTGCCCGTCTTCCAGCGAAGTGGGAACTGGCCCCTCTCCAGACATGCGCTAAAGAGCCCCCTCAATCGAGGCCCGAGAGTCTCCATGGCCAGGACCCAGGCCCTCCCAGGCAGGCCGTCAGGTCCTGGGGCGGTATTTATGGCACTCAGCCTTCGTACCGCCACTCTCATCCCTACCTCGGTCATATGGGCCTGTAGTTCGCCGGATTTTGCTTCGGGCCATTATGAATAGGAGTGATCCGGGCTTCTTTCCATTTATTAGGAAACTCATCTGAGCTCAGACTTAGATTAATAATTATGTTAGTGGAACCATTTTTACATTCTTATCTCTTTTATAAGTTTTGGTGAAAAACCATCTTCGCCAGCAGCACTGTCACTATTCAGTTTAAAAATCTTTTTATCAACTTCATAGAAATCAGTGGGCTGCATGAACAAATTGCCAGCGGTTCTCCTAATTTCTTGTTTAGAGACCACTGACTTCTGAGTTTCGTTTATATCAGCAAGAATTTGACTATCTAAATTTGTGCCAGCGGAAGAAAAGTATTCATTATAGTAGTTTACTGAATTTTGAGATGAAGATTTACATTTTAATAAGTCGTAATTGTTACTTCTATTTATTAGTTTGCTCGGTAATGGACTTTAGGCATTCCGCAAGGTTTTAGAATTCGATTTGCTGTCTTCTAACTTTCTGCTATCGTGTTCACGTTTTAATGTATGCATCAGATTGGTAAACAAGTTCATAGATAAGTTTTTTTAGATATTTGATTTCCTATTGGTATATCCTTCAGGCCGTCTTTACGGAGAGGCGTCGCGTTGCGCGGCGCGTTGGGCGTTTCGTCGTACATTGCAGCAGCGGGCCGCGTCATCGCTCGCGCAAACAAACATATGGCAATGTACGACGGACAGCCCGACGCGCCGCGTTTCCGTAATCGAGCACTTAGGCGCCCATTGCACGGTCATGCAAACGTCAATCATTGCCATCAATCATGAATCACGGTGAATGATGGTTTAATCATATTTATACAATCAGTACTACGCTACGTCAATCATCCCATTACACGGTAGGTTATTCGTCAATCAAAATTTTGACTGTGGCAAAACTGACAGCAAAACCTATCGTGTAATGGGCGCCATAAGAATGCCCCAAAAAGTCAATATAAACACAACAAAATACTAACAGATTATGGCCACTTAGTTTCTAGATGAAACTCTGAAGGTCGTCGCATTGTCACTCACTGCTTGCTTCCACTCCACCTTATGCCATTATGCTATAAGATAATTTTGATTGAACTAATTCAAAGTATATTATGGTATCAAGTATTGGTGTCGACCATTTTTCGCGCTTTTTGGATGTAAGAGGGTTTCATTTGAGATGAATAGTCCATCTGAAACTTTCTGATGGACATTTATTTGTAACGAAAGCGTTTTAAACGAATTTGAACCTAATATTGGTACAATATATTGTGTTATATGTAGTTATATTAATATTAACTCGTCTCTGCATGAAAATGACATAAATTCATAAATTCCATCTTAAGTTTCAACTAAACCAATTTTGCTTTAGCTTCTAATTGTAATGAAAATCATTAAATTAGGTATAATGACGATCTCTTAATCATAAATATAACTCTTTCAGGTGATAAAGTATCAACATTAGAAGCTCAAATACTTGAAGTCACCGCAAAATATGACGATGCAGTAAAGAAGTTATCAACTTCTGAAGAAACCATTACTGAACTGACACAGCAAGTTGAATCTTTGAACACAGAATTAGAAAAAGCACGAGATAAAATAACCCGCCTGGAGAATGAAATTATTTCTCTTAAAAGTTCAAGGGATGCTGCTGTTGATGAAAGAAATGACTTGACAAGAATATTACAAAGGCGAGATACAGAAATTGAAAGATTAACATCTAGTGAAGCTGCACTATCCCAGCAATTACGTGCAGCAATAGATGCCAAATGTGAAGCCTTGGCATTGAATGATGAAATACAAAGCAAAGAACTTTCCCTACAATATCGTGAAAAACGCATTGAACAGGAAAGAACTTTACTGAATTCACAAATAGCTGGCTTGACAGAGGAAGTAAATCGGCTAACTTCCGAACTACAAACAGTAAGATTAAACAACACCAGTCGTTCAGTGAATTTAGAAACCCAGCTAGCTGAAAAGATTGAGGAATTGAATGCAGCAAATGAAACTATAACTCAATTAAACGAAGTTAAAAAAAGTCTTAATAATAGAGCTGAAAGTTTGACTCAACGCTTGATGGAACAAAGGGAAATAGAAAATAAAATGACAGAAAATTACAAAAAAGAATTGGAGGCTAAAACTAAACTGGCAGACTTATTCAAAACCATGCATGATGATGCTGAAGCTAAAACTTTAGAATTGACTGAAGGAATTTCAGAATTACAAAAATTGTTGAATGAAGCTACTGAAAAGTATGGTGAATTAGAAACAAAATATAAACAAGCTGATTTGGATCATGAAGAATTAATGGAAAAGAAAAATGAAATTATAAGTTCTTTAAAGAATGAATTAGAACATGCAAATGACTTATTAAAAGCTGCTAATGCTCAAAATCTTGATATGGCTTTAAGTGATTTAGCCCCTTCGGCTGCAACTGCTAGTAAACTTTTGAAATCAGGTATGTCTCTAACACAGATATACTCTCAGCTGGTTAAAGTTACTGATGAACTAGCTCAAGAGAAGGAAGATAATAGACGACTTAACATCACTATCAATACAATTGTTCAGGAGTTGGAAGAAAAAGCTCCTTTACTACAGAAACAAAAACTTGAATTTGAGGAAGCTTTAGAGAGTAATTCAGCTTTGTCACAGCAAATAGATTCTCTAGTGATTGAATGTAACAGACTTCGAGATGATTACAATGAATCATCTAAAATTGCTAATCACTATAGTCGTGAAAATACAAAACTTAAAGGTGAATTGGCTGATTTGGGAAGACAGGTTTGTTTCTTATTGAAAGAAATAGAACATAGTCGTGGAGGATTATTGCCAAACGGTGATCATGATTCTTCACAAACTGCTTCTAACACAACTAATTCATCAGATTTAAGCTCATCAAGAATAATATCTAAAACTTTAGTAACATTTAGTGACATTCAAGAACTACAATCAAACAATCAGAAACTTTTGCGCATGATTCGTGAAATGACAGACAAGCAAGAAGAATTTGAACGACACAAAGAACAATTTGAGAGTGGCGAAATGCAGAACAAAATAGAATCATTGAAAAATCGAGTAGTTGAATTAACCGAAGCTCAAGAACGTCAAACTAAAATGGTAAATGGCCTTATCAGACAAAGGGATATGTTTAAGAAGCTATACCATGATCATATGAAGGGTAAACGTCATGAATTGTCGGCATTAGAGATTTCAGAGTTGGAAAAAAGTGGAATATATTCAATGGACACTACACCTGAAAATGTTACTAAACCTCCCATTCCAGAGGTGTCTTCATTTGAAATAAAATATAAAGAAACAGAGAAGCAGTTAGAAATGTTGAAAGAAGAATATAAAACTTATAAAGAGGAAAAAGTTACAAATGAAAGAATGTTATTTGATCAGATTGATAATATGAGACAAGAAATAGGAAAACTTACGGCTGCAAACAGTAAATGTGCTTCCACTTCAGAGTACAATAATGAAAGACTTAAAATTTTGCAAACAAATATAACAACTTATAAAAAACAAATTTCTTCCTTAGAAGAAAAGAATAAGGCATACAATGCAACCATAGCTAAGCATGAAGTCTCTTTGCAACATTTAAGGGATGAAGCTTTAAATGCTCAAAGTAAACTTGCTGCAGCTGAAATTCAGCTTGAAAATTTAAAACTCGAACTCAAATTGCTTAAAGATGCTGAATTACGAATTCAAACTGAAAAGGAAATGTTAAACAGAGAAAGACAGGGCCAATCTATATTGTTAAAAAATTTGGAATTAATCAAAGCTAGCTTAGAGCGTGTAGAATCTGAAAATCGTGCCAAAATCGAAACAAGGTTAGATGAAGCCACTAGAGAATGTTCGGCTTTAAGAAGAAGACTTCAGGAAGAACAAGATCGTTTTAGAGAATTGGCGGATCACCTTAAACGGCAAACAGACACTGCAAAGGAAAGAATGCAAGAAGAGAAGGATGCAGCAGATACCTTAAGAAAAGAAATCACAGAAATGAGACAAGACTTATTAGAGAAAAACAAGGCAAATGAAGAACTTAGTAAGAAGCTTAAAGTTGCTCTTTCTCCTAACACAGATGGGTCATATGATACTGTTAAGAAAATAAGGGATCTAGAAAATAAACTGTCTGATAAAAATGGTGAAGTTCAATCGCTTCAGGAGCAGCTAAATGTAGCAAAAGAACATATTACACAATATTGTGATATATCAGAGAGTGCAGAAAAAGAATTGAAAGCTCTAAACAGTGAATATGAAGCTTATAAAACAGAGACTGAAGCAAAACTGACCAATTATACTAATAAACTGCAGAGTTTAGAGGATAAATGCTCAGAGCTAGAGGCTGAACTATCACTGCATGCCAATGGAGATCATTCTAGCAGTAACAGTGCATTGAAAAATGAATTATCTGCTCTCAAAGAAGAATTGAACAATGCTTTACTCCAAGAAAATGGTTATCGCACAGACCTAGAAGCTGCTCGTGCCGAAATTACTAAATTGTCAGAAGCTGTGCAAAATGCCGAAGAAAAATATACCCATGAAATGATTTTACATTCCAGTGATATACAAGCCTTCTCTCATGTAAAAGAAGAATTGTTAAAAGCACAAAATCAAATTAATGAACTGACTGCTTTAAAACACCGCGCCATAGAAGATTTAGAAACGGAAAAGACATCTTGGCTAGATAGGCAAAAAATACTAATGAGTGAAAATGCCCAGCTAACTGAACGCTTGAAAGACTTAAATGATCAAAATGCTCTATTACATGATCAAATACAAGCATTAGGTACACAGCTATCAGTTACACATGCATCTCAATCACGATCAGAGAGCTTTAACGAATCTGCAAATGACTCTAATATTAATATCTCTGTAAATGAAGAAGATGGAAAGTCATCAGAGCAATTGTTTCAAATAGTCAAGTTTTTAAGGAAAGAAAAAGATATTGCTATGGCCAAATTTGACATACTACAAGCTGAAACTATGAGACTTAAATCACAGTTAGAAATAGTTGAGAAACAGCTTGATAACACTAAACTGACTTTAGCAGCAGAAAGAGAAAAGACAGAAGTGAGCATGGTAACTGTTAATAGGCAGTCAGATATTTTAAGAAAAGTTGAAACATTAAATGCCTTGACAGATAGTAACAGAATCTTAAGAGAAGAGCGTGATGTATTATCCGCTCAGGTCGAAGAGCTTTCAGCATCAGCTAAAGCAATGGAATCCCAGCTAGCACCATTGCAGGATAAAATTTCTGATCTTTCATCGAAAAATGAAACATTACAATCAGAAAATAATGCTTTGAAGGCAGATTGTGCGAGGTGGAGAACCAGAGTGAACGCCTTAGTTGAACGTGCTAACAAAACTAGTCCTGAAGATTGGAAACGACTTCAAAATGAAAGGGAAACATTAGCAAAAATGTTGACAAATGAAAAAGAAAACGTCAGGAAATTAAATGAGGAACTGAGTAGTATTAAAATAGAAAAAACGAAAATAGAGGAACAGTATTCTCTGCTATCAAGACAGCAAAATGCTTTAGCAGAGGAAAATAAGAAACTTAATGAAGAACTACAAACTCTTAGAGATGATATGGCTCGCGTTACTGAAGAAGTCACAAAACTAAGAGCTGAACATTCCTTAATCGTCGCCTCGAACGCAAAATTAACAGAAGAGCTTTCTAATAAGGATGCATCATTAACTGACATCAGAAACAAAGAAAATCAGATAAGGAAAATAGCGAAAAAATACAAAGCCCAATATGAGGAGTTGGTAAAAACAGTAGAGGAAGACAAAAAGAAGAATGAAGGGGATGTTGCTGCTGCTGATGCTGCATTAGCGGAAACTAATAAGAAATTCGAGGAACATATAGCTGAACTTCAAGCAAAACTCGACGCCGAAAAAATAAATACAGAGAAATTAAAACAAGAACTAGAAACTCTACGGACGGCAAACATGGAAAAAGAAGAAAAATCTAAACAAGTTTTGAAGCAAGCTAAAAGTAAAATTGTGCAACTAACTGAGCTCAAAAATACGTTAAGCAGAGAATTAGATGAATCCCGTAATAAAATAGGTGCTATTGAGCAAAGTACACGCGACGAACAGGATGTGAGATTAGCTCTAATAAAATCTCAGTACGAAGGACGTCTCTCGCGATTAGAGAAAGAGCGAAGTGAAGCACAAGCTGAAAAAACTAGAGAGGTGGAAGCTCTGCATCAGAAAGTAACATTACTTCAGCGGCAATTAGCCAGCCAAGCTTCGGCGTCAAAACAACAAACAACTACTGAGAAAACTACTACAGATCCGCCAACTGCTAATATAAAACCAATGGCCGGTGAGTAAAATTAAATTTATCATTTGTATGAAACTGGGTTAGTGATAACAGTATATTTGCATCAAATTATCTCGGCAACGCTACACTTTAAAATCCATTATCCCGGGACGTTATTTATGTTAAATGCCCGCAACGTCGTCGTCATAAAACCCGTGTCATTGTGCGCTATAACTTAGAATAACTTAGATAAATCAAAGGGGCCATGAAGTAGCAATGCCAGCATCCATGGAAAAGTTCAAACCCCTTTACTCCCTTTAAATTATCAAAGCATCTTGATGAACTATTTAATTTTATATTTAAACAAATAATTGTACCAAAATTATAATCTTTTCTCATACTGTCCTAATTAAAAAATAAAGTATATAAGCACATCGCAGCTCCGCTAAATGGTGTTACAACTCATATTCAAATTATCAAATAAAAGGCTTAATGTATTAACTCAGGAATGCGACACTATTTGTAAATTAATAAAAATGGCCACATATGGACAACTAGATTAATTGAAAAATATAAGATGGCGAAGGTGCGACATCAATCAACTAACAACCCTACAACAAGCACACAAAGTATATTGTTCATGACACGATTAGGTGTAGCCCAGCAAAGTGTGACTGCGAGTCGGCGCGGCGGTGAGACACCTTTGGCGTCAATTCGTCCGATGGCGCAAGTGGGACCCACGGCGCCTCATGACGCTCACACGACGGAATACATGCCAGCCTCGTCGTCTCGACCCCTTCCTCGAGCTGCCGTAGCAGGTTCTACGGCGCCACCAGAGTCTACACAGGTTAGAGCGACGGCAATTTACATATTTTTTTTACACTAGTATTATATATTTTCTCCTCAAACATAACAATCTGATAACGCCTCGGGCTATTAATATTGATTAATTTCTATTGTAAAGGCGATCGTTTGTAAGTATGTTTATTGGTTAGGTACTCCTTCACCCTAGGTAGTTGGTCAGGGGCCTCCTTACCATGATATGTTAAAGTGTCAGTCGTACGAGCGAAAAAGAGTGATGGAGTTATGCACCCTTTATAGCTCCACCCCTTTAACAGTACCCTTACCGTGAGTTACTATCGAAAAACAACACCATCTTACCGCAGTCGATATCGAATAAACGCGCATCGAATAGTTTACTATTAAACTCATACCATGAGTCTTACGGACTCGCTAGCGACAACTCGATTGATCAGTGCAGTGCAATGCGCGGTTCAGTACGGACGTGTTTGCACTGCTCGATACGAATTTTATATTCACGTGTTGCGCGGTAGTAGCCGTTGCCCGTTCTTTGTCGCTATGAGTCAACCACTCATAGCTAACGAGCTGTTGGCATTCATTAAACATGCCATTGACTACATGGACGAGGTCAGCATCCTGCAGATCTGCAAGTCTAGTTTCAACGAGGAGGAGATAAGCAGTGCCAAGCTGCTGCTGTTCCAAACGCTGGGCAAAGTTGACCAGATGCAATCCCGATGAAGGGATGGCGGCCAGAGAAGTGTGCAGGATATCATCACTATGATGAAGAGCACCGACCCGGACTACGTGCGTGATGCGTGACCACGTCGACGTCACCAGGTTGCTGAAGGACATAACATCCCTGAAAGCAAGCTTGGCCGAGGTACAATCCAAGCTGGAGGTGTCAAATACCACCGTAGGTGCACTGCGTGCCGAAGTAGAGTTGTTGCGCAACGCTGTATCGGAAAGTAGGGCGCCTAACAACTCCAGCGTGAACATTCGTCGCGGGGCACGAAATGCATCCATCGGCATTTTTGAGTCGGCGAGTAGCAGTGCGTCACCCGCTGCTGATAATGCTTGTGTTGCATCTTGCTCTGCCGCTGCCGTCGCTGTATCGTCACCGGTCGGAGCGGTGACGCATGTAAGCACGTCGACCCCTAAACGTGCCTATTCCGCTATTGTTGCCGCAAACAAAACTGCTGTGTAGGAAACAAAGCGACAAGCAGGTAAAACGAAGGGGGACAAGCAGAGCGATGAAGATGGCTTCACAAAGGTAGAGAAGAAAAAGAAGCCTACTTGTCAGAACCAGTGCGGTACCGCGCTGGCTGGAGCCAACATGCTGCTGCGTCCAGCAATACCCACGACGCAGCTGTACGTTTCGAGACTACATCACACCAAGAAGGTTGAGGATATCGTGGAGTATGTACGGAGGAAGACCAGCTGGACTTTGAGAGTCGTGCAGTTAGAGCCGCGCCATAACACTAATTTCAAGTCGTTTGTGGTGCGGGTACTGACTAATCATCTGGAGACCTGCCTCAAGGGAGAGTTTTGGCCGAAGGGTGTCGTGTATCGACGACTTCGCGGAAAGATACCGACCTCGCAGCAAAACACGACGCCGTCACTTCGTGTGCAATAGTTTTGTTTGTTATGTTATAGTTTAGTTTTATATGTATTAGTGTTTTATTTTGTAAGATTATTTGTGTATTATATCTATTGGTCTTAGTTGCCTGATAATAAAATATTATTATTATTGTCTTTATTCGTTAATATACATTATATTTTTAAACATTTCAATACAAAATAAAAAACCATTAAAAAATATAAAAAATTGTATCCCACCGGTATCGGGACCAGGGTCTTATTATTATTATTTTTTAAAATAACATGTAGTATAACAATTGTAGCAATACAATCTTGTAAAAATAACATGTAAAAGTAACATGTTACCTAAAATAGTAATAATTTCACGTGAGCACAGGAAAAGATTTTGAAATAATATTTGAATTAAAATGACTGATTGCATTAAGTTTACATTTTCGCCTCTTTTTTAATGTTTTTCAGGACATGGATACCAGTGAGGCTGGCATGGGCAGTTCTGGTTCTAGTGACAGCACAGCACAACCCTCAACACATTCACAAGCACCTCAACAGGTTTGTGCATTCTAATTCACAAAACACTTTTAATTAATAACAAATAAAGTCTTCTAGGAAACCTGCGCTAATTATGCCAATGCATCCAAAGATAAGACTGTGACGCAAAAAACGTATCTGCGTTCAAAAAGTTAGTCAAAGAACATTTCCTCTCTACATTTATTATAGATTATGTATTAATATAATTTAATGTATGTATTGTATTATTATATATATGTACATATATATGTGTACATTTATTTACTGTTATTGATATAGGTATTTATTTTTATTATCTGATTTTAATTTTAGTCCATTTTAACTTGTATGAATTGTTTATACACACTGTGTCTACATTTCTCATCCAACTCTCCTGTCGCAGGTCTGCTGGATGAAATTTCGTTAGAAATAAGCAGCACCTTTGTACTCTTCTGTCTATATTTGTTCTTTTCTTTTTTTTAGTATTTGTGTGTACATAAATAAATAAATAAGTCCCGGCTAGTGTGGAACTATACTATATTGATACTTGTAGATTATGACATAAAATTAGAGTGTAATGGACCTCTGCAAGTCGGCTTCAGGCTCTCGCTCCTCTTCAAAATGTTCAGGAACCAGGGCCTCCAGAATGCGAAAGACCTACATACAACTAATAATAAGTACTTCATACGACACAATTTTTATACGATATTTCGTGATCTAATTGCATCAGTTAGGGTCCGTACACGTAACGTAATGGCTCTCCTTCGTTGCCACACCGCTTTATGGCCATTTCAATTGCCATGACGCAAAATTTGGAAGCCGTTGTGATTACTGATTGATCGGGTCTCCGAGCACACATATTCATATAAATAACATTGTGCTAGACGGATTCTCTATTCATCGGTGTTTTTACCATTTAGCTACGATACCCTAAAATTAATAAAGTGCGCATGTACACGCACCTTTCCTTAGGCTGTGGCGATGGTGATGCCTCGTATCGAGCAACCTAGCGGGGCTGCGTCTGGCAGCGTGACGGGCGTGTCCACTGCGAGCTCGGCAGCGGCGTCCAGCGTGCCGACACCTGCCGCATCCGCACCTCCAATAGCAGGTAACTAACTTAAGCAGTGACACGTTAACCCCTTCAACTTCTTGATGATGTTTTGATGATGATTCAATACACCAAGCGTTTTTTTAAGCGTAAGTTTGCCGCTAGGCTATAGCTGCTGTGTAATAGGGTGGGTTACAAATTTTTGTCATTTAAGGTTATATCTGCGGAAAAATTCCTAGTGAGCTTTTTTTTTTTTTTTTGATTTTTTGCTTTAAGAGTGCATCGAGGAAACAAGGCGCAGGGAAAATAGGTTTTTACTGCAGTGCCCTGGCTGTGTGAGTCATCACGCACACATTGACAGTACTCTCGTGGCCCGCTCGCAGTTTCACAAGAAATGTTAGTAACATAAGATTTCTAAAATTTGAGTCATCGTGATGAGTGACTTGAAAATACGTATATAGATTATTTAGATGGTTTTATGTTTATATGGGTATGTTTATATAGGTACCTGTTTATATAAATCCCAAAATTAAATGTGAACTGTATTAGGTATATACCGTTAAATTTTGATCGTTTTACGTTTTTTGTTTATTAAACGTAATGTAATCGTTAACACATTCACTATGATGCTCATTACATACTTATTATGATAATTATGGTAATGCTATTGATTATATCACATAAACTGTGACGACCGTTTTCGTTTATTTCGGTCGGCACAGTCTTAATACGGCGTTGTAATGGAGATGTGAAAAATCGATATTGATATCGTGTCGGCTAAAAAAGTTATAAAGGTCAAAAGGCCACTAAAATCAGATTTTCGAACAATTCGTAATATAATATATATTGTACTTATTGCTCGGAGGCAATAGAGGTCTTTATAAAAATTGTTTGTCGTAAAAAATTTAACTCACTAGGAATTTTTCTGCAGATTGGGGTTTAAAATACCTAAAATGAGTGGACTATTCGTAATAGCGAAATTATGTTGTCACACTAGTTCAATAAGAAATCTGTAAAATTTTATTAACTAGCTTTGCCCGCGGATTCGCTCCCGCTCTACCCTACTCTACCCTACCCTACCCTACCCTACCCTACTCTACTCTACTCTACTCTACTCTACTCTACCTTATACCAATAAATGAGCAGGTTTCTTTTTTCAGCTAAATCAGTTTAGCTATTCTTGAGTTATAAATAGTGTAACTAACACTACTTTCTTTTAAATATATAGACTTATTTTCAGTGTAATAGCCCGCGCATTGAACTTCAAGATTTGTATAAATTACTGACATGACAAACGACAGTGGCTATTGATATGACTTCAATAAACTACGGAGATAATATTAAAATCAATATTTATTGTAACGTAAATGAGAATTAGTAACATTCGTGTTATAATGATTGGCATTGTTTACTTTTATAGTTTAGATTTGTTTTAAACTTAAATTGGGTACTTTTGATCGTGGCGGGCGTCTCGCACAGTGCAGTTGTTTAGTTTTAGTGATCATGTAATGTTATGGTTAGAGTAGATAATAACAAAAATTTAGCAGAAACACTAAGAAAAGACCATAGTTTTAAATATTGCCTAGGTCTCAAAAAATTGAAGATGTTTGGAGAAAATCATTACTTGTCTGTCGGTTAATCAAGGCTTATCATTTGAAATGCAAAAAACTTATTATCAAATGGTCTGATGATCAAAAGAATGTGTTTTAACAGAGCAACAAACTTTTTTTTGACATTAGCTTTTGTAAATAAAACGAAACTGAACTTAGTAGTTGTTCTAGAGATAAAAAGGTATGTAAAGCAGGGTAATTGGTATAATTAAACAAAAAAAAAATATTAGTGAAAAAAGCTGTGTTATTTATTGTAGCTTAATTACAAAAAAAATAGTAATGTGTGCTTCAAAGGTTAAAAGACTGGTTTACAAATTTCAGATAACCAAGATATATGTGATACTGAACAACAAGTTAGGTGTCATCTTCAAGTGACTCGTAATATTTCTTCACTTTTTAAGCTAAAATCACTACACTGATAGAGGTATCATGTCAACATTCGATAAAAAAATCAATATAAGGAAATCAAGGAAGAAAATAAAAGCCAAAAATTCATCAAAACATTGATGTGTCCATTTGAGAGTAAACAAGATTTTGCGACCGAATGACCGAATTAAAATAGTAAATTGGTTTATTTTTAATGTTTGTTAAATTACTGTACTATATTATTATTTTTTGCTTTTCTTGTAATAAAATTAAAATTTTAGTAATATATTATTTTTGTTATAAAATTTATATACGTTTAAAATGTACGTCATTATGTCGAGAAAAAATGCGCGGGCTAAAGATATGACTTAATTGAACTTTTAATTATCAATTATTAAACATAATATTACTAGTAAAAGATGTTTAAATAAAAATAAAAGATCTCCATACATTGACCGTGACCCACGCTACTGTGTAATCTCATATTAAAATACTGAAATGCCTGGATTCATAGTGGTTAATTTGGTCGCAATCAGGTAAAATTTACGTCAAATTATATGGTATCAATTTCTTTCATACCAAGAACACTATTATAATAAATAATAGTGTTCTTGATATGAAACAAATAGATAGGTAGTTTGCTTTTTGACCGCTGCCGCGCCGGTTCATAGGGATGACCATTATTGGTAAATATATTGAAAGTCATAAGTTAAAAACTGTTTAATAGGAGCAACAGCAGCACCGTCAACGTCTGGTCCAGCATCGCAAGCATCGGCTAACGTGAGCACATCTCATGCGCCTCCTGGCGTAAGCACATCGCAGCCGGTGGCCGGCGTGAGCACGTCGCACGCGCCGGCCGGCGTGAGCACGTCAAACGCGCCGCCCGGCGTGAGCACGTCGCACGCTCCGCCCGGGGTCAGCACGTCGCACGCGCCGCCCGGCGTCAGCACGTCGCATGCGCCGCCAGACGCGCGCCCCCCCAAGCGTCGCTTGCAACAACGCCCGCTCGCTGCTAAGAGAACAAGGGTACAAGTACGTTGTATGCCATTAGGTTAGATTTTATAGGGAACGGAGAGTACGAACACATTCGCCTGCTTTGGCATTGGTAATGTCAAGAAAATCTATTGCCAACGTGACACCATACAACTAGTATGCAAAAGATCATACAAAAGATCGAATCATCGGTAAATTTTTAAATATTTATTTTACTGAAAAATAAAAAATAAAATGTTGTTTCATAGTGTACATGTGTTTCAAAATAAAGTTCAAAACACAAAATTTTAACATGCACAGAAAAACAAATTTCGAAAGGGGAAAAAAAATAAAACAAAAGGTCTACTTTTGAACAAGAAGTCAAAAAATATATTCTTATTTCAACCAAAGTTATTTCAATGATTTTAGTTATTAATGCATGCACATAATAAATATGGAACAACCAACCAAAGTTATTTCAATTACTTTGGTTATTATGTGCATGTGTTAACATACACATAATAAAACCAGGACAACCACTTAAGAAATATTATTATTTTATATGATCATGGCGGAAAAGAAAAACTTGTCTCTTTACGTTTTACTCACAGCCGAGTTTCTATTTTTCATTATTTTAAATAATGATTTCTGTAAATCTTTGATTGAATGAAAAATGCGCTAATCATGGTCACAGTATAAATATATGGAACAGTACGGAAACTACCTACAAACTTTTGTAACACACAAACATGCGCTTCAACGAGACCCCAAAGCGAACCTCGCGGTGCTGTTCATAGTGAGTGCCGCGTCAAAACTAGTGGTTACATTTATTTCCGCGATCTTTTTAAAAATTTAATTCATGTAGAATAAAGGTATTTTTTATGTAGTTAATGTTGTTTAGGGTTCCGTATCTTAAAAAAGGAACCCTTATAGGATCCATTTAAGTTTATTTCCGCGATTTTTAAAAAAATGTAATATAGGTAGAATAAAGGTATTTTTTATGTACTTAGCGTTGTTTAGGGTTCCGTATCTTAAAAAAGGAATCCTTATAGGATCACTTTGTCTATCAAGACCCTTTATCTCGGGAACACATGGAGTTATCGACTTGAAATTAAAACCATATTTAAAGTCTTCGACTCACACTTGCCCGGATTTTTAATTACTTGGTATCAGACATATTTTCGAGTTGAAACGCGGTATGGTTCAACTCGAAAATGTTTGACACACCCGAAAACAGCCGCTCATGAGCCCAGGTGGATTACAATGATGTTTAAAGTAAGATTGTTTTATTCTTATTCCAGTGTGGGTAAGAGATAGGACCCAAGATGCAAGTTGTCTAGGGTTATCTGTTATCCATACTGTCATAAAAATAAAACAATTTTACTTTAAACGTCATGGTGGCCTAGCGCACGTAACGCCTTCGTCCAACCACGGCTCGCGTACATTCCCGCCAAAACTTTTACCAGGTTACACTGTAATGACAAATTAAAAACCCTCAAAAAACAAAGATCTACAAGTTTTTGTGTGTCAATATTAAACTGTTTACCGTATTTTAAACTATAGTCTTTCGCTAAGATTACCCGACGCCATTTAAAAAAAAAAAAAGGTGGAATTGCCTCTTTAAATACCTGCAAACTACTTATTTCAATTCGATTGATTGCTCACTACCTACAGAACGCAATGTATTGTTTTTCATAAAAAAACACAATATCAAAAACATTTAAAGTAACAAACCTATTGCTTTAATAGTGCGTAGGTAATTATTTTATCAACGAGCCTTAGTTTCCATACTGTTTCATATTTATACTGTGTCATGGTTTACATGGTCGTTTAGTACAAAACATGGAGCATTTGTGGTTGTATTTGTATTCTTAATCTAAACAGTCACAAGTTATATGATCTAAGAGGGTTCTTTTTACCGAGGTGTAGTTGTAACTTTTGGTCGATTTTCGATAGAATTATAGTAGTGTGTGCTCAAATGACTTCAATTTCTTAAATAAGAACTTTTGCCATGTAAGACGCCTGAAAAGGTGATATCCTTCGGTTTTCCATGCCTAACTTAAGAAATTTTGTTGAACCATACTATAAAAATTGCCAAGCTATCCTTTCTTTTAGTTAATGGGACACTTATCGACTTCGTCTCGTGAGCTATTTCGTTCCATTCCATTTAGGCTTGCTGCACTGCTGCCCTAATCCATTAAAAATATGACGCAGCATGCAATTGTAAATAAAAAAATATTATCTAATTTAGTTAAAAAACCTACCATTTAGAGGGGTCGTACGTGGGTGTTGAAGAAAATGGCGGCCGAAGTTTCTAAGTCAAGTTCAAAATAACGAGACACTGGTGTTTTTAGGATGGTCTTGTGAAATAATAACAGTACATATTTAGTTAATATTTTATTTCTTTTCACCCTGTAAATACGGAAATAAATGTATTTGAGATGATCTTTGTATGGTTCAGGGATTTGAACGGTCAGTGGAAGTAGAATATCAAGTACCGACTTCATCACGCTGCGATCAAGACGACGAGGGCGTCATCGTCGTAGACTCTGAAGAAGACGACGAGAGATGCACGGGCACTATGTACAGGGTATGGTTTTAGCCAAGCACTAGTTAGTTATATCGCGTTACGGGAATATCAAATTATAATCTCGCTTTTTAACGTTTATAGGAGGGAGAAGAAGAAGAGGAAGATATGGAAGAGGAACAAGAGGATGAGGCCGGCGAGGAAGAGGAGGAGGTGGAAGGCGACGATGCGGAGAACGCCGCGCGACAGGTAGATAACAATGTTGAGCTGCCGTGACCATTTTGATCAATAAAAACAATTATTTTCTAATAAAAATGGGTCAATCAATCTGCCTAGCCGTTCCTAACTATTGTAAGGTTTGCTTCCTGTCTTAGCGGATGCAGCTGGATACCAGTGTTATTCATGGAGCAACTGCATATCTGACTTCCGCAACCCAGTAATTGGGGTTAAATGACACCACTTGTCAAAAATGGAGTCTGATCTTCTGGCTTCTAACTATCCTTAGCGACGATCAAAGGTCTACAAATCCGAGTGGACAATACGAAACATGTAATTGAAGAGTGAAAACTAGAATTGAGAAATAATCATATAAATGAAGCAATTCAAAGTCTTAATTATTTAAAAATATAGAATCCATCAATACTAACAAGATGCATTCCAAGACTATTTTAGTGCAGTGGAGTATATCAAACAAGTCTAATCCAATATTGTCCTGACTCAAATAGTTAATTGATTGATATTTAATTACTTTTAAACTTGGCCATTTTGATATAATAAATCATTTCAATCTATATCTTTCTGTTACTTATTTTGTATTATTATTGTAATAAAACACATCGATAATTATAATGTTATGTCATTTCACTTTAATTAAAATTATATTTGAAAAGCTGCACCTATTCTGAGCATTCTCCTTTCATGCAATAGAAAAACTTTACATTGGTTAAATTTTGATTGTTTTAATCTCGTGGAGTGGAGGCCTGAATCCCAGCAGTGGGAACGTTATAAGGTTTATGCTATGCTCATCCCGTGGAGGGTCGATCCGGGATTAAAATGATCAAAATTTAGCCGTGTATTTGTTATATTATTCAAATGAGTAAATCCGTGGTTGACCAATTGTGTTACATTAGTATCATTGTAAATAATAATGTGTGGTGTTTGTGGTGCAGGAATCGCCGGCGCAGTCTCCGTCGGCAGGCGAAGAGGCCGAGGAGGGCGGCGCGGGCGGCGCGGCGCGCGCCGAGGCCGACAGCGAGCCGGCCGCGCCGCACCAGCAGATCGAGGCCATCAGCAGCGGCACGGAGCGTACGTGCCTCAGCGCTACCATCCAGTGCTACTCAATTCAACACTACTATTCCTTCTGTATAGCTCCGTCTCTCCCTCGTAACAACACCCATAATGTCATTAACTTGTTTTCACTTAGATCTTAACCCTTCAGGCTACCACACACTGCTAGTAAAATCTACACTTCTGCATAAACAATTACATGTAAAACCAAATAGAAGCCGAGCCAAAATTAATTTATAATGGCTTAACGTACTTTTCGAGGCACGGAGGAGTCTCGGTATGTAATGAATGGGTTTTTTCATCCACGAACTGGCCTCGACCGACAATCACGAATTTTATCCTATGTCTGCAGCTCCACAAGCTAGACCTAAAGTAAATATTGTTGGTTGGAAACTTGAGATTGGTGTCCAATGACAAACATGTAAATTTAACTAAGCAGAGCCAATCTAACCATTATTGGTGTTAAAAGACTTGAGAACTTGTTAGAGATAGATTTTTACCCTTGTATCGAGTTCATTTAAGAGCACAGAAAAAAATGGTCGAAAGTTACAATGTACTGGTTCATGAGCCACAGAAAAAGGAAATGAGATAGACCGCCCAAAAAAGAAAATATTTTTAAAATCATGCAGTGGCAATCTCAATCTCCTGACCTTTCTCTCATTGAACTTGTTTGGAATGAACTCGACACTATGATATACACCGTGTATCTGACATCGTACCACAAACGAATACCATAGATTTATTATCGAGGTTGGTTAGAATAACGATTTTATAAAATTTAAATTAAAAAAAAAGCGCACAGATTAAAAAAAAATAATAGGATAAAGTTAACGAAAATCTCTACTGGAGTGTCTAGAATCTTGTATTGGATCCATGGTATTCGTTTGTGGTACTATGTCAGATACACGGTGTATATTATATCATCGAGTTCATTCCAAACAAGTTCAATGAGAGAAAGGTCATTAGATTGAGATGGCTACTGCATGATTTTTAAAATATTTTCTTTAAAAATACAATCTTACTCAATTTAGTCATATGTTTAGGATCTTTATTGTGATGCAAAGTGAATTTACGACTGATGGAATCCAGCCCACTGGGTATGGCAGTCTTTAAATTTTTTTAAATACTTATCCTTGTTTTGTTTCCGATTATCCTCATTTGATTGCCAGGTTTACTGTAGCCAAAATACCCCAACCAGTACATGGCCACCACCGAATTTAATAGTAGGCATTATAAATGTTTTTGAAACTTTCACTTCTTTTGTCCGGCGCGGGCGTACAAACACATCTATTGAGCCCAGAAATCTGTAACTGCTTGGTTACTCCAAAAGACATCGATTTATTGTCTATTTTTTATACGCCTTTACACATTCGATGCTATTTCGACGCTGCTATGTTTCATAAAACCCGTGCTCCGTAACAATTAGGAATTTGTTAGTCCTATATGAAAGTAAAAATTATGCAAACAATCATAAAAGGCCATACAACTTAATTTTAGTCGCATATTTACGGCGTTTTTTTGTTTCGTTTAACAACAGAAGCACTTCTAAATTTGGACGGTAGTGTTTTGAGTATGCCAAAACGATACAATCATTCCTCCCTATATTTACGAGTATACACCGATAAAGATCGTTTTAATCCCGTGTAGGGTCGATTCGGTACATGAAACACTATCGATTTTTAAAGATAAAATTAAAACATAAAGTGCTTTTTTTTTTAATTCAAATTAATTTATGCAGGTACGAAATTAATTTCTTTAAGTAAACTTCAGTTGGGCAAGTTCATTGACCTGTAGGTAGTCGTAACTACCTACAAGGTCATTGACTCGTTTACTTAAAGAAATTAATTTCGTACAAGCATATATTAATTCAAGTTTTAGAAAAAAAGTACAAAATTTTAGTAGTTAAAATATCAATTTTTAGTTTTTCTTTACTAATCGATAGGTTTCATGTAACAGATCGACCCTCCACGGGATTAAAACGATCAACATTTAACGGTCTATTGGCTAGGCAGGCAGGTCACGCTTGCAATTTATTAAATAGCCTCGTGTTTCAGTATGCCTTTAGTATGTTATTAAATGTCTGATATTTTGTTTTAGAAAGTGGAGCGTTATCTCTGGGTGGTAACAATGGTGACGACGGCGACGACAGTATAGTGCCATCTACACCTACACTTTATGTACCGAGACGCAATGACGGGTAAGGACGAGGTAGACTACATGAAAGTTTGGGCAGTAGGGAACGTCCATAAGTGAGCTCACTGGTACGCCTTTATTATAACGATAACTGCGACCATAATCCGAATATTTTTTCATTCCCAATAAGTTACTTTTATTATTTTATGTTATACAGACCATTTTTCAGGGAACCGCCAACACCAATTTTAATATTAATATCTGGAACTACGAAACATATTACCATAAATTTCGTGGTAGCAAGCTGATTAAAATTGGTTGCTGATATTTTAAAAGTCATGTTTTGCAATACTTTAAATGTGAAACTGAAATTATTCGCGTAATTATTACTATCCGCAAATGTCAAATTTCAGGTAACAGTAACCCTAATAAAACACGTAACACGCCTAATTTGTAAGTAGAACGACGTCGCGACGTGGCGTGGATCAAGTGTAGTTCTGCAAGTCTAGTTTCTATATAAAATGTATGGAGACCGACGCCCTCAGATCCGCGTGTGTGGTACACGTGTGCACAGAGTAGTTCTGCCCTCAGGGCGTTGAAGCGTAAACTCATCGATCATCGAACTCATCCTTCCCATCATGACCTATAGTGCTCAGCCCTGGTCATTTACTGAACTACAAAAGTTTTGCTTTGGGGTTTGCCAGAGAATTATGTAGCGCAGCATACTGGGTGCAAAAAGCACAGACCTAATACGGAATGACACGCTGCGCTCTTATAACTGGTATAATAGACTTGGGCAAAAAGGCCAGGCTCAATTTTTTATGGTAAATCATCCAATGAGTTCTCTCGCGCTTGGGCGTAGCGGGAGAGCGAGTCAAACTTTTACTCACTAAAACTCACTCTTATGTTCCTTCTTTGCCTTGCATTCCAAGGCCTCGGGGTTCATTTTCACTTGGCTCCAGTAGGATTCGACCCAACTATTTGCTGGCATATCCTTGAGCCGCGCGTGGAATACTACGCGCTGTCGACAATTTGGGCTCGGTCCAGACGGTAATTCGGACGACCAGGCAGAGTGCTTCTCGTTGCCCGCCGTCCGCAAGCCTACGCCTACGGTGGTGCAAATTGTGATCGGAATCCCGGTGACAGGGGCGAGAAGGCCGCACCCTCGCGCATGCGTTCGCCTCCTTTGCTAGCATTACTACTTCGCAGAAAGAGGTGACCGTATGCTATTCTTCCTCGTTCCGGACCATACCTTGTACCAGGGCCCGGCGCGAAAGTTCGTTGCCGCCGATCGCCCCCACGAGGACACGGCGATGCTAGCCCGAAGCGGGGCTCACCTCTACCATATGCTCGTGTCCTCGCGTGGTGACACCTGGGCGTTTCTTCCGCACGAATCCGGTGCAGAAACCTCCCGAACTTACCATGTCCGGTGAGGACCTGCGTCATGCGGAAGGTGAGGACGCCGTGTTCTTTTCAGCCGCTCTTCAAAGAGGAGACATACCGTTATAATTGTGGTGTGTCCAGCACTGAGTTGCGACTGTCGCTGTCGCTATTCCACCATGAGATCCCGCCGGAACTCTGTCCTCCATGCCGCATATTGTCGCGGCAGCGGAGTTTCGCCCCTGCGTTGCATTCTCCTTTCGCAGCGACGGCGCCCATGCCGATGCCCCATAAAGGGCAAAGGACCGAACGATGTCTGCGTAGAGCTTCTGGTAGGAGGCGTCTGGACCCACTAAGTTGGGCAGGAGCCGCTTGAGGGTAGCCCCAGTCCGAAATCTCCTCGAAATTCCATCGGCTATCGAGGACGAGTCCCAGGAACTTCATCGTAGACTTGACGCCGAAAACCCGGTGAAGGCGCGTAACAAGGGCTGTGAAAACACTTGCGCAATTCTAACTGCTGAATCCTTTCCAGGACTGTCGGAACCCAGTGTGTCGCTAGTTAGACCGCCGCCTGCAACCAGCGTGTCGTCTGCGTAACAGACCACGCTGACCCCATCAGGGAAGTCGCGGCTAATGTTCCGCAAGGGCGGTCCTAATACTGACCGGGGTAGATAATTTACCTGTCCGTCAGATAGGCCTCAATCACACGACAGAGTTAGTCGGCCACCTGGTGAAACTGGAGCGCGCCCCTAATGCTGCTCCAGGGTAGGAAGTTGAAGACGTTGGCGTTGCCCAAAGACATCGCCAAGACGACCCCGTCCCGGGACACACGATCCCCGTCGTGAGAGGTGACACGCGCATGATGGCGTCCACCGTGAAGCGCACCCTGCGAAAGCCGAACTGGATGTCCGCAACATCCTGTCCCACCCGAGCTAGATGCGTGACGAGGCGGTCTGCAATTACTCTTGCAAAGAGCTTGCTCACCTAGTCGAGCAGCAAAATAGGCCGGTACGTGGACTGAGAGTCCGCAGACCGCCCCGGCTTCGCGATGAGGACCAGTTTCTCTGTCTTCCAGGGAAGTGGGAACTTGCCCCTCTCCATGGATGCGCTGAAGAGCCCTTTTAGTTGAGACCCGAGAGCCTCCATGGCCAGGACCCAATCAAGCCGTTGCACAGTGGTCGGTAAATCGAGCTCCATACTCATAGAAACTCAAAGTCAGGAAATTGAAAAAAAAAATTGCAATGTGTCTGGTATACATATCTTTATGTAATGTTAACGTATGGAAGATATTGGTAACACCACGCGCGAGAAAAAAAAGTTTTCTTTTTTTTTATGTATGGGAGAAAACACTTAAAAAATAATTTATTTGAAACTGAAGGGCTGGTGCTCACTTGCGGTATTGTACGTTTCGGTACCGCTTCGCATGTAGTAAATTTTTGAATTTTCGAATTATCGATAGGTGATTTTTTAAATCACTGACATGGTCAAATGAAATTGACTATCGATTTACTTGTACTATCGTTAGTTACTAGCCTACTAATGACTTTTTCGATGAGAATAATTAAATATCTACGTTACAGATTACATACTTTTTTTTTTTTTACAAAATTGCATAATCAGTCATAATAATGGTGATTAACAAGATAGATATATATTCTCAAGTGACTGAAAACTGATGTTATTAAGTAACTTATGTAATTATGGCTAAGATATAATTAGATACTAATGACATAATAATAATAATTTATTTGTCTGAAACATTTTATACAAATCAAAAAATTTACAAAAGCAAAGACATTAGATAATAAAAATAGTACATAAGTACTATTTGTAAGGAATTCTGGAATCTTTTTGTATAGAATTTTGGAATTCTTTTGAACAAGATCTTAATGTTCTATACTGCCACTTCGAAAGCTTCAATGAGGTCAAAATAACTAAAGCTTTATTAGCAGAATATGGGCATAGTTTTCTTTGGTTTCAACAATTCCTTTATCTTTGTAGCTTCTTCAGGATGTTCCGAGACTAGTTTAATGATATCTGCTATATTCTTATTTTGTGCTTAACCAGTTGCTTGAGCAAGATTTTCAGTGCTGTACGTTAGGAGCGGGCTTAGCTTCACATATGGTTTTCTGGGACTTACAACTGATGTAAACGTTTCAACACTGCATGTTTCCGGTCCACAGGATGTTGATGCACCCTCATTTATAGCGAAGTCAGAACTAGAACATGGTTGCTGTTCTACTGACACTACAGAAGGGATAACCCCCCTTTTTCTCTCACGACTTAAGGCCATTTTTTGTCCTCGGGCAGCCATGTCTCATACTTTTTTAAGAATGTACATTTCGTGCGATTACAGGAGATCCTCAACGAGCACACATACCCCTCAACGACCAATTAAGTCTAATCTCAAAAACTTCAAATAACATTTGAGATTGTGAAAAACAACTGTTGTTTGCCACAAACAGGAAAATGTCCAAATTGGTACCTCCTACCTAAACCTTCCATCAGAACACAATTATAAATAAAAAGTAATAACGTAATAGGCAACTGGTAAAAATTAAAGCAATTTAAAGACTTTCTTGTCCCTCCCCTAAAAATTATTTTCAATCAATGTCTTGAAACTGGTACCTTTCCCCTGGCTTTGAAAAGGTCTGTCGTGTGTCCAATCGATAAGGGAGGAGTTAAAATCAAACGAAACCTATTTTTATACCAACTCATTAACATTCGCTTATATTATAGTCTATAGACCATAGATTTTTATTGTGTAGGCACGATTAAAATCTCAACTGGTTAATGCTTATGTCTGGTACCTATAGGCTATAACACAAGTTAAATCTTTCCTTGGGTACCAGAATTCCTTATAAATACTACTAACGTACTATTTTAATTATCTAATGGCTTTGTTTTTATGTTATTTGTAAGTGTTTGCTTGTATAAAATGTTGCAGACCAATAAATTATTATTATTTTGTCATTAGTATCTAATTATGTCTTAGCCATAATTACATAAGTTACTTAGTAACATCAGTTTTCAGTCACTTGTTAATCACCGTTATTATGACTGATTCTGCAATTTGTGTGAGCACCAGCCCTTCAGTTCCATTCAGTTTCAAATAAACTAACTTTAAGTGTTTCCTCCAATACAAAAAAAAACGTAAAACTTTTTTTTTCTCACGCGTGTAGTTACCAATACCTTCCATACGTTAACATTACATAAAGGTATGTATACCAGACAAATTGCAATTAAATTCCTAACTGAGTTTCTATGAGTATAGAGCTCGATTTACCGACCACTGTGCGTCTGGTCCTGAGACGATATTTTTGACATTCAGCCTTCGTACCACCACTATCACCTCTATCTCGATCACTTCTGAAGTATTGTCGTTGTCATCACCGTCCTGGTCCACACCTCAGGGGTGGTGGACACTGCAGGTGGCGGAGCCATGGGCGGGGGAGAGTGTTCCCCTCGCGCAAGGAACAGAGTGCTTATCACACCCTCCACAAGCTGGGGCTGGAGACTGCGTCAGAGGGGGAGCCCAGGGGCGGAACTTATTCCGCACCACCTGGTAGGGGCGTCCCCACAGGTCTCCCTTCACAGTCTTCAGCCACACGTTACTAATTTGACCCGCTTTCACCACTCTGTAACCCTCCGCCTCTCTGGCCTCCGCACTATCTAGGCTTCCCATAGGAGCTCCCGGTCCATCTACTTCAGCGCCCGCCCACCACGGGCCACACGGGGTATGTTGGACCGGCGCGGTGGAGGTCTGGGCGGAGACGACAAACCGGGTGTTCGGGTACATCTCTAACCCTGGAGGGGTTTAACGATTACGCGTAATGTTGGTGTACATTTAATCCTGGATTTTGAAATGGTTAATTCACGTTTGTATATGTATAGGTTCGGCGAAGCGGTCGTGTCGCCAGTAGGCGCGGGCGGCGGCGGCGGCGGCGCGCGCTTCACGTTCGCGGAGGCGGCGCACCTGGACACGCACGCCGACCTGGCCGCCGCGCTGCCGCCCGCCTCCATGCCGCACGCTAGCTCCGACGACCGTGAGTACACACTTACATACTATCTGCATTTGCCTACACTCCATTATCACTTATTCGAAACGTGATGATTATATAATATGGTGTCGGACCATTAGAACAGAAGCTTAGATCATTTAATAAAGTATTCCAGCCACATGATTGCACTGGTTGTTACAAAAACGAATAGTAACATATAATAGCAATACTGCCTTGTTGGCTTTGCGGTCGTAAACGCGACAGCTGAGCATGGGATCTTGGTTTTGATTCCAAGGTTGGGAAAGGTATTGGGTTTTAAAAATTTCTCAATATCTTTTCGGAATTTGGAAGTAGGTGATGACTACTCCTATGCCACGGATAGCTCATAAAGCTAATGGTCCTACACAAGATTTTTCCCCGGTCGTGTCGTATTGCCGTCCACATGGAATACGTAAATGAACAGAAAGTACACCTGTGGCAGACATACTTTTGCACTATATCTTCTATGCACTTGGTTAATCTCCTCTGAGATTGGCAACCATGACCGTAATTTGGTCGGGAGGATTAGGAGGAATGCTGATCGAACCACACAATTGAATATTTGAAAGTTCTTATTCAATTTAGGTGCGGAAGGAGGCGAGACAAGAGACTGGGAAGAGTCACGAGTTGAGGAAGAAGCGACTGCTGTCAGTTCACAGGGCAGTGAACCTTCTTCCCCACATCAAGTAAGTAAAGTATATCAATACATCGTTTTTAACTGTTTTTGAGGCAATTAATGTGATATTTGTGAAGTTTGACCCCAAGTTTTTGAGTTAATGTTGGAGTGCCCCAAGTATCCACTTTGAATTACTTGATGAGTGCCACCGATACTTCAGTCGACGTAACCACCTGATGGGCTGGAAATTGTCACATCGACGAATTAATTTCGTCTACTTAAGACGTGCATTTACATTCAATAAGGTGGCCAACAGTACTTTTTCCGTGATTGTATTAGAGTCCGTGCCAAGAAACTGTAAAGCTGACGGTTCGTTAAAACATTCGTACTGACTATGAAATCTCTCTGTTTCTCAGCTTACTTCTTCTAAACCACGCTTTTTATGTTGGTACGGTTTTAGTGACAAACGAGGAAGGTTTGTATTCTGTGTTTGTCACCTAATGGCCAAGGTCTTGATTGGTCATTGGTAATAATAGCGTATAGTGTATCATTATCAAAAATCAAGACCCAGGCCGCCCATCCCAGCTTCTTGGGGTATCGCTGTCGTCTACCCTCAATTTCGACTCTTACGAGGCAAAAGCTCAACTGGCTGCCAAAAATTAGGGATCTTAGCAAAGGTAAGACGGTATTTCACGCCGGAACAGCTGCTCAACTTTTATCAAGTGTAATACTGCTCTCATCTTTCAGATAGCTCTGCCAAATATCTGCTTGAGTACTAGAGTCGATTGCGAAGAGAGCCAAGATCATCTTTAATTCTTTATTGTACACAAAAACTTAACAATATTGACTTTTCGAGACTTGTTGTTTATTCAGTGAGCGAATGAGTGACTGCTTTAAATTTTATTTATTCAGTTTACTAAAATCTTGTTTTATTGCTTTTTAGTTCTTTTTTTGTAATGGCAGTCGTGTTTTTTAATTTTTTTAATTATTTACTTTTATTTAAATGCATTTTTAGGATACTTAGGAACTGAATAAAAAAAAAATGTATTTTTAGAGGTTTTTTAGAATTTTCAAAAATGAATGTTACCTTGAAACTCGACGAATGATGAGTGCATCATTTCCGACGATCATTTTGGCTCGTTTCTCAATCAACTCTATCGCATCAAGCTGATATCTAGTAGATCCATCCCAAACGTGAAAGCAATTCTCCATACACTATCGAACTTGCGCTTGAGAAGGGTTGAGACTGTACAAGGTGATTTTAAGGCGCTATAAAACTTTGATTGTAAAAGTGTGATTGTACAGACTATTTAGAACCAATTAAACTGTTGTTGTTTAAGACGAAGTCTTACCAATTCTTGTTCGTTTTCAAAAATTCCCAAAATTTTAAGTAATCTGCTTATTTATGGCCAAATTGAATGATTAATTAATTCATTTTTATTTAATTAATATGTAAGTAAGCAAACCAGCAATATGTGTTACAGACTTCTGTGTAAAAAAGAAATATTTTATCAATACATCTTTCGAGGTACCATTTTTTTAAGCGGATATCTTAAAAAAATATTAAAATAGGACCTACAAATCAATTTGAGGGAGAAATTTTAAATTTTTAGCCAGACTAATTAAAACATCATTTGAATTGAATTGATTATTTGAGAAACCCCATAAGTCATCAGACCCTAACTTTACAGGAGGTGAAAAAAACCTTTCAGTGAAAAAAAATTGTATGGACATAGATGTGTTATGTATTTAGTTTTAATTGCATATATGATACCTATATAAATTGAGCCTTTTTTCTAATAATATTGTCATTGTCATTAAATAATTAATGCCTGAAAGTCGTTGACTTAAGGGCTTTCACAAATAAACGAAAAAAGGACAGGTTTAACACCATAATATAGATTTAATTAGACAAAGTTTTATTTAAATAATTAGGCAATATAAACAACTATATTACTTATTTAGTCCATAGCATCGTCTATTTCACGGTCTATGACTGGCCATTGGTATATTCACTACATAGTATAAAACAAAGTCGTTTCCTGCTGTCAGTCCCTATTTACGCTTAGATCTTTAAAACTACGCAACGGATTTTGATGCAGTTTTTTAATAAGTAGATAGTGTTATACAAAACGACGGTTTATATGTATAATACATGTATAATATAATAATATCACCATTGCACCCGTGCGAAGCTGGAGCGGGTCGCCAGTTCTTGATAAAACTATTGTATACAAGCACGGCTCCGTCTTCTAACTTCTGTATTTAGTTGTTATTTTCCTGATTCCTCTACCGGCAGGGGTAGGTAAATCGATTTGCAGAAATTGCAAATAATTTTCGTCATTTAATGGATCCTATAAGATCTGGGGCCCCAATCAACGCTCTTCCAATTATTCCAGCCTACTTCTTGAAATGTTGTCGGCCCATTCATGGATGTTGTGAAAGTTTGTAATACCTTCCCACAAGATTGATTTCAAACAATCCGTGCAGGAACGCAAAGGGCTACAACTGAATACGGTAAATTTTGAATCACGACAACGTCCACTCACACGGGCAGTAGTTTCCGCAAACGGGACAATATGTGGAATCATTGAAACAGGCGATTTCGGTAAAATGTAGTTGATTTTTTTTCTTGTAGTGCTGATTCGATACATTTGCCGTTGAACACTACAAAAACATTATAATAATTATGTTATATCCATATTCTAATGGTAAACGAAGTGACTGTACTAAATGAAACTAAAGACTTGACCAACGACGGTCTCTGCTACCAGGTCATAAAATCCCAAATACACAAAAAAAACTACCTGGAAAGGAATACAAAAGAGAATCCACATGTTGGAAGTCCACGCAAAACGCAAAGGGCTACAACTGAATACGGTAAATTTTGAATCACGACAACGTCCACTCACACGGGCAGTAGTTTCCGCAAACGGGACAATATGTAGAATCATTGAAACAGGCGATTTGGGTAAAATGTAGTTGAATTTTTTTTTTTTTTTGTAGTTTTTTTTTTTTTTGGTAGTGCTGATTAGTGCTGACATTTGCCGTTGAACACTACAAAAACATTATAATAATTATGTTATATCCATATTCTAATGGTAAACGAAGTCACTGTATTAAATGAAACTAAATACTTGACCAACGAAGGTCTCGGTTAACAGTACCTCTACCATGAGTTTTAAGCAATAGTATTCGTCGCTACTCGATATCGACGCCGTAAATATTTTGTATGGCAAATTTTGCAGCGCCTCTAGCGGTCACTTGCAGAACCAAAATTTGTCATACAAAATATTTACGGCGTCGATATCGAGTAGCGACGAATACTATTGCTTAAAAGTCATGGTAGAGGTACAGGTCATAAAATCCCAAATACACAAAAAAAAAAGCTACCTGGAAAGGAATACAAAAGAGAATCCACATGTTGTGCGAAAGTGGACTCCGGGGCTCAGGAACGAAAGCAAAGAAGAAACAGTAGTGAGTTTTTAGTCAGTAAAAGTCTGATACACCCTTCCGCTCTGCCCAAGGGCAGGAGATATCATTGGATGAGTTTTTCCACCTAAAAAAAAACATGTTAGACGTAGCTATTTGAAAACGACAACAAAAAATGGCGTAAAATGATGTTAACTGATAGGTAAGGTATCGATTACGATAATAGTATTTTTTTAAAGTACGTTAAAGCCGTCATTTTGTGAAAAAACTCATTTTTTGGTTTAATGAAAGTTAACGCCATTTAAGAAGAAGCTACCCGCCCTTAGTAAAAGATGTAACGGCTTCGTCACAGACCGACTAACCCTGATTAAATAAACGCGACTTTGTTGCCTCAGTAACAAAGACCATTTTGCTGTAAAAACCAACTCCTATCGCTTTTTTCTATTCATTGGGCGCTCTACCTGGAAATGCCGTCCCACCGCGCACGGTGGCCATTGTTTACGAGGGTCATTCAATAAATACTTAGCCTACAAAAAGTAAACGAAAATTTTGGAAAAGTGGCAATTTATTTTTCAACATAGTCTCCTTTTAGTTCGATACACTTAGCCCAGCGATGCTCCAACTTTTTTAACCCGTCCGAAAAATAGTTTTTGTCAAACTCTGCAAAATAGGCCTCCGTGGCGGCGATGACCTCCTCATTTGATCCATATCTATTCCCGGCGAGTGATTTTTTCAGATTAGGAAACAGAAAGAAGTCACAAGGGGCCAAATCTGGAGAATACGGTGGATGGGGCAGCAATTCGTAGCGTAATTCGACCAATTTGGCCATGGCAACGGCAGACGTGTGAACCGGTGCGTTGTCGTGGTGAAACAGCACTTTTTTCTTCGCCAGATGGGGTCGTTTTTTCTTTAATTCGGCGTCGAATCGGCCCAATAAATCGGCATAGTAAAGCCCTGTAATTGTTTTACCCTTCTCGAGGTAATCGATGTAGATCACACCTTGTGAATCCCAGAAAACGGTGGCCATAACTTTTCCGGCAGATTTTACAGTTTTCGCCTTCTTTGGAGCACGTTCCCCGGTCTGGATCCATTGTTTTGATTGCTCCTTGGTCTCTGGTGTGTACCAGTGGATCCAAGTTTCATCGACGGTCACAAAACGACGCAAAAACTCCGCTGGATTCCGCTTAAACAGAGCCAAACACGTCTCCGATGTGGTCTCACGGTTGCGCTTGTTTTCCGGTGTGAGTAAACGCGGCACCCATCGCGCCGACAGCTTTCTCATGCCGAGTTCCTCGTGAAGAATATGATGCACTGTTCCTTCTGAAATACCTACAGTCTCAGCTAGCTCCCGAACCTTCAATCGGCGATCTGCCAATACGAGATCATGGATTTTTTTAATGTTTTCCTCCGTAGCAGCTGTTTTCGGTGCACCTGGACGTGGTTCATCAAAAACCGACGTACGGCCACGTGCAAACTCGTTGAACCAATTCTTGACGGTGGCCATCGATGGAGAAGAGTCACCGTACACAGCATCCAAGCGCTCTTTGATTTCGATGCGCGTTTTCCCTTCCAAAAATAGAAATCGAATTACCGAACGATATTGCTCTTTTTCCATTTTTGTAAAACCGATCGACACGTTCGCTTCCTTAAGTTGTCAAATTAAAACAAATGAAGGGATTGGAATGAAAATTTGAAAAAAGAATTAAAAAAGAATGTGCTACACTGTGGTAAAACTCTTTTGAAACTACAGCGCCCTCTGGCGATGAGGCTAGGTACTTATTGAATGCCCCTCGTAGCTTTAGAGAATTGGTTCCTGCATGTGCACAAAATTCTTAGAATAGAACTATGCTATCATTCGAACGCATAAAGTATTTATTCTTTTACTCAAAAATTTGGTTATTGTAGTGTCTAAAAATTTTTTTCCTCCAAATTGATTTGTAGGTCCTAATTTCAATAGATATGCGCGCAAATGATTCCTCAAGAGAAAGTGCGATTTTATCAAGCAGTTTTCTAAAAGTTTTGAACAAAAGATGCTCCCTCTTTTTTTAATAACATTTAAAAAAACGTATTGATAAAACTTTAAGTTTATTTCTGAACTTTAAATGTCTGTAAAAAAAAGTCTCATGACATAGAAGCCATGCTAACATGTATTGCTGGATTGCTTACATAAATTACATTACTTAAATAATAAAAAAATAATCAATCATGTATTTATCATTCAATTTGGCCATAATTATGCAGTTTACATAAAATTTTTGGGAATTATTGAAAAAAAAGCTTGAAAATTAGGTTTAAAAAATATGGTAAGACTTCGTCAAGATAATCATTACTTAAATGGTTCTAAATTGTCTGTACTATCTTCGCCTTTCCAATCACCCTGTTTTATCGTCATGATACTTCTTTCTAAAACAACTCAATGAACAAACGTGTCCCCGCATGGCGATATTGCGGAGATAAAGCGGACTAAACTCGAGGCCCGCAACGTGTGGCTGGAGTCTCTGAACGTCGATCCGTGGGGACGCCCATACAAAATGGTGATGGAGAAACTCCGCCCATGGGCTCCCCCGCTGACTCAGAGTCTCCGGCCCCAGCTCGTGGAGGGTGTGGTGAGCAGTCTGTTCCCTACGCGAGGGGAGCATACTCCCCCGCCTATGGCTCCGCCACCAGCAGCGGTGTCCGATGCGGACCACGACGGCAACGACGGCAACAATGCTCCAGAGGTGACCGAGGTGGAGATGAGAGTGGCGGTGCGAAGGCTGAGTGCCAAGAACACCGCCCCAGGACCCGATGGCTTGCCTGGAAAAGCCTGGGTCCTGGCCATGGAGGAACTCGGGTCTCGACTGAGAGGGCTCTTCAGCGCATGCATGGAGAGGGGCCAGTTCCCGCTTCGCTGGAAGACGGGGAAACTGGTCCTTATCGCGAAGCCGGGGCGCCCCGCGGACTCTCCGTCCGCGTATCGGCCCATTGTGCTGCTCGACGAGGTGGGCAAGCTCTTTGAAAGAGTAATTGCAGACCGCCTCGTCGTGCATCTGGCACGGAAGGGGCCGGATCTTGCGGACGGCCAGTTCGGATTTCGCAGGAGGCGCTCCACTGTGGACGCCATCATGCGCGTGCGAGCCCTCACGACGGGGGATGCGGTGTCCCGGGGCAGGTGTGTCTTGGCGGTGTCTCTGGACATCGCCAACGCCTTCAACTCCCTGCCCTGGAGTTGCATTGGTAGGGCACTCCGGTACCACCGGGTGCCCGACTACCTCTGTCGGGTGATCGAGGCCTACCTGTCGGACAGGTTCATCATCTACCCCGGTCATCAGGGGGAGTTGAAACGGCGAGAGATGTCGTGCGGTGTTCCGCAGGGATCGGTACTAGGGCCGCCCTTGTGGAACATCGGGTACGACAACGTGCTGCGCGCCGACCTCGGAGTCAGCGTGCTCTGTTACGCAGACGACACGCTGGTCCTGGCGCGGGGACGGTCGTACCAGGCGGCGGTCGAACTAGCGACGCGCGGGGTTACGACAGTCGTGGAGAGGATAGAGCAGTTGGGACTCGAGGTGGTATTGCACAAGTCCGAGGCCATGTGTTTTCACGGCCCTCGGAGCGCGCCACCTCCGGGCTCCCAATTAACGGTAGGAGGAGTTCACATCGGCGTCGGGTCGACGATGAAGTACCTGGGACTCGTCCTCGACAGCCGGTGGAACTTCAAGGAGCATTTCCGACGTCTGGCTCCCAGATTGAATGCGACTGGGGCTGCGCTCAAGCGGCTCCTGCCGAACCTAGGGGGTCCAGACGCCTCCTGCCGGAGGCTCTACGCAGGCATCGTTCGGTCCATGGCCCTTTACGGTGCGCCAGTGTGGGCGCCATCGCTACGAAAGCGAGTGGCGGCCCGGCTAACCGCCTGCCAGAGGGTCATGGCCATCCGTATGATTCGCGGATACCGTACGGTGTCCTGTGAAGCGGCGAGCCTCCTTTCTGGCCTACCACCGTGGGATTTGGAGGCAACAGTCCTTGCACACATGCATGATTTACGCGTGGAGATGCAACGTCGGGGCGAAACTCCGCTGCCGCGACAAGTCGCGGCATGGCGGACAGAGCTCCGGCGGGATCTCATGGTGAAATGGCGAGAGCGACTGTCGCAACCCCGTGCTGGGCACGCCACGATCGAGGCTATAAGGCCCCTCTTTGAGGCGTGGCTGGAAAGGCCCCACGGCGTCGTCACCTTCCGTTTGGCGCAGGTGCTGACCGAACACGGCAAGTTCGGTCCGTACCTGTACAAGATCCGTGCGGAGACGACGCCCGGGTGTCGCCACTGTGCGGACCGCCCGGTGGACACGGTGGAGCACACAGTCGAGGTGTGCCCCGCTTGGGAAGAGCATCGCCGTGTCCTCGTGGGGGCGATCGGCGGCGATCTCTCGCGCCGGGGCTTGGTTCAAGCCATGCTCCGGAGCGAGGAGGAGTGGCAGGCGGTCGCTTCCTTTTGCGAAGCAGTAGTGCTAGCAAAAGAGGCCCCGGGACAAAGGCAAGGAACGGAAAGGTAGGTTTTTAGTCAGTAAAAGTCTGACACTATTTCCCGCCCCACCCAAGGGCGGGATTTGTCATTGGATGATTTTACCTACCATAAAAAAAAAAACATGGCGATATTATCGTGCCGAGGCATTAGCTCATGGGGGTGGCGCCCGGTGGTGGTTGTTTGCATTGAGATCCTTTTACTAAAGATAACTATACATTAACTATAACGAAGTACAAAAATCGGTTCCATTTAACCCAAATTATCACGGAGAGACGGTACGACATCATGGCTCTCCAACTATTCCCATTCGATTTAAATAAATTAATGTGAGTATAGCCACTCGCTGATAGGTTTACACAGACAAAACATTAAAAAATAATGTAAAATGTAGAGCCAAGTTCGCGAAGCTAAAGAACGACACATCGGCCGAACTATCTCGAACTGCTTTTGATCCTTATAAAAGTAAAAATCCGTTTAACCACAACACACTTGGAATTTTGCGTAACTAGAATATCCTCTTCTGACTACTATAATCCCAAATTTCAAATAAAACCTTACTACCATTCAGGAGATATCTAATAACGTCCGAAAATCGCCACTTTATTGGCACATTCATTAAAATATTAAGACTATTTCTAAGTGATTTCCCACTTCCTAAGTGGAAAATTGGTTTGGAAGTACATTGACGTTAGGGTTGCCAACTTTTTTTTACAAGAAGTAAAGTATTTTTTTATCTGAGGAAAATTGAAACACTATTTTAGAAAAAATACCATATTTTATTTATAACTTTAATGTAGGCTAACTTTACTGTACTAGTTTGTAATTTTACTGTAGGCACTTTATTGTAGGCAACAAAAATGCAAAAAAAATCTGGCTCTGTTTCTATTCACATATTACTACTGCTGAAAAACTCGACTGATATAACTGAAACACTCTTTCAATGTTAATGCTGGGGTGGCGGGAACAGAAAATTGATATGTGACAATTTTAGTAATACTTTTAAATTATTCTAAGGTAATAAATGGTTCCACCTTTAGCCAGTACTCATTTCAAGAAATCACACATTTGTTCGGACTCATTCGTTCTGAGACACCATTATAGTGATTTGAAAAAAATAAATTGTGAGGGCTTAAGTCTAACACTTAGTATAAGTATTTTAATGCTGAAAACAGTATTTTGTATAATTTATTTTTGTTCAATAGTAAAAAGTATAATTTAGTGAAAAACAGTATAATACTGTTTTTAACAGTATAGTTGGTAACCCTAATTGACGTCTATACAGATTGTATTTTTCAAGTGGGTGTGAATGGACAAACCAAAAACTATGAGAAATAGCTTAAAAACATCCTCACAAGAGTCTGGGGAAAACTATAACAGCATTATCAATTTCCTACAGAACTTTATACTTATCAGCTACACTATCGGATGATTTAATAACAGCGTGAGTGGGTTTTATTCAACTCGAATACACTACTTTCATCCACACGCAAACAAGATACGAGTACAATGCGGTCCAAATGAGAATAGGATCGATTGCCATGTTGTGACGTCACGTCGAACTGTCAAATTCAAGAAATTGGGTACGGCGAGCAAAAAAATAAATTTTTAAAATTTAATTTATTTACGAATCGTGAACAAAAAAAGTTTTATCAGAATTTAGTTCTTCAATTTTACTCATCTCTACGTCACTATGTGAAGTGTCTGATTAGTGGAAAATGGAAGAAGATGGGAAATTGATCCTTACAATGAAAATAAGAAAGAAAATAGTTTTGTATTTTTAAGTAATTATGACTTAAAACAATATATTTACCTAATTTATCATAAACAATAATGTTTTTACTTCACCTAGACCTAACTAAGACTATGTAATACAAAGCAAAAAAAAAGCCTTTATAAAAAAAAAGGTGTTGATACGCGTACGCATTTGCCATTGCATTCTCGGTTCCATAACGCCCAATGTTGTTGGGTGTTATGTTATCCTTCATCGACAGCAAAACTTCATGGTTGCAAAAATTTTATAGTTTTGATTTTCGAATATTCGAATATTTTTTCAGTGCTGATCGAATATTTTCAAAAAATTAAAAAAGAAAACACTAAAAATATCAGCTTTTACTGCGTAAGGAATTATATTGCAGATAAGTAAACCTCGCACAATAATTATTTACTTATTCAACAAAATTTATAACAATTACTAATTAAGAAGTCTAAGTTCGTCTATTATAAAACAAATTACTGATATCTTCTATATATATAAAAGAAAATCGTGTTAGTTACACTATTTATAACTCGAACGGCTGAATCGATTTGGCTGAAAATTGGTGGAAAGGTAGCTTAGAATCAGGAGAAGGACATAGGATATTTTTTATCCCGTTAAATAATTAAAAAAAAAAAAACCCAAGTCTGCAATTTACGCATGTACGAAATTGATTTCTTTAAGTAAACGTCAGCTGATCGAGGCCAATGAACTGTAGGTAGTTATTACGCAACGACCGACAACTCCCTACAAGGTCAATGACTCGTTTACTTAAAGAAATTAATTTCGAATATGCGTATATTAATTCGAGTTTTAGAAAAAAGTAATTTATCTTTTATGTAATTTTAACTTTATAAATCGATAGTGTTTTTTGTTTTCATGTACTGAATCGATCCTCCACGGGATTAAAACGACCAAAATTTAACGTTGTATAGTTTTAATTAGTTGTTTTTATTCTTCTTGAACACTTTTATCTATAGCACCCATAGCACCAGAATAAAATCACTTCACAAAAGACAAAATGCACCGCTTTGCAATAGCGATGGGCGAGTCGACTTATATAAATTTAGTTATTCGAATCAATTCGAGCTGCTTTTTCCTTCAATTCGAATTAACTCGCAAGACGACGACAAAGCGACGCTAGTCGCGACGCTCCGCGCGAATTAATCAACTCTGTAGAACTCGATTTGACTCAACGATACGAATCGCGAATTCACGACGCCAACCTTACTAAGCGGGAATTATTTAGGATAAGTTAAATTTGAATGAAAATAATCTTATTACTTGTATTTATAAATTTGACATGAATATGTAACTAAATAAATAAACCATTTAAAAATCGCGTGTAGGAAATAGCAGGCAAAGTACTAGTTCAACATAAAACGATTGTTAACAAAAATTTCACTTGGTAGTCTTACGAGTTAAAAACGTTATGTGAGTTACATTTAGTTCCGTCTAAGTTCAGTTGATCTGATTCAACAAGTCTTTGATCGATGCTCATTTTCTGGGTATCAAATTGACTCGGCGGACCGAGTTGACATGGCGGAACAAGTTGATTCGGCGCACCGAGTTGAATCGGCGGTTCGAGTTGACAAAGTTGAATCGGCGGACCTAGTTGAGTCGATAGACCGATTTGTCTCAGCGGAACGAGTTGAGTCAGCGAACTGAGTTGATTCGAATCGCAATTTAAATCAGCCACCATCCCAATTCGATTAACTCGAGTTGTCAAAAATGCCAGTTGGCCCATCGCTATTTTGCAAATAAATATTAACGCATTTTTTAAGTGACAAAATGGCGTCAAGTTTAGACTTAAGACTAGTAATTTTTTGGTAATATTCGATTATATATTTATTTACTATTCGAATATAAATTTGGAAAGTTCGAATATTCAATTGCATCTTCTAGTGGTGGTGCTATACCATAACAGCATCAAGATAAAATACGTTTTATAATAATTTTACAGAAACTTATTTTAACACATTTTCAGGAGTCGTGTTTAAACAGTGTGAGCCATTTAAATGGTGGCAGAGATAAAACTAATTTCATGTACCTGACAAGACTGTTAAGCCGATAAATTGTTATTTAGACAAATGGAATAACAAGCAACTCATTCGGAAAACTAACCAGTTTGAATCATTAATTTGCATACATAACATAAGTAGGTAACTACATTGTATATTTCCAGTTTAAATTATGGCAGATGGTGCTATTTTGTTACCAATTAGTAGTTTTTTGTACAACAATTTAGGAATCTTCAATGATTTTGGTTCTGCGAAAATTCACTGAACCTTTTTTTATATGCAAATAAAAAAATTAGGCTATTCAGCGCGGAAAGCTGAAGAGTTTGAAGACCGCCCAGAATTGAATCGAATATTTCCTTAGCATAAATGGGTAAGATCAATATTTAAAATGCTAAAAAGAAATACTACTATAATTTCGGTACTCTACTTTACATTCCGCTATAGTTCTTCTGTTCATTTGTAACAGCGTTTCTCTACTTTATTTGAAGAAAGATGTGAATCAAAAATAAAGCATAGGATATGAGGGGTAAAAGTCCTAATTTTTAGCATCTTCGATACGAATCAAAACGCTCTTAATTAAATTCAAATTTGGAACGAAATTTCTTCTATCTTACACAATGATTATCACGTTTTATAAATACAAATCTATGTCATTTAGTATCATGCCAGGGCTATGAGATTGTTAAAAGAGCGGCGAGAACGCATAGGAACGTTAATGGTTTTTATTCAGGGAAAAACTGAGACTACCTTTTAATTTTAATTGATATGAACTCATGCTTAATAAACAATAATAACAATGTATTACACCAAAAATTATATAAGTTTTACACAATTTGTCTTTGCTCTTAAATTCTTAATTATGACATTGTTACATTGCCATAAAATTTACTTGACTGCGATCCCACTTAAAATTTTAATTAAAGAAAACAATTAAGATAAGAACAAGACGAACGAGTCGAATGTCAAAGTCTCGAATCATTTGCTGAGGTCGTTCCATAGATGGGTAAAACGGGAACTACATTAGACCTATGCACACGAATGAGATATTACATCCCAGAGGTTGGTGTGCACATCACATCGACGCAAAGTGTATCCTACATTTCAACCAGCGATTAAAATAAAATAAAAAAAGACTGTGTAAAAAATAACTTACAATAAAAACTGAAAAAAAAAAACAACATTTAATGTAGGCGCACACTAGGCGACACGCGACAGCGACAACTCGGCGACTAGACGCGATGACGGGCTGCGGCCGACAATTTCATAAATGTTGTTCAAAGCTTCGCACACTTAACGACAAGTTAGAGGAGTCGCGCGCGCTTGCTACTTGTCGCCGCGTCTAGTGACGCTGTGCACGCGCACACACGACGATAGTCGCGCGACAGCTCAGTCGTGTATGTTTCAATTCATCATGTAGTATGGAAAGTAACTCATTAAATTAATTCACGCTCATTCTGAAGTATTTGAAAAAAAAAATCACGTTGCATTTTGAGCTCAAAAAGCAGAGAAAAATGCCCATGTTCTTGACGAGAAGTTAGTATTGGATGGACTCAATAACGGTGATGGATGTGTCGTACTCTACATCTACGCCTTCACATTCGCAAGATAAGTACTCAATTCGAATTGTCAACTTGATGACAGATGTCCACGAAAATTTTTTGCAAATATAATTATTTTAAAATAATAAGCTAATTGCTTGTAGTCTAAAGTTTTTATTGTGTGTGACGCCACCTGCACCGTACGTGTTAGGGTCGGCGTCACGATAACGGCCTCCTGTGCGGCCGCGTGAGTTGTGAAGTGAGGCTCTCTCGGATGGAATCCAGCGTCCCAACCGTGACCGATGCACAAGGAAGAGAAGACAATACACAATTTGATGAGATGGAGACTCATTTTGAGGACCAACAAGCAAATGATAATTCTCAAACAAGAAAAAGAAGATCGATTAGTGATATGGATGATAACTGGACTGTTATCAATAAAGTCGGTAAACGATATAAGAGCTTAAGTAATCTAGCTACTCAAGACCTGGGTGAAAAAATAGAAGTCGCAATAACTTGTAAGGAACCCCTACCTAAACAGTTTAAATTAGCTAAACTTTTACAAGTCAACAACATTAATCGTGTATCGCGTATAAAGTACGTTAACCAGTATAAAGTGAAGCTACAATTTGAATGTGATCTAGATTTACAAAAATTAATTAACTGCTCAGAATTTAAAGAAAAGAAATGGGCTATCTTAAAAACTATGGAAGTTGAACGAAGTTACGGGATAATAAAAAACATAGAACTTGACTGCAGCGAGGAAGAAATAAAGGGTAGTTTAACGTCTGAAACCGAAATTCTATCTATTAAACGGCTTAGTCGCAGAAAAACAGATGGTTCTGGATGGACTGAGAGTGAAACAGTGAGAGTATGTTTTAAAGGTTCCTTATTGCCAACGTATATTCGTATGTATGGTGTTAGAATAAATGTAGAACCATACGTTTACCCTGTTACACAATGTTCTAACTGTTGGAAATTTGGGCATTACAAAAAGATTTGTCCCAACAAGAAAATTATTTGCCCTAAATGCAGCAAAAACCACGAATGTTGTGAAACAATCTCATATACGTGCATTAATTGTAAAGGAGACCATATGGCTTTGAGTAAAGTTTGTCCTATGTACGAAAAGGAACACAAAATCAGAAGTATAATGTCCCAGTTCAACTGTACCTATAATAAAGCTCTTACGCTGTACATTCCATCTTCGACTCCAATTCCAGAGAAAGAAACCTTTAACATAGTTAACCCTGCACCATGTTCTGTACCTCAATATTTGTCTGAAAATACAAGTTCAACTCCTTTTCAAAAAACGCCGCGGCCGTCATATTCTTCTGTATGTGCTGCCAATTTGATGACGTCTGAAGCAACTAAAAATATATCATTGCCGGTAGCCCCAGCTACCTCACGTTCGAATAAACCAAAGAAGAATAAACAACATAGTCAGAAAGTTAACGATACGAGTATTACCTATGACTGGGAATGTATATGTTCAGACTCAGATTGTGATTACAGTAAAAAGGAAGAAGAAAATACAGAAAAATCTAAAGACTATAAAAAAGTACTACATCTAATAAAATCAAGGAGTTAATAGAAAAAATAAAGGCGATTATAAAGAGGAAAGATTCGTTATCAAACAAAATTAAAATTTGTTTTCAGATACTGTTCGAGTGGTTAATACAATTGATTTTAAATAACATTTTTGATTTGCCTGGTTTTCAATTTAATGCAACCAATGGCACATAAAAATATTTATAAATTAAAAATAATTCAGTGGAACTGCCAAAGTTTAAAAAGGAAGTTGAATGAATTGGAAGCTCTTCTCTTTCAAGAAAAGGTACATATAGCTGTATTGTCAGAGACCTGGTTAGAACCTGAGTTTAACCTGCGTATTAGTGGGTATAATGTATATCGCAAGGATAGATGGGACGGTTATGGTGGAGTCTCAATCCTAGTCCACTACTCAATTAAAGCCCAAATCGCTCAATGCCAGTCTGGAAATGCTGGCATTGAAACCTTACATGTCAAAATTCATAATTGTGAGTCCCTTAAAAATATAATATCTCTTTACTGTCCATCCTCCGTTCACACGTGTCAACAAGATTGGGATCGTCTTTTTTCGATATGTGAAGATAAAACTCTACTACTCGGTGATTTCAATGGACACCACAGCAACTGGTCATGTAAAAATGACACAAGGGGTAAACAGATATTTGATTCCCTTTTATGTCACAACTTTGCTGTTATGAATAATGGCGCTCCGACCAGAATTAAGATGGTTGACGGAGTCTTACAAATATCATCTCCTGACGTGTCATTCATAACAACAGATATTGCTGTCAAGTATGATTGGACCGTGACCAATGAAAGCCTGGGAAGTGACCACCTTATCATGAAAATCACAGCTAACTGTTCATCCACCAGACAACCAGATATAAGACGAAACTTTAAGAAAACTAATTGGCAGCAGTACCGAATTTATCTGGAAGAAGCATTCCATGATTTTAATTTTACTTCTGATTTACAACAGGCATACGACCTTTTTTTAGATACCTTAAATAAAGCAGCAGACCAGCATATTCCAGTTATTAAAATCAATCAAAATCCTAGTAACAATTTTAGATCAAAAACCTACTGGACTCCTGCGCTGTCCAAAATTGTGGCAGAACGAAGACTTGCATTGGCTCAGTTTCGTGCTAACCCAACACCCAATAATTTGTCGTTTTTACAATCTAAAATTAGTATCGCACAAAAGGAATTGAGAAGAGCGAAAAGTGAGTCATTTCAAAACTTTTGTACATCAATTGATTGTTTAACCTCTTCTAGTGATATGTGGAGAAAAATGAAATGGTATAAAGGTTATCATAATCACCGCAACCAGTATGTAAGTGAAACTCAAGCATCGAAATTGTTACAAAGTCTAATGGCGGGTTTCTGAATTGAGTATTTTGGGTTAAGAACAACTCAAACCATACTTAAATGCCAAATTTTGACAGATTTGCAGGGTAAAGTAGAGTTTGAGTAATTCTCAACTTCAAATGCTTAAATCAGAAATCGGGGGTAACTCCTGATTTTGTTTGTAATGATCAGCCAATCTTTAAATCCAATAATGATGATTTAGAAAAATGTATTTCCCTTCATGAATTAGAGAAAAGTATAAAATCATCAGATACAGCTCCAGGTTGTGACGGTGTATCATTTTCGATGTTAAAAAACCTACCATCTAATGCTAAACTTATATTAATTAATTTGTACAATTTGTTTTTACAAAATGGTTTTGTCCCGAAACAGTGGCGTGATATCCGTATATTCCCCATTTCAAAACCTGGACGAAACCCTGACTCCTTAGATTCACTAAGGCCAATATCCTTGATGTCTTGCTTATGCAAGACATTCCATGCAATTCTTAATAAACGATTGGAGTGGTTCATAGAAAAAAACAACTTTTTCTCGAATAACATGGTGGGATTTAGGAAAACACGCTCTTGTTTGGATAGTCTTTCTAGTCTTGTGTCTAAAATACAGCATGGCTTTGCCATGAATTCTTTTACTTTAGCTTGCTTTATAGACATAAATAGTGCTTACAATAATGTAGATGTTCGTAATTTATTGATTATTCTAGACAATTTAGGTGTAGGTTCTAAAATATGTTTGTATTTACATAATTTTTTGAAAGAGAGGTCATTACTAATTAAGTGTGACTCTATATCTATGCACAGAAGTACGGGAATAGGAATAGCGCAGGGTGATCCGTTATCACCGTTACTTTTTAATGTGGCTACTATTCAGATCTGTAAACAAGTATATCATGACGTGACTGTGTCTCAATATGCAGATGATATTGTTATGTATGTAACTGGCAAAAACATAATTGACGCTGTAGCAGATATTCAGCACATGCTGAACAATACTACTTCAATTTTAGCAGGCTTAGGTCTAGAAATATCTTCTTCCAAAAGTAAATTATGTCTCTTTTATAAAGGTCGTAAATTTTCCAGATATCCAATTGATATTAATGTAAATAGTTCTCGTTTACCCGTAGTAGACTGTGTTAAGTATTTGGGTCTGTGGATGGATCGTTCATTAAGGTGGGGGAAACATATTAATGAAATTGTTGAAAAAATACACAAATTCCTTAATGTTTTCAAAGTTTTGTCCGGATCTGCTTGGGGCGTACATCAAAAACACTTAAGAAGGCTATACATATCAGTTATTCGTAGTCGTTTAGATTATGCTAGTTTTTTGTACGAAACTAGTGCCAAAAAATATTTAAATAAGTTAGATGTCACACAAAATCAATGTATGAGGATAATAGGAGGATTTATTAGGACTACACCTACGCACGTCATGGAATGCGAGCTTAGTTTACCGCCATTGGAGATCAGAAGATGGTTTCTGTGCGGGAAATTTTGGTTAAAAATACATTCTTATAATACTAATACAGTAAAGCCAACTTTAGAAAATTTAAGCAATACGTGTCTGAATGAAAGAACTAAAAAAGTGCCGCTTCTTGTCACAATTAATAATAATTTTAATAATTTCCCAATCAGCTCTTGTACACAATTAGAAATGTTCTCTTTTGATACGTGGATGTCTGATATAAACTTAAATGATGTATTAAAAACTAACCTAGATTTAATTAATAAAGCAAAGAATAAATACAGTATTTCTAAAATAAAAGAAGAAACATTAAAATGTTTATCCATATATTCAGAATTTTATAAAATTTATACGGACGGATCAAAAGATGGTGATTATGTAGGCTGCGCTTTCTATGACGAACAAACTGAATGTTTTATGAAATTTAAAATCTCCACCAATTTGTCTATCATGTTTGTCGAACTCATTGCTATCTCAGAGGCGTTATCATATATTGAATCCCTAGACCAGGGCAAATATGTTGTTTTCACTGACTCAAAGAGCTCCATTCAACACCTGGCTCGATGCACCGCATCTTTTCGAGGTAGACCGATAGCCTACTCAATTATTGAATCCATTTTAAGACTTAATTCTCAAGGTAAACAAATAATAATTCAGTGGATCCCGTCTCATATAGGTATAGATGGCAATGACAAGGCAGATTATCTGGCAAAGCAAGCATGTTCGGATGGCACTGATTTCATAGCTGTTCCTCACTACATGGACTATGTTCCCATTCTTAAAAAGATATGTCTTCAAAATTGGAAAGATTACTTTGATCTTCGTTCAAGGGAAAAAGGCATTTGGTATAGAACAATCCATTCACAACCTTCTTATTCACCATGGATTGATAAGTGTTTTTTTACCAGGGCAGACTTAACCATATTATTAAGACTCCGTTCAGGTCATATGCCTCTCAATAAATTTGGTTTTATGATGAAAAAGTTAACATCACCTGTTTGTAGTACATGTAACGAAGACGAAGACACATATCATATTTTGATGAGATGTGTTCGGAATCAATCGCTCAGAACACAAATTGGCGTACATAACATTAATTTATCGAACCCTTTATCAGACAAAATAGTCCTTATAATTAATATGGTTAAGTTTGCTCTGAAAAACCGTCCGAGGACCTAGTTATATATTTTTATATAGATTATGTTTACCTACAGAGTGTCATATTCGCATCAGCGAAAAAGCTCTTTAAATAAAGATAAAAAAAAAAAAGATAAGTACTAAGGCAAGTGCAACTAGAGGCTCCATATTCACTCACAAGATGAACAACACGGCCCTCTCTCGAATACTCCACTACTAATGATTGCTTCCTGCACGACGTCTGTCTTACGCTCCGCGTCTAGTCGCGGTGACAAGACGCCAATTGCAAACGACAACGCCTCGACAAGTCGCCTATTTTGCGACGGCTCTAATGAAATTGTCGGCCGCAGACTGTCGTCGCGTCTAGTCGCTGTCGCCTATTGTGCACCTACACTTAGATTATTTTAATGGGTCTCGACTGTTGTCAATATGTTCCTTTTTTTTATTTTATGTGTAGGTATACAAATTCAAAATACCATTTCATGTTTTATTTCTGTGTATTTTCACCGTATTCAGTATTTTAATGATTACTCAGATAATTTACTTAAAAAATATAGAAACAATCGATTTATACATAATATACCGTAACAAATGGTATAATACCGTATTATACGGTATTTTTCGTTTTATTCCTTATGTTGCAAATGGTATAATACAGCACTTACGTCTCTATTTGGGTGTCAGTGTTAAATAACGAAGAGACAACTATTAAAGAAACACCGACCTTCAAAATTAAAGTTCTTTTGCACTTAGTGTAAATAGGAAAATAAAATATGTACCAGGTTGATAGATAAAATATAAACTCGAAAACATTTGTATTTTTTTATTACAAATAAAATGAAAAACTACTAGATCAGTTTTAATAGCTTTGTCTGGATGTAGGGTCTAAAATTGAACGAGTGCTTACGAAGCGTTGCGTCGCGTCGCATGTCCTGGATCATGTAGCTCTACAAGTATGGGGTACGACGCGTCCAGATCGGCGTACGGGGCCCACGTGGTCTAATGTAGTTCTACTTTGATCATCTTTACATACCGAGATACTTCCGTGCATTGGCGAGCCCATTAAACCCTTAATCCCGGCTGTCGTTTGAAGATCTGACAGTTGTTACTGTTGTCAGAAGCCAGAAATCTGTCACCAATTTAGCCCAGGGGTATCGTTACCCAGTGACTGGGTCGTGCAGGTCAGATAAGCAGTCGCTTCATACAAAATACTGGTTCTCAGCTGCGTCTGGTTAGACTGGAACCTGAACCCAACATAGTTGGACTTGTGAACTTTGATAACTATTGTAAATTCAAGTATAAAACTAATCTGTTTAGGAAATCTTTTGCGCATTAGTAATCACTTCTGATAGGCTGGTAGAGTGGTAAGTTCTCTCAGTTTAGCAACACAACGACGATAACTTTAATAATTAATGTAAATATGATCATCAAAAAGCAGGTGGCAGAGGAAGGCCGGGAAGCCGAAGCGAGTGCACCGACGGGTGTGGCGCGTCGTGCTCACGCGCAACCACACGCGCACTCTCCCCATTCACCACACTCGCATAATCAGCGATGGATGCGCGCCGCAGGTACCTTTAATGACTAGTCTTTGTTTAGACCATAACTAGGCTTTAACTTTGATTTATTCCGGGCCTAATTAAGTTAAGCTAGAACTCGTTCAGAATGTATGCTAAAAATTTAAAGAGAAAGTAAGAAAACATGTTTATCTTATTTACAAAGTATACATAACTATGTATTACTAATTCTTAGAAATTAAATCTTAGAATTAAACAATTTAAGATGTGCTCAACAACCTTATAAAATGGTCGTATTCATGACATTGAACACTGCGCGCTAGCTACATCATGATAAGGGCTAGCCAAATCAGTGAATTCTGTTTAGCAATACTAACAGCTAATGACTGCGTTTAATGACTATTTCATGATTTTATTATAGTCAATATGCGAATGGAGGATAAAAATGCATGGAAATATCGTTATGACACTAAATAAAACAAGCCTGCAGTTAATCAGTAGTTTGAATGTAGGCTATGTTCAATCCATACTATCTACTTAATTGAAAATGGTATTTTATTTGAATGGTAACCAATCTTTATAGACCGCAAGTTTTATTTAAGTTTAAAAACTTTTGTACTTGGAAGAGCAGTACAGCCTACATAAGTCCCTTTTTTATTTTTTTTACCAGTCCTTTTAGTATCACTTTATGTTAATGATATATGGCCAAACGTTTTTGTGACGACGATTTCATGTAGGTAATGGTTGGTGACATCATGAAATGATGATACATTTTAAGATCTGATCACGACACATTTTTAAACTCCTATTCACGCTAATTCAATCGTAAGAGACCATATTTTTTATCTCAATAGAAATCAAATTCCACTGCTCTTTTTTTGTATTATGTATTTGAAAGTGTATTAAATAAATAAGGAATAAAAATGAGCACACGTTCTCTGTATTTGTTCTAACGCCGCTGTTTTCTAACGATGCGATGCGAACGATGTAACGTGCGTGCTCAAATCTGTTTGGACATTAGTAGTCCTAAAGAATTAAAACACGAGAGTTAATCTTAATGATATAAATAAATGTAATTTAAATCGCTTCAGTTACACTTCAGCTATTCGAATAAAAACAGGCCTTAACTTTATAATGGTAAATTGACAAATACAATTTCATGCAAATTGGTTACTTTATTATACAAAATAAATGTGCTGAGAAATGATGACGCTGAAAATTTTTAACTTGTATTTATTATCTTACACCTGTTTAAATACAATAAATGTATAATTCACAGACAGCGAGAGTGGAGCACGTGGCCGTGGCATGCGGTCCCGTGGACGACCTTCCAGGAGATCCCACAATTATATGAGGTTCTAGGTTTTAAGTGTAGTTATAAGACGAAAATCCTATTATATCAAAAATTTCTTCTAATGCTGGTAAATTAGTAATTTTCATAGAAATAAAAAATGTTCAATGTTGCTATTTCAACACGGTATTCAACTTTCATTTACCTAATTTACAGTGTTACAAACATTCTCTAACACGGTATACAACCATACTATAATGTACAAAAGAATTACTACTGCAATATAATACAATCCATCCGTTTTTCTAAATTCACGTGTACAACAGTTGAAATATAGATCAAGAGTTCGGGACTTGTGACAACGTGAAAATGGGAAACAAAAATGTCAAAACAAGGTAGGACAGAACTGTAAAACGCTCTTATTTTTTGCTTTAGTGTAAAGCCATTTAAAGTTCTAAATCTTAGCATTTTATCAGTAAATGACACACACACACAAGCCTTTTATTTTCTGACACCATAGAACAAGTTGATGAAAAGCAATTTAAAATAAATCCAGGGTAACGGTATATATTCTAAGGCGCCACCCTCACGAGTGAGTGCCTTTCGCGGCGATATAGTCTTGCCAGTTCTTTTTATAACAACTCTATAAGCGTTTCTTCACACGGCTATATTATCGCGACAATTCGACGAGTGTAATTGTGATTGAAGCAAAAGACAAAGATACCCCGAGCGCTCGCTGCGAGACACGACGTACTTGCGGCGGTTCACTGGCTCGTCGAGGTTGCGCCTTACAATGTAAACTACCTTAATACTATGTGTACTTGTCAACTACACATTGGGACCAATTGAATGGCCCCAATCTTGGTAAGGCTCCTGAAATTGGTTTATTGATGCAAGGATTTTATTTTATTATTAATCAGGCTATAGCCACAGGGCAAGGTCATACATACCTTAATAATTTATATTTAGAAAGGTATTTATGACCTTGACCTGTGATCAATTGAAAGTTTATAAAGTAATAAACAAGTTTTCTAAACATTGAAATTTGATTCTCAGATTAACCGTGCTGAAATAACCACATATTTTTCAAATAAATGGATTCGTAACGATTTTCATAGTTGACTTTTTTGTATTTCTAGGCTTAGATAAAACCAAGTTAAAACCTTTTGTTTTCAATCATTCAAAGTATGCAAAAGGCAAAATATTCCAACCTTGTTTATATTGCTTACTACAAATTAATTTCTATAATTGTCATATTAGTACTTATTAAAAATTGTTTTATAAATGTCAAAAAAAGACCAAGATAATTTGAATGCGACACATAATAATAGGTATTATTTGATAATTCAACGTCAAGTTAAGTTTCGAAAAATTAAAATTACAACAGATATTTGATCAATTGGTTTCTCACATAACATTTACATTTAAATAAGGATAATTGAACAAAACGTAAATTTTGCAATATCATTGTTACTTTATACTATTTTATGTATTTTAGTAGTGCTTAACGTAATATCTCAATTTGGTTATTATTTATTGGTAAAGTCATAACAAGAATTCAATGTTAAATCTAATAACAGCGCTGAAACCCAATCGAGATGATACTTTGAGTGAAATGTTAAGGATGAAATGAAACCTTAAAATCACTACTAAATTTTGCACCGAATATGTTTTTTAGCCAGGCTTTACTGCCAGAACAGTACCTATTCTACGATTTCACATTGTATCGGTAAGTACGGTGTTCAAAACAGATCCTTTCCTTACAAGTGTTTAAAGAAATTTACTAATTTGAAGATAGCAACAATTATTTCCATTTGTAAAAATGATTAAACTATAATTAAATGCAAGTTGAAGAAAAATAAATAGTATTATTTTGAATGACGAGTGGGTGTCATATCATTGGTGTCAAAAATATGATTTGTAGTACCTAATAAGTCTTATACTGTATCCAATTATAGCAGCGAGGAAATATTTAAAATTTGTAAGATTTAAGTTTCTCCAACTTCCTTTGAAACTAGGTAATTACCTGAGTATATAGGTACCTTCTATATTGGAATTAAACTTGGAATGAATAATTACGGATGTCCGATTCCAACTCTGGCATGATTTCAGATTTTGCTGGGATGTCTCATACGATATTTTTCCGTAGATTCCCTAAGTTATTTTGTTTTTTTTTTGTCTGACCGCCATGTCGGGACTTGTCGCGGCAGAGGACTTGTTGCATCACCACATACAAATCCTGCATGCATGCAAAGACTGTTGCCTCCAGATTTTATGGTGGCAGGCCGGCAAAGAAGCTCGCCGCTTTGCGGTGTCAGTAGACGTGGCGTTCAGTTCAGATAGTATAATTCGAATCAAACTTAATGACGGTTCTGAACACGAGTGGAATCGCTGTGCAGTGACCAATTTGTGGGACAGCGTTTAACTGTTTTGAGGTGCCGTTGATTAATTAGGTACCTAATAGTTAATATAGTGGATTATAAGTTTTTACTTTTGTTAGGCTTTTTGTGAATATCGATCTATGAATTTAAGTGCATATAGCATGCGGCAAATAAGTTGAACTATTTGCTATGGTTGCGCGCGGCCCCCAACTTCAATTGAGACCTCAAAATCAGTTACTGCGCATTCAAGGTCGACCGCCATGATGGTTCAACTTGTGTGACGAGGATTATAACCGATTTTCGGGTCTCGGTCGATGTGGGGGCCTGCACATAGCCGTAGCGGATGATGCAACTTATTTGCCGCGCATTATACTGTGGGTAAACGGGACCTAACGATAAGACCCCAAATCTGTAATTAGTTTATGTTTGATTAGGTATTTATTAAAAAATACCTATATCTTTCGTGGCCAGATCGTTTAAATGTTATCATAATTTGATGATATATTAATCCTCGTTTGACCATATCATTGATGCAGGATTCTATGGTAATAAAAGGTAAGAAAGTAGACCAAACGAGGTTTGAAATATCATCAAACTTTAACTGAGTTTTACTTAGTCATAGGGTATCATGAAGCGATCAATAAGATCAATTTCTATGTTATGGCCACGACATATCCATTAGAACCATTAAGCAGGTAGGTAAACAGCTTATATTTCCACATAGCTGGTACCTAGCTAGGATTTAGGAGAAGCCGGAATAGCGACAGAATATGACCCGATACGAAGGAATGATTGAGAAAACATCATCATGCCGTTGCATTCTGGCTGACCCACTTGGTGTTCTCTATGCGGTTGACCTTTCGCTTCTAGGTCATGGTTGGAAATGAGTCGCCACCCCTTCTGCCTCCTTTTTGCGAGGAAGTAAGAGTTTGCGAAATAGTGATTTTGATATTTATTTTGAGGCGGATTCATCGAGGCGGATGTGACGCACCAAGCTTCCTGCCGAGCGGGGCGCTGGAGGACTAAAGGAAGACCAACGATGATTAAAGAACACTATAATAATATTGATGGTTTTACGTGTGTGCAGGCCACCGACATCAAAAGCACAGCCACTACTGCGGTTTTTTTAGGAACTACCTAACTATTAAGTTCTATATTGGTATTAGTTCGTAGGTTCCCGAACAAACAAAAATTACCATCCTAGATTGTAAAACATACTCTCGTGCAGAAGCAGTAGGTAGGGGAGAACAGGGCAATGGGAGCCTACTAAGGGAAAGTTTTAATAAAAACCACGTTAGTCAAAATTCTTGTAATTTTTTATTATGAACTCTTACCTTTATTATAAGAGAATACTTTAATCACAATTATAATCAACTACAGACATGTATTAAGGTACAATCACAGTTTTACAAAAAAAGTCAGTCGCTCCTATTACCCGACAAATACGGCTAATGAGAGCCCATTTAACGCTCATACGGAAAATGGGAGCCATTATAATTACTCTCAAAGAATAAAATTAACAAAACGTACTATAAATGAGATCTCAGTTATTATAATAAAATACAGTGTGTCTTCCCAGCTTTGGAGAGTTTTTGTAGCTACTATCGTCAGCTTTCGCTAAATTGTATCTCTTCTTTAAAGTGCTGGGGAATGCCAGTTTGTTGAGATACTTTGTACACCGAAATGCCTCCTCTTTTGAGAACAGATACCGCATTTTCTAATAAATCCACTGTCCAAGAAGCTTTTGTGGTTGTCCGAGTTCTTTTACATGGCATCTAAAACAAAAAAAAACAAGGCTTTTATATCTCTAAATTACTAAATGGGGTAACAGGAGCTATGCCGGGTAATGAGAGCCTAGCTAGGCTACCATTAGCCGCTGACCACCATTTTGAAAAGTAATAACATAAATATGTAATTCTATTCTCAATCACAATTCAACTAATTGGACTTGTTAGTAAACGAATCTAGGGATATAATAAGCATAAATACAACAAAATAAGAATATAATTTCATGCTTACCTTTATGCTGGCAATCGACAATTTCTTGTAAGCACGGAGCGAAAAACACACAACCGTCCCTCGTGACTGAACGAATGGCACTAACGGTACGAGCGCGTCAGGCGAAGTTTGCCGATAGTTGACGGAAGTAGCCGAGTGCTTACGATCGAGCAAATGTGCCTGCATTCCGTCCAAACACCATAGCTCCCATTGCCCGACCGCTCTCACTACCCCGCGTTCCCCTATGTCATAATAGTAACATGAACAGTTCTATATAACTACTGATATATTTATGGTCAATCTCAGTATATTTTTTTCAATTTTGGTGGTATTTGGTGGAAACCGACAAAAAAACGCGAAAACGAAGAAGAAGAAACTTATTCTTCAGTTCAATTTTGGGCGGTTTTCGTCACCAAAATTGAAAAAAAAAAATATTGACCTTGATATTCACCCATATGGTAAACTGTGTATCTGTGTACCTAGGTAGTAGGTCAGATAGATGATTGCATATCTGACCAACCCAGTATCTGGGTAACACGATACACTTAAAAAAATGACCAATAGGTAGGGGTAGGTACCATTCTTAAAAAAATAACCAATAGGTAGGGGTAGGTACCATTGAGAGCTTGATTTTGTCGGGTTATAGGTGCCTATGCGAAGATTTAGTATAGAAAAGAAGTTGAAGATACATAATATAAAATATTCAGAATTACACTGGCCAACAAATTTTGTAACAAGTAATGGCATGCTAATTTTGTTTTACTAACCTACCCCCATTACAACTATAATTTACATTGATTTGTTTACTGTAAAAGTAGCTGTGTTTCAAAATTAATCGAGGTAAGTGATTCTAAAAAAAAGACTAAGAAAAATAAAAATGATCCTGACACGATTTGTGTTACATTTGTGGCAAAATTATAAATAAATGTAAAAACAAACATTAGGTATGCCTACAGCAGAACTACCCGAAAGCTTCACTTTTCACCTCAAAAGCTCCACAAATCATTTCAATTCCATGATAACTCGTTCTTAACATAGGAAATTAGTTAAAACTTCGTGTTTCGTAGGTAAAAAAGTTTTTTTTGTCGGATAGGGAAATCCTTTCTGGATAGGGAAATTCCTCACATGGATCATGCATGGATCATCATATCACACACTCATAAACTATTATTTAAAGGCGAAATTTTGTGTGTATGTTTGCTACTTCTTCACCCGCGAAAGGCTGAACGGATTTCAATGAAACTTGATACACGGGTAGGCCATACCCTGAAACATGAATATTTTTTATCCCGGAAGTAGTATTTTCTCTTACAAAAAAATAGGATCATAGTGTTACACGTCACCGACGAACATCTCATCAAAAAATCAATAAATACAAAAATAATATTTAAACAAGTGAAGAACAAGACTATTTTCGTGGGTGTGTAGGTAACTATTCTCACATTAGTCATCATTACCTACAAGTCCACCTGTACCAAGTTTCGTACTACTAATTCGGTTGTCTAGTTTAGGGAGAAGATTATAGTATAGGTACCTACCAACATAGATAATAATTTAACCAGTTGTAACCTAAGCGGACGCCGGCGTCCTCGCGTGTTTTAAATGACGTAGAAAAACATACGATCTAATACTTATGTTTTCAGGATGTACCTATTGTTTTTCCAGTTGACATTGGATTTTCGTTACCTATCTATTGCACCACAACAGTAAATATGTATAGGATAATAATATTGAAGAATACATATTCATTAGAGAAGTATTGTGTGTAATAAATGCCATCATGTTTCTATAGAATGACGTCGACCAGTTCATTAAAATTATTTTGTAGGAATAAGACCATTGGCATAAAAATAAGCTTCCTCGTAAGATAGGTACCTATTTTAAGCCACAAACCCACAGCCTTTAACAAGTACTTATCTATTATAATCACAACTGGAATATGTGCCTAATCATGAGTCAAACAAAATACAACACACAGAAGTAGTAACCATAAAATAGTAGTTATAGGCCGGTTGGCAATGCTTTAAAAATGTAGGTAAATGCGAGGTTTAAATTAACAACTGTAATGTATTTGAAGAATGTAAATACTTAATTCAGAGCAATTGTTAAGTAAAAATATTCAGAACTAGATAAATGTTGTGTGAGCTTTGTTCTGGCATTTTAGTGTTAGCAAACTGCTATTTGGGTGTGTTTGAATGTTTGTCAATGCTAGTGTTTCATAAATAAATAAATTAAATATATAATTTTAAGGGCTGATAGACAGTTACTTATAAAATAAAACAATTTCTATTTATTTATGTTTATTGTTTTGATACAGGAATAATTACATGCCTAAGCCAAACCAAAAAATATGGGAATCTTACAATATTTTCTCCATAAAGTGGTGTGTAATATTATCATAACACAGTGTGAAAGTGCCAATAATTATAATAATCACCATTTTAACATAATACATCATCATTAAGCTAAACCTTAAAATTAAGTTTCACCATATGGTCAGATAAATCAACACAGTACAATTAAAATAATGAAAAGATCAGTTTAGAAAGTTAATAATTTCCATAAACATTTTCATCAGAAAATGCTATATAAAGAAAGAAGTCTTCATCGTGATGCTCTTGATAGAGAGATCCCATTGTGGCTGATGTCGGAGGAATTACATTGTTGACAAAGAAGAACAACGCATCCTCTGGCCGTAGATGAATACGTTTTCTGATCAGGAAATAAAATTGTCCGACTGTGAGATCGGATGGTACCAAATACTTCTTTTTGTCGAGGTCTCCAAGCCTAGCCTTCGGGGCTTTCTCAACAATTACCGGAACACGGTCAGGATACTTCCTGCGAATTTTTTCGCCTTCAGTCTTTCTCTTTTCAAAAGAATGTTCTTCTTTATATTGGAATTTCATGTTGAGATGATGTGCACTCCACAATTTTCGAAACTATCACGAATAAAGTAGGATCTGATATCTACTGCGACTTGTTTTTTGTTTTTGCGTTATATGAATGCAAAGCAATGACGCAATCAGCTGATATGACAAGCAACACAAAGAATACAAAGCATTTTTCTCTTTTATATGTTGGCAACCAATTTAAGCCAGATACAGACTTATAACGCTCAACTGCGTAAGCTTGCCAAAAGCCCAAGAGTTGAACACTCCTTTACGACCTTGCCGCCAAAGATAATATAAGCACTACGTTTGTTTGCTTACCGCTGTGATAGCGCATGATTCACGACTTCGGTCTTAGCGGCGAGTGGGGTTGTATCGGTAGGCGATTGGTAAAGCGTGCGCCGCTATGGCCGCTATAAGCATCGTCGACCAATCACCTAGCGATACTGCCCTTCTCGCCGCTAAGCCCGAAGTATAGATGTACCATCCCTGGCCAAATTATTAGGGACAGTTTTCGTAGATACCTTAGAAAATAGAATATATATAGAGGCGCCCTTAGCATACTATACATTCCTTGCTTATACAAATATCTATTAATTCGATGTAGATATAAAAAACTTCATTTTGTCTCTTCTTAACAAATGTGTTGTCGTTTGAAAAAGACATGTCATACTGTTGGTTTTTTCTCTCTCTGGCAACATTTATACATTTCCGTCAACATACCTACTTCGCGTGCCATCCGCCATCTTTATTGCCTGTGGTTTTGTAGTACGTCAGGTGTCAAGTAAACAACAACAATGGATTTGGATTGCGATTTTTAGGACTAAAAACGCTCTCAACTAAGTTGTTTTGTGCTGTGAGTGTCAAGGGATACAAATTGAATATGCCTTCGTGTTAAATAATTCAGTGTGGTGCAAGGAAAAACACTAATCAACCTCATTTAACCATGCATAGGTTAGTAGCCGTATTTTTAGAAAAACTTTATCATACTGTTATTTTTTCCGTATAAGTGTCCTTGTTTTATTTATGTAATGAAAGTTCCTGAACGTACATACAAATTTTTTCTGATCTAAACCTCTATTTGCTAAATTTATAACATGTTTTGTTTACAATATTATTGACAATTTAAAATAGTGATGTCTTTTATTTAATAAGCTATCGATAAAGAACTATTTTTTTTTTTAGTTTGTGTTTAGAGTCCAGTAAAATATGTTGAAGAGACGATTCTGAAAATAAAACTCTAACAGAAATTAAAATAGCGAGACCTAGTACTTACCAAAACAATACAGTGTCATTCGTCATGCAGTAGGTGGTGTTTATTTAGTTCAGTCTGTGATTTGTTTTACTCCTAAATACAACTGTATAATTTGACTGACAAACAACTGAAATAATTTTGCATGTTTTTTATTTGCACAGGTTCCCTAAAAGTGAAGTGCTGCGCCAGAAGTGGCTTCAAGTCATTGGGATGGAAAATATCAAAACTGGAATTAAAGCACTGTGTGTCTGTTCTTTCTACTTTACAGAATCATCATTCAATAAAACCGAAAATAAAAAAATAGAAACAATTAATTTCATATTTTTTAAATTTTCCTACCGATTTTTAGTTTTCCTTATGGTTAATATTGTTAAATATCTGTAAACAATGTCCAATTCCAAAACCAATTCCCACGTTATAAATATAAAAAGTCTGGTATCGATATCGATACATTTTGGTTTTGATTATCTAAGTGCTTCCCTAGCAAGGGCGGCCATCTTTAGTGCCCGGCTATTAGTAGGTATGCACGCATATTTTGTAGGTATTTCTGGTCCATAGTTTTCTAAGGTCTTTGACTGATCTGTATTGCGTTGTCTCTTTCAGATGTTTGTTGTTCAAATGGCTACATTATAGTTCATCGTGAACTAATAGAATACATTTAACTCAAAAGATGCCTTGTTAAAATATATTTTTAAAAGGATCTATGTTAATTTCATACAAAAACACTTTCAAGATTTTACATTAATAAAGTAGAAAAACCAAAGAAAGCTGCGAGCAACTACGTCGACATTTAGTTGCACGTTAGTGTGAATCGTAACATTCGGAATTCGGAACGTTTGTTTATATTAACAAAATTCTTATCAATGTTTAGTTTTTTAAATTACCGTCTTTTATTTTTTATGTTTTTAGTTTTATTTAATTACTATATCCCTTTCACAGTAATTACGAATCTAACGACACCTCGCAAACTAAAATCCATCCAGCCGTCCAGGCCGCAGCGCGTGCCAAACATTTGAATTTGCGCCAAAAAACCGCCATTTTGTTTTTTTTTTTTATTTTGATATACCCAGTGTCACTCTCACAGTAAATACCAATCTAATGACACCTGTCAAGCTAAAATCCATCGAGACGTTTAGGCTGCAGAGCGTGCCAAACAATTATACATACATACATACATACACACATACATACATACATCCCTCCTTCTGGCGTAGTCGGGTAAAAAAAACCTTACCACAATTATAAACGACGAGGGTGCAGAACTTGACGAATTGTCCTTTCGGACATTTCATTGATGGTTCGACAATGAGAAGTTGTTAGGTCGTCGTCGGCCTACGACAAATCTACGCCTCATCGAGGCCATGAAGAAGAGACGAATGCACTGGACGAAACAACATCAAAATATGACTGGCGTTGGGTAAAAATATAACTTGAAATAGTAGTGTACATACATTGTTAAAAGACTACTGTAATAACGTAATAAAATTTTTCATATATGCTTCTCCGATGAATCAACGTTTCAGGTTTTGGTGGACAAAAGCTCCTTTGCACTTTCATAAATGTTTCTTTTCGACGACGCCCCGGAGAACAGTTTCATGCTGATTGCTTTTAGGAGATGGCTAAACACCCATTTATTATCATATCTTTGATCTCATACAAGGATATGGAGCGCCTAGATAACGCGGAAGGAACCATGTGGCAAGACCAGTACAAGCGAGTACTAGAAACTGAACTATTGCCTCAGCTCGAAAAATGGTTCCCCAATGACGAAGAATACATTTTTATGCACGGATCTGCCCTGTGCTATAAAGCCAGGAGTGATGGTGCATACCTGGCCCAAAAAATATTAATATTTTACCATAGCCAAATAATTCACCAGACATGAACCCTATTGAAAACATTTGGATGCTCATCAAGCAAGCGATCGCTTAGCAAGTAATCACCACTGAGCAAATAAATGATTTATTATTATTATTAAGCACCAGCTGATTACAGCTCTTATTAAAGAGTGGCATCATAACACAAACCTGCAAAAGAATGCTAGAACTCGCATAGAGAGCATATCTCGACGAATGGAATCTGACACAAAATACTAGTAATATTAGTCCAACTTATATATATCTTTTTATTTTTCAAAAAATATATATATATTATTTCGCTTTCAAATTTTTTGTTTCTGTAATCTCAATCAATAGAGTATTTAAATAAAAAATACCAGCAGGACCTACAACCAACCAATGGCCTGCAAAATTTAATTCAAAGTAGACATTGTGAAATCTGAGCGCTGTCCCTAATAATATGGCCAGGTACTGTAAAACAACCGATTTAAATCGTTTTAAACAAAATGTTGCTGGTTTTAGACCCCAAATAAATCGTTTTAAACGTTGAAAATTCGTCTACAAAGTGTACGTTGCGTCGTGTGTCACGTCACTGTGGCGACGTCAACGAGAGTATGAGCGCGCGTGCGTTTGGTTTTAAACCAAATGAAATTGTTTATTTACATTGACTAAAAACAATGAAAAAAAAAAATCCTTTCCCAACACAGTTTTTGACTTATCATTAGTTTTTATAACTTAGGTAGGTACCTAATAGGTAGAAAATATCATCTACGCATAATGGTCGGACGGATCAACTAGAACTAAACCCGCTGAGAATATCAATATCGGTATATCACAAATTAAAAAATCTTAACACAGTTCACGGATACTCCGTTATATCCCTACATCGTTAAAATCAAGAAAATCTAGTTATAATTAAGAAAAACATAGTCATCAACATTTACCTTTTTAAATCGATTTAAATGGCTTATTTGGGTTTTAAACCATTTTTTTCCGTTTTAAACAACTGGTTTAATTGGTTTTAAACCGGCGTCACATCTATAGACCGAAGTCGTGAACGGGCCCTTTGTGGTGGGTAAAATCATCCAATGACATCTCCCGCCCTTGGGCGGAGCGGGAAATAGTGTCAAACTCTTACTGACTATAAACCCACCCCGTTCCTTCGTGGCCTTAGATACCAGGGCCGGGCTTTCCTTTCGGAAGCAAACCCTTGGCCCCAGTAGGCTTCGACCCTGCCTGCCTGCAGCTAGCAGGCTGGGTCTCTACGGTTTGCTGACAACTCCTTGAGGCGCGCGGGAACAGTGCGCGCCGTTGACGACCTGGGCTTGGTCCGGATGATTACCGGACGGTCAGACAGCGAGCTACCCATAGCTCGCCGTCCGCAAGCCCGCGCCTACGTTGGCTGGAAATCAGGATCGGAATTGGAATCCTCGCGGCGGCTGGGCCGTGAGGCCCGTGAGGGCCGTTGCCTCTCGCGTGCGGCCTCCTCCTTTGCTAGCATTACTGCTTCGCAGAAGGAGGCGACCGCCTGCCATCCCTCCTCGCTCCGGACCATGGCCCGTACCAGGGCCTGGCGCGAGAGATCGCCGCTGCCGTTCGCCCTCACGAGAACACGGCGATGCTCTGCCCAAACGGGGCACACTTCGGCCGTGTGCTCCACCGTGTCCTCCGGGCAGTCCACGCAGTGGTGGCACCCGGGCGTCGGTTCCGCACGAATCCGGAACAGGAACCTCCCGAACTTATCGTGTCCGGTGAGAACCTGGGTCATGCGGAAGGTTAGGACGCCGTGAGGTCTTTCCAGCCACGCCTCAAAGAGGGGCCTTACCGCCATAATTAAGGCGTGCCCAGCACTGGGTTGCGACAGTCGCAGTCGCCATTTCATCATAAGATCCCGCTGGAACTCTTTCCGCCATACCTCGACTTGTCGTGGCAGGGGACTTTCGCCCCGGCGTTGCATCTCCACGCGCTTATCGTGCATGTGTGCAGGGACTGTTGCCTCCAGATCCCATGGTGGCAGGCCAGTAAGGAGGCTCGCCGCTTCGCAGGAAACCGTACGGTATCCCCGCACCATCCGTATGGCCATGACCCTCTGGCACGCGTTCAGCTGGTTCTTTGGCTTTTTCCTCAGCGTGGGCGCCCATACCGGTGCTCCATAAAGGGCTATGGACCGAACGATGCCTGCGTAGAGGCTCCGGCAGGAGGCGTCTGGACCCCCCAGATTCGGCAGGAGCCGCTTGAGAGCAGCCCCGGTCCGATTCAGTTTGGGGGCCAGACGTCGGAAATGTTCCTCGAAATTCCACCGGCTGTCGAGGACGAGTCCCAGGTACTTCATCGTCGACCCGACGCCGATGTGAATTCCTCCTACCGTTAGTTGGGAACCTGGTGGCGGCGCGTTCCGAGGGCCGTGAAAGCACATGGCCTCGGACTTGTGCAGCGCCACCTCTAGTCCCAACTACTCGATCCTCTCCACGACGTGAACAGGCCCTGAGCGGCAGCGGCGAGCGGTAAAATCAAATATATGAAATTATTTGAAGCACGTCACGAGTTGCCGCTCATAAAGCCGCAGCGCGCCGCGCGGCGTCTCGTGGCGTGCTTTAATCATTTTCATAGTTTTGATTTTACCGTTCGCCACCACGGCGCCACCGCTCGCCACTTTTTTTTTGGTCTTTGGCCTCTCGCAGGTCAACCTATGAGGTTTTCGGCTGCTTAACCGGACTTGCCTGTGGCGGCCTCGATTCGAGAATTAAAGCCTCCAGCCAGGGCTTACTTAACTAATAATAATAATCTCGCTGCTTGAGAATGTGTTCGAGAGCAGCGTAAGGGTCGTAGCATACATATCAAAACGGAAAGGGATCGTCACCGTATTAACTCGAGCCGTTCAGTATTATTTGTATGAAACTCCTTACTGCAACGCACACTAATCGGAATCGTAACGTAATCGCATCGCCTCGCACAAGCTCACGAACCGCGTTGCAGAGCGTGGTCGACTTGCGGTCGGCTTTTTGTACCCTCACTTACGGCTCTCCGTACGCTAGCTTACGTATCTTCGTCCACTCTCCGCCCGCGGTGTGCGTTGCCGCACGTGCTGTGCGATTCACGAGAGAGGCGACCGTGAAGTTAGCCTTTGCGAACGTTCGCGCATGTACATGTGTTCGTAAAAAAAGTGTTATTCATTTTATTTAAAACCAAAATACGAATAAAAACTTTCTTACGCACGCTTTTTTCTTCGTTTCTTTCTATTTTCTTTTTCCTCTTCATCCAGTGCTATGGCAATAGCCAACTCACGTATTGTGAACCGAGACATAACCGTGCGCTACACTTAACGTTTGGATTCAAAATAATTGAACTAACAACGTCTAGCCGTCAACCAGCGTTCGGCGAGCCGTAAGCGCGGCGTCGCCTAGCTGTAGCCGAGTCGACGGGGCGGAGCTTCTAATCCGCTTACGTTATGTGGTTACATAAAGTGGACGACTGTTTGACGCCGAGGAGAAAGGCGAAGCGGTGACGATCCCTCTCCGTTTTGATATGTGTGCTACGACCCTAAACCTCACTGATACGCACTCGATCCTCTATTGTGGGGCTATTGCGGCATGTCGTTTAGCTAATGTAAAATTTCCAAGTTGTGACGAAGCTACTCGACCAAAGCCTGCCGCTCCTGCCTGGCAATGTAGGATTAAGAGGCGTATTGATGGGACCAGAGTACTCATTGGTAAACTATACTGCTTCAGGGAGGGCAATATACGACCACGTGTGATGCGCTAAGTGAGGCGAGCGTTTTCGGGGACTGGAATCAGTCCTCGAGAATATTTATCTCGTGTCACGGAGCGCATCGACCTCCTGAAGCAGAAAGTTTGTGAATGGGCCAACCGTATTCGACGGTATAAGCGACGAGTCGACCGGTACTCGCAGAATCGCATGTTCCAGAGTGATGGGAGATGGGTATATAGAGCTTGGGAGCGACCTAAACAAAATGTGACTGACGTGACCTGCCCAGATCCTGTTGCCACGAAAGCTTTCTGGCGCAATATTTGGTCGGTGCCCGTTTGTCACACTGAGGATGGCTGGATGCGTGAAGTCGAGCGCGTGTGTGAAGCTACACCAGAAATGGAAAAAGTAAATATTAGCCCACTGATGTGGCCAGAGCAGTCCGTCCATTGCCGAATTGGAAGTCTCCAGGACCGCACGAACTGCACAACTTCTGGCTAAAATGGTATAGCAGCTCACACGCGCTCCTAGCATCTCAATTCCAGTCATCCTTAGAGTCTGGGTAGGAACGGGTCTCGCGGTACTAAGTTGCTACTACTCATAGACATGACCATAAGCCAACAGGTTCGTCGATCCCGTAAGGATTTGTCAACATGCTGGATAGATTATAAGAAGGCCTATGACTCTGTGCCACATACATGGCTCATGAGGGTGTTGGAGTTGTATAAAATAAATGCAACCCTACGCACCTTCCTTGAGTCATGGAACACAGTCCTTCGCTATCCAGGATGTCAATCGATCCAGAGGGACGATGAGCCTATTTGGATTAAACGGGGAATATTCCAGGGCGACAGTCTGAGTCCGCTTTGGTTCTGCTTAGCTCTGAATCCTCTAAGCATACCGTTCTTAATGTACTCTTTCGGCATACTCAAATGGACTCAGACCGAACTAGACGCTCTGGATAGGAGGATCCGTACACCACTGACCGCAAACCGGATGCATCACCCACGGTCGTCGGTGATGAGACTGTACATCCCGCGGAAGTGTCGAGGTTTTTTAAACGCGAAGACCCTGTACAACCGCGAGGTGTGCAGCCTCAGAGAATACTTTCTCAAATCCGACGTCGGTATGCACCGCGATAATATGTGGTCGCAGTGGACAAGGGACTCACCCCGTTGTCCATGGCTAAATATAACTGGCGCAAACCTGTGGTACTTACTACTGAGGATCGCAAGGAAGTATGGAAAGGCAAGGAGCTCCACGGGCGCTTTTACCGGGCTCTACACGAGCCCGAAGTAGATTTCGCGGCATCTGTGGCCTGGTTACATTTCAGCGACCTATTTGGGGAAACTGAAGGTTTTGTCTGTGCGATTATGGACGAAGTTATCCTAACGAACAACTACCGGAGACATATTATGAAGGAAGGGACGGTTGACGTGTGTCGGGCATGCCATCGTCCGGGTGAGTTCATCAGACATATTATCTCTGGTTGTTCTCGTCTGGCTAATGGCAAGTACTTGCACAGGCATAATCAAGTAGCCAGGATTATTCACCAGCAACTTGCCTTGAAATACAACCTAGTGGATTCTGAGGTACCGTATTACAGGTATGTGCCCGACCCAGTTCTCGAAAATGACCATGCCACGTTGTACTGGGATCGGTCTATCATCACTTCATCACTGACCGGATTATTGTTGTCAATAAGCCGGATATAGTTGTGATAGACCGATTAGCGCGCCGCGCAATGATAGTCGAAGTCACCATCCCACATGACGAGAATCTCGTGAAAGCTGAGAAAGAGAAACAAATCAAATATCTCGACTTAGCACACGAGATTGTCGACATGTGGAATGTAGACTCGGCTATCATTATGCCGATTGTCGTGACTGCCAACGGCCTTATAGCCAAAAGCTTCGACGACCACCTGTCGAAGCTGTCGTTGCGCGGTTGGATCAAGGGCCTGATACAGAAGGCAGTACTCCTCGATACGGCTCACATTGTGAGGAAGTTCCATTTTTTGGAGCCCTGTATAACCACCGGTAGCTTGGACCCTACTCCCGATACCGGCGGACAACTGTTTTTTTTAATATTTTTAAATGTTTTTTATACGTTTTTTTTAGGAAATATTTAAAAATGTTAAAAATATGTTTAAGAGATAAATAAAGGAAATAAGAATTATATTTATTTCACCACAAATATAACTACAATTTTGACATCAACTTAATTAGGGCTAATACTTAGACTACAATATAAAATAGGAACATCTGTAACCGAATTAGGACGAGTTCTGTATCGCGGTATACAGCGCCACACCCTCGAATCAACATAAAGCATTCAGCCTAATCACTATACAAGAAAGTACTCCATATACCTAAATTAAATTGAACCTTCTATTCTAAAAACGAAATAATATTTTTAAAAGCCTATGTTAGTGTAGTTTTGTGTAATTGTTGAGTAGTGAGAGGTGTAGGGGTGTTGGGTAGTGTGGATATGTATTACCGAAGAATTAAAAAAACTATTAAATAAATATACACCCCTATTTTTCAATTAATGCACAAAAAAATGGGGCTCAATCAGTACCCGTTAATGATCATATTTGTGTAGTCAAAAGTACAAAAAACGAAATCCCAAAATTGTCCACAAAAATTTGTCATTATTGGTAAATTAATAATTGAATCATCATTCATAACAACTACTACTAAAAAATACTAAGCGCAGTGTTTTTCCATTTTTATTGACATTCTTTCATTCCTAAAAAGTAACCTGTACAATGTTTCCATAAATTGAGTGAGATTTTGGGATATAAACAAACGCTCATAACTTTGCTGTTTATGAATATTATGCATTGAGACTTTACTTAAATAATAACAAGACCTTTTCTAATAAGCCCTTTAAGTATTTGCCATACTTAATTCAAAAATAGTGGTGTATGTAATAAAAATAAGACACCCATATCCCGTAACTGTATGTCGTTGTTGAAGGTATGTGAGAATCTTATTCTTTGGGTTCCCGTAACTCAATCAAAACCTGAATTTTCATTTCTGAATGAGGAACAGGTTTTCTGTTTCCTCATAAGAAAGGGTGAGCAGGAAGTTATGCACCTTCGCCTTACATTCCGATTTGTAGAACGGATATATATTAAGTTCCTTATTAATACGATTGTTCAAAAAGAGAGCAACAAATGAGTAAAATCTTTTAATAAATGATGTTTTGGGCTTATATCGCATGCAAACCTCATACTTTCGGCGTTTGTTGGCCAAGAGTGGATCATAAATGAATATGCAGTACCTACGAAATAACGGACTGACACAGAGCAATATATACCTACATTTTTTAAAAGCGTCGTTTTTATGACGTGCCTAAGATTCCTAAATATATAGATAAGTTTACGGACCCTAGAGCACAATAACCTTGGGGCCGACCATCAACTTTGATTTAGAAATCTATGGACCAGAAATACCTACAAAATAAGCGTACATACCTACTAATAGCCGGGCACTAAAGATGGCGGCTATTGCTCGGGAAGCACTTAGATAATCAAAACCAAAATTTTATTTTTATAACATGGGAACTGGGGGCCGACCATAAACTTTGAGAAAACAATCTTATTGCAGGAGAGTTTTGTATCAATCTTAAAGTAATATTACTTCATTTTGTACCATAAGCTTAATCGCTCAGTACGATTGTATTCCTGCTAAGGGCGGGGAAAGAATGAACGATTTAAAGATTTTGTCTATTCCCTGCTAAAACAGAAAAGATATGCGCTATACTGATCTGTATTGCGTTGTCTCTTTCAGATGTTTGTTGTTCGAATCGCTACATTAAAGTTCATCGTGAACTAATAGAATACATTTAACTCAAAAGATGCCTTGTTAAAATATATTTTTAAAAGGATCTATGTAAGTTTCATAAAAAGGACGTAATAACTTTCAAGATTTTACATTAATAAAGTAGAAAAACCAAAAAAGCTGCGAGCGACAACGTCGACATAATTTAGTTGCATGTTAGTGTGAATCGTAACATTCTGAATTTGGAACGTTTGTTTACATTAACAAAATTCTTATCAATGTTTATATTTGTTTAGTGCGAACGAATTTGATTTTTTAATTAAAATAGTTTTCAAGTGCTTTTTAGAGTAATCTAGTTAATGTTAGTGTTAGTGTTTGGTATTCGAAGCGGATAATGAACTATGCTTGAAACTTATTGTACATGAACATCATGGAATCAAGGTAAAGTTAAACAGTGTATTCCAGTGAAATACGTAACTTATTGTTCGTGCACTATTGAATTCGGTGTTATCTGTTTCCAAAAACTCAAAAATTTCATATATGTTCTCCATCTAGAATACGATAATAAATTAACAACCAACATAGGTACTAAAAAACAATTAACACGGCACGTTTGGACATCGAAATAAGTTTTAAATACTTTATATGTCACGAAAAACACTTTAAATAGTATATATTTGGAAAACAATAATAAATCCGCTGCGTCCGAGCAACTTTTTTAAGCCTGCTAATTTGACGTAAAAACAATACTGCTAGCGGTCAAAAATCGCCTTATAGTATGAATTGAATGAAGTTTATATACAGTGACGTCACAAAATCGCTAAGAAAACATTCTTGTTTTAATATTGTAATAAGATTGTTTTGAAGGCCACATGGTACGAAAAACATAAGTAAGATTAAAACAATACTGCTATAAGAGCTTGTGGTCGGCCCCCTGGTTTTGGACTTTTCACTCAACATTTGACAGATCGAGGTTATTGGCTTTCCTATTCTTATTTGGACCGCATAGTACCAAAACAATACAGTGTCATTCGTCATGCAGTAGGTGGTGGTTATTTAGTTCAGTCTGTGATTTGTTTTACTCCTAAATCCAACTGTATAATTTGACTGACATCCAACTGAAATCATTTTGCATGTTTTTTATTTGTACAGGTTCCCTAAAAGTGAAGTGCTGCGCCAGAAGTGGCTTGAAGTCATTGGGATGCTAAATATCAAACCTGGAATTAAAGCACTGTGTGTCTGTTCATTCTACTTTATAGAATAATCGTTCAATAAAACCGAAAATAAAAAAATAGAAACAATTAATTTCATATTTTTTAAATTTTCCTACCGATTTTATTCTTCCTTATGGTTCATCAAATAGTTTACTATTGTCGTTTACTTAAATTTAATATTGTTAAATATCTGTAAACAATGTCCAATTCCAAAACCTATTCCCCCCATGTTACAAATATATAAAGTCTGGTATCGATATCGATACATTTTGGTTTTGATTATCTAAGTGCTTCCCTAGCAAGGGCGGCCATCTTTAGTGCCCGGCTATTAGTAGGTATGCACGCATTTTTTGTAGGTATTTCTGGTCCATAGTTTTCTAAGGTCTTTGACTGATCTGTATTGCGCTGTCTCTTTCAGATGTTTGTTGTTCAAATGGCTATATTATAGTTCATCGTGAACTAATAGAATACATTTAACTCAAAAGATGCCTTGTTAAAATATATTTTTAAAAGGATCTATGTTAATTTCATAAAAAAACACTTTCAAGATTTTACATTAATAAAGTAGAAAAACCAAAGAAAGCTGCGAGCAACTACGTCGACATTTAGTTGCACGTTAGTGTGAATTAAACGTAGTGCTTATATTCTCTTTGGTGTGAATCGTAACATTCGGAATTCGGAACGTTTGTTTACATTAACAAAATTCTTATCAATGTTTATTTGTTTAGTGCGAACGAAGTTTGATTTTTTGAAATAATATAGTTTTCAAGTGCTTAAATTTAGAGTAATCTAGCTGTCTTTAAGTGTTTGGTGTTCGAAGCGGATAATGAACTATGCTTGAAACTTATTGTATACATTGACATCATGGAATCAAGGTAAAGTTAAACAGTGTATTCCAGTGAAATACGTAACTTGTTGTTCATGTTGTTGTTCGTGCGCTATTGAATTCAGTGTTATTTGCTTCCAAAAACTCAAAAATTTCATATATGTTCCCCATCTAGGATACAATAATAAATTAATACCCTACATAGGTACTAAAAACTATTAACTCGACACGTTTAGGCATCGAAATAAGTTTTAAATACTTTATATGTCACGAAAAACACTTTAAATAGTATATATTTGCGTTCGAGCAACTTTTTTAAGCCTGCTAATTTGACAAAAATCGGTCGATCAAAAATCGCCTTAGAGTATGAAATGAATGAACTTTATATACAGTGACATCACAAAAATGCTAAGAAAACATTCTTGTTTTAATGCTGTAATATGATTGTTTTGAAGGCCACATGGTATGAAAAACATAAGTAAGATTAAAACAATACTGCTATTAGAGCTTGTGGTCGCCCCCCTTATATGAGCTTTAAAACTGAAATTACTGTCCACTGTAATACCCAAGTATTTAATTTTATCATATTTGATGTGCCCTCAAAACTAACTGTGCATGTGAATGCACAGTTGGTTTTGAGGGCACATCTATGAGGAATGATGCTATGATTATTATTGATTTCAGTCTTATCAAGGTTTAACGTAAGGATTTTTCTATGTAACCACTCCTGAACCATATCGAAACCAATCTGGGCAGCATCAAAAGCCTCATTCCAATTATCGGCGGAGAAGAGGTGAGCAGTATCATCCACATATGAGATTATTTCACCTCTTGGTATACATAAGTTTATAAGATCGTTGATATATATCAAAAATAGGGTGGGTCCAAGTATGCTGCCCTTTGGAACTCCTAAGGATATAGGAAGCTCTTCACTGCAGTGGCCGCCCACTCTGACACACTGATACCGTCCAGTGAGGTAATTCTCAAAAAGCTTAAGCTGTCTTCCTCTTATGCCGAGTTTTTCTAATTAATGCAATAAAATAGGGACAGAAATAGTATCAAAGGCTTTTGCGAGTTCTAAAAAGATCGAAATACACTTTTTACCTTTGTCTAACCTTGTTGTGATATAGCTAGTTAATTAATGCACTGCTTCATCTGTGGATTTCCCTGAACGGAAACCATATTGATTTTCAGAAAAGAGTTTATTTTTTTCAAGGTAATTGACCAATCTGTTATTTATTATTTTTTCTAATATCTTAGACAATGCGGGCAGAATTGAGATTGGCCTGTAGTTATTAAATCGTAGATATCGATTTAACCTGTTGAATACCGTAATTAACTACAGGCCAATCCTTCTCCCTTATCGATTGTACACACGACAGATTTTTTCAAAGCCAGGGGAAAGTTTCAAGACATTGATTGAAAATAACTGTTAGGGGAGGGACAAGAAATTCTTTAAATTGCTTTAATACTTTATTAGAAATACCGTCCCAGCCCACCGAACATTCAGTTTTTAGTCCTTCCATATGTCTAGCAACTCTTCACTCGTATCTTTGAGGAAGAGGGAGTATGGTGTGAGATTGGCAGAGTCAATCGATGATATAGTATTTAAGTTATAATGTGCCTGCACTTTACTTTCAGCTAACGACTTACCTACATTTATGAAATAGTTGTTCATTTCATTAACTGTTAACTGAGGAAAAGAACAGATTTTTAACAATTCTGAAGGACAGCTGTTGTTCTTTTTAGTATTAGTGATACTTTTGATGGCCTTCCATAACATTTTTGAATCATTTCCCGCCATCTCAACTTGATTTTTGTCATAGGATCTTTTCACTTATTTGATAATTTGATTACAAAAATTTCTGTAACGAACAAACGTAGCTGTTATAATTTCATTATCAGGGTCTTTTCTATGATTTGCATGTAACCGGTCTCGGTTCTTCATGCAACGTAGTAATCCCGGTGTGATCCATGACTTAATTATTCTTTGACGCCTCGACTGTGTAATTACCTGCGAGTTTTTTTTGCATTGATAACTGTATGCTATTTATTAGATAGTCTATAGCAACGGCGGGATCCCTTGTCCGTAATATAGGGTTTAAATAATACTCAAAATATTTCTTCGTAAGCTTTCAAAATCAACTTTTGTAACAGTAGTTGTTGATAGTTACGTACATGCCTAAGATTCATACAAAAGAGGACAGGATAATGAGCCGTTAGCGTAGTCTGGGGTATAAGGGTTGTGCACGAATTTTGAGTTTTGAGTAAAACATGATCAAAACACGTACCGCTTGTCGCACGTGTAACTTCAGTGTGAGCTGGTAGAAGTCCATGAGAAGCAGCCAAGGTGAGATATTTTTCTCTAAGAAGCTCAATTTTGCCGTAATTTATTGCAATGTTAACGTCCCCAATAATAATTATGTTATTGCAGTGGGGAACGGTACACCGAAACAATTGCAGTGGTTTCATTTTTCAGTATCAAGCAGTTACCTTCCTGGAAAACGGGTTGTTCAACATTAAAGTTTAGCTAATCTCTACCGTAAACTATGACACCATCATTTTGCTTGTAATTGACTTTTGTTGAATATGAACGATAGCCCACAAGTAGAGGTACAGAATCAGCTTTTTTTAACTAGCATTCTGTGAGGATTAGTATATCACATTCGACTTTTAGTCTTTGCAACATAGGATACTAAAAAACTAAACTAGACTTACAAACTAAGCGACCACCCTGTGGGGTACGGACCTCGGCTTAGGGCGTCGCTAGGGGAGGGCAGCAAGGGACAAGCTGGATCGAGCAAAAGATATATTATTATTAAGGGTATAGTTTACAATGCACTAGTTGTGTCCAGCGGCTTTTCTTGCTTTAAATTGAATAAAAAAATAAAAAGCAGCCAATATCAGCTTCCAAACTTTTAAGTTTCATTCCAATCACCCAATTATACGTATAAACCATGACATGTACCGCCTAATGAGGATAACGCCATCTAAGGGCATTGCCAGAACCAGCATAATTCATTTCAAAATGACATTTTAATAAGAGATGGCGCTGTATTCGAATTCTTTTTCGTGACTTTTTCCGTATTTACTCACCGTTTAAACCTTCCCTGGAGTATCACGAATATTTTAAGACCAAAATGAGACAAATCGATCCAGCCTCTCTCAAGTTTTAGCGAGACTAACGAACAGCTATTCATTTTTATATATAAGATTAGTAGGATTTGTAGCGACATCAATGGCGTCATATAAGAACTAATCTTGCTTCGGGCAAGTAAAGTTCTCCGCACGATTTGAACTTTGATTTCGGGCTTTTCTACATGAACAGTCCTAAATCATCATCATCAATCATAGATGATTTCGGAACCAGACCTGTCATCCGTCTGATCAGAGGATCCTCCCATTTCAACGGAGGTCTGCGTGACATTACTCTCTGTTCAGTATACCTATAAACCCTCGACAAAAAAGAACGTCCGCGCAGCCTCTTTTTTTTTTTGGTGGTTGGTAAAAGGACCTTGTGCGGAGCGGGAGATAGTGTCAGACTCTTACTGAATAAAAAACCCACCGTTCCTTCGTGGCCTAAGATACCAGGGGGGCGACCACAAGCTCTTATAGCAGTATTGTTTTCTTACTTATGTTTTTCGTACCATGTGGTCTTCAAAACAATCTTATTACAATATTCAAGATTCAAAGATTCAAAAGCATTTATTTCAAATAAACCATTACAGGCACTTTTGAAAGGTCAAGGAGTCAGTCTGTCAGTCTGTCAGAAAAAAAAATGATGCTAATTGCACATTCCAAAGCGTAGATCTCTATGGAGAAGAATGTGCAAGAAACTCCATGGACACTCTTTTCAATCATTTTATGTTTAACAAATAACTCGGTTACATGTTTCTTGTTGCTGCTATTATGTGAGAACAATGTTAATAAAATTAAAAGAGGAAAAAATAAATAAAAAGACATTCTAAGTATAGATATTAAAATAAACCACTGGCAGCTAAGAGATGACCAGTCTCAACTGACAGCGCCCGTGCACGGACATGACGCGTATATCAGCACCACTCAGCTCAACCATTTTGAAGGGAACCGAATGATCCAACACACGCGCCACCATCAGTGAGACATTTGAGTGAGCATGACAAACTCTCAACTGCCATGCTCATTTACGTCAAACAAGTCCAATATTAACCAAAAACCATAAATTGCTCCATGGTACTCACATTTACAAACTTTGAAAATAAATGCTTCTACATTATACAATAATAATTTAATATTAAAAAAAAAAAGATAAAAAAGTATTTTCCAAACTAATCAATTTGTACGCCCGGCTGGTAGTGGAGCTGGACCATCATTAACCCAAGCATTTTTATCTTGAATATAATCCTCCAAGTTATAATATGCCCGTATACATAGTGTGCGTTTAATACAAGATTTAAATTTCGTTTCATTGAGTTTTAATATGTGAGGAGGTATTTTATTGTAACATTTTAAACAGTACCCCATGAAAGAAGACGCCACTTTAGCCAGTCTGAAACCTGGTTGAACTAAAAGGTCCCTATTCCTTGTAACATAACTATGTCTATCGCCTCTTTTACTAAAAAGATGAAGATTCTTTCTAAAGTACATGAAGTTTTCATAGATATATTGGCAAGGCACCGTCATGATGTTAATATCCTTAAACAGTTCCCTTAGAGAATCGCACCGGCGGAGATTGTAGATGGCTCTGATGGCTCTTTTTTGTAATATAAAAATTGAGTGGATGTCTGCAGCCCGTCCCCATAGTAAGATACCGTATGACATTATACTATGAAAATAACTAAAATAGACTAGTCTAGCGGTATCAACATCCGTAAATTGGCGGATTTTTCTAACAGCATATGCAGCTGAGCTAAGCCTTCCTGCAAGAGATGTTAAATGAGGACCCCACTGTAGCCTTGAGTCAAGCGTAATCCCTAGGAAAACTGTTTTATCGACGAATTCTAGTTTCTCGTTGTTCAATACTATGTCACATTCACTACTTTTGACATTCGGTAAGGAAAATCTTATGCATTTAGTTTTTTCCCATTTAAAACTAGATTATTAGCAGTGAACCAGTTTTGGACCTGCAGTAGGGCGTTATTTGCGTCGTCAAGATTATTAATCCTTCTATTTACCTTAAAAATCAAAGAAGTGTCGTCGGCAAACAACACCATATTAAGTTTGTTTTGCAACAAATGGGGTAAATCATTAATGTAAACTAAAAATAAAAAAGGACCTAAAATCGAACCTTGTGGTACTCTTATCTTAACATTTAACCCCGATGAATTGACACCATTTATCTGAACTAATTGCTGTCTATCATTCAAATATGATTTCAATAAGTTTAACGCCGTTTTGCCTAGTCCGTAATACTCAAGTTTCAGTAGTAATGTTTCATGAACTACACAATCAAACGCCTTAGACAGGTTGCAGAAGATGCCTGTAGCATCTTGTGCCTCTTCCCACGCATTAAAAATGTGTTTTAGTAAGGAGACACCAGCGTCAGTTGTACAATGTCCTTTGGTGAAACCATACTGTTTATCGTGTAAGATGTTATTTATGTTAAAATGATTAAGAAATTTGATCCAACATCACCTTTTCAAATATTTTGCTAAAAACTGACAACACGGATACTGGCCTATAATTATTAGAGTCTTTACTGTCCCCGGATTTAAAAAGTGGTATAACCTTACTATATTTCATTAGATCCGGAAAGACATCATCCTTGATCTATACACAAATTAAATATTAACGCTAAGTACGGCGCTATAGTCTCAATAATTGAGGTACAAACTTTGATAGACATACCCCAAAGATCTTCGGTTAATTTAACCTTGATTTGTTTAAAAGCTTTTATTACTGTTATGGGGTTTATATGCTTAAAGGTAAATTCAGTGGGGCAGGCTGCAACATTAGCCTGTAATAAACCAAAAGCATGAGATGGTGATGAATATAGGGCTTCAGTAGTTTTTATTGGTACACTGGTAAAGAAATTCACAAATTCTTCCGCAACTACTTTGTTATCGCTAATAAGACCATGATGAGTCTCTAATGTGTAATCATTATTATGTATTTTGTTCCTGTTGGTTTCATTATTTATAATATTCCAAACCATTTTTATTTTATTATCAGCTGTTTTAACCTTGTTGCTAATATATAAGGCCTTAGCTGCCTTACAAGTATTTTTAAACATTTTTGAATATGTAGCAACATACTTATTAAAGTTTCAGTTTTAATAATAGGCTTAAGGCCATACAGCTCGAAAAGTCTTTCCCGACTTATCCTGATTCCTTTAGTCGCCCAGTCACTAAATATAAACTTAGGACAGATAGTTTTAGTTTTCTTCTCAAAAGTCTTATTAAATTCGGTTTGGACTATTGAGAAAAAATCGCTATAAATATTACCATTTTTCACTGCAAGGTTCCAATCACCTAACTTGTGTACAGTGTCTTTATTTATCTTAAAGAAACATTAAATTCAACAACTTTATAAAATACAAATTAAAACTATATATACACTTAAACCTACTCCTAACTAAAAAATGGCGTCATAGAACTCATCCGCATCGCTGTCGACTGGAAGTGTGCCCAGAAGGCTGGCGTGATCCTAACTTGTTAATTAAAGTGTTGTTAAATTTATTCAGTTTTCCGGATGTTATTGGTCTGGATTAAAACAAGAATGTTTTCTTAGCGATTTTGTGACGTCAATGTTATAAAACTTCACTCATTTTGTAATATAAGCCGATTTTTGACCGCTAGCAGTATTTTTTTTACGCCAAATTAGAAGGCTTAAAATAGTTGTTCGGACGCAGCGGATTTATTATTTTTTTCCAAATATATACTATTTAAAGTGTTTTTCGTGACATATAAAGTATTTAAAACTTATTTCGTTGCCTAAACGTGTCGAGTTAATTGTTTTGAGTACATACGTGGGTTATTAATTTATTATTATATTCTATATGGGGAACACATATCAAAATTTTTGAGTTTTTGGAAGCAGATAACACTGAATTCAATAGTGCACGAACAACAAGTTACGTATTTCACTGGAATACACTGTTTAACTTTACCTTGATTCCATGATTTCAATGTACAATAAGTTTCAACCATAGTTCATGATCCGCTACGAACACCAAACACTTAAAAAAAAGCTAGATTACTCAAATTTTAAGCACTTGAAAACTATTTTAATTCAAAAATCAAACTTATTTCGCACTAAACAAATAAACACTGATAAGAATTTTGTTAATGTAAACAAACGTTCCGAATTCAGAATGTTACGATTCACACTAACATGCAACTAAATGTCGACGTTGTCGCTCGCAGCTTTTTTGGTTTTTCTACTTTATCAATGTAAAATCTTAAAAGTTATTACGTCCTTTTTATGAAAGTTACATAGATCTTTTAAAAATATATTTTAACAAGGCATCTTTTGAGTTAAATATATATATATGTATTCTATTAGTTCACGATAAACTATAATGTAGCGATTCGAACAGCAAACATCTGAAAGAGACAACGCAATACAGATCAGTATAGCGCGTGTCTTTTCTGTTTTAGCAGGGAATAGACAAAATCTTTAGAATCGTTCATTCTTTCCCAGCCCTTAGCAGGAATACAATCATACTGAGCGATTAAGCTTATGGTACAAAATGAAGTAATATTACTTTAAGATTGAAACAAAACTCTCCTGCAATAAGATTGTTTTCTCAAAGTTTATGGTCGGCCCCCAGGAAACACAGACTCTTCTAGTCTTGTGATTTTTTATTGTATTTGTTAGTTGAAATCAGATTTTTTTTCGGTGGGTAAATCATCCAATGACATCTCCTCGCCCTAAGCTTGGATAGGGCAGGATATAGTGTCAGACTTTTACTGATTAAAAACTCACTCCTGTTCCTTCTTTGCCTTCGTTTCAGGGCCCCGGGGATTCCTATGAGACACATAGAAAAATAGAATATTTATTCTATTTTCAAATTCGGTAATTGATTTTCGAAACAGCTTTAAAAATTTCGTTTTTGTTCGCCTTCGACAACACCGTGAGGTGCGATTTCGGTAAAATGGAGCTGAGAATTTTACCAAAAAGGCTGACTCGATACACTTGCTGCCAAATACTACAAAAACATTAGAATTATATTGCGTCCGCATTGTAATGATAAACTAATGAATTAATTATACGAAGACAAGGCTTAAAGAACTTAGTATCCAAGCCAAAAACATTACCAAAAAAAGTACGTAATAAATAAGCATGAAGATATAGATCAGGGGTATGACAGCTTTAGTTCCAGTTTTATAGTTATGGCGCTGTGATCGCATTATTCTCGCCATTTTGTGAAATTATTCTGACGTCATGAGAAAACTATCAAAACTTCTGGTTGTGTGCAGTCGGCGAGCTAGGTTATCTTGTGTTTTCCTCCTCGTTTAAGTGGATTCGAGATACTTGAAAAGCCATCCTCGTCTGCTGTAAAATACGATTCCACGCGCGTGGTGCTCAGTGTGTCCAGTATTTAGCTCATTTATACAATTTCTCGTCATCACTAATATTTATCGAAATCGATAATCACACACAACACTGTCTAGTCCCAAGCTAAGCAGAGCTTGTGTTATGGGTACCAGACAGCTGATAAACATACTTATATATTTCTAAATACATACATATTATAGATAAATAACACCCAGACACAGGGCAAATGATCGTGCTCATCACACAATTATTTGTCCTGGGTGGAAATCGAACCCACAACCTCCGGCATAGCAGTCAGGGCCACTAACCACTAGACCAACAGGCATCTATGTGTGCGTGCTGTCAATGCATATTTTGTTTTTGACAGGCGATTACAGCGCCAGAACTCTATAAAAAAGCAACATGCAAATTTGACTTTCTTATCTGTAGCTTGCTACATATCAGTAATCTGTGATAAGTAATCTGTGATACCTACATTTTTCTTCTCCCATGCCATCGACTATAGCACTCTTGTGCATCCGCCTAAACGTAGTGCTTTAAATATTCTCTTTGCAAAGAGAATATAAGCACTACGTTTCATCCGCCAGTGTCCAGTTGTTTTAAATGTTTATTTTGGACGGGGTTTGAAGAGGAAGGTAGGGAAACATATAACGCGAAAATTAACGGAATTTGGAATAACATGGATACAGGATCAGGAATGTGTAAAAAATCTATTATATATTTATTTATTAAAAATATTGCGTAAATAAAAGGGACAAAAATCTTTTAAAATACTAATAAATATATAGACATTTTACAGACGGATATTGTTGTCATAAATATAATCAGAAAGAACACTATAATATGGAGGGGTTAAAAGAAAAGAAAAGAAGAGTTTTCACTGATGTAGGGAAAGGGACAAAGAGGGATATCAAACAATTTAAAAAGGAAGTAAGGTCATGAATCGGGCAGGAAAAGAATATATGGTTCAGATCCCCAAAGTCATGTCCACATTCACATTGAGGACTATCTATAATATGGAAGCGTGCAAGGTGCGCTGGGCAAGTAGTATGACCTAAACGCATTCTTATTAAAATGGTTGTCGCAATTTTGCCAAGTTTGAGGACAGAGAACCAAGGTTTACATGGAATTTCTGACTATATGCTAAAGTAGTATTTTCCTTTTGAACGGCTATTTTCTGCCAAAACTCTATCCCAGGAATCCCTAAGATAATGTCTAGGAAGAGTAGCCAAGTCTTGAGTATAATAACATGGTAGTTCATTTTATTGTTTAATATTTGTTGCTGAATTTATTGAATTTAGTTTAATGTAATTTAATTGAACAATCGGACATTTTATTTGATTTATTTATTTTCTTCTATGATTTATTTATTTTAATGTGATGTCAATCAAAGACAAAAAAAAAACGTAAATAATTAATGTTATGATGTAGCATGTTGAATTATGTTATTAGTATGTTTTTGTTAGTGTATGTACTTGTATTTTTGTCAGTGTCATCCTATGGGTATTTACCTGAAATAAATATTTATTATTATTATTATTATAATTTTTGAATGGAACAGTATCTCCACACACCACAGGCTCATTAGCAAGTCTTTCAGCTTTTTCGTTGCCTTTTATACCACAATGACTCGATATCCAGACAAAAACTACAGAAAAGCCCTTCACAACACAGTCAAAAAGTTTTCTCCTAATATGTGTTATAAGAGGAGACGGTGTTTTAGACTTAAAAGGATATCTAAAGAGCGCCTGAAAGGCACTCATGGAATCGGTTAAAATTAAACTATTTCTAAGCTTTAAAAGTAAAATATATTCTACAGCTTTAAGGATACCAAGACATTCACCAGTAAAAAAAGTTGCTTCAGGTGGGCACTTTACTTTCTGGACAATATTGTACTGCGCTTGATATATTCCTACCCTCACACAATCATCAGATTTATGTTTGGAAGCGTCAGTGAAAATATGATGCCGCTCAGGCCAATTTTGTTGAACGATAGAATTAAAATGTGTATTAGCGTTATTTTTATCAATATCTGCAATGTACTTAACAGATGGAGTGTTAGTCAAGGCTTCTTATTCAATGTTAAACAAATCAAGTTTTGGAGACCGGTATGTCGGTGCATTTGAAGGTTTTGGCTATTTGTAAACTGTAAAACACGGAAGAACAATCGGTCAGCTAAAAATTGACGTCTTAGACTAAGTGGAGGTTCATTACACTCAATTTGTAATGCGTTAATGGGACTAGATTTCATGGCTCCTGTGATTATTCTCAAGGCCCTTGATTGGATGGAATCCAGTTTCCCAAGGGCAGCTACGTTACAAGGCTCAAATAAGAAGATTCCATAATCAAGAACAATTCGAACTAAAGCATTGTAAAGAAGCTTTAAGGAAAACGGATGCGCACCCCACCAAACACCTGATAGACATCTCACCAAATTTAGAAGCTTTTGACATTTGTTTAGAACATAATCGCAGCGAGGAATACCTGTAAGTTTAGAATCCAAAACGATTCCCAAAAACTTGACTTGATTTTTAACTGGTATTTTATTATTGTCATACTCTATAGATATCGGAGGTTGAATACGTTGGCGAGTAAATAAGACTAAAGAACTCTCACTCGCTGAAATGTTCAGGCCATTTTTGTCCATCCAAACTCTTAAACCAACAAGAGAGTTAGATAGCAGAGTACAAAGAGAATTTGATGAACTTCCCGTAGCGTACAAAACTAAGTCATCTGCATATTGTAGGATGCTTGTTGAATTTTGAAGTGAGGAAGCTAAATCAAACGTATACAAATTAAATAATATGGGGCTGAGTACTGAACCCTGTGGGAGTCCTTTCCATACCAGCCTACATATCAATAATCTGTTTTAGGCATGGGTGTTTTCGGTTTTGAACGCAAACGGATATATATCCGATTTCTGATTTTGAAATCGATTTCAATATCCGATTTTAGATATCTGATTCCTGTAGCACTTAATTTCACCAATCCGTTCCTTATAATACACGGCATATAAGTTGAACCAAAATGGCGATCAACCTTGAATGCGCTTTAAGTAACCGATTTTCAAAGCGAACGGGTGTGCGTAGCCATAGCAATGACGGCAATTTTTGGTTCAACTTACTTGCCGCGTATTAGGTATACTTTTTTGATTTGCATTACAAATCAATTAAAATAAATTCTGAACCAAAAAATCTTAATAAGTATTTAACTATTTACATTTATTAAGTGTTTTTAATTAATCCACTCTAAACTAACACATACAAAAAGTCGGGAAATTCTTTTCACTGATATGGTGATATGAAGACGCGCGCACTTGTCACCAAGTTCAAGTTTGCATCTCTGAACGAAAAAATTAGATATTATACACTAAATTAAAACCAAAATAAATCAACGCATAATCCCTCAAAACTAGTTTTTACGTTCCCTCAAAATAAGGGTGACATTGATCGCATAATTTGCAATAGATTTTGGTTGAATTTTGATAACCAACAAACCGATAGCCAAACGAATCCAAATTGACCAAAAATCTGGATATCATAAAACGATTTGTGTGGAAATCCAAGCGCAAACTTCAAAAAACGAAAACTACAAAAATCCAAATCGTATCTGAATATTAGAAAACTACAAAAATCCAAATCGTATCTGAATATTAGAAAACTACAAAAATCCAAATCGTATGGATATCCAAACGCAAACTGACCGATGCGATATGAAATTCACCTCCTCTTTTTCTAACTAAGCGGAACGTTGTGGGAACTAAAAAGACAGGGCGAATATATCGCGATTTCGGCTAGATTTCAGATTTTAGTTTTGTATTTGGTTTGGATTTCTTGAAATCGGATTTTCAAGTTTGTGATATCGATACGTATCGATTTGTGACTGGTATCAGATTTTGAATACGATTTGATATATCGGACGCATGTCTAATCTGTTTTAGCTAGCCACAGGGCCCACAGGACATTTTCTATAATTTAATCTGGTCACACTGATTCTTTTAGGTTTCTCTTTGCCTTGAGCGTGCCATCCTATCCCGCGTCTAGCGAGTCGCCCGATACTAGCGCCTCAATCAACGTATTTCGTTTTGGTTTTCCTTCCTTTGCTTGTTGCTTGCCTTTTTGGGATTTTGGCGTGGGTCGTGATTTTTCCTTTTCTTGTCAATTTGTGATACCTTTAACAATATGCGTAAACGAAAATCAGTAAAGAAGAATGACGATGATTCTGATGGTTCGGAACCGGCAGCGGAACCCGAAGAATTTCAGGACTCGGGTGAAGATTGGACGCCGGACGCCGATTCCGTAAGTCGAAATTCTGTGCAAATAGATTATTATCAGCTTTTATCAAAAAATATAAAGCAAAAGATCTTATCCAATGTATTCCCAATGTTTTTGTTGTCTCGATGAAAATAGCTGTTGCCATGTTAGGTTAGAAACGCTGACTTTAGTCTAGGTATCTTTGCAGTAATCTTTTGATATAAAAGGTATTTTAATGATGACATTTGGTTTTACTCCGTAATTGTGATTACAATATCGTACTATGTAATTAAATAAATATCTCGTCAGAATGAACAACCAGGACGTGGAACACGGAAACGGCCTTCCAAGGTGGCTGTAAATAACACCAAAAAGAAACGCAAAAACTCTTCATCTGAGGAAAGTGAGGGTGAAGGAGAGGAAGACGAAGAAGCTGAGGATGAAGAGGGGGAACTAGACGAGGAAGAAGGCTCAGATGATGAGAAAAATGGGTCTGATGGGAACAAGTCTGATTCAAGTCAGTCGAAAGACGTACCAAAGCATTTCCATGTAAGTCTTATTATTATACATTCTGTGAATAACCTGTTAGCTTTGGTAACATAATAGTTTAAAGGATTTTATCATATTTTACAGTCAGGAAACTTTGTATTGCTAAAATCTGATGTCAAATGGAATGGAGATACTGTCACCTCTAAGCTGGATGAACTTAATTTGTGGAAAATCGATGGAAAAGCTCTGCTGCAAAAATTTATTCCAATGGAATCATGTGGTAAAATACTGCACAAATGCACATGTGTGGTGAGTATGAAATTATAAATAAAAACATTTATTTTGAGTAAGCATTTATTTTGTATGGTGAGGTTGTTGTGACTATTTGCAGTTGCCAATGACTTATAGCCCACAGAGCCAGCAAATTTGCGAACTGAAGTTTGCATAAACCTCATCAACCCACTTGATGAAAAAACAGGACTACCTTCAAACACACAACTTAAAATAAAAGTCACATTTGAATGCCACTTTCCTTTAACCTGATGAATACCGTAATTAGAGACACAATAGAAAGACAATAGGTGTGCGGACGCTGGCATCCTCTTGGGAAATAATGAATTAAAAACATTTTGTAACTCTACATAGTTGCAAAATATTTAGCTTATGGTCTAGCTGCTAGATAAATAGTGAAATAGAACATGAAGAACCCTCAGCATTTGCAGATATTGATTGATAAATCAAAGTTGTGTTTGATTTTTTTGCCTTTGTTTGAATTTGACAGTTAATACTACATTTCATTTTACTTACTCAAGCCCCAAGCAGAAACCTATTGTCTTTCTATTGTGTCTCTAATTACGGTATTCAAAGGGACTGTTTAGAAGACTCCAGCAAGTCCATATTTATGTTTAGCTCCGTACATATAAAAAAACTACTCTGTTGTTCCTGTAGCTTCATATCACTGCAGGCTGTAGCTGGACCATTAGTGTACATTTCACTCTGAGATTCCACATTGTGTCTATGTTCGAAAAAGGCAGTTCTGTAATAATATTTTAGAAACTACTTAATCCAACATGCAACTAAAAATCTGCACAGACAAAGATTATATCTGATACAGGTTTGTATAGTGTTTTTGTGAAAATGAACACAACAGCTGTCTGGAGTAAACACTGTACTTACTGGATTCTAATAAGTATTTCTATGGAGTAATATTTTTGTGTTCATAAGATTATTGTCTTAATTTACAGTACTCGGGTTGGAATGTTGACAACAGGGATAACTATTACCCTATCACTGAAATATTGGACAGAAATCCACGCACCGACTCCAAGGAAATATGCGTAGCATTAGATCTAAATGATCTTATCAAAGTAAGGGACAAGTAAATCCATGGTATTTTTTACTTAATTCAACTAGATAAGTGAAAGTAAATTAATTAATGTTTCTTTAATTCCTAATTACTTGTGTAATTCAACTTCATTCCAGATTACTTTGTGTAATATTTTATAAGCTGGGGATTAAATGTTCAATTCTACAATAGTTTTATTGTTGATTTTATTTTCAAATACCCTTTATTTCCAAAAGCCAAAATAGTAATTGCAATACCTAAATATTATTAAGACAGAAAATATGTAAGTGTTTAATTTAAAATTTGTTTTCATTTCATCAGTCTGTAGCACGGAATAAAGAAAGAGGAAGTGCCCCTCAGATATCATGCGCATGTCAACATTAGGCCGAGATATGCAACATTGAGCTTATTTGCCGTCAGATACTTGTTGCGATTGGTTGCCTCAGAAATACGCGAAATATTACAAATCATGCCTTATTGTGCGGTTTTGAGAGCAGAAAAAAAGTCTTATCTTGTAGAGGTATCATCGGTAAATACTAAACTTTGAAATTTTTTAATATATTTGATTTTAATGACAATACCACATCTTATGTCTTCCATGCAAACTATAAACCACCTTATAGTTATTGAAACAAAGTCTAAATGCATTTGGTCGTTATCTGGAAAATCATAACATAGCTTCTAGTAACTTCGACTACCATCCTTAAAATGGGTTATTTCTAACTCTTCATTTCATGGTTGGCACCATTGTCGAGAAAATTTATGTCGGACGGTTCGGATAATTTATTAATATTAAACTAAGATTGCATAGAAACTTTTCAAATATTTTGCTAAAAACTGGCAACACGGACACTGGCCTATTTATTAGTGTCTACTCTCCCCGGATTTAAGAAGTGGTATCACTTTACTATAATTCATTAGATCCGGAGAGATTCCTTGATCTATATATGTCACCGTAAAATTGTAAATACCGTTATATTACAATCTATCTCGAGATATTGCAAACTGTCGAAAGATTGTGAACCTTAACTAACAGTTCACGATTTAACGCATTATATTTCGGTAGATTGTAATATATCGAAGTTAAACTGTTAGATTGCCAAATGGCATAGAACGGAAAGCATCTCGCGTGCTGATCGATTGAACATCATGTGTCCCGCGCCGCCATATTAGTTTATTAATTCGTTTGTTGTCGAATGTAAACAAACAGTGTTATGATGATTTTAAAAAATTGATTTCGTGTTGAAAGCAACTCAGTTTTAGATTTAGTTAAATGAAATTATTGTGGAAGTAAAATTTAATCTGTGATTAACACGTTCGTTGCATTACGAGATCTATCAGATCTCTTGCAGGACTTGTATTGTGCGTTGAATATAATCGTGTTGTTTCACTCCTTGCGGGAGGATCTAACATTTAAAGTTCTTTAAGTATGAGTAGGACAAATATACATATTTGCTTCCTACTTAAAAATTAATTCAAGGACATTAAAAAAGAAATTAGAGATGGATTAGGTCCCTAACGCACAGTGCTGTAATTATTTCCATTCTTGCGTTAGGAGATATGTCAGTACTCGTGGAATCGTACGCCTCGTAGACGCAAGAGAGTGAGGGTGTGCGGCGCAGGCGCTGCGTGACTCGTTTTAGTGTTGTCCTAGCATCGACGGAGGAGGTCGTGTGCAAGAACAAAAATATACATAAGAGATACTCGAATAACTTTTCACTATTAGAAAAACTAATAAAATTAGATTTCATCTCATTTACTTCACTGATATAGTTGCATGTTGTTTATTATAACAGAATAATGCTAATATTTATTGCATAATATTTGTATATATAATGCTTTTTATAACAGAATTCCCCGAAGGAAGATATACTGATCATATTTTCCAACGTGGCGACAAAAAAGACGTTGTGTGGGTTGTTACGAAAATTACGACGCACATTAAACAGCACTGACGCTTCTAAAAAAACGAAACGAATTGTTACCATTTACACGCAATGCAAGCAATCAATGTGCTTACCATGTTTTAATGTAAAACACTTTGCATAATTAATAAAACTTTTTCAATCGACAACTGAGATATTATTTTATTCCCATCACTACTTATTACACATATTAAACTATCTTTAGTTGAGGTACGAGATACAATCGATACCAAATTCTTGATTGGTATTTGTAGTTTATTCAAATGTCGGAACTGCGTGCGAACCTAGTAAAATATAAAGCTATCTTCACCTACAAAAACTTCAAAATATATGTCATTGTTTTTTTTTGGAAGATATAAATTATTTTCAAAACTGTATCTTTAGGAGACTGATTAGGTCTCTAACGCACCCAAGGGTAGGTTAGTTTCGAGATCTTTAAGTCTCCAAAGCACCAGCTGAAAGTTCTTTGAAAATGATGGCGCAGTGAACGTGTTAACCTATGAAGTGCAGTTTGAATGATAAATAACTTAGTTATAGTAACCGAACATAGCCTAAATTACATACATTTTCCGTGATTTCATATTTTTTATGCATAATAAAGATGAAATTAGATTTGAGTCAAAAAACTAACACAATAGAACGGCTTACTGAAAGACCGACCAAACAGGAACAGCCTTCGGACAGTTGACAATTTAACGCGCGATATCTTGTGATTTAACAGTTGCACTATGATATTCATTTTTTTTTATGGTAGGTAAAATCAACAATCTACCGATAAATAATGCGTTAAATCGTGAGCGAATCGTTTGTTAAGGTTCACAAACTGACGATAGTTTGCAATCTCGCCAGATAGATTGTAATCTAACGGTATTTCCAATTTTACGGTGACTTATACACAGATTAAAAAATATTAAAGCTACATACGGCGCTATAGTAGCTTGCTACATATCAGTAATCTGTGCGTTATAGTCTCAATAATTGAGGTACAAACTTTGATAGACATACCTCAAAATTGTTTGATATCCCTCCGTGTCCCTTTCCCTACATCAATAAAAACTCTTACCCCTCCATAGGTATACATTGTTCTTTCTGATTATATTTATGAAAACAATATCCGTCTATAATATTTATTAGTATTTTAATAGACTTTTGTCCCTTTTATTTATGTAATATTTTTAATAACTAAATATATAATAGATTTTTACACATTCCTGATCCTGTATCCATGTTGTTCCAAATTCCGTTACTTTTCGCGATAAATGTTTCCCTACCTTTCTCTTCAAACCCCGTCCAAAATAAACATGTGCTAGCCACAATCTCCTGTCGATGGAATGGGTGTAAAAAAAAACATTTATCTAAATTCAAAAATTGTATTTGAATTTCTATTTTTATTATAAATGACCATAGATATCCGGAGATATGCCTTCATTGCAAAATAATAAGAAATCCTTGCGCAACCGCTTATCTCCCATCAAAATAATTACAACATTCACAAATAGTGTATTTACGACACACACTCAAAATTTGTACACGCACACTAAGAAGAAAGCAGCTACACTAAATCAATTTCTAATAGCACACATAAATAGAATGGGTTGGGCATTCGCTTGTAAGCACGGAAACATTCAATGCACACGCATGCAATTAGAGAATCGAACCGATTGTCGATAATTGTTATCGATATTTAATTTCAGCTTATTCTTGTAATATAATTACTTCGTCTAATTTTCTTTAAATAATTTCTTTTTTATATACTTATCCGAAAAGAGAGTAATGATTATAAAATAAAATAGGAATAAGTTTTTTTTTATATCGTATTACCGGTTAAAGAGAACGTTCTCTGTTAAATATCGTGCTGTATTATTATGCAATATATTACTTAATCTTAACTATATGATTTTAATCTTATGTGACTACCTACATTCAGAGTTGGTTTAAACATTTAGGTAAATTTTATACACGTATTCAAACTCGCTAGCGTTAACATAAATTTCTTTGGAATCAAAATAGCGTCATCTAGCTAACTCGTTTTAATTTTAAACAAATTGTAGGTAGTCGATGCTGACAGGATCGAATTCGTTAGGATGAAATAACTCACACTAACCACTCAAAATAAATACATCTAACAAAAAAAATACTGGTCAAGTGTGAATCCGACTCGCGCACCGAGGATTCCGTACAAATTTACCTATGTAAATGGTTCAATTCCAAAATTTCTCAAAGACTTCCGAATCGCAAAAAAAGATATTTTAGTCATCACAAATCTTTGCTGAGTCACAGTCGTACTGCATGAAAACAGAAGGAGTTGGAATAGACATTATATTATTATAAGTTGGAGAATTATATTCAAGATAAAAATGCTTGGATCAATGCTGGTCCAGCTCCACTAGGGCCTACGAAAACACCAAATATCCAGATTTAAAAAAATAATAATAGTTTTGTATAGCGAACACAAAATATTGTAACTTTTGACCAAAAATAAATAACTGTATAAAATTATACTTGTTTATCATGCTACTTATCATATTGTACTATAATTTTTGATCATCTAAATCTTTAGATATAATGTCAATTTAAGTTCACGAGTATTGAAATAACAATACCTTAATTTCGTTCAAACAACATTCATTCAATAACTAATTTAACTCTATATATACATGTAATACGACAATATTCATAGAAATGTAAAAAAATATATTGAACTGCGAATAATACGCATATCGATAAAATCAGCCTCACGCACTCGATTGCATCTCTCTAAATCTTGAACGCATTGCGTTCGGGAAGATTCGGGCTAGTTCGGTCTAGTTCGTGCCGTTCCGAACTTGAGTTCGTGAAATATTTAAAAATTGATTTAAAATATAAAACAGTGACTTAATTGTTTAATTACCGGTGGCAGGATACGCCATTTGTCTTCAGGTTGATGGTATGTGACCTATTTTTGCATATAATTACTGCACAACTCGGCATTTTGATTTTTTACGCATCAGTAGTACCCTGTACGCAATTGCAAAGCGAATGAATGAAGCGTACAGCCGCTGTTCGATTATAAGGGACGTTTGACCAAATCCAAAGAGAATATAAGCACTACGTTTAAGAGACGGGACTCCCATACAAAAAAATGGCTCAGTATGGCGTTTGCGCTACGCTTCAATACCAACTTTGACATACATAACGAAAGACTTGACGCATGAGGGCTGCCAACATAACAACCGAAATAGTGGTGTTACTAGGTGCTCATGGTAATTTTTTATCGATAGTCGATATATATATATATATATATATATGGTTCCTTTTTTTGGGTCTAAATTAAGATCTATTTACGCCAACGTTATTCACCAGTTAAACTAGGAATAAGTGGAATATTTCAAATGAAAAAATTAAACCAAGTATAACCTGCGAATTTACGTTGGCGCATTTGCGTTAACGTAAGTTCGCAGGTAAATTTTTAGGTTCCAAAGGTGGAGGTGGGTGGTGTGGGTAAAGGAAACGCCTTTTTAAGGATTTTAATAATAACAGTTTATTCTTTAATAATGTTAAAGAAACACAGTACCTATAACCTATTCGCCTATTCTATATAATGCATAAACCTTAAAAAGTATTATCTTGCTAGTTAGTGAGTTATTAAGGGCAATAGTGGGTCTAAAATCTCTCGATATCTGCGCCAAATCTCCCTACGAATAGAAGTACGGAGTCTGACGAAGCTTTTCTATAAAAAAAAAACTTTTTAAGATTTAAGCATAACCTTTGTTGTTCGAAAAGTATGACAGTTCTATTTGAATAAAACTAAATAAAATTTGAAACAAAATTAACCCTGTCTGTAAATAAGATTAAATATAAAAGTATCGATATAATCGATAAAAATTCCACTACACAGCACTATTGATAGCTTATTTTCTAGATTTTCGACCGATTATTATCAGTTTGTATTTATCACCAGATCTTTTTCTGTAACTGAAAATGAATGTTTATTTAGGCTTACCTCTCTTCATTTAATGGATATTTGGCCATAAATATTCGCTGTTGACCATCCGAGCGGCCGGCTTTTAGACCACATATTTCACAAGTTTTTTAATGCATATTTACATATTAATTCACACGGGTACACGTATAAATACCAATAATAGATAAAAGTAACAATAAATAACACAAATTTCCGCTTGAAATTCACGAAACAGTTGTAAAACACAAAAATCAAATTTTGTTTTCATTCACTTCTTGACAAGCAAAGAATGAATATGGCGGGCTTAAAGCTGCGACAGAGTCGAATAGATGTTAGAGCAAGACAGCGATAGCCACCATTTTGGCCGCCATCTTAATTAGCGCAAACGCCATACATTTGAGATGGTTCATTTTTTTCTTAGGGAGTTGCACCAGACTGACCAAATCGAGGCGCCACGTGCCACGCCCCCAAGGCATATCCCTCGATATCCGTGTAAATGACGTACAATGCGGTCCAAATGAGAACAGGATCGATTGCCATGTTGTGACGTCACGTCGAACTGTCAAATTGAAGAAATTGGGTACGGCGAGCAAAAAACGATTTTTTTTTTTAAATTTAATCTATTTACGAATCGTGAACGAAATTTTTTTTATCAGAATTCAGTTCTTCAATTTTTCTTATCTCAGCGTCACTGTGTGAAGTGTCTGATTAGTGGCAAATGGAAGAAGAAGGGGAATTGTTCCTAACAATGGAAATAAGAAAGAAAATAGTTTTTATTTTTAACTAATTAAAACAATATAATTAGCTAATTTATATTAGGTAAACAATAACGTTTCTACTTCACCTAGACTTAACTAAGACTACGTAATACAAAGCAAAATAAAAATCTCTTTATTGAGAAATAAGATTTTTTTGCAAACCGTACCTTTCACTCAACTTTTGACAGATCGAGGTTATTGGCTTTCCTATTCTTATTTGGAACGCATAGTATAACGGTTTGCCTCTTCTTCAACCTGCAAAGATTGCAAAAAACCAAATTGCAAACTGCAAAAAAAAAAAAAACCTGCAAAGATTATACGCGGGAAGAAAGGTAGGTACCTATTTAAGGTTAGAATGATAATAGTGTATATTTAGACCTTTTTCCCGCGTATAATTTGTGTTATTTGTGAAAAAAAATTTGAATTTATGATTTGAACAGAATTCTTTGGATGCTACGCCGTTGCTGCCGCCGCCAGATAATACTTGTGATAGCCTGCTGCCATCTAAACCAAAACTAAAATGTCTGACAACTTTGAAAATTTTTCTTCAGTACATAATGAACAAAAATGCATTGTAATTTTCAGAGAAAGTATTTCTTCGTGTATTGAAGAAGTGTATTGAAAAACGTCGTTTGATACACGTACAAATTTGTCACTGCAGCCCTCGGATCCATAACACACTTGCCTTCGGCTCGTGAGAATTCCGCCTCGGTCGGAATGACAAACTTTCTGCGCTTGTATCATCATCATCATCAGCCTTTTAATGTTCCCACTGCTGGGACACAGGCCTCCTCTCTAGGAGAGGGAATGGGCCGTAATCCACTACGCGGGCCCAGTGCGGGTTGGTGAATGTCACATGTCCTCGAATTTTTAGTTCTAGGACATGCCGGTTTCCTCACGATGTTTTCCTTCACCGTTTTGAGAGCAGTGGTGATGAAAACAATTACACAAAGTAATGCGCCTGGCTGGGTTTGAACCCGCGACCTACAACTCGTAAGTCTGGGCCGTTACCACTCGGCCACCACTGCTCTCTTTAAATGTACTATTACCGCCTAAAAAAGTCTCAAATCAAAAGAAACATACCTAAAATCATACGACGAACTTTGACGACAACTGTTTTTTATTTTTATTTTCCTTGTATTCGTAATGAAAAGCACAGTGTTTACCTCGGCTATTACTTTTACCCCTAGGGTAACAATGTAATATTTTTAACCGACTTCGAAAAGGAGGAGGTTCCATGTTCGGCTGTATGTATTTTTTTTTATATATGTTCAACAATATCTCGGTCAATTGTGGACCGATTTCCAAATTTTTGTTTTGGTTGAAGAATAATTATACTTCCGAATTGGTCCCATAAAAATATCTTTTTGATCTGATGATGAACTTCGAAGATATACAATAACGAAACTCTTCGAAAAATCATAGCAGAACTGTCGTTTTAATACGTATGTACGTTCACCGATATCCCGGGTAATTGAGGACCGATTTGGAAATTTTTTGTTTTGTTTGATAGATTATACTCAGATTACTTATTACTTTTATAATACTCTTTGGTCTGTGAAGAATTTTTTTTATTTATTACTTTAATTTAAAAAGATATCTATTTTTATTTTACTGTTAATTCTCGCTAAATACTCTCCAACGTTTGATGATATATTAACAGTTTGTACGTGTTATTGGCAAAATTGTGGTGACTCTTCCACAAAAGCCATTAATCAAAAGTTTAAGTTGAAGTTCGTGTGACTACGGCTTTTCTTTTTGTTTTGTTCTTGTTTCTCCAGTAACCTTTTTTATTTCAGTATCCCAAAATTTTTTTTTCATACTTTTTTAGCGTTCTTTTTTGTCGTAGTCGGGTTTTAGATTTTCAACCGACTTCGAAAAAAGGAGGAGGTTCTATGTTCGGCAGTATGTATTTTTTTTTTTTTTTTTTATGTATGTTCACCGATATCTCGGTCAATTGTGGACCGGTTTCGAAAATTTTTGTTTTGATTGAAAGATTATACTTCCGAATTGGTCCCATAAAAATATAAACTTCGAAGATATAGGACGAAACTCTTCAAAAAATCATAGCAGAATTGTCGTTTGTATATGTTTGTTCGCCGATATCTCGGTCAATTGTGGACTGATTCTGAAAATTTTTGTTTTGATTGAAAGATTATACTCTCGAGTTGGTCTTATAAAAATATTGTTTTGATCTGATGATGAACTACGAAGACATAGAACGGAATTCTTCAAAAAACCTTAGCAGAACTGTTGTAACAAGTAAAATTGCTTTGTTTATACATGTAGTTGGTGGCTGACTAAAGGAAAAAGGGGAGGGGTACATAGAACTGACCTGATGATGAAGACGGAAGGTAGGTAAGAGCCGGAATTTTGTAATAAATCAGTGTATCTTAGCCGTGTTTGGTATTATTAGAATTGTCATGATGATTTGATGATGGAACCGAATGGCGGAAGGAACTTTACAAAAAAAATACAACCGACTTCAAAAACCACCAAAAAAAGCAAAATAACTTTCAATTTCGGAAGTCGGTGTTAAATAGCGAAGAGACCAAACTATTATAGAAACACCGACTTCCGAAATTGAAAGTTATTTTGCTTTTTTTGGTGGTTTTTGAAGTCGGTTGTATTTTTTTTTGTAAAAAGTTTTTTTTACTTATTTTTTTATTTATACTATTTTGGTGTTAAAACACTGTGCTTCTACACTGTCTTTGACATCGAATTTTTTGACCGCTTGAGAGCGCCATATTGAATTTTAATAATATTTTTGATAAGCACAAGTGAAGCCCTTTCAAATGATATCAAATACGATGTATTTATACTAAAGTTTTTTTAACACATGACTTGTTCCGCTAGAGGGCGTCACTTTAGATTGAACAATATATTGAAAATATACAAGTGAAATCCTTTCAAATGATACTAAACACGACGTGTTTATCTTAATTTTTTATTAACTCAATACTTTTTGTCCTCTAGAGGGCGCCACATTGAATTTTAATGATAAAGTACAAGTGAAGCCCTTTCAAATGATATATCAAACACGGTGTAAGTATTTATCTTAACATTTTTTTAACACATGGCTTTTTGTCCGCTAGAGAGCGTTAGTTAAAATTTAAATAATATTTTGGAAATCTACGAGTCAAGCCCTTTCTAATGATACCAAACATGGTATATTTATCTCATTTTTATTTTTTAACACATAACTTTTTGTGCGCTAGAGGGCGCCACATCGATTTTTATGACACGTTACGTAGGCTATGTTCAGCGGACGAATAAGACAGACATATAACTATAACTTATAAGTCGAATTCCGATAAGTAGATTAGGAGCTATGAGGGAACAGATGAACATACTCACATACAAACATACATAGCCGGTCAAAATCATAACCCTCCTTTGGCTTTGCCGTAGTCGGGTAAAAAAAATTGCTTTATTATGGGTAAAACAATAAAAAGTTTGTAGGAAAGCTGCGAAATGCTATGATCAGTAAGTTTAAAGAAAAATAAGAAGAGAAAGTAGTTGTTTTCGATAAAAAACATCAATTTTTATATACGATCTCGTGTTTTTAAGTTAGTATGACATTATAATCTTGATCATTGTTGACTGACTATTAGATATTTAGATATATTTTACGATATGATGATAATTTTTGTTATGTTTATCTTGAAGATATTCAAAGACTGCGCGAAATAAATAAAAAATATTGAATCGTTAAGGAATTTGGAGAAAAAACCTTTACACTTAAAACTAAGCTCTAAGAAGAAATATCTTCACTACCCAGTTTTATACGTTCAATACGTTCAAAAGCGGTTGAATTGATGTGATGAAAGATTTTACTTGGTCTGGTAGGCCATCAACGTCTTCAGCTGCAGCTAACATCGTAAAAGCGAAGAAAACAGTGACTGGAAAACCTCTTTAAAATTTCCACTCTTTTCATCCACTCTTTCTAATGGTCTCAGTTCTTTACTCATATTCCATTTCTTAAGAACGATATCCAGGTCGGTTGGCAAACCTTGAGTTTAGACTTTTGGATGTTAATCAAAGATCAAGTCTGTATACACCATTGGTCAAATGAGGAGAATACACATGTCCATAAGCTTACGCTTCAGTGATATGGGCAAAGTGCCTTTAAATAGTTCTTTAATGGACCAGTAACTTTTTCAGGTATTTTCTGTTTCGACCCGTTATTTCTTTGTCTTATCTGGCCCAGAAAGAGACTACTTGGCCCAAGTAGATAATAATATATTTTGGAACGTATTGTATATTCTGTTCGCCTATGTATACGTTCCTTTTGGAGCTGTTGGTTTTGATTTTGGTCTTCAACATGTTTATATTTAGTCAAACCAGCATTGGCTCTAAGGCTGTAAGAGAGAACAGGACAATATTATCAGAGAAACGCAAATTAGTTAACTTCGCTTCGCCGATGACAATGCCCATCTCTTCCCATTCGACTGCTAATGTCTGAAATAATTGGTGAATTACTTTGGGGACAACGGGACGCTTTGTTTACTCCTTTAAGAGTTTGAAACATAGGATCTAATCTCTCTAACTTGCTGGAAGTATGTGTGGATTCTATTTTTTGTTTTGTAAGGGAATTGAAAATAGCTGAGTGTGTGATGCTGTTAAAAGCGTATTGGTTATGTATATTTATTTCTAAACATTTTGTGTATTTCAAATTAGGAATATAGTTCGTCAAAAATAATTATACGATTGTCGCAAATACAAAAAAATACTAAGTATCAAATTTTTTTCTCCTAGTATGACAGTAATAACATGTTCAATATTTTTTGATTTGACCTCATTTTCTCAGGTCGCGCTCTCGTTAGACAGACTTATTGTCATGATTTGATGATGGGTCCGAATGGCAGAACGTATCTATTTAAGTTTGGCTGGGGTACTAAAACTAAAAAAGTGTGAAATAAAAACGTTTAACAAAAAAAAAAAAAAAAATACAAGCGACTTCAATGCTTCAATGTAAAAAAAACATAAAACAGTGCAATATAAAACTTTAATTTCGGATGTCGGCGTTTACTAACCAAAGAGAGTAAAAGACTACGTTTAAATTATTACAAACCAATTACAGTACGGCCGACGGAACTTAGGCTCTGCGAACTTTAGCGCTTGTGCACTCGTAAAAAATAAATGGTTTGAAAAAATAAATACCAATAGCAATTGTTATTGCTGTTAAGGACGCGTTTACAAAACTGACCAAATTAAGCAGTTTTTCGGTACATTTTGCAGCAGAATTAAACTGAACTAAATGTAAATAATAATTTCCACAGATAGATTACTCCTTCATCTTGAAATCGCCTTATATTTTTATTTGAAAAATTTGGTTTATAATACTGTAATAAATCATTTCCCGTACCTCTTCACACAAAATTGAAGATTTCGTATTGAGTTCAGGAACATTTTTCTTCCGTTTGATAAAAGATTTTGTTTATTTAAAAATATATTATGTAAGGAGACATAATCAACTAAATAATACGTTTAAAAAAAACTACCAAAATGTTCTAATTAGTCTCAGAAAAAAATCAAATCAATTTTAGTTTTTCAACAAATTTAGCTCTATCGCGCGAATCTTAATGCATTGAACATAAGGGTTATTTTGCTAGTCACTGTCTTGAATTATTGCATAAGAATTGAAATAAAAATTTTAGTCTGCGCTCGGCCGCCGTCGTGAGTGGACACTGTGTCGCTTGTAAGCAGAAATTCGTGTGGAATAAGATCGCTGTACGAATACAAAATATTTGATAAACCTAATTTGATACTTCACGTGTTTTGTGCTGACTAAAGACTATCAATAAGATTTATTTAGTTTCTTTTATTTTTTCTTGAATAAAACATTTCATTTCGAACTTGATGGAGCGACCTGAAGGTATACCTCCAAGATTGCTGATGGAACTAATAAACGAGTAGAGCTAGGTGTACCGAGTTTGGGCTCGTTGTGTTAGTTATGATGAGACCTTACCTTAGGACTTGATGGAGCGACCTGAAGGTATACCACCAAGACTGCTACTGGAACTAATAAACGAGTAGAGCTAGGTGTACCGAGTTTGGGCTCGTTGTATTAGTTATGATGAGATTTTACCTTAGGACTTGATGGAGCGACCTGGAGGTATACCTCCAAGATTGCTACTGGAACTAATAAACGAGTAGAGCAAGGTTTACCGAGTTTGGGGTCGTTGTGTTAGTTATGATGAGACTTTACCTTAGGACTTGATGGAGCGACCTGAAGGTATACCTCCAAGATTGCTACTGGAACTAATAAACGAGTAGAGCAAGGTTTACCGAGTTTGGGGTCGTTGTGTTAGTTATGATGAGACTTTATCTTAGGACTTGATGGAGCGACCTGAAGGTATACCTCCAAGATTGCTACTGGAACTAATAAACGAGTAGAGCAAGGTTTACCGAGTTTGGGGTCGTTGTGTTAGTTATGATGAGACTTTACCTTAGGACTTGATGGAGCGACCTGAAGGTATACCTCCAAGATTGCTACTGGAACTAATAAACGAGTAGAGCAAGGTTTACCGAGTTTGGGGTCGTTGTGTTAGTTATGATGAGACTTTACCTTAGGACTTGATGGAGCGACCTGAAGGTATACCTCCAAGACTGCTACTGGAACTAATAAACGAGTAGAGCTAAGAGTACCGAGTTTGGGCTCGTTGTGTTAGTTATGATGAGACCTTACCTTAGGACTTGAAGCGACCTGAAGGTATACCTCCAAGACTGCTACTGGAACTAATAAAAGAGTAGAGCTAAGAGTACCGAGTTTGGGCTCGTTGTGTTAGTTATGATGAGACCTTACCTTAGGACTTGATGGAGCGACCTGAAGGTATACCTCCAAGACTTCTACTGGAACTAATAAAAGAGTAGAGCTAAGAGTACCGAGTTTGGGCTCGTTGTGTTAGTTATGATGAGACCTTACCTTAGGACTTGATGGAGCGACCTGAAGGTATACCTCCAAAACTACTACTAAGAATTGATTAAGATTTTTTTATTTATTAAATAGTGTTAGTTCTGCTTACCTGCTTCTTATTTTTGTTAGTGTTTATTCATTGCATCATTATCTTGCTTTGTACAGCATCCTAATTGCGTAGTGATATACTAGGAATGTTGTCAATCGATTCCAGCTGGACAGTTCAACACAGGGGCGTAGCTACCGCCGTATCTGCCGTATCAATTATACGGGGCCCCTGCCCTACAGGGGCCCCCAGATACGCAAAAATTCGCAACATGGTATCTACAACCGTCTCAATCAAGCATTTGTAAAAAACACCTTTTTTATATGGGGCCCCTGTGGGAATTTTGATACGGGGCCCCTGTGGGACTAGCTACGCCACTGGTTCAAATACATCTATAGAGTTGACAATGTATAAAATATTTTATCATCATCATTTCCACCCAAAGACTGTTGGACATAGGCCTCCTCCAAATGACACCATAATGAACGGTCCTGTGCGACTCGCACTCTAATTTCTCTTCTTCTAATTGCGCTTATTGTTTTGATCGCCATTTTGCGAAGCGAGATAGATAGAGCTCACGTCATTTATAATCGTAAACATTCGGCGGCTAACGCGATTTCACTCGCTCGACAGCGCCGGCTCTTAGTCCTTGTCTATCAGTGAATATACGTTTGCGACTGTGTCGACACTGATCACAGATGTGTGAGTTTCGAGTCCAGGTTTTCTGATTGCGATGTTAGTGCGTAACGTATCTTCTCTTATAATATATCAATGGGATAAACAAATAAATAAATACATGGTACACACGGCGACATGGTACACAGGTACATTACCAGTATAACATTCCCTCGCTTTGTAAGTAATTCCCGTACAGTGAGAGATGCGCTTAGATTGCTTACCAACCAATCACTGTTCAATGGTAACTACTGTTTTATACTATTTCACAATAAAAAAAAATTAATACCAATCACCGTAGGTAAGTTTAAAAAAAATACATTTCTAAAATATAAATAATAGTAGGCTCAAGGATCAAGCCGTGTCAGTTCACTCATAATTTCGCCGCTTCGCGCTAGTCGCTCTGTGTGTGAGCCGTGCACGTGTAGTAGTAAGTCGAAATACCTAGAATTGAAGCGCGCAAATTCGTAAATACGTCCTTAACAACTGTTATCGGCATTTATTTTTATAAATCATTTATTTGGCGCGCTTATTTTGAGCGCTAAAGTTCGCAGAGCCTAATTTCGCGCCAATTTAAGGTCCGTCGGCCGTAGGTACTGTAACTTGCTACATATCAGTAATCTATGAAAAAACGAAATTATTTGTTCAAAAAAATGTAATTATTTGTTCAAGAAAATTTAATTATTTGTTCAAGAAAAATTAAATATTTTCTTGAACAAATAAATTCATACTTGTCCATAAATGATGTTTATTTTACAAATCTGCATTAATATTACAAAAAGTGTAAACCGGGGTTACTTAAATCAAAATTTAACTTTGGAAGGTCCATCTTTTAAAATAATGGGTAACTTTACCCAGGGGTGCTGGAGTATTTATTTATTTATTTATTATTTATGCACACAAACAGTACAGAGGCGGACTTAATGCCTTAAGGCATTTTCTACCAGTCAACCTTTGAGTATCTCACACATGTTTTACCACGACCAGCAGTGCTATTCTCTAAGAAAAACAGCCGTGAAAACAACGCTGTGGAACGTTGCCTCAACGACGAAATCCAAATAGGTATTCCCTAAGGTGTAAGTAGCTACACTAGCGCTCAAGGCTGTGACGGTTGTGAGTTGGAACTACTCACCGGCGAGCAATTTGACAGTTCTTCATACATATTGGTATTCCCTAAGAAAAAATAGCGTCGAGGACGTTAACAGCCTCGACCTCGGACTCGATTCTATCTTTCAAATCTAAAAGCTACAATTTAGACGCGGATTTCATAGTTAACTTCTTAGATTTAACACGCAATTAAAAAAATGTTAGTATCCACCGTATCTTTTTAAAATTTAATAAACTAATAAATTGATTGAAATGGCAGTGGAGTTAATGATCAAGATTTATCTGCTAAAAGAAGCTGAGAAAAGTGACGATATAAGGAAAGCTCGACGGGCGAAGCAGTTAAGAAAGTTTAAGTCAATATCCCGTGATGTTGACTTCATCCACATTTACAGGCTTTCTGAAGATTTAATCGATATGTTAGAAAGTAATTTATCACCCTATAAATGCGCTTGGGAGTTCGTTCCAGTGGTTTTTTAACCAAGAGACTAAATGTTTGTTTTATTTAAAGCTTGACTTCCAGGGGGGCAATCGCGCTAATTTTTTTCAACGAAATCGCAATCAAATCGCTACCCAATCACAACTTTTTGCCCGTTTCGTATCGCGCTATAAATTTGACAGCAAGTTGAGTCGCAAGTCGCAACGCGATCGGTGCTGGAACGTTACCTAACCACTGTCAAACGTAAAAGTTGATACAATGTTATGTCTTTGTTGTGAAGTGATTTTGAGTGAAAATCTTGCAAAAATACAACATTACCGTGTACTCCTACATAGACTTATTGGAGAAATCTTATGAATACGATGTAGTCGAGCCGAAACCAAAAGGAAAAACTTAAAAGCTAGACTTAGATGTGATTCATACATTGATCGACAGTTTATGAAGATATATAAACTTACGAAACCCGTGAATTAATTTCCAAGCTGACTCCTCATATGCCGTCCTACGTTGTGATGCTTTGGATGTTGAAAACAAGGTTTTTTGTTCTATAAACATAACCACAAATTAGACAACTAATAAAGTTCAATGTGTGTGCAATTTGTTTTAGATTTTGGTTGCATTGGCCCGGCCATTGATGCTTCTGGGTCCTATCAGACCATAGTTGGAGAAAGCAGGAACCATTTTATTTCCCAGGCCAGTGTTTCAAAAGCTATTATATCCAGCAAGTAACAACAGCCTTGAACAATCCAGCAATATTGAATAAATATATAGCTTTTCCATTCAAACCATGTCAGAGGAAACATCAACAACAACCATCCATTGAATGTTTATATAGACAGACTCCACATAAATAATGGAGAAGATTTGCGTCTTTTGGGTATGTTTAATTTGAGTATAATATACATTGCAATCTTCTGACTTGATACATTGTGTACTTATTTTTTTAAGATGCTTTAATTCATTTTTGGTTATTGCAGGAGATTCAGAGTACCCTTTGAGACTAACAATGATGACACCCATCTCAGAACCAAGGCCAGATACTCCGGAACAATATTACCAAGACTTACACTTGACGGCCAGAAATGTTGTTGAACGCTGTATAGGTGTTTTAAAAGCTTGCTTTAGGTATGATTTGGATATCATACCATTATTATAATAGTAGACATAATTATGAATCATTTGTGTTCCAAATTAAAAAATACCTATGTAGCCTATGTCCATCTGAAATTTTCATCTTTTTTTAATTGTTTTTTTTTCCTAATTAATTCTACTTTTCATACTATCCTAATTTTATCCATGTATTCATTAAAAAGGTGCATTGTAAAAATGTTATATCAACATGGTTGTAAAAGTTGTGTTAAGATGACACGGAAAAGTTATGGTTAAGTTACGGCTTGTTATTTCATTGAAAGTGTTTTTTATTAGTTCTTAAGTGTTTTATATAAGTATTATTAGCAAATATTAACACAAATAATTTAGCTCTTAAGACACCTGAAGTACAGGTTTATCTTAGTTCAGTTTAGATCTATTTATTATTGAATTCAATTATTGTTCTAGTTTATGACTGCACTTATTGTGTAAACTTGCATGTTATTCCTCTTAATAAATATTCTATACTATTTGTTTATACTTTTTGTGAATAAAGACTATTTGTATTTTTAATGCCTCATCGTTTTAATTAAATAATTATGGTCAAACATAAACATCACCAAACATAGTTTTATTCAGATGCAAGTAATGGAGAAAAGACTAAGGGGTCTAATGCTAAATTTCAAATTCAGGAGAACCAAACAAAATTAGTTTAGGTATACCTAATATAATTCTATTTATTATAGTCAAGAATATAATATTAATAACTAAGTGATCACTCATTCCACAAGTATGCTGCAACTTGACGAGCCTCTTTAGATCTAACTCGTCCAAGAGAAAGGTCTTGATGCTGTTCCAGAAACTGCACCATCAGCTCCATTTGTAGGACCGTCGTGCATCTGTGACGCTCTTCTATTTCCATGAAACAATCACGACTTGCGATATTACAACTTTCAATGAAAGTGGCTGTCCAAGTTTATAAGTGGTTCTCTGAATGTTTATTTACGTAAAATCTCGCTTACTTCTTCAAAAGTTGATGATATTCCGTATGATAGTCACCGGAACTCCGTAATGAATCAATGTATCCTAGCCGTGTTTGGGCTTGTTAGAATTTTCATGAGATGCACTTTGGCTATAAGGTACTATCAAACTGATCTGATGATGGAGCCGGAAGGTGGAAGGTAGACACGAGAACTTTATAATAAAACAATGTATCCTATTTTTCTAGTAATTTTGAAAAATCCTTTCTTATCGGATGCCTACGTTATACAAAGAACATATCCTCCAAGTTTCAGATTTTTACGATCAGCGGTTTAGGCTGTGCGTTGATCAGTCAGTCATTCAGGACAAAGGATTTTATATGTATAGATTTTGTTGTAGTTATACTTTTTTTCTTTAAAATAATAATTATAAACCTCTATTACATATTTTAAACCTACAAAACTCTAAGTCGAGATTGATCGATTATGATTTAAGAAAATTGTGTCAAGTCCCTATTCGACTACGGATTTAGTGACGAGACGCTACAGCCTAGAATTCGTCGACGATCTTAATCGTGCTAGTGAATACCGTTTAAATCAAGGCTGCATACTTGGTCGATCTAAAGGCTGTCTCGACCTCGACCTCGTCACAGGGTACAGCCATGAAAATGACTTTTAGAGAATAGCACAGCAGGACTCTAACAGAACTTCCACCTGATTGATGCTTCAAGGCGACTCCCAGACCCACGCAAATACGCAGAAGCACTAAAAACACGATGTGAAAAGAAAAAGTTATCGAATAATAAATTTTCAAATATATTTTTTTATTTGTACCCCAGAGTAGGTACAGTTTAGGGTTAAAACGATTTAACAAAGAACTAAAATAATATTCCTTATTTTTATTACGATGTATTTTTATTTTATAACCTATTTATTCGGACACAATATAGACAAAAGTAAACATAATAATGAGTATAATAAAATTATACTGTTAAGTGATTGAAATTTAAGCCTTTTATCCTACCATTCATTCACTTACATTGTCGCAGCACTAGGCGGACCATGCCCCCGTACTGCGATTAAACTGCCTACGTACCACTATATTTTTCTATCGAAATGGTATAAAGTTTATTTTGACAGTGTACTTAAATAAAACTATATTGGCGCATAACGCATGCTTACATGTGATAATTAATACACACCATGGTTTCGCAGATTTGTACTAGCAGATCGATTTTTAACCGACTTCGAAAAGGAGGAGGTTCTATGTTCGGCTGTATGTATTTTTTTCTTTATATAATATATTCACCGATATCTCGGTCAATTGTGGACCGATTTCAAATTTTTTTGTTTTGATTGAAAGATTATACTTCCGAATTGGTCCCATAAAAATATCTTTTTGATCTGATGATGAACTTCGAAGATATAGGACGAAACTCTTCAAAAAATCATAGCAGAACTGTCGTTTGTGTATGCTTGTTCGGCGACATCTCGGTCGATTTTGAAAATTTTTGTTTTGACTGAAAGATTATACTCCTGATTTGGTCCCATAAAAATATTGTTTTATCTGATGATGAGCTACGAAGTATAGAACAGAACTCTTCAAAAAACCATAGCAGAACTGTCATAACAAGTAAAATTGCTTTGTTTATACATGTAGTCGGTGGCTGACTAAAGGAAGAAGGGGAGGAGATACATAGAACCATCCACTTCGATTTAGTCCCGAAAATCGGTTGCTTAGAGCGCATTCAAGGTCGATCGCCATTTTGGTTCAACTTATATGCCGGGTATTGTAAGGAACGAATTGGTGAAGTTAAGTGCCACGAGAATCGGATATTGAAATCGATTTCAAAATCAGAAATCGGATACATAGCATTCAAAACCAAAAACGCCCATGTCTACTAAATCGTAACACTATGATTACACTGTCATAAATTGTACACAATTTGGGAAGTAGAGTGATCGGGTCTCCAATTTTACACTAAATTGGATCCAATCTCTCCTAACAGCGATTACATGTTCCGATTTCCTAAATTGGTTTCCTAAAAATCGGATAGTGTAATAAGGCTTTAAAGTTGGCGTACGATCATACCTTTTTTGGACCTGGCAGCCCTGGGCTGAAGTCTGACACAAACATTACAAAGTAGGTACTCTGTGGACACAAGACACAAACAACCAACTCTTTTTCTGAATTGAAAATATTAAAGTTATTTTGTATTATGAAAGTCGCTGGCATGGATTTCATTGGTAATTGATGTATATACTGGTGTTAACTTGTTATAGTATACTAATGGAATTCGGAGAAATCAAGAGCAAAGCACAATTTCATTCTGTCTAAGTAGAGATTATCAATTAACAATATGAACGAAAATGACGATAGTAACAGCCGTAAATCTGGTAAGTTTTTAATTTTAATTAGTTTATAACCAACAGAATGTATTCAGATATTTTCAACAACTTGAGTCAGATAACCAATTGGTACACTTTCCCAGTTTGTAGAACTGTAAAGGGAAAGATAGTTTATGTGAGGGTAAATGAGGAAACTAGCGGCATTTAACTGGGAGAGAATGGAAGAACTCGTTGCGTTGACCTCTGAGGTAAAGTTGGGACAGGAAGATTTGTAAAACCTTTGTGGCCTTTTGCCTTCGTACAGGAAAAAATTCTTCCTTTTCTTTACAGAAAATCTAAAAACTCAATCATTTAAAACCTCAGATTACCTAATCACTTATCAATTGGTGAAATGACTCTTCTGGGATACACACATTCTAGTGAATTTCTTGCTGTTAAAACGTCATAGTAGCATGATATAGACTAATGTATGCAAGTCCTAAAAGAAACAGCAGCTACAGATGGGTACTGTGGCAGAGGAAGAGCTGCACAAGAACGTCTGCACCCTGGTCAAGGTAGCTACAGAATATCATGTGGTTTTATTCAATAAGAAAGGCAAACCTCTGATAAATTCATAAATATTTTCATATCTGAGGTTTTTCCACAGACTGAAATGGGATGATTTCTCTGTCTATCATACATATTTTGAAAGGAAAAGCTTAAGAGTGATTGAAATTTTGTGTAAGAATGTTGCATGCATGCATACGTGAGGTAGTTGGAATGTTGTGTGTTGTATGGGATCTCTCATTGATAATTTTATTACAAAGTCCTATTGTAAGTTGTTATAAAAGTATGTTTATTAATTTGTTTCACCTATTTTACAGAATTGGATTGTGCTGTGTGCTTACAAAAATGTAACCATCCAACACAATTACCCTGTGGACATGTATTTTGCTTCCTCTGTGTGAAGGTAAACATTGTGTGACAATATTCTTCCAAATATTCTAAACCAAAAATTTTTTTTTATATAATTACACTTATTTAAATCAGGGACTGCATACCGAAAAATATCGGTTATAAGGGTTAACGGTATGACGTCATACCTTTTTATTTCAATACCTCAAAATAATGGTACTTACCGTTATTCTTCACTACCGAAAAATTACGATACCTAAATTTTTCACCACTGAAAAATAACGGTACCGTTATTTTTTACGGTACCTAAACCTCTAACATTAAGGTATCCTTTGAAACCCCCTACTCCCGCGCTTTTTCGTCGTGCCAATCGCAGTACACTTGTCGCGGTAGCTGGCAACGTCGCATTTTTCGTAGGTACTCGCACGAGAAATAATTTCGGTACCGGAATTATTTCGGTTGAGTAAAGGTTAAATAAAGGTATATCGGTACCAAAAAAATAGCGCTATCGTAATCTAATCTTAACCGGTTTCGGTCTATCTTTAAAATAAAGCGGAACCGTATTTTAATACCGCTAGCGTAATCGTATACCTTAACCGAAAACGGTCCTTGATTGAAGTTACAATAAAACTTTCATTTTGTTCATATAAAAAGATCCTTTTTTTTTTGCTTAAGTAAATAAAGTAATTAGTAGTTTTATATTCCAGGGTATTGCATTCCAAAGTAAAAAGTGTGCAATGTGCCGAGCAGACATCCCACCAACTTACCTGGATAATCCAATATTACTTGGGACAAAAGTTGAAGAAGATAACATTAATACCAATGTTGAAGTAAACCAGTGGTTCTACGAAGGGAGGAATGGTATGTATCAGTCAGTTGTTACTTTCAGTCTCAAGTTGACCACTGCTAGCTTGAATCAACCTAACCTCATGGGATAAACAGTATCCTATGTGCTATTCTAGTAAATGGTCTACCCGTGTACCAAGTTTCATCAAAATTCGTTCAGCTATTAGAGTGTGAAGAAGTAACAGACATACATACATGCAAACTTTTGCCTTTTTAATATTAGCATGATATGATTTTCGTCCTCACCACACTTTCTATATATAAATAGTATGACAAGTTTTAAGGTGGCACTTCCCACCACCATCCAATACTCGACGTTAACATTAGGTGATCGTTAACGTCGAGTATGGTTTAAAAGTTTGTTGCTTCATCTAACGCTATCCCACGCGATGTTTGATAAAGAGGCAACGCGAAAAAAGAGAGATAATGCCTGAAAACACTGTTGGCATTCGGTAATTCCGTGATTTACTCGAATATTTCACAAAACTTGTTACAGGAAATGTTTTTTTTTTTATCCCTTTATATATAAGTTTTTGAGAAAAATTGCCATCATTTCAAAATATCGAAGAAAGATATGTAATAATATCATAATCACGTAAGATCAGTTGTATGAAAATGTACCTTGGGTTGTCCGCTCTTAAGTGTGGTATCCTACATTTGGAAACCACACTAAACTTATTTGTCCCTTTTTTTGTAAACTCTGTTAAAACTCTTTATTGATACGCAAATAAGATTTTTTTGCAAACCGTACTTTTCAACATTTGACAGATCGAGGTTATTGGCTTTCCTATTCTTATTTGGAACGCATAGTACATGCTTATATTAACTCGAGTTTTAGGAAAATGTAATCTTTACAAATCGATAGTGTTTCGTGTATCGAATCGGCCGGCGGGATTAAAACGACCAAAATTTAACGGTGTAAATCAGGTACAAAAATTACTTCTAGATTCTGGAAGTCATCTCTATTATTACGTTTTTTAGGTTGGTGGAAATATGATGAACGGAGTAACTTTGAATTAGAAAGTGCTTTCAATGCTGGAGAGCCTGATTGTACACTGCTGCTTGCTGGAACTTTATACAACATAGATTTTCAAAGTATGACACAGGTCAGACGAAGTGACCAAACTAGGCGTCGTCGAGTACGACGAGATACGCCAATGTTCCCATCTAAAGGTAAACACCCATATTGTGCCAGCTGTGTGAGGCCTGACGTATGACCACAGAACGGTGTTGCGGCTCCTTACTGCGGTACGTTGCCATCTGCAAAAGGCGGCAACGTACCGCAGTAGGAGCCGTTGCCATCTTGTGCAAGGAGTATGCTTTGAGGTTTAAAAACGATGATTTTTTGTTTATTAGGAAGAAGTCGACGACAAATTTATGCCCCCTAGGGAGTACTTATTGAATCCGTGGCATCCATTTGGGCGTCGATGTCAATTATTCGCCGCGTACTATACGTGCTTTATAAGTACTTACCAAGCACAGCATTAGCATCCCATCAGTTCTCATTGTTGAGACACAAGCCCCGTTTCTACGAGAAGTAGAAACGGACGGGGGTCGGGCGGTGGTGGTATTTCAATACCCTCAAAGTATCTATCGATACCTACTTATATCAGTGTATTTTTCAATACTACTCATACTAGTAGGTCCTAAAAGTAATGGAACTATGTAATATTTTAAATGCTAAAGGACAATAATGTTATGAGGGAAAAAAATAAAAGCAAAGTAATGAACTAAAATCTTTTTATTTATTGTTAAGTTTAGTAAGTAAAACCTTTGGGTAAGCAGACCGACCGATCAACGCTGTTGCCGAGAGATACGTGTCCGACGCACAAGCTAATAGGTCACAGATCTAGTCTTTTCGAGAGGCTTTGGTTAAACGCTTGCATTCAGTCCTTGAAGGGAGTCTCCGCGATTGGGGCGATGGCAATCTGATCAAGTACAATGCTACGAAAACCCAAACGTGTCATTTTTCCGCTAAACGGAGCAAATTCTATCCGGTTTTATCTTTCTGGGGTGTGACCGCGCCGATAACTGACTACCTTGAGCTTCTTGGGGTAACGCTGTCGTCTACCCTCAATTTCGGCTCTTACATCGAGGCAAAAGCTTAACTGGCTGCCAAAAATTTGGGGATCAGCCAAGGTGAGATTGTACAGCTACAGTCGAACGAACTCCGAAACAGCTGTTAAACTTTTATGGGATGGGTCTGTTAATTACATATTAACTTGATCCACTAGTCGATTGAGAAGCGAACCAAGAAGATCATCTGCAATGATGCACATGTCAAATCAAAACTCCGGAGCCTTGAGCATCGACGCCGACTTGCTAGCCTGTCAGTTTTTTATCGTATTCATTTTGGTGAGTGTACATTGGAATTGCACATTTTAGTTCCGTCAAGTCCGTTTCATCATCGGAGCACTAGACGTACGGCGATCCGTCATCGGTACATGGTGGACATCCCACCCATAGATACAAAACACGGCAAGTTCGCGAAGTACTTGTACAAGATTCGTGCGGAGACGACACCCGGGTGTCGCCACTGTGCGGAGCGCCCGGAGGACACGGTGAAGCACACAGTCGAGGTGTGTCCTGCTTGGGAAGAGCATCGCCGTGTCCTTGTGGGGGCGATCGGCGGCGGCGATCTCTCGCGCCGGGGCTTGCTTCAAGCCATGCTCCGGAGCGAGGACGAGTGGTAGCCATGCTCCTCCTTCTGCGAAGCAGTAATGCTTGCAAAGGAGGAGGCCGACCGCATTAGGCAACGGCGAACACGCTGCCGCCGCCGCCGGAATTCCGAACCCGATTTTCGGCCACCGTAGGCGCGAGCTCGCGGACGGTGGGCAATGGGTAGCTCGCTGTCCGTCCGTCCGGTAATAGACCGGTCCAAGTTCAAGTCGTTTACGGCGCGCACTGTTCCCGCGTGCCTCAAGGAGTTGTCAGCAAACTGTAGGGGCCCAGCTGGGCCGAAGCCTACTGGGGCCAAAGGTTATGTGAAAATGTCACCTGGTGCCCTTGGACAAAGGTAATGAATAGAACAGGGTAGGTTTTTAGGTCAGTAAGAGTCTGACACTATTTCCCGCCCCACCCAAGGGCGGGATTTGTCATTGGATGATTTTACCTGCCATAAAAAAAAAAACCATAGATACAAGTGTTTTGGGAACACAATCATTATGCATCTGGAGTGTTTTCTGATAGCTATAACCTAGAGGTCTTTAAGTCAAAGGTGAATAGGTTTCTTCTAGGCAAGCGCAAGCGTGCTCCATCGTCGACCACATCATCGCTTATCATCAGGTGAGATAGTCGTCAAACATGAAACTACGCATTATAAAAAAAGTATATTAAACAAAAAACTCTTTAGTATCCAGATTGCCCAAATACTGGTCTAGGTTGGTATTTAGGCGACAATCTCTTTGTACGCATTGATTGACATTGTTTGCTCTGGTTTCGGAAAATAAGCACTCGCTTGAGATCGATGTAGCAACTACTCGTACAATAAAAGATAGGGTTTTCGCTTTGATGCGCTCGAAAATTTAGAATTATATTTGTTGTCTGATTCGATTTGATTCCATGTACTTTTGTATTGATAGTATCGGAAAATAAGTTACGAGGTAGAGGTAAATGCTAGCGAGGTAGAGATGGTAGTATTCACTATGCGGCCCAGCCCTGATTGGTGGAAGTCACATATCTGCGAATTTTTGCTCTTAAAACATAGTCTTTATCACTATACTTTTCTTTTCTTGCTGATGAAATAAGATCAACTTTATTCTAGATTCTTTAATAGCCTGTGCTCAACTTAAAGACACAACATGCAACTACTTCATTTAATATTATTTATCAATCATTTTCTCCAGGAATAGCTGGAATAAAGACTGACGATAGTGCTGGAAGACAAGTTAAGAGTGATGATGAGGAATCGCCTGATGTTGTACATGTACCAATTGAAGAAGAAATCATAGAAATTAGTGATGATGAAGGGAGTGTTCACATTGAGCCAGTTATTACTCGTCAAGAAGATGTCAGCCACGTTACTGAGGCAATTAGGTAAGTTACCGTGTCTGTATAAAGTTTTCTATTACTTTACTTATTCTGTGCTACAGGGTAGCTTTATTTATTTCTGAGACGGGATGGCACTAGGGTTGTTAACTTGTTATAATCCTCGGCACAAAAGTTAAACCAACATGGCGGTCGACCTTCTATACGCAGTAACCGAATTTTGGGTCTCCATCGAAGTGGGTGGTTGCGCGTAACCATAGCAACGGGTTCAACAAATTTGCCGCATTTATTTAAAACATTTAACAATAAGGCTGTGCTAAACGGTGATTGTGGAATTGGCAGCGGCACTGTGTCGCGAGTTCGATGCCCGCGTGTAACAAGTATTTATAAGGCCTATAGATAGCTGTTCCGTTCCGAGTGTTTTGTGTCTGTAAATTTGACTGTTTGTTAATGATACCCATGATCCAGGAGTAATTCCTCGCCTGGGACTAAGTTAAAAGGTCAAGACGGGGCACCGAGTCTCGGGCGCTTATTTTAACAGTCCTGAACAGTAAAGGACTGCAGAGATAGATTTATCCAAAGAAACTAATATCAAAATACATTTGCTTCTGTGCATATTTCCACTATATCATCATGTTGTGTTACTCGGATTGAGACGGCATTGTATTTTCTTTTGAATATGGCACAACATTGCACCATTTAATTAAGGTAATTTGTCCGTCCAGCAATGTAGCAGAGATTATTTTTAACAAACGCGAAAAATGGCACTTATTGTTCCTCCTCTTTGAGGCGTGGCTGGAAAGGGCTCACGGCGTCGTCACCTTCTGTTTGGCGCAGGTACTAACCGAACACGGCAAGTTCGGGCCGTACCTGTACAAGATTCGTGCGGAGACGACGCCCGGGTGTCGCCACTGTGTGGACCGCCCGGAGGACATGGAAGAGCACACATTCGAGGTGTGCCCCGCTTGGGAAGAGCATCGCCGTTTCCTCGTGGGGGCGATCGGCGGCGATCTCTCGCGCCGGGGCTTGGTTCAAGCCATGCTCCGGAGCGAGGAGTGGCAGGCGGGGAGGCCGACCGCATTAGGCAAAGGCGCACACGCCGCCGCGGCCGCCGGGATTCCGATCCCGATTTTCGGCCACCGTGGGCGCGGGCTCGCGGACTGTGGGCAATGGGTAGCTCGCTGTCCGTCCTTCCGGTAACAGACCGGTCCGAGCTCAAGTCGTCTACGGCGCGCACTGTCCCCGCGCGCCTCAAGGAGTTGTCGCGCCTGAAGCCTACTGGGGCCAAAGGTTATGTGAGAATGTCACCACGGTCCCTGGGACAAAGGCAATGAATGAAAGGGTAGTTTTTTAGTCAGTAAGAGTCTGACACTATTTCCCGGATGTGTAATTGGATGATTTTACCTATCATAAAAAAAAAAAACTTATTGTTCCCGTTGTTAGGTTCAGAATCTAGTGTATTTCATAAAAGTGGATATTTTCGTTCTTTTGCTCCTACTAGCATGGAGAAAAAGAACGAAAAAAGACACTTGATACTTGATAAAATAATCTTCTTCATTTTTTCATGTTTGACGTCTTGTGTCATGTAAAGCAACAATTGAAAAAAGAATTTAGATGGATAGTGACGGATGGTACGACGTGACAAAGGGAAATACTGATACAAAAATATCTATATTCTAGATGTCAGAAGACGTAAATATTTTATTTTAATATTATAATGTCGATCGATAAGATAGCAATATTGCTTGAGTTCTGTATGATTAAAAGTCTCTGCTACGTGGATATACCTTCTAAGGTTTGAACATTTGAAATAATTCTAAAATTAAAAGAAATACCCCGTGTCATCAATATAGAACTGGTCAAGACGAATCTAATGAGCCCAAACTAGATGGGTTAACTAGTAGGCATTCCAAAGTTCCATCAGCCACCTATCAGTTCTAGCATCAGGTCCTTGTCATCATGAGAAATGTACAGAACTGGTCAAGACAAATCTTATGAGCTCAAACTTGATGGGTTTACTAATACGCATTACAAAGTTCCATCAGCCACCTCTCAGTTTTAGCATCATATCCTAGTCATCATGAGAAACGTATATGAGCCCGAACTCGATAGGTTTACTATGTTAATAAGCAATCTAGGATTCTTAACTTTGAACTAGCTCAATGGCACCAGATTGTACCCGAGTATTTTAAATAATAGGTCACACATATATGATTAAAATAAACTAAATACCCATTAAGTCTTTAAAAACCCTACCGCAGTTAATAAACGAGCTGATGACCTTGAACACCTACACAGATCGTCATAAATTGTAGCTAAGAATCATCTCGATTAGGTCAGCTTTCAAACAAAAAAAAAACCGCATCAAAATCGGTCCATTCGTGAAGGAACTACGGTGCCACGGACAGACACCCCGAACTCGATAGGTTTACTATGTTAATAAGCAATCTAGGATTCTTAACTTTGAACTAGCTCAATGGCACCAGATTGTACCCGAGTATTTTAAATAATAGGTCACACATATATGTTTAAAATAAACTAAATACCCATTAAGTCTTTAAAAACCCTACCGCAGTTAATAAACGAGCTGATGACCTTGAACACCTACACAGATCGTCATAAATTGTAGCTAAGAATCATCTCGATTAGGTCAGCTTTCAAACAAAAAAAAAACCGCATCAAAATCGGTCCATTCGTGAAGGAACTACGGTGCCACGGACAGACACCCCGAACTCGATAGGTTTACTATGTTAATAAGCAATCTAGGATTCTTAACTTTGAACTAGCTCAATGGCACCAGATTGTACCCGAGTATTTTAAATAATAGGTCACACATATATGTTTAAAATAAACTAAATACCCATTAAATCTTTAAAAACCCTACCGCAGTTAATAAACGAGCTGATGACCTTGAACACCTACACAGATCGTCATAAATTGTAGCTAAGAATCATCTCGATTAGGTCAGCTTTCAAACAAAAAAAAAACCGCATCAAAATCGGTCCATTCGTGAAGGAACTACGGTGCCACGGACAGACACACAGACAGACAGACACGTCAAACTTATAACACCCCCATTTTCCGTTGGGGGTTAAAAACACTCCCAAAAATCTTTTATCCACGATGTAATCTGACTTGAAGAATAATTACGTACAGTAGTTTAACACATTAATTTTATTCACACAATCAACAACATGTCTCTCATTTCATCACTAATTTTCAAATTTGTGCTGTATAACACTTTGCTTAGCTGACAGTTGTTTTTTTTTTATATATAATTTTTGTTTATTATTTTTGTTTCCTACCAATAACGTTTAGTGATTAATAATACCAGCTACGTATTTATATATTTTCAGATCTGTAAGTCTTGAAGAGCCAAGCGTATCGCGAAATCTCAATCGAGAAGATACCTGATCAGTCAGATTTATATTATGTAATTTTTACATGGTCTATGATTTTGTTTTGTATGTTAAATAACACATTAAATTATATTTATTGTTATTGAAAATATTTTATTTTTGTACACCAAGAGCAACCGGTAGTGATCTCCGTGACGGCGCATTCACGACCTTGCCGCTGTGAGCGGCGCGCCTCGCAGCGAATCTTGGCGTGCTTCAAACATTTTCATACTTTTGATTTTACCGCTAGCCGCCTCATAGCACAGCGGCAAGGTCGTGAACGGAGGTTTTACAGGCAAGCGGTTTTGATGCGGTGGTTTCATCAGAGCCGGATTAACGACGCAGCGAGAGTAGCAAACGCTACGAGTTCCGCGGGTTGGAATGGGCCCCCCATAGAAGTACAAAAACAAGTCATGATACCTGTACCATATGAATTCTAACTACTTCCGGATTTTCCTTTACGACAATGTTGGCAATTGCTTATGGATTCAGCGCTACCTAAGCTCCGTGATATCTTTGAAGAATAAATCAAAGAGAAGTTTTAGTTCGTTATCATTTATAAAGATACTAGCTTTTGTCCGCGGCTTCGCTCCCGTCAACTGACTACTCTATTCTACGCCACCCTACCTACTCTTCTCTAACCTACTCTACCCTTTTTTTAAACTACTCTACCCTTCTCTAATCTACTCTACCCTTATCTAACCTACTCTACCCTTCTCTAACCTACTCTACCCTTCTCTAACCTACTCTACCCTTCTCTAACCTACTCTACCCTTCTCTAAACTACTCTTACCCTTCTCTAACCTACTCTACCCTTCTCTAACCTACTCTATCCTTCTCTAAACTACTCTACCTTTCTCTGAACTACTCTACCCTTCTCTAATCTACTCTACCCTTCTCTAACCTACTCTACCCTTCTCTAAACTACTTTACCCTTCTCTAAACTACTTTACCCTTCTCCAATCTACGCTACCCTTTTCTAACCTACTCTACCCTTCTCTTACCTACTCTACACTTCTCTAACCTACTCTACCCTTCTCTAACCTACTCTACCCTTCTCTTACCTACTCTACCCTTCTCTAACCTACTCTACCCTTCTCTAACCTACTCTACCCTTCTCTAAACTACGCCACCCTTCTCTAATCTACTCTACCCTTCTCTATCCTGCTCCACCCTTCTCTAACCTATTCTACCCTTCTCTAACCTACTCTACCCTTCTTTAACCTACTCTACCCTTCTCTAACCTACTCTACCTTTCTCTAACCTACTTTACCCTTCTCTAACCTACTCTACCCTTCTCTACCCTTCTCTAGCCTACTCTACCCTAATTTCTTCTCTCATAAGAACCTTCTCCTGACAATAAAAAATACAACAAAACAAGAATTAGCCAAATCGGGGATTAATTTTTATATAATATAGATACCTAAGGGCCCCTTTGGTGAAATTTGCTATAGACCTCGAGCTAACTTGATCGGGCAGACACATCATCATCATGCTCATGCAACATGTACATGGGGTCATGCTTTCCTACATTTGCGTATATGCTTACCTCTCAAGCGAATGTGTGTTATAGCGGCCATCCGTCCCGCACGAAGCGAGACCATTGTCTGTAATGCACATTCCTGGGATTTAGTTAGTCCACTATACGCTCAGGCAGCGTAGCGCCGCAAAGTCGCAAAGCACTTGTAGAATTATAAGATCTTGTAAAGTAGATAAGTACACCTAATGTAAAAATCAATTGATGTTTGTTGGTCTCGCCGAAACTCGAGAACGGCTGCACCGATTTTAATAATTATTTTTTGTTTTGTTCACCAGCATACAGCCATACAGGAAAGGATTTAAACTTTTAACAAAATAAAATAACCTAAAAAAGTTTTAGTCCCGTTTTTAGGGTTCCTTGCCTAAAAAGGAAAAAAACGGAACCCCTAAAGGATCACTTTCTTATTCGCCTGTCTGTCAAGACCCTGTCAGACCCACTCGAAGTGCAATTTTTTTTTTCCTTTAAAGGAATGCTTCCAGATCGGTACATTTTTTTTTTAAATCCAGGTCTGGTGATGAGACCTATGAGGAATCGAGAGAACTCCTCAAATATAGGCAAAGGAATAGTTATGTTGCAAAAACCTGATGATGATGATGGAGCCGGAAGATAGGCAACGGAACTCCGTAATTAATCCGTAATAAGTTTGGACTTATTAGAATTATCATGAGATACACTTTGCTATAAGGTATTATCGAACTGATCTGATAATGGAGCTGGTAGTAGGAAGGTAGACACGAGAACTTCATAATAAAACAATGTATCCTAACAGTGTTTTATTCTTGAAATTATCATGAGAAATAGGCACTCTGGTTATAAGTGCATCGCAACTAAAAAGTGTGAAATAAAAAGCTTTCCAAAAAATAATAACCAACTTCACTAGAAAAAAAAAACCGTTATACCTAATGACCAAAATAAAAGTTCAACCCTATTCAATAGCGAAATGGAAAAGTTAAACTTGGTGATCAACCCATGGGTATTTTTTATTGATATAAACTAGTGCTTGACTGCAATCCCACCTGATGTTTAGCAGTTTTATTGGCAGAATTTTATAAAGTAAATTTCGGTTAGTTAGGTATTGTATCGGACACGGTACACTACTGGAGCTGAAAATTTTCTTATAGTAGGAAGGTACTAATTGACTACCTGAGCAAAGCTTGTTGAGGAGACCGTCTCAATGCATTTGCTGCCAAATATTGCAAAACAATTGTTTCATCCGCATTCAAAGAAAATATGAAAACAAAGTGTTTGTATTGTCTGTCTGATCGTCACCTTACGGAGTCTCAAAAACTACTTTATAAACCCACAAACCACGCAAAATTAAAACAAAAAATGGGCGGGATCCAAGAACTTCTCAGACAATTTTTTGATAAACTTGAATTACGATTTCTTAGATTACTTACGTGTTTTGCATGGTTTGCCATTTACTTTTTCACTGAAACAGTCGCAGAACGCGACGGTTCCTACTGCTACACTCAATACGATATATTTATTTTCTACCAGCTGTCCCGGCAAACTTCGTAAAGTCTTATAAAATAGTCACAATAGTCGATTTTTTTTCGTGAATTTTTCCATATTTTCTCACCGTTTAAACCTTCCCTGGAGTATCACAAATATTATATAAAGACCAAAATTGGCTAAATCGGTCGTGACGTTCTCGAATTTTAGCGATACTAACGAACAGCTATTCATTTGTACAGACGCCAGCACATCAACCTACCTAAATATGTCTTTCTTTAATAGATTTTCAACCTTATCACAATAGGGAAGGTTAATGTTCAATTGGTAAAATTTGACAGATTGGGGACGCGCTGGTGTCTGTACATATAATAGTGAGCGTAGTTCAAGCGTAAAAGTGTGGAATGTCTTAATTTCAGTTTAGCAGATATTTAGTGTATGACGTCCTGTAAATGTGTATGGTAAGTTCAGATTTGTGCATCCACCCATTCAGCAGATATTCAACAAAAACTGTTTCCGCCAGGACTACGTATTCTGAGCGTAACTTTTTTTTTTCTATGGACATACAAGAAAACAAATACATACAATAATTAGTGTGTAACGAGATGTAAATGTGTATGCATAAATGAAATTTGTGTGTCTTATAATTACGAAGATATCCGAGTTTCCGCTGCGGTGACGTTTGCCAATTTGATGAAAATCATATAAAACGGTTTAGTAGAAAGTTATAATTTTTTATGCACGTTACTTTGGATTTGTGTGTAATGTGTGTAAAAGCAGAATTTGAAAAAAACATACCGTTCAGAAGATATAAAAGTAAACGTAAAATAAGGTTATTAGGTCAAAGCTCTTAAAATAGGAACTCTAGAGTCTAACTTTTTACATGTATCTATAACTTGTAAGGCTCTACAATGTCCTGCAAAGTTTCATGTATGTGCGCTAAGTAATTAATGAGCAATCGCAAAATTACTACGACTGGACCACTATATTTTATGACATCCGATTATAGGACTTTTTAATGGAAAAAGCAAAATAAAATATATACCAATCATTAGTGTATTAATGCAACTAATCCTATTTGAAATTTCAGCTCATTACACTAAATAATTAAAGAGATTTAATAAAAAGACCAGAACAACTACAAAACATGGATAAACCGACCAAGTTTGAATGGGTACGAAAAAGCGGCCGTGCAGTACTTAGACCTAACGTTCTAAAATTTCCAGTATAATGTTGTTATTGTGTTGAAGGATTTCGTACAGGTGCGTACACAATTGTTTTGCAGGAAATAAAATAACTTTCTATTAATAAAAGTATTTATTAGGTAACGATTTAACTAAAACAAATAAACGACATTAATAAAAAATAATAAAATAGGAACTAACAGTAAGTATCTAAGTACGTGATTTATGATCTTACCTTGTTTATCTTCCAATCATTCTCACTACTGGCTCAATAAGTATCAATAAGTATGGTTCACAGTCACTTACACTAGCTACGTCAATATCCGAATCCAGTAAGTACCTACATAATATTACGTTGATGGCAAAATAAACAGTGCATACGCACGTTGTCCTTGACTGCACATTAATTGTGACTGTTACTAAACAAAACGGAACAGGAAGCGCGCGCTCAGAAGATACTTACCTACTATTCAAACATGAAGTCGAAGCGAATGCCGCATGCTGGTTTGCGCAGGATTCCCGCCATTCTGTCTGTCAAACTCCAAGCGAATGCTAGAATTGCGGATCCGCGTAGATTACAAAATATTGAGTGTTCTATTTGTAGGGTACCTACTTATCCAAGAACGTAAATAAGAAGTAGTAAAGTCTACAATGAAGTCTAGAAAATGTTAAGCATAAAAAACTGGGCAAGTGCGTGTCGGACTCGCACACTGAGGGTTCCGCACAAAACAAACTTACGTAAATGTGTGAGCCCGACTCGCACTTGCCCAGTTTTTGTCTATTTTTGTATTTGAGTTGATTGCTTGCCTGTGGAATTTTGAGGAGCACTTCGACGACGGCGGTGTGTTTTCGCCGTTCTCTGATGCGGTCGGGCTCCTTTCGCTAGCATTACTGCTTCGCAGAAGGAGGCGACCGCCTGCCACTCCTCCTCGCTCCGTGCGTAGACCGCAGGCGTTCCGCTGGGCCGCTGTAAAGGGCAATGGAAAGAACGATGCCTGCATAGAGCCTCCGGCAGGAGGCGTCAGAACCCTTAGGCAGGAGCGGCTTGAGAGCAGCCCCAGTCCTATTCAGTCTGGGAATTTTGGTGGAATTTTGACGCCCAGACGTCGGAAGTGCTCCTCAAAATTCCACAGGCAAGAATATCTTAGAGGTGAAGTAGTAAAACAGTATATAGTGAAAAAATATGATTACCCGCTTTCTTGATGTCCCCATTAAAGTTTCAGCTTTTCTCGAAATGGTACTCTCGGAATGCAACCAGCTATTTGTGTTTTAGTGTTTTATTAAGAAGATACTCGCCTATTTTTTATTATAAGTTAAATTTTTGAGTTTGAATCTATTAAGTCCTTGTGACATTTTCCATTTAAAATAAAGAATTCTTTTTATTTAAGATATTTCCTATTTCTTTTCGTTTTATCTGAGTATCAAGTGCACTATTTAACAAATAAGTTTTACTTTCAAGTGGAGGTAGTAACAAAGGCAAATTGTAATCACCCTTCTAACAACTTACTACTGCAGTAGTAAGAAAGGAAATCAAATTAACAGTATTACTACTGGTAGTAACATTGGTAGTAACACGGGCAAGAAACCATACCAGATCCGCATCATCCACATAGAAAAAAAAAAACAAAAAGTAAATTTAATTTGGAACATTAATTGTGCATAGGTACGTGCGGTCACAAAAAAATATTTTTTGAAACGTTTAAAAATGGAATACTTTCTTTTTTTAAATACTGTTCATTTTCCTTCTAAACCTCAATACACTTTATTTCTAGTAAAAAAAGTTGGTAACTCTACCTTCAAGGACCACTAGCGCCTTAATTGAAATTAAAACCGCCGCGCTGGTTTTGTTTTTAACGCACTTTTAGGCCGTGTTTACGGAGACTCGGCGCGTTGTGCGGCGCGTTGGGCGTTTCATCGTACATTGCAGCAGCGGGCCGCGTCATCGCTCGCGCAAACACAGACATATGGCAATGTACGATGGACCGCCCGACGCGCCGCGTATCCGTAATCGAGCACTTAGATAAACACAATGTGCTATACAAATACTTTATTGCCTTTTCTAGCATTTTTACAAACCACATTTTGTATTATTTACGAGTTATGATTTTTTAAACTGGCGGCGCGGCGTTAGTAAATATGTACCTACTATATCAATTTTTTGTAAATATTACGTCTGCCAAATAAATGCATTTGTTAATAGGTTTTTTTTTATGGTAGGTAAAATCATCCAATGACAAATCCCGCCCTTGGGTGGAGCGGGAAGTAGTGTCAGACTCTTACTGACTAAAAACCTACCCCGTTCCATTCTTTGCCTTGGTCCCAGGGCCCCGGGTGCCATTTTCACATACCCTTTGACCCCAGTAGGCTTCGGCCCTATTGGGCCCCTACAGTTTGCTGACAACTCCTTGAGGCGCGCGGGAACAGTGCGCGCCGTAAACGACTTGAGCTTGGACCGGTATGTTACTGGACGGACGGACAGCGAGCTACTCATTGCCCGCCGTCCGCGAGCTCGCGCCTACGGTGGCCGAAAATCGGGATCGGAATCCCGGCGGCGGCGGCGGCGTGTACGCCGTAGCCTGATGCGGTCAGCCTCCTCTTTTGCTAGCATTACTGCTTCGCAGAAGGAGGCAACCGCCTGCCACTCCTCCTCGCTCCGGAGCATGGCTTGAACCAAACCCCGGCGCGAGAGATCGCTGCCGCCGATCGCCCCCACAAGGACAGGCGATGCTCTTCCCAAGCGAGGCACATTTGTTAATAGGTACAGATGCATTTATTAAATTGTAATAATTTCGTAAGTAAACGTCGTCAGTAAACAATCACGTAATCACTACTACAAATTTGTAGGTACTATTTTTTATCACAAATTCGTCAAGAATTGTGTACGCATCTGTACGAAGCTATTACACTATATTACACTGGAAATTTTAGAACGTTAGGTCTAAGTACTGCACGGCCGCTTTTTCGTACCCATTCAAACTTGGTCGGTTTATCCATGTTTTGTAGTTGTTCTGGTCTTTTTATTATATCTCTTTAATTATTTAGTGTAATGAGCTGAAATTTCAAATAGGATTAGTTGCATTAATACACTAATGATTGGTATATATTTTATTTTGCTTTTTCCATTAAAAAGTCCTATAATCGGATGTCATAAAATATAGTGGTCCAGTCGTAGTAATTATGCGATTGCTCATTAATTACTTAGCGCACATACATGAAACTTTGCAGGACATTGTAGAGCCTTACAAGTTATAGATACATGTAAAAAGTTAGACTCTAGAGTTCCTATTTTAAGAGCTTTGACCTAATAACCTTATTTTACGTTTACTTTTATATCTTCTGAACGGTATGTTTTTTTCAAATTCTGCTTTTACACACATTACACACAAATCCAAAGTAACGTGCATAAAAAATTATAACTTTCTACTAAACCGTTTTATATGATTTTCATCAAATTGGCAAACGTCACCGCAGCGGAAACTCGGATATCTTCGTAATTATAAGACACACAAATTTCATTTATGCATACACATTTACATCTCGTTACACACTAATTATTGTATGTATTTGTTTTCTTGTATGTCCATAGAAAAAAAAAAGTTACGCTCAGAATACGTAGTCCTGGCGGAAACAGTTTTTGTTGAATATCTGCTGAATGGGTGGATGCACAAATCTGAACTTACCATACACATTTACAGGACGTCATACACTAAATATCTGCTAAACTGAAATTAAGACATTCCACACTTTTACGCTTGAACTACGCTCACCATATAATAAGAAGGAGAATCTACTGATGAAGATGTGATATATCGTATGATCTAAGACTTTAGTCTGCCCAAATGGGGCAAAGAAAAAATTAAAACATCACTACTGTCAGTAGTGTCAGTGTCATCTGTCAGTGTCATCTCTGTCATAGTCATAACGTCCGTAAAGTTGGTTCATCGATTAAAATAATAACCTAGAAATTATAATCGCCTTGTATAATCAACTTAAAAAAGGTATTTTTAGCATTCTAATAAACATTAATTAGTATAAACCCGCACTGGTCCATTGCTCGGCAAAAGTCTGTCTACGTTTCTGTCATTAGTCACGATTCTGCGTTAAAAACAAAACAATGAAAATTATACGTTTTTGCGATTATAAAAATATTTGTTACAGGAAAATGCAAAGAATAATTTCCATCGTGAAAACATTATCATCTGTTAGAAGTTTACCTGCAAGCCATGCACAGTTGCCGATGCTGAGTACGTTTCAACAATTTGCAAGAGAGCGATTGTTGCAGCCTTCTCTCCCTATGATTAATTCTGTTTGCGGTTTTAAAGTAAAAGGTCGCTTGCGACGGCGATGTAAATCGTGCTACTTTGTTGTTAGGGATGAAAGATTATATGTTATTTGTCCCAAGTCACCCCGTCACAAGCAGATGGCAATGAAACCAAAACCATTAAATACATACATTTTAACACATGCTAGTCAGAGTCCTGTACGACCATGGTGATTTTCATAGAGATAAAATGAATGTAATATAGATATAGCAGATAATATTGAATACATTTTTTGTTAGATACTACTTACATGTTTTCTTTGTACTCCTGCTAATGTAACACTAAAAACATTTATTATGTCATTGATTTGTGGTGTAAACAGAAGCAACTAAAAATTAAATACTGAGTTATACAGTACCTACCTGCAACTGCACATCTTATACTGCCTGATATGAACATGATCAAAGTTCCCCCACAAGCTCTTATCATGATCCATTTGACAACCCAAACGGAACTGTTAAAGGCATGGTGCTATATAAGGTGTATGTACAAATAAGTGATTATTATTTTCTTTATTCACTGAATGTACCATATAAATTATATTTTTAATTTTTTTTTTTCGATTATTATTATTATTATAACACATCATAGTAAGGCCCAAACACTTAATTAAATCTGAACAGAATCAATTTCAACCAATTTTTTTTTTTTCAAAACTTTCACACTATGCTATCTAGCCCCAAACTAAACAGAGCTTGTGGTATGAGTACCACAAGCTCTGCTTAGTTTGGGGCTGCTATAAATCTGCTATAAATATATACATACACATAATAAGACACAATATACACACAATATTATATGACGGCTCGTTCAGGATGGTTCGAGCTCTGGTCATCTACCAGGTGGGCCTACGTGGGTATCGTGCAATGAATAAAAATGGTTAGGAACTGAATCAGTTTACTTCTCAATACATTTCGGTACAGTGCACTGTTATTAGGTAGGTACAAACAACAAAACGGACAGTTTCAAAACGTCTTGACTCTGCGACGGCCTGGCTGAGAGTGTCCGCTGTACTTGGCGGATTCTCCTTCCCCAAGCTCGTAGCCAAAGCGGAAACGGCTGACTCTGTCTAGGCCCGCCACCTCTATTTCTTCTAGTCGCCACTAGATGGCGTGCCTTGTTTTGTTGTCAACAAATCAACGCCGGATCGGGATCCGACATATATATAAACATAATATATTTCTAAATATATTATGTTTAAATCTTTGTATTATGTTTTAAAATCTATTATAACTCTTCTCTCTGACTGATAAATTCCGCAGATTTTTCAGCAAATGGTTGAAAATATATAAGCTACTAACTGACATCACTTTCATTTCGTGGGTGCGGACGTGTTTATTACGATATAATTCTCTTTAAAAATTGTTTAAGTATAGTTATTCCTAGATGGATACGAAATGTAGCGGCTGTGATGATGTGATCAAAGACTATTTATGTATGCAGTGTTCAGTAAATATATGTAAAAAATTGTATCACTCAAAGTGTGTATAGCCGTTACAGAGGCTCAGTTCAAGGCATTCACTCAAGATTTCATGAGCCGATGGAGATGTCCAGAATGCGTTTGCACTACTCCAAAGACAGGAAATAATGCTGAAACACCAATCCGAGGAAACACCATGATGTACGAAACTTTTTCACCAAGATTTGTAAACACTGAGCGCGGGTCGTCGGGCCGTCGCAATCCGAAGGAACGTTCCGTTCTTGATAACGGGAACCCAATGCTTGATGAACTACGGGAGTTTCGCTTAGAGGTTACAACTCGTCTGGATGAGCAAATGAAGGAGTTCATACTACTACGGAATCAATTAATCAACACAGAAACAGAATTAAAAAGTGTCATAAGTATTGAAGGTAGTTCAAGAAAAAGCGAGCAAAGTAGATATTTTAGAAACTAGAATTAAAGAACTGTTATGGAAAAATGAGCATGATGAGCAGATACTAGGAATAACAGGGAGAATAGTGAGACTGACCGAAACCCAAATACATCGGTTATGTCATTTGCAAAAGTAGTGAAACAAAATCAAAACAAGGTACCTAGAAATTTACCAGCGAAGGAATGTGTGGCCATGAAATCTGCCAACATAGCGATAACGGAAGACACCTACAACAAGCAATGCGAGGAGTTTTGATGATTCTGTTTATATCAAGGAAACGGAAAGTGGAGATCTAGAAAAGGAAGAAAAATGGACCGTAGTTAATAGAAAAAAAAAATAGATATCCTAATAGCGAAGTGAGAAAAGGAGGAAGTAAGGATTCAAATGAAATTCAAGGAACTGAGAAATATAAATATCTTCATGTATGGCGGTTGCAGAAAGAAACGACTTAGGAAAATTTAGAAAAACACGTGAAAAAGCTATATGGAGAGAAATCAGTACCGGTTAAAACAGAAAAAATAAAACACAGGACGGAAAGAGACTATGCTTCCTTCATTACAGAGGTCCCAGAGAGCAAGTATGAGATACTGTGTCAACCAGAAAGTTGGGCTGTAAATATTGAATTTTGTGAATGGGTGTGGTTTCGGAGACCAACAAATAAATCAAAGCCCCCGGAGTAAATTAGTGGAGATAGTTTATCAAAATGTGAGGGGTCTCCGCACTAAATTAGAAGAGTTTTACACAGGAGTGGTGTCTTCCAACGCAAACTTGTTTGCCATAACAGAAACAGGATGCAATGCTTCTATTCATGACGCGGAATTAATTCCTCCTGGATACTCCCAGAAAAAAGCGAAGTCGGGTAAGCGCAAGGTACCATTACCCTGAGTGGTATACTGTTGAATTAATTTGCGACATTAAAGCAAAGGCGATCTTACATAAACGGTACAAAACGAGTGGGTCGAGGACTGATTACGAAGCGTTTGCGCAGTGTAGAATAAAAGTTAAAAAGTCGATATCCTGCGCACGAGAACAATATGCACACCGTGTTCAAAGTCAAATGTTGGAAGACCCTAAGTCGTTCTGGAATTATGCAAAATCTAAGAAGGGTAGTAGGAGTCCGCGAAAGATTTTAAAGAATGGCGAGGAGTTGACAGATGAACAGTGTGTTCAGGAATTTGCCGAGTACTTTTATTCAGTTTATGATACCAAGCAGGCCGCATTGGATGTGAGTGCAGCTATGATTGAAGCAGGGGAAGAGAACGGGGCAGCGCGGGTTCATCTTGATCATTTACAGACAGCTGTCTGACGTGTTGTTCGCGCTTCAGCGGCTCAAACCGAAAAAGTCTTCTGGCCCGGACGGCATTCCACCCTACATCCTAAAGGATTGCCGATCAGGGCTAGCCAAACCACTGCAATACATTTATAACAAATGTTTGGAGGAAGCGGTGTTTCCGGAAATGTGGAAGGCTACACGCGTCGTTCCGGTACCAAAGGGAGGTTCAGGGACGACGGTGGATGGCTTTAGGCCTGTAGCAGTGCTGTCGACACCGGCAAAGGTTTTTGAAGCTGCCATTCATAAGAGCATATTTCAGCAGGTCAGTAGTCAGCTTTCGGACGCTCAGCACGGATTCCGACCAGCAAGAAGCAATACTAGCAATCTTATTAGCCATATGGCTAATCTTATGCCATTAGTGGATAGTGGGGGGTAAACTGATGTTGTTTACTTCGATTTTAAAAAAGCATTCGATCTTGTAAATAATGATGTCTTGCTTAAAAAGTTAGCAACAGTTGGTTTCACCCCACATCTACTAAGGTTTTTTGCAAGTTACTTGGGTAATAGACAGCAATATGTAGAATATGAGGGACGTTAGTCAGAGCCATATTTTACCAGGTCGGGGGTGAGTCAAGGCCTTGGGCCTTTGGAGTTCAATCTTATGATAAATGACCTGCCAAAAGTGGTCAGGAACGCTAAATACTTACTGTTTGCTGATGACCTGAAGCTGTCGCTCGAGATAAATGAGTTGTCCGACTGCGAAAGGCTTCAGCGAGATATAGACGCAATAGTGGCCTTGAGCAAAGAGAACCTCTTACAGTTCAACGTCTCCAAGTGTGTAACGATATCTTTTTCTCGCGGACGTTCTCCTATCCTGTATAGTTACAATTTGGACGGGCTGCCAATTACTAGGGCTACGGAAGTTAAGGATTTGGGAGTTAATTTCAACACTGAGTTAACGTTTCGTGATCACGTCGTATGTTGCTGTAAAAGCCTACCGTAATCTAGGTTTCATGCTCCGTATGGTGCGTGAATTTACAAACATAAAAGCTGTCGTTGCTTTATATAATGCTTTGGTTAGAAGTCAATTAGAATCTAACGCAGTCATCTGGGCTCCACATGAATCTAAATATAGGCTCATGCTGGAGAGAGTACAAAACAAGTTTGTCAGGTATCTGTATTTGCGCTTGTATGGTGTTTATCCATTTTACCCATTGATGTACCCAACTTTATTTATTTTGGGTATGATTGGATTTCACGAATTGAGGGTCAGGAGAGATCTCGCACTCATCTCGTATAAATATTCAAAGTACTAAGAGGAAAGGTACATAATGCGGACATATTAGGGCAGGTTGGTATATGTGTTCCGGACCGGTACGTGTGGCGACGACGACAGCCACGGCTGCTGGCAGAGCCGCGCGCTCGAACCAATCTGTTACGGGAGGCGCCGCTGACGCGGGTACTTCGCGCTCTCAACCTTATAGCTAGTGACACGGACATATTCTGTTGTTCTCTGAGTGAATTTACAATAAATGCCTTATTTGTAATAAGTTATAAACTCATTTAAATTATTTATAGGTACATGTGTATGAATAAGTAGACGAAAAAAAAGCAAAAATACTCTATCGCATTAGGTTACCCTGTAATGATAGTTGTAAGTTGGAAAAATAAATAAATAAATAAAAAAATATATACATATTTTAGATAAATTACACCCAGGCACAGAATTAATGATCATGCACATCACATAAATATTTATTGTGGGTTGGAATCAAACTCATGACCTCCGGTTTAGCAGTCAGGGCCACTGACCACTAAACCAACAGGCTAGTCATGCGGAAATAAATATCTTGTATATTATGTATGTAGAATGAAGTGTACCTGTCGATAAATTGATTAATAAAAAGAAGAAATGCAACAAGTATTAATCTAAACCTAGGTAGCAAGAGTTAACTACAAACTGCTTGAATTACATTTTAAAATGATTCGTTCTTCATCAGGTTTTAAAAGTGGTTTCTTTTGTGCTTTCTTTTGTCTTGGTATGCAGTAAGGGGTTTAATTTATAATTTAGTAAACTTAGTAAAGACAGATTATTTGAGAAAGAAAAAATGTGTGCATTAGCGACTAAAATTGGTTTCCTTTAATATTTAACACGCCGTATCTTCAATGAAATCACGAGTAGCACCAAATAATTGAAACGCATTGCTGTGAGAAGCTTCCAGAATAGACGTATGTACCTAGGCCTGGCAAGTTCTAGAAAAGTCCGCCATAAAGTAGCAGGTACTGAATTATTATTAGAAAGTATGAGTACTTAAGTAGTTGATAAGGAAATTTGTACCTTCCGCCATATATGATAAGAGTCGAAATTTGCATGTGTCGTAAGTCATAAGGTTTCCAATAATAACGTTTTTATTGCTCCGCGATGCGACTCTATTGTTCTGGAATGGCCTTGAAACGTCTTTATCTAGAATTTTCTTGGCACCGTATATAAAAAGGCGCCCCCGACTAAAGGCCAGTCAGTTTGAATTCGTCTGCGATACCAGTACGATCTACGAGTACCTAAGTGAAGTGCACAGAGCATGTGTAAAGTGATTAGTGATTCCATTATCAAACGACCCAAGCGATACGGAAACGGAACTCTAGTGTTGACAATTGTGTTTTGGACCAAGTTGATCGGAACAATTTGTTATTGTTTGTTGTTAGTTAAGTTCTCTCCTAGTAAATCGGCATTTTAATTACTCACGTTTGTAATAATATTGCAGAATCTTAAAAAGTTAATCAAAATATAAAATACATAAAATACCAATAATACCGTAAGTTATAATAAAATACCGGTTTCATACATAGCCTTTTGGTGTTATAGGTATTTTTACAACACTAGTAATAGGATAAAACGATATCATGTTTAATTTTGGATTTACAATGTCAAAATGTGGAATAATACTCCCCGGTATGGAAAAAATATCGACTAGTGTAACCTTAAGGTAAGCTTGCGGAACTTTGCCCGATCGTACCAACTTGCACTTTACAAATAATATTTTCAATTTATACGCGAACGAAGTCGCGGACAAGTCAAGAGTTATAAATTATAACAAAAAAAAAAAAAAAACAATCAAAAAGCCTAATAGAATCAATTTCGACTTCGACGCGGGCAAAAGCTAGTATTATATTAATATTTTAGATCTGTATGTATATCTCAGAACCCTGAGGTTCTGAGGTGGACCTTTGGAAGGTGTACAGGAGCCGAAACCAACTCGCAGAGGCCCTTTACCATGGACCACACGATTCCTGCGTCCACGTCTGGACTAATAAAAAAAAAATACATCTGACTAGCCAGAAGCTGCTTAAGGGCAGCTCCGACCCGCTCCAGTTTGGGAACCAAACGTCGAAACAGGCTGCTTGCAACTACTCTTTTAGAGAGCTTACCTACCTCGTCCACAGGGGGCCTCAACTTCCCAATGAGGAACAGTTTTCCCGTCTTCCAACGAAGTGGGAATTGGTCTCTCCATGCATGCACTAAAGTTCTCTTAGTCAAGGCCCGAGAGCCTCCATGGCCAAGTCCGAGCCTTCCCCAGGTAAGACTCAGTTTAGACCATAGATATCCGTGGTTTAGACATATTCTTGGCACTCACGATTTTTTGAAAACTATTTATAGAGCGCTGGTGCCCGTGCCGCTCCCTTATTAATATACTCCTTGCAATTCCGATTCCGGAAATTTTATAGAAGTGTAGCCACCACACCGCACAGCAAAATTAACACGTTTCGATTCCGCCAAGAAATATCAAAGCTGACAGTTCTGAAAAGAACTTTTGGTAACGTTTTCGACAACCTGTTTAGAAATAGAAACAGGTAACACGCAGCCATTGTGTTCCAAGGTCGCCGCGCGCGACTGTAGCAGCGAGCGCCCTTACCACACCACAGCTGCTTAAGAAAAAGGTTACAATAGACGTAACGGTACCGTTCCCGCCGGAACAGCATAACGATACTAGCGACTCCAAACGGGACGCGCATCAAACAGTAACCAGCGCTGTGATTGGACAACAGTAATGTCGCCAGAGAGTGGGAACAGTGTACAGTGAAATTATTGGACATTAGTTTTAACGTAACGCATAAAGACGCAGTGTAGAGTTATAAGTGGTCAATTAGTTTTAGCGGGACATTTTTGTACAAACGTAGTATTACATTATTGGTTAAGAGTTTAGTGTTTTCCTATTGGTTAAGTTTTTAGTCCGTAGCAATGTAAATCTCTATATATAAGGAGGTGCTGGGTACAAATATACACATTCTGTTTTGGAGTCACAACATCATTTCACTCAACAACCATTATCCCCAAAGTGGTGACCCCGACGTGATTCTGCTCAGCTACGGTTCTGGTTTATACTTGCCGGCTGTAGTAGATATCACACACGACAAGCTCCTCACTCAGCTTCGGACCCGGTCCTAGGCCTGCCGGCTGGTACGACGAAATAGTCATCGCCATCACCACGTGATCGTTGCCCAACCACCATCTGCTCGCTGTCGTCATAACGTTATACCGTGATTGCACGTTTTAGTTGGCTTCCCACAAGCGGGTCTCACCAACTGAAATATCAAGAGGCAAATAACACGGGTATCGTTCGAGACATTCGACATCGCGCAATACTCAGCTGCCTGAAAATCAAAATTCAAGATGTCACTGCCTGCCAACCCCTGCCAAACGGAACCTCAATCAAGCCCATCAACATCGCACGCGGTAACGAACGTTGAAGCTGCTGGCATTTCCCTTACAATGCGCATTCCACCATTTTGGCGTGACCGACCACGACTATGGTTCATCAGTTTCGAAGCCGCCACAAACGACCTCAAAAAGGGGCAAGCACAGCTCGCCCAGATGGTTATAGCACAGCTGGAGCGTCAGGATATCGAGCAGATCACGGATATACTTTACAACCCATCTGAGTCAGACCAGTATACGGCGATTAAAGAAAGGCTCATATCCGCCTACGAGGAATCTGACAGTCGGCAGTTCCAGAAGCTACTGTCAGAGATGGAACTCGGAGAACAGAAGCCGACCCAACTACTCCGCCGGATGTGAAATCTCGCCAGAGGTAAAGTCCCCGACTCCACGTTGCGTCTCATGTGGACAAAGCATCTACCGGCACACGTGCGATCAGTCCTCGCAGTCAGCGAGTCGTTCAGCACAAAGACCACGCTGGAAGAACTCGCGCTACTCGCCGACAAGATGATGGAGCAGACCGCAACACCGGAAGTTGCAGCTGTGCAGTCACTTGCATCACCTACACCAGCAACACAGGTAGATATGCAGTATCTCGTAAATGAGATTAGAAAACTCTCGCTAGAAATAGCAGAGTTAAAAGCGAGACCATCGCACGACTGCAATCACCGCCGCAGCCGCTACCCATCTCGGCACCGATACCAATCACGGTCACGAACTCGTGAAACGCAATATCGAGAACCATCGCCGTCGCCATTCTGCTTTTACCACCGACGCTTTAAGGAGCAAGCGAGACGCTGCACGTCGCCCTGCTCATTTAAAAAGGATACGTTAAACTAGAGAGAACGTTGGCAGAGGCGGACACCGGCGTTCACGAAAAAACACACCGCCTATACGTTACCGACAGAAATTCTAACCTTTCATTCTTGGTCGACACCGGAGCAAACGTTTCCGTGCTACCGAGAACAAAGGGTCATAAGCAAACGCCGCTACCATTTGAACTCTACGCAGCAAATAACACCACGATTGCTACATATGGGGAAAGAACACTATGTCTCGACTTTAACTTGCGACGCCCTTACAAATGGCGATTCATCGTGGCCGACGTCTCGAAACCAATCCTCGGAGCCGATTTCTTAAAGCATCACCAGCTCATCGTCGATTTAAAGAATCGAAAACTAATCGACGGAGTTACGAGTATGAAGGTCAACGTCCCGGTACGAGTATCAGACGTACCAACCGTGCGCAGTATCGACATGTCGCAAACATACCACGACATACTAGCTCAGTATCCCGGCATAACGAGGTTAACATCGATGGAATTGAATAGCGACATAAAAGTGCAACATTTCATCGAAACTCGTGGACCACCGATACACTGCCGCGCCCGACCAATCCCACCGCATCGTTTCGAAATTGTTAAAAAGGAGTTCGAGAACATGATCGAACAAGGACTATGCAGACCAAGCAAAAGTCCTTGGGCATCACCTCTTCATATAGTACCCAAGAAAAATGGCGATATTAGAGTTTGTGGTGACTATCGCCGACTCAACTCCATCACTGTGCCAGACCGATATCCCGTGCCACGCATCAAAGACTTCACCCATCAATTATCTGGGAAAACAATATTCTCCACAATCGACCTCAACCGTGCATACCAGCAACTGAGTGTACGAGATGAAGATATAGAAAAAACGGCAATTATCACTCCCATGGGATTATTTGAATTCCCACGTATGTGCCCTGGCCTGAAGAATGCGGGACAAACGTTCCAACGATATATTCATGAAGTGCTACGAGGGCTAGATTTCGTTTTTCCCTTCATCGACGATTTACTGCTAGCATCAGAAAACGAGTCTCAACACCGAGAACATCTGCACATCGTACTCAAGAGACTCGAACAAACGGCATAACAATTAACCCCGCCAAGTGTAACTTAGGTAAACCAGAAGTCCAGTTCCTAGGTTACACCGTATCAGCAGACGGAATCAAACCTCCGCAACACAAGATAGAAGCCATCGCAAACTATCCTAAGCCGACTACAATCGAAGAACTTAGAAGATTTCTCGGCATGATTAATTTTTATCGCGATCATATACCAAACGCCGCATCCCAGCAAGCACCGTTAAACGCTTACCTACATAATGTCAAGAAAAAAGACAAAACCCCAATCACATGGACCGACGAAGCCATTAAAGCCTTCGAACAAAGCAAAGAAAGCATCATAAACGCAACCCTGCTAGCTCATCCGTCGCACCACGCAACAATAGCCCTATTCTGCGACGCATCTGGCAATTCAGCGGGTGCCGTATTACAACAATACAGAAACAACATCTGGGAACCGCTTGGATATTTCTCAAAGAAATTTACAGACGCACAAAAGAACTATTCAACCTTCGATCGTGAATTACTAGCAATTTACATGGCAGTAAAACACTTTCGAAAGATATTTGAAGGACGCCATCTCATCATATTCACCGATCACAAGCCGCTAACATATGTTATGTCGAAGATGCACTCCAACTCGGAAACACAGAGGCGAACGAGACAACTTTTGTTTATCAGCGAATTTACAACGGACATACGTCACGTGAGCGGTAAACAAAACATCGTCGCCGATACCCTCAGCCGCATAGAAACAATTTCGTGCCCATCTGCAATCAATTACAATGACATAGCCCACGCGCAAACAAAGGACAGCAATTTGGAACAGTTGTTATCTCAAGAAAACATCTGTTTCAAAAAAATAACAATACCCAACACCGACATTGAACTATACTGCGAAACATCAACGAATTATGTACGCCCGTACATACCCGAGCAATACAGGAAAGAAGTTTTCGAAAGCATTCATAACATCAGCCATCCTGGTACGCGCACGACTCGCAAGCTTCTCACACAAAAATACTTTTGGCCATCTATGAACGCAGACATCAGCTGTTGGACTCAAGCTTGTATACTTTGCCAAAAGAGCAAGATACAGCGACACACACACTCCAACATCGCATCTTTCCCGCCGAGTGAACGTTTCCAGCATTTACATGTTGACATCGTAGGACCGCTACCTACAACACCTCAAGGTCATCGGTACTTAATAACCATGATTGACCGATTGACGAAGTGGCCTGAAGCAATTCCTACCGACGAGATATCAGCCGACCGCATTGCCGATATCATCTATCAACACTGGATCGCAAGATTCGGTTGCCCTGCCACACTAACTAGCGATCAAGGTCGACAGTTTGAGAGTCAGCTGTTTCACAATTTAATGAAACAAATGGGGATCAACAAGACACGCACAACACCGTATCATCCGCAGAGTAACGGTATTTTGGAGAGGTGGCATCGCAGTCTCAAGGCCGCCTTACGCGCCAAACTTACCAGCGCAACCTCATGGATCGACGAACTACCGACCGTGCTACTGGTACTACGAGCCGCTCTTAACACAGACACCGGTGTGAGCGCTGCTGAACTCACTTACGGTTACAACCTACGTTTACCAGGCGAATTTTTCACCGCAAGCACTAACAATCCTGCTATGGACTACACCTACGTCAGTAAGCTTCGTGACGTAATCCAGAAAAACAAACCGCAAGTCGCTACCCAGCATCACAGCAACAATAAAAGTGTGTTCGTGCATCAAGATTTACTCAAGTGCACCCACGTTTTTATTAGAACAGATGCAGTCAAAAAACCACTCCAGACTCCGTATGAAGGCCCCTATCAAGTGCTAAGCCGAACAGATAAAGTCTACACCATACAGCTACCCAATCGGCAAGCGAACATATCTATCGACCGCTTGAAGCCTGCATACGTCGTCTCTGAAAATACCTACAGTTTATCACCGACCACATCTAATACGATTACCCATACCTCACCATCAACCAAAGTTACTGCACCACTTAGCATACCAGATAACAGTACCAACATACAGAATACCAACAGTACTACACCAACCGCTATCCAGGAAACCCTAGTACCACAGGCAAGCATGACGTCACAGCCCGCTAACAACAGAAAAACACGATCGGGTCGTGTTGTCAAACTGCCGGTACGCTTCGCTTGAGGGGGAATACTGTAGCCACCACACCGCACAGCAAAATTAACACGTTTCGATTCCGCCAAGAAATATCAAAGCTGACAGTTCTGAAAAGAACTTTTGGTAACGTTTTCGACAACCTGTTTAGAAATAGAAACAGGTAACACGCAGCCATTGCGTTCCAAGGTCGCCGCGCGCGACTGTAGCAGCGAGCGCCCTTACCACACCACAGCTGCTTAAGAAAAAGGTTACAATAGACGTAACGGTACCGTTCCCGCCGGAACAGCATAACGATACTAGCGACTCCAAACGGGACGCGCATCAAACAGTAACCAGCGCTGTGATTGGACAACAGTAATGTCGCCAGAGAGTGGGAACAGTGTACAGTGAAATTATTGGACATTAGTTTTAACGTAACGCATAAAGACGCAGTGTAGAGTTATAAGTGGTCAATTAGTTTTAGCGGGACATTTTTGTACAAACGTAGTATTACATTATTGGTTAAGAGTTTAGTGTTTTCCTATTGGTTAAGTTTTTAGTCCGTAGCAATGTAAATCTCTATATATAAGGAGGTGCTGGGTACAAATATACACATTCTGTTTTGGAGTCACAACATCATTTCACTCAACAACCATTATCCCCAAAGAAGGTACAAACAACTTTATAGAGTGAAGTGAGTTAAGTTTAAGAGTTCCAAACATAGGATCTAATCTCTCTGAATTGATGGCAGCTGTGCTATGGGCTTCACGCTATGGGTGTATAATTATACGATTGTCGCCAATACAAAAAAATACTCAAGTATCAAAATGTTTTTCTCTACTAAGATAGTAATACCATAAAAACTTGCACATGGTGTTCATTGACCTCGAGAAGGCCGTTAGATATTATTATTGGCCGAAGGATATTACCGGATAACTCGTGAAGTTCTGTGGTGGGCCCATTTAAAGAAAGGTGTGCCTGGGAAGTATATGCAGTTGATCCAAGCGATGTACAGGCAGTGCAGCAATGCTATTCTGTAAATGGTAAATCACTTCGAAAGTCATCTCGCAAATCATCTCGAAAGTCACACTCACTTCACTTCTCATCTCGCCTGTACAAGTTTCGGTATTCACATGTCAAGATCAAGGCTAAGTGAAGTGAAGTGACTTCCGAGAACCCAAGTGATATTGCTCTATGGTAGTAGGGTAGGGACGCTGAATTGTATCTACTTATAATTTATATCGACTCGCTAAATTTTGCTGAATTGGCGCTCTACAATAATAGTTTATAGTTCATTTCAGCCATAAATGCAATATAAATGCATAATTTTATACGTTTTAATATTTACAAGTTTTATTTAAGATGAGAATGGAAAAAAAGACTGAATGCAGGTCGCCTTTGCCTGATATCCGTGTATTGAAAAAAAGTCACTCGCGTTGCGTCGCAACAAAGTCAAATGCCAATCGTCTTTTTTGTTTACAAACAAGCAGTTTAATTTCTCTTATTTCGCCGCGATTTTTCAGTGAAGTGTGTAACAAAATGAAGTAAGTACGATTTCTGTGGTAATTAGTTACTGCCGGTATTGATATATTCATAATTGATTGTTAATTCTCTACTTCAGTGCCGAGCGTACATCCCATCCATCTGCGGCCCAAGTGGAGACGCTAATAGATATTTTAGAAAGGAAGCCTAGCTTGGCTAAAGGGTTCTCGAAAAATCAGGTTTCAGGATATTGATGCATGTCTATTTGCTGTACCAGGCACATCAGCGCTTGTTGATCCAGTTATTGTATGAAATATTCTATATTTGGCCACTTTATATTAGGCCACTTTTCCTTATTTAACATAATTTGTAATATAAGTATTAATAGTTATACTTATTTAACAGAACACAGCTGACGTGGACTTCAGTTTGGGTCCGAGAGCCCAATCAGAATTAATGGTGTGTTTTTATCATTATTATTCATTAATATTCTTATTTATTACATGTAAACCATTTAAAAATGGAATAAAATAATTAAAAATATTTTCTAGGACAATCTTCTGAGTCCAGAAACGGAAGTTGCCACCACCAGCAGTCCCACCAGGCCTAATGAAAGCCACTTGCCTCCTACTACAAGACCTTCTTCATCTAGACTTACAAGTAAATTATTTAATTATTATCCACTCAGAGCAATATTTACAAACGCAACAAACAACGCAAACAAGTACAGGTTCAACTGATGTAAAACTGCTGCAAGAGTTTGCTAATTGGTAGGGTGCACCACATGCAAGCTGCTTTTTTTGTGTACCTTACTAGCGACTCGCCCCAGCTTCGCACGGGTGCAATGGTGATATTAAATATATTATACATGTATATGTAACCTTCCATCTAACCTTTCTCTTCAATCACTCTATCTATTTAAATTGGTGGGGTGCACCACGTATAGGTTTGGTGATGTCTTAGATAACGGTAAACCATTTACATGCTGAAACTTGTTTTGTTTTAGGTCCAAGACGACCGCGTCGCAGGATTTTGCAGGCCACAAGAAGAAGTGCCCAAGCGTCACCACCATCTCAGCGACGCAGCAACTTAATGGGCATAGCTGATAAATTTTTGCAGATAGAGCAGCATCGTTTGGATTAAGATAGCCGAATGCTTGCTCTCATGGAACGCAACAGTGAGAGGGATCATTTGCTTCTGGAGGCTACTAAAGCTGTGGGAGAAGGCTTAAAAGCTCTGGCAGAAGCAATCAAGCGGTAATATGGCCTAGCTTCTGCCGATTTATAAATGTGTGTGTGTGCTGTAATCGATCAAAATGGTGGATACACGAGTTATTAAAAAAAAAATATAAGGTGTTGACTATTGGATTGACTAATAACATAGACCGGGGTAGCTATAATTTATTTGATAAATTACAGTGTTCAAACTTAGTGTAGTGGGATAAATTTATTCACTAATTTACGAGTATAACAACAAAATGTTATTACACTAATGATTTTAATTTCTTATATAATATTTTGAGGTATAGCTTTAATTTCTTCCTCGTTCTGGAACGAATACTTAAGCTATAAACCTTAGTCATAACATAATGCACAAATCAATCATTATAGTCAATACCCACTAACCATAATTATGCAAAACGTAACATTTTTATAATTTATGATTAAGTAAAATATTTACAGAACTAAGGTTGCATATATAGTGAAAGGTAATACAACATTGTGTAAATAAAACTAAATAATAGAAGAATAGCACAACACAGTTTTGATTTAGAATGCTTATTAATATCTATTAAACAGTTTTACTTTGTTAATGTTTTCCATTTTGTAATGTTTAAGTTATAATTTTTATTTGTATTTCTCATAACAAGTGAATTAAATAATTGTCAATTGGGTGTAAAGCTGTTAGATTAGGTCATACACTGTATAAGAAAGAAATAAATTGTATTCTTTGAGAATTAAATGTCTTAAACTATAATATCACTAAAATAGTTTTATTTCTTATCCTTTACGAGAAACAAACTTAGTAAATCTTAATCTGTAAGAAAAATATATCTAGATCTTCTTACATGAATGTTTCGTTTACCTAATACTTACCACCAATTATGAAAGTATATATATATATATAGAAATTATATATATAACATTATATATAGTTATATATATATATATAATTTTATTTATAGTAGTATAAATATGTCTTTTTTGTGCGGTCACTAGTAATAGAGGTCTAAGCTCTCGTTCTAAATTTCTAATAAGCCCCTCTGTCAGTCTGTACACATGCACATAGTCTTGACCACGGCTCAATAAATTTAGATTTCTAATATTCCGGGCTTGACGACGGCTTGCAGCAGCGTCTAGGGTATCAGCTTCTTTCAGTAAGCTCAATATCAAAAAGAATGAGACATCTACAAAAGATAGAAATAGATGAAAACACAACAAGTTCACAAGTGCTTAGAGTTTTTTATGGTCGGTATATTAGTTAGTTCATACTAACCGTTTCAAGTTTTCTGCAAAAAGTCACAAATAGGTATATATTTGCGAATATATAATTTTTCTTTTTGTTTATTTCTAGAATTCACTCAAGAAATAGTAACTTTTTATTTGACAGATGAATTCGTGTGTGAGATGCGAGATGACTTTCGAAGTGACAAGTGAGTTGTATTTCAGAATGCAAAATCAGAATACAAACGTCAAAATACTCACCCGTTTTAGTTCCTCTCACTTTGATCATCACTTGGTGGCGCTAGTGTCGAATTCACTCCATTTAAGAATACGAAACTTTAATTTCACATTATTTCACTGCGGATTCAGAAGTGAGTTCGCAAATCAACTTGTCAGAATAGCACTGCAGTACCCAAATCCGGTCTACAGTGGGCGACACTGTCAGCTTCAATGTGGTTGTCGGCTTACATTAGGGGTCGGCGCTCAGCCCCCTGATGATAATGGACGTTCTGACGTCGGATATCCAGGAAGAGCCCCCCTGGTGTATGCTATTTTCCGATGATATTGTGTTGGTTCCCGAAAGAGGCCTAGAGGTCCAGAGCAGATTGAAGGTGTGGTTGCTACCACACCTTCAATCTGCTCTGGACCTGCACAGACTGATGAGTTTTGGCCTAAAAATGAACAGAACGAAAACCGAATACTTGTTTTGCGATTTTGGCTATCTCACCGGTCCTGTGCCCTTAGCTCTCGCCGAAACGCCCAAAACGATCTGCTCCGACTATCGGTATCTCGGGTCGCTTATCCAAGGAGATGCCCAGGTAGACCGAGATGTAACACATCGGATCAACTCAGGATGGATGAAATGGCAACCGGTCACTGGAACCACTTGTGACCCACGGATGCCCTTAAAGTTGAAGGGTAAAATCTAAAAGTCCTTGATAAGACCTCCTGTCATACTGTACGGATGGCAGAATGCTGGGCTGTGAAAAAGATGAATGAAAAAAGATTGCATGTAGCGGAGATGAGAATGTTGAGATGGATGTGTGGTGTGACAAAAAAGGATAAAGTGAGGAATGAGTATATTAGAGGAAGTTTGAAAGTGGCGCCAGTGAAAAAAACGTTGAAGGGGAATCGTTTGTCTTGCTATTGTCATGTAGAGAGGAGGGATGAAACACGTTACTAAAAGGGTTATGAGTATACATGTGGATGGATGGAGAAGGAGACGGAGGCCAAGAAAAAATATGGATGGTTTGTGTTTGTGTTAAGAGTGATATGAAAGAAATAGAAGTAAGTGATAGCATGACAGGACAGAATGGAAGAAGAAAACGTGTTGCACCAACCCCAAATAACATGGGAAAAGGTCAGGGAAGATGATGAAGACAGTAATACCACATTCAATTTTTTTTGATTTGACCTCATTTTTTCAGGTCGCGCTTTCGTAACACAGACTAATAGAATACTTGTCGCGCGGGGAAATTCCCTCCAAGTGCCTTCTGTCGATTACTAGTTATTTTATGTCGTACCTACTTAGCATGTAAGTTCGCGCATCATTTATAAAAGAGTTTTTGATTAATTTCAGTATAGTATGTAGTCTTTCATTTGACGTTTCGGCCTCCATTTCCGATTCCGATAAAACAAATTTAATAACTCCGCTTCCGAAATGGGATCCAATATTAAACACTTCCGTTACATCCAGTGGCGTAGCTAAACCCACAGGGGCCCTGTATAATAAAATGGTGCTCTTTTACAAATGATTGGTTTAATCTACGAAACGGTTGTGGATAACATGTTGCGAAATTTTCCCTACGTGGGGGCCCCTGTAGCGCGGGGGCCCCGTATATTTGATACGGCTGATACGGGGGTAGCTACGCCCCTGGTTACATCCCTACCATCGAGTTGTATAGGACTTATAATTTTTATTTCGAAACTTCTGTTTACGCTGAGCCTTGGGCAACTCGGTCGCGATAATGCAACACCTCGTTTCTTTATGTTTCTTTCATAGGAAAAAAAAACGAGGAAAGTACAAACAAAGGTAAGTAGGTACTAATTCTATGCATGATAAGCGCTCTATAATCTATGAAAAAAAAAGGAATTCAAAATAACATTTGGCACTCTTTGCATTTGGCATTGACAGACATTGGCATAACCTGAAAGGCTGGAAGGCACTCATTTATAACAATGATTGTGTAGGCACTTCATTTAGCATATACTTACTTATTAACAAACGGAAGGCTCAAGTCTTTACTCGAAATTGGAAATGGAGTAGGTGGTTTTTTCATTAATTTTGAACCTTCCGTTTGATCGGGTAATGTTTCAAAAAACATCCTTTGTGAACCTCTAAGTACATCGTCTCAACTGTAGTATTATTCATAAAAACCTGTCAATTGTCACCTATTACCTACCAAATTCTTGCTGATCAGTTGCACTACTGGTAGACTATTAAATAAAGGTGTTTTTAATATCATGCGGATTTCATCTCGCATGCGGATTTACTCCACATGCAAATGTCCTTTTCATATAATTTTGGGGGTATTTGGGACGAGAGTAAATTCCCACATACCTCCGTTGAAAAGGAAGGATCCTCCGACCAGACAGGTGTTATGTCTGGTGGGCTATTGCCCGATACATGATTTCAGGCTGTTCTATCGCGGAGAATGTTACTTGCGCGATGCAGGATTAGTTCATTTGTGACGACATAGATGTCGCTACATCACTCCCCTCCGGAGATCGGAGATCGATGGCCCTTGATGTTTCTTGATGCGTTGTGATACGTGCCTGGCCTGTGGACGTTGTTTCCAGTGAGTCGGAACCGAATTCCGCATAGTTCTCGGTCGGTCTGTGGTGATGCCCCTGTGAGTCGAGGTGGTGCTATCCCAGTGAGTCGGGATACGATGCTGCAGGCTCCAGTGAGTCGGAGTAGTGCGGCTGGCTCCAGTGAGTCGGAGCGGTGCTGTGCGATGTAGGGCTTGACTGCTGTCGTCGACCAAGAGAGGTTTTTCAAGGCTCTTCATGTGACTGGCTGAAGGTGCAGTTGCTTGGCCAAGGTCGCTGATGAGACTGAGGGTGGTGACCAGGTATGACCAAGTAGGCATGCTAGTGGTCAGGATACCCATTTAGCTGTGGGTGCTGGCTGTATGGCTCGCTGCTCTAAAGCTTGAGGAAGTGATGATGACATCACGAAGTAGTAGCTGCAGGAAGGCTGCGCTGACGTTCTTTGTCGAGGGTCACCAGTTTGGGGGTATTTCGGACAGAGAGTAAAGTCTTACATACCTCCGTTGAAAAGGGAGGATCATCCGACCAGACAGGTGTGTGTTATGTCTGGTGGGCTATTGCCCGATTCATGATTTCGGGCTGTTCTATATGTTCAAATCGCGCGGAGAAAGTTACTTGCGCAATGCAGGATTAGTTAATTTATGACGCCATAGATGTACAATTATTTATTGTAATGCGGGGAATACGCACGCGAGACGCGTGCGGGGCGGGGCATTCCCGCATGCGTGATTGTATCCGCATGATTTTAAAAAACATCCTTAAACAAAAGAGAATTCTTCAGCAAAACTTACTACTGTTAAGTAGGTATCTGGAACAAAGGTACTATTCTAGATGTCTTTAAAATTCCCATAGACCTGCCCATCATCGATGGGTTGTACTATTATACTGTCGCCTCCCGGCTGGGGCGTTATTCCGCCTTAGCTGCACAGAAAAAGTTAACCATTTGCATTAAAATGTACGATTGTAATGATAAATAAAATCATTCATGGAGAATAATAAGTGCTAAGCGTCCTCTTATATAGGTTCATAATTTATTCTCAATGAGTGCAGAGTTAGAAATTATATGCCTAGGCATAGGCCTGGCGTTTTATCGAAGCTGACTACGTTGAAGACAGACAAAATGAATGCTCATAAAGTTACCAAGACAATCGTCACATCGCCAGTTATTTACAAAGCAGTTGGACCTTACAGGTTTGTTTTTTTTTAGATAAAATTTTAGATAAGTAATTTTAGATACACAAACATAACGCACTATAGTGGAGTGCGTGGAGCGTCAAAATCATACAAATCTCGGACTTCTGTTACAATGGATGAAAAAAAAAAGAAAAAAATACGGTAATTTAAAAAACTAAAAAACCCGACTGCTTTTCTGAGCTTATTGAATACTGGCGGTCGGGACCCATTGTAGAAATGGAGGCTTAGTGAATTGAGAGCTTAGTGATTTGCAGATTACTCCAATCTACTGACTAGACGGCTTACTTTCTAGAATGGGTCCCGACTGTCAGTATTTAAAATATTACATAGTTAAGTGCAATCGGGTACAACGACTTTTTTGTTTTAGGGCTTTTTCATGAATGCTCAGAAAAGCAGTCGGGTTTTTTAGTTTTTTAAATTAACGTTTTTAATTTTTTTTAGTCTTATTTTATTACGATACCGCTTTCAAAGTAATTACGAATCTAAAGACACCTCGCAAACTAAAATCCATCGAGCCGTTCAGGTCCCAAAGCGTGCCAAACATTTGAATTTGGCGCTAAAAATCCGCCATTTTTTTTATTTTTTTTTATTTTGATATACCCAGTGTCACTCTCACAGTAAATACGAATCTAACAACACCTCTCAAGCTAAAATCCATCGAGCCGTTTAGGCTGCAGAGCGTGCCAAACAATTATACATATTTACAAAATTACAAATACCTTATAGACTAACATACATCAAGGGCGTCGCCAGCAGATGATCAAGGGGGGGGGGGCTATTGGAAGTATAGAGAATAATAAAAGTATTTTTTTAAATAATAATAAAAGCTTTTTTCTCCACAATGTAACTCCTAATTGCTAGATTTATATTTCCGGTAACATGTAGGATGGGACAATATATTGTGGGAGACTGGTACACCCTCAGTAAAATGTATGGAAACTATGAAATTATTTTTTTATGGCAACTTTGAGAAAGTTCTTCGTAAGTGTATTGAAAATCGTCGTTTGATACACGTGCAAAGAATGATGTCAAATTGGGCGTAAGTCCAACACAATTATAATATTAGCTTAGCATACTATGGCAGTAAGTAGCAAAATCGCCGGAGAACAGAGATAGATCCAATTGAAAAAAGTATTTTTTCTGTATAAATACTGAAGATTTCACTAAATCTAACACGTTTAAAAAAAACTTTGTGTTAAAAACACGGCGATTAGACAGGTAACAATTTTTCCTCGAGTTCACCATCACCACTCCGCGCGCAAGCCGCCTCTCATGGTGTAGCCGTGCGCCAGCGGGCAACGCAGTACAGTCGTTGTTTACTTGTTATTTGCCCGCGTTATGTTTTTTCGGTATCATAAATTGGTTATAATATACGGCATATAAATAACAAACAATTAAATACCAATAAAACCAGAAAAATATTGTAAAAATACTACGCTAACTACTCGTACGACTAACTAAAATCAAACTAAAATATGGCGTTAAAAAACTCTCTCACATTACTGTCGACTGGTAATGTGCCCAAAAGACTGGCGGCAATGCCATAATGTGGTTTTTTTTTTTGTTGAGTAAAAGTCTTACAATGACATCACACGCCCTTGAATGAAGCGGGAGATAGTGTCAGACCATTACTGACTAAAAAACCCACCCCGTTCCTTCGTCGCCTTTCACGCCAGGGCCGAGCCTTACTTTCAGAAACAAACCCTTGGCTCCAGTAGGCTTCGACTTCGACTCTGCTGAGTCTGATAATGTCGTTGATATTCGCGTGTCGCGCTATGCGACCTGCACTTTGGCCGCATGACAGACCCTGGTACGACTCTGCCACAGTGGCAGCGATGAGGAGAACAGCAGGGAGCGCCTAGACGTAAGGAAGCAGCGAGGCCGAAAGTATTACAATCGAGCGAGGTGCCTATGTTCGACGACGGTAGTGCGTGAAGCCAGAGACCCGACTCCCACTTTTCCCACAGCCAGCAGGCGCGCATGCACCGCAAGAGCAGTAGGTGTTTCAATCAGGTTTTCTTGAACTACTTTGCAGAGCGGCTCATCCCACCATCTGAGGAATGAGTTGGGAGTTTATTTTTATTTGAATTACTATAGGTATACACATGCTTTTTTTTCATTAAAAACCGTTCAAATAAAATTAAACAATACGTAATTATTAAAAGTTTTTTTGATTTATTTCATTTTCTTATAACAATTTTTCAAGTAAACCCGGTAGATATGGCTAATGTTATTTATATAATTTCGATTATGGCATTGACCCCTAAGAACTGGCACTAGTTGCAGTTCTGTTGGTCTTACGCCCAGGTTTGACACAAATTTGCCCCTGGATCCTTTGTCACTGCAGCCCTCGGCTCCATAACACACTCGCCTTCAGCTCTTAAGAATTCCGCCTCGGTCGCAATGACAAACTTTCTGCACTTGTATCAAAATGTACCAATTTTCGTAGGCCGCAACCTTTAAGATATCCTCCAAGATATAGCCCGAAGAATTGCCAATCGATTCAGAACGCCAATCAGTGTGGAAATCTTCTCCAGAAACTCTATTTTGTGGAATGTGAGTAGATAACGAGCGAATTATGATTTAGGATTTCGGTATTTACTTCACGCTCGTTGTGAAGTTACAGTCCCTAGACTAGACCGGTGGTTGTATACGCGGCTGCAGACAGAGAAAAGAGGATCATGTCCCTGCGGTCGCAACTTTTATTTGTTCGGCTCGCGTGAACACCAACCCCGATTCTGTCAAAGTCGTGTCACATCACTACGGTAGCACCGCCTTCGATTCGTTCCGAAAGTCAATAATACGGATGCTTGAGAACGAGTTCAAGCATCCATATAGTTGACTTTACCGATAAATTTAAGAAGTTCATTCTAAATTATCTCTATTTGGTTTATTAAAGTTCTTAAAATGTACGAGTACACGCACTCTCGCCATGGGGAAATTCTTCACTACCAATCTTATGGTTTGTTTTAGGAACTCCAAATTACTATAACGGCGTTTAGAGCATGCAATACTCTCTGAAAATGATCACAAATCATAATCAAACGGATTAAGATGACGGCCAGTTTTAAAACTGGCCTTAACAGAGCCACCGCCTTATTCCAAAACGCGATCTAAAATAGTTCCGGGACTATTGATTTGTCCAAGGCCTTCGATTGTGTTCTCCATAAAACTCTTATCAGGAAACTCCACCATTACGGGATCCGTAACTCCTCTCTGGATCTTCTTATTTCTTATCTGAGTGATAGAATTCAGAGAGTTGACGTAAACGGGAAAATATCACCCGGGTTTGTGGTAAAGTAGGTGTCCCTCAGGGCTCAATTCTTGGCCCATTTTTATTTCTAATTTATATAAATGATTTACTTTACCTGATAATGGATAATCATGATATAGTGTTATTTGCAGACGACACGTCACTTTTGTTTAAGCATAAACGTCAGTCGGTTACTGACGACATAAATATTGCTCTTTCTAAAATAGTACACTGGTTTAATGTCAATAACTTGCTACTTAATGAAAAAAAATGTATTAATTTTACGATGCCCCATGTTAGGCAAGTAGAGACTAGTGTACAAATAAAAGGTAAAGAGCGATACTACAGTGTTTTTGGGCATAACTCTAGATTCTAAGCTTCAGTGGGGCCCTCATATAGATAAATTATCTAAAAAGCTTAGGTCTGCAGTATACGCTGTCAGAAAAATTCGAAATTTAACTGACTTAGAGACAGCCCGTTTAGTTTACTTCAGTTATTTTCACAGTGTCATGTCATACGGCATTCTATTGTGGGGTAATGCCGCTGATAATATTCAGACAATCTTTGTTTTGCATAAAAGAGCTATTCGTTCAATGTATAAATTAAGTCCCAGATACTCCTTCAGAGATAAATTAAAAAACATTAATATATTGACTGTACCTTCTCAGTATATCTATGATAATATTTTATATGTTCATAAAAACAAAAACATGTTTAAAAACTACAGTGATATCCATAACGTCAATACTAGGAATAAACATAAATTTGTGGTTCCTGCAACCAGGCTCAAAAAAATGGGGGCTCATTTAGATGCCAATGTATACGCTTTTATAATAGACTTCCCAGTCACATTCAAGAACTTAGCCTGAATAAATTCAAATTATTTGTGAAGCGAAAACTTTGCCAGAAGGCTTTTTATACTGTAAAGGAGTATCTTGAAGACAAAACGGTTTGGGTAGCAGGTCAATACCTGCTCCAGTGCTGACTATAATTGTAGTAATATGTAATATTTTTTGTCAAATTCTCCTTTTTATTTTTCTTTCTTTCTCGAATTTGTCATTGATGAATTTTTTAATATTTTTTTTACTTGGATTCTTTTTTCATCCCTTTTTTAAATTTTATTTTAAAATTTGACTTACAACTTAGATGGTTCTTTATTGTATTTTACCGTTTGATATTGATATTTTATATTTATTTACATTTTATGGCTTGCAATAAGCTGCTTAGTAAAGCGGTACATTTTTGTTAATTCTATTTTATTATTGTGAATATGGGGACTATGTGAATTACTTTTCTTTTCTGTAATTTTTAACATGATGTCTGGCAGTTTTGGGTATTTGATGCGGCCTACCCAAATGTCCTTTCTTTGGTATTGTTCGTCAAGTCGTTGAGCTTAGTAGTTCTATGTTTGAGCTACACGAATACTGACAAATGCTTGCACTGACTGGACAGATCCACTCAAATCTGTGTGGTTCTTTTTAAAAAAGACCATCTCGGACACTAATCTGCATGATTCTCATATTATTTGACCATTACATTTAACTGTATGGACTTTAAAAGAGACTTTGACCCCTGAGTTTGTTTTGGTGTTTCTTCTCAGGGTAGTTAGCTAGGAAACACCGGCCTCATCTAGTTTAACTGACGAAAAAAAGATTGACGTGTAAGTGTATTTTTAAAACCTATTTGCAAAATAAATATAATTTATCATTTATAATTTATTACTAGGTTTAATGCCAATTAAACGCTATCTAAATGTAGTTTTCTGGATTATTACTAAATTTAATACCAAATAAAAGCGCTCTAAATGTATTTCCGGGACTATTATTAGGTTAAATGCCAATTAAAACTAGTAATAGTGTCGGAATTATTTTAGATCGCGTTTTAGAATAAGGCCGCTTAAGTTCTGATGAAGTCCAAAATGTTCGTTTCCAACCACGCTTGGGTGGAGCGAGCTTTATGACTCGGTGCTGATTTTTCTTGAAAGCACCATGTTTGGCTATGATACATAGTGCTGTTAAGAGGCTTTACCTGCACCTCAAAAATCATAATTATCATGATACGAGTACCCTTGTACCCTTGTATGTTTTGATATTTTTTTACATAAAAATATGTCTCAGTCTCTCCTTTGGTACAGAGGGCCATCCGGATGGTGTGGAGATACCGTATAGTTTCCCGCAAAACGGCGAGCCACCTGGCCTGCTGCCAGTTGGAGGCAACTGCAGTCCTTGTACGCAAGACTTGCGCGTGGAGATGCAACGCTGGTGCGAAAATCCGTGCCGGCTGGATCTCATGGTGTAATGCCGACAGCGACAGTTAAAACCCAGTGCTAGGCACGCGCACATCTATCGCTTAGTGTTATCAATTATCTATTAGTACTCCCATAATTAATTAAAATAATTGGTCCAAAAGTGAGCGAATCATCAATCGCTGCATTGTAGGACCATTGTTTCCCTTTCAGAAATTCCCCGCGGCTCTAGCAGGTATTGGTCCTAACTGGGTCTCTACGGTTTTGTTAAAAAATTTTTGAAGCGCATGGAACACTACGCGCCGTCGACTATCCGGGCTCGATCTCTACAGAACTGCCAGACGGCGAGCTACCCATTGCTCAACGTCTACAAGCCCGTGCTTACGGTGGTCGGGAATCGCCCTGAAATTCCCGACGCCCGGGGTGTCTCCTGTGGCGGTGTCCTTACTGGGGTCACACAATTGCGGTCTTCTCCTTCATTTTTAATTGATATAAACTAGTGCTTGACTGAGACCCCACCCGATTATAGGCAGTGATGCAAACGTTGATGGCGATTTAGGTGTCTTCAAGGCTAGAATGAATAGGCTCTTAATAAAATAGTGCGCCTCACCATCAACAATTGCACCACTGCATATCATCCGGTGGAATCGCAGTCAAGTAATAGTTAAAAAAAAAATATGGCCAGAGTCAAGGCAAGGGGCCACCATCGTCGATGGCGTCTACTTAGACACGATGGTGGTCTGCCCAAGTGGGGTACACCTCCACCGCATGCTTCACCGTGTCCTCCGGGTGGTTCGCACATTGGTGACACTCGGGCGTTTCTTGCACCTTAATCCAGAACAAAAGCTTCCCGAACTTATCATGTCCAGGGAGGACTTGCGTGGACTCTCTCCAGCCACACCTAAAAGAGGAGAGTTACCATCGCGATTGTAGCGTACCATTAGTCGCGTCTAATGGTTGAAATGATGATGATGATTATGATAATGTTAAAAATAGGCGGGTGAGGGCGCGATAGACCATATCTCGATGTATCAAAATCTCGAAATCAATCGAACGGTTATTATGAATAAGCGCATCAACTAAATAAAAATAATATCAACAAGTGTGGAAAGCTCCCTTTCTCATTTGTGGTAGCACATAGAATTGTTGAAAAAACATCGATACATCGATATATCGATATTTTCAGCCGATATATTTTTATCCGATATATCGATGTATCGATTTAAAGTATTTAGTATCGAAAATTGTATCAAAAAATCATAAATGATTTTTCTTTTTCAAAATTAATTTATTAGCAGAATATTTAACAGAATTCAATGTCGTAAGAGCGGTTTCGCACTAAGTCAGATCCGATTCCGATCCGAACTCGTGAAAGTATGGTTACAGACCATACTTTCGTAGCCGTAGAACTATTTCATTACAATAAAATATTGGCGAACACGCGCATTTTTCTACACTAGTGCGGGAAACTGTCATTTGCGTGCCTTAAAGCGATGGGATAAGAGCGGGTTTTTGAACGATCAAATTCAGATCGGACGTAGTGCGTAGAGCGGTTTCGCTCTAATAGATAGGAACTTTTCTTTTCTGTAATTTATTTTCTGTCTATGACTACTAGTATGTTTTTAGAACAGATCTGTTGTAAAAACATACTAGTACACTAGACAATTCGTACAGTTATTTTTCGTTGTAACAAAAGTAAAAACCATAATATATTATTACATATCTATTTGTAATAATATATTATGGTTTTTACTTTTGTTGCGAGACAAATTCTGGGTAGCATGAAATCATAGAATTATTAAATTTTATTAAAATTCTCATAAATTAAATTGTATAAAAGTTACTATTACCTATATTGATATTTTTATAAAAAAAAACGATAGATTTCATCACTGCCGACATCCTCTAGCGTGTGTGAAGTTTGGATTGGTTGTCGCGACGATAGACGATAGATAAATAACAAGTGCAACGAACCCAAATATTGACTTCTGTTGGTTTCAGCCACGCGATATTGGCAGATAAAACGCTTTATGTATCTGGCGTATTGGGCATGGACCCTCAGGCGCAGTTAGTATGTGGTGGCGCCGAAGCACAGACGCGACAGGCTCTGGACAACCTGAGGCACGTACTAGAGGCCGGCGGCGCCTCTCTTGAGTCCGTCGTGAAGACTACCATTCTGCTAGCACGAATGGACGACTTCCAGGCAGTCAACCAGGTTTATGCAGAGTGTAAGTATCCTACCTACTTACTTTTGTTTTTAGTGTTGTTATTTTTAGAAACTTTATATTATTCGACAACATACAAACCGATAAATAAAACGGTTGTTGGTAGGTACTTCTAAAATATAGTAATTTAAGGTGACGCTACATGGATGCAACTTACAATCAATGTAAGTAAACTTCTATTTTATTTAAATAGGATTTTGATATACGAAGCGTGATTAAAAGTAATAGGATTTTGAATAAATTTTCGACCAACTTCAAAAAAAGGAGGACTTTCTTTTTTTGGTTGTATATGTTTTCTTAAGTTATCTCAGAACAGAACTCTGTCGTTTATGGATTGATTTTCAATTTTTTTTTACCTTAAAAGATATGCTTCCAGATTTGTCCCATTTTTTTCAAAGTTCAGTTCTGGTTCTGACTTCGAGATCCATGAGGAATCGAAGGAACTCCTCAAATATTACTAGCAACATAGATATTGTAATGTAAAGAACTAACAACCATATATTGATTTTGGTATTTCATCGAGAGCTCAAGAGAGAGAACGAGATATCAAGCATGACTGTAGGTCAAAAAATTACATTTGATGAAATGGCCAACGGAAGTTCACACTCACACACTAGATTTACATAATTTTTTTTTTACGGTGGGTGAAAATCATCTTATGACATCCGTGCCGTCCGCAAGAACGCGCCTACGTTGGGGTAAAATCGGGATCGGAATCCCGGCGGCGGCGGCTGGGGCGTGAGCCCCGTTGCCTTTGCCTTATGCGGTCCTAACCTAACCATTTTCAACATAACTAGGTATTCAGAACCATTTATTTATTGACATTTTGTCAGAATTGCTTAACTATTTTCTAGATGATTTGTAGGCAACAAATTGCTCTCTCATCCATCCTATTCTCATGATATAGCTCTTAGTGACTACTTCTATTCTTGTTTCCAACACTAAACAAATGGCTCGGAGGAAAGAGATTTGACTCCAATAGTGAAGTCATCTCGCAAACAAATAGTTATTTTGACGATGTAAACAAATCGTATTTTTGGAAGGGATAAAAAAATTGGAGATTCACTGGACAAAGTGTTTAGAGTTCAAAGGAAATGTTGAAAAATAAAATGAGTTTTTATCCAAAAACCTGTGTTACATTCAAAAAGTCACGGACTTGAAGGTACAATGGTTTCTGGTGTTTTTTTAAAAGGTCATGGGACCCCTTAGGCTGATGGTTATCACCAGGGTGGTTTTAGTGAAGAATAAATCCTACACTCTCTGATCTTTTCTTTAAAAGTCTTTTGGAGGTTTCACACACCACATACACAAAAATAAGGTAGATAAACCTTAGCCGTCACTGTCCATTAAAAATAGGTACTTTTACAACTTACTATGGGGCTGCCTCAATTTGAATAGGCTAGTCACTGTTTTTTTTTTATATGAACTTCGCTCGACGAGACTATGTCGATTTCGCGGCCCCAAAACAGCGGTTTTATTTTTATAATAACCATTCAAGATTTTTGTTTTTGCGAAGTGCTTTTAAATAACAAGCTTTATTTTTTTTTTGTTACTTTCAAATGTTTCCGTAATTTAATCTCGTAGATTCGCGATTTTTTTCATCGAGCCAACTAATAAAAAACTTATATCATGTTTTCATTCTTGCCAAGCGCTTGGTCATATGGTCAATTTAAATAAAATAAATTTTCATTGTGTTCTCTTCTATATTTGTGGATTGCAAGAGGTTTAAAAAATTCAAAATGAGTAGAACCTGGGCGCTTTAACATCGACGATTGCAACACTGCGTACCATCTGGGGTCTTACTCTCTAGTTTAATTCCGATCGGTACCGACAGTGGACTTATGACGTTTCCTACTCTTGAATTCGATGCTAGGGCCAAATTGGTTTAAAATTGCGTGACCACACGCCAAGCCAGATCCAATTCCCATTTTACTTAGTTTTCCAAAAACGTCATGCAATTTGGCCCTAGCCTCGAATTCAAGAGTACCTAACGTCACAATTCCAATGTCGACCGATCGGAATTAAACTGAGTAAGCCCCCAGGTGGGATCGCAGTCAAGCACTAGTTTATATCAAATAAAAAAAAAGATCACGGATTTGTTTTACTAAAGTTTTTAATTTTAATCAGTGTTTTTGATACTTATCCTTTTTACACGTGAACCTATAGAAAGCTATTTGACACTGACATGTAGTTTTGGCAAAACTGAACCATATTTTCGTTCTTCAAAAACAATGATTATTGTGTAATTTTATTCATCAACGTCTTATCAGCAAACATACCGACTCGTTTATCTTTTGTTGAATATATTTTATATTTATGAGGAGTGAACTATTGACCCTGTTCGCGTAGGTGCTTGGTAAATTTATTCACGATGAGTGCACCGCCAGAAAATACTGAGATACTGAAGAAAACGGACGCGGCACCTAAGACTGACGCTGTGCCAAACACTGACGATCCAGCCAAACTAGACGCTCAGCCTAAGACAGACGCTCGCCCCAAGACAGACGCTCACCCCAAGTCAAACGCTCCTCATAGCACAGACGCTGCAGCCAAGATGAGTGCGCAAAAGACAGACGATGCAACCAAAACGAACATTCACAAAGTTACTAAAACGATCGTTACATCGCCAGATATCTATAAGCCTGTTGGACCTTACAGGTTTGTTATTTCTGTTAAATGATTAAATTTGTGTTTTATTGTGCTGGGACTGGATTTAGCGGCTTGTGCTTGTTTGTGACTGTCATTTTATTTTTATTTATTTAAAAAAAAAAAAATTGACACACCAACGACTCATTCACTAATTAATACAAAAAAAGTAATTTACAAATAACAAAAAAATATCATGATGAATTCGTCACTTATAGGCATGCACAGCACTTCGTCATAATAATATGATATAATTTCGTGGCATGTGCTAGGTTGTTACAATAGTCACACTATTCACTGATGTGCTGGCTGATGGTGACAATGGCACTGTGCTAGCATTGAGTTTCGTGGCATGCAGATATACTAGGTTGCGATAATTGTCCGACTGTGCACTGTGTGAGGATAAATTTAGGTTAGGGTTTCCTGGCATGTTCCTGGTTGTGGTTGTGGTCAAACTGTGCACTATGCTAGGATTCCTAAGATTTATTCACGGAGAGGTTGAGGTTGTTTAATTTATTTTGTATGGGATATCAAACTGTTCACTGCTTCAGGATAGGGTTTCGTGGCACCTTTCGTGGATCCTAGCACAATGCATTAGGTTTATTGTAGGATGCATAAGGTTTTGTGATATAATAATAAATAATAATAATAATAATATCATTTATTTTCTCTCACAATGGTTTTGTTGGAATACACAGTTTAGGACTAAATAATTTTATGAGTTAGCATTGTGAGAACTGGTGCCTGTTGTAGGTTTCGAAGAAACCTGTGCTGCAGGTCACCAGATATATGCTCGTTGAAGGAAATTGCAAATTGTACACTGAGCTAGGATAGGGGTTCGTGGTTGTTATTATCCGATTGGGCACTACGCGAGGATACCTAGGGTTTTGTAGCATGTGCTAGGTTGTAATACTCTCTCACTGTGAATTACTATCGGTAGGAAGATACTATTTAAGACTTCGTTGCATGTGTTAGGTTGATGGTACAAGTTGATATTGACAAAACTGAAAGTATGATATTACATTATAAACAACTTACTACTTGCTAGGTACGGTACAAACACCGAAATCTCGAATAAAAACATCAGCATTTATTGAGTAGGTACTAGTATTATCAGCAGAGGTCGGAGTAGGTAGATTGATTTAAGGTCGTTGACGTCAAACGTCGAGGATATGGATAATGGATATGCTTCCAAAATACCGGAACTTCATATTTATTGTGATATTTGTTCCGGAATTTTGAAAAAAGCACAAATTTGTGTTTAAGGTGAAAAATGTATTAATAATATCAATCTACGCTGCCAGTGTTAGCTAATGATGAAAGAAATCAGTATTTTATTTTATACAAAAATACCTTGGAATAGTTACACCGTATTTTGTCCCTTATTGTTGAATTAGAAATGACGCTTGACAGTATGACGCTTTATTTTATTTTAGTTCATAATTCCAATCCCGGAACTTTTTCCGGTACTTCCCGCACATTATGGATAAAATGGCATGTGCATATTATAATATCTTGACGCAAGTATATAAAATCAATCTACCTACTCCGACCTCTGATTATCAGCCTATGTATCTAGTAGGGAGCAGAACTTAATTTCATGGGCTCGGTCCCATGATAAAAACGGCCATTGATGTGATACTGTTTATCTCAATAATCTCCATGACTGCATCTTCACACTCACATTTGGATTCTCTTCAATGACGTTGATCTACAAGTAAAATCACAACGAATGTCGTGAAAAAAAGGATTTTTCGTTGCTTTGATTTTTTCGATGCTAGTAAGGACCTATACCAATGGGGAACGTTAGTATCTATAAAGTACCTACTTATGTGCCTAACAAATAATGCGGTTTCAGCCAGGCTATTTTAGCGGATAAAACTCTTTACGTGTCTGGAGTACTGGGCATGGACCCTCAGGCACAGTTAGTAACTGGTGGTGCCGAAGCACAGGCGCGACAGGCGCTCGACAACCTGCGGCACGTTCTGGAGGCCGGTGGCGCCTCTCTCGAGTCCGTCGTGAAGACCACTATCCTGCTAGCTCGAATAGAAGACTTTCAGGCAGTCAACCAGGTTTATGCAGAGTGTAAGTACTAATACCTATCTAGGATTTCCATGCTCAATAACATGTTGTCGAATAATATCAAGTTGCTAGGTCTCAATCGCAATCGGATATTCTCCGTAACCAATAAACGTTAATCAACGCGTGTTATTACAATAATTAAACAGTTATTGTGACATCTGTCTTAGAAATAATGACCTCATTTTGCCCTGGGTGCTTACTCTCGAGTTTAATTCCGATCGGTCGACATTGGAATTGTGACGTTAGGTACTCTTGATTCGATGCTAGGGCCAAATTGCGTGACCTTTTTGGGAAACTAAGTAAAATGGGGATTGGGCTTGGCGTGTGGTCACGCAATTTTAAACCAATTTCAGAATCAGAGTGCCTAGTGTGAGTTTGTTTTACGTAGACACGTTTATGACGTTTGGCGCACCGACTGGCCTACTTGACGCTCTTAGCCAATGAGAGAGCCAAACGCGGTAAACGTTTCGATCCCGTTTACGTAAAAACAACTCGCACTCGGCACACAGATCGGAATTAAACTCGAGAGTAAGCCCCCTGATGTGACTAAAGCATTGTAACATTTTCCCCACGTATTTTTAGTAAAATATTGGTTAAAAAACATTTAATTACTGAATATCACATCATTTATCATCATTTGTGGTTAGGTCATTAGATACTCCATAACTTTACGGGCTCTCTAAAAGTTATCGTGCTATTTTTAGCGCGTAACTACTTGGCTAATACCAGATGTCCGTCAACCGTGCGTTATCAGGGAAGGAGGCGGTCCCGTCTGCCAAGGCTGCGGGATTCCAAATAGTCACCGTGACCCTGGAAAGTGCAAATGTTTGTTTTGGTCACTTACAGTTTGACTCTCGCTTTAGCTATGATAATACGATATCAGTGTTGTTACGTGCCACTTTGGTGGAGTGTGTAGCCTTAACACTTGCACGTAACTAGGTGAGATTATGCTTATTTCCACTATATTATGTCTTATGGCATTTTACTGTGGGGATCTGCAGCTGATGTAGACTCAATTTTCATATTACAAAAGAGAGAGATCCGGGCTATTTATAAAATGGGTCCTCATTAGTCCCTCAGAGATAAATTCAATGAAATCGATATACTGAATCTGCCTTCTCTTTATATCTTGGAAAGTATTTTGTATGTTCGTAGAAATTTGGGACTTTTTAATCTTTTTCTTTTATAAAAATGGCTTCTAGCGATTTTCATAACAAAAATACGCGTAGTAAACACAAAATTGTATTGCCCAAATTGAAACTAGCTAAGACAAGCCAGTCATTTTTAGTTAACGGCACACGCTTTTATAACAAGCTGCCAAAACAGGTAACTAAACTTAGCGAGGGAAAGTTCAAAACTCATAATAAGCGTGTCCCAACCAAAAAAGCATATTATAAGGTTAAAGACTATGGGGGCGACCACAAGCTCTTATAGCAGTATTGTTTTAATCTTACTTATGTTTTTCGTACCATGTGGCCTTCAAAACAATCTTATTACAACATTAAAACAAGAATGTTTTCTTAGCGATTTTGTGACGTCACACGTCATTCAATCCGTCAATCAATAAACTTCATTCAATCCGTACTATAAGGCGATTTTTGACCGCTAGCAGTATTGTTTTTACGTCAAATTAGCAGGCTTAAAAAAGTGTTTTTCGTGACATATAAAGTATTTAAAACTTATTTCGATGCCTAAACGTGTCGAGTTAATTGTTTTGAGTACATACGTGGGTTATTAATTTATTATTGTATTCTAGATGGGGAACACATATCAAAATTTTTGAGTTTTTGGAAGCAGATAACACTGAATTCAATAGTGCACGAACAACAAGTTACGTATTTCACTGGAATACACTGTTTAACTTTACCTTGATTCCATGATGTCCATGTACAATAAGTTTCAACCATAGTTCATTATCCGCTACGAACACCAAAAACTTAAAAAAAAAAGCTAGATTACTCAAATTTTAAGCACTTGAAAACTATTTTAATTCAAAAATCAAACTTAGTTCGCACTAAACAAATGTAGCGGCATGGTACATGCAGGAGCAGACAGCGAGCCGCAAGCCTTCGTGCCAATCCACGCAGCCAGTAACGCTTTTCGACAATTACTGTTAAGAAATAGGATTAGTTTTACGACCATTACTGCTAAGCAATAGGATACGTTTTACGATCGTCTCTGTCAAAGAAACAGTGAAGCAGGTAGTCAAGCAGAAGCCCCATCAACAGTCACGCCGTGATCTTCATCTTCATGTAAACTTCGCAGCCGGCGCAGATGGGACACGAGGACTCGCGTAGCGGAGATCTTCACACGACGACGGCCGCCCGGCGAAAAGGATCGCGCCGAGCGCGCGACTCCTATTTATAGATTCGCGAGCGTTAGTGCCGTGTGCAAAAAACTGCGCCCGCGCCCCGCGCGCGCCCCACCTACGCGCGTCGCTATTGGTGGATTACCGCGAAGAAATTTTTATTCGATTGTATAAAAGAATCTGATTTTGAAAATATACAGAGATCTAATCAGACTATCTTACTGCCCTTTTATTTACGCGCCAAGTCAAGACCCTAAGTATCTTAAAGTGGTGACCCCGACGTGATCTAAAAGTGGTGACCCGCTGGAACGAAGAAACCTTCTGAACAAAACCTAGTCATCATGTCAAAGGACCAAGTTCATGAAGAATTCAGCGATGCGACAGCAACGGTGAAGAGCGACGTAGCGACCATATCGCTGCCCGCACGTTTGCCACCATTTTGGCGCCAAAATCCGAGACTGTGGTTCGCGCAGTTCGAAGCCGCCGTCGCTGCCAGCAAAATTGGTGAAGACCAGAAGTTCAATCTCGTCGTTCCGCTGCTGGGCTGCAACGATCTAGAGCAAATTGCTGATATCATACTGAATCCACCACCGACTGGAAAATACAGCACATTGAAGAACAGGCTCATATCGACATATCAGGAATCGGATCATCGCCAGCTGCAGAAACTACTTGGCGGCCTCGAGCTCGGCGACCAAAAACCGAGCCAGCTACTTCGCAAGATGCGCGATTTGAGCGGCAAACTGCTCACAGACGAAGCTCTCAAAGTTATGTGGCTCAATCAGCTACCCATGCAACTTCGCGCCGTTCTCTCGGTGAACACCGAATCTACGCTAGAAGTCCTAGCTGCCATGGCCGACAAGATGATGGAGCACTTCGAATCAGCATCAGTCGCCGCAGTCTCCACAGCTACCACAACAACCACACCAAACTGCGAAAATAATCAAATATCAGCCATCACGAACCTGCAAGTCGATTTGCTATCAAAACAAATCGAAAAATTAACACTCGAAATCGCCGACCTACGCACAAGCTGGCAACAGCGCGCGGCGCACGCACACCCCGCTCGCTCCCGTTCCCGCTACTCGTCGTCGACGCGGCAACGCAGCATTTCGCGCCAACGCCAATATTCCCGCGCAAACTCTCGCGGGTCAAGCAAGCCGGGCGACGCTGATTGGCTGTGCTATTATCACTACAGATTCGGTGAAGACGCCCGTAGATGTGAATCTCCCTGTTCAAAAACGAAAAAGGAAAACTAGAAAATACATCGACCGTGGCGGGAGTTGATGTATACCAACGAAGCCACCGCCTATGCATCATCGACAGGAACAACAGAGAGAAGTTTTTAGTCGACACCGGAGCTGACGTATCGGTCCTAGCAGCCAAAAACAAGAAATATGCCAAACCAGCAGAAAATCCCTACAAACTATTCGCAGCAAACGGCACCCAAATACGTACCTACGGAGAGCGTACACTCGAGCTCAACCTAGGTTTACGTAGGAGCTACAAATGGACGTTTGTCGTCGCCGACGTCAAAACATCGATATTAGGCGCAGATTTTCTAGTAAATCACAAATTACTAGTCGACTTACATAAAAGAAAACTCATCGATAGCGTCACCGACCTCAGCGTAAACACCATCAAAATACAATCAACCGAAGAAGCCGTATACATCATCGACCGCAACCATGCCTACCACAACATACTGAAGAAATATCCTGATGTTCTGCGACCCATGTCGCTCAAGATCCCAGCAAAACACAGCGTCCAACATCGCATTGAAACAACAGGCCAACCCATCTACTCAAGACCTCGCCCCCTTCCTCCGGACAAGTACAACGCGGCAAAAATGGAATTCGAGAAGATGATGGAGATGGGCATCTGTAAACCTTCGAAGAGCCCATGGGCCAGCCCATTACACGTCGTCAAGAAAAAAGATGGCTCACTACGTGTATGCGGCGATTACCGAAGACTTAACGCCGTGACTGTACCAGATCGCTACCCAATTCCGAGAATGCAAGATTTTACCTACCAGCTACACGGAAAAAAAATCTTTTCGAAATTGGATTTGAAGATGGCCTACTATTCCATCCCAATGCATGAAGACGACGCTGCGAAGACCGCCATTATCACACCATTTGGCCTCTTCGAATTCAACTGCATGACGTTTGGCCTACGCAACTCAGGTCAAACGTTTCAACGTTTCATGCATGAAGTACTGCGCGGACTCGACGACATCGTGTTCTGTTTTGTCGACGATTTACTCGTATATTCAAATAATAAAGAAGAACACCAGCGCCACCTACATCAAGTACTCGAGCGACTGAACAACTATGGCGTCACACTCAACATCGAAAAATGCGAGTTCGGCACTAACAAAATACAATTTCTTGGGTATGAAGTAACACAAGAAGGAATCAAACCAACACAAGATCGTATCCAAGCAATAGTCAACTATCCAAAACCAACTACAATACAAGAATTACGAAGATTTTTAGGCATGATCAACTTTTACCGCAGCTGCCTACCCCATCAAGCCGAACATCAAAACCTACTCAACAAGTACCTACACAATTCCAAGAAGAACGACAAGTCACCAATCGCTTGGACGCCTGAAGCCGAGGAAGCCTTCGAGCATTGCCGCCAAAGCATACTCGAGGCAACTACGCTGTCGCACCCAACACCTAACGCACCGCTATGTTTATTTACCGACGCCTCGAATACTAGCATCGGCGCCGTGCTGCAACAAAAAGTCGACAACGTGTGGAAACCTCTCGCATTCTACTCCAAAACCATGAGCGAGACGCAGCGACGTTACAGTGTGTACGATCGCGAACTGTTAGCTATGTACACCGCTGTTCAACATCTACGACGACTAATAGAGGGCAATGACCTTACAATTTACACCGACCACAAACCTCTAACGTACGCGCTTACAAGAACACCGAGTAGCAGCGACACACCCAGAAGAGAGCGACAACTTCATTACATAAGTCAATTCTGCACAAACATCAAATACATTCACGGTGATAAGAATGAAGCGGCCGACGCGTTATCACGAATAGAAGAAATTGAACTACTGAACTCGACTATCGACTACAATCAACTCGTCCAAGAATACGAAGACGACTCCGGACTACGATCGTGCTTGAACAACCCCAAACTCAACTTCACCCGACTGAATATCCCTGGAGTTCAACGACCGATACTGTGCGAAACATCTACATCAAATATTCGACCATATTTACCTCCGACTTACCGTTTTGCTGCTTTCAAAGCACAACACGATTTAAGTCACCCCGGAGTACGAACATCGAGAAAACTCATGGCGAAGAAATTCTTCTGGCCTTCTATGAACAAAGACGTCGCCATATGGGCAAGGTCATGCATTGGATGTCAGCGCGCCAAAGTTCAGCGACACGTGAAGAGCCCACTTGGTCAATTTCAAGAATCAGCGCGTTTCGACCACATACACGTAGATATCGTCGGAGAATTACCCCCTTCTAATGACTACAGATACCTCGTCACGATAATCGACCGCTGCACCAAGTGGCCTGAAGCGATACCTACGCGTGACATCAGCGCAGAGACAGTCGCAAGAGCCGTATACGACGGGTGGATATCGCGATTCGGATGCCCGTTACGTATAACAACGGACCAGGGAAGACAATTCGAGTCCGCATTATTCACATCGCTGATGAAGAAAATTGGTGTCACTCGCATTCGTACTACCGCATACCACCCACAGGCGAATGGCCAAGTGGAGAGATGGCACCGCACACTGAAGTCAGCACTGATGGCGAGAGCAGCCGCGACACGCTGGAGCGAGGAACTACCTACAGTTCTCCTGGGACTACGCACTGCACTTCGTGAAAACACCACCTACAGCCCAGCCCAAATGACGTACGGTACAACGCTACGCATTCCGTCCGATTTCTTCGTGCCAACAACGCCGAACATTGAAGACGCCGAATTCGTACGTCAGCTGACTGAAACAATGTCGTCACTCGCACCCAACAGCAAGTCACGTGTCAACTACAGGAGCACGTTCGTACATAAAAACCTAGCAACATGTACGCATGTGTTCCTGCGCAACGACACCGTACGCAGACCACTCACGCCACCTTACGACGGCCCGTACGAGATTCTACACCGCAGCGAAGATGGAAAGCAGTTTACATTACGGCTACCTCTTCGTACCGCCGTCGTATCAGTCGATAGATTGAAACCAGCACACCTGTACAATGAAGACGACACACCACCCACAGCAACGTCACGCCTTCCACCATCAGCTTCAAGTCCACCAACGCAAAATCACAAAAACATACCAGCCGCGGCACCAACAAACAACGCACCGACCAATCACACCTACGTCACAAGATCCGGCCGCACAGTAAAACCGAGCGTACGCTTCGCTTAGGGGGGAGTGATGTAGCGGCATGGTACATGCAGGAGCAGACAGCGAGCCGCAAGCCTTCGTGCCAATCCACGCAGCCAGTAACGCTTTTCGACAATTACTGTTAAGAAATAGGATTAGTTTTACGACCATTACTGCTAAGCAATAGGATACGTTTTACGATCGTCTCTGTCAAAGAAACAGTGAAGCAGGTAGTCAAGCAGAAGCCCCATCAACAGTCACGCCGTGATCTTCATCTTCATGTAAACTTCGCAGCCGGCGCAGATGGGACACGAGGACTCGCGTAGCGGAGATCTTCACACGACGACGGCCGCCCGGCGAAAAGGATCGCGCCGAGCGCGCGACTCCTATTTATAGATTCGCGAGCGTTAGTGCCGTGTGCAAAAAACTGCGCCCGCGCCCCGCGCGCGCCCCACCTACGCGCGTCGCTATTGGTGGATTACCGCGAAGAAATTTTTATTCGATTGTATAAAAGAATCTGATTTAGAAAATATACAGAGATCTAATCAGACTATCTTACTGCCCTTTTATTTACGCGCCAAGTCAAGACCCTAAGTATCTTAAACAAATAAACACTGACAAGAATTTTGTTAATGTAAACAAACGTTCCGAATTCCGAATGTTACGATTCACACTAACATGCAACTAAATGTCGACGTTGTCGCTCGCAGCTTTTTTGGTTTTTCTACTTTATTAATGTAAAATCTTGAAAGTTATTACGTCCTTTTTATGAAAGTTCCATAGATCCTTTTAAAAATATATTTTAACAAGGCATCTTTTGAGTTAAATGTATTCTATTAGTTCACGATAAACTATAATGTAGCGATTCGAACAGCAAACATCTGAAAGAGACAACGCAATACAGATCAGTATAGCGCGTGTCTTTTCTGTTTTAGCAGGGAATAGACAAAATCTTTAGAATCGTTCATTCTTTCCCAGCCCTTAGCAGGAATACAATCATACTGAGCGATTAAGCTTATGGTACAAAATGAAGTAATATTACTTTAAGAAACAAAACTCTCCTGCAATAAGATTGTTTTCTCAAAGTTTATGGTCGGCCCCTATGTCTAAGACACGCTTACTTGGCAATAACTGCTTCTGCACATGTGGTACCCTGGTAACACATTAACTCATTACTATTGTGTAAATGTGTCTATTAACTGCTCCATCTTTGTTTTTAATATATGACTTTTTTATATTTTGACACTTGCTTTTGCAATATTTTTTATTATTATGATCTTTATTCTATTTCCATTTAAATATATATTTGCTATATTTTTAAATATTAAAAAAAAAACATTTAAAAATATAAAAATTAGTTTTCCACCGGTGTCGGGAACAGGGTCCAAGCTACCGGCGGTCAGGGCTCTATAGAAAGGAACCTCCTGACTATACGAGCTGTGTCCAGAAGAACCACTCTCTGAATCAAGCCCTTGATCCAGCCGCCTAACGAAAGCCTCCTAAGGTGTTTGCCGAGGCTCTTGGCTATTAAGCCATTGGCTTATTATTATTATTTCCTCAACCGCCTCGGATTCGTTAGTCATTTGTTTTGTTAGCATAATGATGGTGTGATTGTTGTAGTGATAGTTATAATTGTTTATTTTTTCTTGCTTTTAAAAAGCCTCTTTTATAATATGACTGTGAGAACACTAGACTCCGCAAATTCTTAGATTATTGACTTTTTATGAATAACTTTGTTTTGCTCCTGGGGTTTTTTTTTAAGTGTGTAAAATCATCCAATGTGCTCTTGGGTACAATATTGACTGGTCTACACTGTCCTTACATATTTTTTTTATTAATACTGTAACATGAAAATATTGTAAGTAAACCATTTTTTTTTAAGAGTAACCATGGACTTTCTTGCCGGTTTTTCTCTATAGGAAACGAGCACATTGGAATCGTGAAATAAAAATAATTTTGATTTTGATTGATTTAAATTTTTGTTTTGATGGATCTATTGTTGTGTTTTTTTTTTGCTTTGAAGTCTTGAGTCTACGATGTTCTCACATTTACATTATAAAAAGAAGCTATACAAAAATAAAAATAAACCTGTCAATAAATTAAAGATGTATACAATAATAAATTACTAGTAAAATTGGTCGGCTACGTTTTATATAATATTAAAAAAAATGCAAAAACAATGTCACAGGAGAGGAAGAGGAAAAAAAGAAGTATCAATATACATTATGAAGTTAAAACAATGATGGAGTTAATAGACAAGTATACAATAATGCATTCAAAGAGCTGCCAAGCAAACCACATAATGTGCAGAAGTAGTCATTGCCAAACCAGCGTGTCTTCAACGTAGTCTTTAACCTTGTAATACGCCTTCTTGGCAAAGACTCGCTTAATATGGGTTTTGGTCTTTATCGGATAGCCGGACGGTGAGTTATCTATTATTTTTCGTCCAAAAGCCCGCACCCATATACGGTGGCCGGGATTCGCCGTGTGATTCCCGATGCGCGGGGCGTCTTCTGTACCCAGCGGCGGCTGAAGCGTGGAATGCCCATTCCTTCACGGTTGTGGCTGTGGCCATCTCCTTCGCTAGTCTTACTACTTCGAAGAAGGAGGTGAATGCTTCCCATTCCCTCTCGCTCTGTATTTGACTTGAACCAAAGCCGGATGCGAGAAGTCGCTGCCGCCGATCGCCTCCACACTCTCGAAATACATACAACTGCGATTTATTGAGATTAATCTGTAAACTAAGCCGCCGCATAAGGTGATATTATATGACCTTAAATCCCTAATGTAGTATTTAAGTATTGAGTATCGTCCATCACTATCCTCATCGTTTATGTAAAATGTCTCCCTATATTCACTAGATAATAAGATTACTAATTAGATGCAATCAAACAAAATGATTGTGTCTGGATTTTACACTACATAGCTACTCATTTAGAATGTTGTTAGTATAGAGGCGCTCTTTACATTACAGATTTCCCAAAAGATTTCCCAGCGCGTGCTACCTTTCAGGTGGGTAAACTTCCTTTGGACGCGGCAGTGGAAATTGAAGCCATTGCACTCAGTGGAGACCTAGTCGTGGCCGAGGCGGGCCCCTGCCCCTGTGCGAAGATTTAGTGGAACAAAAATTTCTTTTAGTAATAATAATAATAATTAAATTCCACAACTATCACACAAGGCAGTCAATTGGCCCTTTTGACATTTTAATAAGTCGTGTATGTTTGTTTCATTATTGAATTTTATTCTATTTGTTTGTTTGTAAGTATTTATTTCACAAAACATTTTTTAACGGAAATAGTAGATGTTGTTTTAAATAATTTACTGACCTATCGCTATTATAAAAATTTGTTTGTTTGTAATAAATAAAATATTTTATAAAGTGTTTTTCTTTGTTGTTTGTAGGAATTTCCGGGCATTTACTCCATGCTTCTATACTAATATTATCATTGTGAAAGTAACTTTGTCTGTTACGCTTTCACGGATAAACTGCTGAAACTATTACATGATTGTGGAAACACACAAAATGATAAGTGCTTGCAGCTGCCCTCGCCTTAAGAGTTCCACAAACTAAATATTTAGGAGTGGTGGCTGATAAAACATTAATTAACATTGTACTTATGCACATCTTGAACAAGAGTTAGTAGTCGGGAAACTTAGCTGGATGTTTATTGGTTCCCGCTAAACTAGAAGTAGAAGGCAATAAACGTCCTAGAAATCTTCTCAACGAATTATACTTATTGCATATCAGTGTCATTTCACATATAGGAAATTTGTATTGAATACGCTGATTGTGAAACTAAACTATTTTTTTTTAACCGATTTTGATATAATTTGGTAAGTATGTAGCGACATCTATGTCGTCACAAATGAACTAATCCTACATCGCGCAAGCAAGATTCTCCGCGCGATTGGAACAATCCCGAAATCATCTCATGTCACCAGACATAACACCTGTCTGGTCGGAGGATCCTCCCTTTTCAACGGAGGCGTGCGGGACTTTACTCTCTGTTCCGCATACCCCCAAAAGTACACTGTACAGCTTGAACCCCAAGGAAGGACATAGGCTATTCTGTTAACTTATTATGCAAGATACCTTTACATTTTTGAACACTGCCGTTGTCCCAAACAAGTTAATCATAGAGGGTGTCTCTCAACAGGGCTTCTCAGCTTCTGCCTACCCATAATGACTTCTTATGAAAATGTCAATGATACTAATGACCAGAGTCCAGACAAGAAAAAGCAGAGTGTATAGTCCCGTAAAACCTCCCTTGAAAAGGGAGGATCCTTGGACCAGACAGGTGTTTTGTCTGATCCGAGCAACTGTCCGATAGATGATTTTTAGTTCCCATGTGCGACATCTATGGCGCCATACATGTCGCTACACTGTGCTTTTTGGAACAGAACGCTAGAAAATCCAAGGAATGACCTCGGTAAGCGTTGCTTTGTCCTTGGAGGTCAATTCGTCCGGCTGTTAGCCACGAACACAAAATGCTTAGGAACATCAGGTACCTTTATGAATCAAAATTAAATAAGTATTAAAAACAGTTCCTTAGGTGGTTAGGTACTAGCTAGGTACCAAAGGTAAAGGACCGGGAAGGGGAAGTGAAAAAGTTACCTGTTAAAAATAGTCCTATTTTCTTATACCTTTTTAGAAAAGTAACAATTTGATCTACATCAAAGGCCATCGACCTTGCGTGCTATAGCGGCCAGTGTGGTAAGTGGGAACACAAACTACGTAGCTTATAAATAAATTTCAAATTATCAAAGAATACATAGAGTGATATTGTTTTAAATGCTTTTTTTTTTCGTTTATTGTACAACAACATTATTACAATCATGTTAACGTATAAACATACCAGCACAAACCATCGCGGGTTTAACAGCGGTATGTCAGAAGCAACAACTCGGTGCCAAAAAACTTCGGAAATGTTTTTTAGTCACTTTCTAGTTTCGCATTTGTCCCTCATGCCTTTACTTCTAATAGACTTCTTTTTTATGTGTTAAAGGTATCATCAAATAAAATCTACGCCAACAAAGCCGCTCAGGTGGTCGGCAGGCAACCAATATCGCTCAGAAGCTGCCACAGAATCGATCCCTTTGCGAAACCGCACAACACACCTCTCATGGTGAGGGCTAGCACGCAGATGATGGTCCACTTTGGAGCGCCCCTTATGAGGTGGCCGCACTCGCCCGATGAGGTGGTCTGCAATTATTCTTTCAAAGAGTTTCGTTTTGAGGTTTGGTCATATCATCATTTCAGCCGAAAGACGTCCATTGTTGGACATAGGCCTCCGCAAAGTGTCGCCACAGTGAACGATTCCGTGCGTCTTGCATCCATCGGAGTCTTGCAACCCTTACCAGGTCATTGATCCACCTTGTAGGAGTTCCAACGCTGCGTCTTCCCGTAAGCGGTCGCCACTTTAGAACCTTTCTGCGAGCAATGTGCCCATTGCCACATAAGTTTGGCGGTTCTTCGTGCTAAGTCGGCAACCTTGGTTCTCCTACATCTTCATTTTTTTATTCGATCACGCAAGGAAACTTTGAGCATAGCATATATTCCATTGCTATAAGTCTTCTTTACGACCACGTTTCGGAACCACGTTTCATGTCATCACTGGCAACACGCACTGGTCATAGACACTGTGGTGGATGAGAAGATACAGTGCATCTTCCCGAACGCTGACGTTGCCCAGCCCAGAGGGATTCGACGGTTGACCTCTTTCTTGAATTTAGATCTACCCAAGTGGACTGTCTGCGGTAAACGTAACCGTCCACAACTTCGATTAGACTCTCCGATCTTGATAATTATAGGAGTGGGTGCTATATGATTGTGTATCATGACTTTGGTTTTGTTCATGTTCATTTTATTCTCACTTTCTCGGATGTTCTACTGAGGTCATGGATTGGAGGTATGCGAACGGAAAATCCGCAGGGCTTCCGAGGACGGGAGTCTCTCCCTCTCCAAACATGTTATAAGTGTGTCCAAATGGATGTGTATTTTAATAGGGAAATAATAGTGACCCAATTTTATTGCATTTTATTTGTTTTTATTATTTGATTTTAATTGATTTGATTTTATTATTTGTATATAATTTTATATGATTATGATTGATTTTATTATTTGAGTATGACATGATTATGTAATTGTATAATATCTAATTGACTTAATTTCATTTATTTTTGTAATAATGGAATTGAATTGGTATTTTATAGTTACTAACATAGTTTTCATTAAGTAAATATTGTTACTAACCCTTCTATGAGTGAACAACTTGAAATAAATAAATAATAATAATAATAAATTAAATACAATCTAGTGGAAACAGATGTACCATACTATAGGTATGTGCCCGACCCAGTTCTCGACAATGGCAATATCTCATTGTATTGGGATCGATCTATAATCACTGACAGGACTATTGTTGCCAATAAGCCTGATATAGTGGTCATAGATCGACTAGAGCGTCGCACAATGATTATTGATATAGCGGTCCCTCATGACGAGAACCTCGTGAAAGCTGAGAAGGATAAAAAAACTAAATATCTTGACTTGGCTCGCGAGGTTGTCGACATGTGGGAAGTGGACACAGCAGTCATTGTGCCGATAGTCGTGACGGCCAATGGCTTAATAGCCAAGAGCCTCGACCAACACCTGCGGAGGCTCTCGTTAGGCAGTTGGATCAAGGGTCTGATTCAGAAGGCAGTACTCTTGGACACGGCGCGTATTGTCCGGAGGTTTCTCTCCCAGGAGCCCTGACCACCGGTAGCTTGGACCCTGTTCCCGATGCCGGTGGGCTACTATTTTTTATATTTTTAAATGTTTTCTTTTTGTATTACCTTCTATAAAAAAATATTTAAAAATGTAATTTATATGTATATACAAAGAATAAAAGGAAATAATAATAAGTGTGCTTATTGCTCCTTCGTCGAGGCCAGATAGTTTCCGAGGCCGGGGCCAAGGCTTTCCCATATAAGCCTTTGGGTCCTGGGGCGGTTATTTTGGTATCAAACCTTCGAACTGCCACTCTCAGGTTTATCTCGATCACCTCCATTTATTCCGCATCATTTGGTAAGAGGGTCCCCATGGGTCCCAGTTCAGAGTCTCCAACAACATTCTTCCCCGTGTGTTCGTTATCAATCAATCAAGTGGTATTTCGCTTTTAAAATATATATAAGACATTGTAACTGCTATGCTTATGGACTGATGCTGCAAAATGCCATCTGGCAGCTTTGGACACAGTGGAAAGGCGTGCGGCTATTTGGTGATCCAGATTTGGTCTACAAAGCCTGGAGCACAGGCGTAGGGTATCCAGCCTTTCAGTATTTTACAGGATGCATTTTGGAAAGTGTGCGCAGGAATTACATGACTTGATTCCTCCATCAACTTTCTACCGTCGGACAACTCGACATAAAGCGAGTGTCTACCCTTACGTTGTTAACATCTACGGTCCGGACTAAGCGTATCGCCTCGTCGTTTATATCGGGTACATCAAAAGATTGGAACAATTTACCTGCTGTGGTCTTTCCGTTCGATTGTAATTTAGGTGTCTTCAAAGCTAGAGTGAATAAGCTCCTCATAAACTAGTCCGCCTCACCATCAACGATTGCATCACTGCTTACCATCATGTGGGATCGCAGTCAACTACTGGTTCATATGATTAAAAAAAAGAGATTTAATCCTTAGGAAAGGTTGTTTTATATTGTATTTCGGTTGGTTCTACTCTTTGCTCATGGACTTCCAAAATTCGGTTCAAAGCCCTTTGCCCTCTTATAAAAAAAAATAAAAAATAGTAGGTTATGTTTGATACATAACCTACTATTTTTTCTACACGCACTTGGTTGGTTTTTTCTTTTGTTTCGGGGGCTACTCTGAAGTATTCATATACTCGTAAGTACCTCATAATAATGAGATTAACTACGTGCAGGCATATTTATTCAAATAAATAAGACACTATTTTTAAATCTGTGACCTAGAGTGGGTGGTCATGAAAACGGTAGTTTACAGCACGCCGCTCGTCGGGCAACTTACCTAAAGCTGGCCATGCACGAAACGATTAGTCTGCCAGATAGCAAGTCCTTTTGATGTGAAGGTCGAAGAAATATAAAAGCACTTCATAAAATCGTTTTTCATAGATGGAAGATTGCAGTCGTTTTCGTTTTAAAGATTCCATCAAAATATTAAATTGTCTTTTGGACTTTTGATGCCAATTCTAGTTTTTTAAAAATCAAGCATTTTATTTTTATTTTTTTGCTTGTAGTTTCCCACAAGTGTTTTTGTTATGAAATAGTGTAAACAATTACAAAACTATATAAGATCGCAACAATTGCAGGTAATTGAAGAGGTCCATTATATATTCGAATGTCTTCATCAGATTTTAATACATTATAAGTATGTATTATATAATGTATTAAAATATATATTCAACCTTCCATTCCCATTTCCCAACCATCTCTGAAAAATATGGGTATAATGGATATCCATGGTATTAAATAAACCCAAATCGGAATCATAGTTTTTTTTTTTTTTTTTGTGAAAATCGTGAACCTCCTTTATTGAAGTCTAATAAAAATGATTTTCATAAATCAATAGAAAACGTGTAACTGTTTAAGTACGAGGGAGTATACCTACCTACTTTGTACCAGGTCCGCCGTATTTCAGTGACATTAACGCAAGTAGTCGGTGGCGATTTTAAATCGGCTTAAAAATTCTAGGCTTGATGAATGGGAGATTATGAGTCGTACTCGTGAGTGAGGCGGAGACGGCATAATTTATACGTGTATGTTGGGTACGGGCCGAGGCGCGGGGTAGCGGCCGTAAGCCAGGGTTTGCGTGTGTTTAAGAACAAAGAGCTTTTGCCGTTAACTAGCCACTAAGCTTTATTTGTAAACCCCACTTACGTATTTATAGCAGGCCAATTATAATTAAACAAAAGAATTGTGCGCAAATGTAGAGCTCTTTTATGATTCACTAGCAATTCGCCCAGCCCTGCCTGGTAGGTACGCGTGCTAAGAATCTGCTGGTGCGACTCGTCAATATGAAAGAGTGTCACACATTTGATTTACTTTTAACAATTTACAAATTATATATTCATTTGTTATTCCACAATTATCACACAACGCCGTCGAGTCCCAAGCTAAGCAGAACTTGTGTTATGACTTATGAGTACTAGACAACTGATAAACATACTAATATATTTCTAAATCCATATATTAGATAACTTACACCCAGACACAAAACAAATGATTGTGCATTCATACCCATCACACCAACATTTGTCCTGGGTGGTAATTGAACCCAAGACCTCCGGCCAGCAGTCAAGCCATTTGTGTCGGTACCCGAGTACCGACACAAATGGCTTGACTGCTGGCCGGATTACATATTTACATTGTACGGCATCCACATATAACGCATGATCTGAAGTTACACAAATCGTACATCACTGTATCACAGTTCTCTGCGTAATTTGAACATACATAAACAAAAACTTTTTTACAATACAATACAATATGCAACCGACTTCAAAAACAAATTTAAAAAATTCAAAATACTTTAATTTCAGAACTCGACGTTCCTGGTTCCTTTTCATCATTTTTTGAGCAGGTAGTAATGGCCCAAGCAGCACGCAAGCGTATCAAACCTCAATAAAGCAGCCTATATACAGCTTAGAGCTGTATAAGGGCTGTACAAGGGTGTAAAACACAGCTTTAGGCTGCATAAAGGTATCCGCGTACGCTTATGGTTATATATCAGAGTATTTTTACTCAATTAAACAGCTTTAAGAGTTTTTTGACACTTTAAGCTGCGTTTTACACTTAAAGCTGTATATAGGCTGTATATTGCACGTCACCACTTCCTTTATACAGGTCTAAGAGTTATATTAGTGTAAAAAGATACTTACTGCTGTATATTGGTGTAAACGAACTCCATTATACCTCTTTATTCGTTTGGTGTAATTGTACACTCTTATAACTATTGTGGTGTTATAACTACTGCCTACAACGGTGATATACAGCTATAAGAGTAAATGAACGCTATAGTACAGCGTTAGGCTATATTACTAATGGAATCACTCGGATTGTGTTTTTGTGAACATCAATATGGAGGAAAAAGGCCGGTCAAGTGCGAGTTGGACTCGCGCACCAAGGATTCCGCACTGTGTCCGTGCTATGGGCCCTACGATAAAAAAAAAAGAAATTCAATTATCTCAGAAACGGTGCGTCCTAGGTAAAAATAACCAAAAATTTAACCCCCCTGTGATACCGCCGTGCAAGCACCAATAGAATACAAAAACGTAAAAAAAAATTTTTTTCGTGGTTTTCGATCAGAACAAAAATTCATTCCAGAAAAAAAATATCCGAGCAATTGGGGAATATTTTAATATAAAATAAAACCGAAGGCACATAACTCGGAAACGGTACGTTATAGGGCCATGTAACTTGGAACTTAAATAGTTTCTATGGTTGAGGTTAACCCAAAACTACAAAAAAACAAAATGCTTTAGGTATTCTGTACCAATCAACCAAGGGTGGTGAAGAGAAAACATGGAATTAAGAGGAAGGTCAGAAGGAAATATTTAAATATTACAAATACAGATAATTTATTTAAATACCACAAACAGTAGAGATAATAAAGTATAATTTATTGGGGAAGATAAAGTAACTGACGTTCAATGAACAGAGTTCTGTTATGAAAACTTTTAACAGTTATTTAATACTGATCACAATCTGCTTCTTCAATGATGATAATAATAGCCTTTATACGCAGCAATTTGATGTAACCCCACGATGATCTGGAGGGTTAGAACTGTCATCCTTCACTAATGCGTCCGACGTCTAATCACTTGCTTAGTCATTTTAGATCACCTTTTGATTCTCGTGACCTTGATATTAGGCCAAGTCAAAGCCCTTATTGTACTTTTTCTGAAAAATAGATGAAAGATCGATTACAAATCTTACTCACTACTTCACAATAAGTATATAAATGGTATTCGGACATATGAGATTTAGTCGTAGGTAGCTGAGGATTTTTTATTCCTTATACGTATCTCTAAAGATGGTTAGAAATGTACGTACTTGTTATGAACAATTACACAGATTAAGGAGTAAAAATACTCTATTATACAGCCTAAGTCGTAAAAATACTCTATTATACAGCATAAGTCGTAAAAATACTCTATTATACAGCCTAGGTCGTAAAAATACTCTATTATGCAAGCTGATGCCATTTTCCAATGTATAATGATTTTATAAACATAATAAAAGGCTTATTTTTGGCAAAAGCCTAAAGTCGTATCATGATTATCAGCTTGAATTACGGTTGATTTGCACTTATACCTATTATTTCAACATATTTTTTTAATATAACCTTTAAAATAATAACATTACTTACCGTATTTACTATTTTCCTTGAACTTAAAATTGATTATTTCGCTGGCGCGTTAATATTTTCACCGAAAATATACACACTTTTACAATGAAATTAAATCGGCACTATATATTCACAATATTACTAAGGTCAACAAGTCCAATTTAACATATTATATTTGCAATTAAATGCATATGGTGTAATCGCCATTTAGTAAAATATTATAAAAAGTTATCTTTAAGTTTAGATTATTTCGTATTCTTACACCAATTAACAGCATTTTGCTGTATATGATAGTTACTATAACTGAGTATCTGTAGAGTTAAAGTGTAATTGTACACCGATATAAAGCTTAGAGTGTGCAAAAATGCCTTTATGCAGCCGATATACAGCCAATATACAGCTTTTATTCTCCACTTACACTTAACGCTGTATATAGGCTGTACATGTGGGCCCTTTTTGGAGTTACAAGGGGTGTATATAGGCTTATACAGCCTATATACAGCTTACTATACAGCTTAGAGTGTAAACCTGAACCTATATACATCCTTTTGTGCTGCTTGGGGGGCCAGCCACACATGAAAGGTTGCTCCAAAAACAGTCGAAAAAATCCTTGTTCAACTTCGTGTTGGATGGCGACCGGATGAGAGGGCCCGTTGGACATTTCCGGGGCGTTTGGGCGTCCCCGCAGTCTTCAGACTAGCACCCCAATGATGCTATCCTGTCAGTACGTGCCTAAAAGTTAGCAGCGTGTAATCTCACTTCTGTTTCCGATCCTTCCTTCACTTTTAATATACAAAATCCCAAAAAAGTATTCTTATACTACGGCGATACTCTCTCTTTTTCTCTCTCATAAAGTGCACCTCAGCAATATTTGAGATCTGCACTTGAATCTCGTCGCAGTGCACTGGAGACTGAAGAACCTGGGCCTCAAGTCTGCTTTTACAATAGTGTTAGAATCGATTTTGACAAGTTTGGTAATCTACTAATATAATAGCATCACTATGACTTTCCAACAGTCAATCACTAACACACCATTGAATACAAATGCTTCTTACGTAAAACCAACATCAAAGACTGTGACTAATGTTGTCTCAACGGAGTCCATCTTGCAACTGTGGCATTTTTGTTCCGTTACTGAATCGTGTTTGCATCGCGATAGAAGCGCGACAGTATCGCGTTCGCATTACGACTGATAATCGTAGTGTGGGCAAGGGCAAACAGCTTGACTGCATCGCCACTGTATCGATGCGAACGCGCGGCAGCTTCGCGACTGCATCGCTACAAAAAGTCGCCGTGGGCGAGGGCCCAAAGTCTCTTTTAAAGTCCATTACTGTATGGACTGTAATGGTCAAATCACATCTCTGTGCTGCAGTTTGACAGAAGATTATGTCTACATTATTTATGTAAATTGTCTTGAATAAATCAATAAAAAAAAAAACATAAGATGAACCATGCAGATTTGTTTGAGATGGTCTTTTGAAGAAAGAACCATACAGATTTTGGTTGACTTGTCCGGTCAATGCAAGCATTTGTCAATATACGTGTAGCTTAACTCAGGACTACTAAAGAGCTCGACGACTTGACGAACAATACCAAGAAAAAAGGACATTTGGGTAGGGCGCAGAAAATAGTAATATTTTAATTTATTTAATTTTATTTATTTATTTAGTGCATGGAGGACTTACAGCTAATAAAACCAGACATAAAAAAGAAACCATAAATATTAGAAAGCCAATAACAAGTCCTCACGTATAGACAGTATGATACATTAAAAAAAAATGTGAAAACAAAAAATAAAAAAAGGTTCGCATTTTAGTTAAGCAAGATACATAAATCCTTGGTTTGCAATTAAATAACTGAATTAATTACCTAAACCTAATGCTACTTGAAAATTTTGAGGATTAGGCACCTTCTGGCCGAGTTCAGACTAATTGACTGGCCTGTTGGTCTAGTGGTTAGTGGCCCTGACTGCTATGCCGGAGGTCGTGGGTTCGATTCCCACCCAGGACAAATGTTTGTGTGATGAGCACGATCATTTGTTCTGTGTCTGGGTGTTATTTATCTATAATATGTATGTATTTAGAAATATATAAGTATGTTTATCAGCTGTCTGGTACCCATAACACAAGCTCTGCTTAGCTTGGGACTAGACGGTGTTGTGTGATAGTTGTGGAAATATTATATTATTATTAATTGTGATTGAAATCATATTCCTTGCCTATGTCATTGAAATTACTGTTTGCACGCACAGCCAGAGATACTTTAAAATTACTGAAAAGAAAAGAGAAAAAAAAGCAATCCACATAGTCCATAATAATAAAAGGAAATATATAGTTTACAAAATGTAACACTTACCGAGGTAAATATTAATGTCAAAAAGTAAAAATTAAAAAGGAAAAAAAATGTGAAATTGTAAAAAAAAAATGGAATAATAAAAAGCACAATTGAAAAAAAAAAGAAAAACAGTTGTAGTGCGTACTGGAGCAGGTCAATCCCAAGCCTTTTCATCCTCAACATAGACCTTTACAGGAACAAGCCTTTTGACAAAGTTTTCGCTTTATTTATATATTATTGCTTTACAAATTATTTGAATTTATTACCTAAGGCTTAGTTGTTGAATATGATTAAGATGTTTATTATAGAAGTGCATACTTTGGCATCTAAATGAGCCCCCTATTTTTTTTAACCTAACTAAGCTCTGTAATGGAACACACAATTTTGTGTTTGTTCCTAGTATAAAAATTATGAATATCACCGTATTTCTTAAACATGTTTATATTTTATGGGCATACAAAATATTCTCGTAAATATACTGTGAAGGTTTTTTTAAAAACCGAAACTCGGCGGCTAGGGCGCGAGGACGTTCATTACTGCGGGCGTGCGGCCTCCTCCTTCGCCAGCATCATTGCTTCGCAGAAGGAGGCGATCGCCTGCCATTCCTCCTCGCTCCGGACTATAGCCGCTGCTCCGCTCAAGCGGGGTACACCTCCACCGTATGCTCCACCGTACCAAATCAAATCAAACGCATGATATATAGATTATATTACATTGCAGATTACTCCAATCTATTGACTAGACGGCTGACTTTCTAGAATGGGTCCCGACTGCCAGTATTTAAAATATTATATAGATAAGTGCAATCGGGTACAACGACTTTCTCGTTTTAGGGCTTTTTCATGAATGCTCAGAAAAGCAGTCGGGTTTTTTAGTTTTTTAAATTACCGTTTTTTATTTTTATTTTATTACGATATCACTTTCAAAGTAAGTCTTTAGATTCGTAATTACGAATCTAAAGACACCTCTCAAACTAAAATCCATCGAGCCGTTCAGGTCGCAGAGCGTGCCAAACATTTGAATTTGGCGCTAAAAATCCGCCATTTTGTTTTTTATTTATTTTGATATACCCAGTGTCACTCTCACACTAAATACTAATCTAACGACACCTCCATCGAGCCGTTAAGGCTGCAGAGCGTGCCAAACAATTATACATACATACATACATACAAACATACATACTCTCGAAAAACATGACCCTCCTTCTGGCGCAGTCGGGTAAAAATGGTCGCTCTGTCAAAAAAGTGAAGCTAAATTGGTCATCACAATGGTGACACCCAATACGAGGGGATTTTCCTGCAACCAGGTACCCTCCTGGGGTAGTTATTTCTATATCAGACGCGCTCATAGTTTGCTTAACTCAGCTTCATATTAAAATAAAAAATAAATGTACAAGGTACTGCTTATTTGTAAAAGAAATTTCTTCCAGCAGACCTGCGAAAGGAGAGATGAGAAGAAATGTAGACATTTTTTATTTTACTTTTTTTTTATTTATGTAAAATATTTTGGTGTTAAATCACTTTGCTTCTACATAATATAATGTTTTTGACCTCGAATTTTCAAAGAATTTTCCACTCGAGGTGACACAAATTTTGATGATAATATTTTTGATAAGCAGAAATGAAGCCATTTCAAATGACATCAGACACGGTATACCTACCTATATATATTACCTTTTTTTTAACACTTGACTTTTTATCCACTGGTGGGCGTAACTTTAAATTTGAACAATATTTTGGAAATGTACAGGTCATGCCCTTTTAAATGATACCAAACACGGCGTATTTATCTCATTTTTTAACACCTTAATTTGGGTCCGGACGGTTACCGGACGGTCAGACGGCGAGCTACCCATTGCTCGCCGTCCGCAAGCCCGCGCCTACAGTGGCCGGAAATTAGGATCGGAATCCCGGCAGCAGCTGAGGCGTAAGGGCCAGTACCTCACGCGTGCGGCCTCCTCCTTTGCTAGCATTACTGCTTCACAGGAGGCAACCGCATGCCACTCCCCCTCGCTTTGGACCATGGAGAAAATCCATGCTTCTGAACTAAGCCCCGCGTCGCAAGCCGGCTTAAGTCAGATCGTTGCCACCGATCGCCCCCACGAGGACACAGTGGTGCTCTGCTCAAGTAGGGCACACCTCTACCGTGTGCTCCACTGTGTCCTCCGGGCGGTCCACTTAGTGGTGACACCCAGGCGTCACTTCCACACGAATCTGGTACAGGAACTTCCCGAACTGACCGTGTTCGGTGAGAACCTGCGTCATGTGGAAGGTGAGGACACCGTGAGGTCTTTCTAGCCACTCTTCAAAGAGGGAACTTACTTTTAGCCACAATGTTGTTTTGGTTTTGAAAAATAATTAATTGCCCACACTGATCGGAATCTAATAAATTTATAATTTATTTGCGATTTCATAGTACATCCGATTTGGTATAAATATTGTCTATACGTGTGGCGCAAGTAGGAGTTATTCTTATGGGCTCCAAAAATAAGTTATCAAGATTATAGAACTGAAATAGACATAGGTACAAATTTTACTACATAAACCTAAGTTTTGTACCTAATAAATTAACATTAAAATCACCACAAGTGATTATGTACTTGTTTGAATTGCAAATCTTATGGAATACTTCAACCGTTACCTTTTCAAAGCAGTCATACAATCCAGAAGGTGTTCTCTACGCGTATTTACAATATGTACATGGCTAGAACGCAAGGGTGTGAAATAGTCGCGTATAGATTGGAAATCAATGTTTAATCAAAGTCCTCCAGTGTACACAACAGTAGTACGCAAATACTCGCGTATACGTTGTAGTGGCCAAAGTAACTAGCTTTATTCCATAATATACAGTGCTAGTCCGCATGCATCTAATCATGTATAGATCGGAATAGGCGCGAAAAACTTTAGATTCCCATCTATATGCGAGCAGCTGCATGCTCGCTGTTTTGATTTGTTCAGCTCTCTTTCTATTATAATGATAGTCATAACTGAAAGAAAAGAAAGAAAGAAAGAAAAATTTATTTATTTGGATTACAAAACTCTGATAACTGCGTATCTATTCTAAACGTTGCATCGTCTTTCCGCACGTTCTGTTTTATTTTTTTCTTTTCTCGTAGATTCAAGTTCAGAGGGAAATTTCACATACACCGTAGGTAGATATTTCACTGGCGTGTTGCAATTGTGTTGAAGGTCAAGGTGGTGCCTTCTGCAAGCATCTGTGTGTTCCTCAAAAATATCAAGCACAGATAGATTGACATGCGCAAAACTCGCCTCCGATGACCCACTCCCTGACGAGTTTTACCAAAATATGGATGGTGATGACGTCTTTGAGAAAAACACTAACGTGATACAACATTCTGATATACCCAGAGACATTTGTACAACATCAGAACAATCACCAACCAATCTAATAAGCATCGATGTTGATGATCCCGTTCTTCCTGTTACTTACAATGAAGCACTGACTAAAATGAAAGAAACTTTCAAGAAGTTAACAAATAAGTATATATTAGAAAAACATACTTTTTTATTTATTTGTGTTTATTTTTACTAAACCATAAGCACAAAAAATTGAAATAGAAAAATTCGTAACTATAAATATGCTTAAATAAGTTCATTTTTTATATTAAATAAAACTCAGACTCAAAAGCCATTTTTATTTATTTAATGCTACACTATTAATAAATTCCTATGGTGGCGTTTTAGCCGTGTATAAATTCGAAAGATGCATGTGCACGTCTAAGTTACAAACTACGCGCAATGTGCGTCATCCCGAATTACCGGGTCAGCACAACCCTGGCTCATTGGATCATTACCGCAGACAGCTTCGACTCACCGAGAACTATATGACTTCCAGTTACATCTGCACGGCCTTGCACGCATTACTAGATATAGGGTTGACTCATCCCGCTAACAACCTCCATTCTCTGCGCATATACTCGTACAACAGCCAGAAAATAACTTTAGAGCAGTTGCCCGGACCAGACACAGCACCCGTCTCGCCGGACGATCCTACTTTTCAAAGGAGCTTTGTGAGATTTACAGCCTGTTCCGTATAGCCTACCTCTAAAAACAATATCATTACTCAGTTATAAATAGCCAGTTAAACTACATAGTTTTAACTGGCGAAATTAGGATGTAAAACAAATGTGAGAATTAATAAATAAATAGTTTGCCACCTGGTGCCTAGATCGAGTTTGCACGATCGACACGTATATGACGTTCGGCGCTCCGATTGGCCCTCTCCATGATCTTAACCAATCAGAGAGATCGCGTTGACTCGCACTTGCACTCAGCGCACTGATGACCTCATCACTGCTTCAAGCTCAAACAGTTAAATTAATTTAGATGAAATTTGGCACACGGGTAGACCACACATTTGCCCGGAGTCAGACGAACCTATAGTAAACTATTTGGGGAGAGTGGATCTTGGCTAGTTAGACACAGAATACAACTATTGTGATTTGTGATAGTAACCTTGGTTAAGGACTCCAAACGTCAGGGAGCAAGATCCGAGTCTGGCGGAACCGATGCTGCTTCGTCGTGGTCGCGGCAGTATTCTCTACTAGTTTAGGAAAACAGAGTGTAGTCGATTGGTATCAGAAAATGTCTGGCTTCCTGACGGACTTCCCCTGTAGAACCACGTTTGATTTACTCATAAATAAATTGTCATACCTAGATATTTTATTTCACGCAAGTCCGTTTGGCTTTGGTTGTAGTAATGGCACTACCACGGTCTACAGAATAGTAAATACAGAGAAAGTGGGCACTTCCGATAAACGCGCAAGTTTGGGGTCAAACGGGTTGATTAAGGGAGAAACTTTGATCCGATTTTTTGCTTTGACACCTAACTAGTTACTACCGTTAGTTTCTAAAAGCAGCATCGATTCATTTAAATTACAAATTCGCTGAGCACATAGCTGGCGCAAACAATTTTAAAACTAACAAGATAATAAGTAGGTACCTACCCTTCAAAATTTTAGCTCTATTCACCCACTGCATCCCTATTCTCCCTGTCTGACGTACCGTAGAAATGTGGGGAGCGTTAGCAAAAAGATCTGATATTTTTTTTATTCTGAATTAGAAATGTCGGTGGTAATTAATATAAACAACACAAATTGATATAGGGTGCTATGCTATGCTACTTAAATGCTGCCAACTCCTCGGGCTAGTAAAGAGCTAATCCAGTCTGAAAGGGAGGCTATGGTGGAGCGGACGAATGCTTCACTTCAGGCGGTCTCCAAATGGGGCGAAGCCAATCTTGTGGGATTCAACGCCGCCAAAACACAAGCGTGTTTATTCACCGCCAAAAGGAGCCCGTTCACCTTGGCTCCTGCTTTCCAGAATGTATCCCTGGAGTGCACCAACCGCCTTCAGCTCTTGGGGGTAGAAATTTCCTCAGACCTCAACTTTGGGCGGTTCATTGAGTCCAAAGCCAAGGTAGCTGCTAGGAAACTCGGCGTTCTAGCAAAAGTCCGGCGGTACTTCACACCGGAACAGCTTCTAATCTTATACAAAGCACAAGTCCGTTCGTGTGTGGAGTACTGCAGCCACATATGGGCTGGTGCTGCAAAATGCCACCTAGCAGCTTTGGACTCGGTGGAAAGGCGTGCGAAGAGGCTAATTGGTGATCCAGACTTGGTTAAGTCCAATCTACAAAGCCTCGAGCACAGGCGTAGAGTAGCCAGCCTTTCGGTGTTTTACAGGATGCATTTTGGAGAGTGTGCGCGGGAATTGCATGACTTGATACCGCCATCTCCTTTCTACCATCGAACAACCCGGCGTACGGCGAATATCCACCCTTACGTTGTTGAAACTTCCACGGTCCGGACTATGCGTTTTGCCTCGTCGTTTATACCGCGTACATCGAGGGACTGGAACAATTTGCCTGCTGCGGTTTTCCCGGCCAATTATAATTTAGGCGTCTTCGAGGCTAGAGTGAATAGGCTCTTAATAAACTAGTGCGCTTTACCATCGACGATTGCATCACTGCTTACCATCAGGTAGGATTGCAGTCAAGTGCTAGTTTATAAAATATAAAAAAAAAAGATCATCATCAAAAATCTGTGATCAGCACAGGTTTTTGGCCAAGTTTCACTGCTCACTCAATCCAAGCTTTCATAGATCAATCTATACAGATTGTCATATTTAGCTCCATACTTTGATGCGATATATTTTTTACAATTCCCAAACTGTTTGAGATTGCTTAGGTACCTAAATGCTTTCTTTGTAGTCACTATGGGTGGTCTATCAGCTCGAGTGTTGTGAATTTGTGATACGAAGTTTACAGAGCGTGAAGGTAAACTGGGTAAAAGTTTTTCATTTAACATAATTAACATAGCCAGCTGATGAGTTGACCTTACTAACCAGATGCATTTTCAATAAAGCTATCCTTTGTTCCCACGTTCACTGATATTAATCGAGTAGGTACTTATGTGGTAATTTTATACAAACGATGCTTTCTTTTGTACTAAGTACGTTACGGTTGTTCTCTGACGCCGCTTTCAACCTAACTTCAATTTACTAACAGTTGGGTACTAAACAACCATCGTATTTTAGTTTTCATTCTATTCTGTTCTCAGCTGTTTTTTTTTTTTTTTCAACAACGGATAGGAATTTCTTAGCACACGACATGGAAATTTAATAATTCCGAACAACAAATATTGTTATCTTACTTTCTTCCTATAAAAATTCAATTTTGATGAAATACTTAGATGGCAATCCCTTTTTTCTTTTAGTACCTATCCGTGAAACAGTTTTTTTAGAAACACCAGGGGATCTAGACAAGTGGCAATCGCTCCGTGTCGAATTCGTTCCGAAGTTCGTTTTCGCTTTTGCGATGTCGACTAAAAAATGGTAGCCAAAGTCACATCGACCAACATAACGCTAAGTCGAAGTGTTGGTTCGAAAGAAAAATAACTTTTGGCTATGGTTATCGAATAAAGAAACGTCAAATTCAATACGACAATTGCGGCAAATATAAACAAAGAAACACTTGATATCTTTTTACAGTGAAGTTTGCTTGGTGAAAGTGTTATTAGTGGTGTTGGCGATCGCTGTGCTCTGATAACATGATGGACGGCGGTTTTGAAGGGCTGGGTGACATCACGGGATCGGCATGGACATTCAAGTGCTCGCGATACCCCGAGCCCAGTGCCCCGACAAAAAAACCTCTTGACTTAAGGAGCATAGGAAGACCAAGACCCAAATATTAAGACATTATTCGTTCAGTTTTAAACTAACCTTTCTGTAAGACAGTCATCGTAATTAGTATCATTAAAGTCTTAGTCCATGATCAGTGTTAACTTTATGTTTAAAAAAATAGTTAAAAGAGTAGTTAATAGTGGTGTTAAAATTAACTAACTAAACAAAGATATTATAGGTAAGTTGCCTAACTTTGTAAAAGAATTTTAAGTTCCTCAATTACATTAGTTGAAAAAATTATGTTTATGACGATAAACAATCTGAAACTAACAGGGTTTTTTTTCGTTTTTAAGGATAATTATAATGGAGCCACGAATGCGAGCCAGTGGTGAACAATTTTCAACCCTTTTGGAGTTCATGGAAAGGTAAGAAAGTGTTCACCTCGACCATGAACTAGATTCAATTCATATCACTTGAAAATGCTCAGTGTAAACAATGACGTGATCCTAACAATTTGTTGCTTATTCCTCTATTCTTTGTTTGATTACAGTCATGGCGATCTTTCAAATCCCCGTAGTGGGCCTCAAGGGCGATTGAAATCAGAGCGTTTGTGGTGTGAGTTGGTGACAATATTAAACTCAATTGGTGGTGGAGTCAATAAATCTACAGAAAAATGGGAAAAGGTAACAATTGAACAACTATGTATTCTAATCATCGTTATTACCTATTACCTAACTTTGCTACATGTTGCTTAATTTATTTCGAAGGTTTGGGCAGACTGGAAGTCAAAAACAAAAAAAGAAGCATCGTTAATAAGACGTCATGCAAGTGGTACTGGTGGTGGGCCTAGTAATCGCCAAACCCTCACAAGTTTTGAGGAAAGGGTTTTGGCGATTATGGGAAATTTGACTGTGGAGGGTCGGGCAAGCATACAGGAGCAAGGATTTGCCGTAAGTATTGCACTTGTTCATTTAAAAATATTTATTATATTTTTTTTAAACATGTATTTATCCACTTTTTGAGAATATTCGGCTTGTGGCACCATTTGTGGGTGATCTCCTAGTTTTGTATGGAAGCTGTATATAAATCTTATGTCGTTGAAATAGTTATGAAAGAAGCTAAAATATACACAAAACATAGATTTAATTAGTTTTACACAGTAATAGGTATATATTGTTATTTGATATCGGGATGGGCGAGTTTTTATCCAGTTTGTTGCACAAAACTCGATACAATTAAGAAAACATACCAATATATTAAAAAGTTAAAAAAAACACGCCACGCCATACTTGTTACATTTTTTTTCCATCTCATAAGCTATACAAAAAAGGCTATGCGACCCAAAAACCTCAGCAAAAAAAGGGTAAGTTCTGAGGACACTAGTTCAAGTGGCACTGGCTCTCAACTTATACATAAATTATGGTCCACAAACTAATTACAAACAAAGTTTCAATTTTTAAGTGTTTAAATTATAAATCTAACAATAAACCAAGCAACTTGAATATAAGCGCAGAAAAAACGTCCTTTCAAACTTTCGATCACAGGGTAAATTTCAATGCATTAATCACTAAATCAACTTGTGGCAAGGATTATAAAAATAAATAATTAACACTACATAGTATAAAACAAAGTCGTTTCCCGCTGTCTGTCCCTAAGTATGCTTAGATCTTTAAAACTACGCGACAGTATTTTTGGGGTTTTTATTATAGATAGAGTGATTCAAGAGGAAGGTTTATTTGCATAATATATTTAATATCAGCATTGCTCCCGTGCGAAGCTGGAGCGGGTCACTAATTTTAATAAATTAAATTAACATTCTACAATTTGATGGATTTTACTAATTATGAAGTACAATAAAAAGGCATACTGCCTTACAAATACATTTCAGAAATTAGCAACCAAAATTAACAGTTTCATTACAAAACCTACCTCCTAAAAAACGATAAAAAAAAATCTTAAATAACTAAACCAATTAAATGGGAAATAAATCATATTTAAACTAAACGCACATTGTATAATAAAATGAATTTATATATAGTTAATACAAGTTTCATATATATATTTTAAATATAGCTAACCTCTTTTCAGGAACCACTACTGCTCATCTCATCCCCGACACAGACTACTACGAATTCACCACCTGCCACGCACCAACAAGACACGATTGGCTTTGAAATCACAATAGCCGACGGTAGGTTTACCTACATAAACATATTTTATAGATGCGTTTTCAAACAGACATTTGAATTCCACTCAGGACTCAGAACAAGCTCATTTCATTTACAGAACCTGTGCCAATATCACCACCCGCGCCTGTAACTCCACCATCTACTAGTTGGCAGCCACTTCAGTCGGAAACTCTCGACTAGGACCATCAACATCACAAAATCAATCCGCAAGAAGGCGTTCATGGGTGCAACCTGCACAGCCTGCACCTTCCACCCCTCCACCGACTAGCAGGCGACGGTTATTATCCACCCCGAGGTCTGGGGTAACGGCTTCTCCTGCACGCACGACGCTGAGGGCGCGCCGAAGACGTACACTCGCACCATTCGATAGAGCAACGAGCGAGTTCGTTGCTATCGAACAATTGCGTCTACGCCAGGAGGAGAAACGGGACAGGCAGCTCCATGAACGGGAAACTCGTAGGATTGAGGTCGATCATGAGCGTAACCAAGTCTTACGCAGGTTTGGAGATATTGCGCAAGCATGGTTTGACCACTATCGGAGTAAGGACGACACCGAACGACTAGGCACTCCTTAGATATTAATATTTTGATGATAGTTTGTGATTAGGTTTTATATTTATTTTAAGTAGTGATAGTTAGATACTTTAAAATGTAATTGTTAAGTTTCATGTGTAGCTTGTTTATTTTTTATTTAGTGAACCTATGTATATAGTTATTATTAAGTAATTATTATAATAGGAAGAAAATTAATTAAATTAAATAGTTTAAACCTTTTGTTTTACTATTTTTACACATCCAATATGGATTGGATGAGGCGTAAGCGAGTGGATAGTATGAATACTAAGATGGCTAGATGGATGAAAGAATATGAAAGGAACTAAGTATTTCGCTGATCCCAAATAAGTTTGGAGTAAACTGGTGACACCCAATAAAAAGTAGTTCTCCTTTATAGTTAGTCTCTAAAATTATGTGGAGACTGATTTATTATTAATATATCAATCAGAGAAACGATTACATTAATGGTTTGATATTTTCTAAGACATAATATAATTTAAACATTTTAGTATAATATCTTATAACAACGTAAACTGACAAGAAATCGAATTAATTACTTACTTTACTAATTTAATTACACACCTTGCTAATTTACTTTTAAGATTACTTTTTATCACTAAATGTCTTACCAAACAACAAATCAAAACATTTAGTAAAATGTACTTGTCCATACAATTAATATTTAAAATTAATGAACTGGGTACAAAATATGTTGTCGAAAATGAACAATTACACACTACAATATATAATTAATAAATATGGGTAAACTTGACTATATCTACAACCTACTTATTAAATAATTGAGCATTGCCCTGCCTCGGATTAATTCACTTCGATTATCTGTGGAGGTGCTGCTAATTTGTGCACTGGAGTCATCATTATCATCCACAGCAGCAGGGATATAATTCGGAGCAGGTAAATGTGCATGCAGCGAAATGTTGTGTAGCACACAACATGCAATTATTATTTTGCTGGCAACAGTGGGATGGTAATGAAGAGCCCTGTCACGAAGCAAACACCTCCAACGTGTTTTAAGTAATCCGAAGCAGCGTTCAATGCATGTTCTTGCTTGCACATGACGAGTAGTGTATAATTCCTCTCGAGACCCCTGTGGAGCATTTAATATTGGGGTCATAAGCCAGGGGCGTTGTGGATAACCAGAATCCCCTGAAAGGAAGAAGTTTTGAATGAGAAAAATATTTATAGCATCCACACTAAAATCGTACATAGTTCGAGAATGATATATATTTAGCATATATTTAAAATAAAATACATACCAAGTAACCAAACATGTTCACCACTGTCATGAAGGTGTCGCATATAGGCTTCCACCAGACTTGATGACCATATGTGGGAATCGTGTGTTGCTCCACCAAACTTAGGATTTACATTAATAATTTTTAAATTATGATCACACACCTGAAAATATTGTTTATTGTAGTATTAATCAAAGCTAAAACAATTAAAATAAGTAGTTATGATTTAATTAAAACAATATGATTTCAATACTAACCATTTGAACATTTAAGGAATGATATCCTTTTCTATTACAGAAAGCATGCTCTTCTTCAGCTGGTTTCACTATTGCAATGTGAGTGCAATCAATGCATCCTATCACACCAGGCAAATTATACTTTCTTCGAAATCTGTAAATGAAGTTACTTGTAATTTAATATATGTTGATAAGTAATCAACTAAATTATATTTTAATTTAATTAATATACTTTGCTCAGAAATAAGCATGATTACTTACTGTTCTTTGATTAATGACCTTTCTTGTATTGTTTGTGGAAATTTAATCCACTTGTTCATGAGTGCGGGGTGGTTGAGGGCATCAACAACTTGCCAGATACACCGGCTCGTTGTTCTTTGTGTCAGTTGTTGACTCACACCCACAATCCTTTGATAGGATCCAGTGGCAAAAAAACTAAGAGCAGTGAGCACCTAAAAAACCAAGTCTTAATTAAGGAAATAAAATTATTGAAATCAAATACACCAATTTTCGTTTTTAGTAGCAAGTAAGGTTACCTTAATTTCCAAATAATTTCTCTAGATCCTCTTAATGAAGTGTGAATACGCAAATCGTTGCAGAGCTGACGGAAAATGCTCTTATTTAACCGAAAATTCTCCATGAACAATAACTCTGGCATATTTTCCACTCTTTCCATTCTTTGCCGGTAATTTTATCTTTTCTGACGCCTCAACCACACACTTTCATTATGTGCAGCCCGCAGTAAACGCAATGTATGCATTTTTATTTAAAAAATCAAGAAACAAGCACACTTGATGCAAACAATAACACCAGCTGACTAACAATCAGCCATGTTTTTTTGCTGTTCTACAGGGTCCAAGAGTTCGCTAAGATGTCGAACAAACATTTCGAAATTTCAGCGAATTCGAATGTCAAAAGTGCCACTTGTCTACGCATTTGTATGAGAATATCGTTTATGTTGATCGATTTCGTTGTCATTTCGTTAGGCAGTTTAACATTGTCTAGCAATTAGCGATCGATCACGTGACTTTTCGAAAGCTTATGTCAGTTCCATACATTTTGGAGTTTCGAATTTCGTTATCGTTAATGAAAATGTGACTTTGTCTAGGCCCCCTGTAGCGTCCGCTATACGCCGTGTATCGTAAATGAGACAAATCAGTTTGAGTTCTTATGATTTTGTAAAGGTCTGCGCAATGTTGACACCCGGGCGTTTCTTCAGCCAGAATCCCGAACTTACCATGTCTGGTATGTCATGCGGAAGTTGAGGACGCCCGCCGTGGAGCTTCTCTAGCCACTCCTCAAAGAGGGGACTTACCGCCGCATTCGTGGCGTGCCCAAGCCAAAATTACCTGAACGTTCATTGACCTACACCTTAATTAACGGTAGGTAGTTAAACTAATTTCGGCCAAAATTGATGATTACTGTTGGTTCTAATAATGACTGGGTAATACTTAATTTTCTTAGCAATAAAATGATTGGAAAATTAATATCCACTTCGTAAATTAATTAAACGGAAGAAAGGTCTTTCACTAAACCATTTGCGAGTTAAAGAATGTAGGTACTATGACTGTGTTCGTTTAATAGGAAAAACGCGATGGGGGTGCGAGGTCAGTTTAGCGGGCTGCCTCCTTCCATAATAGGTAGGTAGCTACGATACGATCTCGGGGAGTCGTGGAGCGCCAGTCGAGCCGGGTTGCCGCGGACGGCTGGTCAAGCGTCCGCCGGTTAGCAAACAACATCGCGACCAATTTCAGCTCCAGCAAGTCTTCCACTAATTCATCTTTGTTTGAATGGCCACTGACTAACTTTGAATTCTCTCGATCATGGGCTGTACCAGCAGTGCTCCAAACATGGTCAACTCAAGTACGGCAGGTATGGTAATGTGACATTTAGGCAACCCTTTTCATACTTACAAAAATAGATTAATAGAGAAGAGTAGGCGGGTACCAGTAGGTACCAACCACGATTTTTTATTTTCCAGTTGTTTTTTTTTTAAAACACTAACTTTTATTTTAGTAACAGGCAAGTAGGTAGATTCTGGTAAAGGAAGTCGTGGATAAAAATATACTTACAAAATAATTAAAGGTCACTCAAGCTTTGTCAGTAAATTGAACTTTATTACGCAGAACTTAGAGCACACCAATTGTTATAAAAAATTAAGTTAAAAGAAAAGAAAAACGATACCACGGTTTTTTTTTTCTAAAACACGCGCTAAGACCAATCCATCGTTAGAGACTTATTTGTAGGCAGGAAGACACTGGTTTTCAATTTTTATTTTCACTGGTATGGCGGAAATTAGAGATAGTTTGAAAAGATTGTAAGTAAAAAGCTTTTAGCGTCCTATGAGGGCGGCATTTTAGGGTAGATAATGTATATTTGAAACGCCGCAATAAATGGGTCTTACAACTCCTGCCTCTGCCATTGCCATTGCATTCATAGATTTTAGTTTATGTATAAGTTGTGATACTTTTTTGGTGTACATACAATAAAGTTTATTTTATTCTATTCTAATACTATATAATAAATTGTACTAACCAACAAAGATGTAAAATTAATAGTAAGCAATATTAATTTTACATCTTTGCTTTACTGCTTAGTTGTTATAAAAAAAAAACATAATAATTATGTAAGTACTTACCTACACATTATTTTTGAAGATAAAATGCCTTCCAAAAAAAATTATATCCTTTTTGAAAAGAAATCCTGTTTAGCTGCCCTCAAAAAATATCTATGATCCCAGTTAGATACGATACCTAAGTGCAATAATTGCATTATCGGCTCACGGCGGATGTGTAGGTAGATACTGTACCTCAATAAAAAATACTAAACCTACCTCAGGTTCACCAATCACCATATTTTGTTTATAACCAAAGTCTTTCTGGAAATAAAATACTAAATTAAACAGAAGGTAATGAAGAGAGTTGAAGTGAAAAGTTAGGTACTTACAGATAAGCAGAAAGAAAAGCGCTATACGAAATACCTAAATGTATTTACCGATCTTCAATATCATCTGCGTGAAAATGACTCGTTCTGAGGTAAAATTAAACGTTAATTGTTATTTTTCAGAGAAAAGCATCCAATCTGAAGAGGAAATGAGTGACGACCAATCGAAAGATACCGAAGAAATAATTTACAGAGAGGGAACTGACACTGACAACATAACCGAGCTTCCACCGTGTGATACTTTAGCAGAACATAATGTACATGTAGTTAGAAATAGATCTACTCCTAGTTTTAAAACAGAAAAAGGTATATTTTCCTTAAATGTCTTTGACTTGACATGATGACTGTGTTAATGTTGGTTAGGCATCGACTTTATTACCTATTTATGAAATCTATAATGCTGTTCGAAAATTAGTAAAACACGTTTTATTGTGAAATATTCGGCTATCATAATAATTAATCCTAATAATGTTTGAACGCTGAATTAAAATGAAGAAAAACTTTTACAAGTCAATTTTAACTAAGAACTAACTTTATCAGGCCGATGTTTCCTAGCCGACTGCTCTGAGAAGAAACATCGAAACAAACTCAGAGGTCATTAGTCACTTCGAAACTGTCCATACAGTAAACATAAGTATAATGGTCAAATGACATGAGAGCCAAGCCGATTAGTGCCTCAGATAGTCTTTTGAGGAAAGAACTTAACAGATTTGAGTCGAACGCTCCAGTCAGTGCAAACATTGACCAAAATTCGTGTAGCTCTACTCAGGATTGCTAAGGAGCTCAATATTTTGATGAACAAGAAAGGACATTCGGGTATTTTCTCCTTTCCAAGCAGATTGACAAAAATAATATTTATTGAAAATAAATTTTGGCAGTTGTTAAAACCTTGTGGTATTTTTAGCCGAAGTCTAAGAGAAATAATGTCCATTTGGTAATTTATTATTATAAGAACGACATCGACAATGTTTGACTAGAGAAAATATTAATTTCTTTGCAGTAGTCTATCTATCGCTGCTTAATTTAAAATACTTACGAGTATATAGTAGGTAACTTACATTACATACACCACAATTTTTAATTAGTATATACTTAAAGGGCTTATTAGAAAAGGTCTTGTTATTATTTAAGTAAAATCTCAATAAATAATATTCATAAACAGCAAAGTTATGGGCGTTTGTTTATATTCCAAAATCTCACTCAATTTATGGAAATATTGTACAGGTTATTGTTAATGAATGAAAGAATGGCAATAAAAATGGAAAAACACTGCGCTTAGTAGTTTTCTAGTAGTAGTTGTTATGGATGATTGATTCAATTATGAATTTACCAGTTATGACAAATTGTCGTGGACAATAGGGTAGTGGACTATTTTTTTTTTACATCATATTTTAATAAAGGAGATAAAAACAAACAACTTTTCCAAAGTAAAGGTATTCCTACGATAATTATCTCCAGAGATAATACGGTCCGAAAGTAGCATTTGATCACGTGACCCAAAATCGCTCCATATAAAAGTACACCACGGCGTGACGTCACAGCGTGGAATCGACGCGTAAATGTATGGGATTTAATTTTAATATTAGCTTTATCTCCGTGGATTTAGCGTTTACATTGATACTTTCATAATGAAATATGTTTGTAAAGTGCTATAGATTCTAACATAATAGTTTTTTTCGTTATTGGAACATTTTGATTTTTTGAATTTTTTACGATTTTTAAAACCTCAAAAAACACATAAAACATGAATTTTTTAATTTTTTTTTAAATCTACGTATTAGTTTATTGCTCATCTTCATCATCATCATCATCAGTCTATGGAATTCCACTGGAGGACACAAGCCTATTTTGGCATTTCGTTTTTTTTACTTTTGGCTACACAAATGTGATCAGTAACGGATACTGAGTAAGCCCCATTTTTTTATGCTCTAATTAAAAAATAGGGGTGTATAATTACTAGTAAAAAAATAATTATAATGCTAATTAACCTTCAAATTAATATAAGCATAAACAAATGTGAAGTTAGTTATTGTATAATGGTCGACGGTGGGTCGGTCGAGACAGTCGGTTCGTTATCGGTGTGGTATCGTAATGCAACTCCAAAGACATTTAATATATACTACCAATGCAACTCTAATTTTTAGTAGGTACAGTAATGAGTCCGCACGTCTATCATATGGTTCTGTCCCCATCATTGTGACCTTTAACCATAGTAAATACAGACATTCCATAGCATACGAGGTTGGTTTTGTTATCACTGACTTGTGGCCTACTGTGGTATTCACTTGAACCTAAACGAGATAGAGATTAGAGATAACTTAATACATGCAGTAGGTAGTGTAGGTACCTAACTATTGTACCATCAGAAGTAAAAATGTTCATGAAAATAAAAGAATACCGAGTGCAGTACCTAGTTACTGTGTGATAAGGTGTGCTAGAACTTCTTGGTGACCTTGAAGACATTTCATGTTTAAAGAACCTTGGGTTAACAGTGACATGGTGTCAGTGGGAGTGTCTTTAAATAACAAGACTGACACAAGACTCGCTAACAGACCAAGAGCATTATTCTTTAAAAAAACACTTTGTCTTTCAGAAGATCAAGAGGACGTTGTGAAGGTCAGTAAAACAGATTCGAGCGGTACATTGCACGAAGAGGAAAATCCACTTAAATTAGAACAACTGGTTGAGAAAGTCGTAGTATTGCATTCTTCAGAAAATATTAATGAAACGAAACCCGCCTCAAGCAAAACTCATAAAGCAGAGCAATCGCAAAATCAAGAACATAAAGATAACAGTAACAAAGAAAGTAATGTTTTACAAGAAAATGAAGATCATTCAGAAGTAGAACAGGATAATCATAAGTTAGTATACAAATTACATTTCCTAATTAAAAAGCATTTACACTGTTTAACTTTTTGTTTGTGTAGATTGTGTAGATACCAAAAAGAAAATATTGTAATCATTGGTATATATGTAGTACGTAGCTACACTTTTCTAGTAACATAATAATTATTTACAGTTAAAATTATAGAATAAATACCTACTTGCCCACTCATGCATAATCAACCGATTTTAGATAGGATATGCAGTATCCTAAAAATACCTATAGCAAATATGCACTTGTAGGTATAGAAAAATCCTGTTTTTTGTCATGCATGCACCTGCATATAGCTAACTGATTCAATCTTAGTCATCAATCAAACTAAATTGTTCCCAGGAGACAAGGGCATGAAGACAATGATGATGACTGCTACTAAATATGTACTTGTATTATTAGGGACGACCATCCCGAGGAAGCCATTAGTCCGAGTCAGTCCGAGAGCAGTCGCGCGACTCGGTGGGAGGCTCTTGCGGACATAGCTGCAGAACTACCCCCGGCTCTTACAGTCGACCCTTTAACAGGGCAAATTTATGCGGTTTCCAAATAAATCATTTATCTATTTTCTCTTTGTTTTTTTTTTCATGCACGTTGAGGTTATACCTAATGAAACATCATAAATAAGTAATTGACCTGCGAGAAGCAGACGAAAGGAGATACAGGGTTTTTTTTTTGGTGGTGGGTAAAATCATCCAATGACATCTCCCGCCCTTGGGCGGAGCGGGAGATAGTGTCAGACTCTTACTGACTAAAAACCCACCCCGTTCCTTCGTGGCCTTAGATACCAAGGCCGGGCTTTCCTTTCGGAAGCAAACCTTTGGCCCCAGTAGGCTTCGACCCTGCCTGCCTGCAGCTAGCAGGCTGGGTCTCTACGGTTTGCTGACAACTCCTTGAGGCGCGCGGGAACAGTGCGCGCCGTTGACGACCTGGGCTTGGTCCGGATGTTTACCGGACGGTTGGACAGCGAGCTACCCATAGCTCGCCGTCCGCATGCCCGCGCCTACGTTGGCTGGAAATCAGGATCGGAATCGGAATCCCCGCGGCGGCTGGGCCTTGTGGGCAGTTGCCTCTCGCGTGCGGCCTCCTCCTTTGCTAGCATTACTGCTTCGCAGAAGGAGGCGACCGCCTGCCATCCCTCCTCGCTTCGGACCATGGCCCGTACCAGGGCCTGGTGCGAGAGATCGCCGCTGTCGATCGCACTCACGAGAACACGGCGGAGAGACAGGGTTCACACTGCACATCCTGACGCGTACGGACTTTAAAAAAAATGATTTTTTTATTTTTAACCGACTTCGAAAAGGAGGAGTTAAATTGTGGACCGATTTTGTTTTGATTGAAAGATTATTATACTTCCAAATTGATCCCATAGAATTAATGTTTTAATCTGATGATGAACTTCGAAGATATAAACGAAACTCTTCAAAAAATCATAGCAGAACCGTCGTAACAAGTAATAGTACATTGTTACCCTAGGGGCAAAAGTAACTTATTTAGTTCCGAGAAGGAATTTGGTGTCAGAGCGTAGCGAAGTCACCAATAGTTCGAGGGAATAAATAAGTCTCTAACCCGAGGTAAACACTGCGCTTTTCATTACGAATACAAGGAAAACAAAAATAAATACCTGAGTCGTCGTCAAAGGTCGTCGCATAATTTTAGGTATGTTTCTTTTGATTTATGCCGTGAAAGGTTTCCGACTACTGCTTAGCCTCTTCTTTAAATCCTTAACTGAATCTGATGAACTTATTGTGTAATTACAAAGTCTCTTATAGCAGAGATTTAGTAAATTATAAAAAAAATTGTACAACTCGAAAAAGCCAATAAAAATCGGATAGCCGCCGCCTTTTTCCCGCAATTTTGTTTTTTTTTTTCTATAGCCATCATTTTTCATTTTTATCGGTGAAAAAATGGTAAATATTTTTTCTTCTGTAAGTTACTTTCACCCCTGGGGTTATTTTATGATAGGTAAAATCATCAAATGACAAATCCCGCCCTTGGGTGGGGCGGGAGATAGTGTCAGACTTTTACTGACTAAAAAACCCAACTCGTTCCTTCTCAGCCCTTTCAAAAAAATAAATCAGTCCATGGCCCCAGTAGACTCCGCTGCTGCCCTGCTGGGCCTCTACGGTTTGCTGACCTTGTGCTTGAGAAGCAGGAACAGTGCGCGTCATCGACGATTTAGGCTCGGTCCGGAAGGTTACCGGACGGCGAGCTACCCATTGCTCGCCGTCCGCAAGCCCGCGCCTACGGTGGCCAGAAATCGAGATCGAAATCCTGACGGTGACTGGGACGACAGGGCCATTGCCTTACGCGCGCGGCCTCCTACTTTGCTAGCATTACTGCTTCGCAGAAGGAGGCGATCGCCATCTCTCTTCGCTCCGGACCATGGCCTGTACCAAGCATCGGCGTGCGAGATCGCTGCCGCCGATCGCTCCCACGAGGACACGGCGGTGCTCTGCGCAAACGGGGCACACCTCGACCGTGTGTTCCACCGTATCCTCCGGGCGTTCCACACAGTGGTGACACCCGGGCGTCGCTTCCGCACGAATCCGGTGCAGGAACTTTTCGAACTGACCTTGTTAGGTCAGAACCTGCGTCATGCGGAAGGTGAGGACGCCGTCAACAAATTTTTATTAGCCAGGGTTTTTTTTATCGATGGGTAAGGTAAAAATCACCTAATGATATCTCCCGCTAACAAAAATTTGTTTTCTTTTTTTTTAATTCGGTAGGTAGGCGAAAAAAGCTGCATGATTTTTAGACCGAAGCTAGATATAATAATAATAATAAATCTTTATTGTTCAGAATTTTTTTCACAAATTTAAAAGGATCCCCTGTGTCGTGGAAAACAGTCTCCTTCGTCTTACAAGAGTAATACACAGACGATATAAGGGGGATAACAATAATTAACTACGATGTGTAAAGATACTTGACCTTAATATAAAATAATATATTTTTGAATTATTATTATACCGTGAGTAGCTGTGTAGTGTATGTGTGTAGTGTAATGAGTGAGTGAGTCTAGTTGATTTTAGACCAAGCGAATATCAAAAAAGTAAAAACACAAGAAAAGTCAATTCTGGTCCAAATTAAACTTTGTGTATTTGTGTTATGAATGTAATGTCTATTGCTCATGACTTTAGGAATTTTTCCGTGCCTTCATAGTCCATTACTGCAAGAAATCTTGAGAGCTCCATTTTTATTTTTATTCTGCTCATGGCTTAAAGGCGTATACTACTGTTCAGCTTCCCGTAGATAAATGGTCCCATGTAGCTATAAGCTTTTACGGCTATATAGAAGTCTACATTTGGGTTTATTCCATTTCGGTATATTTGCACTCCTAAGAGACCGTATTCTAGAGCACGCTGCTGTAGGCATTTTTGTAGTACCTCAGTACCACCATTATGTACAGCAGACGTACACGCAAAACCCCAGTCTCCTGGTACAGAGTGTCAGTCGAGTAGCGCATTGGTTTCTTGAAAGACAGCTTTAGAAGCGCCCTTTGTGCGCGTTCTACTTTCATTAGGCAAGTTTTGTAAGCTATACCCCATGCAATTCCCAAGCAGCACGCAAGCGTATCAAACATCAATAAAGCAGCCGATTTACAGCTTAGAGCTGTAAATCGGCTGTACAAGGATGTTAAACACAGCTTTAGGCTGCATAAAGGTATCCGCGTACGCTTATGATAGATAGATAGATAGATAGATTTATTTATTTGCATAGAATGTAGGTAATTAATACAATTTGGTGTTACAATATTTTTGAATCCTTGTACATTCTGCCTCATGGCATGCAAAATTTACTAACTTATAACTAGGTACTACAATTTTTCCATTTACTAAAAGCTATTTTATTACTTAGTGCTACAAAAACATGGTAAATTAAATAGATTTGTCGTTTAAGAAATCAGATACAGAGTAATAACATTTTTTTACTAGTAATTCCTTAAGATATTTTTTAAATTTTATCAGTGGTTGCTCTTTAATCATTTTTGGTACATGGTTATAAATAATAGGAGCCATACACAAAACACTCTTTCTCAATAAAGCAGTTTTATATCCGCCGGTACATAACTTGTCTTCGTATTGCGTTCTTAAACCTATTTCTAGTACTTTTTAAAGTTGGAAATAAATAATAATTTGTTTTAACAAAAATGGCTATTTCTAATATATACAAGCAAGGAAATGTTAAAAGATTGTGTTTTTTGAAAACAGGTATGCAGCTGTCAGTCACTTTCAGATTAAAAATAGATCTGATGCAACGTTTTTGTGCCTTAAAAATATTTTCTCTTTCGCTACAGTTGCCCCAGAATATGATACCAAACCTCAATACAGAAACAACTAGACTGTGGTATGCCGTCAATACTGCCTGAACGTTAACTTTCTTTGACAGACTGAATAACGCATAAGCAGATGAACTTAGTTTTTTGCATATGTCATCTGCTTGAGTTTTCCATGTCAGTTGGCTATCAATTGAAATTCCTAGAAATTTAGCGACATTGACCTTATCTATTGTTTGCTCATTATAATTTATTTCCATATTTAAGTCTAATGTTCTTTGACTGAAATGCATTACTTTTGTCTTTTCTAAATTTATAATTAAGTTGTTTTCGATAAGCCAATTTATAAATTTTTTAAGCGTATTGTTGACAGTTTCTTCATAAGAAGCTTTATTATGACATTTAATTATCAAAGTGCTGTCATCAGCAAAAAGGACCATTGGGTTAGGTATTTGTCTTGGTAAATCATTTATGTATAATAAAAACAACAAGGGACCGAGTACACTCCCCTGTGGGACACCAAATTTGATATTTCTTCTAGAAGAAGTATATGTTTTTTCTTTTTTGGTTTTTACACAAACTCTAGAAATTTCTGTAAATTGTTGGCGTCCTTTGAGATAAGTTTTAATAAGATTAAGCACATTTCCTCGTAAACCATATGTTTCAATTTTATTTAAAAGTGTGTCATGATCCACATAATCAAATGCTTTTGATAAATCCGTAAATAAGGCACATATCGGTATTTTTTTATCAACATTTGGCATTATTATATTTAAAAAGTCGAAAATAGCCATATTAATATTAGAATTCTTTCTAAAACCCTTCTGCTCGGTACATAAAATATTAAATTTGGTCAAAAAGGCATATATTAAATTGTAGATTACTTTTTCTAATATTTTGGAAAATATGGAAATTAAGGAAATTGGTCTATAATTTGAAATTTCATCTTTGTCATTCTTTTTAAGAAGTGGCTTTACCTTAACGATTTTAAGTTTTTCTGGAAATTTTCCAGCTGATATACATGCGTTTATTACATGAGCTAGAGGGGTGGCTATATCGCTACCGACATATTTTATGACTTTTGTAGATATACCGTCATAGCCAAAGCTTTTCTTATCTTTCAAAGATTTGATAATGCTTATAATATCTTGAGGAACTACAGGTGGTAAAAATATGGAGTGCGGATTTTCCAATAAAACATTATTAAACTCACATTGTGATACTTTAGCAACTTGATCAACGAAAAAATTATTAAAAGATTCTGCTAAGTCATATGGTTCAGTTAATACTCTATTATTGTGTTTTATTTGAGAGATAGGTTCTTTTACCCTTTTTTTGTTGTTTATTATTTGCCACACTGTTTTAGGTTTATTTTTGGACTGATTAATTAAGTAATTATTTTGTGATTTCTGTGTTAATTTGATAATCTTCTTAAATTTACGCGAATAATTAATGTATAAAGTCTTATTTTCTTTAGATGGTTTTAACCTCTGTTGCCACAGTAAATGTCGTTGTTTTCTGCTACAAATACGTATGCCTCGAGACATCCAAGTAATCTTTTTTTCTGATTTTATTGTGACTTTTTTAAAAGGAAAACATAAATTGTGTAATAGTTGAAAAATATCTATGAAGTTATTATACGATTCATCAGGATCTTCTGTATTGTATACATCACAAAAAGATATACTTTGGACATGATTTCTGAAAGTTTCAAGATTTTCCTTTGAAGTGTCTCTTTGCATAGTGTACCAAGATTTTACCAAACGAGTTTTCTTTGTTTTCACATTTATAATTTGTGCTGTATGATCTGACATTCCAAAATCCTTTACTTTGTAGTGACATTTTTGTTTAAAGTTGTGAGCAAAATTATCAAGACAAGTATTGCTAGCAGGTCGAGTTGCTTCATTAATTTGTAATTTTAAATTGTAGCCTAAGAGAAAATATCTAAAATCCGAAGTTTGTCGATTATTTTTTAAAATATCTATATTGAAATCCCCGCATATAAATAGTTTTTTATTTTTAATCCATGGCATTTTCAAAATGGCATGGTTATTGGTATGGTTATATATCAGAGTATTTTTACTCAATTAAACAGCTTTAAGAGTTTTTTGACACTTAAAGCTGCGTTTTACACTTAAAGCTGTATATAGGCTGTATATTGCAGGTCACCATTTCCTTTATACAGGCCTAAGTGTAAAATGATACTTATTGCTGTATATTGGTGTAAACGAACTCCATTATACCCCTTATTCGTTTGGTGTAATTCTACACTCTTATAACTATTGTGGTGTTATAACTACTGCCTACAACGGTGATATACACCTATAAGAGTAAATGAACGCTATAGTACAGCGTTAGGCTGTATTACTAATGGAATCACTCGGATTGTGTTTTTGTGAACATCAATATGGAGGAAAAAGGCCGGTCAAGTGCGAGTTGGACTCGCACACCAAGGATTCCGTAAAAACTTACTCGCACCGTGTCAGTGCTATGGGCCCTATGATTAAAAAAAAAAAACAATTATCTCGAAAACGGTGCGTCTTAGGTCAAAAATAACCAAAATTTTAACCCCCCTGTGATACCGCCGTGCAAGTTCCAATAGAATACAAAAATGTAAAAAAAAAATTTTTCGTGGTTTTCGATCAGAGCAAGAATTCATTCCTGAAAAAAAATATCCATTGGGGAATATTTAATATAAAATAAAACTGAAGGCACACAACTCGGAAACGGTACGTTATAGGGCCTAAGGGCCATGAAACTTGGAACCTAAATAGTTTCTATGGTTGAAAACATTGAATTAAGAGGAAGGCCAGAATTCATATAATTCATAATCATATATATATATATATATAGCACAGAAGGAAATATTTAAATATTACAAATACAGATAATTTATTTAAATACCACAAACAGTAGAGATAGTAAAGTATAATTTATTGGGGAAGATAAAGTAACTGACGTCCAATGAACAGAGTTCTGTTTGCCAGCGATCTGTTTGCGGATGAATGGAAGACGATTTTATTGGCATGTCAGAAGTACTTTTAGAGGGATTGATGTATGAGTATAACTTACATATCTCGTTACATTTTTGTGTTTTGTTATATTTCTTCCTTTTTTTTTAAGTTTGTTTAGTTACTGTAATTGGTTGTAAGACCGTTGTAATTAATAATAAATACATAAATAAATAAATAAATAAATATGAAAACTTTTAACAGTTATATAATACAGATCACAATCTGCTTCTTCAATGATGATAATTGGTTGCGCCAATTTGCTATGATCCGCGATTTTGTTTTTTGTAATTTGTTTTTTGGCCTAGCAATCCTATACCATCCGTTTTCCCTCCACCCGCACGACCGCGAGAAATTTTTTGACATTGACGTTTTGTGCATTGTGAATGTGACCGCACCGCTAACCGCGCCCGCTCGAAATTACAAGAAAATTGACTATTTTCGTGATCCAACCATTCAAACTCAACAACAGTGGTGCCGTGTAGTGCAAAACAGGACCTGGCAGTGATTTAAATGTGCGAAGTCGAAAATCGCCGGCGGTGCCACGTGGAACCTTCGAAGTCTAAAGGTCAGTGCTCTTTCCCAATACCTTTATCCCATGCCAGGCATAGTATCTGCATATTGTTAATAAACCTTAGATCGCTTTTTTAAAATCTACAGTCCACAGCTTATTTGCGCAACCATTACCTTTTTGGTCCTACGAGCAGGATCGTGAATCATTTTCTTGTAATTTCGCAATATAGTATTTGTTCCATAGGGAATAAACGCAACGCGCCTGTTTACCTAGATATAATAGTAGAAAACCCGCATCTAGGCATTTAGGCAACTATACGTTATTTCGCTCGTATAGTTAAAGAGTCATTGATAATTACGGTACCTACGCCGTCAACCGCACCGCATAATTATAGTTAGCTACGTAAATATCAGCGTAGATATAAATCGATCGCATTCTTTTCCTTGACAAAATTCATTCGGAAGTCCTACAAATTGCATGTAGGTAGACGCATTTCAAAAATACCCGTTCATTGTTGAGTGAATATTTGTAGGAAACGGATAAACCATAGATTATATACGCATATGAACGACGTGAATGATTTAATCGAGAAATTGGGTAATATTCACTCATTGATTCAGGTTGTTCCGTTCGTTCGCCGTTCACTTTGTTGTTTACAATATTACCATATTGTTATCTGTTAATTATCGCTTACTTAGTAATTCGTTAAGTGTTTGTTTGAGTGTATAGTGTGAATATATCAAAACAAGATGTCTCTTAAGGGAACCAAGGTTAGTACTGATTTAAAGGTTCAGTTAAAGCTTTTATACGCTAAAAGGGACTCACAGTTTTCACGTGTTCAATCAATTTGTGATAAATCTTTGCAAATCTCGGATCTGGCGATTAGAGATGCTTTCTTGTGTTCGTTGGAAACTTTAGATAGTTTGCGCGCGGATTTTGAATCTACAATTAATAATATAAACATTTTAGAGTTGGAGTTAAATCCTGATTACTGTGTGAGTTATCAGGCATTGTCGTCCTTTGATGACTTGTATTGTCGTATCAAACGTATTGCTAGGAGTTTAGAGACTCCCCCCCCCGCGAGTGGTTTATCCAACCCTCCTCGCGAACGCCCACGATTGCCGCCAATTCAAATACCTGAATTTAATGGTGACATTCGAAATTGGAATTTATTTATAGATAGTTTCGAAAATATAATACATAGGAACACATCGCTGACAGATCACGAGAGATTGCATTATCTCGTAGAAAAATTGACCGGTAAGGCAAAGGCTGTCTGTGCTGGAATTACGTTTAGCGCTGAAAATTACACTTTAGTTTTGGACACTTTAAAAACAAAATACGAAGATAAGCGATTAGTAGCCACCGCATATTTAGATCAATTATTCGATTTGAAAAGTTTTTCCGTTTGTAACGATCATAATTTAGAGAAGTTTTTAAATATTTTCGCATCATCTGTTCGTGCAGTAAAGAACCTAAAGGTCAATGACCTCTGTGACTTTTTGTTTTTGTATATCGGTTTAAATAAATTAGATCCTGAAACTGTTCGTCTGTTTGAAACGACTCAGCGCGGTAACGAAATACCTAAGTTCGAAGATTTAGAATCTTTTATTCGCGACCATATTAAGGTATTGCAGCGCACGTCGGCACGTCATGAAGTCACGAATAGGACAGGTTCCGATCGCCGTATAGACGCGTCATCGAAGTCAGTCAAGACTGCACATACGCTAGTTAATACCGCCTCAACACCTGACTGTTCTCTGTGTAAGGGTAGCCATACACAGCTGTACAAGTGTTCGGAATTTCAGAGATTATCGCCTAGTGATCGTTACAAGTTTGTCCGCATTAATAATTTGTGTTTTAATTGTCTAAGTGACAAACATCTGGTTACGTCATGTAAAAGTGGTGTTAGCTGTCGTAAATGTCCAGCTAGACATCATACCTTCTTACATTTTGAGAGTAGTAAGCTGCCATCGCAGCAGCAGCCTGCGCAGACGCGCGACGCTTGTGACGCGCGGCCTGCTGCAAGTGCAAACGACGTAACATTGTGTTCGCTTTCCGCCGCTGGTACTCAAGTCACTACCGTTTTACTTGCGACCGCGCAAGTTGTCATTGTAGATGCCTTTGGCAAACCGCACACCGTTCGAGCGCTACTAGATGGCGCTTCCCAGAGTAATTTTATTACTCGGGATTGTTGTCAACGCCTTGGTTTTAGTTTTAATAATTGGTCATCCCGCTCAGAAGTGAAAGGTTTTGGAGGTTTAAAGGCAACCATTCACGGTTCCATTAAAATAATATTTAGTTCACGTTTTAATCGTAATATTTCGTTTGAAATGGATTCGCTAGTCGCAGATAAGATTACGGAACGGTTGCCCACGGTACCGGTTGACACGTCCATGCTGACGGAGTTTAAGAACTTGCAGTTAGCCGACGGAAATTACGCTTTCCCTGGAGATATCGATCTATTGATCGGTGCTTCGATTCTCCCGCATCTCCAGTTATCACGTAAAATTCAAGGTCTTCCGATGTACCCCGCTCCGCACGCACTGGAAACAGTTCTCGGGTTTGTTATAGTTGGTTCCGCACCCGCTTATTTAAATAGTTACTCGACTGTGTCGCACTGTTGCACCGTCGAGCCGCCGCTTGAGTCTACCATCCGCAAGTTCTGGGAGATTGAAGAGGTCAATGTCCCGCCTATTCTCAGCCCTGAGGATCAGGTCACTGAGGAGATTTATACCCGCACGACTACTCGTGATAAAGATGGTCGTTATGTTGTCGCGCTCCCTTTCAAGGGTGATATTTTTTCGCTCGGTGGCTCCCGTGCCTCCGCAGAAAAACGCTTTCTATGCTTGGAACGTAAGATTCAAGCTGAATTGTCTCCGGAAAATATATTCCATGTCGCTGGAACAGAAAACCCAGCTGATTGTCTCTCACGTGGTTTGCTTCCTGCGCAAATTTTAAATCATCCGCTTTGGTTTTGTGGCCCTCCCTGGCTTCATACCACTCCTAACGAGTGGCCAATTGCTCCGTTTAACCCCGCTACTGTTTCAGAGCCACCCGAGGAGAAGAAACATACGCTTGTAGTATCAGTTCCGCGTGAAGAGTCAGTTGTTTTGTTGTTGTCTAATCGAGTCTCGTCTTGGTCGAGACTATTACGCTGTGTAGTTTATGTCCTAAGATTTTTGAGATTATTACCATCGCGTGGTTCTATAATCGCAGCTGATTTAGATAGAGCTGAATCAGTTGTATTTCGAGAGTTGCAGAAATTTTATTTTTCAAAAGAATTTCGTAGTTTAGAATCACATAAACCTTGTAGTCCCGCACTTCAACATTTGAAACCATTTTTGCAAGACGGACTCATTCGTGTCGGTGGCCGTCTGCGAAATGCTAAGTTAGAGTTTGAACAAATGCATCCAGTAGTTCTACCACGCAGGGATCACGTTTTGGATTTGTTGGTGGACTATCACCATAAGGTGAATTGTCACGCTGGTCCCGATTTATTAATGTCCATTCTTCGACAGAAGTACTGGATACTTTCCGCTCGCAATTTGATACGCGCTAGAGTGCACAGATGTGTGCCCTGCTTTAAGCTCCGCCCGCGTTTCAACGCGCCGGAAATGGCCGACCATCGTTCTTGTCGTGTTGTACAGACGGTGAAACCTTTCATGCATACTGGGACGGACTATGCTGGACCGTTTAAAGTCACTATTGCCCGTGGTCGTGATATACGTTCCACAAAGGCATACATTTGCCTATTCGTTTGTATGACAACTCGTGCGGTTCACATAGAGTTAACCAGTGATTTGAGTACGCAGGGTTTTATGTCTGCATTTAAACGATTTTTATCTCGCCGTGGTCCCGTTAAGCGCTTATACTCTGACAACGGCACAAATTATGTTGGAGCGCGACGCAATATTTCGGAATTACATACATTCTTACGCTCCAAGTACTACCAAAGTGAATTCGCCCATGTCTTAGCTGAGAATCGCATTGATTGGTGTTTTAATACGCCAGCAGCTAGTCATTTTGGTGGCAATTGGGAGGCGAATATTAAAAGCCTTAAGTCGCACCTGTTTCGGGTCATAGGCGAACAGATTCTCTCGTACGAGGAGTTGAGCACCGTACTCGCTCAGGTAGAGGCGTTGATGAATACGCGTCCGTTGTGTCGGACTTTGTCTAGTGATCCATCGGAGCCACTAGCGTTGACGCCGGCTCACTTCTTGACGACGACTCCTCTTAAATATTTGCCCGCTTTAGATATCGAGACTGACAAACTGCAGCTCCACCCGCGTCACGCTCTGCTAGATAGCTTAGTTCAGTCCTTTTGGAAGCGATGGAGGACAGATTATCTGCATACGCTGCAGTCGCGTCAAAAGTGGAACACTCCTTCAGATCCAGTCACAGTCGGTACTGTGGTGATACTGAAGACTGAGAGTGCGCCTCCTCTGCACTGGCCTCTTGGTGTAGTGGAAGAAGTTTTTCCGGGTTCGAACGGAATAACGCGAGTCGTAAAAGTTAAAACCGCAACTGGATCGTACCTGCGTCCGGTTATTCGCCTCTGCCCTCTGCCTAATCAGTAGTAGTGGCATAGTTAGTTATAAGTTGTTTCGCTACCTAGTATTGATAGTTTAGATTAGTAATAGGGTTTAGTTTCGCTTTTGTTTTTTTTCTTTTCTTTGAAGGTAACCCTTCAAACCCGGGGGGAATGGTTGCGCCAATTTGCTATGATCCGCGATTTTGTTTTTTGTAATTTGTTTTTTGGCCTAGCAATCCTATACCATCCGTTTTCCCTCCACCCGCACGACCGCGAGAAATTTTTTGACATTGACGTTTTGTGCATTGTGAATGTGACCGCACCGCTAACCGCGCCCGCTCGAAATTACAAGAAAATTGACTATTTTCGTGATCCAACCATTCAAACTCAACAACAGTGGTGCCGTGTAGTGCAAAACAGGACCTGGCAGTGATTTAAATGTGCGAAGTCGAAAATCGCCGGCGGTGCCACGTGGAACCTTCGAAGTCTAAAGGTCAGTGCTCTTTCCCAATACCTTTATCCCATGTCAGGCATAGTATCTGCATATTGTTAATAAACCTTAGATCGCTTTTTTAAAATCTACAGTCCACAGCTTATTTGCGCAACCAATAGCCTTTATACGCAGCATTTTGATGTAACCCCATGACGATCTGGAGGGTTAGAACTGTCATCCTTCACTAATTCGTCCGACGTCTAATCACTTGCTTAGCCATTTTAGATCGCCTTTTGATTCTCGTGACCTTGATATTAGGCCAAGTCAAAGCCCTTATTGTACTTATTCTGAAAAATAAATGAAAGATCGGTTACAAATCTTACTTACTACTTCACAATAAGTATATAAATTGTATTCGGACATATGAGCTTTAGTCGTAAGTAGCTGAGGATTTTTTATTCCTTATACGTATCTCTAAAGATGGTTAGAAATGTACGTACTTGTTATGAACAATTACACAGATTAAGGATTAAAAATACTCTATTATGTAGCCTAAACCGTAAAAATACTCTTTTATACAGCCTATGTCGTAAAAATACTCTATTATGCAGCTGATATACAGATACAAGTGTTATATCACCTTCCTACAAGAATTTGCCTGGCCTGTTGGTCTAGTGGTTAGTGGCCCTGACTGCTATGCCGGAGGTCGTGGGTTCGATTCCCACCCAGGACAAATGTTTGTGTGATGAACACGATCATTTGTTCTGTGTCTGGGTGTTATTTATCTATAATATGTATGTATTTAGAAATATATAAGTATGTTTATCAGCTGTCTGGTACCCATAACACAAGCTCTGCTTAGCTTGGGGCTAGACGGTGTTGTGTGATAGTTGTGGAATATATTTAGGCTGCTTTAGCCAACTGTCGCCATTTTTCAGTGTATAATGATTTTATAAACATAATAAAAGGCTTATTTGGCAAAAGCCTAAAAGCATATCATGATTATCAGCTTGAATTACGGTTGATTTGCATTTATACCTATTATTTCAACATATTTTTTTTTTATATAACCAAAAAAAATAATAACATTAGTTACCGTACCTATTTACTATTTTCCTTGATGTTATAATTGATTATTTCGCTGACGCGTTAATATTTTCACCGAAAATATACACACTTTTACAATGAAATTAAATCGGCACTATAAATTCACCATATTACTAAGGTCAACAAGTCCAATTTAACATATTATATTTACAATTAAATGTATATGGTGTAATCGCCATTTAGTAAAATATTATAAAAAGTAATCTGGATTCTTTCGTATTCTTACACCAATTAACAGCATTTTGCTGTATATGATAGTTATAACTGAGTATCTGTAAAGTGCCATTGTACATCGATATATAGCTTAGAGTGCACAAAAACGCCTTTATGCAGCCGATATACAGCCAACATGCAGCCAATATACAGCTTTTATTCTCCACTTACACTTAACGCTGGATATTGGCTGTATATGTGGGCCCTTTTTGGAGTTACAAGGGTATATAGGCTTATACAGCCTATATACAGCTTACTATACAGCTTAGAGTGTAAACCTGAACCTATATACAGCCCTTGTACAGCTTGTTGTGCTGCTTGGGTTATGCAATAATTGAGTACCGATTGGCAGAGTGTGTAATAGAGCATTTTCAAAATAGCGTTATTTGCTAGTCGGCCCATTTTTTTGAAAATGTGTAATAGGTTTCTAACCCGGCCGCTTACATGCTCTATTTGTTTACTCCAGTTGAGATGTTGGTCTATATGGACGCCAAGGTATCTAATGTGCTCCACCCGTTCGAAATTTGGACATGAACACTTTCTGTAATTTAACTGCCAGATGACTTGGACAGGATGTACGTATGTTAACTCTGGCGTTATTTCTGAACAGTATTAACTATTAACCAACCTTTGCAGCGTTCATACATCAATTTTGATGAAGACCTTCAATTTCTCTTAGAAATTAAACTTCTTTAGAGCAAAAACAAGAAAAGAAGATACTGGGTTCACCCTATAAACAGAGAGAAAATTTCTGCAATTTCTACCCAAGCAATGATCCTTGTACTCTTTACACTTTGAGTCATAAATAAGTTTTCGTTGACGTACAAGTTCAATAAGATCGTCAATAATTTTGCTGCACATTATAATAAATTAAAAAGTGCCCGCTAGATGTTCGCGCCACGGCCACGCGCCAGTATAGAAACACATTTGCCTGTCTGTCGTGTTGCGTCATAAACCCCCACCACCGCTCTGGCACAATCGGTGGCGAGCAGTCGGCGCCACGACAGAACGCGTTGTGACACGACATGACAGACAAATATGTCCCTAACCATAATAAATGTATGAAACCGATATGTTTCTGGCGCGATACGACACGCCACAACACGTACTATGCGTTCCAGATAAGAATAGGAAAGCCGATAACCTCGATCTGTCAAATGTTGAGTGAAAAGTACGGTTTGCAAAAAAAACTTATTTGCGTATCAATAAGGGTTGTTTTTTTGCTTTGTATCACGAAGTCTTATTTAAATCTAGGTGAAGTAAAAACGTTATTGTTTAATATAAATTAGCTAAATACATTGTTTTAAGTCATAATTCGTTTTAAAAATACCTATTTTCTTTCTTATTTTCATTGTTAGGAATAATGCGTCTTGTTATTCCATTTGCCACTAATCAGACACTTCACACAGTTACGCAAAGATGAGCAAAATTAAAGATCTGGATTCTGATAAAACGTTTTTCAATAACGATTCGTAAAAAAAAAAATTTTCAACATTTCTTTTTTTGCTCACCGTACTCAATTTCTTCAATTTGACAGTTCGACGTGACGTCACAACATGGCAATCGAACCTATTCTCATTTGGACCGCATTGTAAGTATGTTTCTGCTTTAAGCCAGTGCTCACAAGGAACCAATTTAATTCCTTGTCATCAGTTAGGTTAGCATTTCATGAAACATTTGTTTCCACAACTAGCACACAATGCCGTCTAGTCCTAAGCTAAGCAGAGCTTATGTTATGATGAGTACCTACTAGACAACTGATAAACAAACTTAAATTTCTAAATACATACATATTATAGATAAATTACACCCAGAACAAATGATCGTGCTCATCACAATAATATTTATCCAGCAGGGCTATTGGCTAACTTTTTCAAAACAGTTGACAACTGGCATTTGATGTACACTAAACTTTGTTGTCAACTAAAAATTTCATAACTTTGGTATTACGTATGACACCAAGTGGCTAACAAGCTACGGTGGATAAGGGGAGGCTAACAAAAATTAACGGTAGGTACCTACATGTCGTCTCGGCTCTAGTTTTTGTCAAAATCAAAATCAAAATCAACTCTTTTATTTCAAATAGACCATTTACAGGCACTTTTGAATAGTCAAAATGTCGGTCAGTCAAAAAAAAAAAAAAGTGAAGCTAAATTGCACGTTCCAAAGCGTAGATCTCTATGGAGAAGAACGTGCAAGAAACTCCATGGACACTCTTTTAAAATCATTTTAAGTGTTACAATAATCTTGGTTACATATTTCTTGTCGCTACAATTATGTGAGCACCATGTAGAAAAGTAGTGAGAAAAAAAAACTAACTAAAAATAGAAATTGAATTAAGCCACTGGCAGCAAAGAGATGACCAGTCTCAACTGACGGCGCCCGTTCACGAGCATGACGTGTGCCTCAACCCCACTCTGCTCAACCATTATGAAGGGAACAGAATGACTCAATAACACGCGCCACCATCAGCAAGACATTTAAGTGAGAATGACAAACTCTCAACTGCCATGCTCATTTAAGTCAAACAAATTGTAACCTAGTAAAAATGCTCCATGGGACTTCACATTCACAAAAATTTGATAAAAGTGCTTCTACATTATACAATGCTAATGGTTCCAAATAAGAAAAATAAACAAAATAAGAGTATTAAAAGGTCATAAGCTTCATTAAAGCAATATCATACCATTTCGAAAAAAACAACATACGGAAAGGGTAATAGCATCTCTTCCAATATTTATAAAACTATAAAAAAAACAAAAAACTAATTAGTAGGCAAAAGTGTTAGTGGAGCAGGACCAGCATTTAGCCAAGCATTTTTATCGAGGATATAATCTTCCACTTTATAATATGCCTGTCTACACAGTGTGCGTTTAATGCATGTTTTAAATTTGGATTCATTCAATTGAATAATCTCAAGTGGTATCTTATTATAAAATTTTACACAGCACCCCATAAAAGAATTATATACTTTAGCCAATCTGAATCGAGGTTGATCTAGTTTGTGCCTATTCCTAGTATTAAAATTGTGCCTGTCACTTATCTTAGTAAAAAGATGAATATTTTTCCGAACGTACATAATATTTTCATAAATGTATTGACAAGGTACCGTCATGATGTTTATATCCTTAAACAGTTCCCTTAGAGAATCGCACCTGCGAAGATTGTATATGGCTCTGATAGCTCTTTTCTGCAGAATAAAAATAGACTCTATGTCTGCAGCCCGTCCCCATAGCAAAATACCGTAAGACATGATACTATGAAAGTAGCTAAAATAGACCAGCCTCGCGGTATGTACATCAGTAAATTGACGGATTTTTCTGACAGCATATGCTGCTGAACTAAGCCGTCCAGCTAGTGATGCTAAATGAGGACCCCATTGTAGCCTCGAGTCGAGCGTGATTCCCAAGAAAACTGTGTTTTCGACAAATTCAAGTTTCTCTTTGTTCAATACTATTTCCAAGTCATTACTTCTAACATTCGGTAACGCAAATCTTATGCACTTGGTTTTTTTCTCATTTAATACTAAATTATTAACAGTGAACCAGTTTTGGACTTGCTGTAGAGCGTTGTTTATGTCATCAATATTAGTGGAACGTCTATTGATCTTAAAAATTAAGGACGTATCGTCAGCAAACAATACTATATGTGGTTTTTTATTAAATAAATGTGGTAAATCATTAATATATACCAAAAAAAGGAAAGGACCCAATATTGAGCCTTGTGGTACACCCATTTTGACCTTTAAACCCCGTGAATTGACACCATTTATTTGAACCTGCTGCTGCCTGTCATTTAAATAAGATTTCAACAAGCTTAGTGCAAGTTTACCTAACCCGTAATGTTCTAGCTTCAAAAGCAAGGTTTCGTGATTAACACAATCAAATGCCTTTGAGAGGTCACAGAAAATTCCTATCGCATCTTGGGCCTCTTCCCACGCTGCAAATATGTGTTTTAATAAGGTGACACCAGCGTCAGTCGTACAACGCCCTTTGGTGAAACCATACTGCTGATCGTGTAAGATTTTATTAGTATTAAAATGAATAAGCATTTGATCGAGCATAACTTTTTCAAATACCTTACTGAAAACCGGCAACACGGATACAGGTCTATAATTATTGGTGTCATTGTGCTCACCAGATTTAAAAAGAGGTATGTCAACTATTATACAGCTAAGTTGAATATCGCATCTTCAGCTTAAAGCTTACACAACCACAATTTCAAAAGTAACGACATAATAACATCTATCAAAACGTATTACGGTGGATATCAAACGCACCGGTGGATAATGGCGACATATCAACTGGCCACTAAAGATAGGCAACACGAAACTAGCTGTTTGACAGTTATATCAATGTACATTCTAGCAAGCGATCTTCACTTGAGCTGTCAATAGAGTTACGCAATAGCCCCGCTGGGTGGGAATTGAACTCATGACCTCCGGCATAGCAATCTGAGCCACTAACCACTAGACCAACAGGGCAGTCTGAAAACTTATGATCATGATTAATTGCTGATTTCAGAGAGATTTTTTTAATGTGGTTGTGTGTGTGAGTGATTTTTTAGAATCTTTTGTCTTAATTTAAAAAACATATCTTGTTTTACTCACCCTACCTGAATCGATTTGACAGCTATGACGTCACGACATGGCGCTAAGTCGATCCTATTCTTATTTGAATCGCGTAGTATTTACAGTGAACGGGAATTAAAACATCCAAAGCTCGTCGCGCGCAGCTCAACTCTAGCCAGTATGCACACCTTCTGTGGTAACACCTACATACTAACCTAACCTACTCTCCACTTCGCTTCGCAAGCATTCTATGCGTTGTATAATTTTTTAACCGACTTCGAAAAGGAGGAGATTCTAAGTTCAGCTGTATGTAGGATTTTTTTTTATGTATGTTCCCCGATATCTCGAACAATTGTGGACCCATTTCAATATTTTTTGTTTTACTTGAAAGATTATACTTCCGAATTAGTCCCATAAAAATATTGTTTTGATCTGATGATGAACTTCGAAGATATAGAAGAAAACTCTTCAAAAATCATAGCAGAAATGTCGTTTTTATGTGTATGTTCACCGATATCTCGGCCAATTGTAGACCGATTTTGAAAATTTTTGTTTGTTTTGAAAGATTATACACCGGGGTTGGTCCCATACAATTGTTTTAATCTGCTGATGAACTTTGAAGATATAGAACGGAACTCTTCCAAAAATCATAGCTGAACTGTCGTTACAAGTAAAATGGCTTTGTTTAAATACATGCAGTCGGTGACTGACTGAAGGAAGAAAGGGAGGGGATACTTAGAACTGATCTGATGATGAAGCCGGAAGGTAGGTAAGAACCGGAATTCTGTAATAAATCAGTGCATCCTAGCCGTATTTGGTATTATTAGAATTGTCATGATGATTTGATGATGGAATCGAATGGCGGAAGGTAATTATTTAAGTTTGGATGAGGGGTATTACTAGGGTTGCCAACATTTCTTCGACAAAATATAGTATTTTTCAAATAAAGCTATAAAAAATATAGGACACTTCAAAAAACTATAGTATTTTATGGAAAAAATAAAAAATATTATTTGTTAATTTGTGTTTTTTTAACTATATTTTGTTTGTACTTCTTGCATTTTTTAACTATTTCAATTCTAAAATAAAAGTTTCATGCTTTATAACAAATGACAACCCTTTTAAATTAATATAAATCAAAAACTACATTTTATATTTTTAGTCTTTTTTGCATTTTTATTTTTGACTATCGGTGATAGCGTACTTTCGCTACCGCTACTATTTTCTCTAACTAATATATTTAGGACCTCTTACGTAAATGAAAATAATCACCAAAATCAAAGAACATAAACATAATAGCATACCAATGACCAAACATTAAGTTCAAAACGCAGTAAGATAAGTTCGGATACACGCTACTGCATCGATCAATTGTTGAAAATATAGTATTTTTGCGTACTATATATTTTTTCAACAGTATATAGTACACAGACCTAAAATATAGTACAATACTATTTATTATAGTACGGTTGGCAACCCTAGGTATTACAACTAAAAAGTGTGAAATAAAAAACTGTTTACAAAAAAAATACAACCAACCTCAACATAAAAAAAAAACACAAAAAAGTGCAAAATAACTTTAATTTCGGAAGTCGGTGTTTAATAAAGAAGAGACTAAACTATTACAGAAACACCGACTTCCGAAATTAAAGTTATTTTGCACTTTTTCGTGTTTTTTTTTTACGTTGAAGTCGGTTGAATTTTTTTTGTAAAAAGTTTTTTTTAGCTTTAGTTATTTGTTTATAGAGCGTCGCACCAAAATGGTTGTGAATGACCAATTTTTACTAATGGTTTGAGTAAAATGTATAAATTAAATAACGAGTTTATGTCCTGTTTTTATAAAAAAATTAACTTTATAACAATAACTTAAATTAACTAAGCGTTCTTCACTTTCATCAATACCAATCCAGTGTCTTGAAGTTCCTCCAAACACAATAACGAATAAAGAACAGTGCTCCAGACTATCCCATATTGATTTTATCCACAAGTTGAGTTTTTTGATCGGTTCAACTTCTTTATCAATGTCTAGTTTCAAATGGGCCATAGTCAAGTTATAATCACGAACTGAGTCTGTGAATGATGTGATTACTTCTTCTACAATGTCAACAGTCACTAGCTTTATCTTCTTTTTTTTTTTAACGTAGGTAAAATCATCCAATGACAAATCCCGCCCTTGGATGGGGCGGGAAATAGTGTCAGACTTTTACTGACTAAAAACCTACCCTTTCATTCATTGCCTTTGTCCCGGGGCCCGTGGTGACATTCTCACATAACCTTTGGCAGCTTTATCTTCTTTGGATTTCCTTTTTTTAGCTGTGCTTACATACTCTCCTTTGCTTGGGTTAAATATGTGTGATAATCACCAGTTATATCATCACAGCCTATGATAATAGACGATTTCTTCTGTTCCAGCATGTGATTGAATATTGATAAGGCATACTGTGGAGTTTTCACCATTTTCATTATATTTTCCTTAAACTTTTCTCTATTTGTGTGTACAGCATCTCCAAATTCTATGCTTTTGCTTAATTGCAACTGAACGCGCCAGAAGAAGCTTGAAGTTATTGGGATGGAAAATATCAAACCTGGATTTAAAGCATTGTGTGTCTGTTCATTACACTTTACAGAAGCATCGTTCCACAAATCCGAAAATAAAAACAATTAATTAATTTCATATTTTTTAAATTTTCCTACCGATTTTATTCTTCTTTATGATTCATCCAATACTTTACTATTTCGTTTACTTAAATTTAACATTATTAAATATCTGTAAACAATGTCCAATTCCAAAACCAATTGCCATGTTATAAATATAAAAAGTCTGGTATCGATATCGATACATTTTGGTTTTGATTATCTAAGTGCTTCCCTAGCAATGGCCGCCATCTTTAGTGCCCGGCTATTAGTAGGTATACACGCTTATTTTGTAGGTATTTCTGGTCCATAATATTCTAAGGTCTTTGTGGAGTCTACACTCTTAACTGAAAAATTGTTTTTTTTACCTGTTAAATCGATTCTGATTGATTTGATCAATCGATTTTATATCGCCATCCTTAACTCGCACACTCGTACTCGTATTCACAAGGAATTTGGGATTGGTGGCAGTTTTAATTATTTGCAAATTGATTCCTAGTAGATATTGTGATGTAAGTTTGATGCAGTTTTGTATCTCAAGTGTCTGTGCAACTGGACAATATGTGGAATCAATTAAGTAAGCGAGGCGCGATCTCTGTAAAATGAAAATGATAATTTTATTATAATTTTGGCTACCTCAGCGAAGTTTGCTGAGAAGGCTGACTCTGTTGCATTACTTAGCATTGGAATTATAAACTAATGAACTAGAACTTTTCTATTCATTCAAAGCACATATGAAGACTGGGCTTAAAGCACTCAGTACTCAAACCAAAAACATTAACAGAAAAAAACCACACGCGGATGCAAGCACTGTCACTGTCAATGTCAACAAAATCAAACGAACAAACGAGAGACGAGTATCTCTCTCTAATCTGTGCGAGAGAAGAAGACGAAATACGTAGTATCTCTCTGTAATCTGTGGACGAAATCACAAAACCACCGAAACCAAAAAGTATGTAAGCACTACGTTTAAGAGACGGGACTCCCATAGAAAAAAAATGCTAAACACGAAACGTCAAAACGTGTACTAAGATTCAATACCAACTTTGACATAGATGACCATAAACATGACGTAAGGGGCTGCCAACATAACGGCCGATATAGTGATGTAGTGATGTATCTAGGTGCTCATGGTAATTTTTTATCGATAGTATTTAAAAAAAAAATATACAGGTCCATTTTTTGGATCTGAATTAAGGTCTATTTACGGCAACTTTATCGATCAGTTTAACTAAGAATTAGTGGAATATTCCATATCAAAAAATAAAACCCAAGGTTTCATTAATTGATATGGAATATTCCACTTACCAGCGAATTTACGTTGACGCAAATGAGGTTGATTAGTAGGTTTCAAAAGTGGGGTGGGGGTGTGGTTAACGCTAAAGGAAACACCATTTTACGGATTTTAATAATAACAGTTTATTTTTCTTTATGGTTAAACAAATACAGAAACTATAAACTATTTGCCTATTCTCTATAATGCATAAACCTTAAAAGTATCATTATCTTGCTTTATTATTTCTGATTCTGATCTTTATTAGATCTGTAATTGTAAATATAACAAAGTTTACATGAATGATGCTATAATGAAGAATCTTGCCTTTGCGTTTAGGAGTCGAATCAGTATCAGTTTTGCCAATATGTAGAGGAAATCCAATCATCTCCCTAAGGTTCTGCAGTAAGTCCCACAGAAGGAATTGCAGATTTTTTTAGTTGTGTCTTCGTAAAATCCTTGGCAGAAAATGTTTGCTACAAACGTGTTTAATTGGTGGAGCTAAAAAGCTCCACCAATTAAAAAAGTTTAAATTATAAAATTATCGATAGTCGATTAAACATGTCCAACAGTAGTGATAGATAATTTTTTAAATTGAAGAATTTCATTTTTTATCACGAACTTGTAAATTTTAATAATGAATATTTAAAACTATCGGTAGAGTCGATCAAAATTCCACTACACAGCACTGTTGATAGGTTATTTTATAGATTTTCGACAGATTTTTATTAAAATTGATTTGTAAATCACCAAATCTTTTTCTGTAACTGAAAATAAACGTTTATTTACGCTCACCTCTCTTAATGTAATGGATATTTAGCCATGAACATTGGCTTTTGACCGTCCGACCGGCTGGCTCGTAAACCACATATTTCAGATTTTATAGTGCATATCAACAGATTGCTTCACATGGGTACACGTAAACATCCTATTAATAGGAATTTTCGCTTAAAATTCACGAAACACATATAAAAACCAAAAATTAAACTTTGTTTACAATTCACCTCAAGGAAAAAGAGAATAAACTGTTATTATTAAAATCCGTAAAATGGTGTTTCCTTTAGCATTAACCACACCCCTACTCCACCTTTCAAAACCTTATAATTAACCTCATTTGCGCCAACGTAAATTCGCTGGTAAGTTGAATATTCCATATCAATTAATGAAACCTTGGGTTTTATTTTTTATATGGAATATTCCACCTATTCTTAGTTAAACTGGTGGATAACGTTGGCGTAAATAGACCTTAATTCAGATCCAAAAAAGGGACCTATATTTTTTTTATAAAACTATCGATAAAAAATTACCATGAGCACCTAGATACATCACTACACCGCTTACGCCGTTATGTTGGCAGCCCCTTCATGTATTTGGTCATCTATGTCAAAGTTGGTATTGAATCTTAGTACACGTTTTGACGTTTCGTGTTGAGCATTTTTTTTCTATGAGAGTCTCGTCTCTTCAAAGACCTTAGAATATACGTCTCTTAAACGTAGTGCTTATATTCTCTTTGATAAATATGGCGGATGGATAGCTGCGACAGAGTCGAATAGATGTTAAAGCGAGACAGTGATAGCTTAACATCTATTCGACTCTGTCGCAGCTATCCATCCGCCATATTTATCTTTTACTTCTCAAGAGGTGAATTGTCAAAGTTTAATTTTTGTTTTTAATATGTGTTTCGTGAATTTTAAGCGAAAATTCCTATTAATAGGACGTTTACGTGTACCCATGTGAAGCAATCTGTTGATATGCACTATAAAATCTGTGAAATATGTGGTTTACGAGCCAGCCGGTCGGACGGTCAAAAGCCAATGTTCATGGCTAAATATCCATTACATTAAGAGAGGTAAGCGTAAATAAACGTTCATTTTCAGTTACAGAAAAGGATTTGGTGATTTACAAATCAATTTTAATAAAAATCAGTCGAAAATCTATAAAATAACCTATTAACAGTGCTGTGTAGTGGAATTTTTATCGACTATATCGATAGTTTTAAATATTCATTATTAAAATTTACAAGTTCGTGATAAAAAATGAAATTCTTCAATTTTAAAAATGATCTATCACTACTGCTGGGCATGTTTAATCGACTATCGATACTCTTATAATTTAAACTTTATTTAGTATAATTCAAATAGAACGATCATGCTATTCGAACAATAGATATTTCAGGTATCACAATATGAAATGCTAATAAGTAATGCAATACATTTTTTTCTTCTAGATGTAAACATTGGATTGGACGTTCGTACGTATTGGTGGAGGTTTTTAGCTCCACCAATTAAACACGTTTGTAGCAAACATTTTCTGCCAAGGATTTTACGAAGACACAACTAAAAAAATCTGCAATTCCTTCTGTGGGACTTACTGCAGAACCTTAGGGAGATGATTGGATTTCTTCTACACATTGGCAAAACTGATACTGATTCGACTCTTAAACGCAAAGGTAAGATTCTTAATTAGAGCATCATTCATGTAAACTTTGTTATATTTACAATTACAGATCTAATAAAGATCAGAATCAGAAATAATAAAGTAAGATAATGATACTTTTAAGGTTTATTTTTGTTTTTGAGAACCTATTTGCTAAATAAAATATCATTTATCATTTATAGAGAATAGGCAAATAGGTTATAGTTTCTGTATTTGTTTAACCATAAAGAAAAATAAAATAAACTGTTATTATTAAAATCCGTAAAATGGTGTTTCCTTTAGCGTTAACCACACCCCCACCCCACCTTTGAAACCCAACCTCATTTACGTCAACGTAAATTCGCTGGTAAGTAGAATATTCCATATCACTTAATGAAACCTTGGGTTTTATTTTTTGATATGGAATATTCCACTTATTCTTAGTTAAACTGATGAATAAAGTTGGCGTAAATAGACCTTAATTCAGATCCAATAAATGGACCTATTTTTTTTTAAATACTATCGATAAAAAATTACTATGAGCACCTAGATACACCACTATATCGGCCGTTATGTTGGCAGCCCCTTACGTCATGTTTATGGTCATCTATGTCAAAGTTGGTATTGAATCTTAGTACACGTTTTGACGTTTCGTGTTGAGCCATTTTTTTCTATGGGAGTCCCGTCTCTTAAACGTAGTGCTTATATTCTCTTTGAGACTGACCGAAACTTTGGAGACACAGCCACATGTGATTATTTCTAGCAATATACTTATTTTTGTTTGTAGCTCATAAGTATTGTTTGTATTGAATAGTTATTTACAATGAGTACTACTACTGCTTCTAGAAAGCGACGGGTTCATAACGAATTGGAAAAAAGTAAGTTTAAATTGTTTGTTTTGTGGACTTCAGTCATGTTCATTATATATTTTTATGATCTTCAAAAACTGATAGCTTGTATAAGGATTTTTTTGTGATCATTTTATCGCACGGATCGTAAAATGTTTTAATGCAAAAGTTCAAACTTTTCTATTTGTAACCTAAAAGTAGATTTTCCAATAACATACATTTTTCTCTACAGTTTTAAGAGCAATAATTTACCTTCCTTTGGAGTAGACTAAATGTATTTTTTTGTAGATATTATGTACCTATCCACGAAGAATGTTGTACTTGTGAACCTCATGAATAATTTAAATATTAGTTATATTTTTTGCCATACTTATGGAACCACAACCATTTCTTAAATTGATTAAACTGGTTTAACATTACATTGTTAAAAATTAGATTTACTAAACACCAAAGGTCTAATGCAATATTTATTTGTATTTACAGACTCTGAATCATCAACAGAAAATGGAGAAGACATCAATAAAGTGTTGAAAAAACGGAAGAAATCTTTACCAAACTTCCGTTTAAAGGCAAATGGTGAAAATGCTTCTTTGGCCACTGCAACTTTTGAAAGGGTACCATTAACACTCACAGATGTACAATATTTATTACTACACTCACTACTTGGTAACCTCAACCTAACTGAATCTCCGCGTTGGTATGTGTTAGATAAATGTGGAGGAATAAAAAAAACTGCTTGTCTGATATTAGAAGGATTATCTATTCAGCACTGGGAACAGAATGCCGATGAATTCAATGAAACAAAAAAAATATTCACTGATTGTGTAGAAATTTTGACACCTTCAGTTTATGGAGGTTCTCTTGTTGAAGAACTTGCCCTAGTGCCATTATCAGAGGCTGAGAAAGATGCCATCATTCAGAAGTATGGAAGTATGAACTTAGCACTTGAAGCAAGGAAAGATTTGATGATAATGATGAAGGCTGTGTTTCCTATAGGAAATAGAAACACTAATGAGGTCAACTTATTTACTGATGACAAATTTCCCAGAACTCAACTGGTGTTGTCAGCCTGGCAGTTGATTGAAGAAAACTATCCAGTACCTTTGAAGGGAAAATTAAGTGCCGCATATGCTGATTATGTTCTTACAAAAGATGAATATGCACCTGTTACTGTTACATCACCAATGTTTGGTATAGACTGTGAAATGTGCTTAACAAGTGCAGGTTCAGAACTAACTAGAATATCTGTGGTTAATGAAAAGCATGAGGTTATATATGAATCGTTAGTGAAGCCCTACAATGATATCACAGATTATTTAACAAGGTTTTCAGGTATTACTAAAAAATTATTACACAATGTAAGCAAACGGCTTCAAGATGTCCAGAATGATTTACGAAAAATACTACCTCCTGATGCGATTTTAGTAGGCCAGTCATTGAACACAGATCTGCATGCTTTGAAAATGATGCATCCTTATATTATAGACACCAGTCTACTTTATAATTTTACTGGTGAACGAACTCGAAAACCAAAACTCAAAGCATTAGCCAGAGAATTTCTGAAAGAAGATATTCAAATGGGTAAGGAAGGTCACTGCTCAACTGAAGATTCCTTAGCAGCACTAAAGCTAGTTCAGTTGAAATTAAGCAAAAGCATAGAATTTGGAGATGCTGTACACACAAATAGAGAAAAGTTTAAGGAAAATATAATGAAAATGGTAAAAACTCCACAGTATGCCTTATCAATATTCAATCACATGCTGGAACAGAAGAAATCGTCTATTATCATAGGCTGTGATGATATAACTGGTGATTATCACACATATTTAACCCAAGCAAAGGAGAGTATGTCTGCACAGCTAAAAAAAGGAAATCCAAAGAATATAAAGCTAGTGACTGTTGACAGTGTAGAAGAAGTAATCACATCATTCACAGACTCAGTTTGTGATTATAACTTGACTATGGCCCATTTGAAACTAGACATTGATAAAGAAGTTGAACCGATCAAAAAACTCAACTTGTGGATAAAATCAATATGGGATAGTCTGGAGCAGTGTTCTTTATTCGTTATTGTGTTTGGAGGAACTTCAAAAGACACTGGATTGGCATTGATGAAAGTGAAGAACACTTAGTTAATTTAAGTTATTGTTATAAAGTTAAAATTTTTATAAAAACAGGAGATAAACTCGTTATTTAATTTATACATTTTACTCTAACCATTAGTAAAAATTGGTCATTCACGACCATTTTGGTGCGACGCTCTATTAACAAATAACTAAAGGTAAAAAAAAGTTTTTACAAAAAAAATGCAACCGACTTCAACGTAAAAAAAAAAACACAAATAAGTGCAAAATAACTTTAATTTCGGAAGTCGGTGTTTCTGTAATAGTTTAGTCTCTTCTTTATTAAACACCGACTTCCGAAATTAAAGTTATTTTGCACTTTTTTGTGTTTTTTTTTTTATGTTGAGGTTGGTTGTGTTTTTTTTGTAAAAAGTTTTTTATTTCACACTTTTTAGTTGTAATAACTAGGGTTGCCAACCGTACTATAATAAATAGTATTGTACTATATTTTAGGTGTGTACTATATACTGTTGAAAAAATATCTTCTTCTTCCTGCCCTTGTCCCATATTACTTGGGGTCGGCGCAACACGTTTTTTTCTTCCACTCTATCCTGTCAGCCGTCACACTATCACTAACTTCCTTTTCTTTCATATCACTCCTCACACAATCCATCCATCTCTTCTTCGGCCTCCCTCTTCCTCTCCATCCATCTACTTGTAAACTCAGAACTGTTGAAAAAATATATAGTACGCAAAAATACTATATTTTCAACAATTGATCGATGCAGTAGCGTGTATCCGAACTTATCTACCTTACTGCGTTTTGAACTTAATGTTTGGTCATTGGTCTGCTATTATGTTTATGTTCTTTGATTTTGGTGATTATTTTCATTTACGTAAGAAGTCCTAAATATATTAGTTAGAGAAAATAGTAGCGGTAGCGAAAGTACGCTATCTATCACCGATAGTCAAAAATAAAAAAACAAAAAAGACTAAAAAATATAAAATGTAGTTTTTGATTTATATTAATTTAAAAGGGTTGTCATTTGTCATAAAGCATGAAACTTTTATTTTAGAATTGAAATAGTTAAAAAAAGCAAGAAGTACAAACAAAATATAGTTAAAAAAACACAAAATAACAAATAATATTTTTTATTTTTATAGCTTTATTTGAAAAATACTATATTTCGTCGAAGAAATGTTTGCAACCCTAGTAATACCCCTCATCCAAACTTAAATAATTACCTTCCGCCATTCGGTTCCATCATCAAATCATCATGACAATTCTAATAATACCAAATACGGCTAGGATGCACTGATTTATTACAGAATTCCGGTTCTTCGCTAGTACTTAACGTATTAAAGTATTTAGATGTATGTAGATCTCGATTCGAATCGATTAAAAGTCAATCTTCTTTACATATCGAAGGTAGAATGACAGCAGGACGAAAATATGCATCTTTAAGATAAGAGACAAGGATAGAAAGCTTTGTATGAATTCTATATAGCAATTAAAGTGTAAGACGAATCGCCGTCCCTAAGGCGAGACACTGACGTGACGGCCAAACCACAAACGAGTAAGCTAGAATTGCTTTTTCCTTCTACTCTAGATGACCCGGTCGGTAACTCCGCGTAGCGTTTCAGCAAGAAGAAGCTCGACTCAAGTCGCTACGCTCCGCTGCGAATCAAGTCGAGTTGACTCGCGACAGGGAATCAACTTGGTAAACTCTGTTTTTTCATTAGAGATAATGATTTGACAAGTGCAAATGTCAAACTTCAGAAATATGATACCAGCTTTTTGATCAAAGTGATGTCTCCAAATTCGATTTTTTTTGTACCGGTTCTTTTAGTAATACAACCTTTAAGGCAAGTAGGACCAAGATATGATAGTGTTACCTCCTCGCTCCTTACCATTCAAGGAAAGTAGAACTTTTACCAACTTCAAATTTGCGCAAGGCCCAAATTCAAGACTGACTGAAAGGAAAAAGTATTCCATTTGAAGAATGTATGTTGAAAGCCGAGCTAATAGATATTGCCCGAAAAGAAAGAAAGAGGTTTGAAAAATATGTTGTTGATGATATGGCTGCTGAACGGGGTGTCACAATTTTACGTTTGCCCCCTTACCATTGTCAGCTTAACCCGATTGAGTTGGTGTGGGCACAAGTGAAGGGGTACGTAGCGAAAAATAATAAAACATTTAAAATTAAGGAAGTCCAACGTTTAATAGTTGAAGGAATTCGTCAAGTATCCCCTCAGCGATGGAGTGACTGCATCTCACACGTTATTAAAGTGGAAGACAAAATGTACCACTTGGGTCATATCGCCGAAAACATTATCGAAAATTTTACAATTGAAGTAGGTAGCGATTCTGATGATTCATTTTACTCGGACTCTTCAGAATCAGAATAAAGACTCTTTTCGTAACCTAGCAACGGTGTTGATATTTGGAACTTGTCATATTATCAATATATTAATTGAATATTTTTTTTACGTAATGGACATATTATAATTTATTCAACATTGGCGACGAGGAAGTCTGTTGAACAATAGAGCCTGAAACGATTACGAGCAACTTTCAGGTTGTGCTAACGAAGACGAAAAATACATTTCAAGAAGACATTATACTTCATAGGTACCTTAAAAGAGATCGAAGCCAAATTGACAACTTTACAAAACTGTTACGAATTCGCAGTTTAGATTTAATCTAAGACGAATCCTTACAAAGCTTACAAAAAAGATTGAACTGGAAACAGAAAATGAAAACTCGAAGCAACAATGCAATACAGGTACGAATGTGAAACCTACATTGATGGTACCATCATTGGTCGTCAAGCTGTGATTTCAAATCTCTGCATTACAAAAAATCGACACTCGATTCGAGCCTGAGTCCCAGCTGACCATAATTAGTAGTAAAAATTTGAAATGATAATTCTTACGATTTTTACGAATATTTTTCGATCTTTCGGTCAATATCGGTAGCGGCACCTCACTATTTATGAAATGGAAAAAACATGCAACATTCGAATTGTCAAATCATTATCTATAATATAAAAATGAATCGCAAAATGTGTTGGTAAGCGCATAACTCAACAACGCCTGGACCAATTTGGCCAAATCTTTTTTTAAAATGTTCGTTGAAGTTCAAGGATGGTTTTTACGGCGAGAAAAATAGAGTAGGGTAGAGTAGGTTAGAGTAGGGTAGAGTAGGGTAGAGTAGGGTAGAGTAGGGTAGAGTAGGGTAGAGTAGGGTAGAGTAGGGTAGAGTAGGATAGAGTAGGGTAGAGTAGGGTAGAGTAGGGTAGAGTAGGGTAGGGTAGGGTAGAGTAGGGTAGAGCGGGAGCGAAGCCGCGGGCAAAAGCTAGTCTCTAATGAAAAAATGAGCTGTAGGAAGGAAGGAGTTGGTAGCAAGACAACGCGAATCGCGATTGACTTTCCAAACGATTTCGGAAAGAGAAACAAAATATTCCTTGTTTTATAAACTTGACATGAATACGTAACATTACTATCATACTGCATGTATGGGTATAGGTTCTTGTTGAGACCACTGCCTTTAACCACATGAGTAGACAAACGGTACAGAGACAAAGCTTATCTATTAAAATATATCATACTTTAATTATTCCAAGAAGTATAATAGATAAATAAATATTTAATTATTACTTTTCCAAGTACCTTTTTTAATAAGAGCGTACTACACTGAGTGTTTTTGCCTTTTTATTGTTATTACAAGCTTTTAATAAACATTTGTAGGTATGTGAATAGGTTAGTATGAACGTAATAGGTATGTGTATTGAATGTAAAATATACATAATATAGATATGTATATATATTTGTGTACTAAAACTACTCAGTATTTTTTTTATTTCATTTGTTTTCACCTATGGTGACAACCCTATCAAAATAGGTGCCAATATTGCACGTTCTTATGAAGCTTTATCTCTGTACGGTTTAACTACTCATGTGCTTCAACATCGCCGCGCGCGGCGCGCCGGCGCGGGAGTGAACGAGCAGAGCGGGGTAAAGCGGAGTTCAGCTGGCCAGCGACCAGCGACGCAGCGAGCGACAGTCGCCCGGCTCGTGGCCCCGCACTACGTGTGACCACCAGTTCCGTACAATCTCAATCTCCCCTATATTACGAGTTTTATTATACTCTTTGATCTCAATACTTTCGACTTTCGTGCAATATAATTTATCAGTAGGTATATACACCGTTAAATTTTAGTCCTCCCTCCTTTTAGTCGACCCTCCGCGGGATTAAAACGACCAAAATTTAACGGTGTACAGTCTACTGAAGTTTCAAAACTTACCCTTATTCATTCGTCGACCCGACGCTGATGTAATAAGAAAATAAACAAGTATTAGCATAAAATTACGGAAAAAAGATATTCCTTCCGAAATTTGAGTATTGCGCTGGGTTATTTGTACAATTTTTGAACGCGCTCTGCGGAATTTTTGCGTGCTAATGTTGGCTATTATTGGACCACACTGACTTCAAATATCACCCCACAATTATTTGTTGTGATATTTGTCGGGCCGTTTTCGAAATAGTGATCTGTAATCTAGCACTATGTTTGATCGAAGTTTATGATGGTGTTTTGAACAATCCTATCAATTCTTAGCTGGGTGCGAATATTTATAACATCAGATTAAACTTTTGAATGAATGAAGAGACGCAATAGAAAGACAATAGGTGTGCGAACACCGGTGTCCTCTTGGGGCTTGCGAGTTTAAATCATAGATATAAGAAAAAATCCCGATTAAATAAATACTTTATGATTATTTTGATACTATTATGTAAAAGAGATAAATTAATTTGTTGATTAATAAAATATTTTTTATGATACCTACATATTTTTAATCAAGTTAACTTCGATCAAACATGTACGTATACGTATATGTAATATGTTTCATCGAAGTAAGTTAACGACATTTTTCATTACTGAAACGATTTGAAAAACAATCCGTAAATGTCTGTCATTGCTTTAACGGTATATGCAGACAGGCACCTACTACGTGCGGATAAATATACAACAACCCACAAATACTTTCGGAAAAACTTTATTTGAGGATACTCCTAAAGGTAACTTTACAAGAATATTGTATCTACCTTTTACTTTTATTATCTTAAATCTAAGGTATGCTTAGCTGCAAGATGAATTGGAACTGGAAGGTAGCATGAAGATAGCATAGAATATTAATTTACTAACAATAATGTAACTATACCAACAAGAAAAATATTTTCTGTACTTTTACAAGGATTTTTGTCTGGTTATTTTAAGCAGCCAATGTTTTTTCTATAAATGCTCGCATATCTTTGAGTTCCGCCTCTGAAGAACTGTGTGTCAATCCTTGGTATGAAATAAATTCAACATTTTTCATGAATGTTTTGAGAAATGAGGCCGTCATTTGTCCCCATTTAAATGGAACTACTGGATCACAGTCACCATGGGCTTGGAATATCTGAAACAAAGGCGCACATTTTATATCATGGGTACTTTGAATTCGTTTCAATTAGACGAATTTGGGTTAAGGGGATAATCAAAGGTAGCCCGTGAAATTAAAATTTTCTGTAGTTGCTTTTTTTTTTATTTGACTTTATCATGAAATAACTATTCAGTTAGGTAAGACGAATAGGCTGAGGTTATATTGATGATTTAAATTGTTATAATTCTTTAAATAAATACGTAGTCTGCCCGCAAATCTTATTTTAATCAACATACGACTTGACACCTGCCCTACAAAAAAACTTAGAAAATTTTAATTTTCGGTTTACCCGGCGGCGTAGTCCTTTGAACATTTGGCCGGAATTAATGCACACATACTCGTACTGTAACCTAGGCGGCAGTAAGAATATCTGTGCACTTAAGGCCAGGTTCTACTTATTTTCAACTTTTTTAAACCTCTGTAAATAAACAAGCATAAAAGAGGACATCATGAAAAATTACTTTATTAAAATTGACTATATGACTAACGCGCAGGGCAAAATCAAAACATGATAATATTTTGTTGGCTCGGTAAAGGGCGGTGCGACCATTCGCGCGGGATCATTTGCAAGCCACGGGCAGTCATGTTCGCCGCCGCGACCAGTAAGTATAAGTAAGTAAAGTTATCTCGATATTGCTGAGAAAGTTTTTTGGTTCAAGACATATGGAAGAGGTTGTGGAGTACATGATTTGAATAGAAATCGAGGTATAGATGGAGAATTCCGCAAGAAGTACGAGAAATACAGAATGAACCTATCCAGAACAAAATCGAGTATACCGGAATGAGCGTCGAAAGTTTCGATTACATTCTTATTAGGTATATTATATTCAACCAGAATTGGAGAAAAAATTCAACGCAGATAGAATTTTTAAGTGCCACTGAAAAATTCTCTAAAGTGCATAGCAGCTGATTCATTGGGGAAACAGCTCTGTTTCTGAAAAATTTAAGAGTACAGTTAGTATGTAGGTTAAGTTTGCTGCTATTAAGCGGCGCAGCCCATTAGGGTTTAACTATTAAAACCGTAAGTAATATATCTTACCTAGCACAACCGAGGTCTAAATCATGAAATATTTCACTTAAGAGAAATATTGCCGACTGCTTGCTCAAGCGAAATCTCTTCTTAAATTCGTCGTCACGTAAAGTATGAATTAAATCAGTCCTTTCGTTAATTTTTCTTGAAAAAAAAATGGTGAATCCAAATAATCCATTAGCACTTCATCATCGTCAGATATTAAATCATCATCAGTATCACTTAAATTTATAAACATATCCATTTTAACCGTAAAATTGCACAGTAAGCAAGATGACAACGAACATTTCACACTCACTAAATCGAGATTTAGCGACTTATGAAAGAGATAGCATCTGTTCCCTGCCTGTCACTGTTCCCGACCTTTTCTGATACACATACAAATAATGAACCTACCATTGAACAAGATATCGATTTTTTTTTATTATTATGTTACTTTAATTTTATAACATTTCTTGTTAAAATAATAAATAATGAAAACAATACTGGTGATTTTATTTAAACCTAGACATTTTCGCGCTAAAAAAGAAATACAACGATTGTAATATTTATCGTGTATCCAAACACTCTCTCACTCTCATTTGTTTATCCCCGCGTTCCGAATTATGATAATTTTCAATGTTAGTGCGCTACATTCAGGATAATAGAAGAGAGGTTTTCGAAAACTCATAAATTTAGTTTTCCCCAAAAATATAATACTAGGAACTATTTTGCCAATAATTTGTTGCCATTTCTGTATGAATAAAAGAAGAATGCTGAAACTCTATTTCTGAATCTGTTGTGAAATCAATGAGTCTATAGTTCCAGAGGAACAGGCTGGAAATAGGTACTATTTCTGAATCTGTTGCAATCAATGAGTCTCCAGTTCCAGTGGATCAGGCTGGAAGTAGGTACTATTTCTGAACCTGTTGTAATCAATGAGTCTTTAGCTCCAGTGGAACAGGCTGTTATTTTGAAACAGGTTTTTGGAACTGTTTTTGTCTTGGAACTGAAACAGGTGAAACAGGTTTCTAATTTGATCTCAAGTCCAACCCACCTCTAATTCAAAGCCGCACGAAATCACGCACGGCACCAACGCACCCACGCGCATTTGCGCATGTTTATCGCATAGGCGCGTGTTTCGTCATCTGAATGAATGCGCGTGGATGCATGTTCTGTGTGTTGGACTGTGCGTGTTTTCTGTACAAACGGCGATACTTACAAACAAAGTTAAAAAACACGCTTTCGCCACCTTTCGCGCGCTACGCTGCGTGATGCGTGGCAGTATGTTAATCGCCTAGAGATGCTTATTTATTCGTGCAGTAATTTTCAGGCTACCGACTTAACCCGTAAATGACACGCTGCACCCAAAACTATATTTAAATATTTAATAAAGTTTTCTCATTATAATTTGTGTTTGGCATCCACACGTTGGAAAATGGTTATTTTTAGTTTAGACCAAAGGTGGCAAAATTTTATTGGTCCCCAATATTTTTTTTTGATTTGGAGGACACTAAACCAAAAAAATTAGGGTTTAAAAAAGTTTGGCTACCTCCGATACCGCGGAGATACCGCTGCACAGTGTGTTATTTTACCTAAGTTGCTGACATGCCCATTTTATATGCTTTTCGGAAAGATACATTTCAGAGAAAACTCTTATTAAAACTTTTGTGACTCCATCTATCATACTTTACGAGATATTGAGAAAATCGAGAAAAGTCCATAGAAACCAAAATAACTTTGTATCTCCTTTCCTGGTGTTTCTTTTCATTACATGTTTTATAGTATGGTAGGAATTCACCAGAAGAACCTATAAATCTACAAATACTAGTTTGATCAAGCTTTTACAGACCACAAAAAAATGTTTTCAGTGATTTCGTTTTTATTTTTTTTCTGGCAAATTACTGCATTGTAGCATAAGTTTTTAAGTACATTATGTTTATTATACTAATAAGTATCTTCATTAAAAAATCCAGATGCGTCAGACGCCTAATACTGGAGATATTTTTTTTTTATTTCATCTTAGTTTTGTCAACTATGAGGTTTTGAAGTTTAATTCAAAAATTTTGCTTTTCGACAGAGACCTCTATTGGGTTAAAAAAATAATTTAAAGATGTTTTCTGATATTTACTTTGTTAGTGTAGTTTTAGTCTTTAAAATTTTTCAACCATAGACGCAAGTGAAACCGCGGGGGATAGCTAGTTTAAAAAAATGCATATTACTACTAATAAATCAATCCTCAAATTTTATAAAATCCAAATGATAAAAACAACGATCTGATGTCACGAAACGTATTTCACATTTTTTTTAAACATATTTCATATGAAAGACATATCAAGATTATTCACTAACATTTTTAAAATAACTAAACAAATTGAATTATAGGTTTATTGGCTGTACTCTCGTAAACGACTAGAACTTTCTTTTTTGTTACGTCTAGTTGACAACCCTATTTCCATAGAAACGTCATAAATACTTAAAAACGCTGTATCTCCTATTTAAGGCCATTGTTGTGTATGATAGTTTAGGACATACTCAACAATATTATTGCGCATATTATTTATTAAAAATAACATGCTTCAACAGCATAACATAATTTAAAAAAAATGTTTTCATGAAATCGGAAAAAAACTCATATTTCTAAAAATATGAAATCTACAAAGCTACTTTTTTTATACTAATAGATAATGAGCTGTTACTTTATTTTTGTAATAAATAAAATTATTAGTTTTGGAAACAAAAAAAAATAATAACTTAATAAATAAAGATAATTATACTGTAGGTATTTTTTTTGAACACTTATCAAACCTAGACCTATCGTATAGACAAATAAACCAGACATGTCCGCAACTGAGGTAAAATAACACACTGTGCGCTGTTATAAAGTATTTAAAGAAAATCTCTGACAACTATTTATGGAGCTTTTTTTTATTTTTTGGTGGTGGGTAAAATCATCCAATGACATCTCCCGCCCTTGGGCGGAGCGGGAGATAGTGTCAGACTTTTACTGACTAAAAACTCACCCCGTTCCTTCGTGGCCTTAGATACCAGGGCTGCGCTTTCCTTTCGGAAGCAAACCCTTGGCCCCAGTAGGCTTCGACCCTGCCTGCCTGCAGTTAGCAGACTGGGTCTCTGCGGTTTGCTGACAACTCCTTAAAGCGCGCGGGAACAGTGCGCGCCGTTGACGACTTGGGCTTGGTCCGGATGGTTACGGGACGGTCAGACAGCGAGCTACACATAGCTCGCCGTCTGCAAGCCCGCGCCTACGTTGGCTGGAAATCAGGATCGGAATCGGAGCCCCCGCGGCGGCTGGGCCGTTAGGGCGGGAAATAGTGTCAGACTTTTACTGACTAAAAACCTACCTTTCCGTTCCTTGCCTTTGTCCCGGGGCCTGTGGTGACATTCTCACATAACCTTTGGCCCCAGTAGGCTTCGGCCCTGCTGGACCCCTACAGTTTGCTGACAAAGCATTACTGCTTTGCAGAAGGAGGCAACCGCCTGCCATCCCTCCTCGCTCCGGACCATGGCCCGTACCAGACATGCGCGAGAGATCGCCGCTGCCGAACGCTCTCACGAGAACACGGCGATGCTCTGCCCAAGCGGGGCACACTTCGACCGTGTGCTCCACCGTGTCCTCCGGGCAGTCCACGCAGTGGTGGCACCCGGGCGTCGGTTCCGCACGAATCCGGAACAGGAACCTCCCGAACTTACCGTGTCCGGTGAGAACCTGGGTCATGCGGAAGGTTAGGACGCCGTGAGGTCTTTCCAGCCACGCCTCAAAGAGGGGCCTTACCGCCATAATTAAGGCGTGCCCAGCACTGGGTTGCGACAGTCGCAGTCGCCATTTCACCATGAGATCCTGCCGGAACTCTTTCCGCCATAACTCGACTTGTCATGGCAGGGGACTTTCGCCCCGGCGTTGCATCTCCATGCGCTTATCGTGCATGTGTGCAAGGACTGTTGCCTCCAGATCCCATGGTGGCAGGCCAGCAAGGAGGCTCGCCGCTTCGCAGGAAACCGTGCGGTATCCCCGAGCTGGCATATTACACGTTTGATAACACATTACTGAGTGATAATAATTAATCGTTAAAAATAAGTATATTTTAATCGATGAAGAAAAGTCTGAAATTCACCAAGCTGTTTTATGTTTGGTGAGGACAATTTCCACCTTTCAGTATCTCATAACAGAATTTTACGGCGATATATGATCTGTATTTGGGATTCAAAGCTCAGAAGTATTTATTTCATTTACAGGCGCGTTTCAACTGTGCAGGAGTAGGTCAGTAATGCACTCCACCGAGTTTCTAAAATCATGTTACGTAATCTGATTGCATTCATTTTCACGCCTCTAGTTAAGTGAGAACAATGTAAATGATTGAAATATCACGGGAAGATTAAATTAATATACGACGGCTTTCTCTGTTTTCAAAATATAATGTACAATTAATATAAATAATTGTACTTTTTCCTGGAAACATGATTTTTTATGGTTAAATCTCATGTGAGAACTATACAGATTAATGTCTCGAGATGATCTTTTGAGGAAGTTAAAAAAAGAACAGTTAACGCTCTTAATAGATAGGTTGAGTAATTTGTAGATGTCTTTTCGTTAGAGGTCGCGTGGCTTCGGGGATAAGTTATTCGTAGAAGCGCGCATTTGTTGTTATGTCATTCGAATTGGTGAATTAGGTGTTTTGGTTATTCGAGATCGCATGACCACGGCGTTAGGTTTTTCGTGCAGCGTGCATTCGTTGTTAAGAGTTTCCTATTAGTAAACATACGGGGATTGGGTGTTATTCGATATCACAGTTTTCTAAATCATGTGATTCGTGATCGCGTGGTTACGGTGCACGGTGCTAAGATTTTCGTGGTAGCGTGCATTCGTTCTTAAGTGTTTCGGATTAGTAAACTTACGGGGACGTGTTATTTGAGGTTTTCACTTTTCATAATCATGTAACACATCAACCAACTTTTAGGGTCTAAAAAAACAATCATCACTTATGTATCAATCAAACAGACAATGACGATAAAAAAATGTTTCCTTTTTTAATCCTATCCTTACAAGAAAATAAAACTGATCAGAGAAAAACTAAAAATGTCCACTTTTCAAGCAGTTTGATGCAGTTCTAAAATATATGCTAACAGACTGCTTATCAATTGTTAATGCATAAGATTGATAGATAAGATCATTTTAACACTAGAGTAAAGAACATATAGCAACCTAAAGCCACTTCTACACGTTAAGAAAAGTCACCGGCCTATGCAAGAATTCGTATCGTTTCTATACACGAACTGACGAACTGTGTAACAAAAAAATCTTGTCTGCGATAGACACGAAGAGTAAAGTTGCTGTGGCACGATACATTTTCGAGCCTATTCTAATAGTGTACATGATGTATAGGTCCTATTTGCTGCAGACAAGGTGAAATTTCTTAGCGTGTACAAGCGCCCTTAGAATCACATAGACCGGAAGGGCAGGTCGCCCGATCGGCGGCGGGCGTTGCAGGGTCAAATGCTTGCGTTTGCGCGATGCATGCACTTACACACCTTTCAATTGAACCCAAGTCGAACAAAATAAAATGCCGTGAAAAGAGTAAGACTCGTGAATCGTAACTTACTGTGGGCTGCGACGTGTTTACGATTTCAGTCAGTTTGAGGTACCTAACCTTCTCCGACTAATCAAGTTTGTCATTTCAGTTTATTTTAATTTCTACACTATTTTATCCTAGCATCTTTTTAGCTCGCTTTTCATGTCGTCGGTGTTTTTTGTTTCACTCGATTGGGAAATGAATAGTAATATACAAACAAATTCGGGGATTTCTTATAGAATTTGCAAAACAATAGGTATAATATTTTTAATTCAGTTAGTTAAAATTACATTAGATATACGGTATATGACCAGGTGATTAACCTGTTTTCCTGTACCTAAGTATTAATAAACTACAATAAATATTGATAACTTTAAATGGATAGAATACAATGAATATATTTAGTTTTTATTGAATACTTATTGTAAGGTATGTGTGAATGTCCGAAACCGAATTTATTTTAAATCACTCTTTTTTTTTAGTTTGATAATCATCTAATAACTTTTCCCGGGAGGGAGTGTCAGGCTTTTACTGACTAAAACTCAGTGTATCTAGTTGCCCTTTTTGCAATGGTTCACCGAACAATCCGCACCACTGGTCGGCCCTAACCTAACATAACTAGCCCCATCAATTTTGCTAACATCTCTAACTAGCTATCGACCCGGGTTTTTTTATTGCCGGACGGTGAACTACCCATGGCTCGCCATCCGCAAACCGTGCCTACGGTTGTCGGTAGTCATTCAGGGCTTCCCATAGAAATAGAAAAAAACAGGAGAAGTAGCAAGGGGGCGTGTTCGCGTCCGCAGAACTTACCCAAAATGAGAACATTCTGGCAAACGGCCGGTCAGTTATAACTTGCGAGATCACGAACGTGATCGTAAAAAAATTAAAATGCCGTGTTGTACAGTGGTTTCGTGCAAAAACCAAAGCGAAAAGAAAAGCCTGAATCATCAGGGAATCTTTTACCATAATAAGTATGTACAATAAAATCAGGAAAAACAACAAAATCTTTTAATACCCCTTGCTATTACTACGTTATTTCTGTTTTTAAATATCAAAGCGACTGTATTACTTTTACAGTAAATACGTTGCTCTTTAACCACTACCTAATTATGACGCTAACTGGACAAGCAATATAAATAGTACATTTTGATACAAGTGCAAAAAGTTTGTTATTGCGACCGAGGTTGGAATTCACACGAGCCGAAGGCGAATGTGTTATGGAGCCGAGGGACAAATTTGTATGTATATCAAACGACGTTTTTCAATACTCTTACGAAGAAATACTTTCTCTGAAAATTACAACGCACTTTTGTTAATTTTGTACTGGAGAAAATTTTTGAAAGTTATCATACATTTTAGTTTTGATTTGGAAGCAGGTTTTCACGAGTATTTGTTTACCTTAACCCTTAAACATCAGTGATAGTGTTATCCGCTACTAATAAAAGGGCATAACATTAATAAACAATAAATCCAGACAAGAACCCTGGAAGTGACAATGTTTTCATTTACATATTTATAACAGTGAAAGAATCAGTCAAATCTGTGAAGAACTGAGAAGACATAACGTGAAAGTGATGTACTGAAGATAATTTGAACTTCGTATCACTGAAAAACCGTTATAAAAAATATTTTGAATATTAGTACAGTCATTATGTTAGATACTAAGGACAACGCTATTTGTATGGTAAGGATCGTATTAAGTTATTACGCAAAGTGATGTCGATAATCAGAGTACCTAAAAATTACTGAGGAGACAAAGCGAGCGACTAATTTGGCTTGACTACGTAATAACTCGATAGTCGAGGGCCGAAAATTCCTACCTTCCGATGACATGAACAAATGTACACGGGTCCAAATCTCGCTTTATTTTACTGAATTTATTTATTATATATATATTTTTTTGTTTTGTGTTAACATTGTATCATTTGACTATATTAACTTCTGACATATTATTCATTACATAGCATTTATTTTAATTATGTTTTGTTTTGGTTTGACATTGTATCATTTGACTGCATTAATTTCCGACATCTTACTCATTATTATCAACTATAACAATGTACGTATTTAAATTTGTACTACAATATTGCATGCCTAAGTTGGTAGAACACAATGAACTGCACATTCACATGACATGCAGAAATGTATTGATTTATAGTATTGTGTTCAGCCATAGATAACCAGAGATATGCCTTCATTGCGGAATAGTAAGGAGTCCTAGTGCAACCTGTGCAACCGCTTATCGCCCCACCAAAATAATTACAACATTCACAAATAGTGTATTTACGACACATTCTTGTACTTCATTTACTTCTTTCTTTCTCTTTCTTTCTTTTAAGAGAAGTTAAAAAAAATAGAAGCAGTATATTTAATACAAAAATAAGTACCTACATAATGTTTCTTCAATAAAAATGTATATAATAATTACTTTATCGTTGTTTTAATTCCTCATTCATAATTTCATATACTTTATTTATATAATATCCTAAACATCCGCATCCGCGGTTGTGAGCCTTCGAAACACCGCATCCGCATTCGCATCCGCGGATGTAAAAAAATCATCCGCAACATCCCTGCTTTGAATGCCACATATTGCTAATAATAAAATAAGTTTTTTTTAGTATCATACGATACTAAAAAGCGGTTTAAGGGAACATTTTCTGTTAAATATCATGCTATATTATATAATATATGAATTAATCTTAAAAAAATATTTGAATCATAAATGACTTTCATAATTGTTTATCTAAACAGTTAGGTTAGATACTCATATTCAAACTCCATAACGTTAACACAAATTTCTATAGAATTAAAATAGCGTCATCTATACTCCATCTGTTTAGGTACTTACATCGGATACGATTACGTGCTGCGCGCCGACCTCCCCGACGGAGTCAGCGTGGTCTGTTACGCAGACGACACGCTGGTCCTGGCGCAGGGACGGTCGTACCAGGCGGCGGTCGAACTAGCGACGCGCGGGGTTGCGACAGTAGTGGAGAGGATCGAGCAGTTGGGACTCGAGGTGGCATTCCACAAGTCCGAGGCCATGTGTTTTCACGGGCCTCGGGGCGCGCCACCTCCAGGTTCCCAATTAACGGTAGGAGGAGTTCACATCGGCGTCGGGTCAAAGGACTCTTCCTCGACAGCCGGTGGAACTTCGAGAAGCATTTCCGACGGCTGGCTCCCAGATTAAATCGGACTGGGGCTGCTCTCAAGCAGCTCCTGCCGAACCTAGGGGGTCCAGACGCCTCCTGCCGGAGGCTCTACGCAGACATTGTTCGGTCTATGGCCCTTTACGGTGCGCCGGTGTGGGCGCCGTCGCTGCGAAAGCGAGTGGCAGCCCGGCTGAACGCCTGCCAGAGTGTCATGGCCATCCGGATGATCCGTGGAAACCGTACGGTGTCCTGTGAAGCGGCGAGCCTCCTTGCTGGCCTACCACCGTGGGATTTGGTGGCTGGAAAGGCCTCACGGCGTCGTCACCGCCGTTTGGCGCAGGTACTAACCGAACACGGCAGGTTCGGGCCGTACCTGTACAAGATTCGTGCGGAGACGACGCCCGGGTGTCGCCACTGTGCGGACCGCCCGGAGGACACTGTAGAGCACACAGTCGAGGTGTGCCCGCTCGGGAAGAGCATCGCCGTGTCCTCGTGGGGGCGAACGGCGGCGTTCTCTCGCGCCGGGGCTTGGTTCAAGCCATGCTCCGGAGCGAGGAGGAGTGGCAGGCGGTCGCCTCCTTTTGCGAAGCAGTAATGCTAGCAAAGGAGGAGGCCGACCGCATCAGGCAACGGCGCTCACGCCGCAGCCGCCGCCGTAATTCCGATCCCAATTTCCGGCCACCGTAGGCGGGGGCTTGCGGACGGCGAGCAATGGGTAGCTCGCTGTCCGTCCGTCCGATATCAGACTGGAACGAGCCCAAGTCGTTTACGGCGCGCACTGTTCCCGCGCGCCTCAAGGAGTCGTCAGCAAACTAAAGGGGCCCAGTAGGGTCGAAGCCTTATCTGGGGCTTTGGGTAGGTATGAAAATGCATACCTGGGCCCTGGAACCAAGGCAAAGGAGGAACGGAGTAGGTTTTTAGTCAGTAAGAGTCTGACACTATCTCCCGGGATTTGTCATTGGATAATTTTACCTACCATAAAAAAAAATGCTTCTATGGTTTTTTTTTTTAAAGTAGGTAAAATCATCCAATGACATACCCCGCCCTTGGGCGGAGCGGGAAGTTTAGTATTGATTAATTTACTTTCTTGGTGTACAATAAAGTTATATTCTATTCTATTCTATTCTATTCTTACTTCCTAACAACCTACCCCGTTCCTTCGTAGCCTATCGTGCCGGGGCCCGGTATTCCTTTCGGAATTTAACTTATAACCCCAGTAGGCTTCGACCCTGGCTGCCTGCAGTTAGCAGGCTGGGCCTCTTCGGTGTGCTGACAGCTCCTTGAGGCGCGCGGGAACAGAACGCGCCGTCGACGACTTGGGCTCGGTCCGGTCGGTTACCGGGCGATCGGACAGCGTGCTACCCATTGCACGCCGTCCGCAAGCCCGCGCCTACGGTGGCCGGAAATCGAGATCGGAATCCCGGCGGCGGCTGGAGCGAGCGTCCCGTTGCCTCTGCCTGATGCGGTCGGCCTCCTCCTTTGCTAGCATTACTGCTTCGCAGAAGGAGGCGACCGCCTGCAATCCCTCCTCACTCCGGACCATGGCCTGAACCAAGACCCAGCGAGACCATAGAAGCATAAAAAAATTTGATATATGTTATAACAAATACATATACTTTGCAAAAAGAACAAGGGCCTCATGAATGTCTCTTGCCCAGGGCCTCATAAAAGGCACAAGCATTAAGGCCGCCCCTGTATTTAGTAATTACCTACTACATCAGCATAAAGGTTATCTGTTATCATCATTAGGTATAGAATTATAGATACCCATAGTGTCTATACAGTGACACACAATTAATTTAAACCAACTATAAATAAATTCACATTATTGTACTTACAAGCAAGTCTGTAGGAGCTTTAGTTGCATCCGGAAAGTGTGCATGTCTCGGCAACCAACATGATAGTGACATGATTCCAGCTAGTGGTTCTGGATACGTCAAACCCGCATGAAGTGCTAATGCTCCTCCTTGCGAAAATCCACCCAGCAATATCCTATTGGGGAGAATGCCAGCCTGCAATATAAAACCAGTAATCAATGACAAGGGTTTTTCAAAGAGTATATAAATAGTTCTGTCAGAACTATTTAAGAGACATAAGTAATAGTAAGTTTTTATCATATCCCATCACCCATGTTGTTTATCATATCCCACGTTTGTGCTTTTATAATAATGCCAAAAAAGCACACAATACACTGTACCTAATGAGCCAAACAAAATACTCTTAAAAAACTATCTAGATGAATTCCTATTACAAAATCTTATATTACAATTATATTTTCAGCATGACAACCTGGCTCAGTCATATTTGGCGGGCTTACGGGCTATCAAATCACTACTATACAGTTTAGTTCAAGTTAAAAAATAAAGAGATATTTCCATATAAGATTGTATATAAAATACAATCTTATATGGAAATATCTCTTTATTTTCTAGTCAATCAATTATTTCTCTAAAAATGTTGAATCATTGAACATTATTACTTACTTTAATTTCATTAGCGATGAGGCGATGTACGTGATCAGTTGCTCTTAATATTCCCTCTTCGTCTTCTGGAGCCGTGGCATCTAGTGTCCTTAAATCAAACCATGACGGCATACGGAAGCCTGCGTTTAATGTTACTGGCATCGTCGCGGCAGTCGGGCATATCACCTTAACGTGAGGACCACGGATAGCGGCGATGGTATTTGCCCAACCATGGCTAGAAGTGAAAAGTTATCATTATTTCAGTTTCTAGGATGACCCTCTAACCACTATAAATTCTTATCGATAAAGATAAGAATTTATAGTGGTTATACAATATTTAAATATATCGACACAAGCAGTTTATAGAACAGTAATACTAACCCAGTGTCACCGAGACCATGCAGGAAAATAAGCTGAAATAAACAGCGATAAATAATTAAACAACAGTTATAAAATCAAGAATATATTTGCATTTAAAATAAATTTAGCTTACCGAAGCCGTTTGTTTGGCTGTGGCAGCAATAATTACGGGATTCGGTTCCATTATCTAAACAATAAGGGAAAATCAATACTTCTTCCTGCAATAGCAATAGAGCCAACCAACGTCCATTCAACAAAATTTTCCTAATCTAGCTGATTTTACGTCAGTGATTGATTTTGACTTCACTTTACCAGTGTTGCCTACAACATTTTGAAGGTAATCGTAATTCATAGACCATTTTATAGTAGAATCGTACTCGTTCATACGTTCGTTCGTATCGTATCGTATACGTTCTGGAGCGAAAAATTCACAGATTACAGAGAGATAGAAAAATTCTTCTAGCTTCGGAATCTAAATGAAGTACGCTATAACACTATTAAGGCAACTCACATAAAAAATAAATTTTCCACTTCTTTTCTTTTGTAGGGAATGCCCCTGCACTATTTCTATTGTTTGTGTAGTGTCACCACCTCAAATTCTTTTAAAGCAGCAAATTCTAATATCATACATAAAATATTAACAGAAAAAGAAACCTAGGTAATTATAAATTATATCTTTTTTTTATTACCTACGAGCTGACCAGGCAAACTTCGTACCGCCTGTCGGATTTTTTCCCACATTTTCTCACCGTATAAACCTTCCCATGGAGTATCACAAATATTTCAAGATTAAAATTGACCAAATCGGTCCAGCCCGTTGTCGAGTTTTAGCGAGACTAAAGAACAGCAATTCATTTTTATATATAAGAAGATATCTATTGATAATTTAAGAAACATCTGTTTTCCGTCGGAGCTGGGATTTTTAAGAATTCAGCTTTGTGTAAAACTAATCCAGAAAAGATCTGTGAAAATGAGCATTTTGCACAAAAACATGAAAAAAAAGAACAAATAAGAATATTTATGAAATTCTTGCAAAAATTGAGATTCGGTTTGACGATTTTTTTTAAAACCTTATATGATTTTTTTTTTTTGTTAGGGATGCCAAGCGAGTATTTAGGCTTAATTTCTTTTTTTTTCACGGTACTTTTTTATCAAACATAGCATTAAATGAAAAAACAAGCTTCTAAAATATTCTCACACTGAAGATAGACGGATTAGGAAGGGCTATCCGTGTTGAATTTATATTGTACCTGTAAGATTTTATAATTTGTTGCTATTTTCAAAATATTCTACTCGATGATCAAACTAGAAAATGTTTTGCACGTATAGCGGCGCATATTTAATGTTTTTTGTGACAAATCTAATAATTTTGGATAAATTAGAGAACTAAAATAATGAATAAAAAGAAAGAATCCTAGTGGAGTATTGAAACGCAATCAAAGCCAGGAAAGAAAACGTAGTATATAAAAATTACTGACTGTTTAGTCAACCTTCTACAAGCAGTTTAATACCAAATAATTCTTTTGAAAGTGATAGAATAAGATGATGTGACGGCTGCAGTGTTGGTTAATAAAAAGTTTATTCAAGAAGATTCGGTAATTACGCAGTGAAAGATACCGTCACCGACGATGTCTGTCGTTGATCGTTGTGTATGTGAATTATCAATCTTCTTATAACTTAGAATTTCTTTATAAACGCAAAGTTGCTTTGCATTCTTAAAAAATGTATAACATATAGTACATTAATAAAGTCTAAACAGTTTTAGGGGTCCTTAGTTGTTTTTGCCACACACAGCGTGACGCACTAAAGGCCCACCTCATCCATAGAAATAAAGACATACCATCTGGTCTCTTGCCAGCGTCGCGTGCCAGACCATAGATAAGGTTCCAAGGTTCCAATACGGCCGGATCTCCGCTCTTTTGTCCCCGCCGCATTTATTTATTTATTTAGAAACACATAGCGTCGAATTTATTTATTTGTTTATTTAGAAACACATTACAAGCTAACAGTACTTGGACTAAAACGCTTATAACTAGTACACAAAAATAAAATTGGAATTAATTGCAATTGATAAGAACACATTAGCTAAACAGAACTAGTGAAAATGTAAAACGAATCATACCAAATAAAATGTCATAGAATATAATGTCATTTTTCTATAAAATAAATTAGTCACGTAGAATTAAATTGTCATGTAAAATAAACCTATAAAATTGTCATGTAAAACAAAACTATAAAATTTTCATTAAGAATAAAATCGTCATACAGAATAAAACAAAAAAAAAACACATAAAATAAAATTGTCAAATATATATTGTCAAATGTACAAAAATAGCACTTCAGATTAAATCGATGACATACATAAAAAACAAAAAACATCTATAGTATGACATTTTGTTATGAAAAGTCACACTTTCACTTTCACAACAATCACATCTTTCTTCAGCACATATATAGTATCAACAAATATGTCGGCATTCGGACTGTGTTCGAGATACTCATTAATGAGAGCAATCGCCCTTGCTGTTGGGCTGGTACTGGTCTGACGAATGTGCCATGTCGGGGGGCATGCTAGGAGCTGATGACGCCGCCGTCCAGTGCCACATATGTATTGCTGTGGAACATATAAGTAAATATGCTCTCGCACCGACGAATTGTCAATTTTGTTATTTAATAACAAATAATAATGCAGAATATGCATTAATTTACACCTAAGCTGCAAAGTGTCTAGGCCGACCATTCCCGATACAAACAATGAGGGATACAGAAAAGGATAATATCCGCAGGTGCGATACACATAACGGCAAAATTTACTTTGTATTTTCTCAACCATAAGTATATACAGTTTTTCCTGAGGATCCCACACGATTGCATTGTACTCCAGTTTACTGTGCACGTATGCGTTATACAGTAACTTAATTTAGCACTCTGGCGTCATGAAATTGGGAGGAAGTCCTAATTATAAACCCTAACGCTTTGTTTGCATCTTTGCAGACATTCTTTATATGGCCGTGAAAGTTGAAACCACTATCCAAGGTAAGCTCAAGGTCCCGTATTGTTGTATCGCGCTCAAGCTCTTCATCGGCCAGTCTATAAGTTGTGGTTACTGGAGTACGAGACCTAGAAAATGTTATGGTTTTACACTTAGACACATATAGCGGCAGCTTATTTCTTCTACTCCAATCAACAACGGCATCAATATCTCGCTGAAGATCGAGACAATCTTCAGCTTTATTAATAGACAAAACAGTTTCAAATCATCCGTAAACATAAGACATTGTGCTCTAGATAGAATCTTAGGCAGATCATTTACCATAATTAAAAATTGTGGAGGGCCTATTGTACTGCCCTGACTCACACCCGATCGAGTGAAATATTCTGGTGATTGATAGCCATTTAGTCTGACAAATTGTTTCCGATCTCTAAGGTAATCAGCTAAAAACTTAAGAAGTTGTGGATTAAATTCAAGAGATGCAAACTTCATCAAAAGAGTGTCGTTGTCGACCAATTCAAACGCCTTTTTAAAATCGAAATAAACTGCTTCAACTTGACAACCCGCTGTAATTTTAGTCTTCAAATAGTCAGCAAAGTGTATGTGGTTGGTTTAAGTACATCGAGCAGGCCGGAACCCATGCTGACTATTATCCAACCGATTGCTTATTTGCTTGGAGATGCAATTATTTATAATCGATTCGAATACCTTCGACGAACAAAACTGCAATGGGCCTAAAATTTGTTACGTCCATTGATGATCCAGTCTTTGGAACCGGTGTGACCCTGGATACCTTCCAATGAGCGGGATAAATATTTTGCTGGAGCGATAGGTTATATATATATAGCAGAACTCCTCCAATACTGATAGACAGTCCTTCAGAATAAAAGCTGGTATAGCGTCTGGCCCATTAGCAGAAACAGCTTTAAGCCGGTGGACTGCTCGGCGCAACTCCAAGCCATTAATGTGGTCAACACTAATCATGAGCATACTGTGGGGACGGCTCGGTTGTAATCTTGCTGGTTTATATTGATTTCTTATAATAAAGGTTCATTAATCAGGGAGATGTAGCTCTGATTACACCCGATAGTCCCCAAGGTTATTATAATTAATAAATCTTGTACCTGGATTCCTCCTTGGGTATATCTTATCACTGGTTATGAAGAGTTCTGCTTCGATTATGATTCCTGTTGTATTCTCCTTTCTCCACCTGTGTTAATTATGGCAACATGAGTACATCTGGGCAACCAAGCAGCCACCGAGTGACGCCCGCCTTACGTCACCTTCGTATCCTTTTTCCGTCATAACTGAAAATGATAAACACACATATATAGCTTCTTTACTTATATAAATCATCAAGTTCCTACCCTCCCTCCACGAGGATCTACGGAACAGTCATCCAGCATCAATGAGCCCATCAAACCCAACGCCATCGCGTCGGGACCATTACATGACCGGACCCATAGATGATAATCTAACCTCTCCTCTGAGAGTCACAGGAGAACATCTCCATTACAGGTTCCTACCCTCCCTCCGAGAGGATCCACGGAACAGTCATCCAGCATCAATGAGCCCATCGAACCTAACGCCATCGCGCCAGGGCCATTACACGACCGAACCCATAGATGCTAATCTAACCCAGCCACTCTGGTTAGATCATGACTTGGTGATCACCATAAGAACCCACACCTGGCCTTACCGCGAGGATCATTACGTGGGATTTACTTCTAGAACTTACGGACGATACTAATAGTCAACGAAGACGCCAGCTACACCCGGCGGCCCCGGTAAACCCAAATATACTCAACTTAGGTGAATGCTGATGAAGTCGTTGCTCGATCGTTGTTTTAGCCGACAAGTCACGACACGTGCGAACTCAACTTTTTCGCGGTTACGGAACGATAGAGTAAACTAGAAGGACAATCTATGGCATCTCTCTTGAGTGTTGCCACATAAAAGTGACAGATAACCTTACTCACGTAATTAATTCGTGCTTGTCACGACACTCCCGGGCGGCGAAGCTTTGGAGTGAAGTAGTGCCGTAGTCAAGTTACGTGTCCATTCCTTGATCTTTTCTGTCGCCTTTACAGCTATAGCGCGCTTAGTTCTCGCGACTGTTTCTACTTCTTTATCGTTTGTCTCGGTTGTGTTAGGTAGCGGTTCTCCCTTTTCTGTCAATGAATATTCTTTGTCTCCGTCCGGTATATCAGTTTCGCGTTCTTCAATATTAACGTCACGATTCTCAGTCCCTTCTTTGAGTGGGGTGTCATTCGGTTTGATCATATGGTTTGACCTCTGCTCTGGTATAATTGGTGTATCCACTTGGTTGATTTTCTCTGTACCTTGGAAGCTTATCTTGTTAATATCTGATGGGTAAGTTTGTTTTTCCTGCTCATAGGTAGGTTCTACTGTATCCTCTACTTCTAGCGGGTAGAGGTGAGCGATGGATCGCGTATATTCCGTTTTTCCTACTTGGACTTTCGCGGCTCTGTACTGTCCATCGGCACTTGGAATCAGAGATATGATTTTTCCCACTTTCCAATCATTCCTATTTTTTGAGTCGCCTTTGATCTGTACAACTTGACCAAGGCTAGGTGACAGTTTTGATGTTACTCGTGGTTCTCGAGGTAAATGAGCATATCTCTCACGAAGACTAAGCAAATATCTGTTTGAGAACATATCTTTAAATTCTCCCAGTATAGTCAGCGCTCTCTTCCATCCTTTTACGAGGTCTGTTTTTGTAACGGATGTGCTCGGAAATTCACGACCATCTTCGTTTCCTTCTAACGAGATCACTCTTCCTACTGTTAGAAAATCTGACGGTTTTAAGATATAGTCTATTTCCGAATCGACGCTAGTGAGTGGTCGAGAGTTAACTACGGCTTCTATTTCCTTGATAATTGTCGAAAGTTGTTTATCATTTAACATATGTTTTTGTAGTCTTCTTCAGACAATTTTTTACTATGCCAACCAGTCGTTCATAAAATCCACCTGCCCATGGTGATAAAGGGTTAATAAATTTCCATTGTATTTCCTTCTGTATGCAATATTGACTTGATATTATCTCTGCTATCAGTTTGAAGTTTTGGGCGTTGTCTGATATTACTACTGATGGCACACCCCTTGTGGAGATCATTCGTCGTAATGCTGATAGACCTTCCTCAGCCGTGAGATCTTGCACAACCTCAAGGTGTACAGCTCTGATCACAAGACAGGTGAATAGACAGATCCATCTCTTCTTGTTACCGTCTTCATTGTTTACCAAAAGTGGTCCCATGTAGTCTACACCTGTATATGTGAATGGTGCTGTATAGTTTATTCTCTCAGCGGGTAATGCTGGTGCTGGAGGTAGCTTGAATGGACCTCCGCTGTGCTTAGTGCATTCTGGACATTTCTTCAGTAATCTTTGAACATAGCCTTTTCCCTTTGGGATCCAAAATGACTCCCTTACTTTACTCAGAGTGTGGTTTGCTCCTACGTGATAGTTTTCTTTATGTGTTCTGAGGATGAGATTGCTGGTGAATTCACACTCTCTAGGTATCAGTATTGGGTGTCGTTTGTCGAACGGCCATTCCGCGTTCTTCATACGACCACCGCATCTCAATATTCCATCTATATCTTTAAATAGGTCCAAGTTGATTGCTAGGCTTGTTTTCTTACCGTCACTTTCTTGCGGGAAATATTCCTTTTGTAAATTCTTAATTTTTTGCATAGTTCTATCTAGAACTGTATTCTCTTCTCTAAATGTCTTGTCTGGTATTCTTTCTTCGGTTTTCATAAAGTTAACTACATCCGAAGGACCCTGCCCCAACGACGGACAGGAAAAGTCTAGCAATGAGTGGACTGGCCAATGTCTCTTATCTTGGTGTAAAAATTCAGGGCCATTAAGCCACATACTCTTTTTCTTCTTCCATAGATCTGGTCGAGTCGCTAGATCCGCAGGGTTTATTTCCGTATTCACATAACGTACTTTCAGCTGTTTATTCTCTTTTATAGTGTTCACTCTTCTATTAATAAAAGGAGGTAACAATTTATTAGAATGTATCCAGCTTAAAACTATTTGACTATCTGTCCATAGATATTCTTCCTCTATCGGGACACCAATAACACTTTTGACATATGCTATTAGTTTACTACACAAGTAACATCCTAGTAGTTCTAGTCTAGGTATACGTAGGTTCTCTCTCTCTCCCTTTGGAGTAACCTTTGACTTTGCCATAATGAAAGAAATATTTCTGTTATTTTTGTTTTCGGCTGTTATATAAATTACAGCAGCATATGCATGCTTAGATGCGTCACTAAAGCCGTGTAGTCTATATGTTACTGTGTTTGTTGGCTCTGTGAGCCCCATGTAGCGTGGTATTTCCATACTCTTTATTGCTTCTAAATTCTGAATTATTTCTTCCCACTGTCTTTGGAGTTCGTCTGGTAGGACAGTATCCCATTTCACTTTCAGCTCCCACAACTGTTGAAGTAGTAGTTTTATAGGTAGTATTAATGGAGAACCTAGTCCACATGGGTCATACATAGAGGCTATAGTGCTCAATATCTTCCACAGTATTTTCTTTCATCTTCATCTTCACCTCATAGATAATATCTCCTGGAAACTTTTCCATTATAAGATGTCTCAAATGATTATGGTTAGTATCTTCTCCAAGTGACTGTAAAACTCTGAGATGACGTTCCACCTCATTTAAAGTACTACGACATTCTCCAACCGATGTACTTGCAGTCTTTACTTTGTTCAGTGCACTGTAGTGTGCGTCTATAATATGTGATTGCTTGCCGTACCTGCTTGTTAATACTTGAATGGCTATAGTGTAATTCTTGTTTGTGGTTTCCAAGCCGTCTACAATCTTACGTGGTTCGCCTTTAAGCGTTGACTTAAGGTAAAGTAGTTTATCTACGTCTGGCAATGGTCTGTCATGTATATTGGACTTATAAATATCCCAATATTCACACCAAGTAAGTATATCTCCACTGAATTCTGGTAGTGTAAGTGTTGGTAATTTGGCAGAGAAATTACGGATCTGATCCCCATCGTTATGGCCATATGGTTGGACTTCGTTTGATCTGTTCATTAGGATACACCTTAGTTCAGTTAGGATCTCTTCACTATCCAATTGGATATTACTCATATTCAAGATCTCGTCTGGTGACGGATTATTTGAAATTCTAAAATATTCATTGAGTTCACTCGTGAATCGTTTAATCATATTTTCTAGCTTCGATGCACATATCTGTGCCTTTTGTATCGATTCTCGGTCACTGCTACCTTCTTTACAATAAATTTCAGCTTGCTGTCTATGTTCGTTTATTCTTTTAATTATTTGATAAAGTCGCAACTTGATTGTAACCTCCAACGAGGAATCCTCCTCTTCATGCTCCATCTTGTCTCGAATTTCCTGGAATTGTTTTATTGGTCCATAAGTTTTCCAAATATTATAACTCATTATCACTTATAATATGAGACGCGAGCGAGGTAGTAATCACTTTGTTCTGTGTTGATATATTATTATTAAATTATTATAATTATATATAGTATATATTTCCTCTATATACCTATTGTTTTTCAAATAAATGAAAGTTTAAAAATCTTAAGTCCAATTAGGTAAAATAGTGATAATAATCCTTAATCATAAGGCAACTTAGTCCTGTACACATATAATCATTATAATATCAACATAACATATGTTGAAACTTGCCCTTGGCATTACCATACATCAAGCCTTTAATATCCTATTTGAGTTTCATAAATATCAGAACTTGGCCTTCGGACTGCCACGCACCATGATTCTAGTATTATGATGATATTTGTCTCTATCCATTTGAATATAATTTCTGAACTCTATTGTTGGATGCTATAAAGTAGTTTTCCCATAATATTAATTGAATATTAATAAAACTCAAGTGAGCAATTAGTTACACCGCACAACTATTTCTGTGTATTTATTTATTTATTTAAAACTTTATGCACTATCAGTGTATACTTGAAAGGAAAATTTTCTATTTTGTGCTTACTGTAAAATGTGGGTCAAGGTGCCCAAATTATCTTGAATAATTAGGCAAATCCCCTTTTGTTTCACTTACAGGGAAACATAGTATTAATCCATTGATAAAGGTAAGAATATTCATTTTAATTCTACTATTCATTTATTTAAGTTTAATTGTTTTATTAATTTTATATTTTTCTTTCTAGAATAACCATATTAAAATGAATAACTTATGTATTTACAATCTATTCATATACTTCACTTAGCCTTTATGATAATGACTAATGTCTAATACTTATTTTGTTTATAAGAATAAGCAAATTTATTTTATCTTGAAGTCATAACTATTTTGGAGAGACTTTGTGTATTTAATTTCATGTAGGATTAGTTAACCTTTCACATGGTATAGTCATTAATCTATGAATTAATTTATGAAATGATTTTTGGTAAGTCTTGACTTTCAAACATTACTTCAACTGAATCCTAGACTTTACTAGGTCTGAGTAAATTGTATGTAGGTATAATTTATAGTGTGGAGGCTATTCTTTGTTTTATCTATAAATTACTGTAAATGGAACTAAATATTTTAGTTTGAGAAACCTTGTTCCTTCATATTTTATTTTTTATTACTGAGTTAACTTTTAGGTTATACCATTATCTTTATCTCGAATGTTATCTTATCTCGGGGGATTTCCCCGCACGATTATGACCGCTCTTTTAGGGCGTGGTCGTGGTCTCGATAATACTTTTGGTCTTACAAGAAAGTGCAAACCTTTCTATAGTGGTGAATAGCTGATATTAGTACTTACTATCGTAGGTATACTCAATACATAAAGTATCTCAAATTATCCGGCGAAGTACCGAGTGCAAGGTACCTACTTGCATTCTTCTATTTAAATCATTTGTATCGGTCTTACGGATTACCCTTTCCGAGTCTCATCGTATTTAATCATAAACCCTGTAATTTTTATGATAAATTAACAAGACGTTCATTTGTTTTATCACATTTAGACTTCTTACTGCTAATAACTTTATTGCGTAATTTAGAAAACTTACCACGTTTTCCTCGAAATCACTCTTTGATAAAGTATGGGCCAAAAATATATATTACACTATTAAACTTCGTTTTAAACTTCAAGTTTTTAATTGCTTTTACGATTTTATCTCTAGTTTTACAATTTATAATTATGATCGTTTCTTGCCGTCGATGTCCTTTGAAGAAAATAAACATGGCGTACTAATTCAGGACTTATTGAAATACTCATTATATTTTATCGTTAAGTTTATCCTATATTTCCCGTCCTCCGAACGTGTATAATTACTTTTAAATTATGTACTACTTAATTAATATTTAAGTTTGTAAAATAGCTTACGTTTAGATTATATTTCAAACTTTTCCAAAGAAGAATTTTATTCGGATTGATACTCCCAACGCCATCTGTCATCGAGTAGCGGAAGTTAAAAAACGAGCTTTCTAGAATCACCGCGGGAATTTCAATCTTGACACACTATTGACATGCTCTTGTTCCTAAGTTAAGCTAATGCCACAGAATTACATCTTTTAGTAAATACAAGAGTTAGGAACCCAATTAAGAACAATAGTCTTGTCCACCGTGTCACTTAAGGTCGTTTTCACTAGTTTCATGCACAATTTAGTTCATCTCTTGCGTCATAGATGTCCTTAGTAGTCTAGTTGTACCCAGTTGTACCAAAACTTGCTTTCATCTTAATCTAATTAAACAAACTTTATTAAGGTGTTAACTCAAGAATTACAATCACATTGATTACATATATGTGTAATCAATACACAAGCAATACTATGCCTGCAGACAGCTTTACATCCTTACAGGACCCTCCGGAACAGGCGAAAAATGCGTATAGCATAAATTGACCACATATTGAGTGCATTATCACTCCACGTTCCAATATATCTAGTTACCAATCAACAGGTAATCGATACCTATCACTGCTATATACATTTTCATATTTAAACCAGTCTTTATACCCGTGACCTTTTCATAGCATCACTGCCATGTTGTCCAGGTTTCATGGAATATTTTCTTCCATATCTTGGCGCACTCCAGACTATGGGGTCTGTCTGGCCAGCATTGTCACCATGCTGGTGACGCATGTTCATTTTTGTAAACCAGCATCTTCATCATGCCGGTGATGCTTGTTCATTTGTAAACCAGCATATCCACCATGCCGGTGACGCTTATTTGTATACCAGTATCTTCACCATGTCGGTGACACATGTTCATTTTGTAAACCAGCATCTTCATCATGTGGGTGACACATGTTCGTTTTGTAAACCAGCGTATCCATCATGTGGGTGACACATGTTCGTTTTGTAAACCAGCATCTCCACCATGTGGGGACGGCTCGGTTGTAATCTTGCTGGTTTATATTGATTTCTTATAATAAAGGTTCATTAATCAGGGAGATGTAGCTCTGATTACACCCGATAGTCCCCAAGGTTATTATAATTAATAAATCTTGTACCTGGATTCCTCCTTGGGTATATCTTATCACTGGTTATGAAGAGTTCTGCTTCGATTATGATTCCTGTTGTATTCTCCTTTCTCCACCTGTGTTAATTATGGCAACATGAGTACATCTGGGCAACCAAGCAGCCACCGAGTGACGCCCGCCTTACGTCACCTTCGTATCCTTTTTCCGTCATAACTGAAAATGATAAACACACATATATAGCTTCTTTACTTATATAAATCATCAAGTTCCTACCCTCCCTCCACGAGGATCTACGGAACAGTCATCCAGCATCAATGAGCCCATCAAACCCAACGCCATCGCGTCGGGACCATTACATGACCGGACCCATAGATGATAATCTAACCTCTCCTCTGAGAGTCACAGGAGAACATCTCCATTACAGGTTCCTACCCTCCCTCCGAGAGGATCCACGGAACAGTCATCCAGCATCAATGAGCCCATCGAACCTAACGCCATCGCGCCAGGGCCATTACACGACCGAACCCATAGATGCTAATCTAACCCAGCCACTCTGGTTAGATCATGACTTGGTGATCACCATAAGAACCCACACCTGGCCTTACCGCGAGGATCATTACGTGGGATTTACTTCTAGAACTTACGGACGATACTAATAGTCAACGAAGACGCCAGCTACACCCGGCGGCCCCGGTAAACCCAAATATACTCAACTTAGGTGAATGCTGATGAAGTCGTTGCTCGATCGTTGTTTTAGCCGACAAGTCACGACACGTGCGAACTCAACTTTTTCGCGGTTACGGAACGATAGAGTAAACTAGAAGGACAATCTATGGCATCTCTCTTGAGTGTTGCCACATAAAAGTGACAGATAACCTTACTCACGTAATTAATTCGTGCTTGTCACGACACATACTGCCTCTATCAGTTGCAGCGCGTCCAGGCGCCTCAGGATCTAACTGTGGGGGTTCGCTATGAAAAACGGAACTAAAGTACTTTGCAAACGCATTGACGGCCTCTTGCCCTGCTACTGTCCTGTTTTCAAATAAAAATTCGTTATTTTGTTGTCTGCTTTTTCTTTTACATATTTCCAAAATGTTGAGGGGTCACGATTTATATTTTGTTCCACGTTGTAAATATAAGTTTTGAAAGCTGTATCAGACAGAATTTTAATTTTAGTTCTGTAGTATCTAAATAGTTATCTATTGAATTCTAGTCCGCATTGTTTATATTTTTTTAAATGATAAATGATATTTTATTTTGCAAATAGGTTTTCAAAAACACTTTTACACGTCAATTTTCTTTTTCGTCATTTTTAACTAGGTGAGGCCGGTGTTTCCTAGCTGACTACCCTGAGAAGAAACACCGAAACAAACTCAGTTAGTACTAATCAGTATAATGTAATGCTTAATTTCAGTAGTATACCATTTAGGATATACATACTTGGGCTCTAAGCTACGCGACTTTTTTTTAGGGACATTATCATTTATGACGCTGTATATTTTTTTGTACACATCCAGCTGTTGCAAAAGGTCAGACCAATCTATTTTACCAATATCAACGTATAACCCCTGAATCGGAAATCTGCTTTACTAAAATTCCAATCAGAATGGTTGTGTGCTACAGACGATGGGTTCTTAACTAATTCACATCTGGATAGAGTTAATATTATTTCCAGGGGCGGATGGTATGCATCCACGGGCACTAGAGGGTCTATATCCGATGTCACGCATACACTATTACTGTCAAAAGTTGCCAAGACCAGATCCAAAATGCCGCCATATTTATTGCTGAAATTGTTATACTGTTGCAGTTTACAGTATTAGACTTTACAGTATTAGACCAACCAATAAGAATCGATATTCTGAATATTTACAAATAGCATTTTCTATGCAATCTATAACATATAGATATTGTTTACTACCATAACTAGGAGGTAAATACGCTACACAGATTAAATACGCTATATTTTTCCACGATATAAGTGCAAATAGCAGCTCTTTGTCATCAGTCAAGCCATCTATATCTGTAATTCTCTTGACTGTGTAGCTATTCTTAACCGCCAGAAGTACCCCGCCACATCCGACGTCACCTGGTCGATCCTTGCGCAACACCACATAACCAGGAGGAAAAAGTTCAGCATATACCGAACTATTAAGAAATGTTTTCGTTACTGCTATTATATCACTACAAGAAAGAGCTACGTTGTTATAAAAGATTGTAGTCTTAGTGCGAAGACCTCTTACATTCTGTACCTCTACCATGAGTTTTAAGCAATAGTATTCGTCGCTACTCGATATCGACGCCGTAAATATTTTGTATGGCAAATTTTGCAGCGCCTCTAGCGGTCACTTGCAGAACAAAAATTTGCCATACAAAATATTTACGGCGTCGATATCGAGTACCGACGAATACTATTGCTTAAAACTCATGGTAGAGGTACTGATACACTATAACGATTTTCTTAGACGGTTTTCTGTTCCTGAAATGTTTTTCTCCGAAAATAATGTCGTTGATTCACATGCCGCACTATTTGACCTGTACTTTGGCTGCATGAAAGACCGTACATTTATAAGGATAGTTAAATGTTTTTTTTAATATGTAAAAACTGTAAATATCCTTAATAACATTAGATCTGGAGGAAAATAATAAATTATTAAAAAAGAAAGAGTTGGGTGGTTGGTCTGTATTGAATAAATTCAAGAACTACAGAGCAATTTTTTTAATTCATTCACAATTAGATTATTACAACGTTCTACCTTTTGGCGGCTCCACATTAGTGCCGTGAATTTAGATTAAATACCTATAGATCTAACCACTGCGTGGCCGCACATGAGACAGCACTATCAAACTTTATTGAGGTTATTACGTAAACTTTTCATTAAATTTGACCACTGAAATACACTACTTAACTACTGGAGTCTTTTTTCGTACTTACACTAAAACTCTCTAAAACTATTACTTTAATAGCCGAAATTATTCTAAAAACATAAAAATTGATTCAAGTCGACTTCTCAATGACAGTGACAAGCCTTTGTTTGGCTCATTTTTTAAAGCCAAGCAAAAAACTGGCACGCCGACTGAGTCTGTCTCAGTCGGCGTGCCGGTTTTTTGCTTGGCTTTTTGCATGTTATGTTTTGTCTCAATTTCCTAAGTTCTTACGAACATACAAAATACTTTCCAATATATAAAATGAAGGCAGAGTCAGTATATCTATTTCTCACTTCCGCACTTCCCTACAGTCTCATGGCTACATTTAGAGGTATATAATCTAAGGCCGTGAAGAAAAGGTTTACATGCTCTATGGCCGTGAATTCACGTCATGAATTCACAACCAACACAAGTCGTGCCCCGTAAAAACCGTCCACAATCACTCGTTGAGTGTTCAGTTGTTCACGCCTGTTTAGGGAGCTTTACGGCCCTTTACGGCACTAATATGGAGCTGCCATTACATTCACGACTTCGATCTTAGCGGCAAGCGGTGTGGTGCGGCGGGGCGGTATCGGTAGGCGATTGGCCGACGCCGCTCATAGTGACACACGCTGTACCAATACCGCCCCGCTCGCCGCTAAGACCGAAGTCGTGAATGGGCTGTTACGGTTCATGAGGATATAGCCCTTTGAGAACAGATAGTGGGGACAGTTCCGTTAATCACCTCACCCTTCTGGTACGGATACGGACCCTTGTAACGATTGATCACAACTATTTTTTTATTACTTGAAAGTATTTAATTTTGCTAATAATAACAATTTATTAGCCTGTGGTGTGAAACTATAATAGCAGATATTTAATAATATGTATGGTAACCCATGATAATCAAAGTTACTAAACTTTACAAAAGGCACATAGCCACAAGAAAAAAAAATGATGGTGTTTGTGATTTGAGGCCAGAATACGTTTAGTATTGGTGATTGTTACATAAACTTATCGGATCTCTCTTTTGCACCCGTCATTTAACTTAGGTCCACTAGCGCTCATTAATTGATTAGATACGCATTCTTGACTTTTATATTCATTGCTTGTTATTTCTTGGACATACAGTGGACTTCTTTTTATATTTTGTTGAATTTTGTTACAATGGATTCAACTTTACGTGAACAAGTCATGATAAATCAATTTGTGCTAGCAGCAGGATGTGCTCAAGAACAAGCAAAACAGTTATTGCAAGCTGCACATTGGCAATTCGAGGTAAATTTATAATATATGTAAACAAACAGTATGTAATCATGAAATGGCTGCTACATATTTTGATTTACAATAGCCTTTTCACAGATGTCACACATTGTTATCAAATACAAGTCATTCATTAATAAATTGCATTGTATTTATTTATGTTTGTTGATTATTGGGCCACATAGTTTACTTCACAATATTATTTGATTATGTTTCAGTAACTTTGTATGTTGTTACGAGATATAAATACTGGGTAGTCGTTAATCTGTAAACATCTTATTAATGATATTGACGAAATAATACGCAATAAGCGGACGGAGCAGCTAGTAGTATAACCTTGATTTCAATATAACAAATATAAAATGTACATGTTCATTTACTGTAACTATTTAGTCTCTCTTCTTGGATGGTATAAAATGTAAATAGTTGTAATAATTAGTCTCAAATGCAAATCCTCGTGTAATTATAGTTAGTCTTAGTGTTTTTAGCATTAATGTTTATTGTTAGCTATTGATAACATTCTTTTTTTTTTGTTTTGATTGGTAATGAAGGTTAAGTGTATTTGTTTTGCTTAATGCTTACATTTTTAGTTTAATTTATAAAAACAATCATAAATTACCTATAATTTACATTAGATTTTTTTAATTTATTACTACAACTGTATACATTCCAAATACTAAATGCTTATAAAATGTTTTATTTAGGTTCTACATTCTATAATAGCGTTTTTTATTAATTTTATGTGTAATCTTCAATAAGATTTAGGTTCTCAAAGATGATCTTCCACACAGATTCTAGTAAACATGTGCTTAATTTAACTAGGGTTGGCGGAAGAGTTAAAAGAAAATATAATTGGTACTATGCTGTGAAAAAATGGGCACCTAATGGGCTGTTCTCTGTAAAAATGGCAAAATAGGATAATAATTTATATTACTGATTAGCAGTGATTGCAAATCCTGTGTTTGATGTACCAAGCGCATAGCTATGCTCATGAAACCAGAATCATAAAGGATGCATGGTACTGGTATCAGAGTACATAATAATTTATCAGTGATTATTCTAAGCTGTGTCTGTGAAACATGTCTAAACTAATGAGTTCCTTTTTTTAGAAGCCTCATTAAATTAATCATTTAAAAATGTGCTCATAAACTGGCTATCATAATTGACTGTATTATCAGATGTATTATATGACACAATATATCTCTCAGAGAAAAGTTCATATATCTGGAGCTAATCCTGGATGATGATTCTGATCATACTTATCACAAAATGCATTTTAATAAAAACTGAACCAACATGTAATTGAACTTTATTGGGTAAGGGAAATCTTATAAACTGAATAAGACTATTTAGTTTCTATGATTTGACCATAAGAAACAAACAACCATATAAACATTTTGATAACTAAAAGTTTGTAAGAACATTTTATTTCATGATGTTTGTTTTCAATTCTGCTATCTATTGAATCTAGATGTATGTTGTTTGTTAATTATCTTAGTGACATATTAAGAATTTAGCTTAAAAATATAGTGAAAATGAACTTAATAAACTGATTGTGTAGTACCTACAATAGTTAGTGGTTCAAACAAATTGTTAGTGATCACAATATTAGTTGTTATTTTACTCTACAAAGATTTTTTTAACCTGCTTTAAGAACTTAGTAATCAAATTTCTATCATTGCAACTGCTTGTCTACTTTATTTAGGAAATAAACTATCTGTATCATGACAAAGTTCCCTTACAAACACACACATAAATTGATCCCCTGTTGAGACAGGATCACAGGAATCAATAAAATCTCTGCTATGAGAATATAGATACAACATCCAAAAAACTGTAGCAACAACTTAACTCAAATAATAAATACATGTCGTTAAACATGGATGAGTTGATTTGAATTTGCACTGACAGCAATGAGAGCCGAAAACCACACACTTCCATCTAAAAGATATAAAAAAAAAATTACTAAAGAAAACAACCAATTTCAATATACATTTTGGAAAAATAAGTTGGGCTCCGAAGGGAAACTACCTTAAATCCTTAAGATAACTCATTTTACTTAAAGAAGACATTCCTTTATTTTTAAAAAGAAACAAACTGCAATTAAAGATTTTCTAAAACTAGCTTGCCTAAAATAAAAATAAAAAACAAACACTCGCTATTTTATAATAGTAATCAATATGATTATAATCAAGGATACAATTTTTCTAACAAACATTTCGACTGACCGTAGGTAAACTATCGAAAATGAAAAAACTTACTTTACAGGAGAGCAATTTTCAGTTTATTTTATGGATAACTTTGTCATTATTGATTATTATAAATTTGGTCACATTTTTAAGTACCCAGGACCAAGTTATTATTAATTTTTTTTTAAACTAACACTAATTTTATTTCATAATTATGTTACCCTACAGAGTGTCATATTCGCACCAGCGAAAAAGCTCTTTAAATAAAGATTAAAAAAGAAACCTTATGTAACCAAATTTATATACAGATAGTATAATCATTTATATTAACGATAATTTATATAAACATATTAAGAATCATTAGGAATAAATATTTTTACTAAGCTAGCTAGTTTTATCAAGCTTAAAGCAGAAACAAAAAATGTAAATCTTTCAGGTTCGAGAATTTACGCAGGAACATTCGATTTAGTCTTACTCTCGTCTGTCGTACAAGAATCTATGAGGAATACCTATTTAGTACTAAAGTTCTTTAATGAACATCTTTTTTAATAGTATATTTTCCATTTCAGACAGCGTTATCTATTTTTTTTCAAGAAGTGGCTATTCCTGCTGGCGCTAACGGAATCGCTGCACCACACTACCGCCAGGTACCGCTTCTGTTTTTACAAATTTGTTTTTAAATATAGATAATTTAATCTGTAAAACTTATCTCAAGTAATACAAATATTCGTTCCGTACGGAGGTCGAACCCGCGACACGCAACGCAACAGCCAATCGCTTAACCATGCGCCAACCGTGCCGTCATAATATTGCGTGTTGTGCATAATAATATATAACATGCAATATTATGACTATGTAAAGGGTGTCTCAGTAAGAGTGCACTTTTTCATTTTAAAATATAAACAAGTATTTCATGACAGAGTTGTGATATTTTTACTGTATTGTAAAGAAGACATGTTCCAATTAAGTATGGAATAAAATATCCGGTAAATGACCCCCACGGCTCCGATGACAGGCCATTACTCTTTTCATGAAATTTTCCATGACTTTTGCACAGAGATGTGGCTGTATCTCACCGATGACGCGTTGGATTTTCGATTTGAGCTCAGGAATTGTTTCAGGTTTATTCGCATAAACCCGAGATTTCACAAAACCACAAAGAAAAAAATTGCACGGCGTTAAATCTCACGATCTTATTGTCCAGTTGACATCAGAATTTCGTGAGATAATGTGTTCTGGAAATCGTTGCTGCAATAAGTCGATTGTTTCATGCGCGGTGTGGCAGGTTGTGCCGACCTGCTAAAACCATATGTTGTCCAGATTCATGCCGTCCAGATGAGGCCACAAGAAGTCCGTTATCATATTCCTGTAACGAATACCGTTTACAGTCACTGCAATTTCGGCCTCGTTTTCTAAAAAGTAAGGTCCAATCACGCCGCCTGACCAAAATCCGCACCAGACAGTTACTCGTTGTGGGTGCATTTGTTTCTCATGGATTACATAATAATAATAATAATATTGCACAACTATCACACAACGCCGTCTAGTCCCAAGCTAAGCAGAGCTTGTGTTATGAGGATTTTGTGTATTCACGAAGCCATTCATATGGAAATGCGCTTCATCAGAGAAAATTACTTTTTCCGAAAAATTGGCATCGACTTCACTTTGCTCCATTACCCATTGAACGAATTGCCGGCGGTTTCCGTGGTCTGCTGGTTTAAAAAAAAAATAGGTGACAGTTGTCAAATTTCAGAGTTGCCACTTGCATGAAAAAAATAATCCAATTTTGTGCACTCTTACTGAGACACCCTATACATAAAAATTATTAGTTAAAAACAACGAACCTAGTATTTATAAATTATAAAATAGCCAGCGGTCCCGGCAGACGTCTTGCCCGAAAACGTGGTTTGTGGGTGACAAAAAGATAGTAGGTACAACAGAAAAATTATAAATATGTACAATTGTACATACTTCCTTTTTTCGTTTCTCACTTATAACAAACTAGCTTTTGCCCGCGGCTTCGCTCCCGCTCTACCCTACACAAATAAATGAGCAGGTTTTGGAATTGTTCTTTTTTTAACGAAATAAAAATTATCCTACATCCTTCTCCTGGTTTCAAGCTACCTTCCTACCAATTTTCAACCAAATCGGTTCAACCGTTCTTGAGTTATAAATAGTGTAACTAACACGACTTTCTTTAATATTTAAAGATAGTAGATAGATTTCCCGTTTTTATTCCAATACCCGTAAAAATGACAAGACCCTCGCAAAGATCTGCCGTCCGGGGCCTCGTAATGGTTAAGACCGCCCTTGTAAATGTTTACTGTAAGACTAGTATATTTTAAGTTTAACTGGCAAATCGAGCAAAAAGGTAGAAATCTTCCTAATTTTGAGCTTTTACTACAACAAAGGACAGGTAACCTATTTTTATTCTATCATAACATAATTTTATTTTTTTACAAATGGGTAAGTGATTATTGTTACTTAGAGTCTGTCTCACGAAAGCGCGACCTGAGAAAATGAGGTCAAATCAAAAAATATTGAATATGGTATTACTGTCATACTAGGAGAAAAAAAATTTGATACTTGAGTATTTTTTTGTATTTGCGACAATCGTATAATTCTTTTTGACGAACTATATTCCTAATATGAGGAACACAAAATGTTTAGAAATAAATATGCTCAACCAATACGCTTTTAACAGCATCACACACTCAGAAATATTCAATTCCCCTACAAAACAAAAAATAGATTCCACACATACTTCTTCCAGCAAGTTAGAGAGATTAGATCCTATGTTTCAAATAGAAATGAGTCAAACAGGGCGTCCCATTCTCCCCAAAGTTATTCACCACTTCTTTCAGACATTAGCAGTCGAATAGGAAGAGAAGGGCATTGTCATCAGCGAAGCTAAGTTAAGTAATTTGCGTTTCTCTGATAATATTGTCCTGTTCTCTCCTACAGCCACAGGACTAGAGCAAATGCTGGTTGATCTACATATAAAAATGTTGAAGACTAAAATCATAACCAGCAGCTCCAAAAGGAACGTACACGTAGGCGGACAGAATATACAATACGTCTTAAAATATATTATTGTCTACTTGGGCCAAGTAGTCTCTTTCTGGGCCAGGTAAGACAAAGAAATAACGTGTCGAACAGAAAATACCTGAAAAAGTTACTGGTCCATCAAGGAACTATTTAAGGGCACTTTGCCCATATCACTAAGGCATAAGCTTATGGACATGTGTAATCTCCTTATTTGACCTATGGTGTATACAGACTTGGTCTTTGACTAACATCCAAAAGTCTAAACTCAAGGTTTGCCAAGCGACCTGGATGTCTTTCTTAAGAAATGGAATGTGAGTAAGGGACTGAGACCATTAGAAAGATTGGATGGCTTTTGCACAGCAGTAGAACAATACTGGATAGAATACAAAAACACAAAACAATACAATACAAAAACAAGTAAAGATTTATTTATTGGTATATTACTATTCTATCAAGAAAGTCACGGGAAAAGGTGAATAACACAAAATGTTGAATTTTCTCATCCTCAAAGTATGCTATAAATATGCGTTTTTGAACGTATAAAGTGCGGTAGTGAAGATATTTCTTCTTAAAGCTTAGTTTTAAGTGTAAAGGTTTTTTCTCCAAATTCCTTAACGATTCAATGTTTTTTTATTTATTTCGCGCAGTCCTTGAATATCTTCAAGATTATCTATAAACATAAGAAATTTATTATCATATCGTAAAATATATCTAATAGTCAGTCAACAATTATCAAGATTATAACGTCATACTAACTTAAAAACCCGAGATCAAAAACAACTACTTTCTCTTCTTGTTTTTCTTTAAACTTACTGATCATAGTATTTCACAGCTTTCCTACATAACTTTTTATTTTTTTACCCATGATAAGCAATTATATTTATAAAATCAAGCTTTGTTACAAAATACTGACATTTGCAATCATAGACTTTGACGTGCTTTTGACGGCACCGTTATGTTGCCAATTTAATTTTTTTTTAAAACTCCAGGTCGCGCTTTCGTTAGACAGACTCTATGTAATTATTAAAATTATTTCAGCAACTGATGACACCATGTAATACTCCTGCAACTCCTCCAAACTTCCCCGATGCGCTTGCGGCGTTTTCACGGCTGTCGACGACAGGCAGCCCAAACAATGCGGGCGGCGGGGGGTGCGCGGCCGCGCCGCCCGTATCCCCGCTCGCCACGCATCCGCCACCGCCGCCGCCACCACCACATGTTCAAATGAACATGTTTCCTGGCACTCCAAATCCACAGACAAATTATTCGTCAATTTCCTGCTCAACTGCCGTAAGTTCATAGTATAGACGCAATAACGTATATTTTTGAGAATGTTGATGTTTCAAAAAAATAGATTTTATATTATTTTCAATACATTTACTCGAAACCTGGCTTCTACCCCCACTAGCCCCCTGAGGTGCAATGGTGAATGAGACTGAATTATCAAATGCGACCAGACAGAGGGACATAATTCAAATATCAAGGAACCAGTAGGACTAAAGCACGCCAGTTACGTGTCTGAATGTAAAATTAAGTCATGGAAAACATCCATATCTTAATTGTAGGCTGACGTAATATTTCATTTAGTACCTAATATTGAAAAGATAATCAAAACTGGAAGTTTCTCTACTTTCAGAACACACTCCAATAATATACTTATTTTAGAGTTAGGCAGTAATCGCTTAAAACGCTATCCACATATTTCCGGGTCAGGGCTATCCGTGGTCCGAGTTGTTCGTTTCAGTGTTCCCGTCAGGGACGTGCCATCCGTCAGGCGTGTTCACACATATCAGGGAAATCGATATCAGTGTAAAAATGTTTAAACTTAACATCACACTTTAATTCTTTTCCTATACTATCCCATATTATTATTTTCTTATTAGAATTCAAATAATGTGAATTAGAAAGATGGTAAAGTATATTATTCTGTCGTATAGTCTATCAACCTTTTTATGTTCATGTTGTCGTCAACGTACCTAGATAAAAATCGGATAGCACGGTCAGAGCGTCCGAGCGTGCTCTGGGACACTGAAGATCCGGATGCCCCTGACACGGAGCTATATGAACATTTAGTACAAATTGTACGTAACCGACCTTTCCCCGTTCCTGACGGAACACGGCAGGGCCGGGTACCCGGAAATGTGTGGATAACGCTTAAAAATACTTAATTGATGTACTTTCGATTCTGCCAGTCTAGCAGAGTAGACCTGATAAATGATATTATTCAGCTTTTGAATTTGAATTATTATGGAAATTAAATAAAACTGAACTATAACTGTTTTTTTTTTAATATATATATATAAACGAGATTTCTTTTTCAGATGTGCAGCGAAAACATGCCAAGATAAATTTGAAGATATTAGTTTAGGAGCATCTATAATTTATTTTTCTAATGGTGCGCAATGTGAGCTGTGGAATTGTGTATGAAATGTATATTACTTTAGTAAACACCCTATAGCAGCGTTGGTTTGCTGGACAATATTTGGGGTGCTGTACTGTAGTCAATCATGTTAAATTTATTACGAATATCGTATCTACATTATAATTATGTATACAGTGGTTTCAAAATGTGCACAATAAATCCTATGAATTGTGTTAGTTTTTGGTAATTGAAAATTATATTGTGATTGTAAAAAAAAATATTGTAACAGAATTGTAATGTAATCATAAATATTATTACTTTAATAACATACAGAGTGAGAATTTTGCTTTAGCTTCTAAAGTTATCGTCGTACTTCGGTATTTACTTATAGTCATTAAATGTAATAAAATAATATTGACACCCGCCATACCACCAGGATATACCTAACTAGACACATTTTTCTAGTTATTGTAATAATAAGTGTTGAGAAATGCAATTTATTTTGGTCTTGAATCCTAATCCATACTTATCAGAGGAAAATAAAATTATTAGCTGTCAAAGATCATGCCTACATTTTGGTTTATCTCAAGACATTGGGAGCCTGGACGTGATCGTATACACGCTTTCTGCAATAACTGTATCGTTAGGGCTTCTTACCCAAAGGCTTCAAATGAAGCCCTACTACTCTCTCTCTTATCTGTCCGTCTATCCCTCTGTCACAGGGGTCTAGCGGTTAAAGAGTTGAAGAGTTTTCATGTGCCTGGCATGTGGATTTTCATATATATATATATATTTTTTTTTTGAACACATTAAATAGAATAAGACTGGAAATTTAAATCATGGGCGGCCATCAGCTTTTTTACCTAAATAAAATTGTAAATATACTACATATTCTGGGTTTTTTTAGGAAACTAAAAAATTTGAGAATTTCCTTACTTTTTCCAACAAACTGTTTAGCAGAAGAAACACGAGTATCCTAAAACAATAAATAAACAATTAAAAACTTGCAGATTCAAAGCGCCCCTGAATGGTTTTTACCGAACCGAGGTTGAGACTTCTTGAATGTTTATCTGGTAGATTTGGCTTATTGGTACTTAAGGTGCACGTCGCCAGACACTGACGACATGAAAACCGGATATGCAAAGATCTGAAGATCTTAATATTATATGGTAATTCAAAGTTCCTAGCTTAATGATTTTACTATCTATTCCCAGTACCTCTACCATGAGTTTTAAGCAATAGTATTCGTCGCTACTCGATATCGACGCCGTAAATATTTTGTATGGCAAATTTTGGTTCTGCAAGTGACCGCTAGAGGCGCTGCTATGGTAGAGGTACAGATATCACTGATTTTTTCCTGACAGGTGACAAAACCATAACTGTTGCTGGTAATTTTGGTGACTTAATATAACACACATTTATTGTAACACAGAAATACATATGTTAACAGGTATAAGGTGTGTTGTTAATAAATGTTACAATATATTACTCTACTACAATATGTTACTGTAGGCTCAGTGAAGATATTTAGTAACATTTATTTATTATTTCGTGCAACACAACGCTACAAAGGCGGACTTAATGCCTTAGGCATTCTCTTCCAGCCAACCAAGGGTGTTGAAGGGAAAATATGTACCTATATAATATTTGTGTCATATTTCTCCACTGGCAACTAAGTTAGTGGCGACATCTGAGAAAGTATATTCCCAGTGCAATCAGTTGGGATATTTTCCTATTTAATTCAGTGTTGACAGAGGTGACCTCCAATCACCACTTATGGCAAGCCGATACCATGGGAGAAGCAAGCCAAATACCTATGTGTGATCTTAGACCAGCATCTGACCTTCGCTGAGCACATAAAGCAGGCTCGTTGCGTGCCACTTTCGCTCAAAGTAGGTTCCACTTCCACTAAATACTGAATGCCCGCAGCAATTTGTCATTCAAGTGCAAACTACGCATCTTCACGGTGGTCAATAACTTGTGTACATGTGGTGTGAGAGACCGGTTGTTAAATTCTTTTAAAATATGCTTAAGATTTAGTGAATATTCCCAAAGAAATGTGGAGCTTGAAAGAAGAATTTGTGAAAGTCAAATATACGCGAGTTATGGACTGTTAAGTTGGGCCCTCAGTCCACACATAGAGGATGCAGCGCTGCCGCCGCCCGGCTTTGTTATTCCTTGAAAATAATAAACGCGATTGCCACGCTACACTCGCGCTGCAGCCGTGCGTATTTCGATTGAGACCCAAAAATCTGTTATAATCCTCTTCATACAAGTTGAACCACCATGGCGGTCGTCCTTGAATGCGCAGTATAAGTGCGCGTAACCATAGCAAATAAAATAAAATCGTTAATCGATCAATCCCCAGCGACGCCCTAAGCCGAAGTCCATACCCCACAGAACAGAATAAAAATACTGAGCGTGCCCGTACCGAAAGGGTTGGCAATGGGTACCTCGTCCCGAATAGGCCCCAGCAGGGCCGAAGCCTACTGGGGTCATGAGTGAATGTTCTGGCTTTCATTTATGAGGCCCGATGTCCACAAAGCGGAAAGGAGAGATGTGTTTGAATAAACTAATCCTATTTCGTTATTTCCACATCTCTTCTCCGCTTAGCTTTGGTGGAAATAGATTAAGCGGCGCGACAGAAAGTAGATGTGTGGTTGGGCGGCCGGGCAGCGCATGCGTTCTCGCGCCCCTCACCCCGCTGCTTTCTCCCCAAGCCTTTTCTCTCACAGCTGTTACACAAAGCTCACATCTCTCTGCTACACTTCTCTCCGCTTTGGTGGAAAATCATCTGCCAGCTTCGCAACATATTTCCTCTCATATCCTCTCGTCTCCGCTTTGGTGGATACAGGGCCTTAAGGCCACCGCAGGTTAGTCCGGTTAAGATGACAACTTCATTGGATGAACTGTGAGAGGTTGCTAACAAAAACAAAATCGGTGGTCACATCTGGGAATGGATAGTTGAAGTTTTCCATATGGTTTCGAAGTAAAACAAAGATCAATAATCTTTTTTGTGTAACATTGCAGGGTGGTTTTATTATTATTCTATTTATTTTCGTAGAATACATATTTCATTGGCATTAGGAACAGAGTCCAGGCTACTTAGGGCTCTTGAGAACGTAATTTCTTAACGTATTAAGTAATTTGCCCACAGAACAATAATAATAAGTTTTTTTTTTCTTCACAATTTTAAAATAGCCTTATTTCTACGGTAACATCACTATGTATGAGGATCCATTTAACAAGGGTTGTTAGACAATATTACTTATCACCTCATAGTTCGCACTAGTATCGCTATAAAACTTCCGGTCGGGGAGATCGCTTTTATATAGACCAGGAATATTCTGGAGAAAAGACTTTTCAAGGCTAATAGCAGTCGCTTCCCGGGTCATAATTTTTTTTTTTAAATGTTTTTACTCTATTTAAACTTCGACTCTATTATTAAAAACTAGAAGGCACAAATTTCCTTATCAACTTCATAACGGTAGAGGTAGGTGATATTTTCCAGAGGTTGGTACTGACTTCGATACCAGAATTTTGACTCAGCTTTGTGTTTTAATTATTTGACGCTAATGTTGATTTCTGTTGTTTTTTTTTTTTTCTATAATCATGCTCGTCCCAATTAAGCGTCATTAGATCCGAGGAACTTGGAATATCTTAGGCTTCCCTCTTAGCCCTTTCTTGATGCGGTAGGTCAAAGAGAATATAAGCACTACGTTTAGGTGATGTCGTTGATCCTTTTTATTACGTCGAGCTTGTAGATTCGATGACTTTTCTTTTCGTTGAAGCGAGTCTAGAGCCAGACCAATGCACCTTCTTCAAATCCCTTGGCATTGACATTACGTTCGTATCTAGTCTTTATTTTAGCGCATGGTGATCAAGCTATTCTCACCTTCCCGCTTATGCACTTTGTCCAATTTATTGTGATAGTCCCTTACGTATGACATCGTCTGAAAGTCTCATCTCCGTATCGCTATTCTTAAAAAATCATGCTTACTTTTTATATATTTACGAATCGTATCAACATTCCTAACGTAAAAAAAAATGGCATTTTATTCATATTAGCCCTTTATTACGCGGCCGCCTGCGTGATCCCATAAAAAAGTGCTCCGTCGTGGTTCGCCGCGCGGGCAACTGTCGATGGGTGCGCACCCCGCCCCCCTTTTTTGCTACGTAATAATACATTTCTACTTTCATCGACAGGACTACATGCACACCATCAAAGTTGAAATAGCGACATTGCGCAGGTACGAGGGGCATTCAATAAGTACCTAGCCTCATCGCCAGAGGGCGCTGTAGTTTCAAAAGAGTTTTACCACAGTGTAGCACATTCTTTTTTAATTCTTTTTTCAAATTTTCATTCCAATCCCTTCATTTGTTTTAATTTGACAACTTAAGGAAGCGAACGTGTCGATCGGTTTTACAAAAATGGAAAAAGAGCAATATCGTTCGGTAATTCGATTTCTATTTTTGGAAGGGAAAACGCGCATCGAAATCAAAGAGCGCTTGGATGCTGTGTACGGTGACTCTTCTCCATCGATGGCCACCGTCAAGAATTGGTTCAACGAGTTTGCACGTGGCCGTACGTCGGTTTTTGATGAACCACGTCCAGGTGCACCGAAAACAGCTGCTACGGAGGAAAACATTAAAAAAATCCATGATCTCGTATTGGCAGATCGCCGATTGAAGGTTCGGGAGCTAGCTGAGACTGTAGGCATTTCAGAAGGAACAGTGCATCATATTCTTCACGAGGAACTCGGCATGAGAAAGCTGTCGGCGCGATGGGTGCCGCGTTTACTCACACCGGAAAACAAGCGCAACCGTGAGACCACATCGGAGACGTGTTTGGCTCTGTTTAAGCGGAATCCAGCGGAGTTTTTGCGTCGTTTTGTGACCGTCGATGAAACTTGGATCCACTGGTACACACCAGAGACCAAGGAGCAATCAAAACAATGGATCCAGACCGGGGAACGTGCTCCAAAGAAGGCGAAAACTGTAAAATCTGCCGGAAAAGTTATGGCCACCGTTTTCTGGGATTCACAAAGTGTGATCTACATCGATTACCTCGAGAAGGGTAAAACAATTACAGGGCTTTACTATGCCGATTTATTGGGCCGATTCGACGCCGAATTAAAGAAAAAACGACCCCATCTGGCGAAGAAAAAAGTGCTGTTTCACCACGACAACGCACCGGTTCACACGTCTGCCGTTGCCATGGCCAAATTGGTCGAATTACGCTACGAATTGCTGCCCCATCCACCGTATTCTCCAGATTTGGCCCCTTGTGACTTCTTTCTGTTTCCTAATCTGAAAAAATCACTCGCCGGGAATAGATATGGATCAAATGAGGAGGTCATCGCCGCCACGGAGGCCTATTTTGCAGAGTTTGACAAAAACTATTTTTCGGACGGGTTAAAAAAGTTGGAGCATCGCTGGGCTAAGTGTATCGAACTAAAAGGAGACTATGTTGAAAAATAAATTGCCACTTTTCCAAAATTTTCGTTTACTTTTTGTAGGCTAAGTATTTATTGAATGACCCTCGTAATAATCCGGTTTCCACTACGGGGACCGCCACATACTACACACGTGCATATAGTCACGCGACGTAGCGTTGGCCCTTAGTATTAGTATTTTAGAGAAATAGGCTTCTTGAGAACTAGTCCTTTTGCGATTTAGTTGTCATTTTGATAATTATGCCTTTTGCCCTTAAACAATCTTCTCCACTCAGTTCTAAAAAAAGGCAAGTGCGCGATTTGGCGCGGATTTCATTGTGTAATTTTCAGGATCGGTAAAAATATGAATGGTCTCTCATTTAGATATTGTAAAGATGAATCAGTAAACTTGTTCGCTTAGCGCTTAGTAAGCTCATTTAATTACAAACACTAATAAGATTCTAGAGATAATATGGTCAATATCAAAATTCATTGTGCTTTCGTATCTCAGCCCCTTTTGATGTCAATAGATACATGTTCATACACCTATTGCGTTCGGCATTATTCGGTCTTTACTCCAAACTATACGTTTACGAAGGCCGACCATCTCATATGGTGTATTCACTTGGGGTATTTATCGACAAGAACTTCTCTTGGAATGACGCATTTGCCGCATTTTTGTGAACTTTACGTAATTTCCTGCCAACTATCTACCACTAAAAATTGCGCTAGCTCAATCTCTTCTGCTACTCATCCTTGATTATGCTGATGCCAGTTATATTAATTTCATTAAAGTACTACTGAAGAAACTTGAGCGAATTTTTTTTTTATATTATTCGGTTTGTTTCTCGGCATCGTTTGAGTAGGTACACCTGAATTCTTTAGGTAATATATTCCACTAGCGAGCAGTTTGAATTATGGAAGATTTGTCAAAGAAGGAAGTGAAATGTATGCGAAAACTTTCGATTTTATGACTAAATCAAGGACCTATTTAAAACTGGACCTAATTAAAGAACAGGTACTAAAGTAAATGTGTCCCAGGGTAATGGAAAGTGTTCTTTAGGAACAATATAAAGTACAAGGACTAAAGAGCACATTACAAAGCAAAGAAAGTTTGTGAGTATTCCGGCAAAGGCGAATTGGAAACCATTGGAACTTAGTACCTACGAAATTTAAAAAAAATGGCAAACTTGTGCAAGCCTTATGAACTTGATACTGAGATTATAGAGAACAAAGAGAACTTCAGAATAAAGAAAAAAAGATTCAGGCAATTCCAAGGATCTTATGACACCGTTAAATTTTGGTCGTTTTAATCCCGCGGAGGGTCGATTACATTACTCTCGATTTGTAAAGATAAAATGAAAAATAAAGTACTTTTTTTTCAAACTCGAATTAAAGATATTAATTTCGTACATTCGTGTATTAAGTAAACGTCAGCTGAGCGAGGCCAATGAACTGTAGGTAGTTAGTACGCAACGACCGACAGCTACCTACAAGGTCAATGACTCGTTTACTTAAAGAAATTAATTTCGTACATGCGTATATTAATTTGAGTTTTTAGAAAAAAAGTACCTTTTAATTTTATCTTTACAAATCGAGTGTTTCATGTACCGAATCGACCCTCCAAAATTTAATGGTGTATATCCTAGGGACAAACTGGATTGATTACGGAGCTTTATTTTCATATAAATTAGGTTCATAATTGTGTTTCATTGACAAGCAAAAGGGAAAAAACGTTCCGAGCAAGACAGCAAGAAAGAGGTGGTGTGTCCCTTTCCTACCCCTATTTTTAACCAGGATAACCATAAATTTACTATAAATATGTATGTGTAAATTATTAATATTTTTGACATTGCAGAATTTTGATACTAATTGACGCTGTAAAAAGAATTCTACTGCATCAGAAACTTATGGACGGCAAAGTACCAGTAACCCCTGTCTGTGAAACCTTTAAAAATATTTTAATCTTCTAAGAAGTCAAAAGTAATTTAAATTTTTTAAATAATATTATTTTAGTCATAAATAGCGACCCGCCCCAGCTTCGCACGGGTGCAATGGTTTTTTTTTATGGTAGGTAAAATCATCTAATGACAAGTCCCGCCCTTGGGTGGGCGGGAAATAGTGTCAGACTCTTACTGACTAAAAACCTACCCTGTTCCATTCATTGCCTTCGTCCCAGGGCCCCGGGTGACATTCTCACATAACCTTTGACCCCAGTAGGTTTTGGCCCTGCCGGGAGCCTACAGTTTGCTGACAATCCCTAGAGGCGCGCGGGAACAGTGCGCGCCGTAGATGACTTGACTTCGGACCGGTCTGTTACCGGACGGACGGACAGCGACCCGCGCCTACGGTGGCCGGAAATCGGGATCGGAATACCGGCGGCGGCGGCGGCGTGTGCGCCGTTGCCTGATGCAGTTGGCCTCCTCCTTTGCTAGCATTACTGCTTCGCAGAAGGAGGCGACCGCTTGCGACTCCTCCTCGCTCCGGAGCATGGCCTGAACCAAGCCCCGGCGCGAGAGATCGCCGCCGCCGATCGCCCCCACAAGGACACGGTGATGCTTTTCCCAAGCGGGGCACACCTCGACTGTGTGCTCCACTGTATCCTCCGGGCACTCCGTACAGTGGCGACACCCGGGCGTCGTCTCCGCACGAATCTTGTACAGGTACTTCGCGAACTTGCCGTGTTCGGACGGGTGCAATGGTGATATTAAATATTGCATGTATTATACATATAAACCTTCCTCTTGAATCGCTCTATCTAATAAAAAAAAACGGCATGAAAATCCGTTGCGTCGTTTTAAAGATCTAAGCATAAATAGGGACAGATAGCGCGATTTATACTATGTAATGAATAGGAAGCTTTACTTTTAGTAATCTTACTTGAGACTCCCCAGTTAAGAACAGATTTTGGGACCCATGACATAGAGATCACGAAATTCATTGTATTAAAGTTTACACCGTAACCGTTTCAAGGACTAAAAAACCGATTCTTTAGTAAAAATTTGTTCTGATTGACTTTTCTAGATACAAAGCGTGCGCTTATGATATTTGGATTATCTTTTTAACCTTTCGTCCAATCATCTCCATCAATTCAGTCCAAAGACGTCCACTGTTGGACATAGGCCACCACAAATGTCGCCACAATGAACGGCCCTGCGTCTCGCATGCATCAGATTTCCGCAACCTTTACCAGGCCATTGGTCCACCTTGTAGAAGGGCAGAAGCAGTTTTTTAAAGTAGTTGTATTTATCACACCTTTCCATTACTCCATGTATTTGTATTTCGGGCTAGTGTCCTCCACGACTATAGCGTGTATTTTGCGTACATTACTCCCTATATTTGCTGCACCTTGGTATGATTGCAGTGGAGTGAAGCAGTGGCCGAAACTTTTGGCCCAGCAAGTCAAAGTCGTGGGTATAAATTTGGTGCTTTGCTTGATGTAATTTATTTCATATATCTGGCTCTTAAAAGGTTAAAGGCAAAAATTGTGAGAAGCAGCCTCTCATTAAAAATTCACACTGGGCCTGCCGGGTGGATTTCAGCCCACTCCTCCTCATAAAAGAGGCTTGCGGCCAAGCAAGCTTCTTCATTTGCATATTTTTGTGGGAGGCTGGGCATTTCTTTATTTTGTATCTAAGACTGGATCTAGATCTGATATACTAAAAACTGTAATTGCATACCAGGTTATTAGCATGGATATCAGTAAAATACCTACTAACTAATTCCATAATCTTCATTGATATTATCAATATTTAGAGCACTTCCTCTAGAGACCTGCATCATGAACTTTCTGCCCAACACAGGTATTGATTAACAATACAACAAAGTTTAAACAGATTTAATGATAAGATTCAGATTCTTGGTCTTCTGGGATAACTTCTGGAATCTTTTTTACCTCTAGGTTATTTGATATCTCATCCAATAATGTTGCACTATAATTTGTTTCAAGTTCCTCATTACTTTCTATTGGACTTATAATATTGGAATGCTTGCTTCTTTTGAATATTAGCTAGAACAATATGAAACCATATAAATATTATATATACATCATAGTTACTTATTTAAATTAATCTTGTATGTAATGCTTGAGAACTGAATATGTCTCAATAACTTTATGAAACAGTTACAACACCAAAAGTAGTAGTAAGTACTAAGTTCTAAGTAGTAGTAAGTACTGAGATAAAATGCACTTAATAGTTGTCAATTAATGGCAAAACATTATTTAGATAACTGAATCATACATGAAGTCAAAAACAATAAATAAACATTTATTATCAAAACTGATTTTTCAGAATTCATTCATTCATTAATAGACAGTAAAGCATAATACAAAAAGAAGGACCTTACTCAGGAAGTAAGGTGGATCCACAGAACAGAAGAATTTAGTTAGAAGTCGTATGCAGGCGGGGCGCGCGTACCCCGAGCTTTGCGATGTCCCGCGTATGCTGCTACGTGCTTGCTACAAGGAGTTTACTTTATTTTGTGACGCATAAGGTCTACTTTCAAAAAATACTATAGAACATTCAATAAATGTCACTGTCAGCTGCTCAATTAGAGATTACCACTATCAATAGTGAGTTATCGATATTGTAAAATTATAATGTTCTCTTTTGTATCGGAATAAAATACCCAAGTGCATCGACAATATTATAAATGTACACAATTTTTTATTTTAGCTAAATCACTCAAAAATAAAAGTTAAACAGGGTTAAACATCCGATGGGTTCGAAATGTATTTTTCGTGTTATCTTGTAACTTCATATTTACTAAAGATCAAGTTAGCAAAAAAAATGCATCAATGTAACTGGAAGGCAAAATTAGTTTCCTGAAAAAACTAGCATAATTTGTTTAAATAACTTTGAAAGACCAGATTGTTTAATTAAAACGGAATGACATACTATACCGACACAACAGTGCCAATATTTGAGTTCTGTATTGTACTGTATTCATTATCTGAAAAATCTGGTTACACCGAACCCTAGTAATCTCAAAAAAAATCAAGATATTACAGACCTATTCAAATCTGTATGGAAGCAAATTTGTAGTCAGCCAAGAAACACTGGCCTAATTTAATATAAATTAAGGAAACATTGATCTATAGAAGTGTTTATGTTGTTATTCACTTAGATTTTTTATTTCAGCATTAAAAGAAAATCTTAATTTCAATTAAATGTAATTGCATGGTTAAAGTAATAGCTACAAGCCCCTTAATAAATACAATTAAAAACATACGTAAGTATTTCGTTATGATAATAATTTATCGACTACAGCTGTTGACTTTATTTTACTTGAAAATAAAACACAACATCGATAAAATAAGGCATCGCCAAAGGTACATCTCTAGAAATTGACGTTTAGTGACGTTGATTTTTTATAGGAAATATCAATCTAATTGCAGCAAAATAAAGCTCTTAATTGATTGTAAATATTATAAGAGACATCTAGCAGTGAGTAGAGGAAATTGTTCATAAAATTATTCCATGCGAGGTAATATGTTAAAGGGTAGAGAACAAATAACTCTGCGCTCATTAACATACCGTTTATTTTCTAAAACGGAATGATTGATAAACTGCCTTCTTTTAACTAATATTAAAATGCTCAATCACGTCAAAGATTTCTTAGTGTTATGAAATAATGATATACCTGACATTGTGTGAGTTTGGGTACGCTGGTCCCGATACAAATGAAGTGCTATGCGAATTCTAACTACATTCTTCTGTTCTGTGGGTGGATCAATGATGATGATGATAATTAACAGATAGAACACACAGCCTAAACTAGTGTCTAGAAATTCCATATTGCAGAAGTTGTTTATTGAAGATGAGCAATGGCAGATTTTAGAAAAATCATTCCAAAGGGGTTAAATAAGGCCCAGAGTTGTGAGATTGTTCAAAAGAGTCTTTGCGGCCCTGGAAAGCAAAGGATATTTGAAAGAACACTGGTAGGTTTTATTCTATTTAACTGACACTAGTGATTTGATGATATTTCATCCTCACAGCAATGATAAACTGAGGTTACAGAGTATAAAGGAAGTTCACACTTATACTACTGATTTGTAATTTGATGACAGTATTGAATTGAAAAAAGCCCTCGCCCAAGAGACAGTAGCTAGTAAGTGCCTTGAAAGACAGTTTCTTGCGGCCGAAACCCACTAGTTTATAAAATACTGCAGAAAACATTAGCATAAATTTAGGAAATTAAAAAACTAGAAGAAACATACCTTGTAAAACTTAGGTCTCTCATAAATCCATAATAATACAATAGAAGCAATGATCACTGTTATAGTGAAAAGTAAATAATTGGTGGAATAAGTGTAGGCATCTAAGAAAACACTATACCAACAACCTGCGCTGACATGCACCATAATTTTGTGCACAGTTTTACAGGGCTTAACTTGAAACCTAAAAAATGTTGTCTACTATGGTTATGGCTTTGGACAGTAAAGTTAAATAACTATTGACATATATTTCTTACACGACGAGAGTTTGTTTGTATTATATTTTTATTTATGTACTGTGTGTGGCTGTCACTGTCATTATTTGTCAATATCACAGATTACACAGAGATAATATCTACCACTACCATCACTGAACATATTTGAAGTAGCGGCTTCGTTAAACAAAACCCTCATTTATTTACCTTAGCATCTATAGCTTTCAATCGGACCCAAAGGGACGAAAGTCCTCTGTGTATTCAATTCAAAACGAATACTGCTAATGTATGAAAGTGTCTTTCACATGGCAGTATGGCACCAGTTATATTTAATAAAAAAACAAAAGAGATAAAAAAGCTGCATATTAATTTATTCAAACAAAAACTGAGAAAGTGAGAAGTATGCTGTGTCAAAAATGTTATTATAGTGTATCAGATTTTTTATTAGATAAATTTTGACATTGTGTAATTATTGCTATTAAGTAATTTGCTTCTTTGACAATATTGTACGAGTAATTACAAATCAAATTAATTATTTAAATTCGAATTATTTTGATATTAATTTAATAAATTGTTTTGACTTATTTTTTGTAAAGTTAAATAATTTGCTTATTTGACAAAATTGAAATTACAAATCATAATTAATTATTTAATTCTGAATTATTTTTGACATTAATTTAACGACATAGTAGTCATGGCTGAGACTACGGAGGAGCTCAGTACAAAGCTCGGTGACCTCAGTAGAGCTTCCGAAAGAGTGGGACGAACAAAACCAAAATCATGGTTAACATCCATCCACCAACTATCAAGATCGGAGACTCTACACTCGAAGTTGTGGACGACTACGTTTACCTGGGACAGACGGTCCAGTTGGGTACTTCGAGAAAGAGGCCAATCGTCGAATCCGACTCGGCTGGGCGGCGTTCGGGAAGCTGCGCGATGTCTTCTCGTCCAACATACCACAGTGTCTCAAGACGAAAGTCTATGACCAGTGCGTGTTGCCAGTGTGAACATATGGCTCTGAAACGTGGTCGCTTACAATGGGCCTCATAAGAAGACTTAAAGTCACCCAAAGGGCAATGGAAAGGGCTATGCTAGGAGTTTCCTTACGTGATCGAATCAGAAATGAAGATATCCGCAAGAGAACCAGGGTTGCCGACATAGCACGTAGAATTGCCAAACTTAAGTGGCAATGGGCTGGGCACATTGTACGCAGAACAGATGGCCGTTGGGGCCGAAAGGTTCTGGAGTGGCGGCCGCGTAGCGGAAGACGCAGCGTTGGAAGGCCTCCCACAAGGTGGACCGATGACCTGGTCAGGGTCACTGGAGTCCGATGGATGCGAGACGCACAGGACCGGCCATTGTGGCGACTCTTAGGGGAGGCCTATGTCCAACAGTGGACGTCTTTTGGCTGAAATGATGATGATGATGATGATTAATTTAACAAATTAATTTTTGTACCGTAACATAATTTGCTTATTTGACAATATTGTAATTACAAATCTGAATTTTATTTAAATCTGTATTATTTTGAAATTAATTTAACAATTGTTTGACTTAATTTTTGTAACGTAATATATTTTGCTTATTTGACAATATTATAATTACAAATCATAATTATTTAAATCCGAATTATTTTGACATTTATTTAATAATTTATTATGACTTCTTGACTAAATTGTACCTAGTAATGAAATAATGTAGGTAGTCATTTATTTAATTAATTTGTAATTTAGTACGAGTTTTTTTACTTGCATGTAAAAATTGTAACTAATTTATTTTTGTATGCTGATCATAGCGCACTTTAACTTCAAATATGACAAACCGCTACACTTATGTATTACAAATAGAGATGGGTTTCTACCCGGTAAATACCGGGTAAATACCCAAATGGTGGGTATTTACTTTTTACACTTTTAAGTCTGCGTCTCGCATCCATCGGATTCCCGCAATCTTTATTAAGTCATTAAGTTCACCTTGTCTTAAGGCCTTCCAATGCTGCAACTTCCGGTACGCGAGCTATTTGCCCTACCCATTGCCACATTAGGTCGGCGATTCTTCGTGCTATGTCGGCAACCTTGGTTCTCCTGCGGATATCTTCATTTCTGATTCGATCACGCAAGGAAAACGTACCCCGAGAATAGCTCTTTCCATTGCCCTTTGGGTGACTTTAAGCTTTCTGATGAGGCCCATTATAGGCAACCACGTTTCAGAGCCATGTCATAATTGGCAAAACGCACTGGTCATAAACTTTTGTCTTGAGACTTTGTGTTATGTTAGATGAGAAGATATCGCGCAGCTTTCCAAACACCGCCCAGTCGTGTCGGATTTGACAGTTGATTTCATACGATTATAAGACAAGTGATAAATAATTATATAATATATGAAAACCAACCCGATTTTTTTTTTCCCAACTCGCATTGGGCCCGCGTGGTGGATTACGGCCCATTCCCTCTCCTAGAGAGGAGGCCTGAATCCCAGCAGTGGGAACAATAAAAGGCTGATGATGATGATGATGATATGAAAACGACAAGTACTTACCTAGTGCCAAGAGCAAAGTGCCAAATTTATTTATTTAAAACTTACAACTTACACAATAATGAAACGTTGCACAAAGGCGAACCTAATGCCTAAAGGAAAATGCCAAATCCCAAATGAGCCAAGTAGCATAGGGTAACATCAGCCGTATAATGTTCTCACTGCCTGAGTCGGCTGAGTCCCACTCAGGCCTCGTCTTCATAAGAAGGAATGGGCCGTAATCCAAGCGGGCCCAGTGCGGGTTGGTGGTTGTCATGTCTTCAAATGTTTGGTTATAAGACATGTCGGTTTCCACACGATGTTTTTGCTGCACCATTGTGAGAGCAGGGTGATGAAATAAATTACACAAAGTAATGCGCCTGTCTGGGTTTGAACCCGCGACCTTTAACTCGTAAGTCGGGGCTGTTACCACTCGGCCACTTCTGCTCTCTGCAAAGTGCCGAGTTCCAAATGCTAAGTGCCAAATGATAAGTGTGAAGTGCTAATAGCCAAATACCAAATGCGAAGTGCAAAAAATAAAGTGCCAAGTGTGAAGAGCAAAGTGCCAAGTGCTAAATTCAAAGTGCTAAGTTCCAAATGATAAGTGCCAAGTTCCAAATGTTAAGTACCAAGTGACAAATGAAAAGTACCAAGTGGCAATTGCCAAGAGCCAAGTGCCAAACGCCAAGTACAAAGTGACAAGTGCCAAGTGCCTAGAGCAAAGCGCCAAGTTCTAAATGCCAGCTAGCAAGTAGCAAGTGCTAAGTGATAAATACAAAGTACCAAGTACCAATTGCCAAGTGCAAAAAATAAAGTGCCAAGTTCAAATGCAACGTGCCAAGTACCAAATACCAACTACAAAGTGCCAAGTACCTGCAAAGTGAAAAAAATAAAGTGCAAAATGACGAAGTGTTTTAAGTGACAAATGAATGATAAATGATTTGTGGCGGGGGTGAGCAACAACACATTTCCTTTCTAGTAAGACAAACAGTAATTGCGGGGCGGTGTCTTCGAGTACGTATGTTCAAAAAAAAATATGAATCTAACTGAACATAAATAGTAGATTTAGTCGAATTTTAGCTGCCTTAGATAGTTTTCTATCTAAACGCCGAAGTTTTCTATTGAACTTATAACCAAGCGAACTAAAATTAGACTAAATCTTATTAAATGTAACGTTATTCAGTGTTTAGAATTTAACCAATTAGTGTTTATTGTTTTTACCCATGCTTTTGGGTATTTACCGGGTAATTTATACCCGATGGATTTTTATCCACGTCCCATCTCTAATCACAAATAAAATTGTTCTAATTTCTGATAGCACGACGGGTCGTTCCTCTCAAACAGCACGATCTACCAATGTAGATAAGCAACGCTGGGTCCTACAAATAGTGGACGCATTGATAGAACCGAGTATCTCCGCCCTTTTTGCCGGACGGACGGACAGCGAGCTACCTACCCATTGCCCGCCGTCCGCAAGCCTACGGTGGCCAGAAATCGCGATCGGAATCCCGGCGGCGGCGACGGCGTGTGCGCCGTTGCTTGATGCGGTCGGCCTCCTTCTTTGCTAGCATTACTGCTTCGCAGAAGGAGGCGCCACTCCTCCTCGCTCCGGAGCATGGCCTGTACCAAGGCCCATCGCGAGAGATCGCCGCAGTCGATCGCCTCCACATGGACACGGCGATGCTCTTCCCAAGCGGGGCACACCTCGACCGTGTGCTCCACCGTGTCCTCCGGGTGGTTCGCACAGTGGCGACACCCGGGCGTCGTCTCCCCACGAATCTTGCGCAGGTTAGCACCTGCGCCAAGCGGAATATGACGACGCCGTGAGGCCTTTCCAGCCACATACCAATAGCAATTGTTATTGCTATTAACAACGGTTATTGGCATTTATTTTTATAAATCATTTATTTGACGCGCTTATTTTGAGCGCTAAAGTTCGCAGAGCCTAACTTCAGGCGCTCCAAGATCCGTCGGCCGCACTATAATAATACATTAAAGTTCTCCATTTTCACGGCATGCACACGGTTAAAGTTGAACTAGCGACACTCGCAGGTAATAATCTGGATTCAGCTACGGGAACCGCTGCACACGACACACGCGCATAGTCACGCGACGACGGGTGCCATCATGCCATGTTGAGACCACTCGATTATAAATATATCACTGACACCAACAGTTTTTTCTAACTGTTGTGTTAAAAGTGTTTACTAGAGGATAAAGTTTTAATAAAATAAATGAATTACAGGTATGGTTCTCAAAATTAAAATTACATTATTTTTTATATCATAATTAACTATATTTTTTAGGTACATTATTACTTTCAAAATTAATTATTTGTCGAATTTATTACGTAGGTACGTTTGTAATAAGAATAGGATGACACCAAAAAAAGTAACTAACTAAAATCTAATATATAAGCTTACATTTAAAGAAAAGTTAACATTGAAGATGTTTGAACATTGCAAAGCAAGAATGTAATTAAATGTCCACATCGGAGCCTTTGCAAACTGTAATTAAAACAATAGGGTTAGGTGAGGCTGCAATATAAAGGGTCTTTCAACAAGGACAGGTTGATGTTGAAATTAAATAAAACAAGCTGTATGTGAGATATTAAAGAAATTATTTTTTTTATTTGAAAGTCCCATTTATGCTATTATTTATGAAATATGTCATTGGTCCGTTCTTCTTATGATGGCGAGGCCATTACTGTCAACGGCGAGTGCGAGTGCTACATATCAATGATTAACCACAGATTACAGAGAGTTCCTATGATGATTAACAAATTTTTTGGCCTAAATTGAACAATATGGACGTGGACAGCGTATGGTTCCGATTTGACCCTGCTTGACTTTTTCTTGTGGGGTTTTCTCAAGTCGCAGGTTTATGCCAATAATCCGCAATCAACTGATGCCCTAAAAGTCAACATAATGCAGGCCATCGCTCAGATTCAGCCGAATCTATGCAGTAGAGTAATAGAAAATTGTACCTCTCGGATCCGTGCCACCGTTCGAAGCCGCGGTGGACATTTAAACGATTTCATATTTCATAAATAATGGCATAAATGGGCCTCGCAAATAAAAAAATTATTTCTTTAATATCTCACATACAGCTTGTTTTATTTAATTTCAACATTGACCCGTCCTTGTTGAAAGACCCTTTAGTTACAAGAACAAAACCATAGTCCAATTTACCAACAAATAGTTATCAGTCAAAAAGTTTTGTTCCCAATAATTGGGAAAATATCAACATCATTTTTGTTTTGCTCTGGGCACGAGGTTCTTATATTTTGTAAGTAGTTCCCATACTTATATTTTGTTATATGTACATCATTTCAGCCATTGATGACATTTTTTTTGGTATGTGCACCAAAGTTTCAAAATAACTTGCTAATTCGTCAATGGTGACATCACAGGGTGGATTGAGAGCTTGTTGAGAACAGCTGCCAGCTCTACTAGTCTGTTGTTTTGGTTCCTTTTGGTCTTGTGAACTTGATACATCATTCTTCCACCATTTACTCACATTGCTTTCATTGGAGACTACATTTTGTACATTGTTAGCACTAGATGATATTGTCAATTGGTTACAGTTATCAACAAGTGTGCACAAACTTAATGGGTCACATCTCTCAACTTCTGTAAAATTTTTACTTGTTGATTCTTGGCAGTTCTCTGGATCCAATTTAATGACAGCACTACATTTTTTTAATATATTCAAGACTGGTTCTTTGAGTATCTTGCTGTTTTTCTTTTTGTAGATTCCAGGCCTTAGTTTTTTTTGAGAAGAACAAGAGCATCTTGACTCTTTAGAAAGGACAGTAATCTTGGGAAAATTTCTTTGCTGAAGTGGGTTTATAAATGTGTATTCATTACTTCTAGTCTTACTTATTTTTTGTGGTTCTATTTCTAGCCGTCCCATTTCCAATCCTAATAATATGTCTTCCTTATCCATGATTCCAAGTACTGCAACAAAAATTATTTGTAAAATATCTCGGTTTACTAATGAAAATAACATTATTATGGCATATTTTAGTTTCCCCCATGTACAATAACACTATTTTGCTCATGAAAACTTGTACCTCTGTGTCAAGTTAGTTTTAATGCTAGATTTATCAAGTACTTCAATATAATAAATGCAAAACTTTATTATTGTATGTAGATTAAATGCAATAAATTGTATTTTTATATTTTGCTGGCTTTTCTATATGCACGTAAATAATCTGTAAGGAGAATATTGTGTTTGTTTGTTCTAGATTGTAATGACAATTCAACCCGCGTTGTGTAAACATAATGATTGGACATTACATGTGGTTATATTTTCTTTCTTCGTGTACAAAATAACTAGTTAGTGCTGTAGCACTAACTAATTATTTAACGAACAGTATTGAGTTTTGGCGTGCTTTGAGAAATGCTTTGTTTGTTAACTTGTTTATGGATAACTTACCAGTAGTCTCACTGTGTTATTTAGTAATTTCACGACGTCGCTAAATAATGATAACATAAGCACTATAATCACTTACATAACACTATTTGATATGTAGGATTCACGCAAAAACTAAATCGTATGCTTTTCTGATAATAAATTGGACATTTTATTTTGTTTACGTCATGGTCGTCATATTCTTTCATGTGTTTATTTTCTAGTCTGTGGTTTGGTTTGGGTGCGTTCATTCATTTCCTAAAGGGCCTATTACACTACAGTCTTGTTGGTCTATGTAGCGTAGTGTATTACTAATAATGGATATAGACTTTCTTACTCGGAATTCATACAGCAAGATTGGACTGCGTGAGACTTACAATTACAATACTATCTTAGGCGGCCATTAGACGGTCATGCAAGCGTCAATCCATCAATCATGACGTATAATTCATGAATGATATTTGAATGACGGTACTCACCGTTATTCAAAAATCATTCCTGATTAATGGAAATTATTTACCGTGTAATGGACGCCTTTCATTCTGAATATTGAGTAGTGTAATCACATGAGTAGAGAGGCACAGATAAAGCTTCATAAGAACTAGACATGCGTCCGATATATCAAATCGCCCGACACATACCTCAACCGTGTGCTCCACCGTGTCCTCCGGTCGGTCCGTACAGTGGTGACACTCGAGCGTCGTCTCCGCTCGAATCTTGTACTGATACTTCCCGAACTTGCCGTGTTCGGTTAGTATCTGCGCAAAGCGGAAGGTGACGACGCCGTGAGGCCTTTCTAGCCATGCCTCAAAGAGGAGCCTTACTGCCTCAATCGTGACGTGCCCAGCACTGGGTTGTGGCAGTCTTTCTCGCCATTTCACCATGAGATCCCGCCGGAACTCTCTTAGCCACGCCGCGATTTGTTGTGACAAAAAAATCTGGTGATTCCTAGTGACTTTTCCATGATCTACAGTTATTTAAATGTTATTAATGAACTTCTTGAAACACTATTTTTTTATTAGAGTCTGTCTAACGAAAGCGCGACCTGAGAAAATGAGGTCAAATCAAAAAATATTGAATATGGTATTACTGTCATACTAGGAGAAAAAAATTTTGATACTTGAGTATTTTTTTGTATTTGCGACAAACGTATAATTTTTTTTGACGAACTATATTCCTAATATGAGGAACACAAAATGTTTAGAAATAAATATATTCAACCAATACGCTTTTAACAGCATCACACACTCAGAAATATTCAATTCCCTTACAAAACAAAAAATAGAATCCACACATACTTCTTCCAGCAAGTTAGAGAGATTAGATCCTATGTTTAAAACTCTTAAGGGAGTCAAACAGAGCGTCCCGACGACTGAAATATTGACAATTGCAATCACAGACTTTGACGTGCTTTTGACGGCAATATTATGTTGCCAATTTAATTTAAAAACAAAACTCCAGGTCGCGCTTTCGTTAGACAGACTCTAGTTGGAAAGCGTAGTTAATAAGTAAAGAGCACTGGTAACACAAAATGTTCATTTAAATTATCGGGTATTTCCTTATTATTAAGGTGGATGTTCAAGGTAGCCCGGAAAATTCAAATTAATAAACCGGAAAATTTTCAGGTCAGTGTCAGGTTCCATGTTCAGAGTTGCGGCTGAAGCAAATGTGACTTTACAGAATTGTATTCATCCTACCTCGACCTTCCTTACGATTTATATTTTTTTTTTTTATTGGGACGTAACTGCAAAAGAAGATAAGTAAAATTTTGGGCTCAAAGTAATGGTTATATTATTTTCTCTGGGATCCGAGATTTGAAATATAAACTCTCAAAATCATTCACTCATGATTTATAATAATTCACAACAACAAAACACTATAAAATAAACTTTCTTTCTTAACTAATTATATCTCATTGTATCAGAATCAAATATAGTTAACAACTAACAATATTTTTCCATATTTTTATTCTTCTTCTTCGTCTTCTTTGCGTGTCGATGAACTCAAATTTATTTTTTCCGACCAATATTTTACAACCTGTACCGCTGCGTCATTGGCCTCGTACAAATCCAGTAGAATACAGGCTATTGTGCAGGATGGGCCGCATAGCAGGCGACGCATGTCTTGTGTAGCGGCTCCACACTGGCACTGTGTCAGAGACGGGTCCAGGAAGCCCCATTTGACCAGATTATTTTTGCAACGACCAACCTGAGTTCGTTAAGAGATTTCCAGATTGGCCACTGCAGTTCGCGTCCAGGGGGGAGATAGTTCTGATGGGGTGATCAAGTGTGGAGGGGTTGGGTGTTTCCGCTTCCACAGCGCGCATCTGTCATCCTCTGCACTGTCTTTTGAACAGGTCGTAAATCGAATAAAACTTTTACGGCTCTTTAGACGAGCGGGCTTATTTGATGTTTATGCAGGAGGTGACGGCCGTCCCATTCCTGTTTACTCTGGAGGAGCTATACCTGCTAGAGGGTACTGTATCGCAAGAGGGGTAGGTTTTAAGTAATCTGTTACCATGCGACAGGTATCATTCAGCGCTATGTCTACTTCTTTAGCATGTGTGGAACGATGCCACACCGGACATGCAAACTCTCGGGCCGAAAAAGAAAGACGTAGGCCTGAGTACGTAAAACTTGTGTTGATGCTCTCCAGGTGCTGGATGTGAGTCAGTGAAGGATATTGTTTCTAGTCTCAACTTTTTGTTTAATTTTTAAAGCAGTGAGATTTTAATGTCAGGGACCTATCCAAGGTAATGCCCAAACACAATTTGGGCATATTTTTATTGTCAAAACCCAATTGTTTCAAGTTTGAACTAAACTTTCTTTTTCATAAACATGACAATTTAAAAAGTTTGTCTTCTTGTTTGTAAGAAATAATCTCTGAAAATATTCGTCCTATTGCAAAATTTTTTCACCGTTAGAAAGCTGCTTTATTGACATAGCTATAATTATTTTTTGAGTGACATAGCTGTTTAGAGATGGGTTAATACCGATATTTGTCAGTATTAGCTAATATGAATATATTCGTCTAGTAATATCGTAATATTTAAACTAATATTTGAGTATTAGTAATATGTGATATCTGAATATGATAGACTACATAGATATCACTGCTGTATTTGTATTCAATAAACAGATATTACTTTTGAGATAGTATCTAGATACTATTTGATAATGCTATAGTAATGAGGGAATATGATCCGCGGTAATCGAATGAATCCCGAGTGATATTATATTCACAGAGTGCTTTTTCATTATAATATTCGACCTGTGTTGAATGGTCCTTAAATATTATGTGAATATGAAATATTAGCATATCGGAGTTAGTCGGATTAATAATACATGAATCCATTAAACATCACTAATATCTTAGCGAATACTAATATATCAGTTACAACTCTAGCTATGTTTTATGTTTTGGGCAAACGCTAGCACATATTATACGTAGTGTAATAGGCTGAAGTCGTGAACAGCACGACTTCTGTAGCTACTCGATTTATAAAAGAAGGCCCTGGGTTGCAACTCGAAGCCTTTTTGAACGGTAGTAGCGACTCTATAATCTAGTTATATTTAACGCAGGGCAGTAACCCCGCGTTCCGTTTTGCGTTTACATCGCTATGAGCGCTCAGAGCGCTAACAGCCGTTCCGATTTAGTTTTCGTGCTCATAGCGTTGATAGCGATATTTCAATTTGGAACGACCTGTGGGCGCGCAAACAGTGAATGTCACTCAGTGATGCCAGATTGGAGGAATTTCCCCCAAAACTGGAGGTTTTTTATAGTTATGGAGGGAAAATTGGAGGGACAGTATTTTTGGGGGGATACGTGGAGGTAAAATTTTGGGATTGGAGGGAATTAGAGGGTTTTTATAAACAATGTTTTCTCCATAATTTTTCATGTTTGATATTGATATTCACGAATTTTAGCCAAAAACATAACAAAAAAAAGCAATCTTGCGCACGATGATATTATCCGAGTATCTTAAAAGTTACCATATTGCGCCCCCTCGCCCCACGACGTGCATCGTTCAACGTTCTTGTCCAAAGTACTCTGTGTTCTCTTCAGAGAGTATTATATTCTTTGGTTCAACGTTCACAAGTTCGCAAAGCTTCCGAATTTCGCATCTGTGTTTGTCTTGTCTCAGTACTTGTTTTTAGCAGACGACAAAACAATCCTTCCTATTGTTTTTTTTTTTATACCGATTTGAAAAAAAACTAAAAAATGGAGGTTCTCAGTTTGGCCTGTATGTATGTATGTTTGTCCGCGATAATTTCGCGTTTGGATGAACCGATTTTGATGCGGTTTTCAGAAAATCATTTTGCACATTTTGAAGAATTTGGTATTCTAACAAACTTCAAAAAAGGAAGTTCTGTTTTTAGAATTGTCATGATGATTTGATAAGGGAACCAAATGGCGGAAGGTATCTAATTAGGTTTGTTTGAGAGGTACTCAAACTAAAAAATGTGAAATAAATTGTTTAAACAAAAAGTGCAAAATAACTTTAATTTTGGAAGTCGGTGTTTAATATCAAAGAGACCAAACTATTGAAACACCGACTTCCAAAATTAAAGTTATTTTGCACTTTTTTTATCGTTTTTTTGTCAGGTTATTTTTTTAATTTTATTTGTGATATTCGTATTTAAAAAAAGATATTTGTGGAGGATTTTTTCTTCAAAACTTCAATTTTGGAGGGATTTTGGGAAAGGTTTGGGGGAATTCGTGACAGTCGTCTGGCAACACTGATGTCACTTCGCGTTGTTGACAGTTCGCTCGCTCATACTCGAGTTTGCTTTCAGAGATTCATCGATTCACCTATAAGATAATAATTGTTTGTGTAGACAATCATTCTGTGATTTGGCAATTTAGTCAGTTTAATTCTTGTCATAATTTGCTAAAAAACAAAGTGAAGTTTTAATTAACTGAACTTCAGGAGCAATGGAACCCCATTTTTTACTAGAAATGCTTTTCAGCGATGATGAAAGTGAGCAAAGTGATTCATCGTCGTCCTCTGATGAGGATGTAAAAGAAATTGCCCATGTTTTAAAGCGGCACAGGAGGGCTCGTATTCAACCCATTCCCCGTATCATAGGATATGTTGAAAAAGTCGTACCCAAATATAACCCAGAAACATTTAAAACCCATTTCAGGTTACTGGAATAAAATTATATTAGACCAAATATGTATTTGGTATATGTATTTAAAAACATAAATATATTTATTGCTTGACATTCATTTATTACTAAAGTAATTAAATCGTATGTAAAAAAGAAAAACGTAATAAGTAATTAATACAAATTAACCAAACCAAGCAAACATAAACAAACAATCAAAACAAACAATATTTTGAACTGTCACTTTTGACAGCGCCCACAGTACTTTTGCTTCAACGTGTTGGCACTGTAAGCACAAGATGGCGTCGATAATGACGTCATGTATGACGTCAAGAAATCGTTCGTGGGCGCGCTCACGTCAAAACGGAACGACTTTGAGCGCGCTTATAGCGCTGACAGCGTATCTCGGAACGCACCGTAAGTCGTGTAAACTGTCAAATAAGTGTCAGCTGTTAAGTCCCAGAGTTCCCCTCGGAATATCGAATATAGAATATTCTTGTACAAAGTACTTGTATCTTCTATGTATAATTGCTATATTTCTACAACACTTATCCTGGAGCTGAGAGACAGGCGGAGTCAAACAACGAGATTTAAATTCAGTTCGAAATCAATACATAAAGTTTGAGAAGTTTTTTTTTTGCTAGTAAAACCATTATTACAATGCCTTGTATTCGAAAAGACATATTTTGGATTGGAATAATATGTCTGATTAGCTTTTGTTACGGAGAGCACCTAAAGTCATCATCTTCATCGAGTGAACAGAGAAATCCGAAGTCGATATTTACTAAACCAGATACTACATTGAAAGGAAATGGATACACGAGTAACAACAATCACGAAATTGGTCTGTCAAGGCCGAAGCGTGACAGTTTACCGAATCAAAATGATTTTAGTTCTAGTGAATCGCCTGTTAATAGTCAAAATGTGAATTCAACATTCAGCTCTTCAACTGAAAGTGTAAATATTGCTATGGAAAAGAATGATAAAGAATCTTCTATATTGTCGGTAGTGCTTGTAAATATATCTTCATCAGCAACTCCTAATGCCTCTGTTGTAAGTCCCTCTGATGCAGCACCATTGCCTGAAAAGAGTTCAGCAGAAGATGAACACAACAGTTCTATGGCCATATTTTTTGTGTTATGTGTGCTGGCCCTAGGTATTCTACTGATACATCTCATGCTTCAAACTGGATTCTCTTATCTGCCTGAGAGTGTGGTAATAGTGTTTCTTGGTGCTTTAATTGGTATGATCATCAATTTGATGTCCATTAAAAATATTGCAAACTGGAGAAAGGAAGAGGCATTTTCACCAACAGCTTTTTTCCTAGTTTTGTTGCCTCCCATTATTTTTGAATCAGGTTATAATCTCCACAAGGGTAATTTTTTCCAAAACATTGGATCAATCTTATTATTTGCTATAGTTGGAACTGCTATATCGGCTTTTGTCATTGGTGCTGGAATATATTTGCTAGGGTTAGCACAAGTGGTGTATAAGCTGAGTTTTGTTGAATCATTTGCCTTTGGCTCTCTGATCTCAGCAGTAGACCCTGTTGCCACCGTGGCAATCTTTCACGCTCTTGATGTGGATCCAGTACTCAACATGTTGGTATTTGGAGAGAGTATTTTAAATGATGCCATTGCTATTGTATTGACAACTGCTGTTTTGGACTCAAATGATCCTCTCATGTCCACTGGGGAAGCAATTCTTTCTGCAATTAATAGGTTTTGGTTAATGTTCTTTGCATCAGCAGGCATAGGAGTTTTGTTTGCACTTGTTAGTGCACTTCTGTTAAAACATGTTGACCTTCGAAAAAACCCATCTCTTGAATTTGGTATGATGTTAGTTTTCACTTATGCTCCATATGTGCTGGCCGAAGGAATTCACTTGTCAGGTAATTGTTTCAGTTATTGATTGTGGTATTTTTTAGATATATAATCAATTGACTCTCATATATTAAACATAATTATTTTGTTTCAGGAATAATGGCAATATTATTTTGTGGAGTTGTAATGTCTCATTACACACATTTCAACTTATCAACAGTGACACAAGTCACCATGCAGCAGACTATGAGAACACTGGCATTCATAGCCGAGACCTGTGTGTTTGCTTATTTAGGATTGGCTATATTCAGGTATTTCATTATTATAGTGACTATTCAACACAAAATAACTACAAGAATAAATAGGAAATATAACCAATTTTGTTTAAATATTTACAGCTTTAGACATCGCGTGGAGCCAGCCCTGGTGGTGTGGAGTATAGTCATGTGTTTAGTTGGTAGAGCTGCTAATATTTTCCCACTCGCTTTGCTCTGCAATAAATTCCGTGAACATAAGATAACAAAGAAAATGATGTTTATCATGTGGTTTAGTGGTAAGTTTCAGGAAGAGAACTCACGGAGCTGTTTATTCCCGCGGCCGCCACGGTTGCGGGCCCGCAGTTTCTGTAGAATGCAAATATATATGTAAAAAATTAAAGCAATTTTCACGACGCGGTTTACGGCCGCGGTGTGCGCGGTTGCTAGCTGCTGCCGCTCGACAGCGCCCTATCGGCCCGGGCTTGCGGTCGAAAATCGCTGCCGTCTCGGCGGCAGCGGTGGTGGTGAATCTACCGCCTCGTAAGTTTTGAAATAAAACAGCAGTTTCCTCTGCTGCGGCGGCCGCGGGAGAAAATCGCTTCGTGAGTTCAGTGCCTTACATCATGTTTAGTCTAACCTGCCATTCAATGAGGACATGACTATTAAGAGAGAGTATAGAAGAAATATGTGTATAAAAAAGCTAAAATAATAATTTATAAAAAAGAAAAGTTAGCCATTTGGGACACCCGGCAGATGTGAAAAGCCTACCTATGTTAGTATGTAACATACGCACATACACAAGGACACATTAAGTCGAGGGTTTTTTTTTATGGTAGGTAAAATCATCCAATGACAAATCCCGCCCTTGGGTGGGGCGGGAAATAGTGTTAGACTCTTACTGACTAAAAACCTACCCTGTTCCAGTCATTGCCTTCGTCCTAGGGCCCCGGGTGACATTTTCACATAACCTTTGGCCCCAGTAGGCTTTGGCCGTGCTGGGCTCCTACAGTTATGAAGTCGAGGGTGGTGTCGTAGTGAGGGTATTCCGCCGTTTGCCTTTACGGCATTTGAATCGGTTTTACTGCCAAGGTACAATACATGATACACATAAAAAAAAAAAAAATGCCTATTAAGTATTCCATAAACTACTGACCACTGGGCCGTTTTTCTTGAACTCAGCCAATAAGTTTTTTTTTATATTTTTTACATTGTTGATTTTTTTTTTTAATTATCATTATTTTTTAGAATGTGATCATTTACAATGAGATTATTTAGATCAAGACGATTATGGATATGGTGTGTTCACAGTACCTACCTACCTACTTATAGTTTGGATTCAGAAATTCAATAATTGTCTTTGTAGAGCCATCACAGAAATCATTATAAAATATATTTTCAAGGTCGGCTGGTAGAAAATGCCTAAGGCATTAAGTCCGCCTTTGCACACTGTATTTTTAGTGCATAAAGTTATTAAATAAAATAAATAAATAAATATTTATAAATAGATTTATTCTGTTTGGAATTATTATTCGATTTACTAACACAATATTTACCTTACTTATACATTTTGATCATTACATTGCCTTTTAATGAATGATCGAGTAGATTAGAGATAAGGATATCACATGTTATGAAGGCACTCTCCACATAGGTTCAATATAATTAATGGCAGTACGCATTTTGTTTGTTGTATGATAAAATTAGTCACTGACATAAAACGCAGTTTGTACGAAAAAGGTGATCAGTGAAGAAAAGAATTCGAAGAAATGCTGTCCGAAAGCAAAAGATTGAAATCTTTTGCTCGGGAAACGAATATTTAGAACCATGTAGCGTATTTAAAAAATGACCCGGGACTTGAAGCCTATATACGACGCACTAGTAATTATTTAACTGATAATTTAAAAATGTTGGTTGGTAAAATAAAAACGCTCCATAAGCGGAACGCAAAGCTTGGAGCTTACAGAAAATTTTATTTACTGACGAATTTCTTTTACTATTTAGCAATATTTTAGCTAGCAAAATGACCGATTTTATGTTCAAACCCCTTTAGAAGCTTCCCATAGTCAGCAGAGTACAACATGGATAACTTAGAGTGAATGAGCCATATTTTTATGAAAAAGGTGTTAAAACATCGGCATAAGTACCTACCTACCTATATCAAGATATGATTCTTGAGAAGGTGGTAAAGCCTCTTAATAACACCATGTTTTATAACCAATACTGGTACTTTCAGTAAAACTCGGCACTGGGTCATAAAGCTCGATCAACCCAAGCGTGATTGGAAACGAACGATTCTCACTTTACTAGAGCGGTAGACGTCACCCAGTCCCGGTATTAACCACCTGGATTATGGTCGTTTTAAAGATTATGGTATGCTCTAAACGCCATGATAATTTGAAGTCCCTAAAACAATCCATGAGATTGGCAGTGAAGAATTTTCCCATGGAGAGAGTGCGTGTGTCTAGTTATAACTTGCCTCAACGTTTATAGGACTGTAAATAATAAAGCCAGTGAAGATAATTTTGAATAAGCTTTATATATTTTTATGTTATTATATTAATATATAAAGTAAAACACATTACTATAATGTGTTTTACTTTATATTAATTAATATTTTTTTTATGCAATAGAACAAAAAAATATCCTTGCAACAATATTAATGCAAGACTTTGTATTTAACTACCTACTACTAATATTTTGTAGCTCACTTTTGGATACTTAGTCGCTAAATTCGAAAAATGAAATATGTCTGTAGGAATAGTTAAAAAATCTAACCTATCCGAGGTGAGTAGGAGCTTTCACTCGCAACCTATTTTTGTAGCTAATTTTAAATTTGTGTAATAATTACAGTATTTGTTTTATTTTATCGCCCAGGGGGCAAATCCTTCAATATGCCTCTGATTGAACGGATTAGTCTATGTTCTAACTAAAGAAACAATTAAATATGTATAATTATTTAATTATATTACTATATTTTACAGGATTAAGAGGAGCAATATCCTACGCTTTATCACTTCACTTGGGTTTCTCCGATGAAACGCGGCATGTGATTATAACTACAACGCTAATAATCGTCCTATTCACGACTTTATTCTTCGGTGGATCTACAATGCCTTTGTTAAAGTTTTTGCGGGTAAGTGGACTATGAAATCATACCAAACCACCAAATCGATCGATCGGTTTGATACCAAATCGTGTTTTTTTTACCCGACTGCGCCAGAAGGAGGGTTATGTTTTTAATTGTGAGTTTCACATTAACCATTTGTAACAAACCTGTATTCAGAGAGAGATACATTGCTGCATTGTAACTACATCCAACGCACGGACTGTGAAGTAAAACCAGTTCTTTAAATTACCTGTATGATAGAATATTGAAACTTTTGACGTGGTACAGATGGTTTGAATAGAAATTAGAATATTTATTAAAAACCAGCATCATTCCACATCCGTTCAAAAAATAAATACGACACGAACGAAAAGGTAACCTAGTGTCTGGAGAGATCATTACCGTCAAACTCAAGCCTTACCTTCAACCTTAACCTTTTTCCTGGAATCTGAAATCTAGACTCCCAAAAAAATGGCAGTAAAAGAATTAAAATATATTTATTATCAAGAAGTGGACATAGAAGGTTCCAGAAAGTGAAAGACTGTTTTTTTTTTTTTTTTTTTTATGGTAGGTAAAATCATCCAATGACAAATCCCGCCCTTGGGCGGAGCGGGAAGTAGTGTCAGACTCTTACTGACTAAAAACCTACCCCGTTCCTTCGTAGCCTATCGTGCCGGGGTCGAGCATTCCTTTCGGAACTAACCCATGACCCCAGTAGGCAAAGTGAAAGACTGTCGTACAATGCCATCGATGCTAGCAATACGGCCACTTCAGGAACTGCTTTACGCGCCCGTACAGTTGTGTCAAATATGGATAATCACACAACACCCCTAACTGCCCAAAAAAGGACCGTAACACACCTGCAATCTGTATCTTCTGTAATGGGCCTCATCAAGCGAACTACAAGGGATAAAATGTCTGCAGAGATCAATGATCAGAGAAATAAAAACACTGTCGTCAGAAACCCAAACCCACCCAGGGGGTACAGACGCCTCCTGCCGGAGGCTCTACGCTGGCATCGTTCGGTCCATGGCCCTTTACGGGGCGCCGGTGTGGGCGCCGTCGCGGCGACTGGCGGCCCTGCTGAACGCCTGCCAGAGGGTCATGGCCATACCGATGATTCAGGGATACCACACGGTGTTCCACGAAGCGGCGAGCTTCCTTGCTGGCCTGTCACCATGGGATCTGGAGGCAACAGTCCTTGCACGCATGCACGATCTGCGCGTGGAGATGCAACGCTGGGGCGAATCCCCGCTGCCGTGACAAGTCGCGGCATGGCGGACCGAGTTCCGGCGGTATCTCATGGTGATATGGCGACTTTTCCAATGAGTTTGTGGTCGCAATGGTATCAGGTGTTGCACTATTTACATCAATCAGAAAAGTAGAGAAAGCACTGAGCATGAGCTGCACAGGGAAATACCTCATGTTTTGTGATAAGTGCGTCGTCATGCGGACGAATGTTTTGTTATCTACGGTTAATTAGCTATTGAGTGTTTTTGTGCTTTTCGTGAGGTGAGCAAACAAAACTTCAAGGTGATGCACCTATTGTAATTGTGTCTGTACCAACTTATCAAAATATTCTGTTGTATTATTATTCATATATAGTTTATTGAAAAATGGCGTTCTATAGCGATAATGTAGACAATCGTTGCAAACTTAATTTTTAATAAGTTTTTTTTTTTTAACAGGCCAATAAAAAAACAAAGCGTTCGAGATCATTGCGTAAGCAAAAGGAAGTAAGTTTATCTAAAACGAGGGAATGGGGCCAAGCGATAGACTCGGAACATCTTTCAGAGATTACCGAAGAGGAATTAGAGGTAAGGGAAAATTAAATTTTAAAATGCATGAACATTAGTTGTTATAGGTACAATCTAGATTCAATTACGGCTGTATCAATTTTGATTACAAAACTCACAATGAATTGAAACTTTATCAAGTTTGCAAGTATTGATACCATAGATCTAATGGTTGGAAATTACCGAACAAGGTCATTCAACAATGTTAATTTAAGTTCTTTGATTTAGCGATAGTCTGAATACTTTTTTTTATGTGAATATGTGTTATAGTTTACATTTTTAAGAATCGGGTATTTTTCGTCGACGGGAACCTCATTAACTTAATTGTTTTAGGTTAATTATTCACATGCGACACGACTGAAAGGTTTCGTGAGGTTAGACGTGAAGTATCTGACTCCATTCTTCACCAGGAGATTCACTCATCAGGTAAAAATTGCTTTTACTAGATTTATGCTCAAATTATTTGCTGAAGCTGTCATTAGGTCTTCGACTAAATAATAATATAAGCCTTTATTCAAACAAAATATGTTAAGATATTTTGTTTGAATAAAGGCTTAGGTATATTTAGGTCATCGACTATACACCGTTAAATTTTGGTCGTTTTAATCCCGCGGAGGGTCGATTCGGTACATGAAACACTATCGATTTGTAAAGATAAAAATGAAAAATAAAGTACCTTTTTTTCAAACTCGAATTAATTTACGCATGTATGGAATTAATTTCTTTAAGTAAACATCGGCTGAACGAGGCCAAATAACTGTAGGTAGTTAGTACGCAACGACTGACAGCTACTTACAAGGTCATTGACTTGTTATGTATTACTGTATTAATTCGAGTTTTAGAAAAAAAGTACTTTATTTTTTAATTTTATCTTTACAAATCGATAGTGTTTCATGTACCAAATCGATCCTCTACAGAATTAAAACGACTAAAATTTAACGGTGTACTTGTGAAAGGGTATGCGAATCAAGATGATAAATTGGCCATGGGTTGTACCATCCTTAACCCTACTTTTTGAGATTGGATGCAAAGCAGACTTTTTTTTCTTGCGCCAATAGAGGCGTTATTTGTGATCCTTCTATAATAGAATATGCAATACAATATACACATCTTGCATTCTGCGCGGGATTTATCTGTCTAACCAGAGCTTAAAGAATCACTTTATTGTATGTATTTACTATTTGTTTCAGGAGTTAAAAGATTGTAAGAGCCAAATGACGGATCTAACCAACCAGTGGTATCAGGCTATTAAAATATCGAATGATCGAGAAACTGATGAGGAGGAAAGTCTGCAACAGAGCTCACATTCTAATTCACAAATTAGCCTCCAGCGAGGTGTATAAATAAATGAACGCCATCATATTAGATAACTGACAAATGGATATGAGATAAGACAGACAAATACGAAATTATAGAGAAATTACAATATGTAGATCGGAATACAAACAAAGACAACTGAGAATGATGTACAGACGCCAGCACGTCAATCTACCCCTAACTGTCAAATTTTACCAATCGAACATTAACCTTCCATTATTGTGATAAGGTTAAAAATCTATTAAAGAAATTTGACAGATTGAGGTAGGTTGAAGTGCTGGCGTCTGTACCTAACCGAGATTTGTATGTCACTATTAGTTTTAATTTATAAAACATCTTTTTTAGGTGCATTCGTTTGTTCTAGAGTTATCATTTGCATAGGCGGGTTTATATTTGTTGTGATTTATATAAGTTACTCGATTTTTTTTTAGATTTAAATCTCTTGACATTCTACTGAGCTTTTTTATTATTATTAACTGGAGCTTTAGGAAAACAGGCTTTTATAAATAAATATTTCATGTAAAATGAAGGCAGTTATCCGTTTCATGTACAGGATCAATTTATATTAGCTGTAGAAACACTATAGGACTATGTGTGTACATAAACTATTGCTTGACTGGGATCCCACCTGAAGGTAAGCAGTGATGCAATCGTTGACGGTGAGGCGCACTAGTTTATTAAGAGCCTATTCACTCTAGCCTTTAAGACACCCAAATTATAATTTCCAAATAATAATAATGTAAACTCATAATTTTAAGCAAGGAGTTTGTTGGTGGGGTTTTTTCGAGTAAAGTTCAGTGGCTAATTTCATTATTCGCAAATTAATTTGTACCTAGTTGATATTCTGATATAAAATTGGTGCAGTTTTATATCTCAAGTTACTAAACAACATCAATATACGGAATCATTGAAATAGGCATGATCCCGGTAAAAATGGAGCTGTGAAATGCACAAACCAAGTGAAACCAAAAATGGAATAACTCTTCCAAGCACCTTTTGATCCCGTAGTTATCTTTATAATTAACAGTTTAGATTTTGTATTGGTTTCCTATTTATTAGGTATACAATATCCACCTAGTCTGTGGTGTTTCGCTTAATCTGACCCTGTATTTCGGAAAAATAAAGTTTGTCCTTCATACTATTATACCTACTGAAATAATTATGTTTACCATGTTATAATTGCGTTAGCACAGTATTTAATAATCGATTAAATCGAGCAGATATCGACAAATCTTATTAATCGATAAAACGCAGCATAATAAAGAAGGCAGTATTTGTTCGAAGCTCTGCTGCGTCGAACAAATCCGCAGGAAACTTTCAACTCTCGTTTACAATAACTATAGTTTGGTTTAGTGTCATTGTACAATTTTAGTAGATAACATTGCTGTTTTAATTAGCAATCTTTTAATTTTTTTTTATTTAGGTAGTTAATGTTTTATAATTGTAATATTATTAGTTTTACTTATAGTGTAAATTTAAATTCAGTGGCGATCATTTAGAGGGAAAACAGTCTTTTACCAAGAATGTGATCAAGAATGGACTGAACAATCTTGTGGAGTAAAAGGTGTTAATAATCGTCAGTCAGTGTTTTGACACCCTCAATGATTGACAGTGAATACTACTAATCGAAATTTACACACCATGTATGTCACAGGATAAAGACAGGTTTTAGAATAACAACACAGGCAGGTATAGGCCGCCTTTTGTAAAGTTTTGCTTTATGGCCCTAATTGTAGAGTTTGACAGAGAATGACCTGCATCTTCACTAGCACCATCTGCTTAGAGGTTGCAATACCATTGTTTATTTATTATTCTGCATACTAATCTTATATTGGAATTACAAGTAATCTAAGGAGTAATTAAAGCAAAAGGAGGATTTTGGCGGGTTTTCTGTAGGGTTTGTCTACTCTCATGGGAAATATGCTTTCATAGCATTTCTTTTTTTACATACACTAGGTATTTAAAATTTAAATTTACGATATTGCTAAATAATAAGGATGGATAAGTCGAAATTAAGGAAAACATTTGTAGTATTACCGAGCTGATAGTTTTAATGTTATGCAATGATAGATGTGCGCTTTTTGGTTAACAACTTATTATTGTGATTTTTTCTTAGTTAGCTCATCAGCATTCAAGTTTTCAGACATAGCTCTTTTTTTGCAAACACCCTGACATTATCTCGTCATCTAGCAAACTTTCTTAAATTGCAATAATCCAGTCTCTTGCAAAAACCTCAAATATCCTGCGACATTACATAGTTTGTACAGTTTTCATATTTTTAATTCTGATTCCTAATGAGTATTATGTTTTAGTCAAGAGATGTGATAAGATTATACTATTGAGAAAGAACTAGGAGTATTATTAATTACAAAGTATTTTACGCCAAAGAACGTGATTTTAAACTGTACTGCAAAGAAAAAGAACACTTGTGGCATACCCTATTAAGAGACAACAAACAGGCGTCATACACCATCTGAGTATCAATGATTATTATTTTGCAAAGTTATTGTAGTGTTGTGTAATGTAAACATACACATTTAATGTGATTTAGTTATAGTTATATGTACTTAAGTGTTGTTTATGAGCTTTAATTCTTCATTATTTCTCTGAATATAAAGCAAAGCATTTGTAAAGTATTGAATTCTGAAACAAGTTTCCTGTTTAATATTTTTTTATAGTATATAGTTGATACATGGTGTCATATTAATTTATTTGTGAAATATATTTTTAAAAGGAATGTATTAAATTAAATGGCTAGTGTAAAGAAATAGCTGTTGTATTATAGCATATTTTTATTTTAAATGTATTGTTTTACATTAGCAATATAAAGTTAGTATTAGTACTTTCTTGCATAGCTTCAGTTCAAATAGATCAATCATTATTGAAATATAATAAAGCAGCTATAATCATTTCTGTGAAGGTAATACTGAAACTGACCTATTAAATGTTTGTATTATGTGCAAAGGCATTTTTTGTTTTCTTTTTTTAAACCCTTATGGCTTTATTATAAAATATTATAGTAGAAGAGCATTGCAATTTTAATCTCAAATCAATCTTCTTCATTTTCCAAGTTAATGTGACTTCCAAACTTTCCATACAAGTGTGCTTTTAATTCACCCATTTGAGATTTGAGCTCCTCACATTTGCCTTCCAGGTCATTTATTTCATTTAGTTTCTTTAATTTGGCTTCATCTAGTGATTTCTGAAAATCGAATTGCTTGGTTAAAATCTACTCACAGGGGGCTTACTTTCGAGTTTAATTCTGATTGGTCGACATGGCAATTGTGACGCTTCATACTTTTGAATTCAATGCTAGTGCCAGATTGGTTTAAAATTGCGTGACCACACGCCAAGCCCAATCCCGATTGTGCTTAGTCTCCCAAAAAGGTCACGCAATTTGGCCCTAGCATCGAATTCAAGAGTACTTAATGCCACAATTCCAATGTCGGCCAATCTGAATTAAACTCGAGAGTAAGCCCCCAGAACATAGCAGGTTCAATTAGCAAAATAAAGTGGGTAGGGCGGCGAAAGGAATTTGAGAAATAGTTACTTTATATTTATGTAGACATGGCCGTTTCCATTAAAACTAAAATATGTAACATGTAAGAATTTACTTAGCACAAAAAAACGATTCCACCAAACATGGAGATTTTAAAGTACAACCAGGTGGTATCTGTAGTTGTAATCCTAAGACCATAACTCTACACTGACAAGTTATAAGATAAGGAACTTGAAATCAGAGTTCTTTTAAAAATGTGATCTTGAAGTTTAGCCTAGTCTTCTAGAAGAGAAATGTAGAAATATTCCCTTTGCAAGAAAAATATTATTCAAGGTACAATTATGAGAAAACTAAATCTGCTATTTATATTTTATCCAAGCTCTCCATTTTACTGAAACAAGACAAGTACAGAATACACCATGTGCACACTTTAAGTGTTTTATGGGAACCTGCCTCTTATACCCGATTGCATGATGCATCTATAAAAATTAGCCTAATCTAATAAATCGACTGAGAACCAACTAGTAGTTTTAGTTCCGGTTTGAGAAAGTGTCAACATTGATTATCAAACAACACAGATTCAAATACTTACTAAAGTATCTTCAAGCCCTTGGCAAATAAAGATTTCACCGATGAGGTACGGTATTTTTTCACCATCATCGGCAAGACTAAGTTCTTCTACGGCTTCTTCTAAATTCTTCATATCATTCTGTTTAAGTTTCAGTTCTTCTTTTAAGTCGTCTACTTTGGCATTTAGACGAGCAAATTTGTTTATTTTCTGCTGATCTTCAAACGAAATGTGAACATCTGAGTCCTAGAAATATGATTGTAATTTAATAAATGACTAATATCTTAACATAACCTCACATCATTGAAACCCTTAACGTACTGGTTGAAAAGTGCCTTTTCCAGAATTCGCCATTTTATGTACGTATCACTGCAGTAACTTTATCAAGTTAAAGAATAAATAATACTACTATTTTCAGAGTTTCATGTACCACCTTCTGAAATTACCCCTTTCTTGATAGACAGATGTTCTGCCAAAGCTGAATTGAATTAAAAGTGACACTGACAGATCTGAGTCCATTGTTGCCAACTCTCTCTCGATTTCCAAAATGAGGTGCTAAAACAGTTTTGATAATCTCCCGCATTTTGTACGATGTAGCTTCATATTACAAACAGCTTTTAAGTCTACGAAGGCTTTTATGCACAATGGGCTTAGATGACCAAACGACAAGATTGCGGTGTGTTGCACCGCAAACTAAACTTTTTATGAAGCAAAGCCTGTTTTACCAACTGTATCAACTTTTTCTATGTAAGGTTTTTCCAGAGTTAATAAATAGTTAAAGTTTTCGAATTGTTTTTTTGATTTTGTATGCCACATATTTTCAGATAATTTAGCATTCAGTTCCGTTTTTACAAAATTTATTGGTATGTTACCGGCAATTTTTATAATTCAGGTATTCTATGCAATAAATAAGCAATGTATAGAATACCTGGGGCGTTCAGGCGATGTAGCTAGCCCCACCATCCCGTATTGTGTAAAAACACATAAATCATAAATAGGTATATTAAGTTGGGATTTTTTAAATATTTTTTTTTTATTTGATGACGTTTCAAAAAGTTGGTGGGCTTTAGGCGTTGGATTAAAAAAAAACGGTAATTTAAAAAACTAAAAAACCCGACTGCTTTTCTGAGCATTCATGAAAAAGCCCTAAAACAAGAAAATCTGGCAGTCGGGACCCATTCTAGAATTGAGAGCACATACCTATATTACATTGCAGATTACTCCAATCTATTGACTAGATGGCTGACTTTCTGGAATGGGTCCCGACTGCCAGATTTTCTTGTTTTAGGGCTTTTTCATGAATGCTCAGAAAAGCAGTCGGGTTTTTTAGTTTTTTAAATTACCGTTTTTTATTTTTTATTTTTTTTAGTTTTATTTTATTACGATATCACTTTCAAAGTAATTACGAATCTAAAGACACCTCTCAAACTAAAATCCATCGAGCCGTTCAGGTCGCAGAGCCTGCCAAATATTTGAATTTGGCGCTACAAATCCGCCATTTTGTTTTTTTTTTATTTTGCTATACCCAGTGTCACTCTCACAGTAAATATGAATCTAACGACACCTCTCAAGCTAAAATCCATCGAGCCGTTCAGGCTGCAGAGCGTGCCAAACAATTATACATACATACATACATACATACATACTTACATACATACATACATACTCTCGAAAAACATAACCCTCCTTCTGGCGCAGTCGGGTAAAAAATGTGTTTTTTTTTTTATATAAGAAGTTTATGAAGAAGAAAATAATGAAAAGCACAAACAAACAAACATGTTGGTAGTAGGGCTATAATATATATATTATAGATACTAGCTTTTACCCGCGGCTTCGCTCCCGCTCTTACGCCCTACTCTACCTTACGGTACCCTAATCTACCCTACTTTACCCTACTCTACCCTGCTCTTCCCTACTCTACCCTACTCTACCCTACTCTACCCTACTCTACCCTACTCTACCCTACTCACCCTACTCTACCCTACTCTAACCTACTCTAACCTACTCTACCCTACTCGAACACGACTTTCTTTTACGAGTATATACTCGTATATAGATATTCTTTATTGTACATACTCGTAAATTACATTAAATTAAAGAAAAAATAGAACAGGTGGTGGTTGACTGGCCTGTTGTTGTAGTGGTCAGTGGCCCTGACTGCTATGCCAGAGGTCGTGGGTTCAATTCCCACCCAGGATAAATGTTTGTGTGATGAGCACGCCCATTTGTTCTGTGTCTGGGTGTAATTTATCTATAATATGTATGTATTTAGAAATATATGTATGTTTATCAGTTGTCTAGTACCCATAACAAAAGCTCTGCTTGACGGAGTAGAATACAGAATGTCGACGCACAAAATATCGATAAATGCTAATACGATGCTACAAAATTGCGATGCACGTTACGGCGAAAGTCCGTCTCTGCGAAGCCACTACACTTCGATGCACGTTACCGCGATAGATCTTCACTGCGATACTACTTGACTTCGATGCACGTTACCGGAGCTACTTGGCTTCGAAAATCTATTGCGAAACATCGTTACTGAGAAACGTCGAAGTGGATATCGACATCTCTGCTCGTTTTTCGTTATGCTTGTCATGTTAGCTATCTACATTTATTTTACGTTACCGCGAAAGATTTTTATTGCGTTTTTGTTTTTTCTTTTTTTCATCAGACCAGCTAACCTCTCTATTTCATACTCAGTATTTTTCTGCTCTTTTACAAGTTCTCTCATTATTTTGTATATATTTATTTTCCTTCTGTTAAGTAGACTATTCCATCGGTTATTCCAGCTTTCAACTCCATTTTGCGTGATGTGTATACCATCCAACCATCCAACAAAACCATCTCAACATAAAAGTTGGCATGGATATTTTAACGTATTTAGATGGCCTTTCATAATTAAGTTATAAAAAAGAAGCAGTAAAACTAATTTTCTCCCAATAATTTCGCGATAACGTGCATCGAAGTTGAGTAGTATCGCAGTAAAAATCTTTCGCGGTAACGTAAAATAAATGTAGATAGCTAACATGACAAGCATAACGAAAGACGAGCAGAGATGTCGATATCCACTTCGACGTTTCTCAGTAACGATGTTTCGCAATAGATTTTCGAAGCCAAGTAGCTCCGGTAACGTGCATCGAAGTCAAGTAGTATCGCAGTGAAGATCTATCGCAGTAACGTGCATCGAAGTATAGTGGCTTCGCAGAGACGGACTTTCGCCGTAACGTGCATCGCAATTTTGTAGCATCGTATTAGCATTTATCGATATTTTGTGCGTCGAGATTCCGTATTCTACTCGTCTAGACGGCATTGTGTGATAGTTGTGAAATATTATTATTATCTTCAGGACCGTTTATATATCTCAGGACTTCTGAGGTCCTGGACCTTTGGAAGGCGTACGAGGAGCCGAAACCAACTCGCAAAGGCCCTTTAGGTACTTTTAATGGAACGTGATGCCAACCGACGATTGTCCCTGTACGCGCAATGCTAGTGCATCCAAGGAGAACCCCCGGTTGGTGAAAACTATTGTGACATATGGAAAATAAAGACAATAGGGCTATGGGTTTTGGAGTCTTAAGTGGACTGGTTACCAAGAACAATAGCAATAATCGATTATTCTCGCGGACGAAGTCGTGGCCATTTTTTTTTGTAGGTGAGAAAATCATCCAATGACATCTCCGTGCCCTTGGGCAGGGCGAGAGATAGGGTCAGACTTGTATTGACTAAAAACCCAGTGAAAACTCCTTCTGTTTGATGCATGTCGTGGCAGCCTTTAATTTAGGCTACACTACAAAATGCATTGATATATATGACAAAATGTAACAAATCAAAATTCAAAAAAAAAAAAAAAAAAAACAAATTTAGACTTCGCGAATTCTTAGAGTACTTTCTTTACCCACTTTTTTATTATGTTTATTTTTATTGTGATTTTGCGTACAATATTGACAGGTCTACACTGTCCTTACATAATTATGAATACTTTAATATGGAAATATAGAAAGACAAACCATTTTAATAAAAGAGCAACCATGTAGTTTCTTGCCGGTTCTTCTCCATAGGAAACGACCAATTTCGAACCGTGTACTAGCTTCTGACGTTTTATAAGTGCCCATGTAGGCCTATATGAAATAAAAATATTTTGTTTTTTGAATACGCGCCGTCGACGACTTGGGCTCGGTCCAGACGGTTACTGGACGGTCGGACGACGAGCTACCCATTGCTCGTCGTCCGCAAGCCCGCTTTAAAAGACCACGCTGACCGCGTCAAAGAGGTCGCACGGTAGGCTGAAAATCGCCTTTCGAAGACTTAGAGAATTGAATTTTAATGGATCTTTTTTTGGCTGGAAATGGATTCTGCTGATCATTTTATACTATAATTTTCATATTAGGCAATCGAACCTTTAAAATTCAAGTTTTCAATTCACAAATACGAATTCCAAAATACCGAGTTTCATAATTCCGAATGGTTCAAAATTCCGAGGATACGAAGGAACGGGGTAGGTTTTTAGTCAGTAAGAGTCTGACACTACTTCCCGCTCCGCCCAAGGGCGGGAATTGTCATTGGATGATTTTACCTACCATAAAAAAAATATATAACAACTCCGACTTAACATTACTCCTATTTTTATAATTCATAAATTTCAATATTCCTAACGTTTATCTATTCTCAAAATACAGAGTTTCAATAGATCGAATAAGAAAAATTCCGACTTAATGATAATTCGAAACATCAAAAATACGAATTCTAATGATTAAAGTACCGATTAAAACAATTACGAAATAAAAACTTCGTGTAAAACTGAATAGCAAGACAAATAAACACATAACTGTGCAAACAAACATGCAGCATGCAAGCAAGCAGGCAACATGCAACCAGGCATGTAACATGCAAGCAGGCAGGCAACATGGAAGCAGGCATGCAACATGCAAGCAGGCAAGCAGCAAGCAACTTTTGGGGGATGAACTGCTCGCGTCCGTAGGATCTACTTAGTACTGACTGCCCTACACGTGTCCCCTGGGTAGTGCTAAACGAGCAGGAAATGCGGTGGTAGGCCATAGCATCGGCTGCCCGCTTCAAAGTTACCACCCACCAGACAAAGCCATGCCGCCAAGCGATCCGTCGTGTTCCGGCATGATGTTTGGTGAAGCCGTACGGTGGAAGTTGGGTCTGAGCAGTTGTGTTGTGATGTATAACGGGTATGATGCACCAGCTGTTGTTGCGTCGGACGTTTGATCGTGGAGGGTAGCGGGATCCGAAGCACGGTGCTCCGCTGGCCGACCGCAGGTAGTTGGGGGCCCAAGTAGTGTGCCAGCCACACATGAAAGGCTGCCCCGCCAACTGCGAAAAATCCCAGGGTGGCCCCATCGTGCCGGTTGGCGACCGGATGAGAGGACCCGATGGCGATCCCTGGGGGGGTTCGGGCGTCCCCGCAGTCTCCAGATTAACCTTCCATTGGCGCGGCAACTCTGGTTGTGTTGTTAGGTTTAACATCGCATCACCTCGCTCAACTGCCATCTTCCATCAACCCTATTCACTCCATTAAAAAAAATTATGAAAGGTAAAAAGAAAAGTAAGTGTGTACAGCGGATGCACGTCCTCTCTTTCAAAGTGCACCTCTCAAATATTCGAGGACTGCACTCCAATCTCGATGCGGTCCACCACCATCTAGAGACTGACAAGCCACACTTGCTTTTCTTGACGGAGACTCAGATTAGATGTCCGTCAGATGCGGCGTACCTCAACTACCCGGGATACTCATTGGAGCATCATTTTCTGCAGCGTGCCTGGGTCTGTGTGTACGTCCGTAATGACATCTGCTGTCAGCGTCTCCGTCACCTTGAAGACCCAAATTTTTCCACGCTATGGCTGTTGGTGGACACTGGTATGGACAAAATCGTCTATGCCTGTGTCTACCGATCGCACAGCGGTGATCAGGAGACGACTCGAATGTTTGACCAGCTCAGTGAAGCCGCCGATAAGGCTCTGCATCGGCACCCTGATGCGCAGCTTGTCGCTCTGGGGGACTTTAACGCCTGCCACCAAGACTGGCTTTTCCCATATCAGAGGACCGACCATGCTGGAAGAGAAGCGCGAAACTTTGCGGTATCGTTGGGCCTTTCCCAGCTGGTGAAGCAAGCGACCAGGGTGCCTGATGTAGTTGGTCATACTGCCAATTGTCTGGACCTTCTGCTGACCACCGATCCGGACAGATGTATCGTAACAGTTTCTTCACCACTTGGAACATCAGATCACTGTCTGGTGAAGTCTGTATCGTCCTTCTCCCCACCTGACGGCGAGTCTCGCGGTGAACGGCGGATGTGGCGTTACAAGTCAGCAGATTGGGATGAGATGCGGCACTTCTTTGCGTCTTATCCTTGGCAGCAGGTTTGCTTCTCTTCTGAAAATCCGTCGAGCTGTGCAGATGCCGTATCCGATGTGATACGTCAAGCTATGGAGTATTTCATCCTTTATAGCGACGTACCCATCGGTGGCTCAGTTCACCCATGGTTCAACGCCGATTGCATAAAAGCTGAAGAGCTTAAACATTCGGCGTTTCTCACCTGGGTTGATGCTCGTGACCGCAAAGCTCCGGATCTGAGTTCAAAGAAGAGAGCCTTCAACCAAGCTGCCAAGTCCTACAAAAAGGCACTAAGGAAGGCTCGCTTTGACCGCATTACTCATGTTGGCACAAAGCTCTCTGCACAGCCATCCGGTAGTAGAACTTTTTGGTCCCTTGCCAAGTCGGTCGAAGCGAACTTCTGTCGGCCCACACTGCCTCCGCTGGTTAAGCCTGATGGAACACTGGCTCACACCGCGAGAGAGAAAGCAGTTCTCTTTGCATCTCTCTTCGCCCATAATTCTCGTCTTGACACTTGTGGTGCTACTCCACCGACTCTGCCTTTCTGCGACACCTCGATGCCCGAGATTCGCATAAGGAACAAAGAAGTTCTGAGAGCACTGTGTCGTCTAGACGTGAATAAAGCTAGTGGACCAGATGGTATTCCAGCGATAGTTCTCAAGGCTTGTGCAGCCGAGTTGTCTCCTGTATTGACTCGCTTGTATCGCCTCTCATTTAGGACTGGCATGGTGCCCAAGTCCTGGAAGCTTGCCAATGTACAACCCGTGCCCAAAAAGGGCAGTCGTGCCGATCCAACCAACTATCGGCCGATTTCGGTAACCTCCATACTCTGCAAGATTATGGAGCGTGTATTGAACTCGCGCCTCATGGCATACCTGGAAGGTAACGATCTCCTCAGTGACCACAGTACGGGTTTCGCCGCAATCGGTCTACTGGGGACCTACTAGTTTATGCCACCCACTTGTGGGGCGAGGCCCTCGAGAGGAATGGGGAAGCGTTTGCGGTTTCTCTAGACGTCTCGAAGGCCTTCGACAGGGTATGGCACGCTAGCCTTTTGAGTTTTTGAGTTGGGTAAAAGACTTCCTGAGTGAACGGTCTCTCCGAGTTGTTGTCGACGGATGCTCATCAGAGAGAGAGTCTGTTCTCTCTGCAACTCTCTTCCTCCTGCATATCAACGATCTGCTGATGCCCGGTATCTATGGGTATGCAGATGATAGCACAGTTGTAGACAGATACCTGCCAACTCCTCGGGCTAGTAAAGAGCTAATCCAGTCTGAAAGGGAGGCTATGGTGGAGCGGGCGAATGCTTCACTTCAGGCAGTCTCCAAATGGGGCGAAGCCAATCTTGTGGGATTCAACGCCGCCAAAACACAAGCGTGTTTGTTCACCGCCAAAAGGAGCCCATTCACCTTGGCTCCTGCTTTCCAGAATGTATCCCTGGAGTGCACCGACCGCCTTCAGCTCTTGGGGGTAGAAATTTCTTCAGACCTCAACTTTGGGTGGTTCATTGAGTCCAAAACCAAGGTAGCTGCTAGGAAACTCGGCGTTCTAGCAAAAGTCCGGCGGTACTTCACACCGGAACAGCTTCTAATCTTATACAAAGCACAAGTCCGTTCGTGTGTGGAGTACTGCAGCCACATATGGGCTGGTGCTGCAAAATGCCACCTAGCAGGTTTGGACTCGGTGGAAAGGCGTGCGAAGAGGCTAATTGGTGATCCAGACTTGGTTAAGTCCAATCTACAAAGCCTCGAGCACAGGCGTAGAGTAGCCAGCCTTTCGGCGTTTTACAGGATGCATTTTGGAGAGTGTGCGCGGGAATTGCATGACTTAATACCGCCATCTCCTTTCTACCATCGAACAACCCGGCGTACGGCGAATATCCACCCTTACGTTGTTGAAACTTCCACGGTCCGGACTAAGCGTTTTGCCTCGTCGTTTATACCGCGTACATCGAGGGACTGGAACAATTTGCCTGCTGCGGTTTTCCCGGCCAATTATAATTTAGGCGTCTTCAAGGCTAGAGTGAATAGGCTCTTAATAAACTAGTGCGCTTTACCATCGACGATTGCATCACTGCTTACCATCAGGTAGGATTGCAGTCAAGTGCTAGTTTATAAAATATAAAAAAAAGCAAGCAGGCATGCAGCATGCAAGCAGGCATGCAACATGCAGCAAGCATTGTTTCTATTACGGCTCCGGCGCTGCAGGGTTTGGGCGGCCCCAAGCGAGCTTATCGTCGCAGATGGTTTTAACGCTCACCACCGCAGCTTCGGCTTGCTTGCCGTTATATGCCGGCCAGCCTCAGTCGCGGCGGTGGGCCTTCAAACCACCTGCTCCTCAGCTCGCAAACCGCCCTGCCCCTACGCGCCTACGCGGATTTAAATTACACTCTAGGGATAGGGCAGACTGCGTGAAGTCGGTTTTGCAGCGATTCGTTTCTGTCACTAAATTTTGTAGCACAACATGTTGAATTTTAGTATATTCGAAATATTGAAAATCGAAATGTCGTTTTTCAGACCGAGAACCCTTCGAGCATTTAAAACGAACGTATAACAATCGGAAAACTAAAAAATCACATTTACGACTTTCGGTAAAATAAATTTCGTGATTTTTAATAAATAGACATTATTATTCTTAGGTATTATGAAATTCGGACTTTTGAAAATCGGAACATCGAAATTCGGAATAAAATATTTCGGAGTATTTGGGTGTTCCCAGTCGTACCCGTATTTTACAAGGGCAGTCCTAGTACCGATCCCTGCGGAACACCGCACGACATCTCTCACAACAATAAGAGACAATGTCTCTATATACGACAGGTAGCCACGGGTTTTCTTCTGAAAGGGATACCCGGGAAACCCATGGTCTTGGAATGCAAAGAAGGAACATAGTTGTGGTTTTAGTCAGTAAAAGTCTGACAAGTTTGCCCTCACGCTACACGCTAGAGTGGGGGAAGTCATTAGATTAACCACATAAAAAATGTTAGGTACCTACTATTTAACATGAAACGAATTTCTATTTTTTATATTAAGTAGGATGTATAATGGTTTGATCCTTTGCTTCTACTTCAACCTGCAAATGCCGCAAAGGTTAAGCGCGGTAAAAAAAGTCTAGTAACTAACTTATTTATTTGTGATATTTGTAAAAAAATGTTGAATTTAAGATTTGAAGAGATGAATAATATGAATTCTTTAGATTGTACGCCGACTCCGCTAGATAAACGTGATTAAGGTAAAAAATACTTGCGATAAGTATATCGCAAGTATTTTTTAACATTTTAATGGCAGCAGTTACTACTGCTGCCATTAAAATCAAAATTAAAATGTATAGTAACTTTGGAAAATTTTCTTCAGTGCAAATTAAACAAAAATGCGTCTTAACTTTCAGAGAAAATATTTCTTCATAAGTTTTTTTTAATACAAAAAACATTATTTGATACACGTGCAAATTTGTCATTGCAACCCTCGGCGTGCGAATTCCGCCTCGGTCACAATGAAAAACCTGCACTTGTATCAAAATTTACTATTGACTCGCTTACACTACTATAGAATTAGTAATTGATTAAAAAGCTGTCCGGAGATTAATTGTTAGTTCTTACACGCATGTACGATTTGCGCGTGGACATCGACTGTCGCAGTCCAGTGCTAGGCAAGCCATAATCATGGCGGTAAGCCCCTCTTCGAGGTTTCTTCGAGGTGTGGTTGGAAAGATGTCACGACGTCCTCACCTTCCGCATGTCACAGGTCCTTATCGGACACAGTCTACTGGGGCTATTACTATTTCTTATTCTGTGGCTATGTGTTGTGCAGGGCCTAGGAAAGAACTCAAAGAAGGAGCATAGGAGGGAGTGGGTTTTAATCAGTCTTACACAAAAGAGCGGGAGAAGTCATTGGACGATTTTCCTAAAAAAAAAACTATTCATTTGTTTTTCTTATGGGTAGCATTTAGCACGGGTGCAAAATTTTTAATTACCGGTATTTAATCGGCAGTCGGTGAGCCTGTTGATTTTTGCAGTTTGCCAGTTTTTTTACATACGAATAATTAAATAAAGATGACTTGACTTTGTAAACGTCAGCACTTTAATATGATTGAATTGGGTGGCTGGTTTTCCTGATTTAATCTCATGCGAATAATAGGCTGCTATAAAGCGAAGTGTTTTAAAGCGCCAGCCACCCTCATCAGAGAACTGAGAAGCCGCCATTCAAGCTAGAAGAGGAGTTATATATTTTATCTGACCGTTTTGATGATTTTCAAGAGATAAAGGACCTCCACAGGAGTCCCACAGGGTAGCATACTGGTACCTACATTATTTCTTGTTTATATGTAATCAGACTTACAAGTCTAAAATTTGTTCCAGGGCGACATTACATCTGTCGCAGATGGCACTATATTGCTCTTCTCTGATGACATAAATAAGGTCCTTGATGCTGCTCAGTTAGACTTTCGTATAGTGGGAGAGTGGTTTCAAAGCTTCATTCTTACAATAAATGTAGATAAGACCAAATATATAGTATGATGATGACCAAATATATAATGATGACCAAATATAAATGATGACCAAATATAGAATGATGACCAAATATATATGATGATCAAATATATAACTATATAGTATTTAACTCCTGAAAAATCAAATAGCATGTCATGTTTGTCAGGAGAAGCGTGTATGTTGGGTACATACACGCGTAGAACTTGCGCATATTATTAAATATTTTGGAGTTATTTTAGATATAAGGTAATCTAAGCGTCAAAGAGCACATATAACTGTTATGCGGTAAACCAAACCTGTTTTTTTTTTAAACTAAGGCACCTCTCAGGTCCTTAACTGTTAAAACTAGTTAAAACAGACATATGAACAGGCTTATGTCAGTCGCTTGTAACGTATTGCTTATGTTCCTGAGCAGGCGCTTTGTAAACTATATAAGCCTGTTGATGTCGCCCAGCGAACTATATTTATTTAACTGGGATGGCTACTTATTTATTATATATGTACTATTCAAGGATAATTACTTTGATTGCTAAAGTACAGGCTTTATCTAGTTTAGTTACGGATGCTAACTTTTCTTTATGTAACCACTTAAATATAGTATGTGTATAATAAATTTGTTTACACGTTGTTTATCCATTCTTCTCCATAAAAAGCTATAGGAATCTAGTATGTTTTGGAATGGACAATTAGGCTCATCTTTCTGATTGATGGGACTCCTTTACAATTCAAAAGTGTCCGGTTTGATGATTTTACGGCAGTAGTTAGGGAGAAGTCTCCACAGTTACCTGAGCAATAGCCCTGGGTATCTCAGGTCTATTGTCATAATAAGTGAATGCATTACGGCAGTGTCGCGCGGCCCCACCACGTTCGGACGACGTCGACGGCGCCTACGACGAGCGGCGCCGTTCACTCGCGCGCACTTCTACACTGAACGTCCAACATTACGCGCGCGACACTACCTGGGCTCTACTTTTTTTTTGTGAAGATCAAATCGCGTGATGGAGAAGGAGCATCAACCAGATTCCATGGCGACCATCACCATGAAACCGGAATATCCACCATCTGAAGTGTACAGCACGTCGGAGCCCCCACCGGTATGATAATTTCCGTTATTCTCTTTGAATAAATGTTAAACACGTAACGTGTAGGTGTGCTGGCGACCCGTCACCGTCGTGACTGGTAGTCTGAGCTTTGTTATTTTACATATTAAGCTATAGCAGGTAGGTACTTGGAAAGCTGTTGTTTACTTTAAATATGACTTTATTTAGGTTATGTACCGATGGAATCGTATGGCTAGACTCCTCAATAACTAGGTGCTGTAGTAGTGAAAATTTGAAATCTGTTAGTTAATTGTAAGTCTCGTGTTTAATAATGATCATGTTTATCTAGTGACAAAATATATAATAACTGAGTGGTCTACTAAGTGCGGGATATAACTGCGGGAAAGCGCCTTTCTCTCGGCCTGTTACCAGCGAGGCCGCTGGCGCGTAGCGGCTTCTTAGTTGTTTGTAAACACGCTTCTCCATTGATGCTGGCTATACCCACTGGAAGGAGCTCTAGCATCTATGTTACAATATAGTTTTTATTTAATTCTCTTTAGTTACAAACAAATTGTCAGTCATAGTACCTATACCTAGCCAACAAAGGGATCTACCTAATTGGTGTTTCAGAGTCATTGGTTTAGATAAGTTTAAGACATCAAAAAGTATGCGATAGCTTAATTTACTTAATTGTCTGGGTGATAGTGATATTTCTGCCGGTTTTGCCACTGATTATTAGGCTGAATACATAACGTCTCCTGATCACGTGTATCCTCCGAAGGGGTAGGCATGTTAACTGTGTGTGCGTCGGAATATGCCTTCAAAATAAGCACCTATACTTTTATTTAGGACATAACGTTGTGCCAGTTTGTCGACAAAATCATAGATAACGATGTTGTATACCTTATGTGGTGGGTGTCGACGTGACCACTAGATCCGTTTCGTGTTTTATTGAGGCTCTAAATTCGAATCATATTGATGAACAGTGGTCTTATTTAAATCGTATATCTATAATTACTTACTTTATTATTTGGTTATGTTTGCATGTCAAATTATTTAACATTTTCGAGCAAGTTGTGTGATGTTTATCAACATGGTAAAGGCGTTGTAAAATTAATTGAGCCATAAACAGAAAGTTGTAGTTATACGTCTTTTTCAGCAATCAATTCTGCTGCCTATTGATATGTATGCGTTAGGTTTATACGAACCTATGCATTTAAACAGATATCCCTTTCCGAGAATTCTAATATGTTTATGTGGGAAAAAATCATTGTTCTATTGTCTTTGGCCATCCATTAACATAGCCTTCGTCATTTATAATAGTTATCACGCAACTTCATCGTAGTCTACTAAATAGAAACATACCTAGCTATTTAAATACATACCTAATTAGGTAAACTGTGACGTCAGAATTTGCACCTTCCATAAATAGTTGGAAGTTACAGTAGAACTACGAAACTAACACGGAGCGTCAGCAATACGCATGACGAACCTGGCGTAGGGTGGGTATCGTATCAATCTCAAATTGATGAAAAAATCTTATGGAACGCGTGAGCATTAATTTGCCATTGTATTCTCGGGTCCATTACGCCCCCAAATGATGTATGACAATGACAAATTATGCAAACTTGCATCAAAATGTTGATAGGTAGGTATCTAGTATCTCCAACCAACGCGCAACTTGTTCTTTATTGTCTTTTTTCCTGGTTGAGTAACAGATTACGATATATCTCATTCAATAATAAGGTAAAAACTATTTAACTATCATCTTTCAAGTATGAAAAGATGTTTTGTAATTTAAAAAAAAAAACAATACTTCTTTTAAAAATTAATTGTCTTTCTTGTCCCATGATGTACATGATACGGATATTCATTAATTAACATTTTACAATAATGTTAATAGCAAAGAATATAAGAAATGTTTACAAGAAATATTTGGAAGCCGGGATTTTTTTTACTACAAATCTGCTTTTTTAACAATGCTACGTCTCCTTCTGTCCACATTTAACTGTTTAATTTTATGCAAACTAAACAACAGCAATACGTATAGAAAGCTTAGTGACAGTGAAGAACTTTAACAACAGTGCTGCCATCGGACGGTTGAGCTTCAGCTTTTTAAACCAATTGGAGTGAAAACCAAGAGGTCTTGATATTTATGAAGAGAACTCTTTAATTAATAATAATCCTATAAACCTGTTTGGTTATCATTTTGTTAGATAGTATCATAAATATAATAACATAAATACATAAGTAATCTTTTTTCGTACAATTCATTCTTTTACATTTTATACTGATAAATTACAGCCTGAGAGATACTATTTAAAGCTGAGTGACTGGATTGTTTTTTTTTTATAAATGATCAGGCAAATTCCATGTGGAGACAAGTTATTATCACGTTACGTGAGGAGGTGACAATCGTAAGTCGTATCACAGCCGACGATTTTATTGGGTATTTCCACTAAGAATTAGCATACACGAAGATACTTGTATTGTTATTGCATCTTTGTACAGTCATGGTAATCATAAAACGAAATATTTTGGAACATTTTCGGTTCCTTCATCGCAGCAACATGTTTTTTTTGGGATTTGATTTGGTTTTAGTTTTACAAATGACAGATCATCGTTAATCATTTCGATTTACTTGATTTAGAGGAACCTTCACTTAAATGAGTTGGAGGCGTCAGGCGTATTAAACCTTGAATTGTAGTAACCGCTATTAAAGGTAACCAGTATGTCGTGATACTTAGTTACAGAAGCAAAAAGTTGGGTTTGAAATATAGAGTCGTTGAAACTAGAGTGTCAATGTGAATCATTTTAGGGACAAAATTTATACGTAGGTATTGTGTAAATATTATAATAATAATAAACATAGATTTTGTAGTTAGCAGTTTTGAGCAAAATATCTACTTAATATTTATTTAGGGTGTCGCGAGTGCAATGACAAATAAGTGCTCAAGCGAAACAGTCGTAATTTTTCAACATAGTAGCAAAAACAATAAAAAATATTTCATAAAAATAACGTAACAAATAATTGTGAGATGTGGCTTTGGAAAATGATTGGTTGGCAGCCGCTAAGAAGTCAGTAATTTTATAAATTTTGGTTTAAAAAATAAAACGCACACTTCTGACATCTCTGATCACTATTGGAGTGGCTTGTGTATGTAAAGTTGTTTGGGGTGCAATTTCCCGCACGCGTACGCCAAGGAAAACGCACGTGTGCGAAATAGGTACATTGCAATGTTAACACATAAAATTGCCAAAAACAAATTATTTTTGTTGAAAAAATATAAACAACTACATAGTACAGCTCCAATCTGAGTGAAATCGTTGTTGGTCAAACGGTTAGTCGAGCAAGTGGACACAATAGCGCTTGCGTCACGTCCGAGCCGGACAGAGGCTCGCAAACTAGATATTTGCACAAAATGACACAGGCTTATAAAAACATAATTGTTTACACGGAACTCGTGGTTAAGAATGGCTGCAAAGTCAACGTTTTAAAGTAGAGATTCGCGTAGTTATTGCGCAGAAAATCTTCACGATTATGACGAGAGAGATGAGAGTTGTACTTACATGATAAGGGGCGCTATTAAACAAATGATTACACAATTACAGTTTGACCGTGCCGACTCGTAACTGGAACCGACTGTAATGGTTTACGTGCATTTTATGATGCTTTGGAGCGTATTTTTGGGATATTTGTTGAACCTGAGTTAAAAGTTTTTACGGTTTTTCGATGAAAATAATTACTGTTCTGGTCGGTATTTGTGAGATCACAGATACAAAATCGGACAGTATGGCTATTATAGGTCCCTGTATTCAGGCATCATGGGTATGCATTCGTCTAGGTAATATTTGAATTGAAAACTTGCCTTCTTCATGTTTAGCATATATTATATAGGTTCATCAAATATGATAGGTACTGTTTCATTTAATCTCATATACCGTGTACAATGTCTTATACCCGGTCGTCGACGACGGCACGTTCTGTTCCCGCGCGCCTCAAGGAGCTGTCAGAAAACCGTACAGGTCCAGCCTGCTAGCTGCAGGGAGACAGGGTCGAAGCCTGCTGGGGTCATGGGTCAGCTTCCCAAAGAAATACCCGGCCCCGGCACGATAGGCAACGAAGTAACGGGGTAGGTTTTTAGTCAGTAAGAGTCTGACACTACTTCTCGCTCCGCCCAAGGGCGGGATTTGTCATTGGATGATTTTACCTACCATAAAAAAAAGCCCTTCAATTGTTCTAAAATTGGAATGAGTTACTTCTTCGGATTGGCTTCATAGTAAAAGTAGTTTACACAATGATGAGTGGCATGACCCCAGATTAAGATTACCAGATGACATCTTGTGCTACGAGCGTAACGTTCGCACAAAACGACGATTCGGTACGAAAGTCTGGAAAGTCATTGACCAGCCAGCTGTAGCAAATAACGCACTTCGACACGGTTTAATGAAGATGTGCTAAACAAATCGTAAGATTGAAATCGACATCATTTTGTAGCGAGTTAAAGATGATTGATGAATTTCTCAAATGCAACGGTAGGGGGCACTTTCACCGGGTTCCCCCTTCTCCCCTACCCCCACCAGGGAGCGGCGTGCGCTGGCGCCGACGACGGCAGCGTCCGCCCCTACCCATCCGCAGTTATGTAATTTTTGTATGGTATGGGTACTGGGTACCTACTCGCGTTCATTAGTAAATCACAGCTTCATTAACTGCACCTCGCTAAGGACAAAGCACTCTCATGCTATTGCAGTTGCGCTTGAGTATAATGAATTCTCATGTATATGTAGGTATTGTGTGGGAGTGGGAGATCTATGTAATTGTATTTATAGCGAAAAATGTTCTTTGTTTAAATATATGAAAGCGACATTGAGTACTTTCTTAAAAAGTATTTTATTTAATGTCTCTTTGCGTTAAGCCATTTGAGTGGTTAGGTAGGTAGTTATATCTTGATTTTTATAAAAAAGCTCTCAAAATAACCCATTCAGGTATTTTAATTTTTTTTTTCAAGTACTTATTTCTGTATCGCCACTGGGACTTTCCATTATTTTTAGTAAGCTTGGTCTTACTTGTGTATGTATACTTTTTGAAGATCGTTCTAGATTAAACTGTGAAACTAACTAGAAAGACGTTATAGACTGGTCACAAATTGAACTCAATTTAATTTATGCGAATGTCTGTTAAAAGATCATTTAAGGTAGGTAGTAATTTTGCGACAATTTTCGTTTCAGTCGTCAGAAAATGGGCCTATGCCAGTTTTATTTAGACTTTTTTACTTTGTTATGCAGCGTCTTGGTTAAAGAGTACAAATCTCTCTTTTTTATCTAAACCATGCAAGGTTGATAGAATTTACAAATAGGGCGTGACTGTCACATGAGACTCTACGGACATGTCATGCAGGTCCTAGGTTTCCTTAGATACCTGATGAAGCGTGTCGAACATAAACGATATTTGTATAGCAGTGATCATCACATATAGAAAATATTGAAAACTATTGTCACTGGAGTTGCTATTAGAAAATAAACAACTTGATTTATATAATATAGCATTGACTTCATAAAGTATTGTTCTTTTCACCTAATTCTTCGTAGATAAAGTCAAACACAACACAACAAACAAATCAAACTAAATCATTTATAATTATCATTTATGTTTTTGTTTTTCTGGAAAATACCACTATACTCATTTTAATGGACTCTGTCTTTAGTTGTTTATGTGAATAATTTTATATCAGGTTTGTTTTCAATTTGACTTATGTACGAATATATTCAAAGTTGTTTTAACAGTTGCCCCGAAATGTATGTTAGATTCATTCCCTTCAAGCTGAAAAAATATATTATTTTACGTTTTGTTTTGTACTTGTTTATATTACAGTGTCTAAAAAATTATATAGGTACCTATACCATATATAACATATTCAGTACTAAGTTTTTCGCATGGGTTTTTTTTATAGGCATACGACATGAAAACTAAACAAAAGAAAAATACTACACAATTACAATGGGTTTATCAAGGAAAATAAACTTTTGTCCTGACAGTCAAAACTTTAAAAAAATAAAATATAAACTTCGTTTTCCGTGTAGTCGACACGACAAGTGACATAATCGGTGCCTACTTACAACATTTTTATTGCCAACATGTAGCCTACCCGGAAAATGATGATAAAACTAAGGTACTACTTGTATATTATATACATTTCTCATATCTGTGTATGTATGAAGTAATACGGGCCAAGGCGTAGTCAGCAATGGACATAATTTTGTAGTTTGAGGATTGATGTTGGCACTCATCAAGGACATAAAATAAAATATTAAGGGGTTTAGTTTAAATCAACAGATATTGCAAAGAAATTGTGTTAAATTATTTGCTTGAAATTAACTCAAGAGCCTACTGAAAAAGGAAAGATTTTCTGGCAGATATTATGTTGTATTACGAGTACATCTTTAAACGTAGGTATGTACACGCGTTGAACTCTTTATTTATGCCACGATGACATCTCTTGACACACTCCGGGCGCAATTTGCGCCGAGAGTTTTTCAAAGTGCTTTTAAAGTGGAAAATTCGCACGTTATTTTTTCTAAAAAATGTGCAGTTCTCTTTAATGACGGACTAAACTGTTGCCTCGAAATACAAATGACGTTTATATAATTTAAATGGAAGGATGACTTGAGAATTTAAATGAAGGGATCCAGGTAAAATTAAAGTTTCGTAAATGCTTAAGAAGATGATTTTTGGAAATAATCATGTGAAGTGTGTGTGAAGGCTTGCAGAAAATGTTGATTAGATATGCTTATTATTTGTGGGAAAACCCAAAATGTATTATGTTAGATACGTACTTCTCTAGTTATACTGTTACAGTATTATAGCATAGCATAGCATCAGCTTTATAATGTTGCTGGGACGCAGGCCTCCACTCTGACAGAGGGAATGGGCCGTAATCCAACACGCGGGCCCAGTGCGTGGTCGGGTAGTCACATTTTCGAATTTCTGGTTCCAGGACTTGTTAAAGTATTATTAGATAAACTTAATCAAGTAATCGTAGGTAGACATCTCCAGAACATGTACCACGCTGAAGTTATCACGATCGTAATTAGAATAATACCAACTACTACAAATATTTGGTGCAAAATATTATAAGTACGATGCCCGGTTTCCCGCCTCGGCTGAATTATCAACTTTCACCCAGTTATTCAAAATGTAACAAACTACGTATGTGTAAAAATAGTGGGTATAATTTACCTAGTTTTACTCATATTCTTACTTTCTGTTTTTCTTTTATTGTATTATAGTTCAATTACATAACACCGCGTGAAAAAATTGGCATGAGTAAGTTCTTCAGAATGTAAAAATCAACAGCTTTCCAAGATTAGGTAGTTGTTTTATAAAAACGTTATCGGTAGATCAAGCCTTTTGGTAAAAGCCAACAGATTGACTGGTTATCGGTAGTTTATGATAAACAAAGGTAACGTAAAATTGTGAACTCTTTATTTTTGGTAAGACACGGATAATGCATCCGAGTCTTATCCGAGTATTTGAAATCTATTCATAATATATCGAGAGTTTACACTTTCGCAAAATTTTAAAATCTTGAGGGTTTGTCTAAACGTCCAAGTCACATATCTATTGATTATGTTATAAATAGGATTAATGCCAATAATTACGTGTGTTTGTTTGTATTTAGGCATACCGGCAGAGGGTGTCATCGTCAGTACAAATCGCGAGGATCGCCGCGCTGACGGTGGTGGCAGCGTCGTTCATCCTGGGCGCGTTCATCCTGGCCTCGAGCTGGGTGGCGGCGCGCGCCTCATGCCACCAGTTGGAGCAGCTGGACGCCATGCTCGACAAAGAGCTGGCACTGGAGGGACGGGCGTACGGAAACGACGCTCTACTGGCGGTAAGTACCTAACTTATCTGTATATATTGTAGTCCATACCTCTTTTCCTTATTTTAAAGATTTGATTCTAATCTTTAAAATAAAGTTCCTCCATTAAAGACAAAAGTAACAGATTCTGATACAAACACTTTTCTTACGCCGAACCAAGCAAATGTGTATGAAGTGGAACCATAAATATCGTTAATATCCACTCATAATTTACAATATCATGTACCTTTTTCTAAGGCCTGTCTATCATGGTTCGATAAATGTAAATGATCAGACCCGATAATATTAAAAATAAAATTCAGTAACATATTCGACTTTCAGTTTCGAATTCAGCTATGTGTGTCACTGTTCTGCTTTTTATACGTTTGTAAAACATGCTAACTTAATGACTAAGTTACAAAACGTAGTTGAAGCGAACAATTTTTCAAAAGGCACAGACACATAATTAATTTTAAATATTTCTACAAGAATTTATCTCAAATTTTCTATTTCTGAATTTTGAACGTCACTGGACTTGGTGGGTTTTGAAACTATACCCTTCATATATCCGTTTCTGAAATGGATCCAGGTCGGTAGTATTCTCACTCACGATGGTAACCACATGCCGTATTAAAGTGTGGTCCCTACCGCCTGCCCACCTATTTCATGAAGAAGAAGACAATCATTGCATAAAGATAGCGTGGTTAACTTGCAGAACTGCATTATACCATGGCAGAGTGCCAGCCCGGCTATCTACTTACACATCGGTTACTTTTCCCTCACGACCTTTAGACTAGCAGGTATTATAGACACCGGAAATTGTATGACGGAGTTCAAACATTTTATACGTTTAGTGTTAATAACTTTCAGTGTGTTTTCTGGTTAAGAAGTGTTACTAAATAACGTCAAATTCAAAGTCAATACTAAGGACAATGTTGCAGTGCTTTGTGTATTCTAATTAGAAAATAAAGAAATACAAACTATGATACAGGAGTAGGAGTAATTTCTGGTTAAAAAAAAATTAAAAGAAAGACACGAAATACAAACAGAAAAATTGAAACTCCTTGCAAGTTTACGTTTTGTAAGGATTATTAGAAAAATGTGAATAATATGAGGTTGTCAAATCCTATTGTTAATGTTCTCAAATGAAATTTTCATAGGTTTTGTATTTTGTTTTTACCCTGTATGGAGTATGAAGAAAATTGTTAAAACAACAAACGTAAATGAAAAAAAAAGCTAAGAAACGTTTATTTAATAACTTGTATTTTTTATTGAACCATATGGATACAGTAACAACAGCTCTGGGAGGGACCAGAGCTGTTGTTACTGCTTCCATATGGTTCTTCATCGATCTGAGGAGTCACCATCAAACGTTGTGGCATTCCATTCCATTCCTTTTGGGTTGCATTTTGCAGCTGGCTTAGTGTTTCTAGGGTAGGATCTCTTGCACGAATTTGTCTCTTTAATTCATCCCATAGATGTTCGATCGGATTCATGTCCGGGCTTCTTGCTGGCCATTCCATAATGGACATACCGTCTTCGGTAATATAATCTCGTACGACGCTAGGGGTGTGAGCCTTTAGCATTCGTGCATGAATATGAAACCGTTGCCAATAAAATGTGCATAAGGCATCACGTGAGGCTCAAGCCACGGTTCGATGTACCGATGTTTGTTTAGTGCAGGCAGACGTAGCCCAGACACAAAGACAAGCTTTGTCTTACCGTCGGCGCTGATTCCTGCCCAAACCGTCCACGAACCGCCACCCTGACCTTTTCTACAATGCAGCATTGTTCATAGGGTTCTCCATCTCTTCTGTACACCTTGTTTCTTCGGTCATTACAATACAGCATAATTTTACAGTCATCAGAAAAGCGGACTTTGTTCCACTGGAGGTATGGTACCAATTTAGGTACTCACGTGCAAAGTTAAGGCGCGCTCTTCGATGGTCTGCAGTTAATTTCGGCCCATTTACTGGCTTGTGCGGTTCCAGTCCATGTTCCTTCAACCTTTTTCTAATGGTAGAATCACTTACAGCCACCATACGTACAACATGAAGCTGCTGCTGCAGTTGAAAAGCATTAAGGCGTCGATTTCATAAAGAAGTTATTACTATAAATCGATCAACTCGCTCAGAAGTGTCCCGATTTGTGCCAGATCCTGAACGGCGCGTAAACAAACCAGTCTCTCGATAGTGTTTGTGGACTCTATCAACAGACGACAGGCTTAGATTAGATGCAATCTTTCAGCCACAACACGCTAAGTCCAGAATCCAGCCACCACTTGGGCGGCTTCTGCTGGCGAAGTATCCATATATTTTAGAAAAAAAAACTTTTTCAGACGGCCCAAAGTCACAATAACAAAAATAAAAAAATAAAAAAGTTTTAAGATCAGCGTCAATTTTTAGTTTTCAAAGGTGAATTGTACTCCAACTCTAAACCCACATTTATCTCAAATCAGTGAATTATTTCGTATATAAGATAAACAAATGAAATTTTAATTTTGAATTTTCGCTTATCACTGTAATAGCTAAACTGCCAGCTATACAATCATGTGATTTTTTTCATGGAATCAAAACTCTGGTGTTAAATTAGGACAGAAACTATTAAAACCGAAAGTGTTTCGATTTTTCTGATGAGAAGTATATTTTATTTTATACTTTTAAAATATTTTTTTAATTTACAGTGATAAAGAATTTGATGAAGTAAGCAAATGCGTGTCTATGTTTTGTGTACCTATATATTTTGTAGATACTTAATTCAGAAATTCAGTCGTAATAACGTAGAAACGCAGAAGAAAAAGTAAACATTTACAGAGTAGGCAATCAAGCAAAGCTTATCGACACGCAAGTTAATACGATAATAACAATTAGGTCTTCTGAAAATAATGTTTTTCAATTTAAGCCATAAGCCATAGGTCAGTGCATCACTAGACCGATTTAGTGGTTTTAATGTTCAAACTAGTCCTAGTAACCGAGGGAACGTTACATTGTGAAAAGTCACCCGGAAATTGGAAAATTCGAAAGCGCTTTTCTCAATGGGATACTGTATGAACTCAGAGTCACGATAACGTTTATAACGTTAGCTAGTAAAGAAATAAATGTTTTGTATTTGTAGTTACGATTTACTTGCAACTTTGGAAGGTAGTGTATAAAACAATAAGGATGCTTATTATTTAATATCAAATCAATTCGTAATCAACGAATTTAAACAAATAACAAGAAGTGCTGTCTGTATCGTGTTTTATTATGATTAGCATTGAAGTAGCTGCAACTAAGATATCGATTGAGTCTGCAGTTCACGAAATCAGGAGAAGTCACGTTTCTCGAGACGAGCAATGTCGAATTGCGTGACTTTCTTTGCACATATATCGCCTTTTTGTATGACATCTGTTGTTACCTAATGTCAAACTAACGTAATACCATCAGCTAAAGAGATTGTGATCATTTATGAACTGATAATTAATTAATTTATTTATTTTATAATTTATGTACACACAACAAAACAGAAAAAGACAAAACATAATAGTACAAATGTACTGCTTATTTCCAAAGAAATTTCTTCCAGCAGACCTGCGAAAGGAGAAGAAATTATAAGAAATGTAAACAATAGTGTGTAGGAAACAAGAAAAGAAGAAAGTGTGAAATCTTAATCTAAACTATCAAATAATACATAATATGTAGTTAAATATAAAATAAAATACTTATATGACTCTACATAAATATCACATATAATATATAAATATACAACTATCACGGTTGAGAGGCTGCCTCTCCTCTCAACCTCTTTTACTTTTTTTTTTGTTTAATTAAAAAAAAAAATAGTCGAAAAGATTCTGCCTAGAAAAAGTGAAAATTGGTGTCTCTCGTAGTAGTAGCCGCATTCGCCTCACAGTAGAATATTATAGGAAATTTTCCCCCCATGCTTTCTTTTACCAATTCTATTCGTGACGAAGTAGACGTCTTTGCTGGTTTTGTTGCCTCGATAAAATCTAAACCCTAATATCTAATCTAATCTAATCGCGAGCCTATGAATTATTAAAAAAAAAACTCGGAAACTTAATTCTGTAATTTTTAATTCTCCAAATGATCAATTTGCAATATTTGATCAAGATTAATTGGCTTATTTTACATGTGCATGTTAGATTCACATCTAGTAGGTGTCAATCAGATTTGTCCTGTGGTTTATTTTTGTAGTAATGGTTGTCATACAACATGAGTTTTGTGAAATATAGATAATAATAAAAACAATCTTGAAACAAAACAATATTGGTGTTTTGTAATCAAATAAATCATTAACTAAAAATGATTGCTGAAAACAAGAAAGTTCTCGATTACATTATGTTATTTTACTGGTAGTTAATGTGACAAGAGTTAACGATGTGTACTCGTGAATATTGATTTAGTCACCACAGCGCACTTCCACACTATTGCAATTTATTTCAACATTTAATGTACATGTCGAATAGGTATTTAACAGTAATTACAGTTCTTGTCAGGCTGCAGTATTAATGAATACCTCGTGTTGTTATGTAGTTAACTTTAAGAAACCTTGGATCCAACATCATTAGGCACGGAGTTTGCCAGTAAGTCATATTTGAAATTTTTTGTCATTTTCATGTGTGGAAATCGCTGTAAAAAATGGCAGAGGATAAAATTAATGTGAATATAAGATGAGATGTCCATCAACCGTGACTTGTACTTAGTTATACTTAATGTTTACCCGACTTATGTAATCTTTGTAGAGTAGTGTCGGTTCCGTGTACCGACCGGTACATATAATTGTTGTGCGGGAAACGTTACAACAAAGTTAATGATAGCTGTATTATGTCTCGACAACGAGTATTCACACTTATTATTATCACATAATGATGATGAGAAATCGATAACATTTTTAATAGTCTTAACTTTCTTTGAAATTAGAGAAATTTTATATCCAGTGTTGATGTCTGATGTCCATGCCTTTTGTTGGAAGGCATGTTTGCATACACATTATATAAACCTACTTGCTTAGGTGTCCATAATCATTTATTATTATTAGTTTCAAAGTTTATTTTAACTCTATCTATAGTACTTTAGATCGTTAATCGTAATATCAACTGGGTTGCAAGCATTTTAAAGAGTCAACAACCGACGTCTGGGCTATCTTGCTTGCGAAATCTACGAGTATATTTCAAAGAAAAGGTTCACGATTTATTTCAGATGAAGATTCATATCCTTGAAGATTCTTTAGATCCTTTCACTATACATCTTGGACATCTACATACCTACCTAAGTACTTGGATCGAATGACTGAACCGGGCTCGATTTCCCCTCCTATGTATCTTGGCACTGTTCGCTAGGATCATCAATTGTGCTGCTGTACAGGGAAGGCAGGCTCGTGTTTGATGGTGAATAACGAAGTGGCTATGTGTTGTGTATGATGTAACATGTAACTGACCGAAGGTTCGCGCGAGTTAACAGGCCACACGTTGTTATAGGTCCACAGTACCACACGCGATGAGGAAATATAGCGACACAATATTTACTTAAATATATGTATAGTTGTATGTAATGTACTCGTAGGTATACACATGTTTGTAAGTTCCTTCGAGCCCGTCGCGCGCTGAAGAGGTACCGTGTTGCGTTGTGACCGGATCACCTTGAATTTCCACACACAACATGGATGGAGTTGACTTGTGGTTTTAATCTAAAATTTCTGTAATGTATGATTGCGAAAGTTGAAGTAGGATCTGCCGAGTACCCACCTATCTGCCATTTGTAGAGAGTCCGCCGTAACTGGTAACTTAAAACCATTTTGTTGTTCAGCCCGAGGCTGGGTCTCTTAGTTTCTCGTGCCTTTCCGAGAACTTTGTCTAGTAAACAACGTATTCATTACGTAGACTGTTATTTTCTCCGTTTCTTTGTTCTTTCAATAAGATAATTTTAACATTCAATAAATTATAATGATTGAATCAAAGATAACTTGAGAAAACGACTAAAATAGTCAGCCATGGAGTTTATACATTTAACTTCGAAGTGCCTTATCGAGACCTTAGAGTAGTTATATCTAACGACCAGATACAAGGAGCAAGTAATGTCTACCTGCAGGCAGAATTCAACGATCAAAGGATTGCAGTGGGGTTAAGCTAAAGGTCAGCGTTTCGTCTAGAGAGGAATTAATGTGTAATGCACAAATACCTGGCAGTCGGTGATTATGGATCTATAGCGAAAGTGGCTAGCGGTGGGTCGATGACCTCCTGCGCACATCACTCCGTGAATCGTGACACATGGTAATGACATGTGAACTGATGTGCGTTCAGTATGGCACGCACTCGTCAACGTCATCTGACGATCAGACGACGCATCGCTTTAGTTTCACATTGCATTGGTAATATAAGATGAATGCAATATGAAACTTTAATGTGATATATGTATATATCTTAGTGTCAACTTCATCGAAAGTTACGTCTGTAGACAGGAAAACTTATACGAGTAGTCGTTCCGAAATAAATATTGGTGTCGAAACACATAACTGTAGATGTGTGAGTAAAGTGAATGTCGCCATACACAGCAAACAAACAGCATTCAAAAATGAAATGAGCAGGATTTCACGTTCTGCTTTGTTCGTACGAGCATGACGTGTTGTCAATATTGGTGGATGTCTATTAATGAGACAAAGACTGACCGTTTGTTTAAGACCGACTGTGCATTTTGGGAATATTCTAAACGTTACTTGTAGACAAGTAGGTCACAAGTTTACAAAATAATATTTAGGACGTTAACTATGTAAGATTTGGATTAGGCCATATATATTTTTTAGACAGGGACAAATAAAAATATTTGTATTGCAATTGTTTGGCTGTCAATATGGGTAAAACCTTGAGTTGATGATTAAATCTTTTAACTATTTTGGCTCCAATAGCTGGACACGTGGCGTTCATCAGGGCACCGCAGTCACTTTGGGTATCTGACTGGTTTACAAAACCACTTATTGCCTATTTGAGTTTGAACAGTCTAACAGAGAAACATACAAAAAGGTTTTTCTCAATTACGATTTGCGATCGTTCGCTTAGAAATATGATTTAAGAAAATGCGTGTTTTTGTTGTTGACGAACCTCATTAGCTCTGTAAAGTGTCGGTGGCTAATTTAATTTGACTGTGGGGTTTCATAGTTACACAAGTATCACACACAGGTCATAAAAATATTTCTACAATAATTTCCGTTGCATGTTTCAGTTTTTTTTTAATTATCGTTGCCTAACAGCATGGTAGCATAAGCTATTAAATAAAATTTCTAGCGAGTAACAAATACGTAGAACAGTAACTGTGTCCTGTTTTTAGGCACAGATCAATAACATTGTTTGTTTCTCAAAGACTTTATTCTTTCAATAGCAGGACTTTCTTTTTTCTTTGTTTTCTTTCTGGCCTGTAACACATTCATAACGTTTTTAACCACGACTACACATGTATCCTGTTATTCACGGTCAGATTTCTCTATATTTGTTGCTTATTTTTGTTATGGATCTCATTGATATGCCAAAGGTGTTACATGTTAGGTATCGGCCCTGTAAGTCAAAGCTCCGACATATTGTACTATGTATGTACATTCAATGTAAGTATAACTCTACTTTAGTTGAAATTGTTGTCAAATGACATCACAGCGAAGGCGTCACTCGGACAATAGGCTCTTCCGTCGTGAATCTAAAATTAGAATCGATTTATTTACTTAAGCTATGTCATGTATTCACATTGATAAAGCTTGTTAGCGATACAATTATGCACTTAAATTGGCCTTAAGGTGTTCATCCTGTCATCTGGAATTTACGTCAACGTCATCTATAAAAATAGATGGAATCTTAACAAACTTACCTACTATTATACGTGAACTTAACTGGTTTGGTTTCACCCGCAAGAAGAAATTTCAACATTTTATTATTCGACGCAGGTCGTTGATCTTATTACATAAAATCTTCCAATTGGTTACGATTTCTTCGTGGATCATATCTGACTTTATTGATTCAACATTGAAAGTAGTTGTTCGCGTAATACCTAAAACTCTATCCGATTTTAACGGTGTTCAATCGATTAAGCTTATTTCGTCAAAATAAAGATTAACTTCAAAAGCACTTAAATTCTATTATTTAACAAAACACTGCACAACTGGACAATTCTATAATCTTATTAGAATAACTTAAAACCCCTTTTATCTACTCCATTTTCATCTTAACGACGCAGAGTAATTGATAAATCTTTAAAAAAATACACATACAATGCCAGTTGAACTAGTTTTTATGGCTTTTTTTTTAAGTTTGCTTAGCTATATTTAATGGCTTTTACGGCTATAAAAGACTTCATGATCGTGTGTGAGCTATCAAAACCATGATAATGGTCCGTGCAAAGCAAAGGCTTGCCTACCCATAGTAGCAATAGCGTAGTGCTTAGTGGTTGTGATCAGCATGCGAATAGATAATCCGGGTGTCTTGTTGTAGCTAGAGCTGTTATTGTGGCACCTTACAATGATCCATTAGTCCAAGCGGGAGATAGTGTCAGACTCTTACTGACTAAAAACCCACCCCGGCAGGTCTCCCGCACCCGGAATTACACGAGGGGACGACGCTTGTAATTAGAAAGCAACAGTTTACACGTGCCAATTAATTATAACTATTAGTTGTGTGATTCATTAAGCCAGCATATGTATATTTTAAATTATAAATTCATAGTTCCTCATAATCAGCACCGTTGTAGGGTTATTTCATTCTTCGTGTCGTAGTTAAAATTTTATGGTCATGAATTGTGTATTAACTGAAATGGAAAATCTGTCTGGGTTTTCGACACTGGGCTGTTTGATTACAAAATTATTGTTTAATATTATTTATTGACCTCTCATATTTACACCGTATATTATAATTTCACGTACTTATAATAAACTTTGGCTCACTGTGTTTTTGGCAATGCCAGTGACTAGAAATGTAAACAGTTCAAAGGCGTGAAGTCCTTGAGTCAGTCGCCGTGACCGATTGTAACGAAAATGAATATGTACTTGGCTTGCTTATTACAATGAAAACTTTACAACGAATACTATAGGTAGGACAAAGTCTTGATTGTTCAGTTGTATGTTTCTAATTGTTACAGCTACACCTAAATTCTGTTAATTTTGCATAATAATTTGTTCGTCATCATTTCGTAAACTGTGTGTCTGCTCCGAACCAGTATCCATGTGACAAGTTACAAGATGCCTGTTGTCTCCAGAGAACAGAATCCTTGTCGAGCGCTTAGGTATAATCCCTTTGATAGACGTTTCTTAGCACACATCTAAGTAAAAAGGGCGTCGTAGCCCTGAGCGACTACTGTCTGCAACAAACGTATTATATAAGACTTATTTATATGACGTTGATGTTTGTACGAGCTGTTTATGTTGAGATTTAGTATTGAGAAAAATCAGGAGTTCAAAATAAAAATATTGTACACTAGCTGTCCCGGCTTCGTACCGCCTAATAAGGCATCTTTTCTCACCGTTTAAACCTTCCCTGGAATATCACTAATATTTCAAGACCAAAATTAGACTAACGAACAGCTGTTTATTTTTATATATAAGAAGATAGTTCGAAGATCAATTGTCCATGATAGAGCAAGCGTTGCAAAATCGATGCATCTAGAATAATTCTAGACTTTGTTCGAGCATTAGCTTATCTGCATCAGTTTTCAAACCAAAATAAAAATAGCCAGCCATACTTATGTCTAATTCATGTGCTTGTCCACGTGTGCGTGTGTTGACCGGAAGCCGGCGATTTTCCGCGCACGCGCATCACAATGATCCTCCCCGCATCCGTCTACCCGCGCTCCCGCCTCCTGCGCTGTCATCGTCTAATTATTGACTCGCCATCGTTCTTTAATTAACATTCTTTCTGCTCGGCTGATTCTTGTGTGCTCTTGAGACTTGACCATCATACCGTATGTTATTAGGTACATGTAACAGCTTCGCTCTTAGTTATAGCTACAATGACTAAAGGCTCTTGTTGATTTTTTCATTCAATAATTTTTTACGAGTTAGGTTGATGGATAAAAAAATATTTTTATTATCTTTAACAAAACAATCAATATGGCTAGGCTTTTCTCGACTATGATGGGACGATTTCCAGTTTAACAAAATGCAGCTTAGTACCTGTATTTTACATGGAGCAACTGCCTATTTGACCTCCACAGTCTGTAACAGCCAACCAATATTACAAATTCTACGTATGTAATGCGGTTGTATCGCTGACAGCTATAAAATTAAAGAATATATATTTTCTTATCGCTTAACAACGTACTCTATGAAAATTTTTAATGTTTTAATAGTCCTTGATGGAACTATTTTGTAATGGTTTCATAAGGCCAGTAGGGGAAACAATTTCTCTTAGGTCATAGACAACAAACAACCAGCTTATTGTTCTCTCGAAAGACTCGAAGCTATTGATTTCCCCATTCGAGACTACTCCGCGAGCCTTAGATCGCCCTGGTAGGTCTTAGTCTCTAGGTCTCTAGTTACGTTATTGCGACCTGCTGCTGGCGCTGCATAGTATTGCTTTGCTTAAATTGCCTGCTCTTAACAAAAATCCGTTGCTTAAAAAGCTTTCTTTAGTTGATTTAAAAGCCCTTGCTTTTCGTCCAAATCCAGCAAAACGTACGGTTCTGGATGATTGTTTAGCTTCTGCAAGAAATATGATATTGTATAGAGATATTATATTCAATTGCACTTACTAATTAAATATGCACAGCGATACTTAACCAAAAACTTATCTTTTCAAAGCAAATACTTGTTTTATATAAAGGTATTTGTTCACCCAGCAGACTTCATGTTACACAGTTTCATTAGATACTATAAGGATTATGCCAAAATTGTTTCTCCAAATTATTCTCAACTATATTAAACAACTAAGTTAACAGTTCTGAATACCCGAAATACAAACAAAAACATACAACTCAACCAAGAAACTTTCTTAAGAAATTAACTGGTAATCCATAGTAGGCACCAGAGATGTTACGGAGGTTCGTTTCCGATTCTGCAAGTTTGGAACTTCCAATTTATTTTGCACCTCCGATTCCGATATCTGTTCCGATAAATTATTATCGGTTCTTTTACCGGAGCCCGGAGGAACAAATTAGTTTACCTATACTAGAAGCGGGAAGACACTTGTTGTATGGTTTCGTATTTATAATGAATTCGCTCTTTATTTATACTTATATAAATTTTTGATTAGGTTATAGTGTTTCATTTGACGCTTCTGCCTCCGTCTCCACCGGTCGGTATCGGTTCCGATTCCGATGAATCAAATTTAAAAACTCCGGTTCCGATATAACCACTTCCATTACACCCCTAGTAGGCCCCTAACATACCTACCTTCCCATAGGGGATAGAGGTCGTAGTTTCAAATATAAATAAATGAATCTGAAATATGTGTACTGGCTGGTTACTTAGGAAATTAAAAAAAAAAAGTTCGAATTAGGTTGCTGGTTAAACATAATGAGCAGATAACTACAGGTGAAAATAGGTTGGCCATTTTTTAAACATGTTTAATTAACGTTAATATTGATAATATATCCGCGTTGTATGCAACGTGGATATAGGTATTTTCAATACCCCAACGTCCCAACGACGAAACGTGGGAGTCTATGGATTGCCACGTTTTCATCTCTTCCCACGCTAAGATTCAGTGGTTATTTTTTTTTTTACTTTTAGTTTACACCGATTACAAACATAACACTTGTCTGAAATCTATAAGAGGTTTATGTGAGAAGGTGGAGGAAGCAAGCTCGCTCACAACAAGTTACATCAAAACAAATAGAAAATGCAAGTTTGCTTTTGTATAGTGCTCTTTACTTGTGCGCAAAGTTTTATTCATGAATACAATAGTGCAGGAAAAGAATTATGACTCAATTCATTTTAGTAGGATATGTTTCCATTCCGTACAATTAACTTCGATTCTTGTCGTTATAGACAAAAAACTATTACCAGAATGTTCAAATGGTACGTAATATGCCACAATTTGATATAATTCTCGGTCCAAAACGCCGGTTCCCTTCCTCACTGTGGATACTTAAGATGATCTCTTAAGTTAGCTATCTTCAAGTAAAATCATGCTCAAATAACGCAATTGTAGTGTTCTTTGTAATGTCGCCTGGCCTTTATGTGGGAATATTTGGTGATTATAATACCGATGATCATTGGTTGGCGAACTTGTATCATTATGTGTGTCTGCAACTGACCTTTGTGGTCATTCAAATTATATATCTAATGTGATGTCGGCTTCGATATACTTCACCGCTCCTGAGGTATGCAGTGTCGAATTTCATTGAAAATTATTTTACTAATATTGAGGACAGATTCATTCCTACCTATTTCATGTATAAAAAAAGTGATAATTTCGTGTTTTATTTCTGTGGCAGTATTTCTTCCAAAATCTGAACAGACACAAAAATACATAAAATATTTTTATTTTTTAGTTTTTGTCTTTTCGGCCATTGTGGCGATACTATTTTTTAGTTTTTGTCTTTTCGACCGTTGTAGCGATACTTGGGGGAAGTTAATGTCCAGCAGGAAGGGTTGGTGGATGTGACATGTCTCGAAATTTTCGGTTGTAACAAGTGTTTTTATGAAATTACCTATACAAAGCGAAGTACTATTATACTGCTTGGATTCGAACTTGTAAGCCGCTACCTCTGGGCCACCACTGGTCTTCAAGTCATTCAAATATACGAGCAGTCGAGCACAATTTGTATTCACGGTGCAAGCGTTGCTAGCTGCTACTTATGTATTTATAAATAAAGTTGCGCACAGAATTCCAAGAGGTCTGGGAAATTTTATACCATTTACGCACGCACAACTTATTACAATACACAATATTAATAATAATTGCGACCTAAGCTAAGAGGTTTCTCTGACTGCGCTTGGGGTTCTTTGTTCATAGTCGATTGCTTTCTGTCTTCGCGAGAGGTGCAATTTCCTAGTTATCACGCAACGTTTGGTGCGGCAAGCAACAATAACTATTAAATGTTTAAAACGTTTCGTAAATCCAGTAAAAGTGTTGTGGGCGTAGTGCACAATGCGACAATAGTTGTCGACGTAATCGCCGTTTTCTATCAGTTGCGGTCGCAAACACTTCTCGCTCCGCTGCGCCCTGCCACTTGACAGCGCACAGAACATTGTTTGCACACCAACATATCTCCATGAAATCTTACAAGTTTTCCACGACATGTGTAGAATTCATCACCTGTCAGAAGCATAGTGCTAACCATAGATATTTTATTTCTATGGCGCTAACAGTGCGACGCATTTATCTTCGAAGATGACAAATCGACAAATCATCTGCATCTATAGGTATTTATGCATTGATTGTTAATTGTCGTGTTTTCCATGGATTTCAAAAACGCGTTGCGTAGGAGTAGCTCTCGTGGCATGCATAATTTTCGGATTGAATAGACTGCTCAACAAAGACGCAATCCATCTAGATTTGCGTATTTACGATCAAACTGTAAAAGAGTCTTGATTTTTCTAGTTCGGCATCGATCGTTCGAGATTAATAAGCGACCGTCTGGGTTGGGATCGAATACTTACTACCATTTTCTCTTTGTCAGCTTCTTTGAATTATTCAGGCAAAGGTGCGCAGACATTTTACATTACACCAAGTCGGATTTTGGCAATAGGCCAATAGTTGCTTGCTTGTTGTAGATTACCTGCAAATATATTATTATAGGAAATGATGCCCCAGTAGGTCCCTGCAGCAAATTCTTCAGTAGGTTTAAATGACCTTTGAAAGTAAATAAACAGTCATTGACCATTCAATTAGTAACACTTTGTTATCATTTGTGATTGTTTTGAAAGCGTATCGAAACATGCAAAGGGTCCTTCAATCCATTCGTATTGTAAAACAATCGTCGGCTGTCCGCTAGGCCTGCAGCCTTGCACTTTGTTATATGAACGTTTTTGAGGCACATTGCATGACTGTGGCCGGCCAACTGTAGTCATTATCCAATGAGAATACAGCAATTGACATGAACAATGATGAGACGCGATACCGTGTGGGTAAATACATAGAACGTTAGCATAGGCGAGGTACTCGGGTTACGCAAGAGGTTGGCTGTTGGCTGCATGCTAAAGGCATCCGCCATTTTGCGATGAGCACTTTGACGGTTTTTGCGCGAAAAGTGAGCGGCGAGGTTGGCAATGCTTCAACTTTAATTTGTTGAAGAAATTACGATTTTGCAAAGGTTTCCTAAATAACTTTAAGCGACTTGTACAAAAAGTGGTTACGTGGAAAATAACATTGACACAGTCGCGGCAGGTAAACGTTTCTAGAACTTGCAGCGCGGGCGCAAGTGCCAGTTACCACAATAGGAGTTAAGCGTGACCTTCTTATTTGATTCAATTAACCGATTCAGGCCTTTTGGCTTGGGTAACATCATGTGCACTACAAACTACTTACATGTGATTTTAAGACAACATTCTAACTCATCTTCAAAAGCTAATTGCGAAAAGATGTATCTATCAATTTTTTAAATAGTAGAGCCAGAACCAATCTGAGAATTATTAACTAATTGAGTAAGATTTAAAAGGAATCAAGATATAGGTACAAAGTGTCGTTGAAAATAGTATCTCTACAAAAATACAGAGAACTGGCAAGTGGTCAGAAAAACTGCACTGCAATAGACTTGTTGTTATCTCGTTGCGAAATGGTAGAACGTTCACCTTTGTTCCGATTGCTTTTCTAGAACTTAAGGCGTATCTAAGTGTGATGAAAAACGTCGTTTGAAACATTTGGCATTTGACATTGCAGTTTAGGCTCCATAACGCTCTTGCGCATCAAAATGTAATATAATGATATTACAACAGATTCCCTTAGTATTGTTTATATAAGATATTAGTCTAAGTTACTTGTGAAAATGTGAATCACTTAAAAATATGACATATTTTGTGTATTATAGGACGAGCCTCTGCCGATAAACAGCGCACACGCTTTGCACGGCGTGCCGCCGCCGTCGGCGTCGCCCGAGCCGCCCAGCCACGCGCCGGAGCCCGGCAGCCAGCTCAAAGACGACGCACTCAACCATGCCGAGTCCAAGATTGACGAAGACAAATTACAGGTGAATATGTTTCCCACACTATCACTGCTTGAATACTAAGGACTTGGTATGCCCCTATTATTGTTTGCAAGATTTGTGAATAAGGATAAAGTGGGCTAGAAAGAGTTCCATTAAAGCAGTTTCGAATACTGTATTCATTTAAATTGACAAAGACGGTAAAACTTGTTGAACTCATTTGGATTTAAAATACAACCGTTGTTAAAAGCACAGTGCATAATTATATGCAGCATGTCTCATCAATAGACTTAATAGTCTTTAAAGTTATAATAGTTCGACTCTCTATTCTTAGAAACTGTGGCTTGTGCCAACAATTGGGTATCTCTTTTGTTCTCAGACTTCTGGAACATACGCCTCTAAGTTTTATAGTATTTTAAGTAATAGTAAAAGTGCTGTCGACTAATAACCGATTAGTAAGGCCAGCCAGTGGTTTCTCTCGGTAGTTTCACGCGTGAAAGGCCTAAGAAAATTTAAATCGTGTTAGACGCAGGTCATCTACCCGCTATAAGTTACAATTAAATAGAAATTGTGAATGGAAATAATTATATTTTTACATAAGTAATTGATGCGATTAGAGCTTTGTTATGGTGGGTTCGAGTGACGTAAAAATTACGAGAACATTACTATTCTGATTGAAGATGTAGGTTTTGTACGAATGTGCATGCATTTGTCAGTGGGTGCAAGTGGTGACGTCAGTCAGCTTTCACTTGCGGGTCGAGGGGGGAGCGGGTGTGCGGTGGGCAGCGCGGCGGGGAGGGGGTCGGCGACTGTTGCACCACGACCACGTGAAAGCGACCACTTTGTATTATTTGTATTGCCCAGATATTGTCGTCAGGAACGTAAAATGACATGCATATTATACACATACGAAAGTTTCGAATACAGATGATTAATGTACCTATATTATACTAACTTAGCTTTTTGTATATTTATTTCAGTCTGTAATTGCTTTCTAATGTCTTGATTTACTCTTCTAGCTACTTATGTAGGCAACAGTTGTATTCATCACCTACAGACCTACAAATACATAAAAATATTATGTCGATTCCATTTGCTCAAGTGGCTTGCGTTATCACCTCATTATTTCATAAAGTATCTACAGCTGTATCAACATAGCAACCCTTAAGTCGTTTCACTTTCAACGTCTACACATTTGCCATCATCAACTCACGTACAAGAAGTTGATGAAATGACTAGCAATACACCACGCAGATGAAATCAGCAATCGTAAGATGGCCGGAGCGAAAAACAATACGCTGGGCCTGATATTCTTTTGATACAATAATAAGATTTGCATAGACAGGTTGATTCAACGATGAGCTATCTATCCGAATGTTAGTAATATTTACAAACGGAGGGCGGTGGAACAATGGCGCGCGGGCGCATTGTCTCGCGCAGGATGTCCGAACCATTGTACCAAGCAAACAGCACAGAACGAGATATATTATGTTCTTGTTTCACACGACGCTTTTGCATTAAGTGTTGAATGGTATTTAAAGCAGTATTTTATGATATCATAAATAATCTGTTGGAAATTATTTCGAGGATTATAAAAAGTGTAGTTACCCACGTGGTTTCACCGGCCTCATCTTTGGTTACTGATCCATTCCTATTGGTCTTGTCGTGATGTTAAAATAGCCTTCCTCAATAAACGGGCTATCCAACACTGAAATGACTTTTTAGATCGAACTAGTAGAGATCCTGAGATTAGCGTTTTCAAACAAACTTTATAATATTAGTATCGGAATCTACCTATGTACCAGGTTTCACCCAAATCCGTTAAACTGGTAACAAACTGACAGAAAGACAGAGTTATTTTTTTATTTATTATATTAAGTAATATTTACATTCACTTCTTATCTGCAATTCAGTAATATCTTCAGTCAATTTAATAAATGTTGCTGCTTTCGCTTCCTTTCCAGTGCTGGTGTTACGAAAGCGAAAGTTACCTTTCTAGGGCTCCGGTCAGGTCAAATGAGTGAGAGGTCAAGTTAGTTCCTGCACTTCTCATTTATAGTCACTAACGTCTTCACTGCACGCCTATTCATCTAGGCTACATTCATTTATGTGTTTGCAGGCATTCCGTTCCTGAGTTTCGTTGCCTAATGTGGAATAATGTTACGTATTACATTATGTATATTAAACCTTTTGTCGGATTGGTCCGACAAGTGTTTTTGCGTCTTATTCGCCATGGTCGTGAGTTTGCAACTTTGTACTCTATTATGTATAGCTCTTCAATGTCCTTAGGTGACAGAAGAGCTGACGAGATGGAGTATTTGGTCGTGGATGTGCGACCCTGGCGGAATAAAGGGTTAAATTATAAGTTGATTGATAGTAATAACAATTGGTAGTAATATAAATTTTCTTCAATATTTCATGTGGATATTTTCCTTATTTCCAGAAAATCGACGACGTTAACAATGACTCGCCGAACTCAGCGAGCGATGACAGCTCGGAGTCTGACAGTTCGGCCGAGGAGGAGGACGAGCTGGACGCCGTGCGCCCCATGCTCAAGCTGCCCGTGCAGTTCGACCTTGACGAGCTGGCTGGCGCCTTCCTTGCCAACAACAATCAGAAGTGAGTACAACAATCACCTTATCTCTTCTCGTTCCTTGCTTCATGCTTCATAGTAGGTATTTTATTGATTTATTTACAACTAGCGACCCGCCCTAGCTTTGCACGGGTGCAATGGTGATATTAAATTTACCCCGTTCTCTTGAATCACTCTATCTATTAAAAAAGCCGCATCAAAATCTATTGCGTAGTTTTAAAGGTAAGCAAGCATACATAAGGACAGACAGCGGGAAGCGACTTTGTTTTATACTATGTAGTGATGATGACTTTTTGAGGACCTATCGATCAATAACTAAATAGATATTTTTTTTATTTGTTTTTTTTTTCATTACAAATAATATAATATCTTCTATTCCCAGTTATGTTACGACTATCTAACATAATTATTCCATTCAAAGGGTTGTTGTTCTAAGTCGTACTAGGCTTGATTAACTATTTAGGTCTGTCTGAAACAATACCTAGGTTATTAACAACAGTTTGGGTCAATGGAAGGAAATAAAGTTCATTTCAATGTTCGAATAGCATGGAGAATGACATTTCACATAGACAAAGCATTACACTTTTTATGAACTAATTACTATTGACAATACTTTGATATTATTTTGTTGATAAAATAATATGCGTTATAAAAATTAAAACCTGGGTAATTTAAATTACTTCATTGTTCTAGTATTCGATCTAGATATCTATCTTTTCACAGGATAGTATGAATAAATAGTGTGTGTAAACTAATGTGCATTAGAAAGCGTATGAATAAGCGCTAATGGCACCTAATTCATTTTAGCTTTGACATTAAAAAAAAAAACCTAGCAGCTTGGTAGAAGTGCAGTAATAGAATAAATAAACAAAGAGATACTCCAGTACATATGCTTTCAAAAATTGGTTAAATCGATTAATTACTAAAACTTTCACGCGATGTACGTATAACGATCATTGTCTAACATATTCTACCTATAGAGTACATAACTAAATGGGTTCTTACATAGTTAATCTGGGGACTACACGGCGAAGTGAGGATTAAACAACGAGGCTGTTTGATGCGTTTGTTGTCTATTCCACATTATGTTCTGCTCTGACGATCCTTATGACTGGAAGGAACAAGCTCAAGTTCCTCTTCAAAGATATGTAGCAAGCGAAGATTGGGATCAGTTTTTGTACAGCCTTGTCTGAACTTGTGCAATAGCGTCTAACTAAATGATCCATTAAGCACGGGTCAACTGTGTTGTAATCAATAACGAACACTGGAAGCGTTTATAAATATTTGTTTAGAGCTATGGACTGTATAACTTCAAGATAAGTTCGAAAGTTTACCGAAAAAAAATGCAGTAAAATTGCCGTAATAATAGGTTAGAAATCTTCGGAGGCTTCAGATAGCAAAAATGTCTTTGTTCTACACCAAGTTTGTAAACATGAAATGGTAACAAACAACAGTTGGTTACTTAATTAACAAAATTTGAATGCGAATGAGACAACCGGAGCTCATTTGAATGAGAATATCTATCGCCAAGCACCGTAATAACGGACACACCCCAAATGTTAACAGCACCAGAGTGTACACACAAAAAACGGTACTGTATTTGTATTTCGGGCTGGTGTCCACTACTTCTCATCTGAAGCGCGGATTTTGCGTACGAGACGGACAAATATGTCATTCGATGGACTCTGGCTCCTCAAGGAAGGCCAGCAATGCCTTGGTGTTACTGACCATTTCGCGGAAGGTACCTGGGTTCTTGAAGTACTTCGCCCTGTATCCAGCGACCACTGCTCAGTTTAAAATTGGAGCTGCTATTTCATCCTCCTCCGTACGGGCTCTGTAGAGTAGGCTAAAATAAAAACAGTAACAGGAACTAAAGAGGACATAGCAATGTTTTTTTTTAAATATAAATAGACATTTTGTGTTAGCAACTATTCCTTAACAGACGGAGTTTTCCCCAGAGCGAATTGCTCAGTTTTTCCTGTGTTCTCATGTTATAATGTTTTGAGTAGTTGTGCAACATCGCCAGCGCCAGGCGGAAGGAGCCGGAGAAACTTGTGTAATCACATTAATACGAGCTCATTGGCAATCTGCAGGAATATGTGTGATGTGACCTAACGCGGCTAGATTGACGATGCACTCCGCTGAATATTGCAGCGATCGAAGCGCTTCGTGTAAAGACAGATAGGCAATCATGCCGATGTTACGTGCATCGTAATGCCTACATTCACTTGATTTTTTTTGTTATTTAATCTCGCTGTAGACACACACGAATACGTCTCTGTTAGTCAAGCCTAGATGATGATAGTCTGCGGTGATGTAATCAAATTAGGTCATGTTATACAAAGCTACTGCCGGCGCTAAATAAAACAAAACTACATATTTATTAAGAAATGAATGGCGGCGCGTAATAACACCATTAAAGCTTGAAGTGAAGCTAATTGTAGATTTACACAATGAACATTCTTTATACAAATATACATACATGTAAAGTCGGCATATAAACTCAATAATTGGTGCTCTACAGTAACAAATCGGTCGCAGTAAAAATTCGCATTGAAATGAGAACTGGGAAAAAGGTTTGTTTTTACTGTCAGAACAGAACCTACATAAAAAAGTAGCGGCCAATCAGCCGTTTTGATTATTGTTGTTTGTTATAGAATGGCTGGTTGAAGGTTATAAAAAAAACTCGTTTGAGTAAAATTTTTGATGAAAATGTTGAAGGAGGAGGAGAACAGTCGTTAAAGATATACAAAAGTCTGAAATCTAACACCAGTCTTGCTAAGGGGTATCGTGTTAACCAGTCACCGGGTTGACCAAAATTTAATCGGGAGTATAAATACTGGTTTCTGGAGGTCAAATAGGCAGTCGCTCCACGAACAATACGCAGCAATATTCACCTGCATCCGGTTGTATAGGGAGTCGACCGCGACCAAGTCATAAAAAGTTGAGATTTCCTCAACTTTTTATGTTGTGGTCGTGGTCGACTAGCTAGGCAGATTTTTAAAATAAGTAACTAGTTGTAAAATTACTGTGTATTATTTTCAGGGGTCGCATGAACTGCGTGGTGGAGAGGCGCCGCGACGATCCCATGGAGAGACGCTTCCCCTTCAACATCCTCGGAGCCTTCGCGCCGCGCAGCGCCCAGGCCGAGCGCATCGCCATTATCTGCCACGGAGGTGACGAGCCAAGGTAAATAACTCATCATTTTAGGAGAACCACCCACTTCTGAACCTTGGATGATTCTGATTAACTGTAGACGTAGAAAAAATCGCGATCTCTATGTATTGTGTAGTGAAATTAGAAAACCACCCATATTCTAAGCGTTTGTTACCATTTTCAACTCCCACAAGAGGAGAGAGTACTGATGCTGAGATGACTCAGCAATCTCAGTATCAATAGAGATATCTGTAGAACTTTCTCTTCAAAGGTTACGTCCAGTCTTCGCACTCAGTTAGGTAATCGTTCGCCTTGTGTCTACTTCGCTTTGTTTTTGTTTTCGATTACGTTAAAGACAGGTTTATAATTTGTAGCTGACCTTTGTAAAGGTAGATCAAAGATATTGTTATGTAATATCACGTGTAAATAAAGAGCCGTTGCCGAGGGCTACCTACGACTTATTTCGTACTACAAAAGATTGATATGTTTTTCTTCCATAAACCATAATAAACTGCGGTAAAAGTAACATCATTGTTTGATGTTGAACGTGTCTCAGTTTCGTATAAAACATATATAACTGACAATACGGATTAAATTCTTTTGTTGAGTGTTTTGCGTGGCTCGCATTGAAATGCGGCGGAGTAGACCGATTATTCCTGTTTCTTAGACTCTGAAGGCTTGGCGTTCCATTCTTCGTGCTTTATTGTAGGCACCGTGTTTATATTTTTTGTTTGGCCTTCTGTAAGTTCGAGATTTATACGACAATAACGTGTATGGGATGCGAAGGTCAGGCGTCGGTTTAAGTCAGACGCCTTTGTGTGCAATAATACGGTCAGAGCATAATAATTGAGTCACAAAAAACCATTGTGTACTTGTTTTTATATATAATTTGCTTTGACATTATACAAACTTATGTCTCTATTAAGTGATGTCTTGTCAGTAATCGTCGTTCAAAGGCAGTCATTAGAGACTATTTACAACACAGATACATGTCTTCAATGCTGATGACAAAGTGAAAGTCGAGTAGTTCGCAATAGAACGAGTCCCTGCGAGCATAGTTGTAAAACTTTATCAAGCAGTAATACACTTGGGGACCAACGTCTTGCGTAATGTAGATTCTTTTATTATGCCTATAGGGACGACTATACCGAGCCCACATTAATCGACTGAACCTGAGTATAATAAATAGGGTGACATGGTAATTAGTGAACGATACTTAAACACGTGATTGTAGTCATGATGACAAACAAGTGATTTTAGGTTTGGCCCCATAGTACAAGTTGTTTGTTATCATGACTACAATCACGTGTTTAAGTATCGTTCACTAATTGGCAGTCACCCTTTATAGATGAGATTCTCATAATTGTACCTGTAATTATCTTGTTATTAACTAAGCTGTTGCTTTCATCTTGGGAATTGTATTCTGCTCCAGTCTCTAGTCTTTTAATGGATGCAGTTAGTTTTGCTCCAACCTCGGGAAGCCTTTGTGCTGCTACTGACAAGGTGTCAAGGCTATAAAATTAAAAATGAAGATAAATTTTTCACGAGCTAACCTTGTAAAATATACTTAGCTAAATTATCTGAGTGGGTACCCTGACCCTGACCTGTAGGTACGTTAGCAGGTCTAATGTTCATGTTTGGATCTATAGTCATAATATATTGCCAATCGGTTTCAATGCCTAGGAAAGGATACCTCAGATTTGCTTTTAAACTACTAGCAAATCTAAATGAAAATATCACACAATACATTTAGTTATCTGATTACCTTAACGGTATAGGAATCTTTTGCCCTCTAGAATATAATGTTAATATACAATGCAGTGGCTACAATATTGTAAACGCTCGTTTGTATTGTTTTTTTTTTTGTAGCTGTTTATTGTCCCAAAAATAAATAAAATAAAAATAATAAACTCAATTGTACACTAAAATAATCAAAAATCTTTTTAAACAAACCTAAATTTATGGGCGGACTGTCGGTCTTATCTCTGACAGCGATATCTACCAGAAAACCTTTAAATGAACTGAAAAAACTTAAAATAAAAACATGTCTGCGGTGAATACCACTAGTTGCAGCCAACGGAAGCGAGTGGCGGCCCGGCTAACCGCCTGCCAGAGGGTCATGGCCATCCGGATGATCCGCGGATACCGTACGGTGTCCTGCGAAGCGGCGAGCCTCCTTGCTGGCCTACCACCATGGGATTTGGAGGCAACAGTCCTTGCACACATGCATGACCTACGCGTGGAGATGCAACGTCGGGGCGAAACTCCGATGCCGCGACAAGTCGCGGCATGGCGGACAGAGCTCCGGCGGGATCTCATGGTGAAATGGCGAGAGCGATTGTCGCAACCTCGTGCTGGGCACGCCACGATCGAGGCGGTAAGGCCCCTCTTTGAGGCGTGGCTGGAAAGGCCCCACGGCGTCGTCACCTTCCGTTTGGCGCAGGTGCTGACCGAGCACGGCAAGTTCGGTCCGTACCTGTACAAGATTCGTGCGGAGACGACGCCCGGGTGTCGCCACTGTGCGGACCGCCCGGTGGACACGGTGGAGCACACAGTCGAGGTGTGCCCCGCTTGGGAAGAGCAGCGCCGTGTCCTCGTGGGGGCGATCGGCGGCGATCTCTCGCGCCGGGGCTTGGTTCAAGCCATGCTCCGGAGCGAGGAGGAATGGCAGGCGGTCGCCTCCTTCTGCGAAGCAGTAATGCTAGTAAAGGAGGAGGCCGACCGCCTTAGGCAAAGGCGGACACGCCGCCGCCGCCGCCGGGTTTCCGATCCCAATTTCCGGCCACCGTAGGCGCGGGCTCGCGGACGGTGGGCAATGGGTAGCTCGCTGTCCGTCCGTCCGGTAACAGACCGGTCCGAGCTCAGGTCGTCTACGGCGCGCACCGTTCCCGCGCGCCTCAAGGAGTTGTCAGCATACTGTAGGGGTCCAGCAGGGCCGAAGCCTACTGGGGCCAAAGGTTATGTGAGACTGTCACCAAAGGCCCCAGGATAAAGGCAAGGAATGGAAAGGTAGGTTTTTTAGTCAGTAAAAGTCTGACACTGTTTCCCGCCCCACCCAAGGGCGGGATTCGTCATTGGATGATTTTTACCTACCACAAAAAAAAAAAAAAAAAAAAAACTAGTTGCAGCCAGCGGCTTCGCCCTCATAAAATAGAAAATTCTCCTAGGGGATTCTATACTTCCAGAATAAAATAAGTCTTTTATGCTATTCTAAGATAAGTTATACCCGTGTGCAAAATTGCATCTAAACCTGTTCAGCCGTTCGAGACTGACGAAGTAACAAACATAAACACTCACAAACATTTGCAGTTATGATATTAGTATGGTTAAATTTTATACTAAAAATATACGTAGATATATATAGTCATAGAAACCCAATTACAGGTTAAGCTCGTCTGCGTACATCAGCCGTTCTGTTTAAAATTGCTTTTTAAAAAATTTTGTGTACAATAAACAATAAAAACACATACGTACATAATCATGTATAAAATAACGATATTTTTAGCCTTGGTTTCCTGACAATCTCCTACACGTGACTGTGGCAAAACTTTATCAAGCTTTATACACCCACATGACAGTCAAAATCTTACATAACACATAACGAAATATACCCAAGGATTCTTGTTTGAAATTGATAATAATTTCAGCCAAAGACACGTTTGGAATTATAATTTAGGGAAGTTCAAAGTAGGATCGGATATCTTATTACTTGAAGACAAAAGGAGTCATTAGCAAACGTAAGTGATGTCTTATATCTCGACTGCGCCTGCGGCAAGTAATTAGCAAAGTGAAGTGTTACAACATAGTGTATCGGCTGAATGTGATTTTTGGCTAATTGGATTTAAGGTTATTTGTTGGCCTTTACGTATAACGTATAGATTTTATTGCCCCAAATTATAGGCGATTAGTTATTTAAATCCTTACTTACCATAAAACAGAAATAAAAGTCCTCTATCGCTTCTATCTGTTTGTTCGCGATAAACTCAAAAACGTTAATGCGGTTTTCACTTAAAGACAGAGTTATTTATGAGGAAAGTTTAAGTGCGTAATCCCTACAAGCAAATGAAAAAACCCGACCCCCTTAGACATATGGTTCATAATATGGCAACAGCAACAGTTACGTCGATTATTCCACATTTATAATATAAGATGTTAAAATCATCCAATGACATCTCCCACCCTTGGGCGGAGTGGGAGATAGTATCAGATTAAAAAACTCACCCCGTTCCTTTTTAGCCCTACATACCGGGACCGGACTTTTCATTTAGAAATCGGTCCATGGCCCCAGTAGGATTCGACCCTGCGGGGCCCCTACAGTTTGCTGACAACTCCTTGAGATAATAATAAGATAGTACGGTAAATTACATTAGTAAAAGAAAAGCAATAGCTTTTATTCTTCAGTAGTCTCCTGTTGCGCTTGCATCACGTCACACTTGCCTGCCCCATCGTCATTCCACTGGATTTTATTTGTGCATAACTTTTTTACAGGATTCTTCCACTTAAGTGGAGTATAAAAGAACGCACTTGGGGTTTACTATACACTGTTACTGCCAGGCTGCTTAAGTGCCGATAAATTAATTTCCTGCTAATTCAAACAATGGCTGCTTTTTAATGGGTTTCTGTACAGCGGAAATTACACAAAATTTTCAGTCGAAACTATTTATATTCTGAATTTCTGACAGTTCATAAAGTAAACGAAGTTATTTGTTACAAATAAAGCAAAAAAACATTTTGAAATGGAAATTGGAATTGGATGAGGGTCACGGGAATTTGATGGATGTGAGAATTGTAGGAGCGGCCGTTGTGGTGACTCTTGAGGGTAGCCTATGTCCAACAGTGGATATCTTTCGGCTGAAATTCTGATCTTTGTATATTTGATGAGGTTACTAGCTGGTAGCAGTTTTCGTTAAAGTTTTTCGACATAATATTGATGTGCGATGTTTGTTCCAGACCGATGAACTTCCCGGAGCCCCAGTCGCAGGTGTTCGCGTTCCCGCTGAGCGGCCCCGTGCGCCTGCCGCTGCGGCCGCAGCCCGAGCGCGCGCCCGCGCCGCCGCAGGGCGCCCGCATGCCCCCCGGCTTCATGCCGCTAGCCCACCGTCAGGCGCCCTTCCCCCTACCTGTAAGTACTTACTGTTACTAGCGACCTGACTTCACACGAACCAAAACCCGTTTCGTGGTTCAGAATAACTAACTAAAGGAACAAGCAGAAGCAGACAGCGAGTTCTTTATACCATTTAAAGATGTCCCTTCTATGTCTCACCGACGACATATTTAATATTCAGTGTGGAAAACGATCTACAGAATAATATCGCAAAGAAAATCTTGCAACAGACTTAATACAGCCCCGGAAGCTGCGGTCACCTTGTGATGAACGAGTGAGGCATCTTAATGCGAACATCACAAGTTTGTAATTGACCATAATAACTTGGCTCGTCTTCCGGAGTCATAAAGAATAAATCATTATATAACTAATTAAATAATGGACGAGGAACGAGTCTGCACGTAATAAATGTGATGGCGACATGAAACGATTATACTAAGGTACTTGGGCACCTAACTAAGTCGTAGGGTTTTGTCAAAGAGGGAGAGGGATGACTTGTAACCCTTAGTTGTAATCGTACGTTTGATGTGGTAGAGAGGCACGTAATATGAATTGGTATTTGGGTCAAGTGAGACCGTGATTGCTGGGATTATCCTGCGATCGTGCCGTTTATCGACCAAGGGCTCCAACAGTGTCAGCCGGCGCGATGGCGGCCTGAACCGTTTTTCCGTTTCGCACAAAGAGCGTCAGATAAAAACGAATGCGAGGATACCCTTTGAACTTGACTTTGTGAATCAAAAGAATTTTAAATTAAACTTGAAGTTACTGCATAATTTTCAAAATTCAAATAACAAAATGTTTAGTTAGGAGGTTTTACAAAACGAAATGGATTACAAAGGAGTGTTAATAAAATTGAATCCAGCGTTAGATTCGACGTTCATCAAATTTTTATTATTAAAAAGCTATCAGATATTGATCTGATTACGAATCTTGAAACGGATTCTGTGCATAATGGAAAAATGATTTTGAATCAATCAGATATAATGACACACATCACATCCCTTCAGTGTAAATTCAAAAGTTTTACAGTAGATCTATATAGAAGTATTCATTAAATTAATGGTTCTCTTCAAACGGTTTGTCCTGTACCGGCGGAATTAAGCCCATTGTGCTCCATAAGAACCTCCTTGTACATGAACTTCTTTGAGAGACGTCCCACAAATGATTTCTATTGTTATTGGTGATGCGTGTACTCGAGTGTATTCCACATTCCAACGGTTTAGTTTTTGCCACTCAACACATGCTTACGTTTTTGCTACGATTACCTCATGTTTGTGGTTGAATGTATGTTTTGTTTGTTAGTTATTATAGTATTGTTTTAGGCTATATTTAGTTTGTAGTTAGTGGTTATTACTCGCTGGTACCTGCCGAATTCTAAAAGCCGACAATTGGTTGATAGTTTATTATTACCGTTCGAACTTGTGTCAAATATGGTCTTTTGTTTTATTTGATTTTGACTAGCCTGTTTGCTTTGGTTCGAATCCCACCCAAGACAAATGTTTGTGTGATAAGCACGATAATTTGTTCCGTGTCTGCGCGCCTCCACAAAGATGACGAATATTGGCTGTGGCAGGGCTCGGTTCCTGGATCTTTGCATGAAGAAAAACAACTTAGAGCTTTATATCACTATATAATAAATTACTTCATTTCTCAAACATCATTGCACTGTCTAAAACAATATACGTATATTCGTCTTTTCCTATAAATATTCAAATGTATTCTAGAAATGCCAACATCCTTCGAAACATCTATCAAGCCAGTCCGTTAACAAGCAAACCCACGGATATCGAGGGATATGCCTTGGGGGCGTGGCACGTGGCGCCTCGATCTGGGCAAACGACCCTTATAATCGAAAAACGGCTGTACGCTTCATTCATTCGCTTTGCAATTGCGTACAGGGTACTACTGATGCGTAAAAAACCAAAATGCCGAGTTGTGCACTAATTATATGCAAAAATAGGTCACATATCATCAACCTGAAGACAAATGGCGTATCCTGCCACCGGTAATTAAACAATTAAGTCACTGTTTTATATTTTAAATCAATTTTTAAATATTTCACGAACTCAAGTTCGGAACAACACGAACTAGACCGAACTAGCCCGAATCTTCCCGAACGCAATGACCGCAATGACCGTTCAAGATTTAGAGAGGTGCAATCGAGTGCGTGAGGCTGATTTTATCGATATGCGTATTATTCGCAGTTCAATATATTTTTTTACATTTCTATGAATATTGTCGTATTACATGTATAGTAAGAGTTAAATTAGTTATTGAATGAATGTTGTTTGAACGAAATTAAGGTATTGTTATTTCAATACCCGTGAACTTAAATTGACATTATATCTAAAGATTGAGATGATCAAAAATTATAGTACAATATGATAAGTAGCACGATAAACAAGTATAATTTTATACAGTTATTTATTTTTGGTCAAAAGTTACAATATTTTATGTTCGCTATGCAAAACTATTAAATCATTATTTTTTAAAATCTGGGTATTTGGTGTTTTCGTACGCCCTAGTTGTAGTGGAGCTGGACCAACATTGATCCAAGCATTTTTATCTTGATATACTCGTAATTCTCCAACTTATAATAATATAATTTCGATTCCAACTCCTTCTGTTTTCATGCAGTACGACTGTGTAACTCACTTCCAGCAAAGATTTGTGATGAAAAAATATCTTTTTTTGCGATTCGGAAAAGTCTTTGAGAAATTTTGGAATTGAACCATTTACATAGGTAAATTTATACGGAATCCTTGGTGCGCGAGTCGGATTCACACTTGACCAGTATTTTTTTGTCTCACACTAACTACTCAAAATAAATACTTCTATTATTTTGAGTAGTTAGTGTGAGTTATTTCATCATAACGAATTCGATCCTGTCAGCATCAACTACCTACAATTTGTCTAAAATTAAAACGAGTTTGCTATATGACGCTATTTTAATTCTATAGAAATTTATGTTAACGCTAGCGAGTTTGAATACGTGTATTAAATTTACCAAAATGTTTAAACCAACCCTGAATGTAGGTAGTCACTTATGATTAAAATCATTTATTTAAGACTAAGTAATATATTGTATAATAATACAGCATGATATTTAACAGAGAACGTTCCCTTTAACCGGCAATACGATAAAAAAAAACTTATTCCTATTTTATTTTATAATCATCACTCACTTTTCGGATAAGTATATAAAAAAGAAATTATTTAAAGAAAATTAGACGAAGTAATTATATTACAAGAATATGCTGAAATTAAATATCGATAACAATTATCGACAATCGGTTCGATGCTCTAATTTTATGCGTGTGCATTGAATGTTTCCGTGCTTACAAGCGATTGCCCCGCCCATTCTATTTATGTGTGCTATTAGAAATTGATTTAGTGTAGCTGCTTTCTTCTTAGTGTGCGTGTACAAATTTTGAGTGTGTGTCGTAAATACACTATTTGTGAATGTTGTAATTATTTTGGTGGGAGATAAGCGGTTGCGCAAGGATTTCTTATTACTTTGCAATGAAGGCATATCTCCGGATATCTATGAGCAAACCTCATGCGACCTCGTTGCCGAGATCACAATATCTGTAATATGTTATAATATGTATGTATTTAAAAATATATAAGTATGTTTATCAGTTGTCTAATACCCATAGCACAAAGTCTGCTTAGTTTGGGACTAGATGACGTCGTGTGAAAATTATAAAAAATATCTAGTTTGTGGATTATTTTTTTTAACGTAGGTAAAATCATCCAATGACAAATCCCGCCCTTGGGTGGGGCGGGAAATAGTGTCAGACTTTTACTGACTAAAAACCTACCTTTCCGTTCCTTGCCTTTGTCCCGGGGCCTGTGGTGACATTCTCACATAACCTTTGGCCCCAGTAGGCTTCGGCCCTGCTGGACCCCTACAGTTAGTTTGAGGATGGAAATTTAAATGTAAGTATTCGGTTCAGATAAGTCAGAAGTACTGATAAGCTGGAAAAGTACTAATATGGAGATAATCGGCAGCACTATTAAAGTAATGTATTCGGGTCACAAAGCGCCTGAAGTGCTGAACAATAAACTTGATGGGTTTCCGCACAATAAGTGCTGGGACGGAGCACCATTTATTACGTCTGTCATGTGTTACGGCCGCTATAATAATTTCATTACGTCAAGACATAACATCATTGACGCATCTCAGCAATGATAAACCTTAATTCGCGCCAAATATTACTCAATAACATTTATTTATTATTTGCCTTCCTACGCATGAGGTTTCCTGTAATTCTCAGTTAATCTGAACATAATATTACAGATGACATCTAATGTAGTGTAACACAGTTTGAAGAAAACGTACGTTCAATCAATTCACTTCAATGCACTCAGGCCTTTCTTTACATCTCTAACATTGAGAGAAAATAAAACGCAGTTACGCAAATTACTCGGGGTACCTCCTGAGTACCTTGTTTGTGTGTGATGAGTGGATAATATCTTGTTTCAAAACTCATACGGTTATCTATTAAATTTATAGATCATGCGAATATTTAATCGAACTTTTGGCGGGATTTTACCAACTGAAGTTCGGAGGCTGTTTTAATTATTCACGAATTAATTCATAATGGACATTGGGATATAAATTTGATGTAATTTTGTATCTCCAGTATCTACACATTTGGAAAATGTCTGGAATTATTGAAACAGACGCGATCTCGGTAAAATGGAGCTGAGTACTTTTGTAGTGCCTATTGACTAGCTCAGCGAAGCTTACCAAGAAGGCTGAGTGACACTTTTGCTACCAATATTGCAAAAACATAAGAATGTTTTACATCCAAATTCCAATGGAAAACAAAGTGAATGTATTCTGCCTCAGAAACTAAATACTTTTTAAACTTGACACTGACTTAGTGCACAAGCCGTGCGAAGGCAAAAGAAAATGAAATGGTCTACGTGGAGATTCGATTCTATCGATTGTATCTGTGTACTTGTCCCTAGGTTTACTTATGTATTACTAGATGTACATATGTATAAGTACAAAAGTGAGTTATGTACAATGAAATTACGTATGGCACGCACATCATGTTTATACAGTTAAAGTTACCAGCTTCAATTGAGCAGCTTCGTAGATTAGTCGCGACCATATCTCTCACCAACTGTTAAAACTCGTGCGCGCGATATCTCGATACTCCATGTTTTTCTTTTCATTTCTAGGTCTTCATGGGTGTAGGTACGTTTGTCTCATATAAATCGTTTTAATTTGATAGATTTTACTTAAACGTTTTATAGGCGGAGTTTCTGCACTAGGTACTAACGAAGAATTTCGGTGGTTTCCAACCTTTGGTCCGCGGACTAAAATATGTTTAGCCAAAAGTTTGCACTTTTAAACTTTCCAATCGAAAAAATTAGTTTAAAAAAATTAGATTGAAAAATTAGATTGCATCAATGTTACACATAATTTTATATTTCTATCAATAATATCGTGTTGTAAATAAATTTTAAATTAGTTTTTATCTTGCATTTTGGATCCTGCTAACAATATAAAAAAAAAACAAACTGAATTCAAATCGAATTTGATTTTTTTTAGAAAAAAACAACGGTGTCGGTCTAGTGGTAGTAAGCAAGTTTTACTGATGAACTTGTGATTTTGGGCTCGATTCTTGGAGTCTAGTAGACCTGTGCCCGATAGATGACAATAGGTTAGCTCCTGGCTATTTGTGGGTGTACCAAGGTAAAATTAAACTAAACTAAATTCTAATGCCGCAGCCTTCAGAAACTGCAGCTTGGTGCGAAATCAATGTAAACCACCAATTGCATATAAAAATACAGAGTCTGACGATGGTTTTGGTAAGAGAAATAGAATTGAATCAAGGATAAAGTTGATAGCGACGTGATGAGGTTGTCACCCGGCTGCGGCGAGCCGCGCGCTGCGTAATCCGATGAAGTCGAGGAGCTAACAGAATTTTGTAATTTAGGGAACTAATCGACATCAAATGCAGGAAAACCTTTACCTGCATATTCGCACTAATATTGTAAAGGCAACAGTATATGATAGTGCGTGTGTGTGTTTGTTACGTTTTCACTGTCGCGCGGTTGAACAGATTTGGATGTTTGGCACGGGGTAGAGCATGTCCTCAAATAGTAGGTATAATTTTTATCTCGGGAGTGTCCCTTGGAACAATTTTCTGCATTCACGTGGGAAGCCGCTGACAGCAGCTAGTCATTTAGTTTGCATATTTGACCTCGTAATGTTTGTAGCGATATACACGAACATCTGTCACCTCTTTGATTTCTTTGGTTTTGAACCCTTTCCTTAGTGCACCTCAAAATGTTGTTAGGCAATATTATAATTTCTTTTGAAGATTGAGATGCTGTGATTTGTTTGTCCTTCAGGGAAGCAACTGTAAAAAATATATTAGCATTATTTGTCTCCGACAAGTTGTCGGTGTTTATTGTACATTGTATAATGTATAATAGGTCTTCGTCGCTGTTAACAAAACAACTATCGAGAGCGTTGTCATTGTATTTGCACCTTATTTTTTCTAATATGACTATAATAATCTAAAATGTCAAGTCCCAATGCAAATGTTATCATAGTAAAAAATGCCTTAATGCTAGTAATCTCACGACTTTCAAAGCACGAGTACGAGAGACGAGGCAGGAATGTGTACATAAATACTATTGCATTTGTTGCGTTGCAGTTCCTTTTTTTATACAACTTGTAATGTTTGTATGTATATTTGTGTAGAGCAGAACTTGCAAATGAATTATGAAATCGATTGATTTTGCAAACGTGTTCATGGCAAAGTTATTTTTGCGTCCCCACGGTATATTTTTTTTTTATGGTAGGTATGGGTATCCATATTAAAAAAAGGTGTAATATGTCCAGCTATTACAAAAAAATGTATAGTAAATAACATTTACCAAAATAAGAGACTAAACAAGAAAATAAAATTTAAACTAAATCAAGCGTTTGATGAGTTTATTACAATTTATATTTTACTAGCGACTCGCCCCAGCTTCGCACGGGTGCACTGGTGATATTCAATATAATATGCATGTATTATACATATAAACCTTCTTCTTGAATTATTCTATCTACTTATTTAAAAAAACCGCATCAAAATCCGTTGCGTTGTTTTAAAGATCTAAGCATACATAGGGACAGACAGCGGGAAGCGACTTTATTTTATACTATGTAGTGAAGCTTGTCACATTATTTTAATATAGTAGTTATTATGTACATAGCCATATCCGTATTTACGAGTAGGTACTTGTTTTACAACAGTAGGATACCCTATTGAGGGCCTATTGTATAGGTAGGTCTAAGAAGGTAAAGGGTTGAGTAAGTAAGTTAAGTACTTGCTCTCTTAGCCAAGTTACAATCGTCATGTTTAGCGTGAACGCTTGGATTTTGCCACGCTCCCAATTCCTTTGTTCTGACTTCATTTCAACGCTCAGTCGCGTGGTCACCACAAAGGAATTGGGGGCGTGGCCAACTCCAAGCTTTCACGTTAAACTCTAAGCGTCCCTATGTATGCTTAGATGTTTAAAACTCCGCAACGGATTTTGATGCGGATTTTTTAGTCCGCTTTGCCGCACCGCTTGCTCGCTCGCTGCACAAAATTTTATAGAAAAATAAGACATCTCCTCTCCTCTCCGCTTGACCCATTTCTACCAAAGCTAAGCGGAGAAGAGATGTGGAAATAATGAAATTAGTTTGCTTTACTCAAACACATCTCCTCTCGTCTCCTCTCATCTCCGCTTTGGTGGATACCGGGCCTAAAGCTTGTATGCAGAAACCTACTTTCACACGAGTGAAGCCGCTAGCAGAAGCTAGTATTCGTATAAGAAATAAAGCGCATGTCCAGACGGTCGGGGCTACATTAACCTCCCACACTTTCTATTGACAACAAACATTGGCCATTGTGTGAAAGCGGCGGTATTTTGATCAGGCACGTATTTATGAGAAAGAAATTATTCTGGAAAGATGAATCACTTTTGATCTTTTCTTTCGTTATAAATAATAACATATTATATAGTATATACCTACTACCTACTGCTTATACTTTTCTGTATTACATTTGAATGACTACATAAACTCAACTGGTTTGTGAACAGACTTTTCGCAAGAAAAAGCAGCCGATATGACTAGTGATTAGTTCTCGCTTTGTTAGATAAACATCGAAGTTTAGTACATGCTATGTTCTCATGAATTCTTTAGTAGGAACCGCGCTAGGTCCCCAGCTTTCCATCTGTTTGGCTGTTAGTCAGGTGCGTCTCAATTCAACTCAGCTAAAGGCTTTGCCGGCTGAGATCCATTTTAAATCAGCTTTATTCGATGCCAATTATGTCGGCGGATTGGAGCCCTGTTTTTGATGAAATTGGAAGGAATTTGGGCAGCCTTATTATTATTAGAAGGCTTTGTACACCGTTTTGTTTTCATTTGCCATGACCGAGGGATAATCTCTTTATATTTTTTTCATGAAAATATTTCGGGGTATTGTAGCTAGAGGAGGAATTTGTCACAGCCTGCGGTCATTGGCCCATTTACATTTATTAAAATTCTCGATTTCAAAGCGGAAATAAAGATATAAAATTTTGTTATTTTCAACATCTATTGCGAACCTTTACATTTTCAAGTAATGAAAAACAATTCATTATAATTATTAATTTTCGATGCATAAGGAAAAGTTCAATGTACTTTGTGGTAAATTTATCTGGGACCTATGTACTTTAGCACTTAGTTTAAAATAAACCTATAAAAGTACCTTGAATACATTTTAAATAATTTATTAATTTTATAGACGCAAGTAAGCTTAAAATAAATCCTAATGATGAGGAAATTAACATCGTACGTCAAAGGTTTATTTCTAGACTATAGTATTTACCCCAGGTTTTCCCGATCTGAGATGGCAACTACAAACTGTTAGTACAAAACGTTACGATTTCTAAATAGGATAGTAGAGTGGACTGGGACTCAGAAATGTGTTCATAGGTGCACATAATGAGGTCCTATATGTTATTACGTCATAATATAATAAAATATATTAATTAATTGATATCTAAAGGCGTTTTTGTGCGCGCGTGAATCTACTGAAAGATTATATGATAAAAATACTCGTAGTTCATTGCTTAGCGCTGAAAACAGGCAGTTTACCCGACTGCGCCATAATGGTTGTATTTTCTACGAGATACTGGGCGTTGTCTCTAGGACAGTTTGATTTTATGCCCTGGAAATTAATAGTTTAAAATAATATAACTTGATATAATTCACCTCTAGATTACCTGTCTTATACTAATATTATAAAAAAGAGGTAAAAGTTTTCAGCCTGTTAGCCTGCTGGGGTCAAGGGCCGGTTTCTGAGAGGAAGGCTCAGCCCCGGTATGATAGGCAACGAAGGAACGGGGTAGGTTTTTAGTCAGTAAGAGTCTTACACTATTTCCCGCTCCGGCCAAGGGCGGGATCTGTTATTGGACAATTTTACCTACAATAAAAAAAAGCACATGCCTCACCACCAATTTCTGATTTAAGCTAAAGTATGCTTGAATTTTTGAATTTTATGTAGGTATTTATCTACATTATCTTAAATTCCGTCAACATATTTTGTCATTTAATTAGGGTTTTAGGCGTTCTAAAAAATAAGTTAAAAAAAATCAACTTCACTTAACGGCGGCCGCCATCTTATTTTTATTTTCAAAATTCATTGACCTATGTCATTTCGGTACTTACGATACCACATTTGTATAATTTTTTTCGGCCGTTTAGGAATCAGGACGTTCCAAAGAAATAGACGTAACAAACTCTCAAAGAACATTACGCTCCTTATGGGGTTCTATGGACTTTTATGCCTTTAAAACTAGTAGTTTTAAGTGACAAAATATGAGAAAATTTGACACTAAATGGCTTATGTTCAATTTAGCTATTTGTTGGAGTTTGGTTTTCGCACTTAGTCCATATTGGACCATCGTGTGTGGGCCATGGCGGCCAAATGTCCTATGTTGTACTAAATATTACGAGTACAAAAAGAGGTCGTGGGGAAAAGTTATTGTCATATAATGATAATATCTAGTAATGTGTAACTAGGCGTGTACACTGAACTGTAATCGTAACAAAAATCTGTGAATGTGGTCGAGGACATATGAATTACGATCACTTATTAAATACTTGCCACTTACTGTACCTACCTACTGCTGACATACGAGTGTACGCCTACACGTGCTCTAAGTAGCAGCCAATGCTAACAACGATATTAATATCCACTTAACATTTTTCATCGTTATTTTGTTGGCAGAGTACTTTAACTTCCTTTGCTGTTAAAAACACCAACGTTTTCCGTAAAACACCGTCCCGGTTTCCCAACGTATAGAAAAGCTACTCAAAGAGAAAGTTTCCTTCAGATCCGACCACGCGTCTTCTTCCACCTTCAAGTGAAAGAGAAATGCTTTTTGAAATAGTACCTATCTCGAGGACGTTTCTATGACTACATTTGTTACAGAACCGGACACACTTTTCCTTCTTATGATCGTATATTTTTATGTGAATTCAGTCAAGAGAAATGAAACGATAGATAATGATGATTATGAAAGTCTAGCCTGCGGTTTCAACCGCGTTAAAGTAGAAAATTATCCCAAGGGAAAGTACTAACTAGTAATACTTATCCCAGGAGTAAATACCAGGACATGGGCTACCACCCTTTAATCCAAATCTTTTCAATAGCATCATCGGAAGCAGAAGGAGTAAAAAACATACCTATAAATATACATGCACACTTACAAACTCTCGTCTTTATAATATGTATTATGTTATTTATGTCTGTCATACTCAGTAGAAAATACGTTTTTAGGACCACATCGTGTTTTTTTATCCCTTTAAGATTTCACATTATTTTGTTAGAGAAAAATGTGAGGGAGCAAAGTGTAAAACCGTGTAGTATAAAGCAGACTGTTTGAGTAAAAAAGGGTATTGTCGCGTGCGTCGTCCGCGCCGGACCCCCAACACACAGCAGCAACAAAGTAGCGCATCAACAATATCAGCTTATTTGATAACGTGCCGCACAAACGTACACGACTTTATGGCCTTGGCAATGTCGTCTATGCACGTGGAACCAGTAGGGTCGTATTCTCTCCATATCATTCTGGTTCCTTCAATTTATGTCCACAACTGTGATGAAATTTCTTTTTTATTTATTTGTTTTTGTGCCCAGCAATATCCTGCATCGATATTGTAGATATGCTTTTAGTGTACCCAAAGGAGTTAATAAGGCGAAAGTGCAAAAAGTAAACATATTTTCCAGAAACGTCACAAACGACACGTTCGTTTTTTTGTTGTTCTCTCTGACACGGACAAGGTTCTATGGAAATAACATTGTATAATATATAGATTCATGTACTCACTATGATTATTATTCACGTTTTATTTTGGCTTGAATTTGAACTCTCGAAAAAGAACATCAATCAATAAATAAGAGTTAAGCGTAATTTAGACGGTACGAGTTTCTCGAACGTTTTGTTCGAGAAAATCGTACGCAATAATCGTAAGCAATAATCGCCATGACATTATCGTATCAAAGTGTTTAGACACAGGTAAGAAATAAATTCGAGTCGAGAAACTCGAACCGTCTAGGTATGAATGTTTAGACGGAGATGCTTTTTTGTTCTTACGATTATCGTACGTTCGAGACGAGAAACTCGCACCACCTAGGTATCTGTTTAGACGATGACATTTTTTCTATGCTCTTACGATTCTCGTATGTTCGAGGCGAGAAACTCGTACCGTCTAAATTGCGCTTTATTCTATTCATGTCGGTGATATATACGCGTTTATTGTGGAGGTTTGTTGGGTGTGAATGTGTGATACACAGTAACGGTCTATGTGGGTTGCCACCATTTGGCCTGGGAGAGACTGAAATAATGATATTGATGATAATAAAGAAGTTACTGCAGTGTTTCATTACGCTGTATGAGTAATAGAAAAGCAAACAGAAAATAACATAGCTTAGCTCCAATTCTTACAACTTAAAACAAGTAAGTTATAAAGTTGCAACATTCTGTTCAAAGGTGTGTAACAAAAAGAACGAGTATTTTAAAAGGGTTGCTACTTGTCGCAGCAGTGAACAAAAACTAGCTTGACCGGTGTCGCTCCTCAGATAAAAGTGCACACTCAGTATGTATACCTCTCTATTGTAGCTTCACTTTTACGAAGATTCCTCTTAATACATGACACCCCTATCTGATCGATAAGTATCATCAGATCTTTAAGTATCTACCTAATGGTCATTGTTCATGTTTGTCATATAACTTATTACGGACCATCTGCTATCACTTTGTTCATAGAAAGTTTTTATTTTTTAGCAGCTTTCTTTTATGATGAAAATAAATTACCCAATGAATTTATTAGTGTTAAAGCGTAGTTACAGTCTGTTTGACAGAAAATTATTTATGAGATATTATCTACCTGCTGTAGTAGCGGCAGTACATTGGTACTCGTCTTTAAATAATTACTAAGTTACAGTGCTATCAAGCTCATGTTAAAAAGTGTCTATTCTTGTATCCTTGAAGATGGCTTTGCGATACTACTCGTGGGTGATACGATCATTCGACTAAGCTTTCTTCGCTTAAGCTCCATTGTGTACTTTATACCTAACACATTATATTGGCTCGTGGTCATAGTCAGCACCCACGTATTTCGTGGTTTAACTGCTTTCAATCTCGCTCAATTTTCCCTTCTAACAGAAAATAATATTTCATGTAACAATCAATCATTTTCATGCCATTAAGCCGAAACTTTGCGACTAAAGATATGTGCGCCGATGTGTGAGTATTTTAAATGGTCCCGGCTCGAGTTGCTTGAACCGAAAATTTTGCAAAAATCAGGGTCGATCGGTCATCGGCCCCTGAGTCCCCGACACTGGTTGCAGCGTGCACATGTGCTTATGCAATCACCAACGTTCCGGTTTTCGGGCTCACTGTACTTGTTTTACCCTTTCATTTATCATTATCGAGCACGGCAGCTAAAAAACAAGCTAAATCGTAAAACACGGTCAAGTTGCCTCACGTTGCGTGTGACCATTTACGAAAGTACGGAAATTGCTGTTATCTAGGGAACATTAGTTACATTAAAATGATACCGCTGAGAAAGCCGAAAGCAACCAGCCGGCGGCAGCAGTTATTTCCGTAAATTGTTTGTGAGAGTTATTTTTCATATGTACTAACAGATGTTAGTAAGGAGTTCAGGAAACATTTATTACAACAAAGGTAACCCTGGAATAAAATACCGTCTCTGAGTATAGTAGGAAAATGGCACGTTGGCGCTCAAACGATTTTCTTTATTTGTGTTGCTGTTTTTATGTACCTAATCGTTTTTCTTGTTATTATTTCATGAATCAGAAACTGGTACTTGTTCTTAAAGTATTTGAATGTAGGTACCTACTCGGTTCAACTTCAATATGTTGCTGTTTAGAACTGAGCATATTCCAACGTAGAAAGTAGTAGTAACATTTTATTATTCTTCTCAGCAACTCTCAGAACCGCTTTTATTTAAATTAATTACTAGTCTTATTATCAAAATAACGAATCGATAAGTTGTCGCGAATGGCACAAATCGTCTTATTTTCTTCATCCGTTCGCTTCTTTACGAGGTAAAATACTCAATAGCCCTGAAGCAAAGATCCGAAGTAAAACAAAATCGGGAGCTAGTCGGGAGTTATGGATGTTTTTAGGAAGCTTAAAAACTTTCAGTAATTACAAAATGATAAACTTAAATTCATGTTTCACTTTGCTTTTGATTTACATAAACTGAGCGAGCTGAAGCTTCTAACATTTACAGATGAAACTTTTCCCTAATGAGGTAATACAATACACGCAGAACTGTACAATTAAACTTGATACAAAGTTTGAGTGATGTGACACTTTATCTTACTTTGCAAGGGCCAAGGGTGAAGATATGAATGAAATGATTCAAGTCACGCGAGTTCAAATGTGTGTCGTGCGGGCTGCGCCCCGAGCCCCATCCCGGCCGGGCAGGCCTCTCGCGGTGACAGGCGCTTCGACGCCTCGCCCGCGGGTGGACCGCCCAGGTGTGGGTTGGGGGCGAGCATTTGGAGTTTGGCCACGGAGGGAAGGCGCGCGAACGTAAACAAATGTAAACGTTCCCGATCACAACAAACAAACGGGTGTGGAGACGCTCAGCCTCGCCTCGTGCCCGTCTGCTAGCTCGCGGGACATCTGTTATATAATTAAATTTTGATCACCGATTGAAGGTGAAGGCCTCGTTAATCCTCCAAGATTTTGTTTTATTCCTTACACAGGTTTTTGCTCGAGCAGTTATTAATTAATCAATTCGTCTAGTAAATTATGTGTTCCGTCGTCGAATATATTAATTAGATAAGAAAGATGAATCACTGTTGCTATAAATATACGAAGAGTTGTTCGTACTCGTATGGTAAATAACATAAACCTGCTTATACAAAGTTGTTATTATGCTAACGTTACATAAAACGATTTGGATGCTAAGCCATTGATTAGTTCCAGGTTATAGCGCCTTAAGAAATAACTGAGAAAATATGTATGCTCTTTCATTTTGTCCCTATTTCAAGGTCAAAATCTGTAAGTACGGTATGTATAATCACAGCTTTGCATATATTACTCAAAGCTTTGGCTTATTGATAACGATCCAGAGCCATACGAGTTGGAAACCAGATATTTAACTTTACATAATTGTTCATTATATGACATATAGGTATACATATAAAATTCCTCACAAGATACCTAGAAGAGTAAAGTTAAACTCACATAGGCTCATGACGACACATTTACTGACATGACATTTACAATAATACACCGAAGGGGCTGCCTCGAGCTGACGCCCGGACAAGACAGCTAATGAAATAAAAGAAAAATAAATTCTTCGCCATGTTCAAACGTATCAAGTGAAGTTGGGACAGTTTGCCACGCTACCAGACAATTGAGTTTCACCTAGTGTTGGGACCTTCTTGATGAGCAGTAGTCGTAATAGTTTGTACACATGTCAGGTGTAGTTCTCTTCGACAAGTTTAGCATAGATTTCACACTTCCTGCTCATAGTAATGTCTGTGGCAATTACTATATCAACCTCATCCCACGTTGATATCACTCATAGATGATTACGTCTAGTTTGATTTATGCGTTGAATAAAATAATATTTCATATCTACATTAAGTATTTCAAATTAATAGGTTAGGCCTTGGATAGGTCAGCTCGGTATACATATAAATACAATAATATGTTTCTTTGTTAATTATGTATTCATTTATTCTTATATTGTAGCTTTTGTTCTTCATATGTGGTGTTCGATTTCACAATTCGTAAAACGTTTATGTGTGGTTGTAATTCGTATTCTTTGAAGTTTTAATGGTCGGTTTATATTGTGTTGCGGTCTCCTGTGTCGTGCTAGTGAGGATGTCGAAGACATAAATAACAGATGGGCACATTGAAGCAGAACTTTAACAAGATCACGTAGGAAGCGGGCGCTCGCTACTGCGATATTTCGACCAGATATGAATGTTTTTATTGCTTTTTGTGTCGTATTACCACAACAAACAACAAAGTGTAAAAACATAGTAGAGAACTGGTGGAACTGGACGTCTAAAAAGATTTAAAGTAATTCTGATTATACGCAAGCTAGAGAGCCCTTTTAGCTCTTTCTCAGCATTGTATAAGCTTTCATAAAAAGATTATGCTTGATACTATGTAGGATTTATTAGGTGAAACTAGAAGAATGACCACAGTTCATACCTATATTTTAAAGGTGACGATATGTATTGTTACCCAATTACGCTTAAACGGCTGAAGGGATTTGGTGAAAACTCATGGATAGATCCATGACCTGGAATAAGATATAGGGTTCTATCATCCAAGGCAGGTTCCCTTGGGATAAATTATTACTTTCACGCGAGCGAAGCCGTTGGCACAAGATAGTTTTTAATAATGTTAAAATTACATTATTATGTTTATACAACAAAACTCTTTCATGTGGTTTTCTTTTAGATAGATAGGTTCCTACTTTGATTTCTATTGTAGTGTAAAGGTAAATGTTTCTAAAGTTCTGTACAATATTAATATCATGAAAACCGATCAATCATCACTGAAGCTTTTCCTCAAAATACAAACCGTTTTCAGTACAAACTTACGAAGACGTCGTGGATTTTATCTCTAAAGCGAAAAAACAAATTCGTTTTAAGATAGCGCTGGGGAGCTGTTGGCTACTCTCACTCTAAGTGAGCTCGGGTGGTAGCTGATCACAAATGAGGTCAACTTGCAATGAAAATAATGAGCAGTTTAGCGTAACAGACAAGGAAGTATATTCTTGATACTATTATTTAAACAGTTGGTTGTGTAGGCACGGTGGCCTGGGCTTGTCCTGAATAGTCTTTATTCAAATAATAATTAATACGTGTGTGTATAAGGAGTGCCAGTACCGCTGAGTTGCTTGTATAGCTGGCGAGTAGCGGGACTAGATCGTGAGAGTACCTCCTCTAAGACAATGATTAGGTGTCAGTCGGCCAAATCGTTCATCTCATACAGAAAGTAACTAACTGTACATGACGTTTTTACACGTCTGTCTGACAGCCCAACAATTGTCGACGAGAAATAAGCGCTTACCTTTGTATCTTTGAAAGGCATGAAATGTTGAGTGACACCTTTCTAAAGAAAGGTATATTTTGCCACAGGTAGACATACTTAGTTCTCTTTGTACAGGAATATTGGATGAACGTTCGAATTGTTTTTGAAAATCTTCATACACAATTACAAAGTTGCTATTATTGACAATATGCTCGTCGTAATTGTGTTGGTTACCGGAAATCTGTATAATCCAGAATTTTGGTAACATGTAAGCAATGTTTGGAATATTTTTTTTTACTTTACCTAGATACTCTATATAATACTGGATGTGCACTCGGCAACATGCTAATCAACACGTAAATAAGATAAGCTGACGACCTATTTCCGACTGCAGGACGTAAAGGCACCTAACCCGCCCGTGCCGGGATGCCCTGAGCACACTTCGCTCGCTTTTGGACTAGTAAGTTCAGAAGTTTTCAGGGTCGACCACACTTATTAAGATTTTCCCCTTGTGGCATAATATATAGGGATATACTAGGCCGGTATATAATGATAAACGTAGACAAAATATTTTACAAGCATATCATAGAATTACTAGGTATCGTGTAACTAAATAATGCAATACAAAGTAGATATCCATAAGTAAGTATTCGAGAAAACTGTGGATAAACGTTTTAATTAATTTTATTTCACATAATATCAATAAATTGTATAAAATACATTTCTATTAGCGATGAAACCTCGACATTTATGGCTCAATTTTCAGGGTGATCAATACTGATTTGAATATTCTGCTTTCCTAAATAATAATTCGGTCTGCTTCAGTATTTATGTTGAGATTCGGACGTAATAATATCTGTCTGCCAGATGAAATGCGACCGCAGTCCGCAACTCCTTTGCTAGTCAAAAGGTATAATATCTCTAGCTCTGCTTTTATTCAACCCATAAAAGATTACAGGGATGAGAGTCGGTAAGCTAGATACATTTTAAATGTTTACAGTAGGTATCTACAAATGAATCTTTACATTCTTTTAATTCTTGCAACTGTAGATGCGTATATTTCTGTCCTCTCTGCTTTGTGACAACTTTCTTTTCACCAGAATTTTAAAAGTAAAATGTAACTTTTCCGGACTGCCCACATTTTATATTCATCAGATAACATATACCATATATTACTTTCTTGTGATATCGCATAATGCTCGCGTGTTGCTTATCCAATATTATATTAATAACTACAGTTATTTTTAACACAAAGTTCAAAGGACAAACATGTTTTGGTGTATGTTTTAGCGAAAATTGGGAAAATCTCTATTTTTTTAGCACTGTGAATGGGTAAACCAATCCGTTACTTGAAGGTTAGGTGAAGCTAAATCCTTATAACATTATATTTTCGGTGTGCTAAATCAGCACATACACGCGCTATAAATAAGTGTAACATAAGTAAACATTCTGTTGTAATACTTACGTTGAAATCTGTCATCGTAAAATATTAAGATGTTTTTATTATCGGAGCGTTTGAGTGACATGACAGCATCTGACAGTAATTGTGTAGGAGTTGAGGGCGGAGGGGTAGCTGCGTCGTAGGCCGAGGGGGCCCGCTGTAGAGTACCTACATCGATAGGTACATTGAGGGCCGCAGCCCGCAGACTGCACGACGGCGGTTCTGTATAACCCTGAGACCTTGACGACTAGTTGTCACAACACCCAATAACCTCAACATTCTGATGGTTGCTTCCTAATCTCTTTGTTTCCGTACGTTCTACTGATTTGACTCGTGAAACTCTCGTGAATACCGGCCATAGTTGTCATGAATGCTGCGTATATTCCGAGCCCGGCTACGTATGAGGTTACCGTCAAGGTTCTCTGCACATGTATTCGGAAGTACCCAGCCAGCTCTGATTTGAATTTTACTTTAAAAAGATAAACATTACCTTGGAGTTCTCAGATATTTAATGAGGAACTTTATGTAAGACCGTATATTTTTATTATAGAAAATAACTACCCAACATTAAGTTAGACGTGTATTCAATGTTAATAGACTGTATTAAAATTGATGCCTCCAAATTACATCTACTGGCTGGGAAATTTGGCTACACCGTATCCGATCCAATAGCGTTCTTAGGCAAGATTAGAGACGACCTACCACTGATTACAATTATTTATAGCTATTTATTTTGATGACTGTTCTATGTATTGATATGATATGATGTATTGATATTTCATCATTATATATTGTGTTATTTTTTGGCTAGTTCGAGTTTGGGTTTTTTCTTTTTTTATGAGTATGTATCTAATGATGTTAGCATGTTCAACAAGCAAGCAAGCCTTATCTGCTGAAGTTGTCTCTTACTTGATAAATTAATCATTTGTTTAACTCGATTGTTGCTCATTTGTTGTATGAATACTTAAATTTTTGTGATAGCATTTGTTTTCAGAATATGATTCTATAAATCTAAATGCTTAGTAAAACACTTCTCAAGAATATCTTTATCAGCGATTCTTATTAAAACTTTTTTTTTTTATATTCTGCTGAACAAAGAGTCTTTAATGATTTAAAATAACTTCTTAATACCTTGTAACTCAGAGTCGTTAAGCACCACGAAACTTAACATTATTTGAAGAAATCGAAGACTACTATCTTACAGAATGTCTTCTGTAATAAAGACAAAATAACTGTTCTCTTTATGATTGCGACTTTCATAAGTTCGCTTTTCAAGAAAGGGACAAGTTTCGATTAGAAAGGGTGTCGATTTGATTTTTCGCTGCGGTGACGATATGTGAAGCTAACCGCATTAAGCTAATGGTTTCCGATCGCTCGGCTTGAGCAACTATTGTTTGAATAAGTAATTACTGTAGCAGTTCAAGCATGGCTTCAGAAACTAGTCAGTGTTCAACTTTAATGTCTAAGAACAGGCCTGGCTGACACCAATTGTGGCAACTGCATTTTAACCTCGCATACATTATATTTCATTGTTCCCATTACTAAATGATAGGGTCTAATTACTGTAATACACGGAGGTACTCGGCGTGCGAGACTCTTCGTGCTTACACGCGATGTCTTGATTGTGTTATTGGTACTTAAGTACCTATCTATTATGCTATATCGCAGATGTCTGCATAGTACGATTCAAATACAATTTAAAAGCTAATAAAAGCTTTCGAATGGATACAAAAAGTTCTTCGACTACGTGACCTTCCGCGATTGATTCTCTGATGTGGATCTATTCTCATTATTAAGAATCCTATCGAGCGAATGTTTGTAATTTGAAATTGACGATTTCAAAACACTGACTATTAATAAATATCACATTTATTAAAAAAATATGATCAGATTATTCAAATGTTGCGCAAAAATTATCATAACAGATTTCGACTGGGATTTAAAACCGAATTGAAGTAAGTAAACGTTCTTACGTGGGTCGAGTCACACACAGTTAAAAACAAAAATATTATTTAAATATTATCGTGTATTATCTAATAGTCTCTATTACATAATTTCAATTGCACTATCATTGTGCAATCAATATTAAATCTATTTTCTGTCAATCGTTGCCACTAAACCGTTCAGGTAACGGCATAACTTGTGCGTTCGATCACAGCCACTTCATATAAATAACATAAACTTAGTACAGTCTGAGTGTGGTCCGAGCGCGCCAGGCGCCCGGGGGATGCGCGGCGCTCGTGCCCGCCGCTAGTCACTGTGCCATCAGCGCAGCCTTGACATTTGAGGAGGCGTGCACCGGCGGCCGGCGGCCACTAGCCCCAGCGTCGGAAACGGTTATAGTTCGGCACTGGCAGGTACGGGTACCGCGCCGGGACCCTCACATTCTCCAGGTTGTATCCCCGCCGCTGCCGAACCAGCGCATCACTCACTTGGTTGTCCACATTTCGTTTTGCTGGTGTCACTATACTTATCACATTCGATGTTAATGACACATTATCTTCAGCCACGTCGTCCAGCGGCCTCGGTCTGGTGATGAGCTTCGCTCTGTTCTTGTGCGTGGCGATGTAGTTGTCGTCGAGCACGTAAGGCTGCAGACGCACGTGCTGCTGCAGGCTGATCCTGCCGGCGTCGATCTCCCTCTCGTAGCCGAGGCGGGCGGGCGCGGGCGCGGCCAGCGCGGGCGCCACGAGCGCGAGCAGGAGCGCGAGGCACGCGTGCATGATGCGGTGTGTTGCGAGAGTATGAGCCGCGCCGCAACTACACATTTTTATATATACCAGCGATCGATACCATTCGTGCCCAATTTGTGTTGATTCTTATTTATTTTTTTGTGATCGCTATGTTCGAGACGCTCTTGAACTTGGCAGCGTGTCGCGGCGGTCGCCGTGGGCCCCGCGCGCTCCCTGCAGCAGGCGCTCGAGCTGCACTGACCGCGCGCTGCAATTATTCGTATAATTTGATGCACCGGTGACTACGAACGCTCATGAACCTTGTTCCACTTACATTAGCCAACATTAAGTGATGTTGTTCTCGTCGGCACAAGGCGACCGTTACATAATTAAGGCGGATCTATGTAGATTGTTATCATTCACTGCGATATCAATTTTGATTATATTTTTTATTCCGTTGTTTATTTTATTAGAATGGAACCTAAGTACCTATACTAGTAACTCTTCGTTTATACATAATTTGAAATGTGTTTATTCTTAGACTGAGGTATTATTAATGCAGTGTTTACATATTTAAAAGTTTAATTTGTGTTCAGAGCATAACCACCTCAAATTGCACTTTCGGACGGACAGTTCGGCTTTCGCAGGATGCGCTCCACGGTGGACGCCATCATGCGCGTGCGAGCCCTCACGACGGGGGATGCGGTGTCCCAGGGCAGGTGTGTCGTGGCAGTGTCCTTGGACATTGCTAATGCCTTTAATTCCCTGCCCTGGAGTAGCATTGGAACGGCACTCCGGTACCACCGGGTGCCCGACTACCTCTGTCGTGTGATCGAGGCCTACCTTTCGGAGAGGTATATTATCTACCCCGGTCACCAGGGAGAGTGGAAACGTCGAGAGATGTCGTGCGGTGTTCCGCAGGGATCGGTACTAGGGCCACCCTTGTGGAACATCGGGTACGACTACGTGCTGCGCGGCGACTTCCCCGACGGGGTCAGCGTGGTCTGCTACGCGGACGACACGTTGGTCCTAGCGCGGGGAGAGTCGTACCGGACGGCGGTCGAACTAGCGACACGCGGGGTTGCGATAGTCGTTGAAAGGATCCAGCAGTTGGGACTCGAGGTGGCACTGCACAAGTCCGAGGCCATGTGCTTTCACGGCCCTCGGGGTGCGCCACCACCGGGATCCCAGCTAACGGTAGGAGGGGTTCAAATCAGCGTCGGGTCGACGATGAAGTACCTGGGACTCGTCCTCGACAGCTGGTGGAACTTCAAGGAGCACTTCCGACGTCTGGCTCCCAAACTGAATCGGACTGGGGCTGCTCTCGGGCGGCTCCTGCCCAACCTCAGGGGACCAGACGCCTCCTGCCGGAAGCTCTACGCGGGAATCGTTCGGTCCATGGCCCTCTACGGGGCTCCGGTGTGGGCACCGACGTTGCAACAGCAACCGAGGGCCCAGCTGAATGCGTGCCAGAGGGTCATGGCAATACGCATGGTGCGAGGGTACCGAACGATCTCCCGCGAGGCGGCGACCCTCCTTGCTGGCCAACCGCCATGGGATCTGGAGGCAACAGTCCTTGCACACATGCACGATAAGCGCATGGAGATGCAACGCCGGGGCGAAATTCCGCTGCCGCGACAAGTCGAGGCATGGCGGACAGAGCTCCGGCGGGATCTCATGGCGAAATGGCGTCAGCGACTATCGCAACCACGTTCGGGGCGCGCCACAATTGGGGCGATAAGGCCCATCCTTGAGGCGTGGCTGGAAAGACCTCACGGCGCTCTCAACTTCCGCACGACGCAGGTGCTTACCGAACACGGAAAGTTCGCTAAGTACCTGTTCCGGATTCGTGCGGAGGATTCGCCCGGGTGTCGCCACTGTGCGGAACACCCGGAGGACACGGTGGAGCATACAGTAGAGGTGTGCCCCGCCTGGGCGGAGCATCGCCGTGTCCTCGTGGGGGCGATCGGCGGCAGCGATCTCTCTCGCCGGGCCTTGGTTCAGGCCATGGTCCGTAGTGAGGAGGGATGGCAGGCGGTCGCCTCCTTCTGCGAAGCAGTAATGCTAGCAAAGGAGGAGGCCGACCGCATCAGGCAGAGGCAACGGGGCGCTCGCCCCAGCCGCCGCCGGGATTCCGATCCCGATTTCCGGCCACCGTAGGCGCGGGCTTGCGGACGGCGTGCAATGGGTAGCACGCTGTCCGACCGTCCGGTAACCGACCGGACCGAGCCCAAGTCGTCGACGGCGCGTTCTGTTCCCGCGCGCCTCAAGGAGCTGTCAGCACACCGAAGAGACCCAGCCTGCTAACTGCAGGCAGGCAGGGTCGAAGCCTGCTGGGGTCAAGGGCCGTTTTCTGAGAGGAAGGCTCAGCCCCGGCACTATAGGCAACGAAGGAACGGGGTAGGTTTTTAGTCAGTAAGAGTCTGACACTACTTCCCGCTCCACCCAAGGGCGGGATTTGTCATTGGATGATTTTACCTACCATAAAAAAAAAAAAAAAAAAAAAAAAAAAAAAAACCTCAAATTGCACATTTACAGACAGAGAGCACGACTCCTTCAAGGATAATGCGCCAACGACTGCGGGTGCACATTAAACGCAGCTACATAGTTTGTCTTACGCATATTATCTTACCTTACAAGTATTAATGATTAGTTAAGTATTTTTACAAAACTGCGCGATCTTACACTGCCAAGCATAGGATATCATAGCATCAGCCTTATAATGTTCCCACTGCTGGGACTCTAGCCTCCTCTATAGGAGAGGGAATAGGCCGTAATCCACCAAGCGGGCTCAGTGCGGGTTGGTGGAAAAAAAATACACAAAGTAATGCGCCTGGTAATGTAATGACCTGCAACTCGTAAGTCGGGTACACTCCGCGCATAGGGGAAAAAATAATCTAGGCACAAAGATTCCTGAATTTATTGTTACTGTGGTTGCCTTTTGCGTTTCAGAGACATTTTTTTTGAGCTGGGAAATGATCCTTCTCCTGCTCTAAAGTGGAGCCAAAGGGCGTATCAGAATTTTACGGACTAAAACTCCCTTACGTCTTTCAGTTTCCTTTGCGTTTTAGAGCCACGGTCACTCTTTCAAACGTTCACACAACCCTAGCAGGCCGATGCCTGATCATGATGCCGAAGAAATGTCAGCAAATCTGAGTAGGGCATCAGGCCTACTCAGTCTTGCTCACATCTCTTTGAGGCGCGCGTGGATCGTTGCTCGTCGTTCGCAAGCTCACGCCTACGGCGGCTAAAAATCGCCTTGCAACGTCCGATGCCCTGGGCACCTCCTTCAACATCGGCTGGGGCGAGTGGGTGGCCGTTTCTTCATGATTGAGGATATCTCCTTCGCTCACATTACTGCATCGATGAAGAAGGCGACCGCTTCCCGTTCCATCTCCTCGCTTCGGTGAACGAGAGGGAATCGCGAGTGAAGTAGTGGTCGTCGGATCTTGGCCTGAACCAGAGCCGAGCGCAAGAAGTCACTGCTGCCGATCGCCTTCACGAAAACACGGTGGTGTTCCGCCCAAGCGGGGAGAGCCTTAGTAACTCTTTCAAATGATCCTGCAGCCGCGAGCAGAACCCTAAAACTAATTAAAAGTATAATGTTAGTCATTTAGCTGCTTATTTGTCTTAAACATGTACCAAAGCCCTTAGCAGTTTTCCTAGTGTACCTACACAATACACAATAAGTAACAACCTTTGTTAGGTGCCAATATATTGTCATAAGGAAGTTGTTTGAAAGAGATTGAAGATGCTATTGAATGTATTACACGCATGTATTATGGTTAAAGTTAAATACAATAACAATCTATGTCGTACGCTAGTGACGCACTTCGTAGCTGACTGGTTTGCTGCTCTAATCTAGCATTCTTTACTACAGCAATAAGCGTTGATTGCTTTGTTGTTGAAATGTTAAGAAAAAAGGTTCGCATGGCAATAGCTTCCATACAGTTCATAAACCGCCATTGTGCGTAAACAAGGGCTTAAATAAGAAAAATACGCTCAGTATAATATGTAACTAAGTCACACTCTGGCAAGTTTAAATTATGTGGCTCTTTTGTATGCATAAAATCTGTTTTGAAATTTTACTCGAATGTCCTTCCGATTGACGAATATTTATGAACTTCTGGTTTCTTCATCCTTATTTGGGAGTGGAGACTAATAAACTATAAATAAAATAAACGATTAATTGCAGCAATATTTTAAAATAGAAAGCATTTGGAACCGAATACTCGAGGTCATCTCCAAAACATATGAGCTTAGCCTAGCGGTATACGGTATAGTGCGAGTGTATTTAAACAGGAAATACTGAGCCAGCTGTCGACCTTCCGAGATCTGTCTTGGTCCGGTGATTACATAACACTTATTTGAGTACCTAAATGAATAAAGATAAAATGGACGATAATATAAACACACTTACGGTAAACAAAAACAATTTTCCACGATTTGTAAGAAAACTTAAATATGCGCAGCTTGCTTCTAACGATCGGACGAAAGTGGTCAGGCAGCTTCACGTCTCCATCACAGCTTTATACAAATGTTTATCTGAATGATTATGCTAATATAATGACAAATTGGAAATATATAAAAGCTCACAGACATTTTAATTATACTTTCGATATTCATCGCTTTTCGCTTTTTAGTTTATTTTAAACAGGTGTTTAAACTGCGAGTCAACCTTAGACATTTATAATTAAAAACAAAATAAACGTCAAACAAAATTAATTAGCAATAATGCGGAAGATAAAAATAAAATATCAAGTAAGTTTAAAATGTACATCCGATTCATATAGAAATCAAACTGATCGAAGTTTCAAATAAAACATTAACCGGGCAAATAGGAGCCAACAAACTTAATTAGCATACTTACTTATACACATGTAACGCGTTCAAATATTATGTTCTATATATGATAACGAGCGAACAGGTTTTGGTTAGGACGGAAATAGTTTTATTTTAAACGGAAGTACAGTTAGCATGCGGGTAGTGGATGTGAATGTAGCTCGAAAGGAGTGGAAGCAGCCAAGGCGAGGAGTTGCGGACGAAGCCACCTCGAATCGTTATCAGTTGATTGCAATATTCTTTCAGAACAAAAATGTGTATTCAAAATGTTGCCGTTGCCTAATCCGTGTGTGGTCGGATGCATTAGATAAGATAAGATAAAATATTTTAATATGCCTATAATTATCTCATTTTAAATTCATAAATACTTTGATTTGTAAGTTCTAGCTTACACATGTTTATTTTTTCCGTCCACAGTTCAGTTTCTAAAAATCTTTTAACATCATCCTCCTAAAAAAAACCCTCGGGTTCATATGTATGTTCTGCGTTCATAAAACCCTTATTTCGTCTCAGCAACCTGCTTTTCTAGTCATTATGTCCATTTTTTACACAATCAAGCAGATGGCCTGCAAAATTCTCATCATTGCTATTCAAATTTTTTTATACGATTAATATGTTGTGTAACATAGCATTGTCTCTTTACTCATTCGTTTAGATGTTTTGTTAAATTACTCGATATTTCAAATGATTAGTGAAAAAGATGTGGGAGCAGGTGAGCCATCTAATACTGCAGTAAAAACAAACAAACAATTAAATATGTAAGAAACTGGTAATAGTGTAGATATGTCGACGATAAGAGCCTAGAGTCTGTTTAAAATAAATCCGTCGGCGAAACTAATCACGCTAATTAATTAAATCATGCTTGTCTGCTTGATAACGAAGTGGTCGGTGCCGGTTGTCTGTGATCGATTACATCTGACAATGCTCACACCGCACAGCGCGTCTCCTCACTCTGCACAAAGACTGAGGAGCCAGTGCACAAGGATGAATGGACAATACTGTGCTCGTCGTTGCTTCCGTGTTTTTGTTACGTTCCGCATCAAGCGGCATCATCATTAGAATATTAATATTCGTTATCCTAATTCAACGTTCGCTGAGCTTCTTTGTCCACAGAACGGTTAGGTTTTTGCTCCGAAATCTTTTGTTGCTCTAACATTTAGCTTGTAACATCTAAGTTAGGATAGATCGGTACCGGATCAGAGTTCATGTTTCATTTTTGCATATTTAATATCAGATGCCTTTGTTGAACCTACATAGGCCAAGGTCTAATGTTTTATCTTGACAATGTCTTGAGTAGTGATTTTTGCCCGGTGGGTGTTTATTAGTTTTGACACATCGATGTCTGTGAGGCGTGACGCGAAAAGTTCGTCGGCTTTGTCTTGCTCGGCCGGGGCAGGCGCGGACGCGTCCTCGGGTGTCAGCGGTCATTGCTTCCTGATCGCCCGTATTTATCTCTCGAAGATGTGACGCTCCCGCTGCGTTTGCGCAACGTACAACATGCATTATTCATAATCGATCGTGCCTCCATTATCCTTTGTCCCCCGATAATTTCATATTACAATGCTAATGCACTTATCACAGATAACTTGCTGTCGTTTTATTAGGTGGTCTATTATTATGGAAAGATATTTTCGAGGTTATATTTAGAGGTCTCATAAAATATACAGTGACCACCACTGTGATAGATTTTATTGGGTTAATAGGTTTCAAATGATGATAAATATTTATAAGAGTAGCGTTTTTATAAATGTTATATGCATGATTGTTTCTTTTTGTTTAGATGCCATGGGACTCGTCGGAGGAGCAGATGGGTGGACCCCGTGAGATGCGTATCCACGTTCAGCGCGTGATCGCCATCCCCGCGCCGCACAACATGCCCCCGCCTCCAGAGACCATGGGACCCTTCGCGCCTCCCCCACCCCCACCACCACAAGGCCATGACCAGAACGAAGTAAGTACCACAAAGAGGAAAGTCATGTAATCGGAGTTCCTTCTATCAGTTGTCGATAAAGCCTCCCCTTTGACAGATTGGAGTGTGAATCGCATGCTGATCATTCTACTTTTTTCTTTCTCTTTTTACAAGCTTTTATTTAGTTTCACCTGACCGATGTTTGTTTGTGATCAAATCTTGCAAATTAAATTTGATCAATTACTACCGATTGAGCTCATGCATGGAGAGGGGCCAGTTCCCGCTTCGCTGGAAGACGGGGAAACTGGTCCTTATCGCGAAGCCGGGGCGCCCCGCGGACTCTCCGTCCGCGTATCGGCCCATTGTGCTGCTCGACGAGGTGGGCAAGCTCTTTGAAAGAGTAATTGCAGACCGCCTCGTCGTGCATCTGGCACGGAAGGGGCCGGATCTTGCGGACGGCCAGTTCGGATTTCGCAGGAGGCGCTCCACTGTGGACGCCATCATGCGCGTGCGAGCCCTCACGACGGGGGATGCAGTGTCCCGGGGCAAGTGTGTCTTGGCGGTGTCTCTGGACATCGCCAACGCCTTCAACTCCCTGCCCTGGAGTTGCATTGGTAGGGCACTCCGGTACCACCGGGTGCCCGACTACCTCTGTCGGGTGATCGAGGCCTACCTGTCGGACAGGTTCATCATCTACCCCGGTCATCAGGGGGAGTTGAAACGGCGAGAGATGTCGTGCGGTGTTCCGCAGGGATCGGTACTAGGGCCGCCCTTGTGGAACATCGGGTACGACTACGTGCTGCGCGCCGACCTCCCCGACGGGGTCAGCGTGGTCTGTTACGCAGACGACACGCTGGTCCTGGCGCGGGGACGGTCGTACCAGGCGGCGGTCGAACTAGCGACGCGCGGGGTTGCGACAGTCGTGGAGAGGATACAGCAGTTGGGACTCGAGGTGGCATTGCACAAGTCCGAGGCCATGTGTTTTCACGGCCCTCGGAGCGCGCCACCTCCGGGCTCCCAATTAACGGTAGGAGGAGTTCACATCGGCGTCGGGTCGACGATGAAGTACCTGGGACTCGTCCTCGACAGCCGGTGGAACTTCAAGGAGCACTTCCGACGTCTGGCTCCCAGGTTGAATGCGACTGGGGCTGCGCTCAAGCGGCTCCTGCCGAACCTAGGGGGTCCAGACGCCTCCTGCCGGAGGCTCTACGCAGGCATCGTTCGGTCCATGGCCCTTTACGGTGCGCCGGTGTGGGCGCCATCGCTACGGAAGCGAGTGGCGGCCCGGCTAACCGCCTGCCAGAGGGTCATGGCCATCCGGATGATCCGCGGATACCGTACGGTGTCCTGCGAAGCGGCGAGCCTCCTTGCTGGCCTACCACCGTGGGATTTGGAGGCAACAGTCCTTGCACACATGCATGACTTACGCGTGGAGATGCAACGTCGGGGCGAAACTCCGCTGCCGCGACAAGTCGCGGCATGGCGGACAGAGCTCCGGCGGGATCTCATGGTGAAATGGCGAGAGCGACTGTCGCAACCTCGTGCTGGGCACGCCACGATCGAGGCGGTAAGGCCCCTCTTTGAGGCGTGGCTGGAAAGGCCCCACGGCGTCGTCACCTTCCGTTTGGCGCAGGTGCTGACCGGACACGGCAAGTTCGGTCCGTACCTGTACAAGATTCGTGCGGAGACGACGCCCGGGTGTCGCCACTGTGCGGACCGCTCGGTGGACACGGTGGAGCACACAGTCGAGGTGTGCCCCGCTTGGGAAGAGCAGCGCCGTGTCCTCGTGGGGGCGATCGGCGGCGATCTCTCGCGCCGGGGCTTGGTTCAAGCCATGCTCCGGAGCGAGGAGGAGTGGCAGGCGGTCGCCTCCTTCTGCGAAGCAGTAATGCTAGTAAAGGAGGAGGCCGACCGCCTTAGGCAAAGGCGGACACGCCGCCGCCGCCGCCGGGTTTCCGATCCCAATTTCCGGCCACCGTAGGCGCGGGCTCGCGGACGGTGGGCAATGGGTAGCTCGCTGTCCGTCCGTCCGGTAACAGACCGGTCCGAGCTCAGGTCGTCTACGGCGCGCACCGTTCTCGCGCGCCTCAAGGAGTTGTCAGCAAACTGCAGGGGTCCAGCAGGGCCGAAGCCTACTGGGGCCAAAGGTTATGTGAGACTGTCACCAAAGGCCCCAGGATAAAGGCAAGGAATGGAAAGGTAGGTTTTTAGTCAGTAAAAGTCTGACACTGTTTCCCGCCCCACCCAAGGGCGGGATTCGTCATTGGATGATTTTACCTACGTTAAAAAAAAAAAAAAAAAAAAAAAACCGATTGAGCTGAAATTTTGGATGCATGTGTAAATCGCGTGACAATGCAATAATATGATGACATGGAGCTGATCTGATGATGGAATCAGAAGGTGCTCATTGTAACTGTGTGTCGTTTAAAGACACAACCCCATTGCTTTCGGATTCGTTTGATCCGCCTTGATGGTAACCAGGGTCTGATGATAGAGCTGGAAGATAGCCATAGGAACTCAGTTATAAGCGTAATAAGATAACCCTATCGTATTTGAGCTTTAATGAATGGTCTTGACAAGTAGGTATTAATTTTATAGGTATACACCGCACTACAAAAGCTTGCTATGAAAAATGATTTTCATTGAAAACTTGTTTTAGCTAAATTTTAGTTTCTACCAGCGGGTTCACCACAAAAAATAAAATATTTGGTCTTCAAGTGTGCCAAATTTCTTCCAAATCCGTACAGCCATTTGAGCGTGATAGAGTAAAAACCTTAGCCTTAATAATATTATTGTGATATCCTATTAAAAAATAAGTACCCAACTGAATGTGTCGTCAACGCAGTGACTCGTATACAACCCGCTAAATAAACAGCAACGGGGGCATGTTTGTGCTCGACGAACTATGTTGTTTAAAAGCTTTTGCTTACTCTATGGAAGGCCTCACAGGGTACCTATGGGGCTATAAATTAACACTGTTAAAATCTCACTAGGTCAATACTTACTGTTGTAACTGCCATAAAAGTTCTGGTACTATCAAGGTCCGATATATTGACTATATATAACATATATTAAATCAACGACTGATTTACCCTCAAATGATAAGATAGCTTATTTTAACAGCCCTAAGTTAGTGTAATTAAGGTCTTTATCTGTCTCAGCACGTACAACTTCGAGTACTTCAAAGAAAACTTTAAAGCAACAGAAGTTACGTGTTCTGGATCACTTGTAATCATTAAAAACACGATGGTATCTTCAGACTAATAAAAATAAATACAACGCGTAGTACAGTAATCAATGTTTTGTAACAGTTTTTTATCGTTATAAAATAAATACCTTTGGAATACATTGATTCGCCACACTAATTTAAAATACAAGTATTTCAGTGTCGAAGTACTTTTAAGAACATGGTACAAAAAATCGTCCGTTAGCAGGCAATTTACAAGTTCTGTAACGAGTGAGACGATGTTACACGGAAGTCTAAGTTTTATATATGTATATATAAGTATACATGTATGGACGTGCTTTGATAATAGCACTTGCCAACAATACTGAATTATTTAAACAAACACACATGTATCACGTTAAAAAACGTAATTATGTCATAACAAATACAAATGTCAGGAATGACTGGGCGAACATCGTATTTTTTTTTTCAGGTGGGAAATTATCATTTCCGTGATTGTCAGACTTTTAATGGATAAAACTGACCTGTATTCCTTTAGTTTTATATTCCTTGTGTTTCAAAGCCGTGTTCACTCTTTCGAATAATTCCGAAGTTTTAAAATAATAGAAAACGATTAAAATATTTTTCACTGACAGGTTATCTACTATTTATCATTGCCACGTTTGTTTGCAATTCAAGTAGAATATGTAGATGTCATAACATCAAAATTCACTGGGTATTTATTTAAATAATCAGCTGTTATTGATTTTATATCTTTGCAATTCAATTTACATAGAGTTCAAGATTGAATTTGTACGGTTTAGTACAAAGCTTTAAGCTCCTGCGTAAATGAATAATCTTTTATAAAATATCTACAACAAAGGATTTACATGTATATAAACAAATGAATAAAGAATTAGCGAATAGAATATACACGAACCTCGCATTGAGATCACTGAAGCGTTTTCTTAGTAGAGGTTAAAGAACTCGGCATGTTGGCTTGGCGGCCCGTGCGGCCTGACGATTGTTATAGTACGCGGCAAATAAGTTAAACCATTTGCTATGGTGTTGCCCACTTCGATTGAGACCCGAAAACCGGTTTTATTCCTCGTTAGACAAATTGAACCATCATGGCAGTCGACCTTGAATTCGCAATTATGCAATAACCGATTTTCGTGTCACAATCGAAGTAGGGGCTGTACGTACCCATAGCAAAAGGTTCAAGCTATTTGCTGCGTACTAGGCATCGCTGTCAAGGATTATGTGTACATTTATAAAATTGACACCATGTTTTCTTCCTTTCCAGCAACCTACCGTGCTCCACCAATTCGTTCCTCAGTCTGCCCCCACACAAGAACTCGACCAGCCTGAGGTACGATTCCTTTTTGTCTGTTTTTTTCTTCCCAGGTTTATAGATCTTTGATCCCTTCATTCATCATCTCAATGATTATGACATTGTTGCTTGTCAATAAATCCATCAACCCACCGTATGTAGATTCGTGATTAACGATATGTTAACGATGCTACTGCTCCAACGGTTAATTGAGCATCACTACAATACCACACATGTGTACCTGTATAAATAATGTGTAATGTATATATGATGGTTTAATGTCTACTCGTTTAGACATCAATGCCAAATGGCTCCTTAAACATAATTATGATTTCCGTTAATAAATCGGATTTCTCTTTACCTTACATATATATTTATTTACCTAAGGAATTCGCACCATCATGATCTCCCATCACGTTTGAGTTCAACGGTTTCGGTCATAAAACCAACTGTATTAATGCACTCGGCATTGACAGTATTAATGATTTTTGAAAAGCCATTTTTAAAAAAGGAATTGTTATTTATATTGTGCACTTTACGCATACAATTAAATTGTTTACTATGTCGTTAATTATACCGTATTTAGTTATTCGAGATTTTTGTATCCGTATATAAAACTTATGTAACGCTATTAAAATAATTAGAATCGTTTTTCAATATGCAAGTAATGCGATGTAGAGTTCCTTATAACGGAATTCCATTCAATATTACAATTTAACTTTATTATTGTATACAGGTACAGAAGATGCCCATGGACGGCAACATGCAGATGAACCTGCCCTGGAACCTGAGCCCCGAGGAGCTGCACATGATCCACCGCACGGCCGAGGACGCCGTCGCTAACCAGCGCCGCGAACAACAGATCGACAATGACATGCAGGAGGTAAGGACTGATCATTGGAACAACCACCCCTAAGCCGTACGTGGCAAAGTTAAAATTTCTTTGCAACCACGATTTTTTGAGCCTTTTCAATACAAATGGTCAATTAAAAATAAACTTAAAATACATGCTTCTAGAGTCGAAACTTGAGTTGTTGGCGATGGATTCAAATTTATCTCAAATAAATTCAGCCAAATAAAATTCTATCAACGACAAAGGTTGTCAAAAAGTTCAAATTGTAAGTACAGTATTGGTATGCGCTGCCGAAATTTAGTTCCCATATCCCTTATTATGTATCTTAGTATGTCGAAAAAAAGCGTTTTCGGCAAATTAATTTACTTTTGTCTAGACTCTAGAACCAGAAATAATGTAGGTGAATAGGTAGAAAGTTGCAAATGCGTTTTCTCAGTTTACTGGAACTCTATAAAATGGTAGAATCTTAAGCTATCAGATCTAAAATATTACGATTCTTCATAAGTTGCTTGCTATAGTATGAGAGATCGCAGACTGACAACTTTGATAACCCGTTTAATACAATATTAAACAAAATGGCATTATTTAGAAATGTAGATATTTGTGTTATCAAATTCGTTCAAAACTAACATTTATTTGCAGATGAATGATAGCATTTTGACTACCGGACGGAAATAGCGGTATTCGAATAATTGTTGATACTTTAGTAATAAAATCGTGAAACGGTAGGTTCTATAAATATATTTGACAGACCCGACAGTAGGTAACCTGAAATATGAATATAAACTTATTAATATTTACTTAATAAGTGTGCGCAATTTGATAGAGTTTTAATTACGAGGAAAATAATGAAGTTGGAGGCAGGTACCTACCTGGTTATAATTTATCCTTGAATTGGCAGTATTGTATTGAATGACATGTATTGTGTGTTGTACCTATTAGCTTGTCAGAAGGCAATGCAGACGCCCATTGTTTATTAAATCACTAGTTTTTTCTGCGGTTTCGCTCCCTTGTCCTGTCGCTCACTCGACCATTATTCGTGATATAAAGTAGTGTAATAAAGTATATATAAAGTAGTATATGTGACACTCATCGATAGTGTTGCTCTGCGGAATTGTATGTCAGTTACCGTGACTCTAGAACACAAAGTTAGCATATGAAGGTTCATAGGTGGGTTTTAGTAATTAAATTCTGACACGCCCTCTCGTTCCTTTATTTAGAACGGGCAAAGTCATTTGATGATTTTTCATCGCAAAAAATGCGATAGTGTTGCTATCCTTTAGTGAAATATTTTTAGGAATCGGACCAGTTGGTACTTCAACTCTTTATAATGTTGGTTCAGATGAACACCGCATACGTTTTACATGCATTAACAGGAAATATATTCATTGTTTACCTAGTTTGTAGAGTTAAATACACCATTTTAGTCATTGGGCGTCGTATAGGTGTCAAACAAGGTTATAATGCTGGTCAATGTGGCTGTGGTCAGTGATCTTTTAAGTAAATAAAGTTTGTACATCAATAAAATTCGTTTGTTTATTTTGTGAATAATTTTGATTTACTAGTTGACTTATTTGCCTCTGAGGTGAAAAATAGTCTACGACCTTTTTTAAGACCTGACAAATATACACAAAAAATTGTTTACAAACAGTTTCTTGTTAGATATTACTGTAAATAAATTATTTTACGGTCAACGACACTTTTTCCGTTTATGGCTGCAGCGCTGCCTGTCGGGGGATCGATTCCTGCAATATTCTTATTATGCCTATATTTTTTTGGCCTACAGACAGAGATCCGGGTCTGGGTGTCTTGTGTATGTGAGTTTACATGTTTGAGAAAGCACCCTCGATGCAAGAGTAATTTCTTATTTGTGCGTAATATAAATTTAAAAAATATGCACAAATTACTCGAATAATGATGAACTCTTTGTACAAATATCTAGAGCATACGCTTTCAGTCACATTAACCCCATGAACTAGATGGCTGGATATTAGTGAGGTATGTGTTTCAGTGGTGTGTGCGAAGTATCAGCGAGGTGGCACTATCCTTTGTTTAAATGACAATTAGACGGTTCAGCAGATCGATAGCGTTCCCACCGAGGCTGCCGGGCTCACCCCGCGGCTCTGACCGCTATTGTGTTGCTGACAGAAACAGACTTCAAACAAACCCTATTCAATGTTCTATTTATTTTGAGGCTGTTTTTTTGCACTGTGATTCCTATTCCCTCTTTTTCTGTTCGTTTCTGTTCTGGCTATTATGGTGAGCGCCTGATAAATAATGATACCACCTTCCAAAATTCATAGATAATTTTGAGCTGAACATAAGTTACTATGGCACCAAGTTCCAAGTCGTAGCCCGTTCTAACGATCTTTTCTTAATATCTTTTGCGTGAATACCCGAAAATCAAACAATGAACTGGCTGTCTGCGAGATAATTTGAACCTAAGCTCCTTAAGAAGTAAGTCAGAGGGAGGGAAGGTACTACTATTTCTACCAAATGCCAGACTTAGGGCTGATTTCATCATTCAATATAAAAACTTAGTTTAACTAAACTGAGCTCAGCGTAATTTAGTTTAAAGACCCGTGTCGTAAACATGGCGACAATAAAAGAATTGAAACTGAGTTTAGCGTAAACTAGGTTCAATTCATCGCGGTGAAACGCAAAATGAAGCTATAATCTCGATTAGTCGCTCAAATTGCGTTTAATGGTGAATTTGGGTTTTAGATATGCTAAAAAGTTACATACATATTAGTGCTCAGTGTTAATTAGTCCTGAACAACGACTCAGTACATGCTAAAACTAGCTTCTATCAGCGGCTTTCCCCGCGTGTTAGTTGGTTTCTCCATGTAAAGTTTGGCCCTTGTTTCACCCCCTCAGGGGGTGAATTTTAGAAAATCCTCTCTTAGTGCTCGCCGACGTCATAAAAAGAAACCTTGCGTAAAATTACACACTCCTAGGCCCCGTAGTTTCAACCGTGCGTTGTGTTGAGCCAATCAGTTTTTATATATAGATAGGTGATGAAGTAAAAAATAATTACTGATTAACTATTTTGACAGGCCTGTTGGTCTAGTGGTTATTGGCCCTGACTGCTATGCCTGAGGTCGTGGGTTCGATTCCCACCCAGAACAAATGTTTGTGTGATGAGCACGATCATTTGTTCTGTCTGGGTGTTATTTATATGTATGTATTTAGAAATATATAAGTATGTTTATCAGCTGTCTGATATCCATAACACAAGCTCTGCTTAGCTTGGGACTAGACGGTGTTGTGTAATTTTTGTAGAATATTATATTATTATATTACTATTAAGAGATTGGAACGCAAAAGGAAAATTAAGGTATATACGTGAATTTTAGTCAGTATAAGTCCGACTCACCCTCGCGCTCCACACTAGAGCAGGAGAAGTCATTTGATGATATCCTGTATATAAAAGATACTAACTAAATTCAACTCTACACTTGCCTTCTTAATTTAAAGTTTTATCAGTAAACTAGATTTCAACGGAGCAGCGTGTAACTATTCAAGAGTATTTATTATTTACAGAACATAAACTACCACCTACTTAGGTACTACTTAAGTGTGGGTATATTTGTTACGGTATCTAATAATTAACAGTTACTTTTTTTGTACACTGTTTTTTCTGTGACATTCAACAAACAAGTAGGTAGCGTACCTACGTAAGTATCGCGAAATTGTTTGACAATGTACTGCTTGTATCTATGAATAGTTGATATTAATCCCGTTATAAACTGGCAATCACTAGCCACAGAGACCGCGAAGTGCAGGAAATTAACAGTATTGACCGGTCTTGTAGTCACCACGAGAATGTTCAATGTACTCACTTTGTAGCACACTGACCGGTGCTTAGTTTTCAGGGGTTTACCATTTGTATGATATCATCATCATCTTCTTGCCCTTGTCCCAAGATATAATAATAATAAATAAAAAATCTATAGTAGTTACTACTCGCATTATAGTAGTCAAATAGCGATTAAAGAAAAATAATATATAATCTAAATATATTTACAATTCAAATAAAAAATATGAAATTATTTTATTAAATAAAATGAAATAAATTTTCACTCAGTCAACATAAAGACAACATTAAGTTATTAATATTTAATATTAGTTATATATATTTTTAATTATTATTAGTTCGTCAACATAATGAAATGTTTAAAGCGGGACGTTCTGTTCTATGGTTACCGACAATTGCTTTTCATCTCGAAGAGTAATGTAAATATTGTATAATTATATAGGTACGGATAAAATTCGTAAGTTATTTTTTTTATATATTAAGTTTAGTAAAAAAAAAACCTCAAGAATGTGATACATTTTTTTTGTACTAATCTAAAGAATTATTAGAAGAAGAAGAATCTAAAGATTTTTTACTCACCTAACCTCGGACATCAATAATATGCACAATTGCACATACTTTTCAATATACCTATCTAATAACATATTCAATTCCTTAATATGTCATGTTTACTAATTATAACTAATAAATTAGGTAACTATACATAAATTATAATTAACCCAATGTTTGCATGTCATCATATTAGATGTTATGACTAATTTTTATGGATCTGTAATTAAGACCGAAATAGAACTACTATGAACTTACGTATTTGAATAAATTGTTTTAATTAGAATCAATTGACGGTAAAAAATAAGTACGTCTCAGGAACCTAGCTTGCAATACCTTTTAAATGTACATAAGTTACGATTCCGGTGCGCACCCCAACCCTTTCCTTCGTGAAATTTTAAGTGATCTCTGCCACTCGCTGATTGTCCTGTCAGCAGTACCTACCTACATTATAAGACGCTGAAATATTATACACATTTATTAAATCTGAGGGTTTCTCTTACTAAAATATTCCCCGGTTTTACATTAAGTGGATCTTTCCCGACTTCTCTCGTGGGATGAACACCTGTATGTACCTTACATCCTAATGTACTTGGTCATTTAATATTATATACGAAACATTATCGCCACATATTCATAAATAGAACCTCTTTTGCCGTGATGGCTTTGTTTTATCTTTTGTTTACTATAAGTACATACATACTCGTACTTTACACTTTCACTGTGATAAAAATGGAGACAGATTTTCGATGAGATGTTCACTTAAGTAGTACACTTAAGAGGGCTTTTTCTGATTCGTCTATCGTCAACGTGAATATGGTTTAAAAGCTTGTTGTTTCATTCAACATAGTCCGACTCAATGTTTGATAAAGAGACAACGCGATAAAAGAGACATAACGCCTGAACGTTGTATTGGTATACGGAAATTCTGTCACTCACTCGAATTTTTCACAAAATTTTACCCAAAAAATACATGTTTTTTAAACACATTAAAATTTAAGGTGTAAAATAAATGTAGGTGTACTACATTTATTTTACACCTTAAATTTTTTTGGTAAAAAAAGACATTTCATACTACATAGCAGATTTTTACAGGCTTTTACTGGGTCAGTCTTACACAAATTTTGTTTTGAATCGAAATCTAGTAATTATAAACAAGAAATCGTCATAATCACGTAAGAGCGGCTGTATTGAAATATATCTCGGGTTGCGTGCTCTTAAGTTGTAACTGGTAGTAGGTACACTGTTATATGCGTTCTATTTTCTTATATACAATCTGTAGTTTGTAAAATATTCTGTACCCAAGCGAGCGTGTAGGCTTAGATTTTCAATACAGAAGTATTTTAGTTAATATAAACTTGGGAGTTTGGGACTTGAGAGATCCCGCCGGCAGGGTTAAGCGAAAGTAAAAATGTGCCATCTGGGACACTAGGCTCAGAGGTTACTATCTAAATATATTCTGTTGGTTGTAGATAACATTGCAAAAGAAATATTTGTAAACACTTCGGTATTGTGGTTAACTTCAAAGGAAAATGTCTAGCATGAATAAAGAAAGAATAGCATCACGGCTCACAGTTGAATGTGTCTAATTAGAAAACGTAATTAAGGAAAAGGGAGACACAAGCTTGTTGAATAAAGATTATGGGTATGAGGAAAAAGAAGATACATTGCGTTTGTAAATTTTAAAATTATAATAGGATGATGAACTACACTTATCGGATACTTACGTGCTTCTACTAGAATATCAAATATAGCTGTTCTCTGCGGTTACATAGCTGTCTTTGGTTAATACTACGCTCCCTTGGGTTGTAGCGTGGTGTTATATAGTTATCCAACACTAAAATATTTTTTTTTGAAATTAGCGCGTTCAAATAAAACAAATTTTAAAAGCAAAAAAAGCAAATTTCAGTTTTATAATATTAGTATGGATTTCACGGTTGTCGTCGTCTGTACCACAATAACCAAGCTGTTATTGCTATTGTTTTTATTATTACTAATTTTTATTAAAAATAAAGCTAGTTAAGTTTAAAATTAGCAAATAAGCTGTTAAATAGATACCACCTCATCTTAACAACATTTGTGAAAATCACTTCATGCTCATACCACAAGTTATTCCTTAAATGAACGTATTACTATTCCAGGTGAAGACTATCGTGAAGACGCTGGCGGCGGCCGCGGAGGCGGAGGCGGAGGCGGAGGCGCGCGCGCAGGCCGACGAGCAGCAGCCGGCGCCCGCCGAGCCGCGCCTCGAGCTCGCGCACGCGCCGCGCGCGCCGCGCACGCTGCTGCTGCCGCAGGACATGCCCATGCCCTCGGACGAGAGGCCGCACTGTAAGTCTACCCTTTTAACCATACTTTCATTGAGCCGTGGGCGTATACCCCACCAAATATAAAGGTCTAATATCGTCATAATTCTTAAATGAGAGAGAGACGAGGCTAAACACAACAGATTCGTGATTGCCATAATATTTCGTAGTTTAGAGCACCTGAATTTCCTGCCGGACTCTATCTTTCCATCTGGAAGACTCCGGCAGGTTACAGCTTTCAAGCTCACTTTATAATATTTATGTCAAGATTGAATTGGTTAGATACTTCTAGGCAAGCGTGTTCCATCGTAAAAAGTACCTAGCTTACTGGCCTGTTGGTCTAGTAGTTAGTGGCCCTGACTGCTAAGCCGGAGGTCGTGGGTTCGATTCCCACCCAGGACAAATGTTTGTGTGATGAGCACAATCATTTGTTCTGTGTCTGGGTGTAATTTATCTATTATATGTATGTATTTAGAAATATATAAGTATGTTTATCAGTTGTCTAGTACCCATAACACAAGCTCTGCTTAGCTTGGGACTAGACGATGTTGTGTGATAGTTGTGGAATATTATATTATATATTTATATTAATTATCATCACCATCACCATTTCAGCTGGAATACGACAAGGGCTTCTTTATTAATTATTAAAGAATAAACTTTAATGAACTTTAATGATGGGATTAAATTTGAAATATGAAAATAAACAGCTGTTCAGTTTGTGAAATGCAGCCCAAAAACTGCGAAAGTGGCCGATTTTTTCTGATAACAAACTTATTGATTTGTTAACCAGTAACAACGACTTGTTAATTGAAACTTAAATGTCGCGTGGTACTTTACATTCAGTCTTTCGTACTAAGTAATATTAAATTAATATCCTTTGACTGGAGCCTTTCCTGGACTTGTTTACTAACTTTGCAGGTTGCATTTAAACCTAATGGTTTACGTGGAACTGCCCAAATTACCCCGGACATGTACTAGGAATTGTGTATTTTACTATAGCTCGCTCTTTACTGTTTACGGCTGTATGGTCGATGCTGTTTACTGTTGAAACCAATGCTATATTATTATGTGGAAAGCATTTTCTCATATATTATTATTGAAGCCAAATGCTAGTCAATCTGCTTTCAGAGAATTCTGCACGTTCGCAGAAATTTCCAGATAAATACAAATTGAATTTACTATATAATATGATACAAGCGCACAATCCGAACTGCAAATTATTGAAGTAGCATTAAAACCTTGTTATCTTTGTAATTGAAACGTAATAGAATAAATGTCAGCGTTGGTAGTACGTATTTGAAGTTTAATTACGAGTACATTGTTTAATAATTCAAAGCAGTTAAGAAAGAAAAATAACTTGAGCAGAGGACAGGTTCAACTTGAATTGTCATTAATTAACCACGTCTGACCTGTCATGCCTGCCCTCGCAGACAGGGCCTGATCCAGGGGTGGGCGAATCGGGCTAATACCCAGAGCGCCAAAAATCAAGGGCGCCAAAATATATACGTAAAAAGGTCGACGGCTACAGTAAAATTATGAATTATTTAATAATGGACGAAAAAAGGAAAACATTGAAAAATTCTCTCCCAACTTTTTGATCGATTTTAGAACTGGTACCCACTTTTTATTTCGTCAGAATATGTAACGTACCACGGGCGGCCAAATTTTCAAGCTCGCTTAGCTCTGTCTCGCATTTTATTGTTTCTTTTGGCAAAACCAAAATTAAATAACTTTGGAAATAAATCATTTATGATGTTGTAAAATTTCTTACCTCGCCGCTCACTGTGATTTTCACTTTCGCACAAAGTTGTCTAAAATCGCCTTTATCCGATCCGTCGATAAAAACGGAAAGGGCGGCAAATGTTTTCGATCGGGCCCTGCTTCGAAAAATATCTATGATATGTCTATCTGCGTCTCTAACTCAACTTTCTAATCATGTTTAATATTTAACTCTGGCAAAACTGTTAATAACATGATACTGTTTGATGAACTTCTACAAGTAAACGTTTGCATATTTGTAACGTATGTATTATTACTATCTAACACAGATAAAACATGCGAATATTATTAACAATAACAAATTTTAAACACAATGTTTCAGATAACAATTTTTATCTATTTTCATGAAGAGTCATGAAAGTATCAATTAGATAAAAAAAAATATCTGCTTTCATGAAGAGTCATGAAAATATAGGGTCTTTCAACAAGGACGGGTCGATGTTGAAATTAAATAAAACAAGCTGTATGTGAGATATTAAAGAATTTTTTTTTATTTGAAAGGCCCATTTATGCCATTATTTATGAAATATGACATCGTTTAAATGTCCACCGCGGCTTCGAACGGTGGCACGTATCCGAGAGGTACAATTTTCAATTACTCTACTGCATAGATCCGGCTGAATCTGAGCGATGGCCTGCGTTATGTTGACTTTTAGGGCATCAGTTGATTGCGGATTATTGGCATAGACCTGCGACTTGAGAAAACCCCACAAGAAAAAGTCTAGCAGGGTCAAATCGCACGATCTTGGTGGCCAATTCACGTCACCTCTGCGAGAGATAACCCTCGAACCGTTCCTGCAGAATGTCCATTGTGTCGCTTGCTGCGTGGCACGTAGGGCCGTCTTGTTGGAACCACATGTTGTCCACGTCTATATCGTTCAATTCAGGCCAAAAAAAAATTGTTAATCATTGATCTGTAGCAGTAGCACTCGCCGTTGACAGTAATGGCCTCGCCATCATCGTTTTCGAAGAAGTACGGACCAATGACATATTTCATAAATAATGGCATAAATGGGCCTTTCAAATAAAAAAAAATTCTTTAATATCTCACATACAGCTTGTTTTATTTAATTTCAACATCGACCCGTCCTTGTTGAAAGACCCTTTAGATAAAAATTGTTATCTGAAACGACTACGACGTATTCATCTTGTAGACTCATAGTGTTTGTTTCCTTATACAAAATGAATGAATAGACACGAAGTCTACCACAAAAACACATGAATCACATCAGTTCCAATAATATCAATGTTGTGTGAAATAAGCAACGCTTTTTTATTGATCTATCTAGCTGTAGCAACTTGTATTAAGTTCAGGCAAGGCGAGATTGTTCGAAAGAGCGGCCCTGAAATGCAAAAGGCAACTTAAAAAACATGAGTGGGTTAAAACCCAGTCATTTAGGGAACGGTTAACACTCCCTCTCGTCTCCCAGAGTGCAAGGAAATGTTTGATTATTTCAACCTACCTCAAAAAAGCAGTTTATTTGTTTTGGAACAGTGGTGGCCGAGTGGTAACGGCCCCGACTTACGAGTTGTAGGTCGCGGGTTAAAAAAAAAACAGCCAGACGCATTACTTTGAGTAATTTATTTCATCACCACTGCTCTCAAAACGGTGAAGGAGGAGCATCGCGAGGAAACGGCATGCCCTAGAACCAAAAATTCGAAGACGTGCCATCCACCAACCCGCACTGGGCCTGTGTGGTGGATTACGGCACATTCTCTCTCCTAGAGAGGAAGCCTAAGTCCCAGCAGTGGGAACATTATAAAGCTGATGCTATGCTGCGCACCTCAAAAAAAAGGTGAGGCATGCTGAAGAATGAACAGCAGATATTCAAATTATGCATACTAAGTAAGAAAGGACACTCCAAATTTTCTAATAAAAAATCGCAAAAAGTTAATCAAAAACTATAAATAACTATTTTCTTTCAAGAAAATTATAAAATTAGTTGAATATTCAAATCTTCCAATGATATTATCAGCCTAAAAGTAACAAAAGATCACATTATGATTTCTCATACGAACGTCAATCGAAAAAAGATTTTACTTACAACTGTAGGTATGCGTGTATATTCATTTTAATCACTATAATGCAATATTAATTTCGACTGTTTGTGCTGTAAGTAAATCTCGTAATCTACTTGTCGAGAGACTGCGGTCGTGAACTTCGCTAACAAGCATTGTTTGATTAATTGTGGAACAGTAATTTAAGATCAAAAGAATTTCAGTTTGAAACTATTATACCTACATACTAAGTACAATATACCTACATACGAATAGATTAGTAATTAATGACTTGGTATTAATGCAGGATATAACAAATAATGTTTATTGTATTTTCCCTTAAGAATTAGTCAACAAAATCATGGGTAAGTGACGTCGTGGGCACGGCTCATCGTGGGCAATGCGTAGTACTTTACAGTAAACCCAGCTCAGTTGACGTTGATGCTCGTAATTTCAAGTAACTGGGTCGTTCTTGCACTCACTGATTCCTCATAATTGGTAATTAATGCAGGTTAATAGTGTTTATTGACCTAGATTAGCCTTAGCATCTCTTGCTCTTGATCTTGGCCTAATTTGTTTATAAGAGCATGGATTGTGGGGTACGCGAGCCTAATGTGTTCATTACATTACGGTCCCTGTCTATTTATATGAGCGGGATGACTATCATTATATAGTACGAGGCAAATAAGTTGAGCTAAAATGGCCGTCATTGCTATGGATACGGGCAGAAACCCGCTGTGACGTACTTCGATTGAGACCTGACAATCTGTTACTGCGCATTTAAGGTTGATCACCATTTTGGTTCAACTTACATGCCGCGTATTGTACTTTGTTCGATGCCGAGTTATTGAAATGATAGCATGTGTTTGTTGTTTGTTGTTGCAGATCTGCAGCCCCGTTCAGTCCGCAGCGTGGACGCGTTGGTGAACAGTGAAAAGCGCGTGAAGCGCTGCGCGTGCAGCTGCGCGTAAAGTGCAGGCGGCGCACGCGCGCGCTCCGCGTCGCTCCGGCGCTCGAGCGCTTCTCTCCGTCCATTTTTCAATCTCCAATATTCTGTAACAGTTAAACAAACCTGTTAGTTAACATAGTAACGGCTTGTCTCTAACATTTCTGTAAATAAAGTTGTTAATCCATGAGCTTCCGATGATGGTCTTTAATTACCTGTCGCTGCATAGAGGTTGTATTTATGGGAAATTTTAATGTTTGTTAAATAATTATACATTTTATAGTTCGTTTATGTCCTGTTTCGATGTACCTTTGAATTTCTATTACGGACTATCTACTTGAGAATGCAATGTAAGGGTAGTAACTAGTTTTAACATTAGGTGCGTATGTTTAGGTTCATACGTACATGTTGTAATTGTGAGGGTGGCAGGAGGAGGTCGGCGATGCAATATCCATCTGCAAGATTAATTCACAAGCTCGAACACTTTCTGTTCTGTTTGTTGTAAATTGGTTTTCGAGAAAATTGGCTTTCGAGTGGTAAAGACGAGAAAATTTGCATTTGTTTGAGGTAAAAATAGAAATGCATTTATTTCTGAAGTAACTCTTAAACCTTGTTTGCACACCTTGCTCCTTAATTAACTAGTGGTGATATTGTAAAATTAAAATCTTGTATTCTATTATTGTGATCCTAAATTAAATTTTTACTAGTTTTATTTGGCTGAAAGTTTTATTTAACCGCTTATCATGACGGACCTCGAACCTGGACATCTATCCTTGCTTGTTCAGGAAGAAATTACAGCGACGGATGAAAAACTTTCAATGTTCCTACGTTTATCGCCTTTGATGCTTCCTCAAAGACGGTAGGTGGACTACTGAGGACACGACAGTTCAACACCTTGGGTCGAAACACATAACTGCTAAAATCCGCAGTGCTACCCGCCGCTTTTTTTCGCGTCATCGCGACGTCACTTTTAGCGTTTATTGGCGCTTCCTATAGGGATAACCAATTTCTCGAGATTTTTGAGTGTGGATAGACGTTTCTCTGCCATGGATCGTAATAAACTTATGTTTATTTATTACTAAGAAGACATTACTCTATTTTAAATAAACGACAAAAAATATCCTGGTTATATCCATTTAATAAAGCTATGGTATTCGCGCCGCGGTGCACACCGCAAAATTCTGCGTAGCGGTGGGCGGCACCGCCGATTTTAGCGGCCCAGCGCTGCAACGCAGTTATGTTTATGTGTTTGGGCCCTGAATCCCCATCTCAAGCGTATCCATTGGAATACAATGTCATTCGATGTGACTAAGCTTCAATATTGTCTATGGATCTTAAGTCGTATCAGTTGTCAGACGATTGGCTTTGAGATGCTTGTAACTTGAAAATGAAGTAGTCGGTGTTCAATGTGTGGAGAAGTCCCGATGTAACACAATCGATTACTGACAGTTAAGGGTCGAGTCACTGACGCAGGCGTTGTTCCACACGCGTCTCAAGGAGATGCTGGCTTAATTGACAAGCCTCGCCATGGGTTGTACGAAAGAGAACCTAGGGGCCCTGGAACGAAGACAAAGATGGAAGGTAGAAGTGAGTTTTAGTCAGTAAAAGTCTGACACAGCCTCTCGCTCAACTCTAGAGCGAGAGAAGTCGTTGGACGATTTGGTTAATCTCTACAAAAGTTTGACACTCCCTCTCGCTCCGATACACCAGAAGAAGTTACTTGATAATTTCCCACCATCAAAACAAAAAAAACGACAATGACATTGATGCAGAACTGAAGCGTTAATCTTATTAGTAATGCACTTCCACTTTTCTTTCGAGATAAATAACAGAAGTGCGCATATAGTTATTATACATCGCATATAGTTATTATATTATAGTTTATAGTTTATGGTTTATGGTTTATGGTTTATGGTTTATAGTTTATAGTTTATAGTTTAAAGTTTATAGTATTCGTTGACCTCGAAAAGGCATACGATCGGGTACTTCGTGAGGTTCTGTGGTGGGCCCTTAAAGAGAAATGGATCAGAATGTTGGGCTGTGAAAAAGATGGATGAAAAAAGACTGCATGTAGCGGAGATGAGAATGTTGCGATGGATGTGTGGTGTGACGAAAATGGATAAAGTGAGAAATGAGTATATTAGAGGAAGTTTGAAGGTGGCGCCAGTGACTGAAAAGTTGAAAGGAAATCGTTTGTCTTGGTATGGTCATGTGAAGAGGAGGGATGAACCACATGTTACTAAAAGAGTTCTGAGTTTACAAGTAGATGGATGGAGAGGAAGAGGGAGGCCGAAGAAGAGATTGATGGATTGTGTGAGGAGTGATATGAAAGAAAAGGAAGTTAGTGATGGTGTGACGGGTGACAGGATAGAGTGGAAGAAAAAAACGTGTTGCACCAACCCCAAGTAATGTGGGATAAGGGAAGGAAGAAGTAGAAGGAGTTTATAGTTTATAGTAAGTATAGTCTTTAGCGATGAGACAGCATCGCTAAAGACTAAGGGCGGGTTTCTGAATTGAGTATTTTGAGTTTAGAACATCTCAAACCATACTTAAATGCCAAATTTTGACAGATTTACAGGCTAAAGTAGAGTTTGAGTAATTCTCAATTTCAAATGCTTAAATCAGAAATCGGGGGTATATGTATACTACTTATAAACAGAGACTCGGCACTACTCAAATGTGCGAGAAGACTTATGATTCCATACACGTCCTAGAGAATTTTTCGCTCTGTTATGTCTCGTTTCCATGTGACTGTTTGCCTTGACCACAACAAAATTTCGTTCTTTGAAGCCTTGTTCCACCATGTCACGATGTTCATTGAAGTAATTCGACATAATGCATGATAATTCAGTAAGTGACGTTATTGAAACTGGGATTTAGACAGTTTCATTAACGATAAACCAATCACACGCTTGCTTTTTAACATGATCCACATGTCAGATATCTTTTTTACTTTTAATCAGTTAATACCAGTGAGCTTCCAACTTGCTGTTGATTCAAAATGGGGCTAAATTTTTAAAGTAAGTAGGTAGGCTACAGATATTGTCGGTATATGTCGACATACGTATAAATTCTCTATACAATCCTAACTTAACGATATACATTTCTATCGTTTGACACGGATTACACAGAGGTGTCTCAGATGTTCACTCACCCATCATAACTTCGAGGTTTTGGGATGACAACAAGGTCCTCAAAGCGCCAGCGCATGGAATAGAGACGCAATGTGAAGGAACGTACGAGGCTCTATAATCTCCAAGACGCGTTTATATCGCCACAAGCTTATAGAGTATCGTAAGTTGTTGAAGAAACTTAGAGTTTAGAGTTCTTAAAAAGAGAATCAGAATCTTTATAATATATCCACTTTTTTCCATCTTTCAAGATGGTTGATACCTGAGATCTATATCAGGCGGGAATTTTTTAATCAAATATCGTATAATTGCTTCGATTCGAACGTGTATGAAATCGAATAATGTAATCTCATTGTAAGGTATACAATACACACAAAAACTGGCAATATGATTTTAATTGAATTGTAGTGCGGTTGCGGTCAGATACCACTAATGATTAAGTGGTTCGAACAGCAGAACAGTTGGCGAGGTCAAAAAGATCTCGAAACGTAACAGAAAGCCGGGAAAAAGGGTTCACCCCGCCATAATTGCAGGCTAGAATTTAATTGAATGAACATGTGTAAACGATCGCTGGTTTAGACATTAAACTAGTAAATGTAGGTGAAACGAACCCTCCGAATCGTATGAGTGTCTAAAATCCCCAACACAATTAAAGGGTTTTATAAAATAAAATATAGACCCGCCCCAGCTTCGCACAAATCTTTGAAATTTTATGCAACGTAACACATTTAATATACATCTACATCTTTCTTATGAATCACTGTACTTATTGATGGAAATTGTTTAGTAGTTTTGGAGTTCATCGCGAACAAAGAGACAGTGAGGACATTGTTTTGTAATAAATATGTAAAGAGGAAGGACTAGTACGTACCTATCTAATATAGAGAGTATCTTAATGCTGAAAATACCGTCCTAGATACATGAGACGAGTAACTATCGATGCATCACAGTTTTTATTAGCTTATACGTTGGCATTGCTGCGACGTTATAGCCAACATAAAACTATCTTAGAACTTAAGTAAATAGAGAGGGGTAGTATCATACAGTTCTCTCCAGACTTGTTTCCTATTCCCTTACAAAGCCTTTTGTTTAAAGGAAGCTGTTACAAGAGCCATTTGTTAAAGTGTAGGTTCCTCGCTCAATATCGTTATGTAAGAGAATTACAAGAGGAAGGTGCTCGGTCCAATTTCCATTTTCTTACTATCAACATTATCCTGCAGAATGTAACAATACAAGTATTGTGTGAGGTAAGACATAAAATACTATGTTGTAGCACTATCTGTATTTGTCAGAATACATCGAAATAAGAGAACTAGGACGAATATATCATGCGCCTAATGTATTGTTGGTGGAGTTCAGGGTTTAGTTTATGTCATTCAGATATATTTAAGTTAGGGAGGTAGGGACAGACTAGCAGACGAGGCGGTTACAGTAATAAATAATATAACATATCGATCTTAAGTAATGTTGCATAGTGTTGTACACGCGCCTCAGAGATATCGGCAAAACCGTAAGATCCCAGTAGGGTCGAAACCATCTAGGGCTGTGAGAACGTTTGAAAGACTACCACGGACCCCAAACGCAAAGGACAAATGAAGGAACATATGTAGGTGACTTTTAGTCAGTAAAAGTCTGATACACCCCTCGCTCCACCTTAAAACGTGACGTCTTCAACTTTTATAAGTTACATATAAGTTTTTAGGTTCAGGAAAGGAAATCAATTGAAACGATGTCTGGTGTTAAATAAATTATATATTTTATAAAGGTACGAATATTTTTTTCCTTTAGGCATTAACGTTACACAGTAACATTCGTAATTAGTTAAAACCACTCACACACAATCCAATCAAAAAACTGGGAAGGGGAATATTTTAACATTTCATATTCACATCAGCTAAACTATAGTCAGGTAATGTTCTCGATGACTGAGTCTTATTATTGTAACTGAATATTATTAAAATAATATATAAAATAAGAATCAAAAAGTTCATGAGAAAACCTGAAATGTAACTTATGAGCAAAGTCATTAAAGATGTAAAACACCACAAATCCATAACGTCTTTGGAAAATAAATAAACGTTTATGGTTAAACAAAGTAAAAATGTGACGACTGCCAGGCCTCTGGCGAACTGTCTTTTGTTATCGGACATCACTCTGTACACGATAGCAATGTAGAGCGACGTACCGATAAAGATTAGCGGCCATCGGAAGATGCTGCAGATCATCAAGGTAACGTACCATTTTTCCATCAACTTGGTGACGATGACAGTCGTACAAACCACGCTGAAGGGGATAGGTATCAACCACGAACAAAACAGTACTCTATAGAAACTGTTATGGCTTATTTTAACTAAAACTATTATTAAACTATTATACATGTGTTTTATAAAAAAGAATACTAGTACAACTATTACAAAATCCATGTAAATCTGAAAGCAATATAAAACATTCTTGACGATCTCGCCAAGTGTTATGTTTCCTTGACAGTCTAAAAACTTTAACGTAAATATAATCCTTTTTATAAATCTTGCAAAAGTTAATTGCATTAACATTTGATTTCTGTAATTTCTTCTCCATCGTGGCATTTTGGTAGCTGCAAAAATTGAAATAATTAACTCTAAAGTGGTCATAACCAGTTCGATTATAACGAAAGTCTCAAATATTACATATTCACTGTACAGTTTATTTTCAATATTTTCAACTTGAAAACTGGTGAGGACACTTCCATTGCTGGGGTACTGTTCTGTTGAAGCACTTGCTGTTAACACTTCACTTTTATTGTACGCTGTGTCGGCGGCATCCGGCGCTAGCGTCGACAACAAATCCGTAACATTGTCGATGTCAACACTCGATGGCACAATTTCCGTCGACATTTTGACATGGACGTATTTTCTATTTAACCATGAAGCACGTCAGGTTTTATGTTGTGTTTGTCCTGAAGCAGTAGACAGACTGGAGGTTAAAACAAGACTGTAATGCGAAACGGGAAACAACGACTTACATAGGTATATATTATTCATAGGTAAATGATACAACAACTTAGTGGAATTTGCGGTTTGCAGACGTCATAGCGGTGAGCACGAAATACCCGAGTACGACTTGTTTCCACTGATTATTATTGAATATACTTTATTCGCTTTCAGATCACAAAAAATATGTTTTATGCTGAAGCATTTAAGTCTATACAAGATATTTATTTGGAAGCAACTAGACGAATAAGTTATTTTCTCGTGTTCGGAATTTAATATACTGCGAGTTACCTACATTTGATATCACGATATTAAATGCTATTTCATATTTATTCAACCAGGTTGCCGAGTATTCAATAGCGAAATATAACTAGCTGTATCTATTGAACAAATGTTATCGAAAGACAATAATTTACAGTCATTAACTTGGAAGTTTGATTTATTAATTATGGATAATCCTAAATATGTTCTGCCTCCGAGCCTGACCGAAAATTACTAAATTTTTTCATAGATATTGCGACTGATGCTTTTCCAGAATGCGTGTTGTCGATAAGGTTGTGAACAGGAAATTAAGAAAAAAAAGCACATTTTACTTAGAAGCAGTTATTTCGCATAAAGACAAACGTACAGCAATTAAGTGTTTAACTACCACAATGTCTAACTTAACAGAAAATAGGCACTTTTCGTTGAGAGGACCTTTAACTGCGCCAGCAAAACATGGCAATTGCTTCGCGTGAAGGGTCCTTGCGAAAGCGGTGCGATCAATAGGTTTAAAATATGGGTCAAGCTCAGTGCGAGTCCTACGCTACAGGCACGGAGCTCAGTGAACACTGTGTTCACCTGTGCCGCCGCGCTGCTCTCTGTGCACACACTCCTGATAGTACTTACTGCACTCTCGATACATTTGCTGTAAATGCATTATTTACTTCTTGTATACAACTATTTATCTTCCTTTTACAGCAGGTAGGTGGCGCGGTAGCGAATAGTGACAAACGGCAAACAATTGAATTCAGTACTGGTCCGATATTGGGACTTTTTTTTTTTCTAGAACTGGTAAATCATCTAATGACTTCTCCTACTCTAGAGCGGTGCGGGAGGGCGAGTCAGACTTTTACTGACTAAAACCACATCTATGTTCCTTTTTTGCCTTCGGGTTTCCCTTTTGGAAGTTAACCCAAGGCCCCAGTAAATATAAAAACTAACTAATATTTCACAATTTGAGCAGCTCGGCTGTGGAATGAACGCATTCAACAAACAAGCTGCTTGAATTGTAATAAAAGTGGGGCGTGCCCAAAGTCTACCAACGTTAAAAAAATTGTGAAGGAGCAAGGAGTACCTATTACTTCAATTTTTCTTCTCCTTTCTATTTGTATGTTGATATTTATTAGTAGGTATTCTATTTACCTACTCGTATGTATTATATTGTTGTACACTGACAGCCCTAATTGTCCTTTCGTTCAGTGCATTCAAAGGTTGTCTGTAAGATATTGCCCTGTGCGATAAAACCGTCTATTGTATACTTAATTGAATAAATGTTTGTCATGTGATAATTTAGGCTGCACAACAAAGTTTATAAATAATAAATATTTAACAAATAAATACAGCATACATTATTGAAGACCGGTTGGTAACTTTTAACTGCGCATTACGGCAGTTGTTTATGTTACTTCCTAGCTACCTACAGGCACACACGTGTACCGTACAGCTATTTGTGTTGATTGTTATTCCAATTAGTGCTTCGAAGCCGATATTGTAGTACGGATCATCCCAGCTAATCTGTTAGGGATCAAAGGCTGATTTTATTACTTCTAAAATTGAAACAACATTGTTATTATCCTATCAGCGGAGACTATTCGCAGAAATTATTTTATATTTTAACCTTTATTGCCTACTATTTACGGACCATGTTATTAATCACACTATCGCACTAATATTATAATGGCAAAAGTGCATGTTTGTTACTGCTTCACATTCAAATAGCTGAACGGATTGGGATGAAATGAGAGACGAGTAGACCCAGTCCTGTAATAATACATAGGATACGTTTTATCCCGGAAGAAATTTCCCTTGGGATAATTTTCTACTGTCGCGCGGGCGGAGCCGCTGGCAGAAGGTAGTAATATCAGAATGTACCTATATGTGTAAGTGTGTATGTATATTTGTTACTCCTTCACGCTTAAGCGGCTGAACATAATTGGATGTAACTTTATAGTTAACATCAGAATAACATAATATTGGAGGAATACTAATTTCACGCAAAGCCACTGACAGAAACTTGAGTTAATATGACTATGGATTGAAAGTTCGCGTTTCTGATTCTTCATGTTTCACTTAATTTCCAAATCTTATCTACTTATGTGGGGTATAGATTATTTTTTGTTGAAATGTTATTAGTTATTTTTAATTATTTTCTTCATAGGCAAAAATTGTTTTGTGTTTTATGCCATGCTTGAAGTGTTCCTACGTGTACCTAAACTTTCAATATAACTAAAAAGCAAGACCGAAAAGCAACTAGTGGAAATAAAAAGACATAAACATGTTCTTAATTGCAAAGTAATGGCTCTAAAAACATGTTAATAGCGCCCAGTTATTGGGTAAACATTTTAAGTTGGCAGGAAGTGGGTTCTTGGCACTAAGTCTAACGATCTCACAAGAAATGTAAAATCAAAAGCTTAACTAGAAACAGAGCAGCATTAATTGATAAGCCAAATAGCACCTACCCGACTTCGAGACAAGATAGACAATTTATAAAAATAGGAAGAAAGACTTATGGGCCTCTTAGGCCCAAGATTAGTGACATTCTCACGGCACAGTTGCGGCAGTGGTTGTGGGGTTGGATGCTGCGATGAGTTTTGCGGGTCAAATATTTGTATAGCCTACAGATAGTTCATCGGGCTTGTATGTATTGTGTAAGCATGTGAGTTTACATGTTTGTGAACGCACCCACTATACTGGAGTAATTACTAGTGTGGAGCAACGTTATGAAAAAAGTAATGCGGCGAAAGCCTGGCGATAGCGATTGTCAAAAAGTTAAAAATGGAATTGACAAAAGCTAAACAAAAGCATTGTGATAAATGCTTTCGCTTATAAAATGCCACTATTATAACAAGCCAAGATGCATATATACATTGTTGTAAAGACAAAAATGTGTAGAATTGATATTCATCGTTGATATATTAGACAGTTCGGTTGCGAATGTCTTTCCCATAATATTAGATTCTAATATGGGATTGCCATTCGCTATGTCAATCCCTTACATTTTGGATTATCGCAATCGACAGCAAAATGTCATAAGTAAAGGAAACTCGCCTTTGTACATTCATCGGGTGACACATTACCTACGCACGTGGTAATGTTTGTCTACATGATTTCTTCTTCATCGGGAAAGTATAGTAAGGCACTCTCTTGTGACGAATTACACGATTCAACTATAAGGAAATAAAAAAAGACTAAGTGTGACGCATATCTGCGTGACGGGTGACAAAAGCAGGAAGCCAAAAAAGGAGTTATGTGACTTAAAAATTGGCATCCAACGCACTGTTCCACATTTACTTAATATACATAATTACGAAAAAAAATATCTTTAACTGAACTAAACTCGAATCGAACCAAATTAATTTATTTAACTTCGTGTATATTAGTGGTACATACTAATAGGCAGTCTTAATGCAACTAGGTATTGTCTACCAGTCAATCTTTATTAAAAAAAATAATAGATATAGCTAGGGTATGTAACTAGCGTAAGATAGGTTGTAGTCCGTTGACGGGAGCGAAGCCACGGGTAAAAGCTAGTAATAGCTATTACAAATAGAATGCAGTATATAGATATGCAAAATCTACAAACTAATAAATACTATGATAAATATCGAATCATTATAATTAAGTATATTTAGCACTAAGAGCCAAATTTTAAGTAACTAGGAAAATAATATTTAAATATTATTGCATTAGAGTTCCACGATTTGCTAGTGATTTTCATTTAATATAATGACTATATTTAACCGTAATTTTTAGTGGAATTCTTGGAAGCAAACTTATGTGTAATATACCTACAGGTCCAGTTAGTCTAGTGGTTATTGGCTCTGACTACTATACCGGAGGTTGAAGGTTTGATTCAAACCCAAGATAAATGTTTGTGTGATTAGCATGATCATTTTATTCTGAGTCTAGGTGTCTCTTATCTATTATTTATAATAAGTATGTATTTATAGATAAGTATATAGGGTGACTGGTAATTAGTTAGTCATGATAATAAACAACTTTTACTATAGGATCAAACCTGCAATCGCAAAAAAAATGTGCTGGTCAGTACATTTATATTCGCCTAACTGGTCAAAATGTACTAAACATGTCGATTTTATTCGCGATTTCAGGTTTGGTCCCATAGTAAAAGTTGTTTGTTAACATGACTACAATCACTTGTTTAAGTATCGGTCGCTAATTACCAGTCACCCTATGTAAGTATGTGTATCAGTTGTAAAGTAGTCTAGTACTCATAGCTCAAGCATTGCTTAGTATGGGACTAGATGGCATTGTGTGACAGTTGTGGACAAAAAATGTGCGCGAAAATTCACATTGTCTTTAGATAAGGTTTTCTGCGTGTTCTTATGCGACGGAGTAGTAGAGTGCCGTCACTCGCCACACTCATTTCCGGTCGCCAATCGATAATCAGATTCATTGATGTGCACTCCGTTTAGATTGGATTTGCGACCTGTGGATATACGCCTTGCCTTGGCACGCACGCCTGCTATAACCCCATGATTATCCTACTTAACCCATAATCTTCATGTTAATGTTATTATAGAGTACTATTTAATATACTTAATAGTGGGTCACAAAAAAATCCAGGTCGCTACTAAAAAGTATGATAAGATTTTTAATTAAAGCTTATAATTATGAAACTATAGTACATACCTATGTTTTAGATAATATCCTAATCATCACAGTTTATCTTTAAAAAAAATTTGTCGTTTTATTACTTTGAGGTCGATCTTTGTACAGTGTTTTTCTTATAAAGTACCTATAGGGCATCTTGTGGTTCTTATCTATCTAATTTACTTGTGTTGTGCTACTAACGAATGCTGGTCTGCCACCGGCTGAGGAAGCTGCACCTGCTGGTGACAAGCAGGATCTGCATATCCTGGCCTCTGAGGGCCTATTACTACCTGCTGGTGATCTGACCAATTTCCTCCACAAATCCGTACCATTTCATTAAGATGATGTGGCGAGTTGTAATTCAATTTTGTTCTATGTTTGATCATTATTCCAATTTTTTATTGTTCTTAAGTACATAGCTGAAGCTGGAGAACGTTGTCTAGCATATCTCCCGAGCTTGTTCGGTGCCTGATATTTATTATTTTACTCTGGGCTGTGAGTCGGCCACTCAATGCAGGCAGAAAGCACCAAACTTGCACATATGGAATTTCAACACATAGTTTTACTAAAAAGGACCAGCATGCTCATTCAAAACCTTCGTTGTTAGTTAGAGAACCGTTTTCTATCTCCACTAACTCCGTTCAACTTTTTGAAAATATCCCAATCAATACCATTGTTGATCCTTTACTCCACTAAATTACACCTTTTCTTCAAAACACACTTTAACCGTTCTCCTGTTAATCTAAATATTTTTAATCTCCTATACTCGTAGTAATAAACTATATCCTATAGTAATAAAAATAGGAAGATATAACTCTGGACAAATCTGTCAATCGGGCGAGTTCTTGAGCAATCCGTACCCTGACAACTCGATATTTTCTTTTCAGTTTGGGGCTGTTTTCTGGCCAATAAGGCTTTCCGGAGTCGCCGCAAGATCGTGTCGTTTTTGTAGTTGATTTTTTGAAGTGATTTGGAACTAAACAACTTGAACTGTGGATTTTTTAGCATAAAAATCGATCCTCTGACAGTATAGTTGTACACTTTGACCTGCAATTTCCTGAGAAGAGTGGGAGAAATCATTAGATAATTTCCCAACTTCAAAAAATACTGGTTTAGTTGTAACACGCTGACTTCTTCCTTCTTGTACCGCGGTAATAATTCGTGTATACTCTCCAGGTGTTTGCGACATGATGTTGTTCGGAATACCTACTGTGTGAACAATTCAAGAAATTGTTTATTATATTTTGTCAACTTGGTTTGAAACTAAAGCGGAAACATATTCTTTTTGGCATTTTGATCTTTGTTATTTTTGAAATTATAACATTATTTATGTATTAGTGGAAAAAGAAACAGTGACACATTACAATTTATAGAAAAATAAAATACAAAACAATGTCGTTAAATGTGTAACCAACGACGTTTTCCACAGAATACATAAAAATAAAAAAAAACATAAATAAACATAGTACATAAATGAATAAATAAATAATAAATAAATAGTTAAACATTATTTTAATTTAATTTTAAGCTGCTTTTAATGGCCATGAATAAAAAAAGGAAAATTTGAAAATTCTAAACAATTATAGCATTATATAATTGTAATAATTTAATTGATGGTAAAGTAACTAAAATGACTATTTACTTAATATAAGGGCGATCTATGTACGTAATTTTTGGAGAATGTTTTAACGAAGTTTTTCATTATAACGTGTTATTTTGTGGAGCAGTGTGTTATTCTAATCTATACTTAAGATGAAAATATGTTATGTTTAAAACCTATGTTGTTGAATAAACTTAAATGGTCAGGAATTATTTTAAAAAAGCTAAGTTTATATTAAACGTATCAATTCATATAAATCTATAGGTGTATATGTATTTATTCAACCATTCAAAAGGTATATAAATTTCTAAAAACTTTCAGACGTCTGCGAATACCTACATATTTGGCATAGTTACTTGTACAAACTAGAAATAGTTCGCCAGATCAAAGAGAACATTTGTTTCTCTATTTCTTTGTTTTTTCTTTTTTGATTGACATTTACAATTTTTGATTCTCCTGCGAATAAGTCAAAACCGATTTCAGGCCAGTCTCGTGGGACAAAGGCTGCAGGCGTGTAGAGTTTGTTGTGTTTCCTTTTATAGCGTTTCATATCTAGAGCTCAATATATTGAACCACTACGACTATCGACTCATTTTATCGCACGTCATGTTTGATGAGTGATAACATTCAATATATATTTTTATCGCCGAATTGTAATAAAGCCTTATGATGAAGGTAGGTTCTGTTTATATTTTTTCTATGACCGTTTATGGCGTGTAATAATCTTCCCTGTTGTTGCTTCTGACGTACAGTTTTACGCGTATACTTAGAATTCGTATAACTTGATGCGTATTTTATGGCGTGTGTTAATTTACGCGCTCGTAACTGCTACAGTTGGTGTGTAATGACTGGGGAAGACAATCAGAAAGCTATCTAATAGGTTGTTTACTTAAATGTTTACCCACATTCGACACAGAACCTTGTTGACGTGGAATTAGAAACTTTGTATGTAGATATTGTTATGACGAGTTAGTTAAATTAAAAGCTGTTACGAAAATTAACCAAATGCCTTGACACCTTAATTAAATAAATGTCCCATGTCATTTTACTTAACTGAATTTTAAAAAGGTATATAATTATACTTAATCAATGCTCAATTATTTTACGACAAGGTTGGCGCAGTGGTTGAGGGATTGACTGTTGCGCTGCGGGTCGCGGGTTCGTCTCCCGCATGGAATTTTTTTTTATGATACAGATAGGTGTTCCAGATCTGGGTGTCTTGTATCTGTAATGCACCCACGACCCAGGAGTAATTCCTAGTAAGGGCCAACATTCTTTTTTAAAAAAGGAACAATATTTTGCCAGAGATAGCCTTTGGTAATTGCCAGAATTAAAACATATTCATTTGATAACGATGATAACTGAAGGTATCTGCGCGCGATCCAAGCGGCTGAAGCTACGTTCAAATTAGTTGATTAATTGGATCTTGGACTCGTCGCTGCTGGGGCTCGATAAGGCGCAGCCGAACTGAGCAGAGAGAGCCCAACAAAAGACGGTGACTTAAGTTACTCAGCGGACATTGGGCGGGGTTATTACAATAGATTCATACTAACATAAATTAGTTAGCATTTTAGGAAATTCACGATCTCTGGTCAAGTGACTTGAGATGCTCTTTGGGTATAGCAAAGCGCGCGTGCATCTTCATATCATGCCACGAAATCCTTCGTGTTTCGCACGAGTAAAAGATGATAATGAGTTATTGATTTGGTGCTAAACATAAATACATACACACACACGACAAACCGTCAAGTCACATCGCGGTGACATGCTAAGCCACTTCTTTCATTTGTTTCCTACGCATTCGCTTGCGGCGCTTGTCACTTGAGCATTTAGGTTTTCGTGGCCAAAGGGGAATATAACAGGAAATGGATTTAATTAGGTCGTGTAAATATTCGGAGTACACATTTTACTTTATTATGAATGTATAATATTGATGTCCCTACATCTCCATTTACAGGGTACGGTGTCACGGACCCTCTGTGTGGCACCATCAACTTGACAAATGGCCGGCACCAGACACGTGTCATGTGTTAAGTTTAAATAAAAATGAGGAAAAGCATCAAAATACCTTTAGTACCAATGGCACTACACTAAGTAGGTACCAGTAATCAATGAATGGAACAGGGTAGGTTTTTAGTCAGTAAGAGTCTGACACTGTTTCCCGCCCCACCCAAGGACGGGATTTGTCATTGGATGATTTTACCTACCATAAAAAAAAGTATGGTTTTACTAAGTACCTAGCAGAAGAAGTCATATAGTGTGGTTCAGTGTACTAAATGATGTCAGAAAATTAAAATTATTCCATTACGAATGTTTAAGTATGTAAATATTTATTTGGTCTTTTTGAGCCAAAAGGTACTTAGACATTTATTTAGACTAGAAATAGAAAAGGCCTTTGCCCCTCGGGGCAAGCCTTCAGGAATAAGTGAATAAATAGCAATTATGACGGCTCTATTGAACAAGAACATACCTTTTTCATGCCTAATAAATTTACTAATTTTTTTACTTTAGGTATCCACGCAACTAAGTGAGAACAGTGCAATTATATCGGCGTAGGTGTTTGTCCATCGACCCGCGGTTATGTAAAATAGTTTGCCTGTATTAAAAATATATTTCATCTTTAGCACACGATTTCGTCCGTTAGGCTATCAAGTGCCTACTTGGGTTTAATAATTGCGTGGTTCCAAATGGAGAGAGTTTCCGATACAAACTTCCGCTACCTCGGGTAACCCTTCTTAAGAGCCATTTTACGACTTCTTACTTGTTACTTACTGCATATTTCAACTAAGTTTAAGTTGTAACTCACAGGTTTACACTATTTAGGTACCTGTTTCACAACGTATTGAATTCTAGAAAAAAAATAATCTCGAAAACTCTGAACCTCTAAGCGTATCTAAACTCTTATGACCTCTCAAACTTGTTGTGTTGTGACTTCGATATTGAGTCTACTTTTGTATGAACAAGTTTGATAGTAGTGGATCTACATGTTAAGTGTACTTACTCAATACTCAATATTTTATTGCAATCCATATGTGTACATAGATGGTATTAAAAAAAATGTCACAGACCATTATGGACCCTATTCTAGACTTGTCCGTTAATTGACACTTACCAAATAATAAATTTTTATATACGAGTAAATAAACCACAGCTGACCCGTGCTCACTTCGCCGAGAGTGAAATATTTTTGTGGTAAAAAAAATACAATCTAATATTATATGTAACTCAGGATAGCTTGATACTGGTTTTTCAAAATCGCTTCTGTAGTTTCAGAAATTATCTCGAATAAACAAAATTACGTCTTTATAATTAAATATCAGTGCAGATGTAACTGGAATAATCAACACCCATATACACCCCAATGGAAAAAATACATTATAATCATAATTCAAGCATCAAAATTTTACTAAAATACACTTAGTGTTTTTTAATCATTTAGTTAATGTAATTGTAGGCAATAAATAAAATCCATTGTAGGCAAATAATATAGGAATCGGCGCACTAACCACTGGTAGCGCACGGGTATTGGTATGTACTCGTATCTACCAGTGTGATGACTACCAGTGTCGTCCCGATTTTTAAATTAAAATTAAATGTCCCGCGCGGGACAGCGTCAGTGCCCACTTTTCGTGAAGTTTGGCATGGTGGCACAGGCAATGTGATCTGGCCGCCCGCCGATAGATATACAAAAATTATTGTAATATAACAAATTACCTACATATTTTAAAAATAGCTGAAATCGATTACTAGTATATAGATTCTGAACATACTATTTTCGGGATATGCGTTTATTATGTTGCCTGTTGTATAAATATCAGTATCATCACCATCATTTCAGTCCCGGAGGACTCGGTGGAGCACACAGTCGAGGTTTGCCCCGCTTGGGAAGAGCATCGCCGTGTCCTCGTGGGGGCGATCGGCGGCAGCGATCTCTTGCGCCGGGGCTTGGTTCAAGCCATGCTCCGGAGCGAGGAGGAGTGGCAGGCGGTCGCCTCCTTCCGCAAAGCAGTAATGCTAGCAAAGGAGGAGGCCGACCGCATCAGGCAACGGCGCACACGCCGGCCACCGCAGGCGCGGGCTCGCGGACGGCGGGCAATGGGTAGCTCGCCGTCCGTCCGTCCGGTAACAGACCGGTCCGAGCTCAAGTCGTCTACGGCGCGCACTGTTCCCGCGCGCCTCAAGGAGTTGTCAGCAAACTGTAGGGGCCCAGCAGGGCCGAAGCCTACTGGGGCCAAGGTTATGTGAAAATGTTACCGGGACCCTGGGACAAAGGCAATGAATGAAACAGGGCAGATTTTTAGTCAGTGAGAGTCTGACACTATTTTCCGCCCCACCCAAGGGCGGGTTTTGTCATTGGATTATTTTACCTACCTTAAAAAAAAAACATCATTTCAGTCGAAAGACGCCCACTGTTGGACATAGACCTCTCCCAAGAAAGCAAATAAGTATACATAGAGAAGAATATATAAATATACGTAGATAGAAATATTTTGATAACTGCGAAAACCGCAATTAAGCTACCTGCCTACATAATTCTACTAAGAATATACGAACGTTTGATATATTAAGCAAAATATGAAAGTTAATTTTCCTTGTTTTATCGGGGAACGACGTGGCAGTCAAAACTTTGCTAATCACCGTTCGAACGACCACTCGCAGAATAAATTACCACAAGAAAGTTTTCCGTCAAGTAATTAAGTTAGCACAATCAAGTTGGCACTTGCTGACTATATTCGTGCTGAAATCGGGCTAACTCCATAAGCTAACAACTACATGGCCGGCTCAAGTGCGGCAAAGTTACGCGGAATGTATGCGGGCAGCAGATGTACTGGAGCTGTATAACTATATGCACGTCATATATGATAGCAATTAATTCCGAATAACTAAGTAATTATTGAAAACCAAATTTGATTTTTAGATAATGGAAAGTAGGGATAATTAAATAGTTGTAAGAGTTGCTGCGAGTTAAGATTAAACTCTGTACATATACTCGTATGTATAAATATAGCGTCATGATAGTCCAGTTGGTAAGGCCTTCTCATACATGAGGTTGCGAGTTTGAAACCAAGAAATTTCTCATTTTTCAATTGATGTATGTAATTTTCTAAATTGATCTACTGACTCCCCTAGCCGTTGCCGCAGCCGAAACTAACGGGTTTACGTGCTTGTGGGCCTGGAACGTCTGTGGAATAGTCTTTATAGGTAGCCAGATTTTTAGGAATTTGAATATCCGAGGAGTATCTTCCTGCCCAGTAACTGATGTTACTGGAGATAGAAGATAGAAGATAAGAGATAATGGAGAGAGAAGATACTCTTCTACTGATGCCGACGCTTCAGGTAATCTCTTGTTAAAACAGACGATACTTAGTAAGTGTTTAAGAGTTTTCTCTAGCCTATTCTAGTTGCAGCACGTTATGTAATCCACGAGTATTCTTTGTTATCAAAACATTATGTACATCTTAAAATATTGACTTTACCTGGCCTTTACATATATGAAACCGCATTGTTCGTCAAGAAAAATAGTATATTATTTAAAAAAGCTTCGGAGAAACGTTATAGGTCGACAAGACCAGAATACCGACATGAATTATGTCTAAGAGCCTCAAAGACAGCCCTTATGCACAAAAGCATTCTCTGCATGGCTCCAAAAATATATAATAAAATACCAAATGATATTAAAGATTTGAACTTGACACAATTTAAACGGAAGCTTAATGATTTTTTAATTGAAAAAAGCTATTATACCATTGACGAATTCCTTCTTGACAAAATGATCTGACAATTGTATATTTATGCCTGGAAACTTGACTAATTGATTGTATTTTTAATGTTTATAATAATAATTAATTGTATTTGAAATTGTAAACTAATTTTTGACATTTGTTTTGTATTTTATATCCATTTAATTTTTTTTTATATTGTTAAAATTAAATAGTGTATGCCTAATGGGCAGCTTTTTGAGTTACTATAAATTAACTATAAGACCTACTGTATCACCAAAAAGCACACTAATAAATACTTTGACTTTGACTTTGAGGGTTTCGTACAAACCTACCTATGAAAACAGTTCAGTTCCCGAATCGAGTTTCGAAGATTTTTCCGAATCACAAAAGAGTTTTTTTTTATGACGAAACTACTAATTTACAGTATTCAGATTTTTTCTTAAACTCGTGCTATGAGAGCTTGCTTCATGCCAAATTTCAGGATTCTAGATCAACGGGAAGTATCCTATGAACTTCGATTCCTTTGAGGGGTCGAAATATACGTTTTTTTGCGACATAAACAGCCGAATTTTTTTTTTTTTCGTTAACTTAGAAATTTGATTTTTTCACAGCCGTAGGGGACCGCAGACTTGAGTATATGGTTTAAATTTTAACTGGGTACCTCCACGTATTTCCGGGATAAAGGGTTTTGACAGACAGACGGATAACATAGTGATCCTATAAGCGTTCTTTTTTTTCCTTTTGAGGTACAGAACCCTAAAAATTAAAAAAAATAATAAAACTCTTTTTATTATTTTTTTAAACGTATTAGTTTGACACTAACAAGTTATTTGACAGTTGACGCTTGACAGTATTATATTGCTAGTGTTGTCATACAAAAAATATATTTTTTAAATTTTGGAGTTCCAATTGGCCTTTTGGCGTGGGTGTGGGAGAGATAACAGAAAAAGCGCTTTCCTATGTTATGTAAGCTGTAGTTTGTATTAGTTCAATATTAAAATGTGCAAGCACTAACCAATATATTATTAACCGTGCATATTTTTATATTTGCAGTGAAGCACGTCGTCATGACCAGCAGTGCACCCTGAACGTGATCTGTATTGTGAATCTTTTGTGGCATGTGCTGAAAATTTTCCGTTTTATTTGTAAATTTTCTATGAAAGCTAGAAATGCTGCTACGACGACTTCTACGAGACGCTACGAGGCTACGGTTGCTACGACCATGCTACGAAAATTTCATGAGCCGACTTTAAATTTATTGAAGTTTGATATACTCGTAACATACAATTTTTAAGTGCGCGTACTACATATATATAAAAAATAAAGTCAATCAGCGCTTGCAGTTACTTCAGTTTGCAGTCTACGGGGGCTTAAAGTAATAAGCTATATCGTATTTATCGATACACATTCCGTATGTAATAGTTCTGTGTTTTTAAGCACCTTGATAAGTTTTCTATCTAACTAAGTGTAACTAAATAAGCACTTTCCATTATCCTTATAAGTTACGACATAATCCGTGAAGTATTTTTTCTTTCAGTTACATAACGTAGTTTGATCTTATTTTTCATCTAAATATAAAATTAAGACTTCGTATCAAAATAAGAACTATTAAAAGTACTTGATAAAAAAGACGATATGATTACATTTTTTGCCTCACGTTTCAGATCTTAGCAGCTTACAAAAATGTGGCTCCAGTTGTAAAATGCTAGGGTAATAAAATTTCCAAGTGAATAATCATAAATCAATAATGTGATAGAGTTTGTAAACATAAGTTAGTGATTAAAAGAGGTTTGAGATCACCTGTCGCGTACACGATCAACAGGAAGGCACCAGGGCGAGGCTCGCAGGAGCGGAGAGGACGCCAGTCGCCGCCCAGCCGCCCCGAGCGACGCCCGTGTCCGTGCCACCGCCGCCTTGCACCACGGCCGTGTACTCGACTCACTTACGCCTCATCACGTACCAAATTCAGTTACCCCATTTTTAAACATCTCAAAAAACAACAAATATCTTCCCCGAAATAGAACCTTTTAAACGCCGACGCAAATCAAGTTTGAATATCGGAAAAAGAACTGAGATCGTCGAAGTTCACTGAGTGCCACCGGATAGCGAAGGATTCTCCGCGCCCTCATCATGTATTTCGCTTGAGGCAAAGGTAAGTTTTAAGTAACATTAAGTGCCAACTTATATTTCTCAACTAGTTTTGTTTAGAAAATGGTATTGTTAAGTTCTGGCTTATATAAATTAAGTTGTATTTGTTTATGTAATGGCTTATGTAGTAACAAATATATGTGTTTATCAGTTATATAACTTTTTGTTTGCATGTTTCACGCCTCATTAATTATGTTATTGACTGGCTTTAATTATTTAATTTAGTATTCGATTAAAAATGCAATAAATTATTGATATCATATAATAATGCATTCTACTCACTAAAAATTGCAATGCACACGTAAAAAACGTACAAATAACACAAGTATACCGTCACTTACAAATAAAACATGCTTTAAGTAGAAACATTTTCTTGTTTGTACTTCACAAGTTTTCCAATGAAATTGTATAAAATACTTGTTTATATTGTATTACTTTCATGACAAACACAGGAAAGCTGGACGTGCTTTGGTTCTCCGATTTCCTTAGCACCGTCCCCATTGATATAGGTGTGTGTAGGTCGGTGGGGGTCGAATGCCAAAACGTGAAGGCTGCGGCTACTTGCCACTTAATTGCAGCTTGGCATTCGTTCCGCTCAGGGATGTGATTGGACACTTTAATTTGTATTAGCAGTCACTGTTCATTAGCACCTTGTGCCAACAGTCAAGCCTTAATTTACTCATAAATGTTTCATAACAATGTTCAAAACTGGTAAAAGGTAAATTATGTGCCTCATAGAATGGTTGTTTAAGTTAACCTTTATGAGTTGGACGGTTTGTTGCGTCGCTGATATATGTTAACAACGAAAAATAAATTGAAGGTTTCTGTAAAGCTCGTTTTAAAGTTGTTGCGAAAAACTGCCTATGAAAACGAGATCCATAGCAACGTTCTTTTTAATTATTCGTCCGCCGTTTCCATCGTTGACTATTCCCATTTATGAAACACGTCGGGGCGGCGACTGTTGAAAAATTCGTAATTTCAGTGCCGGACTTCAATCTGTATACGCGCAAAAAATTGCAATTTGATACTATTCAAATGACCTACAATGGAGGGAAAAGCTTTCATTCAGAATTTAATTTCCATATTTCCATGACTTAATTAGCTGTAATATTTTATGAGAAATCTCTCTAATATTTTGGTTTGAAAAAAGTTTACATCTCGTGGATATACTTACCGCCTCGTTTAGTTTAGACTTTACTTTATTAAAATTAGGAAGTTCAAAAGGACTACTTGTAGTAAAAACTTTCAAATTGAAGTCTTAATATTATCTTAGTCTCAAGCAAAGTCAAAAACGTATCAAAATATTGAGAAATTATAGGTGTAGAATGACACATTTCGACTTTTTATATATGGAAAATCATCAAATGATTTTTCCCGCTCTGGGTAGAGCGAGATAGAGTACTTACTAACTAAGATTCAGTGCTCGATTAGTTGCCCTTTGTGAGAGCCACACGGTAAATTTCGAATAATCTGCAGCCCTGGCCCCGTCAATCTTGGTGACATGTTTTTGACGCGTGGAATAGCAGAACTATTGGATAGTAATTGAGATTGCGACTGCTATGTGAATATGAACGTTCCTTAAAAATACCAGACTTACTCCTCTGATTTAACCTCAGATGAATATGGCGATGATAGCATAGCATAGCATCAGCCTTATAATGTTCCCACTGCTGGGACTTAGACCTTTTCTCTAGGCTCTCCTAGAGAAAAGGTCTGAATTGGGTCGTAACCGCCACGGGGGCCCAGTGCGGGTTGGTAGATGTCACATGTCTTCGAATTTTTGGTTCTAAGACATGCCGTTTTCCTCACGTGTGTTTTCCTTCACCGTTTTGAGAGCAGTGGTGATGAAATAAATTACACAAAGTATTGTGCCTGGCTGGGTTTGAACTCGTTAGTCGGGGCCGCTAACAGTCGGCCACCACTGTTCTCTCGACGATGATGATGAATTTTAAACATGGTCACATTTTAAATCAGTGTCACCTTTCCGCCCTTATCCTATTTTTCAGGGGCGTATTTTTCACGGCATAACATGGTGTTAGTGTGTACCGCCGACTTTTTCCTTCCTTTTATCCAATGACTTCTTCCGCTCTAGGGTGGAGTGGATAGGCGTATCAGACTTTTATTAACTAAAACGCACTCCTATGTTTTTTCTTTGCCTTGTTTTCCACGACCTCGGGTTTTCCTTTCAGAAGTGAACCATTGGCCCCATTGTGCTTCGACCCTGCTGGGCCCCTACGGTTTTTTTGACTTCTCTGGGTTTTTAGTCAGTAAAAGTCTGGCACTCACTCTCATTCCGCACCGAATGAGAGGAGTTATTTGATGATATCCAACCTCAAATATCCTAGACTACTAGTCCTAGAGAGTAAGCCTGAGTCTCAGCAATGGACCATTATAATGTGGATTATGCTTATGCTTATCCAACCCCAAAAAAGCATGTTTTTCATCTGCATCTCTGTCAGCGGTCGTATCATTTCAGTATTCACCTCCACTCTAGCAACAATTACAATCACTTTTCTGACAATTTGTCGATTGATTCAACATTCTTCCACTATTTGCGAACCATAAACTTACCTGCCCGGGTATTGCTTAATGTATTCCTGACCAAGGTACACACATCAATCAGGGTGCCCTGACACGGGTGTAACCGATCTTACAAACTTGAACACCGAATGGAGCTGTCCGGAACCCCGAGAATTGTTTGATGTTTCTTAGACCCAAACACATTGCGTAATTTCCGCGTTTCCATCAGTATTATTATAGATATTAATTGGCATTTCCTGAAACTAAGATTACGTAGGTAGCCAGCGTGGGTATCGCTGAATTGATTACGAAGGTAGGTTTGAGTATCAATACTTTTGGTTTTAAAATTTCTAAGTATTGAATTAACCAGATCATCATGGCGCTGGTTTTATTAGTCTTTGTATATATATTCAACTGAATTTTGTTTTCTGTTCACGCTACGAGTACGCTGTAAATATTAAAGATGTTTTTATTCCTTCTAAAACGGCATACTGTGGCTATTCTAAATGAATAATTTATTTTGTATATGTAACATTCAAAGACCGAAATTACTCAATAAGCGAAAAAATACTCACAATGCTTAGTGGCTTCTTTAAAATAGGCACAACGCTTTCACGGGGTGGCATAAAAAAAACGGCAATGACGCGTTGTGGCAATGAAGACAATGCCATTATGCGTTCTGAGTCCTAACTGATGTAAACACATTCCAAACTAAAGTATTGTATGGATTTCTGCATCAAATGCTTCATTGGTTTCGAGATCGCAAGTGCGATTGCTGAGTGTGAGGTTCTGGGTTCAATTCCCGGGTTGGGCAAAAAGTGCTCACCTATGAAAATTGCTGATTTTAAAAACGGATAACTTTAAAGTGTGTTATATTTTTGGATTGACTTGGAATTATGAGTTAAAATAAAGTATAAAATTAAAGGTACAAAGTTGAATTTTTTTTTTTTGAGTTTTGTATTTTCTGTAATATTGCTGTATTTATAACCATTTTTGTATGAAATCTAAGAAAACTCGCATTATTTTGTAATATAAGTTCTACCGTGGAAACAACGTGTCTCAAGCGGTATGCAATATTGACGATGTATACAGACTGAAAACTGCTAATGAATGGATGTCGTGTATGTTGTTTCAATCGCTTTCATATGGGAAATTTTATCTCACAAATAACTTCTCTTCTCAGGGCGGCCACAAGACAAAATTTCTAAACCGTAAAGTTGTTTTTTGTTCCAAGAAAGTCGTAGATATATGCCATTGATATTACTTGCCTTTTGAACTCTTAATATGAAAAATTAAGTTAAGTTTTTTATCAGGTTTCAAGGTTATAAGTACTGCAATATTACAGAAAATACAAAATACAAAGAAATACCTTATTTTGAAAAAATGAATAACGTACCTTTAATATAAAGTTTATTTGAACCTATAATTCCAAGCCAATCCAAAGTTATAACACTTCAAAGCAACCCGTACTAAAAAACCACAATTTCATAGGCTATTATATAATCCGTACGACACATCGATAAAGCTTAGAACGCGCCTTGGCATTTTTCATTGCCACAACACGTCATGGCCATTTTTTTAGTGCCACGACACAAAATTCGCATTGTTAAACGATCATTGAGTAATCTCGGTCTGTCAGCGTAACATATACAAATATAACATAAGGCATAGAAAATAGAATAGAACCTAATATGACATTCTAGACATTCTTGGGGAGGTTATTCCAATATATTGTAGCGAAGGAGGCTTCTTTAAAAGAGTTTACAACATGCCACAGACTTTTAATGTACTTTGGCTGAAGTTTTCAGTTCTTTTTAAAGATAATGAAGTCTTGTAACTCCATTATTGTATCCGAGCCAAACTATAAGAAATGTGCGGAGACTTTGTTGAAGCTTTGACCAGAATTGCTCGGGATTTTCATAAAAGAGAACGACATTTAACGGAAAAAGAATAATGATTTCTCAATTATATTTTATTTCACGACCTTTTATTCAGGTTGATGTATTATAAGTATTATAAAAGTATGAAAAAACTTAAGATTTACAAATTCGTTGTATTGGTTTTCAATATCGATCCACATGTGCCTACTAAGCCACGTTGCCACGCACTAAGATTCAACACTCATTTGATAAACTTTGGCTTCGAGTCCTACCGGATATTTTCATCTCTCGTAATCAAATTTTCTGCTTCCTTATGGGATTTTGACGAATACAAGCTTCCATGGTTTCTGTGTTGTATACTTGGCGCGTGGGTGTGCTTTCACTGAGGAAGTTGGAACTTCACAAAAATATTACTGCTTCCAGAGAAATACGTAATTTAAATATATTTTGGACTGGCGGGGATAAAGTGAGCTTGCGTTATGTTTTCACAGTATATTTAATGTGGATTTTATCCGCCGTTCATTCGCGTGGTTGTTTACTTGCAAAATGTTACTGGAAGTGCTGTAAATACATGTGTGAGATCTACATTACAAACAAAGTACTGAAAATGAACTCTAAAACATTATTCAGTCAACAAAGTGGTCGTAAAGCTTGATCATAGACACATATTGAATATCGTGGCTATCAGAATGTAGTCACTTTGACGAGTAAACAGAGTAAATTATGCAAGAATCATAAAACATTCTCTCGAAGAGATCGGGTGACATACATACACAAAGAAGCTTTTCTCTAGGTAAGAGTATTTCATCGTCAGCCAACCGTCACTTAGCGTCAGGTGAAATATTTAGAGCAAATGCTAACCTAAAAATAAAAAAGGTTTTTAAGTATTGAAAATACAAGTCGGAATTTAAAGTAAATCAAGTTTAGATGACAGTTAAAGCACGGAAACCGATTGAAAAACCGGCAGAGGAGATGGACGTCGTCATTTACATGAAAGTTTATTTGCCAAGTCGACGTCGGACGCGAAGTGGTGGCTTTAATTAAACGAGCCGCAGGAAGACCCAGCTGACTCAAAAGATTATTTTGTAATTTATTTTATTAATATATTTGTATTCATTTGTTACGAAACTGTTTCTGTTTTTGTAAAGCCTATTCTTGTTTTTGATTTGGAACTTGTACGTAGGAAACGTTGAGGTACGTTAGCGTCAGCATTATAATCATTACTCATTATGTAAATCAATGTGAGTAGAGAGATGTCATCATCATCATCATCATTTCAGCCGAAAGACGGCTGTTGGACATAGGCCTCCCCCCGTAACGCCATGATGACCGATCCTGTGCATCTCGCATCCATCGTAATCTCACGACCTTCACCAGGTCCACCTTGTGAGAGGCGTACCACCGCTGCGTCTTGCGGTCCGTCGTCGCCACTCTCTCTGTTCTGCGAGCAATGTGCCCTGCCCACTGCCACTTAAGTTCATATAGAGGTCTAGTTGATCTAAGACTTAGTAACATAGTCTGTGGTTAAATTCATATTGTACTGGCATAGTTGTGGAATATATTATTATTATTATATCGAAATATCACTACAAGGTGATAAAAGTAAATCCTAGAACGTTTGGATTAGCATTAAAATTGTGTTGGGTAACCTAGATAGCCTTTGCTTTTCATTTGGTACCTTGATCTTACAATATACTACAAAAACTGATTTCAGATTAAAAACTTTAGAGTGAGTTCCTGTTCAATTTGATTGGTCTACGTAGGAGGGGGATCTGTACTTCTCCGATCTCTACACATGAAATGGTTCTGAAGTTTTCATATGTCGTTCCGATTGCCTCCCGTCGACAGTACTTATAGAGATTGTTCGAGGTATTGATTAAGCGACCTTTGGTTCCTGAACCTTAATTTCCTGATGAATATACTGTTGCTTTCCAATTTTTCATGAAAGAGAGTATTGTTTCACGCTTTGCAAATAATGTAGATTTATTTATTAATTCATTTATGTTTTTAACACACCATATTGTTCTTTTCAGTACGTTCATATCTTTTTTTAATGGGGTTTCAAAGCATAAATTGCATCCAAAGCGTGTTAAATTGTCCTGTACACTAAAAATCTGTTAATCAAAATTTTAATCTCTGAAATATTTATAATGTTTAGTTTTAAAAATATATTCTTTAATTTAAGACCTACGTGATGTACAAGCAACTGTTTTTGCTGTCAACTCGAATCTACTTTGTGTTCACTTTGTTTTAAGTTATATTTAGTGGTTTGAAACTGAAAATATTTATGGATTTATAGTTCCTGTACCATGATAAGAATCCACGTCACCAATAGAGATGTTTTATTTTAATTGAATTATAATATTACACAATATCAATCATTTAATCGAGCCCTTAAGGAAAGTCAATAAATTACAATCGAATCATTGAGTGCTTGTAAAGATTTCAATGAAAAACAATGTCGACGACGATCGCTTTGTAAGTCGCTGCCTCCGCGGCACTCAGATCCGCTCAGTGTTATGTTTTCTGAGTACGCCTCCGTTTTGTTCCTCAGAATAATTAATTGTATTATTCTATTCGCGTATCTGAGAATGACACAATTTTGTTACCTGTATTAAATGAAGTACTCTCATATGAAATTATATAACAAATGGGGAATAATAAGTTTAGTATGTGCCGTACAGTGCCGTAACAGGAAAGTAGCCCGACAGATTTGAATAGTAGGGATTTGTTTTATAGATAATTTGCGAGCTATGCGGGCAATCCGCAAGTGTTGGGGGTTAGGAGTGCTTCCCGAACGTAGCCCGGATTTGAGCGTAGATACAGTTATAATCTGAAATGGGCTTTTATCTTATACATACTAGTGAATGTTCATTTTACTGTCTATGTTTATTGATTTCGTATCTAGTTAGTTAGTTCTGTGTTCATTTATATGTGTTTCGGTGGTGTTCTGTATTCATTTATGTGGTTTCTTGCCACAAAATAACAATGAAAGTTCTCAATTACTGCACTTGATGCAGAGGAGTTTTTCACGCCATACTTAAATTACTTTTAAGGGTTTTTATTTTGTTTTTTTTCATTATCATTTCAGCCGAAAGACGTCCGTTATAACCCTAGGCTTCTTTAAAGTGTCTCCAAAATGACCGGGTTGTTTATTTAGTGTAAATATATATAAAAACAATAATATAGTACCCACACGATTTTTTCTGCGAAAATGGATGACAATTTAAAATAATCATTACAAAAATCTGTAAAACAATTAATTGAAACAGAAACTCGTGCCAGACTCATCCAGCTTTCAAAAAGGTTTGATAAAATTGGATATTTTTATCGTATGCTATAAACTCCAGCCATCTAAATTTATTATTGAAATTTAGATTTAATTAAACTTTATTTTGGAATCTATTGGCTTAGAATATAAGCAACTGCTAGACGAAAGACAGTCTATTTAATAAAACCTAATTTATTCGTCGAACGAAAATTATTAAATTCCAATTACTTTGTTTTATGATGGTATAGAAGAATCGTGAGTTGTATAATTAAGATGACCTAGACCTTAACTAAATATGAAATCGTTTTATTTTTTTGTGATTTTTTTTTAATCGAAGTGTTTTGCGAAAATCATAATCAACTGAGACCCAAAGGAAAGCCTTGGTCCTAGAAAACAAAGGGCAACTGAAGGACACAGGTGTGGTTAAAGTCAGTAAAAGTGTGAGATATTTCAAAATTCAAGTATTTTTATTTCACATGGCCACTTATAAACGTCAGAATCTGTGCGCGGTTCCAAGTTGGTCGTTTCCTATGGACAAGAACCGGTAAAAAATCTCCGTGGTTTCTCTTTAAAAAAAATGGTTGTCTGACACGCCTAGCGCCTTTCCCGCACCACTATAGAGCGAGTGAAGTCATTGGATGATTTCCCATCTTAAAAAATAGATCATTCAATAACAAAAAACTTTTTACAAAAAAAACTACAACCGACTTCAATGTAAAAAAAAAAACACAAAAAGTACAAAATAACTTTAATTTCGGAAGTCTGTGTGCAAATACAAATACAAAAAAGATGATGATATAATAGATTGGTCTCTTCATTGTTAAACACCGACCTCCGAAATAAAAGTTATTTTGCACTTTTTTGTGTTTTTATTTTACATTGAAGTCGGTTGTATTTTTTGTTGTAAAAAGTCTTTTTATTTTATTTCACTCTTTTTAGCTGTTGGCCAAACTTAAATAGATACCTTCCGCCATTCGGTTTCATCACCAAATCATCAGGACAATTCTAATAATACTAAACACGGCTAAGATACACTGTATCCCCTCACCTTCTTCCTTCAGTCAGTCACCGACTGCATGTATAAACAAAGCAATTTTACTTGTTACGACAGTTCTGCTATGATTTTTTGATGAGATCCGTTCTATATCTTTGAAGTTCATCATCACATCAAAACAATATTTCTATGGGACCAATTCGGGAGTATAATCTTTCAATCAAAACAAAATATTTCAAAATCGGTCCACAATTGACCGAGATATCGATGAACATACACAAAAAAAATACATACAACCGAACATAGAACCTCCTCCTTTTCAAGGTCGGTTAAAAATAAGACCCTTGTTTTGTTTGATTGTATTGAACTGGCCTATTGGTCTACTGGTTAGTAGCTCTGACTGCTATGCCGAAGGTCGTGAGGTCTTTCCACCCAGGACAAATGTTTGTGTGATGAGCACGATCATTTGTTCTGTTTTCGGGTATAATTTATCTATAATGTGTATGTATTTAGAAATATGTAAGTATGTTTATCAGTTGTTTAGTACTCATAACACAAGCTCTGCTTAGCTTGGGACTAGACGGCGTTATTTTATAGTTGTGGAATATTATTTAAGTAGTTAGTTAGTTAGCCCATTGTGTCCCACTGTTGGGCGAAGGCCTCCCTCTCCCTTTTCCTCACACGTCTGTCCTCGGTCATCGCGGACCAGTCGCTCTGGTAATATATATTATTATGTAGGTTGGTTTATACAAATATCACCTAAATAAACTTCTACACCACGGATTTCATAGGGCCCCGAAGTATTTATCGACTATAGCCAGTACGATGAATCGCGCCCTAATTACTTTACACTGATTCGCCACTACAAAGCGGGCGCGATCATAATGGACTTATAGTATTAATTAAAATCACGCATAGATAACACTGCTTCAGAACTTAATGCCACTCTTTGAACAACACGTTTAATTATGGTTTAAAATCATATTTTAAACACATTATTCATCATCAATATTGAAATCCGCGATGCAGCTTTTGATATTAAATAATTAATTTTAGTCATGCTATCAACTCATTAATCGTTGTTTACTGTTTAAATGAACAGAGCTCAGCAAATAAACATGTCCGACTTCAATATTAATTCTTTCCGTTTTTTAGCTTCGCAATCACAGTTATCGTTGTTATTCAAGAACGACCAACTATCAAAGTGAAACCGATTGTTATTAGGAGTGTGTACAGTACGATCGACGGATATTGGCGCGCCTGAAGTTAGGCTCTGCGAACTTTAGCGCTTGTGCACTCGTAAAAAACTAAATGGATTAAAAAAATAAATGCCAATAGCAATTGTTATTGCTGTTAACAACTGTTATTGGCTTTTATTTTTATAAATCATTTATTAGACGCGCTTATTTTGAGCGCTAAAGTTCGCAGAGCCTAACTTCAGACGCGCCAAGATCCGTCGTCCGTACTGTACTGGATGAGGCGGTTGTTTATCGTGTTTGTTTTGTTTGGTAGAGGAAAAACTAAGTCACACGTAAGTACAGGGTGCCTTCTGTACTTACGTTCTTACAGTGGGACAAAACCTTTATAAACTAGCCTGGTATTTCGTTAAAACTCAGGACTACGTTAGGCCAGCTCATGGCAAAAATTCTATGTCTCTTGTTAGTTTCAGATAAATGATAAATGATGATGATGAATAGTAATAAGTATAAGTGACTAAACAATAGTAATAGTAATATAAGTGATTAAACAAGAGTCACTTAAAAAATGAATCTTGTAATAATTAAACTCTGGATTGCGTTGTAGTAATAAAAATATAACTTAATTAAAATACTTGGACGGACACCTCGCATTATAAAATGCGAGGTGTGAATTTTTTACGTAAAACTCATTTTAACGAAATGAAAAGCGGGCGAGCTGAGAGTGGCCCCGGGGGCCAGCGCTGCCATCTGGGGAATCCGCCTTAATTTGTTCATCAACCCTAGAACAAGAGGCGACCCCTTTGGTAAATTCACACTTTTAGCTATAGTTACTACGACCTTCTTCACTCAGAATGACTTTCGATGCCAAAACCTTTCTGTGGTCTTTAACGTTTTACCCCAACTAATAAGACAAGTTATATACCTCTAATGATAGGTACCTACATACTTGTAACTGTATATAGCTCGCTAACGCTAAGCTTTATGTAATACTACTATTGCTTTTCCTACTGAAACTTACTAGTCCTTATTCATTATTCAATCACATATCAATTTAATTGTAATTTTATGATATTATTTGTTGTTTATAAGTTACCATTTTAATTCTTATTTTGTTAATTACCATTTTATTTATTGCTTAATTATTATCATTTTACTCATTATTAATCTATTGCTTGATTATTGTCATTCTCTTTGCCTAAATTTATCTTAATTCAAATTATATTTTGACCCTAATTTGAATATATAATTATTATACTGTCACCTTGTTATATGTGCATGCCGTGGTATCCTGTAACTGAAGGAACACACGCTAAAGGACCTCTTGTACTATTTGTGATCTTGGTATGTTATTACTGTGTATCCTTTGTTGGAGATCCCAATAAATAAATAAATAAAATAAATACTGATTAGCGAATTCTAAATTCAAATTCTTTACATTTAAAAGAACTAATAACATGGATTTTTTTATAAATAAGGCCTACAATATGGATGTCGTTTGTTAAAGGATCTAGCGATACGTCATAAGTTCAAATAAGCCAAGAATTATTTAAAAATAAAAGCTTTAAAATAAATCTTAAAATGTTCCTCTCCTTAGTTCTAATTGCAAGGACCCTGGAGACCAAAAGGAGTTTTTTTAAAAGTGGAACAGTTAAGTGTCTCTAGATTGATACTCTTCGAATTTTTACCCAAAAATACTTGAGGATTACTTACAAACTTATCTATCTCGAGCAGTAATGTAAATTTTTGCTTAAATCGATTCATTTATAATTCAAATACTTGAGACCAACTTTTTAATGAAAGTATCTGAGAAGCAAATGATGGCAATGTCATATTAAATTACAAGATTAAGGTATTGATTTTATTTACCTCTTTAGGATCGCCTGCGAGACCTTTCATATACAACCTTATTTTTAGTATTTGCGAAATCCGAAACACGGGTCTAGTATTTTTATTTATTTATTTAACAATTTTGTACACACACATAAAAAAGGGAAAAAAAAATGAAGAATACAGATAAATAGGTACAGAGGTGATGCTTATTTCTAAAGAAATCTCTTCCAGCACACCTGCGAAAGGATAGTTTGAAAAAAAAAGAGAAGTAGACACCGTGTGTAATAGTAAAAGGAAAATTAGTACACACACAATGATTGATAATAAACAATTATAATATGTAAATAAAAACACACTATTATAAATATAAACATACACAAAGTAAAATAAATATCTCAAGAATACATACTTATACAGAGTGGCGATTAGGTTATCACATTAAATTATGCAGCATGTATTACAAGTGGTTATCAGTCCGTTAAAATAGTAAAATAAATAATTTTACTAAAATTAAGAAAATGCATTTTTCAAACAAAATAAATAGCGTATAAAATTGGTAAAAAATAAATCATCCTTTATAATATTAGTTCACTGACCTGTAAAAGCGGCAACGCCGCGGCGCCGGCAAGTACGTACGCGCCGTACCTACGCGCAATACGAATACCTACTTGTGGTGTAGGCACCCCCGCGTGGCGTAAGTGTGCGACATAGGTACTTTATGTTGTTGTTTTAAGAAATCATCACAAATTAACTTTAAAAATCTCCACTTAAATTTTAAATTTTCACATTTTCAAAATGTCCACCATGCTTCTGTACACACAAACGATATCGTCTTATGATATTGTTTCGAACTTTTCTAAGTAGGTCACCATTCGTGGCTAAATTTTTTAAATTGTCTGAGGCACGAATTATTCGATTTTTTAAATCATCCACAGTCGTCACTTCAGTAGCGTAAACCTCATTCTTTAAAAGTCCCCATAAAAAAAATCGAGTGGTGTTTAAGCGTCTGGTTACGCACAAACTGTCACACACCACTTTCACTAATGTACAACTAATAATACAAACAGTATTATTAAACTATCTAATTCCTATTACAAAAATAAAGCTAACACAAATCAATATCCACAAAAAAAAAAACAATAAGTAGGTACGAAGGGCGCGCGCGCAGATGGTAAACTCGTCAACTATCCCTCAAGTGTTTTGTCGGCAGACTAGATTCATTCATCGTACGCACCAAAGAAATTAGTATTATGCCTTTAAGCACTGCCGTACCCCGTAGCATTTCGAGTATTAGAAATTTATACCTTAAGTCGTCAACCGTAAGAATATTGTTGCATATTTTTCTTTGTCTCTTTTAATTTACCGCACAAAGACGCCTTCAACTATTAGCTGTAAGGACATTTTTGTCTTGAATTGTTTACGTTTCTTATTACGAGAAACATAAACAATTCAAACGTAAACAGTTTGTAAAATGATAGTCTAGTACTTGTAGGTAATACGAATGGCAACGTTTGAAGTTGTAAAATAGGTATCTTCACCAACCACGGGTCTTTGACCTACTTTTATTGGCCAGCTGATTGAGTTTATGCAATACATGATGTTGCGAAATATTAAAATGAAAAAAAAAATCCCACGGCTTTAATATTGTTTATTATTAAATTATTTTAACTGCATATGATAAAATACCTAATTCTGAGTACGTGGTTTCAATTAATGTGATAACCTAATCGCCACGCTGTATAATACATATTAATATGCAACTATGACGGAAGAGAAAGATAGTGTTCTTTTACTCTACTTTTAAAGACTGCAAGAGTTTGGCAGGCCCTAATGTCAGCTGGTAGAGAATTCCACAATCGTACTGCATGCGCAGTGAAGGAGTAGGAATAGAAATTGCTGGAGTGAGGAGGGGATTTAAGGAGATTCCTTAGATGCGACCTGCAAGGTGCATCAGAAGGACGTGAATAGGAAAAGCGTTCCCGCAAATAGGAGGGCGTTTTAGGATTGTGAAGGATGTTAAATAGCAAACACAATATTCGAGAGTTCCTGCGAAGTCGAATAGGGAGCCACTTGAGTATCTTGCGAGAGCCTGAGACATGATCATACTTTTTATGCAAAGAATCTATGTACAAAATTTCATAAACATGAAAAATCATAAAGTTATTTAATAAACTTATTATGTTACCTGGTTGTCCATACAAACACATGGTCACCGGGCCCTTCGGGCGACTTAGGGGTTGTTTTGCTCCCGTACCTAGCTGTGTGCTGGCTCCTCATGTCCGCTATAACCTGCCATGACCTATATTGTACTTGGTCCCAGTGGTGTCCAACTTGTGACCTTTTTTAAAGAATTTTGGAAAAAAAAATATAACATGGTGTAAAAATGATTGGAATCGATTCAGTTACTGATTCTGAACAAACTAGACTCAGGTTTCACATTCACTAAAAATAATGTATATTATATCTACTTGTATAAACTTAAAGTGTTGTTGTATTGTGATTAGTATAGTGACAGTGTTAATGAATAGATTATGAGATAAATTCTCAAATAATAGACTTACTATCCTATTAAATGTAGGACGGACGCCTCACTGTTCGTCGTAATAGCGTGGTACGTTTAAACAAAGCCCAGCCTAATCAAACCCCAGTAGGTTGTATTGTAGCGCGCTGGCCGGCGGGGTCGCCTCCCAATATTGTAAGTACAGCCGGGATTATGGCGGAGCATCAAGGCGCGGGCTCACAGCGACGCACGGAGAGGCTACGCACGTGTATTAAGCTTCGCTTTGTAAGAAAATGTATGTGGTGGTGTCCACTGCAACCCACGGAGAGGCTACGCACGAATTGACGTCATTGATACACGCTGCCAACGTGGGTCTACGTTTCCACTGGAGTACACGAATATGACACGACTACGTACAGCTAGCTTATCACAGCAGTTTGATTGCAGTGGCATGTGCGTAGCCTCACCGTGCGCCGTGCCACGCTATGCGTGTATGTTTCCAGTGGAAATGTAGACCCATGTTGTCAAACAAATAAATACACGCAGCTAAAATGCGCCGCGTGCCCATGCACAGCATGCGGCGCGGTGGGCTCGCGCCTTTATACCTTGTTCAGAGTGGACTTATGATGGCTAGAGCGGGTGCGCGCACGGTCGCGGGTGCGACATGATGGGCAGGCTGGATGTGATTCTTCTGGGTTAAACAATAGACTCGCTGGCGAACTGTGGGTGAAGCCGTTCATTCACGTCACACTATACTACAGTAGCTTCAGTAACGCAAACGACGGTTTCATATGCTTGAGAACGAATCTGACTTTTTTAGGTGGGAAATTATGCAATGACTTATCCTGCTTTAGGGTGGGGCAGGAGGGCGTGTCCAGTCAGACTGTTACTGATTAAAAGCCACTCATGTGCACATGTTCCTTCTTTGCCTTCATTACAGGGCCTATGGCTAACGCTATATAAGCTTCGACCCTGCTGGGCCCCTACGGTTTTGCTGAAATCCTCGAGGTGCGCGTGGAACACTACTGGTCCGGACGGTTACTGCACGCCCAAACGGCGAGCAATGGGCTTGCCGTCAGCAAGCCCAACTCGGGCCTGCCTTAGCTACCACATCCACACTCTGATCAAGACCTTAGACTTAGAGAGAGAGCTTAATGGATTTACTGCTAGTTCCTCCCCGCAAATGTACCCTCCTTATATACTTACTTATTACACAAGGACCAGTTCGTAGAATTGTTAGCTCAGCGTTTTTCAGCTCGCTAATCATTTGGTAAAAGCTCTATCAACAGAAATAAATGAACGCGCGACGGTAGGTGTTTAATAATAATTAAGTTGTATGATTTTTCTAAGCTTGTTATGAAGGAAAAAGAGAGCTTATTTTCGAAGAATTTGTGCTTTTCTTGCTAAAATGATAAATTATCTGGTAAACAATGATTTTTCTTTCTTTCTTTAGAGTTTCGTACCTCAAATGGAAAAAAACGATACCCTTATAAGACCACTTTGTTGTCCGTATGTGTCTGTTTGTCTATCTGTCAAGAACTTTTATCTCGGGAATGCGTGGAGGTATCAAGTTGAAATTAAAACCGTATACTCAGATTTACGGTGTAAAATCAAACTTCTTATAAAAAAAAAAGATACGGCGCTTATGTAGCAAAAAAAAAACGTATATTCGACACTCAAGGGAATCAAAATTCATAGGGTATATAATATGAATCATATTTTTTTATACGGCAATATTTACAAGGAATATGATTCTGATATACAGTGAATTGAGTATGATTCGACTAATTTGTGCAACCATTTTACGAACATTAGAAGATTTGCTTATGATCTGCTAGGAATTCGGAATATGATTTGCTCTAGATGAATTGCTCATGTGACTTTTTTAGGCCCGCAGATCTGATTGCAATGTTTTTTTTTTTTACCGATAGAAAGTTGCTTTAATTCTGAGTGACATAAGCTATATTTTATGCACGCGGGCGAACCTTCGGGCGAATGCCAGTAAACAATATAATAATGTATAGTGTTTTTAGGAATAAATCCGATAATTAGATGCACAATAGTTTTTCATTACTCTTTGCAACGCAATATCATCCTCTGCTGCCATCCAGCTACTACAGCCACACTTAGAATATTTTCACTCCATTTAGTCTGAGAACGCTTTCATTTTTTCTACGAGTCTATCATGTTATAACTTCTTCCGCTCTGGGTGGAGCGAGAAGTAGTGTCAGACTTGCCCTGTCTCAGAGTTGCCCTGTCTCAGAGTCTCTTTCAAAAAATTCCTCAGCCCCAGCTGGATGACTTTACTTTAGATTACGTTTGCCAATTTACAGCCTGGAGGCTCGAACACCTCTACCCAAACGGTCATCTGTTGGGCATAAAGCATAATGAATAAATAACACTCGAGAATGAGGCACGGAGGTAAAATAATGAATTTTCTCAATAAAAAATGTTATAGTGTCTATAAAATGTAACAAAGGGCATCCTTTTGAGAAAAATCTCTCCGAGCATAAAATGTTTATGGCTTGGATTTATTACATGAAAATATTGCAGCTTTTATGAACCCCGTCTTTAATTTTTGATAGCCATCAGATTCCTGGATTTTTATCAATCGCTAGGTGATTACATCAGTGTGAAAATATTGTTTAATATGAGATGCCGCCGATGAAATTTATTTAGATTTTTTTATAAATTCATGAATAGACCATAAAGATTTATTTTAACGGCCTAAAGGAATCACTAAATAATCGATTGTTAAGAAAACTAAAATTTAAATGACAATGGTTAGCTTCTGATGTTATGATTTCATGTTGAAGATAATGTATGACAGTAAATGAACCTCTACAATTGTGCGCTACACAATATATCATTTTATCTATTAGGCACCTGAAAATCTTATTTTTAAGCTGCCTTTTAGGCAACTCTGACAGCTCTAAATAATTAATCACTCGGGTAAAACCCAGGGTGACATTAAAGCTCAGGTAACGGCCACGTTTTAGTACTGAAACAATTTTGCTTTAACAACCAATGACCGGTATAGTACGAGCCGAAGTTACGGGATTGTTTTCCGTGTATTGTGTGTTTTCCAATACCAACAATAATACTTTTCTCTTCAGAATCTCGACAACCGCGCTTTGTTTATTTTTATTCAACTTGAAACTTTAATAAAATCTAGGTTTATACCTACTTTTTTATTTCCTACCCTTTATCTAAATTACATTTTTTTACCGCTTCTGTCTGTCTATTCGTGATGAATTCAAAAACGGCTGAACGTATTTTCATACGGTTATCATTAATAGACAGAGTAACCTTCGTTATGAATAGTGATGGAAGACTGGTGAGAGAAACGAGAATTTTCAGGTGCTAACTTCAAAGAACATGTCTCCATCATTTGAATTCATGCTCTACCCAACAAAGAAAGTTTTTAGTTTTGTGTTGTTAAGTATTCTCATAACAAGTAATGTCTGTAGACATAAGTACTCACCAAAATGTATAGAACTACACCTGACACCGTCCGGCCTCGAACAATTGTTGTCCACATAAAGCCTCCGCTGTCCAGGGGAAACAGATAGATTTCATAATAATGAACAACAATATCCCCGGACGACACATTCGGATACAAGATTTAATAAAACTGTTCACCGCTAGACGAAGGGCTGGCAACCTGTCACGAACAGTTCCCCACTAACAGGGTGCAATGTTTCATTGTTTCCACCACAACACGAACGGCATTTATTCAAACACCGCATTCGTGGCAAACGTGGGTTCAAGAATTGTTTCGCCTTAATTGAAACTCAGTTTAAGCCGTCAAGGATATAAGCCTGATTCTATAACGTAACGTGCCGAATACGACATGTAGAAAGGAGTTACTAAGTATCAAAAGCATTAAATTTTTGAAAACTTTATTTTATGTATTTTCTTTTATTATTGTGAATTTGAGGGCAAAAAAAAGCAATCCATATGGATTGTTTTTTTCTCTTTTCAGTAATTTTAATGAATGTCTGGCAATATGAGTATTTTTATGCTTCCTACTAATCTCAAAACGGTGAAGGAAAACATCGTGAGGAAACCGGCGTGTCCTAGAACCAAAAATTCGAAGACATGTGACATCCACCAACCCGCGCTGGGCCCGTCTGGTGGGTTACGGTCTATTCCCTCTCCTAGAGAGGAGGATTGAGTCCCAGCAGTGGGAAAAGTTATAAAGCTGATGCTATTCTATGCTATGCTATCATTTGTTAATTATTATTTTGTGTGGTGGTTTGGACTCATACTTGAATTTGTTTGTTTCAGGTAAAGTGTACAACATCCGCACTAGTTTGAGCCGCGACAATGAATGAACTGTGAACGTTTAGAACGTAATAGTGATATGAGTGACAGTAATTAACTGGACAGTGATTCAGATGAGTGTTTCATAAACCTGAGTGGTGTTCCGTAGCCATGAGTTTCTTGACGTCGCTGGGGCAGTATGTGGCGGGCATGGCAGACAGCGTCGCCGGGCTGGCGCTCTCGCCACGCCGCGTGCCCCCCCCACGACACCGCTCCGCTGAAGAGTCGCAGGCGCACCCACCGCCACCATCCACTGCCACCATGAGAGGTAACTTAACTCTAGAGATGGACCGACTAGTCATAATACCTAGTCACCTACTAATTAGGATAGCCGAATTTTTTCTTCCTCTACAAGTGTGCTGAATACCGAGACAGATATTTGAGTACCGACTAGTCATCTAACCGACCGAGTATTCTATCTAGTCGACTAAGTAGATTCAATCCAAATTTATAGTCGGCCTATCTCTAAAAAGGTCACATTTTTAAAGGCACCTTTTCGCCTTTGACTTTGTTAAAGTTTTAAGACTTTTGATGTTGGCTCTCAGTCCTACCTCAAATTCCTTAAATTGTTCGTCGTTAACTCAGAGTGATATTTTAAAATCTAGTAGGTAAATCTGTGGGTAAGTACAAGTAATCAAGAAGGCAGAAAACATTTTAATAATGATATCTTTTTAATGAAAACTTATTTAAAATTGTTGCGGAGTAGGTTGAAATAGAGATGGGATATGTAGGCACCCTACCTGTATACGGTGGTAATGTATTATTTAAAAATAAAACCAAATGAACGTGAAAATCACTTCATATAAATTAGATAAACCAGGCGTTTGCCTGTGCATGAATGGATATGAATTTCAACTAATGAAAACAGACAGAAACAGAGTTTTCGTTTAATTTAATTAACTCATATTTATACAAATATGAGTTTCTGTTTGGTGTTTACCAGTATGAGTTTTTATGTATACACATAGTGCATGGTTCGCATTCATACACGACTACAGGAAGGGCAAAAGGAGGGATTAGATATTAATCAACATGTATTTACGTATATGTATTTCATCTCTTCCCTCAGAACTTCAAAACTTATTATAATTGGGTAGGTACTTGACTCATTTTTACGTCACGGAACTCTTAGTTGGCAAAAAAACCTATAAAGGTTCATTTTTTTATCCGTCTGGCCGTCTGTCAATACTCTTTTTCTCACGAACACATGAAAACCTGAAATTCAGCAAGAAGTAAGGTTTTACATATGTAAAGGAAAAATCTTGAAATCATAAAGTAGTTACGTCGCAAAATCAATGTTTTTCGTTTCGGAAAAATCTTCTAGACTTAATTTTGGAATCGAACTATTTAAATAGATTAGTATATATGGAACGCTCGGTGTCCAAGTCCAACGTGGCTGATTTTTGAATGTGTATATTGGATGTAGATTACTTTAAAGGATATTTAAAAAAAAAAATTCAAACTTTTATACCTTATAAATGTGGGAGAAGGGAAAACTATTAAGTAAAAAAAAGATACACAAACTACTTACTATGTGATGTCACCGTCAGTAGGTTACACGCGTAGAAAAGAGGTATAGTACGCGGCAAAAAAGTTGGACCTGTTGCTATGGTTACGCGCAGCCCCCCGCTTCGATTCTCGAAAATCTGTTACTGCGTAGTGAAGGTCGATCGCAATGTTGGTTCAACTTATATCCCGCTTATTGTAGCAACATGTTCCCACTACGCGTCCACCCTGCCTCATAGTAATATTTTAAATGTTAATTGCTGCTTGTTTTTGTAACCAATTTTCTTAATATTTTCAGAAAAAGATTTATTTTTAGTGTTATCTGCTTTTTTAGTACAAAATATTGTACAAAAATAAACACAAGCAAGTTCCAAATTTGATAAATTTGGAAAGTATCTTTGGAAGCGCCTTGATGACGTCAAAGTAAATCAATATGGCGTCCTCTAATGTACACAAAGTTGTGAGTAAAAAACAGTTTTTAGGAAAGTGCTGTGTCGGGCATCAAATGAAAGGTCTTGATTAGTTATTTTATGCGTACAATTTCATATTTGTTTACGCCCGTAGAGGTAAGTTACATGTTGGTGAGTATGTAGCAAGAAGGTTTGTAGCCTGGTCGTTAGATGATTGAGGAAAGAACGACGAATGAGGAAAAGAAGCCCAAGAAATTTTTAGAATTAATAGGTTATGTCTTGACACGAAGATGACATTTTTTGAGCTAGGAAAGCATCTTATGACTTCTCCCACTCTAGGGCGCAGCGGGAGGGCGTATCAGGCTTTTACACTATACACCGTTAAATTTTGGTCGTTTAAAACCCGTGAAGGGTCGATTTGGTACATGAAACACTATCGATTTGTAAAGATAAAATTAAAAAATAAAGTACTTTTTTACCCGACTGCGCCAGAAGGAGGAGGGTTATGTTTTTCGAGAGTAAGTATGTATGTATGCGACTGCTACAATTTATCTTGTATTTAAAATACTGTCTAACATACTTTCTTGTTTTAGGGCTTTTTTATGAATACTCAGAAAAGCAGTCGGGTTTTTTAGTTTTTTTAATTACCGTTTTTTTTTTCTAAAAATCGAGTTAATATACGAGTCAATGACCTTGTAGGTAGTTGTCGGTCGTTGCGTACTAACTGCCTACAGTTCAATGGCTTTGCTCAGCTGGCGTTTACTTAAAGAAATTAATTTCGTACATACATAAATTAATTCGAGTTTGAATTTTGAATTCGAATTGACCAAAATTTAGCGGTGTATATACACTTCTGTTCCTTCAATTGCCGTTTGCGTTCTTTCTAGGACTATGGGTTTCCCTTTCAGAAGTCGACGCCACGTAGACTTCGGCTCTGTTGGGCCACTACGGTTTTGCTGACATCTCTAAAGAGATGTAAAGTTGTGATGTTAGTAATAGTCTAAAGAGATACGCGCTGTCGACGAATCGGACGCGGTGGAAGGCGAGCTACCCATTGCTTGCCGTCCGCAAGCCCACTTCTATGTTGGCTGTTTGTCGGGGTCGGCATTTCGGTAGCTGTGGTATTAGTATGTCAGTTCCGTTATGCGTGCAGCCGTTTCCTTCGCTAGCAGTACATTTTCCCTCGCCCCGGACCATGGCCTTTGCCAGGGCCCGGCGCAAGAGGTCACCGCCAACGTTCGCCCCCACGAGGGCAGGCGATGTTCCACCCAGGCGGGCCACAACTCCAACTTGTGCTCAAACGTGTGGTCCACCGTGAGCTCCACCGTGTCTTCCGGCTGGACCTTGATAATGGCGAAACCAGGGCGTTTCTTCCACTTGTGGTGCAGAACCTCCCGTACTTATCATGTCGGGTAAGGACCTGCGTCATGCGGAAGGTGCATCATAGAAACATCATAAAGACGAAAGTTTGTAAGTGTGTGTTTGTTATTCCTTCACGCTCAAACGGACATAGAGATTTGGATGAAATTAGGCACCTTTTTTTAGATTCACGTAGGACCTAGTTTGCAATAATTGCGGTTAAACATCATCATCTTCCTGCCGTTATCCCGTTTTATTTGGGGTCGGCGCAACACATTTTTTTCTTCCATTCTGTCCTGTCACTCGTCACTCTATCACTAACTCCCTTTTCTTTCATATCACTCCTCACACAATCCATCCATCTCTTCTTTAGCCTCTCTCTCCCTCTCCATCCGTCCATCCACATGTAAACTCATAACCCTTTTAATAACATGCGTTTCATCCCTCCTCTTCACATGACCATACCAAACGATTTCCTTTCAACTTTTCATTCACTGGCGCCACTTTAAAACTTCCCCTAATATATTACTCATTTCTCACTTTATCCATTCTCGTCACACCACACATCCATCTCAATTTTCTGATCTTCGCTACGTGCAATCTTTTTTCTTCCGTCTTTTTCATAGCCCAACATTATACAAATACGGTAAAACATTATGGTAAAATATATTTTTTTAAATGATTTCTCATTCAAGTATAATAATAGGCAAAATTCTAATAATAGGCGAAATTTAATATATAAAAGCAAATATAAAGTTTCAAAACTCGAGATGGAATTAAATATCGGACTTTAAAATATCATTACTAGTATCTCTAATACAACACAAGTTTTACAAACTCAACACAGTATTAAATAACAGTATTTTAGAGATAAAACGTAAAATATAAATTACAAAGACATTGAAAGTTACTACTACTGACAGTATAGTATTACTAGCTAGCAACACTTATAAGAACAGGTGGGGTTTAGGAAGGATTACTGGGCCACATTCATGTTGTAACACAGATCATAGAGAAGAGTTTTTTAATGATAGAAGTAGTTTTTGACTGCAATCTCACCTGATGATAAGCAGTGATGCAATCGTTGGTAGTGAAGCGCACTAGACTTGAAGACACCTATATTATAATCGGACGGTAAGACCGCAGCAGCGGCAGCAGCAAAATTGTTCCACTCCTTCGATGTACGCGCTATAGCCGATGAGGTGAACCGCTTAGTCCGGAACACGGAAATGTTAACAATGTAAGGATGGATATTCCCCATATGTTGGTCCGATGGCAAAAAGGTGATAGCGGAATTAAATCTGGCTACCCTATCCCTGAGCTTCAAGCTTTGTAGATTGAACTTAATAAAATCTGGATCTGAATCTGGAAATCTGGCACGCCTTTCCACTGCGTCCAAAGCTGCTAGATGGCATTTTGTAGCGCCATTTATGCTACTTCTTTTTTTGAAGCGGCAAATCATCAAAAGATTTCTTACGCTCTAGGTGATGCAAAAGAGAGTGTCAGACTTTTACGGAATAAAAACTAACCATGCTCCTTCAGTAGCTCTTTGTATTCTAGGACCACGGCAACTCTTTCAAACAATCCCGTATTACAAAACATTACCAATACGTCTTTATATCTATATATATATAGTGTGAAATATTTCTGGCAACACGACCAGGGATATCCTCTAATCATCGCTATGTCTAATAAATATTTTCTTGTTAAACAGTTTCCACAGCAGAGTTTGTGATCTTAAACTTTGTCCTTGGTCGATTGTTGGATGTTTCATAATTATCCTCGTTTCATAACACAATTTAATGAGCTGGATAATGTATGATAATAATATATAATAATATGTAACAAATTCGACTTGGTTTATTCCAAACTTTCAAAACAGGCGGCAGTTTTACAGGGTGACCAACTCACATGAAAATATATACAAATTAATATATTTTTCAGTCAAACGAAAATTACCCAGTATTTTTACATACAGTTTATGTTATTTCAAGTATCGCCAGTCTTTATGTCTTAAAACAAATGTGTTGTCACAAATTCATGTTTTTCGTAAATTTTTCTTATACTTTAGTTCTTTACTTTTTCATTATGAAAGTAACAAGTATTTAGTGTTCAAGATTAACCAAAAGCCTTTTAGATAAACTCTATAGAGTTTTAAAATCTAAATCGATGGAGGAGTTAGCGAGTCAAACCAATAATTGGTAACAAAAAAAGTTTATAAAAATTTAGTACTTTTTTAATGTTCACTGGGAATTGTATTCATATATCAGAATCAGTTATATGGTCTATTTTATTTATTTTATACTTTATTGTTACACATGACAAACATTTATAAAAATAAGTGTATATTAGACGGTCTTATTTTAAAGGGCAATCTCTTACAGACAAAATTAGGATGGACCAGAAAAATTTTAACTTAAATTAGAAATGGATATTCAAACAACAGCAAAAAATTGCCTCAAGTCAAAAGTGTGAGTTTTTTTTATTACATAAGATATGGATACCCTACACGGTACACCCTAGCCTGAGAAGCTACCGAAATCTTAATGACTTCGGTAGCGGTAGCAAAGTTGTTATGGACCAGATTTGGAAGTGTGTCGTCTCAAAAATTTGTCTCGAGAGGCCTGTAACTTTGAAAGAAAATGTTCAACTTCGTAAAATTAAAATTTTACTCACTTTTGCGTTGATTTTTAATAGAGTAATTAAAAAACTTAGTCGATTATAATTTTGAGCTTTAGTTACACAGTATCGTTCGGCCAGATGTGGCCACTGGTTACTTAAGAAGTTGTATCAATATTTTCACAATACTCACAGTAGTAGTGCAGTGTAGTGTGTGTAGTGCAGTAATAGTGTACATTATGTGTAACTTTTTTGGTGTACAATAAAGTTTTATTCTATTCTATTCTATTATAGTCGCAGCTGTTCAACTTTCAGCTTGATACATGAATAATGACGAAAAGTCTAGATCTTAAGGCCAGGTTCTCCTCATTTTGAACTTTTTTAATCCTCTGGAAATCTACAAATATAAAAGAGAACACCATGAAAAATTATTTTATTAAAATAAACTAATGACCAAGCGCTAGGCAAAAATCAAAACATGACATAAATTAGATAGCTCGAAAAAAAAATGGCGAATCGGAGCCTGACTTACAATTTCAAACGTGTATATGTATGTCTATGAGATTAAGTTTCAGAAATATTTGAAAGTCACAAAAAATGAAAATAGAGCTTGTTTTTTAAAAGCGCATAAAAAAAATCTTTATTTGTAATTGTTTTAATAAATGGGATAAGGTCTAGCCAGAAAAAGCGAGTTAATTTTATTTTTTTATAAATATACTCGTAAAACCGCTATTTTGGGGCTGAGAAGTCGACATAGATCCGGGCGAAGTCCATATAAAATACGCAGTGATTACAACCAGCCATACATAGTTAATACACTGGCACCTTAGCGTTAGATTACTAGTTACCTGGCTGTATACGTCTGTCTTTGATGTATCGGAGTTGGTGTTATAGAGGATAGGTACAAAAAAATTTTTAACTAGTTGAAACGAGTGCCCAAATTTCAAACGAGTGTTACAAATTTTTGAATTTCTCGGTGTTTCTCTTTAATATGCAACTATCACATAATAACTACCTCATGGGCACTCTGTTCATTGGTGAAAATTGCATTTAATTTGTTTTATAATATGTAAAAATTTTAAACTTCGCACACTAATGTAGTGTTATTACCTACTACATGTTTATTTTCATGAAACACCTTCCGAAACACTAACAATAATACAATAAAAATATTTAAGGTATACATGCGTGTAACAACACAAAGCTTTGTTATGTTACAAGTGTTTTGTTACCTATATTTAGCCATTTAATTATATCCTGTGTAATAGCGGGGTGACCCTTTGCCATCAACAGGGTACAAACTCCGACACCGGGCTGCCACTGAGAAATTTCAGACACGAAGAGCCAATAACACATTCCCGACCCGAACCGAACCAAGTACCTTGCGGCTTCCCGATAATATTTCATAGAAACTGAAGTAATGTTCGTTCGCAGGATTCCCTCGAGTGGTGCCGACGGAGGGAGCTTCAGCGCTGAGCGCGCGACGCCGCACGCTGGACTGCCTGGCTCCAGCTCCACCGCCACGCCGAGGAGGATCCCTGCGCGTGCCTCGCAACCAGCAGCCACCCGAGAAACCCACCATGGCTTTCTGTAAAAGGCGCCTCTCCTGGCCTGAAGTTGATAACTCCGTCAATTCTGGGTGAGCAACTCTTCTTTTTCCTTGAAATAGAACTGCAGACTTCTGTTAAACATGTGAGTAGGTTCGGGTGTTTGTTAGACAATTACGCCTCAATAGCAGGACGGGCTGACCATGACCTAGATTGAGACATTGGATAAACTTCTTATCAGTGGCGTACTTTCAAAGGACAATTTACGGTCAGGATAGACTTTTCATTTCAGTGGCGTATTCCCGACAATTTACGACCTTCACGCAGCCGTCAGTGCTGAGAAAAGCCAGTTGAAGAATAATTCCACAATTCGTCTTAAATTAACTTCAATTTGCCTAATCCACGAGTTCTATTTGATGGTTCTGTAGCCGGCGCTCAACAAAGGCTATCAAGACAAATAATGATATTGGGGAAATCACAGGATCTCGAAGGATATTAACGTGTTTCTACCGAAAGGGGAATTGCAAATTAGCGGGAACTCCTTACGGCCCTGAGACGAAACATGTCAGGAATAGAGATTAGTTCTCTCCTGAACCAAATACTTTAAAACGTGCAGTTGTCGACCTAACTTTTCTTTCGTTTGTCGTACGTGAACCAATTTTGTGAAAGTTTCTCATTATTTGGCACAGTAAATTTAAATGATGTGCAACGAACCCCACAGCTATACGATTTTCCTTTGTACGTAATTCAAAGGTTTTTACATATTCAAGTGTATGACACTCTCAATAAGTATTAATCTAAAGAGAAATTCATTGTGTTAAATAAAATGTGAGCGATGTGATGTCGTTAAATGAATCGATTTACCAGCAGGAGCTCCATTTGGGAGAATAGAAAACTTGATTAAACCAGCGGGTGCCTTATTTATGCCGTCACTTCAAATGAAATGTAATCATTTTTTACCTTTATGGAAAGAGTTCATGAGATCAGATGCGATGCGCATTATATTACATGTGTGAATGAATGAGAAATTGAAACTGCTTGACTTTACGTTTATTTTCATACTTTATCAGACATTCACGTTTTATCGCGTATATCTTATCAAATCCATTAATCCACTTTAAGTCCATATGCTACACAACGGAAACTTAATTCATTACGCCCTTGATTAGGCTTATCAGTGCAGAGCGGTAAGTATAAATACTCAGGAGGCCGCTTTGTTAGGTAATAAAGTTAGCCTTAGTCTGTTTGAAAGTTTTTCAGCGGTGGCTGGCTGGCGGGTTCGCTCCCCGCATTAGCGCGGTGTCTCGACATAAGTTGACACGAGAGGTTTTCAATTAGATAAAAGCTGGCAACAGTGGCGCGATGATTGCGAAGTAAAAGGCGCGGGATGTGGGGTAGTGCGTAGTTGCGTAGGTGCCGTGAGGAGGGTGGCGGGCGCGAGAGGACGGGCGCCGCGCGCTCGGGGACACGTGCAAGGACGTGCAACAGGTCGTCAGCTGACCTACTTACAATAATATTATTAATCACTGGATATGTTTATTGATTTTAGACGAGATGTACTTCGCATGCCATGCTGATATACCTAAATATAAATTTTCTGTATTTTCGTCATAGGTTTTGCCTATTACATATTAGTAACAAATAAAAAACATAACCTATTGCCGCACCAGCAATCGCAACCAGTAATTGATCACTGGCGCATCATGCTTGTTGTTATTAGTTTCCGTACTTAAGAAAAAAAAAAAAAACAAATTTTTGATACAAAAAAACAAACAACCCGGGAATCTTTAAGTCAAGAGTGAATAGGTTTCTCCTAGGTAAGCGCGCTCCATCGTCGACCGCATCGTCGCTTTCCATCAGGTGAGATAGCGGTCAAGCGCGAACCTATCAATAATAATAATAAAAAAAAGATTACAATGTTAGCGCGTAACTTATCTTGCCTTATAATATATCAATGATTAAACCACTTATAACTAGAGTACCTACATCTCAACTATTTCAATAAGTCAAAACACGAATGGGACAAATTGTTTTATTACGGAGTTTCCGGGCCTACCTTTCATCATCAGATCAGTTCGTCGGTACATCTCATGACAATTATAATAAACAAAAACACCAAAATGATACATTGTTTTATTACGGTATTCCCGTGCATACCTTCCGTCTTCCAGCTCCATCATCAGATCATTTGATGGTTTTAGTTTTATTTATTTAAAACAAACTTTATACACATAATACTGTACAAAGGCAGACTTAATGCCTTAGGCATTTTCTACCAGTCGACCTTAAGGTTGTGCAGAAACTTTACATGGTAGGTACAACTAATAAATAGACAGACAGAAAAGAAACAAAATATACAATAATAAATACATACTTAGATACATACATATATAAATAAGCAACGTCATTGTGATAAACAAATCAGTGCTGTGATTATTCTGCCAACTTCTTTCAAGGAACTCACGCGCCTTCACCTTAACACTTCGATCCACAACTACCCAACTTGTTCATACAAAAGTAGACTCTAAACATCGGAATTAAGGCCTATAGTGGCGTGGATGTGAGAGGACACCGGTGTCCTCTGAGCTAGGACAGATTAAAGGAAAATCTGCTGGTCGCCATCCTCACATTCAGAGGGCATTCCAAAGTAACTCTAGATAACAAAAAAAAGATTAATAATTAAAAGTTTTAAAATTCTTATTTACGTTAGAAGCTTTTGTTGATTTTCGATACATGTAAAAATTATATTATATACATTACACAAAAACATTAATATATACACTAAAGGCTAAATTCTAATTTTCAATTTGCATGCTAAAGGCAAAACTGTATACCCACTTCTGACACTTACATACATATGTGCCCAGATTTGCAAATAATATCTATTTGGTTTGATATTATGATAGATCATAATGAAACTCGTTAAAAAAAATTACTAATGGTTTGAAGACCAAAAATGCCCATACAGAGGCGATTACATTAATATGTATTAATGACATATACGTTGACGTACTAATTAAAAAATCAAAATTATTTCGAATTAGATTCACGGAAGCAATGAAGTGTTCTAAGCGATCTGCTGACTCTTCATAAAACTGTTTACGGGACATATTCAACGCCAAAACTACTTAATAAAATCAACATAGATGTACCTCGTCCATCACACCTCCCGGTCCAAGCGTGCCATTAAAATGTTTGTCAGTAAACCTTGCCGCTCAAACCTAGTGGGAAGTTCGGAGCTCCCCTAAATACACCGTTAAATTTTGGTCGTTTTAATCCCGCGGAGGGTCGATTCGGTACATGAAATGCTATCGATATGTAAAGAGAAAATTAAAAAATAAAGTACTTTTTTTTAAACTCCAATTAATTTAGGCATGTACGAAATTAATTTCTTTAAATAAACGTCAGCTGAGCGAGGCCAATGAACTGTAGGTAATTAGTACGCAACGACCGACCACTACAAGGTCATTGACTCGTTTACTTAAAGAAATTAATTTCGTGCATGCGTATATTAATTCGAGTTTTTGAAAACAAGTACTTATTTTTCAAGCATCTTTTCTTTGATACGAGTAATCAACCAAAAAAGCCATAATAATAGATATATTTTGGCTTTATATTTTAGTTGACTAAGTACGCTCGTTCCACTACGATCCCCTAATTCAGTCACTCAGAGGACTGAACAGCACTCAATGTTCCACTACGATCCCATAAGCTGGGGATTCTCTAAGAAGTGCTTTTCCTTTAAAGTAATTTTTAGGGTTCCATACCTCAAAAGGAATAGGATCACTTTGTTGTCCGTCTTTTTGTCTTTTGTCCGTCTGTCTGTCAAGACCATTTATCTCGAGAACGCTTGGAGGTATCTTGTTGATATTAAAATAATACATTCAGGTCTACAGTCTCTTGAAGCTGTGAAAAAATCAAACGTTTAAGTTAGGCGAAAAAAAAGTAATACGTTTTCGACACTCTCAATCAAAATTCATAGGGTACTTGCCGTTAACCTAGAATCTTGAAATTTGGAATAAGTATAGGAAAGAATCAAAAAACTGTAAATTTGTAGTTTAGTCGTCACAAAAAAAATTGCCATTCGGTAAAATCTGCATAACTCAATTCGGGAATTGAACTGTTTTCATAGATCATAGATAACAGAACAGAACCCTCAGTCCGACTCGCACTTGCCCGGTTTTTTTTAAATAAAGCCACCTATAAAATAACAATATGTCATACATATAATAAAAAATCTGTCTACAGCTAGGATAACAATGACGTAAATTAAATTTTCTAATCTAAGTTAGATGTTAAAAAAGTTCAAAAATTGTTACCATGGTAGCGTTTTTCGGAATCATTGCCTCACTACTTCTTGGTGTCAAAACAGTGCATGTTTAGGAGCCGGTTGCAGCCACAGAGCATTTTGTGAGTATTGGCCCGGGTCTATGACGATCGATATTTTCAGCCGATATATTTTGATCCTTTTTTTTTTTTTTTGGTGGTGGGTAAAATCATCCAATGACATCTCTCGCCCTTGGGCGGAGCGGGAGATAGTGTCAGACTCTTACTGACTAAAAACCCACCCCGTGGCCTTAGATACCAGGGCCGGGCTTTCCTTTCGGAAGCAAACCCTTGGCCCCAGTAGGCTTCGATCCTGCCTGCCTGCAGCTAGTAGGCTGTGTCTCTACGGTTTGCTGACAACTCCTTGAGGCGCGCGGGAACAGTGCGCGCCGTTGACGACCTGGGCTTGGTTTGGATGTTTACCGGACGGTCGGACAGCGAGCTACCCATAGCTCGCCGCCCGCAAGCCCGCGTCTACGTTGGCTGGAAATCAGGATCGGAATCGGAATCCCCGCGGCGGCTGGGCCTTGTGGGCCGTTGCCTCTCGCGTGCGGCCTACTCCTTTGCTAACATTACTGCTTCGCAGAAGGAGGCGACCGCCTGCCATCCCTCCTCGCTTCGGACCATGGCCCGTACCAGGGCCTGGGGCGAGAGATCGCCGCTGCCGATCGCACTCACGAGAACACGGCGATGCTCTGCCCAAGCGGGGCACACTTCGACCGTGTGCTCCACCGTGTCCTCCGGGCAGTCCACGCAGTGGTGGCACCAAATTATTATCAGTTTATAGTGGCATTTATATAGTTTTACGCGGACAAAATCGCAAGCAAAAGCTAGTTTTAATTAAAAGGCCTCCAAAAACTAATTACTTACTCATTTTACAATGGGTACAATGAAACCTCCCGAACTTACCGTGTCCGGTGAGAACCTGGGTCATGCGAAAGGTTAGGACGCCGTGAGGTCTTTCCAGCCACGCCTCAAAGAGGGGCCTTACCGCCATAATTAAGGCGTGCCCAGCACTGGGTTGCGACAGTCGCAGTCGCCATTTCACCATGAGATCCCTCCGGAACTCTTTCCGCCATACCTCGACTTCTCGTGGCAGGGGACTTTCGCCCCGGCGTTGCATCTCCACGCGCTTATCGTGCATGTGTGCAAGGACTGTTGCCTCCAGATCCCATGGTGGCAGGCCAGCAAGGAGGCTCGCCGCTTCGCGGGACACCGTGCGGTATCCCCGCATATATTTTGATCTGATATATCGATTTATCGATATCAAATATTCAATATCGAACATCGTATTTTTTTCCAAAATTAATTTATTAGCAGAATATTTAACGGAATTCAAAGTCGTGAAAGATAGGCACGAACGGAAAATAATAACTGTATTCTATAACTAGTATGTTTTTAAAACAGATATATATTATAATAAATATATGGTTTTTACTTTTGTTACCGGACAAGTGCTAGGTTGCCTGAAATAATAAATTCTTCAAAATATTTTTATAATGTTTTATTAAATTTAAGATTCTTTTAAATTAAGATAATGTACCTTTTGTATAAAAATTACTATTACCTATTTATTGACCTAGACTGAACTAAATAAATTATTATTTTAAAACCGAAAATCTCGAAAAGTTTGACCGCTATATCAATATTTTGTCCTCGATATATCGAGGCCGAATTGATATTTTTATAAATATGGATACATCGATATATTTTATCACTGCCGACATCCCTAGTTCGCGGCCCCGTAACTGCGATTTTCTGCATCTACACTTCTACACTAATATTATAAAGAGGAAAGATTTGTATTTTTGTGTGTATGTTTGTAACGAATAAACTCAAAAACTACTGTGCCGATTTAAAAAATTCTTTCACCATTAGAAAGCTACATTCACTTTGAGTAACATAGGCTATATTTATTGCTAGAAAAGATTAGGGATCCTTACTAAAGCTTCAGTAACGTAACCCAAGGTGTAAAAAAATGCCATAAAACATCTTTCGTCACGATGATAGAACAAAAGTATGTTCTAAAATATTAAAGAACATATCAATTACTACAAAAAACTTCGCAATACTATATGTCCAACTATTATCGTTATATCACAATAACCACTTTTTACATTTTAAAAGTTGATAGAAATATCGACCAAAATTAGACCATGTTATTCATACTTCTGTTTAAATCCTTATCCAAATAAATTATATTGTTTTCAAGACTGTTTCAATTCATGTAGATTACTTTTTGAATTGTTCAAATCGGCTATTGCATTCAATAGATATTACGAATTTAAAAAGTGTTTGATACAGAAAAGGCGCCGCCGCGCCGTGTCGTGGCTAGCCAGGCATTGCAGCGGTGTGGGAGAGGGTCGGGCACATCTAAATAATATGTTCACTTAAGATTAAACAAGTTACTTAAACAAAAAAACGATGAACAAATTCGGATTAAAAAAATATAGAAATGAAATAACAAAAAAATATAAATGAAAGGTAAAAATATTAAAAAAAAATCATGTCCACCCGTGCGAAGCCGGGACGAATATGCAAGATTTTTGTTTTTGCCAGACCCTTTTAAAAATAAGCTTTATTATTTTATTTAACTTTCAAATATTTTCCTGACGTAATCTCGTAGATATTTATAGAGCCAACTAATGTTTATCATGTTTTAATTTTTACCCTGCGGTTGGTCATATGGTCAATTTTAGTAAAATAACTTTTAAGACGATCTCTTCTATTTTTGTGGATTTCCAGAGGTTCAAAAAAGTTCAAGATTAGTGCAACCTCGCCTTTAAGATTCGATTCCTATCGATTTAGAGAGCTACAAAACGCCTGTTGTTTGGTGTCTCGAAGAGTGATAGAGTCGGTGCTTAGGGGTTGCTCTTTGATCGTAGGTATGGAATGAATACACTTTGGCAAATAGAAAAGCAGCCAAGGCAGTAAATTGAATCTTGCAGGAGATCCACACAAAATAAAGCATCATATGATATTACAGTTTGGCGGCACTTTCAGAGAACCTGTGATGACACGAGAAATTAGTACGAAGCGTTCACTACTTCAGTAGAGAACGCTTCGTTGTAACAGTTGTAGGGTTAGGGTTCCATAAATTAATAACATTGCTCTCGGAAAATTGTTAGCACAAATTATTATCAGTTTATAGTGGCATTTATATAGTTTTACGCGGACAAAGTCGCAAGCAAAAGCTAGTTTTAATTAAAAGGCCTCCAAAAACTAATTACTCATTTTACAATGGGTACAATGAAACGAGCAACCTTTTTACAAGGGATTTCTAAATCCAGTATGATTCTGTTTTATCTCTATACAAAATCAGTAGCTATCTAAAATATTGCTTTATTTTATGAATATTTTTTCAGCAATCGTGTTCGCTAATGGCAACACAAAAAAAAATATTAACAATGTAATGCGAATTACAACATGCCACATTTTTATCGATAAACACACATAAATGATAACAGAGGAAAGTTCCACGGATGGTTTACACTTCACTTGTGCTTAGTGAATGGAGCTGACAGAAATAAAAAGGTATAAAAAGGGAAGAGGGATGAGTGAATCAATAGAAATGTAAATAACAACATAACTTTGTGTAGGATGTTACGAGATAATACGCATTCAATGTTTGTGCGACAGTCGGTAACGAAGGTCTTTTGGTTGGCCGGAACCTTCGCGGATAGCTTGTCCACCATAGAGGTTGTGCCCTACATACTCAGAGACAACGATTCGAACGAACAAATCTCAGAATATATGCGTGCTCATTTAAATGTGTGTAACAAAAGATCTGTTGACAGGTCACTGGTCGCAAAACCTTTCTGAAAGTCGTAAAGTTCACGTACACTTTGCAGTAACTAAACAATATAGCTTGTTTTAATGAACTTTCTGAAGGTTGATTCGGCTAGACGGTATTGCGTTATGTAAACACTTATTATGGTTATGAGCTGTGAGGCCAAGCCTTGAAGGGTTAAGCGACAGATTAGACTAGACATTCATCTAAATGAACCATCAGTATTCAGTTACAAATGGTCGTTTTAACAAAACAATAACGTAAATTAATATTCTTGGACCCCAAGTAATTAAAATTAAACGCATCAAAGTTCTAGGAATTTTAATACCATGCATAGATAAGCAGGTATAAAAGCTGTTAGGTATTTACTTCTCCTAGGAATAGCTAGTGACTGGACTGAATTCTTTCGTTGTAAATTTCCCTAGAGAGCTTAGCCATGGATCACTATAAAGGTTTCGAGAATCGTCTCATTTTAAAATATTTGCATGTTTAGTTCTTATTCAAATTTTTTGGATTCTTGACGAAGTTGTATCCTTTACTTTTGTGAAAAACATTACAGCTCGCCTGTCTTAGGCACACGTGTGTTAAGAACACATTACAGTTCCGTGGTTAGCTTTGCCATGGTTTGTAGTTCGCTTTCTTTCTAGTAGCCTTAAAATTGGCAGAAAGCGAGGTCGTTAGGCCGTAAGAAGTATTGAATCTTGTAATACAACGTCAGGCCCAAAGGATATCTCTGTCTGAGCATAGGTTCTGACTCTGGCTTCTCTGGGAGACCACAAGACGGCAGTTGAACAATTTCCTTCGGCTGGATGGGACTTGTTGGGAAGGAAGGCAGGGACTCGGAGTCTCCTTTTGGATACCATTCCATTTGTCTAAGGGTCACATTCGATTTATGGCGTCTATCCACTTGTTTAGTCAGACAGACTGTCAGGTATCTGATGTTGTAATATCAATAGTCTGCAGCGGAAAATTGTCATTCGCTTCGCACGTGGATACCGAACAGAAACCTTTGAGGCAGAAATTTACCTGGCACGATTTCCACTAGTGGACATCCTGGCAGATACTATAGCTGAAAAAGGTTATAATTGAATTCGCACAATACGCGAAAATGGCAATAGCGTTTAAGGAATTACTGTAGTAAAGCTGAGGCTGAAAATTTGCGATACGAGCTCGGACTATAGTAGTCGCAATAACCGCACAAGCGAGATGTCGAAGTCGTCTTGTCGCATTTCGAAGCCCGTGGAGATGAGAAACCACATCTCCTATAAGCTAAGTCAGGTGTTGATCGGGTACGGTTGCTTTAGTGAACACCTGAATAAATTTGGTTAAAGGGTCAGGTAAAATTTGATGATGAAATGATTCTGCACAGTACACGCTCTACGACTGATTTCGGAGCACTGTGGTTTTGTCGGCAGAATAGGGCTAGACCTTTGAAACCAGAATTGGAAGGAAATGGCTTTCTTCTGTTAGACCATGATGATCTAAAAGAAGGCAGCCGATTGGGATTGTCACTGGGCCGACCCTACTCAAAGTAGGAGGCGACAGGGAGGCAAGTGTCCTGTTGCCAAAAACACCGAAACCTCGCATGCACCATTTATGGACGGCGGGAGTCCAGGGTCGCGAAATATTAGAGCGAAAGCCCTGACTGCTCGCCGAGTGACCCTAGAAAAGATGACGGTACAGTGACCACAGTACGCCGTGCGTAGCGAGGATCAGGGGAGACCCCTCACAGTCTCTTCAAAGATATACACTAACAACTGTTGTATAAAAGGATTTGAGATCGTGTGACCCCGTCTACGTGTCGATGGTCATGACCGGGGTTTTTTTTTTTGACCGGGGTGTTTTTAGTGAAGAAAACAAACCCACACTCTGGTGTTAATCTCAAAAGACTTTTTGAAGGAAAATCCTCCGAAAACTAGAAAGTAGAAAAACTAATTAAAAATGTCAATCAAGGATTGTCCTTGAGCATACTAAAACGTTGTTAAAGGTTAAGTCCTCTTTTCGAGTGAATTTACACAATCTCTTCTGTACATCCACAAGTATTTTGCTACTTGTGGGAGTGGAATTCGAGACCCGTCATATCCTTCTCGTAAAACAGTGGCTGTAAATTTCAAATTCCCGTCTATCAATTTCATAGTCAGGTCGTTAACGTCCAGTGCTGAGCACAGGACTTCCTTGGCATGACCACGGATATCGAGGGATATGCCTTGGGGGCGTGGCACGTGGCGCCTCGATCTGGGCAAACGACCCTTATAATCGAACAACGGCTGTACGCTTCATTCATTCGCTTTGCAATTGCGTACAGGGTACTACTGATGCGTAAAAAACCAAAATGCCGAGTTGTGCAGTAATTATATGCAAAAATAGGTCACATATCAACAACCTGAAGACAAATGGCGTATCCTGCCACCGGTAATTAAACAATTAAGTCACTGTTTTATATTTTAAATCAATTTTTAAATATTTCACGAACTCAAGTTCGGAACGACACGAACTAGACCGAACTAGCCCGAATCTTCCCGAACGCAATGACCGCAATGACCGTTCAAGATTTAGAGAGGTGCAATCGAGTGCGTGAGGCTGATTTTATCGATATGCGTATTATTCGCAGTTCAATATATTTTTTTACATTTCTATGAATATTGTCGTATTACATGTATAGTAAGAGTTAAATTAGTTATTGAATGAATGTTTTTTGAACGAAATTAAGGTATTGTTATTTCAATACCCGTGAACTTAAATAGACATTATATCTAAAGATTGAGATGATCAAAAATTATAGTACAATATGATAAGTAGCACGATAAACAAGTATAATTTTATTCAGTTATTTATTTTTGGTCAAAAGTTACAAAATTTTATGTTTGCTATGCAAAACTATTAAATCATTATTTTTTTAAATCTGGGTATTTGGTGTTTTCGTACGCCCTAGTTGTAGTGTAGCTGGACCAGCATTGATCCAAGCATTTTTATCTTGATATAATTCTCCAACTTATAATAATATAATTTCTATTCCAACTCCTTCTGTTTTCATGCAGTACGACTGTGTAACTCACTTCCAGCAAAGATTTGTGAAGAAAAAAATATCTTTTTTTGCGATTCGGAAAAGTCTTTGAGAAGAAGAATCATCCCAAGAAAAAGAATCCTTGGTGCGCGAGTCGGATTCACACTTGACCAGTATTTTTTTGTTAGATGTATTTATTTTGAGTAGTTAGTGTGAGTTATTTCATCATAACGAATTCGATCCTGTCAGCATCAACTACCTACAATTTGTTTAAAATGAAAACGAGTTTGCTAGATGACGCTATTTTGATTCCATAGAAATTTATGTTAACGCTAGCGAGTTTGAATACGTGTATAAAATTTACCTAAATGTTTAAACCAACTCTGAATGTAGGTAGTCACATAAGATTAAAATCATATAGTTAAGATTAAGTAATATATTGTTTAACAATAACAGCATGATATTTAACAGAGAACGTTCCCTTGAACCGGTAATACGATATAAAAAACTAATTCCTATTTTATTTTATAATCATTACTCACTTTTCGGATAAGTATATAAAAAAGAAATTATTTAAAGAAAATTAGACGAAGTAATTATATTACAAGAATATGCTGAAATTAAATATCGATAACAATTATCGACAATCGGTTCGATGCTCTAATTGCATGCGTGTGCATTGAATGTTTCCGTGCTTACAAGCGAATGCCCCGCCCATTCTATTTATGTGTGCTATTAGAAATTGATTTAGTGTAGCTGCTTTCTTCTTAGTGTTCGTGTACAAATTTTGAGTGTGTGTCGTAAATACACTATTTGTGAATGTTGTAATTATTTTGGTGGGAGATAAGCGGTTGCGCAAGGATTTCTTATTACTTTGCAATGAAGGCATATCTCCGGATATCTATGGGCATGACAATGAATTGACTAATATTTCTTGTAAACGTGGTCACGCAACATCCTCGAAGCTTTAAATATCTTAAAACCTACAAAGTTCGCCATAGTAAATAATGCTGCCAAATATCTTGTTTTTGATTCAATATTATCACTATCAATTTTTTTTTTGTTTTGGTTTTGCACGGTTTATGCATATAGCCAGTGTCTAGTTGAGAAAGTGATATGTTTTTACAGTCACTATGAGATATTTTAAGTTCCATTAGAATGCGATTGTTACATATTCGAATGTTTTTGCAGTATTTGGTAGCAAATGTAACAAACAGGCCTATTCGGCAAGCTTCGCTGAAGTAGTAAATTTTACAATGAGATTCTCAGCTCCATTCTCCCAAAATTGTACCTGTTTCAACAATTCTATGTCAATAGTGTTACGCTATGTAGACATTTGATATACAAAGTTATATCATATTTGTACCACAATATCCACGAGGAATCAATTTGCGAACTAAAACAGCCACAGAACTTCACTCGAAATTCAAATTCCTGGTAAAAACCTATCAATTGACTTATAGAACGCGGCAAATAAGTTGAATTCGTTGCAATGATTACGCGCAACCCACGCTTCGATTGAGACCTGTAAATCAGTTACTGCGTATTAAAGGTCGACCATTATGATGGTTCAACTTGTATGCTGAGGATTATACTTTAATTATAATTTCATATGTCACAAAATTAAAATTCTTAAGCTGGATAAGAATCACCACAAGTAAATTGAAATAAGGTTCGTAATTTAATATTATCTTGAGTACATTTCAGCCTGTGATGTTGTCGGTACATATGTACAGAAAAAATCAAAGGGCTACATGGGCTTTATTAAAATAAAGCTGATAAAAAAAAACAATATTAGTTTAAAAAATACAAGTCACTTAATGCAGTTTAAAAAATTATTCTAAACATTACACATCGAAACAACTTTCCAATGATTGAATTCAAATGACGTGTAAAAGTGTTTTTAAAACCTAAAGATGGTGATATTTGTTTTGCCAATTTGTTTACACTGTAAAAAGTTCAAACTACAACAAAATAAAAACTTCCGGCAGAATTGTTTTTAAAAAAAGTGCAATGAACGCTGTATTTTATAAAAAAATAAAACCAATAAAAAAAAAAACAAATGCTGGCTTTAATGGCATCTAATCAGTTTTTCAGCACTAAATGCCAGTTACTCGTACTATAGCGTGTTAATAGTGATATTTCACATAATCATGGCTGTTGACCGTTTCCAAATTGATACAGTTCGGATTCAAAACCGCTCCAAAGTCTCGTTGTTGACCGTTTTGTTGTCGGGATTTTTGCTGTTTCACTTATTCGCAGATTGAATCTTAATGGATATTGTGATGTAAAATATGTGTACTTTTATATCTCAAGAGTATACACAAGCGGATAATAATGTGGAATCATTGAAACAGGCGTGATCTCGGTAAAATGGAGCTGAGAATTTTCTAGTTTTGACTATCTCAGTGAAGTTTATCGAAAACCTTCTCAGCACAATTTGCTGCACATTTTTTGCATGAATTCAACCTTGACTTGATACAAATGTGTGTATAGAATGTGTATATCCATATTCTAATGTTAAACAAATTAACTATTCATACGAAGACATGGCTTAAAAGACTTAGTATCCAAGCTAAAAACATTTAAAAAAATCGAATGCTCATAGACAATAAAACTTTTATTGCGTTTCGCGGAAAAGCGCGGGAAATGGAAAATTGTTTTTGTATACCCACAAGGGTCTTATGTATCCTACGATATATTTAGTTACAAATCAATATAATTAGGATAATCCAATATTTTTTAAGTGTTTTTGAGGTGGTTTTTGTTAGGTAAATGCAAACAAAAATGAAGATTATTTGGTAAGGTTTGTTTGTATGATTGTTTCTAAAAGCAAACATGTCGTTGTAGGCGTCTTGATGTGGACGTTACGAACCTATAAGTATTATGATGAAATTATGAAAGCTACACATAAAACGAAACCTACATCCATAGTTTTGTGGAGACTGCTCCATAAAGTTGGATCACGTTCGGCCAGCATGTTGTATTGTGGGGAATGTGTGAGAGTAGTCGCAAAACTCGCAAACTGACCGTCACGCACATGTCACGCATTTCCGATACGCGTGGGCCGGCTTTTATGTCACCTTTATGTCCATTGTACCCTGCCCTGAACCCGGCAAGCCTCTAACTATTAAATAAAAACCTCTGTGTTACAAGTTACGAAACGATCCCGAGTCAATTCTGATCTAATAGTATTGATTGTGCCCGACACATTCGGTGTTTTTGCCCTTCATTCATTTGATATTACATTTTTATTTTTGTTGTAAGAAAACACAAGATATTTTTTATGTTGTCTTTGAATAAAAACCGGTTAAGGGCGAGTCGGACTCGCGCGCGATGTTTTCTGTATTATCTATACAACATAGACACTATATTATAAACCTTTTTTAGTTTTTAGCATTTGTTCTTATAATGGCAACAGAAATACACATGTGAAAATTTTAACTGTCTAGTTATCACGGTTCATGAGATACAGCTTGGTTTCAGACAGTCAGTGGAGTCTTAGTAATAAGGTCCCATTTTTACCCTTTGGGCATACCCAAAAGTTAAAAACGGGTTCCATAGAACCCTAGTAAAACGAAACTTATTTTATCTGATTTCGTCGTTTGTTATCATTCAGCAACAAAATAATTATCATTTTGACACAATATAAGCACAATCATTTATTATTATTATAATAAATGTTCCCATTGCTAAAACTCAGACCACCTATCCCTAAAAAGAATCTAAATATAAAAATTCCAATAAACTCATCATCATACTCAAATCGTAGTAAAGTAGACCGCATATTAAAAACCCTTTCACGTGAATTACATTATTCATATTATTTTTGGTACACAGGCCTATAAGTATCGGGTTTTCAGTGTACTCTGGCTCGCTAATAGGGTTCAGCGAGAATGTCAGCAAAGTTCCGTGGCTCGTATTGATTGCTGACATCAATCAGTGGCAACTTGTTGTTTTCCACTTCGACCATAAATCACAACACCTTTGTGTGAAGGTTAATATTATCTAATATTTTGTTTCGTATATGTAACTGACGAGTATTTAACATTTTATGCTGACTAGAGTCCTAGGTTTTTTTTTGTGGCAGGATCAGAACTTTCGTGCAAAACAAACTGTAACGAATAATTCATTTTTAGAGACTCCTAAAAACTGTCAAAAATGTTTCTTTTCAAGTAGCCTTAATTTAAATAATAAGCACATCATATATTAATTGTATACCCATTACATAAATTCATTGGTCGTCGCACATAAAAAAAAAATTGACGATTACTCAGCCATCCATTTACCATCAGTATTAACCCCAGCCTAATATTTCGTCTTATCCATCCACCACACACTCATATTTACGAAAGTAAATAAATAATGCGAAATAGTATACGTGATAAATGCTCAACTGGGCCGATTTAGGGATTACGGACGAATATATAGATATTTAGATAGGTATCAGTAAATACGGGTTTTTTTTATGGTAAGTAAAATCATCCAATGACAAATCCCGCCCTTGAGCGGAGCGGGAAGTTGTGTCAGACTCTTACTGACTAAAAACCTACCCCGTTCCTTCGTAGGTTTTTGTTTATGGTAGGTAAAATCATCCAATGACAAATCCCGCCCTTGGGCGGAGTGGGAAGTAGTGTCAGACTCTTACTGACTAAAAACCTATCCCGTTCCTTCGTTGCCTATCGTGCCGGGGCCGGGTATTCGTTTCGGAAGCTGACCCATGACCCAAACAGGCTTCGACCCTGCCTGCCTGCAGCTAGCAGGCTGGGCCTCTACGGTTTGCTGACAGCTCCTTCAGCTTCCAGCGCGCGGGAACAGTACGCGCCATCGACGACCCGGTCGGTCGGTCCGGTCGGTCGATCGGACAACATGCTACCCATAGCACGCCGTCCGCAATCCCGCGCCTACGGTGGCCAACGGACTAATATACATAGATATTTAGATATGTATTAGTAAATACGGGTAATATGAGAACACAGAATAAGCAACTCCAATAGAAATAAGTGAGTAAAGGGTTTCATTTCGCAATTAGAAAATTTAAACATAATCATCTACTTCAAAGTAATTTAAAGTTTTTTTTTACAATTATTTAAAGCCTATTAGTATTTTAAATCACTTAAATATAACTTCTGTGAGCAATTTAAATTTGTAATAATTAGACTTGTGAAATTGTCGTTCAAAACAAATAAAGACCTCGGAGTTCGATAAATGTTTAAGAATATTCATTTAATTAAATTTTCCATTCACGATTAAGTGACTTTTGTCTAAATGAAGATGTAATTACAGAGTTATTTGTCTTTGTAAAATAGAAGAAGAATTTGTCTCTTTATTTTTAGAAAGAGTAAAGTTCGGTGAATTTGCAGACATCAAATGCATCAAGTGTGCGCTAAATTAAAACGCAATTAGCATGAAGCGCACCAGTGCATAATTTCACGAGAGTGAATTCTACCGACTGTTAGGTTAGCTACTCAGTTAGACCTCAACAAGGACAATTATAGAGTTTGCCTGCAATAAAGTTAGCTCATCGTCCCGTCCTATTGTTGCTAACCGCCAGTTGTGTTATTGGAAACTGGTGGAAGGCGCTCTATCTAACTCAGATGACACCGTTGCAATATTGCAACGAATACTTGTCACATTTTAATGTCAAGGATCATAATAATAAAAGTGGTTATTTTACATTTGTCTGTGAGATTTAGTTTTATGAAATTACTCTTATATTCTTATATATATTCTTTATTGTACATAAATTACATTAAATTAAAGAAAACATAGAACAGGTGATGTACACAGGCGAGCTTAACCCATAATTGGGTTTTCTTACAGCAAACCTTATAAATTGTGTGTGGGAAATTTTAGACATGAGTATAACTCATATGCACAACAGAACACAACATAAATTGTATTTATTATACTTGAAACTAAAATAAACTGCACAAATATGATCAAGTACACTATACATAAACATACCATATACAATAAATAAATAAAACCTATACATACATATTTATGGGTCATGTTGACAAGAAATGCTCCCTAATTCTTCCCCTGAAAACTTCCAACGAGGGGCTATCCTGTAATGTATGTGGAAGAGAATACCACAGGCGCACAGCTCGAACAGTGAAAGATCCACTGTAACGACTTGAGGAATGGGGAGGAAATCGAAGGAGAAGAGAGGATGAAGAGCGACAAGGTTTTCCTCTCGGAACAAGATACTCAAAGCGTTCCCGAAGATATTCAGGGGAGTTGGGATTATGAAGAACAGAGAATAGAAAAGAAATAATGTGGCAATCCCGACGCTGCCGATTTTATAAAATATAATTCGTGGTTTTCGGCCTGACAACCTTTCTATATAGATCCATCTATCATTCAAGAAAACTTATCTAAGTATTTGTATAAAATAAAATAAAAGTATGCCACTTACGTTCACCTATGTTCGTCATGGGTTTGGAAAACATGCAAGTAATGTATTCCAAACCGGTTTAATTAGAAAAGCAATAACGCATTAAAATAAAATAGAAGCAAAATCTTACAATCAAAAGCTTTCAGGAATCTTGTTGGGGATACTGTAATTTTAATGGTAACTAGTGGATACCCGGCGTGCACAATTACACTAATAAATTAAATACATTTTTTTTATTTTTTGAGAAAAAGGTTGTTTATTAATTACCAAATAATTTTAATAATATTAGAGGCAGTGGCGTAGCTAGTCCCATAGGGGCCCCGTAACAAAAAAAAGTGCTTTTTTACAAATGCTTGGTTTACCATACGAGACGGTTGTGGATAAAATGTTGCGAATTTTTTCCCACGTCGGGGGCCCTGCAGCGTGGGGGCCCCGTATAATTGATACGGCATATACGGCAGCAGCTATGCCTCTGATCAGAGGTTTTATCATCACGTGGGATCACAGGCAAGCACTAGTTTATATTATTGTAAAAAAGACTCTGTAAATGTAATAGGACGAAATAGATGAAAAAAAGATTGAACAAAAAGCCCTTGTAGCACTTTACTTGTCAGTGTAACACACCGACCCCCGTAAAGTGCGACAAGGGCTGAAAGACGATTATAGTTCAATCAATCTAGCTATCTTTTTGCCAAATATGTTGGGGCTGGCTTCAATTCTAACCGGATACAACTGAACACCACTATTTTACATGGAACTACTGCCTGTCTGACCTTTACAATCCAGTAATTGGATAAAGACAAAATTAGTATCAAAATTTCTAACTTCTACATAATTCGATAAAAACCACTTATAACATTTTCCCTCATTGGTCGATCAGCGCCTAACCCTTTATCTCGCTTGGCATTCGAAACTCTTTGTATTTTAAGGGGATTACTAGTCCTGTCTTCATGCAGTGTCAGCCCTGCACATGCAAACGTGGTATGCCCTCATCAGGTGCCCTCACCAATTGTAAGGATCAGAGATAAATAAAGCCTTAAGCGCGTTTAGATGTAGGTTTATTCTTATAAAATTACTCTTGTACATTATTCAAAAATCATTTTAATAATATTAAAACACACGCACCTTTCGGCCTTAAAGCCTTCCTCACTGATATGAAAATCTTATTTATTTTATAACTCTAATTAGTGTTTATGTCTTAATTATAAGGTGCTATTAGTTCGAAACCCTCTGACGAGATCCTAATTAAAGAGTCTCTAGAGTATCTACTCCTCATTATAAATTTACCTACGTATATAGTTTGTCAAATAAGCTTTAGTGCTTGCCACTTACAGCGGTTTGTTCAATAAGTAATGGATAAGAGCCAAAGTGTAGCGATTATAAAGGGATGTCTATGTCTCTGAAAAAAACTTCTTGCTTTCTATACAGGGTGCAAGACACAGATGGCTCGTACTTCGAGAACTTCACAGCTTTATCGTGGCGGCACGAAAATAGACGTCTGGCTGCACTGCGGCTGGTGGAGGCCAGGTCCGAAAGGGCACCGCCTGCACCGCATGACCTGGGCTTACCCAGCGTATCGGCGCAGCTATCGCACAAGGAGCACGAACATCTGTACACTGAGGTATGTTGGTAAGACGGCTAGTATTTCAAGAACTTCACGAAACTGTCGTGGCGATACGAGAACCGGCCACATTGCGGCCGGTGAAGGTTAAACAGACAGGGGCCTCATTGCCTGAGTCTACCTAAGAGTTCCGCACAGTTGTCGCAGATAGCGAACATTTGTTCGCGGATAACGAACATTTACATACAGAGGTGCTGTATATATGTATTGTTAGAACTCAGGAGTGGATGTTGTAGATACAATATCCAACCAGATTCGTCAGTTATGACCAGTGACAATCATTATCATTCATTATTTTCGTTTCACTATTCAAATTAGGAACAATCAAAACAGGAACGTGCTCTAGCTTCTAAATGTAGGTTTGTGTGAAATAAACACAACACAATGGTAAGTTTCTAATACAGAAAATGTATACCTAACGTTTGATAATACAAGATTGTCTAGTTAGTTTGTTTAACAAAGTTTCTTTGGTAAACTATACCAAAACTTCAAATTGTAAGTAAAAAATAATCACAGTGTTAAACTTCACATTCTATAATACCTATATTCATCAAAATCGTTAATTCTAATCGCATCTAACTTTTAATAAATTCCAGTTTAGAGTAAAGGTGACCCGAGAAAGTGCGAGAACCCAGGGGTCGTCAAATCTGTTGTATATGTACATACCTACATTCTACAAAGACTTACAATGCCTTTGTAGATAGGTATTGGTCAAATTACGAGCTTAACGTTGTCACAGACATTAGATCTACACTGCTTTGTCTTTGGCATCTTTAATTTTGTACTTAACTATTGTATATTTATTTTAAACGATTTTTTTATTTAAGTATCAAGTTTTTCTCAGCTTTTTATTCAATTTGAAAAAATAAAGATTAATTGACCTCTGACAGCGGCTTCGCCTACGTGCATCTCCACAATAATCCCAAAGGAATATACGCTCGAGATACAAGTATCCTGTGTTATTCCAGGACGTTGTCTCTCCAACTCAGTGTGCCTCTCAACCCAACTTTCCATTTAGCGTAAAGGAGTAACAAAAGTATAGGTACACATACATAAAAAAAATCACCTTGATATACACCGTTAAATTTTAGACGTTTTAATCCCGCGGAGGGTCGATTCGGTACATGAAATACTATCGATTTGTAAAGAAAAAAAAGTATTTTTTATTCATAAACTCGAATTAATATACGCATCTACGAAATTAATTTCTTTAAGTAATTCAATGACCTTGTAGGTAGTTGTCGGTCGTTGCGTACTAACTACCTACAGTACATTGGTCTTGCTCAGCTGACGTTTACTTAAAAAAAATAATTTCGTACATGCGAAAATTAATTCGAGTTTAAAAAAAGTACTTTATTTTTTAATTTTCTCTTTACAAATCGATAGTATTTCATGTACCAAATCGACCATACGTGGGATTAAAACGACCAAAATTTAACGGTGTATAATATTAGTATGATGTAATGTCTTTAAGATTCCCTGTAAGTGTCTTATAGACTTTTTATATTAAATACGCCCTTACCATTACTTTCAAAAGGTTTAGAGGTTGCTGAATTGAGGTTGTTCTATTTTACCAATACGGGTTGGTCTTGGATGTGTGTGTAGGTTTACGTACATTGTAGCATTTATTATTGTGGATATTCACCAAATTGCATTCTTATATTAAAATAAATTTATGTGTTCAAATATAATCTCCTGAAAATTATTACTAGGGGCACCCACACACACTAAAAGTAATTTAATAAAAACCTAACGTAGTGTAATTAACAACGTGGTAGCTTGTTATCCATATGTCATGATTAATATGCGTGAATGGGATAATTGGCGCATTAGTCGACTAATTTGCATGTACACGATCGCTATTCGAACCATTTAGTTTCAAAATGTTGTTGTGATATTGTTAAATAAGGTAAAAAGTTATTTGTCACAAATAATGGCTGTATCGTTGGTGAAATACCTTCTAAGCGGTAGTAAAACACAAATCAAGATAGAAAATTCAAGCAAATTGGCTGACTATGAAAAATTTTGTGATGTAGAATTAGATTTTCCAAATGATTGACCTGGTCCTGCTCCTACCAGGAAATCGAAATTGTTTTTCAAATCATCAGGAGAATCAGTTCTCCCTCTAAAAAATCTTAATTTGTAACTAGATGAAAAGTCCTTAAAGGGATGCTCGTTACTGAATGGCTATTTCATGAAAAAGTCATTCAATACCAAAACTTAAAAAAATAAAAGCAATTTCGCGGGCGGGCTACCTGGTGGCGTTTTATCTCTTAACGCAGAAGTAGAGACATTTTCATTCAAATTGCGCAATATTTCATGTAGCCGTGTGCACACATACATACCTAATCTAAAATGTACGCGGCTTTTTTTTCACTTACCCCGTAATAAAACAGTAATGCAAGAACAAAAGAAGGTAAAATATCTACCCTAATTGAATACTTTGTCTCTTACGTAACTATCTTGGGGCATGCAAAGTCGTCTTCCCGCGGAACACGCATTCCGTCACGTCAGCTTTTTCGTTACGGAGTCAGTTCAAAAGGTGATACTTAATATGGTACGGTAGCTAGCACGTGCGCACGTTTTACCTGAATATCCGCTTTCTTCTCGGATATTTTTTTACCTTACATGATACAATGTAGAATCAAATTGTCCACCGATATAGCTATGATCTTATACTGTTTGCAGGTTTGCATTTATACACAGAGTTGATGTAGAAAAACCATCAATGATTTTGAAGCCAAGCACCTACGCTTGGCCTCGTATTGTAATTACTTTTGCTAATTCCTTTGTCCACAACGTAGTACGAGAAAGATTAATATTGTTTTTTATGACAATAATATCTACCAATATAAATTCATTACCATATTATTTTAGAGTGCCATTTTGCACTTACGCAAAATTGAGGAATTAATTAGACCCTATATTACCTTGCAAATCTTTTACCCACCAGGTGCTGTATTGCATCGAAAATGCAGTAGGAGCGCCAGCTCCGGACGGTCAGTTCGCTGCTTACAAGGAAGAGGTGGTCGAACACGCTCGGCGCGCGTTCAGGGTGTCTCCAGAAGTCCACGCGCGTGCTATGCGCGCGGCTGGTAGCGAGCGACCCCCCACTGTCGTGCTCGGTTGTTCCGTCATCGAAGCTGATGGACTTGAAGCCAAAGACGCCAACGGTAAGCTATTATAAAAAATATAATAGTTGAGTAAAATATCATCATCGCTTTGCAATTATCGCAACTTATTTGAGACCATCGTAAGGAGTAACTGAAAAAGAAGTCTGAACTAGACCCTGCAAACATAGAGGATGCTATACAAAATAAAGAGGGAGATCACGCTTGACTAGTTAACTATTATAACCAACACTAATTCCTATAGTCTAAAAAATATTGCTGATGATGATTTTTAAACATTTGGACCAATGCAGCATGATTAAGGTTTAAGGTTTCGTACCTCAAAATAAAAAACTGAATCCTTATAGGATCACTTTGTTGTCCGTCGATCTGTTAAGGCCGTTTATCTCGAGAACGCGTGAATGTATCATGTACTCAAGTTTATAGTCCCTTGAAGCTGTGAAAAAAATCAAACTTCTATCTTAAGGAAAAAAAGTTACGGCCGATTATGATACAAAAAACGTTTATGTCGTCACTCGGGGAATCAAAATTCATAGGGTACGTACTTTCCGATGACCTAGAACCTTGAAATTTGGCATGAAACAAGGCCACATAGCACAAATACAGGAATAAATTTTGACTGGCCTGTTGATCTAGTGGTTAGTGGCCCTGACTGCTATGCCGGAGGTCGTGGGTTCGATTCCCACCCAGGACAAATGTTGGTGTGATGAGCACGATCATTTGTGCTGTGTCTGGGTGTAATTTATCTATAATATGTATGTATTTAGAAATATATAAGTATGTTTATCAGTTGTCTAGTACCCATAAAACAAGCTTTGCTTAGCTTGGGACTAGACGACGTTGTGTGATAGTGTGTGTGATATTATATTATTATAAATCTGAAAACTGTAAAATAGTTACATCACAAAAAAAAAAAATCGATTCAGAATCTTCGAGACTCAATTCGGTAATTGTAAACCCTCAGTGCTCGAGTCCGACTCACACTTGTTCAGTTTGTTTTGTTCTAAAAACAAAATATACTTTGGTAAAAATTTAGAATTTAGTGACATCATAACTTATGATTAAGGGTTGATGAATGGACTTATTCTGAAGACTTTTCCGTCGTTAAAACCTCGCAAGGTGAAGAAAGTAAACCTACATTTAATAGAAGTGCGCTTGTTGCTCACACGTCGCCCTTTATGTGCCCTTAAATCATATTCATAAGTGATGAGTGTCGCCTTGAATACATTTCATGACGTTCCCTCGGTTGACTACCTGAGGCGACATTCGGAACATTTATACTAATAAAACATCTGTAATGTTTCATGATATTGTTGTTTTTTTCCTTGACATTCGCATAAAACTCATATACCTTATACATACACGTCTTTATATAACATTATATGAAATCACAACTCTTTACGTCTCTATATTGTTGAACAACTTAAGAAGGCTTTGCCTCGCGCTTACAAAATAAATATTTCTACCCACACTGCTTGTGAAGAAAGTTAAGCAATAGAAAAAAACGCTTAGTATTATTTTTAGATTCCACTGTCGATAGTAGGAATTGACAGTATTGCGGCCAGTAGATGCGGAAATACTTTAAAAGTAAGGGAAAATAAAAATGTAAATTGTGTAACAAATAATGTCTGTGTAGGACTGGCGTATTGAGCGCTAACCTACGCGTGTTTAAATAATTTAAGCCTTATTTTAGGGGACAAAATTTCCCTTAACATGACCCGCACAGCTCAAGCTTTGTTTGAAATAAGCATTACTTTTTCACATTTTTTTTATAATAATGTATCTTCTATGTAAATGTGTGTGTACATAAATTATAAAATAAATAAAATAAGCCTCAGATACATTAGGACACAAAATATCCCCCAACCTGACGCGTAACGGTCAATCTACGTTACGCTGCAACTTTGTCCAGGGTCTCGCAACTTGCCCACCCAAAATTTTGCTATGCATTTTCGTGACGCAGGATTTGTTGTTGGACATTTTGACAGCTTTGATCCCTAATGTTTCTGAAGCTTTACGCGAAAACGATGGCGAGTGCCGAGATCTCACGCTTCTCGGCGGTGATTGCATGATATTGTCGCGCTAACACCACTCACATCAAACGACATCACATTATGCAGTAAACGCCCCGAACAACCGACTCACATCATAATGCAAAAATAATGTTTTCCCGAACAAGCACATTTTCTGTAAAATAAATGCTGCTACCTACCACTGAAAGTTAAAATCAAATTTCTATTCAAGCCAAACTTTGTTTCGACAGCTTTGCAAACAGCTAGTAAAGTTGTAAGGTATTCAATTACCTACGCTTCTCTGAGTTTCGCAAACCATATACATATCGAATGTTGCGGTGAAAACGAGGCGAAAAAGCAATTTTAATTAGTTTTGACCAAGAATTTTTGCTTTGAAACGAAGTTTTTTTTTGTTAATATTTGTTTAGTCTCGGCAGAAAAAAGAGCTCCATATTTTTACAAGATTTCATTCTATTTGGCTTTGACTAAACGATATATAAACGACTATCTATACAGTATTTGATAGACGGGAATCGACCAGCTAGATGATACTGATAACATAATGGAAGTTTTTTCGTAATAGGCACAGATTTTATTTTAGATATGCCATAATCTTATCCCAATAGGTTACAGTATAAGTTCGCATATTCTTTATTTTACATACAATTTTTACAATAAAAATAGGACAGCTGATGAACTTAGATAGGATTTTTTACAGCAAAACTCATAGAAATTAGAGAAATTTTACACTTGAGAATAATTATAAATGCATAGCAAAGCTATAGAACACAATTATAGAACAAAAAATAAACATTAAAAAAAATAAACGAATGCAGGCGTATTTTTACGGGAGGTCAAAAACTGTTTTCGGCTCGGTTTTCGTTCGCCCACTACGCCTTTCCTTGCTACGCCTTCGCTATATTGTTGGTTTGGTATGATAGCTTTTTTTACAGTGGCTCACTTTTAGAACGCTTTTCTGGATAGGTTACAATCAGACACTGAAATTATCATTTCTTTTTGGTAGTGTTGATTTTATTACAATTTATTACATCCAATGGCTTTATAACCTAGAAATCATAAACATTTCAACTATCATAACGAATTCCTTTTTTATTGAACTGGTATGAAATCCTGAAAAGGCGGCACTTTACATCACCTAGGGTTCAGTGACCCGTACTGCATGCTGGGAATCCAACCAGCTTCTCTGCCGGCTTCTCCACGTGCTTCAGAGGATGAGGGACGCAAGCATGGGTTCAGGCTGAGCTTCAAGCGCCGGGATGGTCGCCAGCAGCGAGACAGCCTGGGCAGGCTGCCGGCTCGGTACATACGAGCCACCAGTGTGAGGCAACACACACTGTCGCCCAAGTGGAATGAGACATTTAAATTGTAAGTGTTTTAGACATTTAGTATCTAAGATTTAAAAGCGTGGCTTGAAATCTAAACTTTTATAGTGTAACTGTGAAGACCCGAACTCAAGTAAAACTTTGGATTTATCGGTAAAATCTTTAATTTTTACGTTTCTCTGAGATAAATGAAAGCTTTGTCGTGACTGCCGGTTAAAGTTCGAAATTAGCGATTATCACGGAAACGTTTACATTTTTACCAATAAGACGAATAAAAAAGGAAGAATGAAAAAATATTTATGTGTGATTCACACAATTTAATAAAACCTTACACACTTATTATAATTTATTAAAAATGAATTAATCGGCTTTTTTTCTCATTAGTCACTTTGCATATTTATTTATTTATTTATTTATTATATGCTTTATTGTACACCATAACATGAACAAAAACAAGGAATTAAAACTAAAACACACATATACAATGGGCGGCCTTATGCATATTTATCCCAATTACAAAGAAACCAATGTTATCCATCGAATATTATGAAGCTCTTACTTCGTAACATATTTTATGTATCGCTCTTGGCTACTGAGATAGAATTTTGCGTAATTCGGTCATTTAAATTCAAATTAAGCATAATTATCATAAGAATATTTAAGAGCAATGGTGGCGCAGTGGTAACCGGGATCGTTACCACTGCGCCACCACGCAGTGGTGTAAGTGGTCCTTACGAGTTCAAACCCAGCCATTATTTTGTGTAATTTATTTTAGCACCACTGCTCTCAAAACGTTGAAGGAAAACATCGTGAGGAAATCTAGGTATTTCCCAGAACCAAAAATTGTGTGTTGCCTAACAACCAAACCTGAAATCGCCAAAAGAAAATCAGCCTAGTTCAGTAGGTACATTTTGAACAGTTAGGCGAACACAAATGTACTGATAAGCAGATTTTTTTTCGCGATTCCAGGTTAGGTCCCATAATAAAAGTTCTTTGTTATCATGGCCGCAATCACGTGTTTAATTATCGTTCACTAATTACCAGTCACCCTATATACAATATATGTAAACCAATCCATGTTGATAAATATTGTTATTGTCATAGCGACATCGACGACATTTCGTCAGATGTGCTGCACCTAGACATCTGGGACCACGACGACGAGAGCTCGGTCCTGGACGCCGTGTCGCGCCTCAACGAGGTGCGGGGCGTGCGCGGCCTCGGTCGCTTCTTCAAACAAGTCTGCCAAAGCGCACGACAGGGCAGCCAGGATGATTTTCTAGGTAAGTTTCACATTTTAATCAAAGAATCATGGCAAAGTCCCGAACCAAATTTTACTCGCATATTTTTTTAGCGTATTGTGATTTTAAAGTCTCAAACTATCATCCAGTTTAATATCTGGATGATAGTTACAATTTCTTAATGCCATGCTTTTTTTATTGAAAAAATCTAGTAATTTATTTTTCAATTATGACGACTTTTTTGCGAACCTTAGTCAAAATAAGCTGGCCAGTCTTCTTTGTAAATTATTACGCCATTATATATCATATATCATGGTGACATAATATGTAGATACTCAATAATTTCATCAACAATTTTCTCACTGTTTACTCTTTGCCTAGCTTTTTCTCAACATATGCATGTTGAGGTCGTTTACCAGTCCGCGAAATGCCCTGGAATGCAGTGCCTAATAGGCAGATGCTCTACTGATGTATATTCTGCCGCAACACAAAAGCCCTTGGCAAGACTGGTATAATTTTTTTTTGTTCCTGATGATTCGTATGGAAGGATAATGTAAACAAATCTACAAATGACAGCTAAACGATTTTTTTTTCAAAGTGAGAAGTCATCAAACAACTTTTCCTGCTTTAGATTGAGCGAGAGGAGAGTCAGATTGACTAAAATCTACCTGTGTTCCTTCAATTGTCATTTTGCGTCCCAAGGCCGTGGTAACTCTTTCGAACAATTCCGTAGTCCTAGCAAGTATCGGCACTCTTGGGCACCAAGGGTCTAAACAGACCCGGCGGAATCTCACTATATTAGCATGGTCACTAAATTACATCGATCCATCGAGCTCATCTAGTTTCACATTCTAATCAAACTTATGAAATCATACTCATTTAACTAATGTTATAAACGCGAAAGTTTGTATGTATAGATGAATGGATATATGGATGTTTGTTACTCTTTCGCGCAAAAACTACTGAATGGATTTCGATGAAACTTGGTACACGGCTAGACCATATCCTGGAATAGCGCATAGAATACTTTTGTCTCGGGAATATGATCCCTTGGAATAATTTTCTACGATCACGCGGGCGAACCAGGTGTCTGGAGCAGATATTACTGTAGGTAATACCGTCTTTGTTTAAACAAACTTTTTAAGCTTTGAACAAACCATTATTAAAACATTAAAGTTATAAGTACTGTTCCAAGAACAATAAACTTTTAGTTCATCGGCCTCTTTAATTTGCTAAATCATTTTAAACGTGATACATAGGGCTTTTTCATTTTATATAATGGTGAAAGACGAAGCTCCTTAATGGAGCTTTTATCATAATTTTGTATTTATACAAGCTCTTCGCCGCCTTTGCATTTATGAATGTTGACTCCCGTATGATCATAATTAGGATAGATTTTTTAGAAAATTTCTAAATAAAATCACAGCGTAGACGATTTGAACACGACGTAGGGCTATGGTAACATCCGTGTGAATGAGTTTGTAGCGCTGAAGTTAAAAACATCCTTATCTCACACTGATATTTAATGCGGTTATCAAGCACTGCCCTACCTGCCGCAAGAGGGACGTAGAGTAGAGACGGAGGTGGTGTGGGCACTGCTCGTCGGCGCGGTCAGATGGTGTACCTGTATTAGGCATTAGGGGATTATATTCAAACCATGCGATGTGAGATCCGCTTTATAGCTTGACGCGTCGGTGCATGGTGTCCACATTGTGTGAAAATCACCGTAATCATACTTACCTGTCATTTTTTACGATGAGTATTTAGTTACGGCTTTTCTGGATAGATTATTTATGATGTAACTTCGAAAGCAGAACTCGACTAAACGTAGAACTAACTCTTGAAATTCAGTTTATTAGTAAAGTACTGATGAATTATTCACGTCCACTTAAATTATGTACCCAAAACTGTACCTAAGCAATTTATTTCTGACGAACAGTTTTCACTTTATTTCAGGTATGTTGACGGTAAAGCCCACCCAATACCTAACACTAAACACTAAAAATTAAGAAAATATTGTTATGAGTTGCTTGATAGTTTAGGGGCAAAGGTCAACACGTTAGGGACTTATGAATATTGAACTCATTTCTAATATCTTATTTACCTTTGCATTGATGACTTCTATAAGTCAGGTTCGATCGTGTGTGGAGTACTGCAGCCACATATGGGCTGGTGCTGCAAAATGCCATCTAGCAGCTTTGGATTTATAGTTGAGAGGCGTGCTAAGAGGCTAACTGGTTATTCAGATTTGGTCAAGACCAATCTACAAAGGTGTAGGGTTGTCAGACTTTCGGTATTCTATAGGATGCATTTTGGAGAGTGTGCGCGGGAATTACATGACTTAATTCCGACATCGCCTCTCTACCATCGGACATCCCGACGAACGGCGAGTGTCCACCCTTACATTATTGACACCTCTACGGTGCGGACTAAGTGCTTCGCCTCATGGTTTATACCGCGTACATCGAAGCACTAGAATAATTTGCCTACTAAGGTCTTAAAATCCGAAAACATCTAATTTATATTATATTTAGATATTTTCAAGCCATAGGATTACAGTCAAGCATTAGTATAGGTTATTAAAAACAAATAAAGCTTGCTATCAAAATTTATTTATTCCGAACGGCCTGAGACCACTTACATCACTACCTATATGTGTGCTAATCTAACACGGAGTAATATAGATGTTACATAATAATAATACTTTACAACGACATTGTGTAGAATACCGGATTATATAGATATCTAGGCAATGTATAGAATACGGTTTAAAGTAAGGCTTTTATTTTCAGGTGGTGATAAAAAAAAAAACTATAACCTAACCTGTCCGTGTCAGGGTGCCCTATTAATGACCTCCTTCCCTATTCTCGTCTTTTACACACATTACCGACTGTGCATTCGGTACTGTATAGAAAACCTGAATTATACAGATTGCCGGTAACATATATCCCTATTTTTTAATTAGTGCAAAAAAATGGGGCTCTTTCTGTTACTGATCATATTTGTGTAGTCAAAAGTACAAAAAAACGAAATCCCAAAATTGTCCACGAAAATTGGTCATTATTGGTTAATTCATAATTGAATCATCATTCATAACAACTATAGACTTTACTTAAATAATAACAAGACCTTTTTTAATAAGCCCTTTAAGTATTTGCACTAATTAAAAAATAGTGGTGTATACAAAAAAAGAAAATATATAAATAAAAGGAGAAACTGACTAACTGATAGTTTTACCTCGGTCAGAGATTAAGCGCTGCCATTCAACGTGGCAATGCCGCCAGCCTTTTGGGCACACTTCCAGTCGACAGCGATTCGGATGAGTTTTATGACGCCATTTTTTAGTTAGGAGTAGGTTTAAGTGTATGTATAGTTTTAATTAGTATTTTATATAATGTATATAATTATGTATTTGTGAAATAAATATTTACACTGATAGGTACATATATATCAACGCATATTCGAAACTACGGGGACAGGAAGCGTGAAATTTTGCACAAGTTTTTCTTTTATAACTTAGGCAACTACGAAGAGACGATTTCCCAAAATTTACCTCCTAAGACGACGAAACAGAGGTCATAAATTTATATGCAGAAATCTACATACACGCAAGTGAAGTCGCTGGCAGAAGCTTGTTCTGGTTTAAAAAAAACCAGATAAGTGAACCAGGACATATCGGTAACACAGACTAATAGTGTTCATGTGAATAATTGACTTGAAACTAACCTACATGCAGTCGGTAGTGCACTTTCAAAGGACAAACTATCCGACACACTAATGAGTTCGTGTGTATGAGTTTGTTGAGGAACAAATAATAACAGTGGTTCTGTTGCAGGTATTTAGATTTCATATAACTTTTAATTATCATCTGCAAAATACATCTCTAGAATAATAATGATTCTGTAATTTTAACAATAATATACCACAACTTTCACTCAACGCCATACATACATATTATAGATAATTTTCACCCAGACACTAAAAAAATTATCGTTCTCATCACACAAACATTTATCTTGGGTGGGCATCGAACCCACGACCTTCGGCATAGCGGTCAGGGCCGCTAACCACTAGACCAACAGGCGAGTCAAAAAATAAACCATAGCGGTTGCATCTAAGCATGACAATACCAGTTTTTTGGGGTTGGTAATCATAAAATAACTTCTCCCGCCCAGGGCAGAAAGAGAGGGAGTGACAAACTTTTACTGAATAAAACCTAACTTGTTCCTTCAGTTGCCCTCTACGTTCCAAGGCCACGGTGACCCTTTGGAACAATCTCGCAATAAACATTGAACCATTTACAGATATTGAAATTCTATATTTCTAAAATCGGGAATAAAGACGTAAAGCTGTGAGCTACCTTATGTTATCGTAACTTAAGCCTATATTTCTAACAGGTGCAGTTGGTACTATATTATGTAAATCAAGTAGGTATATTGTTATTACTTAGATACTGTCCATATGTGGCTAACCGCAGACCCGACATATCTAGCTTTGGTTCCTCAATACGTAACCGTTAGGCTTAGGCCGCACCTCGGCTAAACCGTCGTGATTATTAAAAATGTGATTTGGTGAGTCCTGCTACAATGGCTACATCTGAAGTTTTTCTTTACTTGATTTTGAAATCATGAAATGTTACAAAAAGGTTAGCACCAAAAAAGCAGTATTTGTAAACCATACAATTTATTCGGCGCACACGCACTATATATAACATGATAAGGGCGGGTAGTTTTTTGGTCAGTATTTGCCAGAAAGTACTGAATTATGGTTGTGTTATTGCAACTAAGTCCTCGACCGAGTTAGAGTCTATTTAACTGAACGAAAGTGAGAAAATAAATTCCAGAAAAAGATAGTGAAAGTAAATAAAAGATCAGCTTTAGACGACACTACTTTGAGTCAATATGCGAAACAATAAACAATTGTATCATCCTGCATAAGAAACTCAAGTTCATGTTACAAACATTATTTATTACGAGGAACTCAAACTGTTTTAGTCAAATCCTTAAAACGGAAACGACATTATACCAAATTTTGATGTTTTAAGTAAGCTAGATATATTTTAAATATACTCATATAACACATTACCAACTCTACGCAGGATTTAAAAAATAACCAATAAATAATTACTACATAGTATAAAACAAATTCGCTTTCCGCTGTCTGTCCCTAAACATCTAAGCATACAGCTTAGATGTTTAAAACTACGCAACGCATTTTGATGCGGTTTTTTTAATAGATAGAGTGATTCAAGAGGAAGGTTTATATGTATAATACATGCATAATATCACGTAGATCCACAACTACCAAACTTGTTCATACAAAAGTAGACTCTAAACATCGGAATTAAGGCCTATATTGGCGTGGATGTGAGAGGACACCGGTGTCCTCTAAGCTAGGACAGAATATATTTAATATCATTCACCATTGCACTCGTGCGGAGCTGGGGCAGGTTGCTAGTTTTTAATAAAAAGCAAAATGCTTACTTGTAAATAATAATGACGAAGACAAATTTTATAAGTTAAGATCAGAAATATTTTTCTAACTTACATACAGTTCCTTTTCTCTATCTTCAACTATGCTGTTACAATCACCAGTTTCGACAGTGCTGGCTGTAACCTCCAGTAACTAAAAAGCCAGCCAAAATCTTAATGTTTGAATAACAGAAATACATACCTATATAAAGTTCAATGTATTTGCTTACTTACTCGTACCTCAATAAAGTAGTAGACAAGCGCTCCTCTGGTGAAATACGTTTGCGAAATTTGGTATTCATGAAGGTGATATATGAATGTACAATTTGCAAAATTTTATCGTCGCTGGCTGCTGACATTCTATTGTAATTAAAAAAAATCTCAGGATATTCACTTAAAAATTTATATCTCTTATGAAAGAACCCTTTCTTAAATCCGTGGTTAGAGAATGGATGGACCCAATATTTGTAAAATTTGCGTTGACGCTTTCTTTTTTTAGTAACAAAGCCAAAATTCATATTGCCTTTCTTGGAATCCTTCTTTGAACTGTGAAAATTGAAAGCAGTTTCGCGGTTTTTAATCGTAATATGTCTCGAGTGGTTTAGCGGTCGGCGGCTATAATGCGGCGTAAGCCTTACTAAAAGTATAACACACATGTTCGAACTTGGTACGAGGTATTTGGTCTGTCCGCACCAGTCGAGCGCGACTTACGGCCCGTTCACGACTTCGGTCTTAGCGGCGAGCGGCGCGTCGAGCGGGATAGCATCGGTAAACGGGCGCCGTGCGCTATGAGCGGCGACTCGTGGCGTGGCAAAAATTTTCATACTCTTGATTTTACCGCTCGCTGCCCCGCGCTTAGCTGCCGCTCAAAGTACCAAGATCGTGAACGGGCCGTTAGACACTCGCTCGAACTTCCTACGGACCGAACCTGTCTCAGCAAATTCGAGCATGTGTTAACACTATTGTAATGTTTATATTGAAACACTTGATATAGTGAATACTAGATTTATTAGACTTAGAACATGTACATAATATTAAGATTAATCAGACACTGCTTAGGCGGCCACACCTATATCGACAATGAGAATATGGCTCACTAGGGTTGTGACCATTAGTTAGTTAGTAACTAGTGATGTGATATTACAACATCCCCCTTGTTAAGTTCAAATTAACCTTTAACAAACAATGTAACATAGGCTGTGGACGGACTTGACTTAAATTCAATTGACAATACAAAGTATCTGACAAGTACTTATTTAGTTTTACAATACAAAACATCTTGGCTTAAATATGACTTAATCTAAAATACACTTTAGTACATTTAATTGATTTCATCAATTAGCCTTCTAGTTGGCTTTACAATTCTACCATAACGGGTTGACTTTTGACCTATGGATTGAGATGAGGATTCTTGAGGTGCTGACTCCTGACTATCACCTTCCTCTCTCCCCTGCGACGAGTTGGATAACATAGGAGAATATTTATGCCTTAGGTGAATTCTGTTTCTCCTATACCTAACTCCATTGACATCCTCAATGATATATGACCTATTTCCTGTCAACCTTTGTTTGACAATGGCCTGTTCCCAATTATAATTTGGTTTTCTTTTGAAGTAGACATGATCATTGGGATATAATATTGACAATGACTTAGTATTCTTGTTATAATACTTAGACTTATTTTCATTGTTCTTATTGACACACTCTTTATAATTTTTAAATGTTACAACCTTTGGTTTTAATTTTTTGTATGACATTGGAATGTTATCTCTTAAATTCCTAGACATTAACAATTGTGCTGGAGATGGTAAGTTATTCTTAGGTGTATTTCTATATTGTAATAAGGCTATATATGGGTCAGACGAATTTTCTCTACATTTTTTTAACATATTTTTGACTATTTTGACTGAACTTTCTGCTTGTCCATTTGACTGTGAATGATATGGACTAGTTACATTATGTTCTATGTCCCATTCATGTAGGAAATTTTTAAATTCTAATGACTGAAAAGGAGGTCCACCATCTGACACTAATGACAAAGGTATTCCATGACGGGCAAAAATAGACTTTAAATGTGTAATTACATTTTTGGCTGTACTGTTTTTATTTAACAAAGCTATTTCTATGTATTTAGAATAATAATCTGTGACAATTAAATATGTAAGGTTATCAAAATACATTAAATCAATACCAACTTGTTGCCATGGATACTTATTTATTTCAAAATTTTGTAGTGGTTCCTTTTGATTACAAGGTTTATATTTTGCACATATGAGACACTGTTCTACCACATTTTTGATATCAGCTGACATGCTTGGCCAATACAAAGAATCTCTTGCTACTTTTAAACATTTATTTATACCTTGGTGACCTTCGTGAATTTTAGCCAACATTTCTTTATACATAGACTGAGGTACTATTAATTTTGAACCTTTAAACAACAAATCTTTGACTACATGAATTTCAGCTTGTGTACTCCAGAATGGTTTTGCCAATGGACTGACTTTATTTTTATTTTTTGGCCAACCTTCATAATAATATTTCTTTAACAATTGCAAAGTTTCATCTTTATTTGTATGTTGCAACAGTTTTGTACTGTATTCCTTTGTGATAGCTAAATTTGAATACATTAAATTGACATGACAAGATATTTCAGATTCATTCTCTGGTATATAATGATCTTTTAAGGCTGCTCTGGACAATGTATCTGATATATACATCTGCTTTCCTGGGACATGTATAACTTTCAAATCATATTTTTGTAAAGTTAACATCATTCGCTGTAATCTAGCTGGTACATCATGTAATGGTTTATCAAATAAGTAGACTAAGGGTTTATGATCAGTATGGACAGTTACTCTATGACCATATACATACTGGTGAAACTTTTCACAACCAAATTGTATTGCTAACAATTCTTTCTCAATTTGAGCATACCTAGACTGAGTTTCTGTTAATGTTTTTGAACTATAAGCAATGGGTTTATTGTTTTGTAAAATGACTGCTCCCAATGCTGACTTAGACGAATCTACTGACAAGACTAATGGAATATTGGGGTTATAATGAGCTAAGACTGGTGACTTTGTGATTTCATCTATTAAACTCTTAAGACATTTACTGTGATTTTCATCCCAAGTCCAGACTGAATCTTTTTTCAAAAGATTTCTTAAAATTTGAGTTTTTTCTGACAAATTGCTAATAAAGGGACCTAAATAGTTGATCATACCTAAAATTCTTTGCAATTCTTTGACATTTTGTGGTGTAGGCATATTGACAATTGCTTTTACTTTTTCTTGATCGACCCTAGCACCATGTTTACTAAAAACATAACCTAAAAAACAGACTTCAGAAACTAGAAATTTACATTTAGACTTATTGAACTTTAAATTGACTTGACGTGCTCTTTGCATGACCTTATGTAATCTCTCATTATGTATGGCCTCATTCGGTCCATAGACAAGAATGTCATCGATGAATATTAAGACTCCTTCTAAATCACCAAACAAATTCATCATAACTCTCTGAAATATTTCTGATGATGCATTTATACCAAAAGGCAATCTTAAATATTTATATCTACCAAAGGGTGTTTGAAAGGTACATAAATCAGAACTATATTCATCTAATCTTAACATCCAGAATCCTGAAAAAGCATCTAAATGAGAGAAACATTCAGCTCCAACTAACTGAGATCTTATCTCATCAATTGACTTAAGTGGATAGATTTCCCTTATAATATTCTTATTTAAATTTCTAGGATCTAAACAAATTCTCAACTGACCTGTACTCTTGACAGTAATTACTATGCTATTCACCCATTCTGTAGGCTTAGTGACTTTCTCAATCACCTGCATTCTTTCCATGCGATCCAACTCTTCGCGAAGTTTATCGAGCAACGCAAATGGTACTCTCCTGGGAGGATCCACACATGGCACTGCATCAGGTTTGAGTTTCAGGTGACAGACAGGAGGCAGACATCCAAGACCCTGGAATACATCATTGTATTGTGTAAGAATTTGTTGACAAAAATTTTGTTTTGACACTGAAAAAACTCTTTTAATTATACCTAATTTCTCACAAGTGGGAAGACCTAGGACATTTGGACAAACTAAATCTGCGACTATAAATACTATATTTTCTATAATAGTACTGTTATTCAAGGTTAAGCTGCATCTGACATTGACTTTACCAATTATGGGTATTGACTTGCCACCAAATCCAGTGACATTTATCTGACATTTGACAAGTGTCATTTGAGAATGACGTTTTAAACAAAGAAAAGTTTGTTTTGACATTATGTTAAGATCAGCTCCTGAATCAATGATACAACTAATTTGTGTATGACCTACTAAAATGTTTATGTTCCATGACTGATTAGAATAGTATTTGTTTTGTGTTGTATCTACTGTATTGACTTGTTGACTTTGTGGTGATGTAATTGACGTACTTGTTCTAAGTGTAACAAATGACTTTTGATGAAATGGTTTTGTTGTGATAGTGAGTGATTCCTCAGACATGTGTCTGTGTTCATCATCGAGATATGAACTTTGACTTTGACTATATTTATTTGACTTCTTTGACTTGACACTGAATCTCTCAGACTGGTGATTGCATTCATCACCGAGGCTATTTTTAGACCTCTCAGATATTACATTTTCACCACTTTCATCATTGAGACATGACTTATAATATTTTTTATGACAATGTGAGTCTACATGAGATCTCTCAGATATGACACCAATCTCATCATCGGAATCATTCCTAGACTGTGACTGGCCATTATATGACCATCCTGACTGTGATTGTCGGTGTAGGTGCATAGTGTGTGACGGTGTGCCTATTGACTTGACATGTTTATATGACTTTAAATGACTGTTGGATTGACTTGACTTATGACACTTATGACTTATAATTCCAACAAAATTATCTTGACTATTATTATGACTAAATGACTCCAAGCAACTGACTTTTTTACTTGTAAAACAATACTTAGCAAAATGACCAAAAGATTTACATGACCTGCATTTGACTCCTTGCGCTGGGCACTTGTAGCGGTGAGACTGCCCACAGCGGCTACACGTCCTCGAGCGCTTTTCAGGGTTGGGAGACTGCTTTCCCTTGTTGGGTGACTTCCCTGCGCCAGATCCCTGCTGACCGACTGGTGAAGCTCGCTGTCGACGTTCCCCTCGACTACGGCTCCTCCGACGTAGATGCATGACATTTTCCGTATTTTCATTTGTAGAACCATTGTTTGTAGAACCATTGAGCATCTTTTCTGCATCCTGATGAGCAACGATGAGTGTCCTTGCTAGTTCTCGCATCCTCTGGTATGTCAGATCAGGTTCCTGCAGCAATCTCTGACGGACATGTGCTAAATCTAGATTTAGATTTGCGATAAAAATATCCCTGATGAGTGATTCCCTGAGCGTTCCAAATTCGCATTCTTGACTTTTGTTTTCTAAATCTGCCAGGAATCCCTCGATGGACTCGGATTTCTGTTGTCTCCTTGTGAAGAAACTATAACGGCACATGGTCAAGTTTCTCCTAGGCTCAAAATAATGGTCGAATTTTTCTCTGACATGCACTAGCGTGGTCTCTTCAATTTTGAGGTTAAATGTATTATATATATTTAAACCGTTCTCACCAATGAGATGGAGTAAAATGGCGATCTTGCGTTTTTCACCTGCCCTGTCCAGACCTGTGGCTAACAAATACAGCTCAAATTGCTGCCACCAGCGTTTCCATGCTTCCGCATTGTTGTTTGTTGAATCTGAGGTGATTTTCAAGGCTTTAATCGCATTGTTCAGACTTTGTTCAAAATGGCTACCGCTTTTGACTGTTGATGAGTGGTCCATTTTTTTCGCGATTTTCTTCGTGTTTTTGGATTCTTCACTTCTGACACCATGTAATGTTTATATTGAAACACTTGATATAGTGAATACTAGATTTATTAGACTTAGAACATGTACATAATATTAAGATTAATCAGACACTGCTTAGGCGGCCACACCTATATCGACAATGAGAATATGGCTCACTAGGGTTGTGACCATTAGTTAGTTAGTAACTAGTGATGTGATATTACAACAACTATTAGACGCGTCAATATTACATACTAACTAGTTTTGACCCGCAGATTTGCTCCCGTGTACTGTGTTACAGGACTATTTTTCCGGAATAGGTAAAAAGTATCATGGCATAATAGAGCCTATCAGAGAAGAAATAATTGCTTCCAGAGATTAAAAAAAAGAGATAAAGGGAACAAAAAAGCAATTAAATCTCTTTATAATATCAGTTTCAGTTTCAAGTATCAATATGCTTACTATCGAGAAGTATTCCATACCAATATCTACCGTTGCGAAGAAGCCTAGTAAAACTAGGCTTCTTCGAACTAGGAAGAGTTAAACAAATAAGGTATTATTTGTTTTATTGTCTACAATGAGAGACTTGTAAATTATTTTCTAGGGTTTTGAGGAGGCTGACACGCGATCTAAACTCATCTCACCTAACTTACTGTACCTACTCTTTACCGAGCAGTTTATACTTTGAACGTCTTCTTCAGGAAAATATGGCACACGTATGTGAACACAGTAATTTAATGGTAAATGCGAAGGTACTATAGACAAAAACACTTAATGTGGTAGTAGCTTCTTAGATAGGTATAATCGCTCATCTCATTAAAGCGGGTTGTCTTGAATGTGCATAGGTCCACGTACACTTTTCTTTCTCTAAATGTACCTAAGCTTGGATCGCTCGGTGTTATTGAAAATAGCTTACGCACATATAAATCATGTGTACGTTATTCTACACACATAACCAAGAAAAACCCTGCTTTGGGAAATAGAATATCTTTTGTTTTAATAGATATAAACTAAGTAGGTAGTGCTTGTCTGCGATCCTACCTGATGGTAAGTAGTGATGCAATCTATACATCAAGTGCGTGTACCTAGTATACAGTATAGACGAATTATTGTTAAGATATTGTATCTAGTTTTTGAAAGAGACAGTAGGTATATTAAATAGTATATCTAACAACAAAACTGATGGCTCTTAAGGAAAGTTAGAAACAATACCTAAACGAAAAGGAAATCTACATAAACCTAATAAATGTAACACAGATTGATGGCCGACGTAGAAAGATTAAGTGTAATTGATAGGAAACCTAATGAACATGTGCGAGGAGACAGCCAGACGAACGTATTAGATTTGCTTACACTTAATTATTTCATTATCAGTCAATCGCTCTATTCAGACGGTTACAAGGTTTCACAAAATTAATTGAAGAATATCAAGGGGCAGCTATTAATTTCTTTCTTCGATATTTACTTAGGTACCACCCACACTAACTTTGATGGTTTCTGTCTATTTGATAGGTTCTGCTAGGTTTAATGGGGTTTAGTGTAATAATAGCAATTGGTTTTAAACACATTACTAGCGAAGCCTGCCAGCGTGAACGTAAGTTTCCATGTACAAACTTTAGACCCCGTTTCATCCCCTTAGAGGAGTGAATTTTGGCAAATCCTCTCTTAACTTAAACGAAACCTGTGCAAAATTTCTTACTCCAAGTTTTTGTAGTTTCGGTTGTGTGTATCAGTTTTTCCTTTTATATTAGGTATAGATATATTAAGAGGACATATGTTTTCTTTATATCTAAGAAAATGTTGTGATTTTTATCACACTAATATTATGAAGATAATAATTTATATGCTCTTTCCACTCTCATTCAAACGGCTGAACAGACTCGAGTGCACTAGTAAAAAACTAGGTGAACTTAATGCCTTAGGTATTTTCTGCCAGTCGACCTTAGGTTGGTGCAGAAACATAACATGGTAGGTGCATCGGCGGCAGCGATCTCTCTCGCCGGGCCTTGGTTCAGGCCATGGTCCGTAGTGAGGAGGGATGGCAGGCGGTCGCCTCCTTCTGCGAAGCAGTAATGCTAGCAAAGGAGGAGGCCGACCGCATCAGGCAGAGGCAACGGGGCGCTCGCCCCAGCCGCCGCCGGGATTCCGATCCCGATTTCCGGCCACCGTAGGCGCGGGCTTGCGGACGGCGTGCAATGGGTAGCACGCTGTCCGATCGTCCGGTAACCGACCGGACCGAGCCCAAGTCGTCGACGGCGCGTTCTGTTCCCGCGCGCCTCAAGGAGCTGTCAGCACACCGAAGAGGCCCAGCCTGCTAACTGCAGGCAGGCAGGGCCGAAGCCTGCTGGGGCCAAGGGCCGTTTTCTGAGAGGAAGGCTCAGCCCCGGCACTATAGGCAACGAAGGAACGGGGTAGGTTTTTAGTCAGTAAGAGTCTGACACTACTTCCCGCTCCGCCCAAGGGCGGGATTTGTCATTGGATGATTTTACCTACCATAAAAAAAAAAAAAAAAAAAAAAAAAAAAAAAAAAAAAAAAAAACATGGTAGGTGCAACTTATGGTAAACTAGATAAGAAAAATACAGTAACAAATATATACTCGTACTTAGATACATATGTACATACTTTACATTGCATTTATACGAGTAGTCTTGTTGCGGGCCCGCAAATGCTGTAGAGTGCAGATATATAAGTAAAACATTTGAAACACGTTTCGCAACGCGTTTTACGCCCGCGGTTTTGTCCAGTTTTTTACGGCTCCCGCTACACCGGCAGGCAACTGGTAGAACCGCGCACCCGCAGCGTCGGCGGGTTGGGCCCGCACGCTCTGCGAGCTGTGGTGTGCGGCCGCAGTGATCTCTATTCTCAATCAGTAGGTGCACCCAGAACTTTTTAGGATTTTTTTCAACAGTTCGTTTCTGGTGTGTATCCATTGCGATCAGGAGCTCAACTAATAACTAACCGCCCGTCTTGCGATAATTACCCGACAAGTTTGCGGGTAATAATCGCAACCACGGCGGTTGCGTAACGTAACTGTACAAAACTCCGGTCTCGTTAGTTTAGAAATAGAACAGCTGTTCTTCCACCGCGGCGGGCACGGGTGAAAACCGCTTCGTGAGCTTTTCAATTTGGTAGTTACAATAATAAATTTACTTGAGATGAAAAGAAATAAAAGTCAAACAAACACACAATTTGGATTCACCAGGCAACCGTATAAATTGTAAAAATATATTTATATGTTTAGTTTTTAGGGTTCCGTAGCCAAAGGGTAAAAACGGGATCCTATTACTAAGACTTCGCTGCCTATCCGTCCTTCTGTCTGTTACCAGGCTGTATCTCAGGAACTACGATAGCTAGACCGTTGAATTTTTCACAGATTACGAGTATGTATTTCTGTTGCCGCTATAACGGAAAATACTAAAAACAGAAAATTAAAATTAAAGTGGGGCACCCCCACAACAAACGTGATTTTTTTGCCGTTTTTTGCTACAGACGATACGAAAACCTTCGTGCGCGAGTCCGACTCGCACTTGGCCGGTTTTGTTAGTCTTCTACCAATACCAATAGATGCGATAAAGAATTTATAAAATTTATTTGGAATGTCAATTTAAAAAAAAAATATTGTAGAGAACTCTTCATTTACAAATCCCAGTGTTAAAAAGATCGCTGTTAATTTACCGGCAGGCCATATCAAGAGCACGACTGGCTCTTGACTTGCTCTAATCAAGTAGGTATTAGTAGGGGTTTTGCATGATTGTAACAAGTTTTCACGGTGTGGCCAGAAGGTGAGGTTTGCATAGATAATATTTACAAGGTACATGTAGTCTTATCTTACATACATACCAAATCCACCAAATCAGATAAATACCTACCTACATCTAGTGATCCATTCATGAATCAGAACAAAAATATCAAAACTGCGATTATTCTGCGTGCGTAGACAGAAAAATATAGATATGAAATTCCTTTCTGTTTCTATACTAAAACCATAAAGATTATTGGTGGGGTTAGCCATAACATTCTAGTTTATGAGAAAACTGTAGCATTACATAACACAGTGCTGGCTGGAGACCAGTAATTAATTAATCATACTAAGTACAGTATTTATTCAATCCCCATAATGCCTCACATAGACAGCGAAGCAGTTAGTTGACAAATTACGTTTTTTTATGGACAGGGAACACGCAGAACACTTTACAGAACCAGTAAAGGTTTGTTTATGTAGAACTAATGAAAGTGTATGATGAATGTGTTCTATAGTACAATTTATAAATTCAAATGAGAGGTGGTAAGCGCTTGCTGCATTCGGGGTGGTGGAGTGGAGGACAAATCGAACTAAGCGGTGGTATGGGTGGTAATGGGACGTTGTCTCACGAGTCACGTCCACCGCCATACGTCAATGTTTGAACAGCGTAATACCCTTCACGCACTCATTCCACATAAATCTGTTTATAGTAGTGCGAGGGTAATCTGATAACATTGCATTGCTCTTATGGCATCGTCACCCTTTGACGTCAAGTGTCTGACTTGTGTTGATGAAAATCGATAAGTACTGAGCCGAGTGTAATCCGTTGTACTGAGTAGGTCATGCAAATAGTTCTTATCTTAGAAAATAGAACAAACTTCACTTATATTTCTTATTCATAACTTAAGCAAGTACTTATTTAATCGCAAATTATTGAAAATATCAATGTTATAATTACACGACTACATATAGGTACCATTTATATTTTATAACAAACCAAAAATAGTTAGCCGGATTTTTTTATTCATTTAAACACAATATGAAACCTTTAGAGTGCTGCCAATCAATATGGCAGCAGTTTTGAGCTACAAAATCCCACTTTTCAATGTTGACATTGTCAAATCTCTTTTTTAGGTTTAGAGGTGAAATGTGAATTCGTCGCAAAAATGATGAATTGATGGAACAGGGACAGAACTATCTAGTTATTTTCCAATACATACCAGCTGTAGTCTTTGTTTTATTTTATTTGAACTAAATGTGTTTGTTCAGTGTATTCAAATTGAATAAGTTTAACATAAACTGACCACACATGAGTAGTTTAAATGTAAACCGGGATCGAAAAGTTTGCATTTTCCATATAGGTTTCACCAATCACGTGTGTTTGTGTTGATTGCATTCAAACAATTAAACAATATTGAATTTATTGAATTAATATCGCTTTTCGATTTCACATCAAAGGATTCTACATTGAAGTATGACAGGTAAAATAATGATATCAGACAGCGAAACCAAGCTTCATAGTATTAAGCGTCAATTTAATTTCCATTTATTTTGAAAACGAAATCGGCTTATGAAGCTGCAGAAATCTGTTGTTTTTCTCAACAAATATATCTAACCGATCCTGTACCGTTACTCTACAAATAAAAGCAAATATTTTCGTACTAGAAAATGTTTGAAATTCTCAACTTTTAAATGGAAACATAACTTTGTTAACTTCGCAAATAAAACAAGAATTATATAAAAATGTGGGCTGTTTTCTGTTTGATATTTTCTGTAACATAATTTGACTTTTTAGATTACATCGATAGACTTTTCAGTAAATATTTGCAAATTTTACAACAAGGTCATTTTCTTATCAAGCTTTTTTAAATTAGGAACGACAGACCAGTATTTTTTTCAATGTTTACGCAGGATGCGTGAATATCCCTCTTCGTGAGATCCCGTCGACCGGCCAGGAAGCGTGGTACAAGCTAGAGGCTCGCTCCCAACGCTCTTCAGTCCAGGGCCGCATCCGCCTGCGTCTGTGGCTGTCTGCCCGGGAGGCAGGCCGTCACGATGATGACAACTGGCAACAGGTAACTATAATTCGACGAAAAATTCACGTTTGCAATTCGTCAATTTGCCAAAGTCTTTTCGTTTTGATTTTTTTATCAGCAAAAAAAAACAAAACAATAGACTAAACACTAAACTGTATATTATGAACAATAGACTGTATATTATGTATATGCTTATCACGGAGTTTTATAATATAAAAATAAATTTTAAAAGCTCAATTTCGATTTTAATGCTCATAATATTTCTGGGGTACGTATTTACTTGTAATTAATTAAAATTTGAACACATTTTAAAAAGGAGATCCTGTTTGGTTTCTAATAAAAGGCATCTACTTATATACGTACTTACCTATTCCCTCTTTTCTACTTACTATCCTATTACTATTACGCTATTTCTGTCATTGTTTTCAATTAGGTAACTAATTGAACACAATGACAGAAATAGCGCTAGTAAACGGAATTCATTAATATTAACTAATAGGATGATCCTAACGTCCGTGTTCGTTCTTTGACAACAATATGGACATCGCACTATAATCGAAATTGCTATACTCATCATTTGCATATTGATTGAGTGACATAGCTGTCCACGGGCACTGAAACAAATAAACATCTACAATTCAAAATTTATCCAATAATTCATATAGAGTACTAGCTTTTGCCCGCGGCTTCGCTCCCGCTCTACCCCACTCTACCCTACTCTACCCTACTCTACCCTACTCTACCCTACTCTACCCTACTCTACCCTACTCTACCCAACTCTACCCTACTCTACCCTACTCTACCCTACTCTACCCTACTCTACCCTACTCTACCCTACTCTACCCTACTCTACCCTACTCTACCCTACTCTACCCTACTCTACCCTACTCTACCCTACTCTACCCTACTCTACCCTACTCTACCCTACTCTACCCTACTCTACCCTACTCTACCCTACTCTACCCTACTCTACCCTACTCTACCCTACTCTACCCTACTCTACCCTACTCTACCCTACTCTACCCTACTCTACCCTACTCTACCCTACTCTACCCTACTCTACCCTACTCTACCCTACTCTACCCTACTCTACCCTACTCTACCCTACTCTACCCTACTCTACCCTACTCTACCCTACTCTACCCTACTCTACCCTACTCTACCCTACTCTACCCTACTCTACCCTACTCTACCCTACTCTACCCTACTCTACCCTACTCTACCCTACTCTACCCTACTCTACCCTACTCTACCCTACTCTACCCTACTCTACCCTACTCTACCCTACTCTACCCTACTCTACCCTACTCTACCCTACTCTTGAATTTTCTTTGCTATAAACCTCTCGGAGCCCGAGACCTTTCCAACGAATGCAAAACCGTGGAAATCGGTTCGTGCGTTCTGGAGTTATAGCGTCAGGAAGGAAAACCCGACTTATTTTTATATAGATTTCCATATTTCCATCGTTTGATATTGATAGTTTGAAAAAACAATGCACAATTTTATTACTCGAAACAAACAAAAGGTATAGAGTTTAATTTGCTGTGTGCGTAAACCCAAACCGACGCGAAATGAAAACCAAACCACTTTTCCGTTCGAGTACAATAGTACAATTCAAAGACGTGATTCTTTTCTTACTTCGTTTAGCCTAATTTTATACTTCAGTGGCTCTGATATTAATAACGGTGCCTTCTTAATATCGTAGAAAGATCTTGGCTTAACATGCTTTAATAAATGAACAATAAAGATAAACGCTCTGACATGGATTATGGGCTTACATATCAATATTGCTGATCCGCAGAGCCACTGCACTGTACATAAAACATTTATTGGCTTTTGCAGCGAACCATTAGTTGATGTATGATATGTAGGTGTATAAGGCCAGCTTTATGTAGTAACAAATATAACGCTATCGTCAGGGCCGAGCCGCGTGTCAACCACGCTCCATTGGCCATGTTGTTATTTTGGATCATACTGCCTCTTTTATTTGCTTAACAACCCATACTGATATAGATTTATCAGCTACAATGCCAAGTTATTATTAGCGTAGAATTACCCATCACTCTTATCTTTTATAGAAATTATACCTTTTTCTGGCACACTTAGCAAGCATATATTTATGATCTGCTTTATGATCACACCATACTAAAGTGAAAAATAACTACGACTTCATATAAAACGTTGATTTAGTTCCTTTGTTATAGCAAAGAGAGCACCGCAATAAAAGAAACCAATTGAACATCAAACAATGTTTAACCACACTTTATTTTGTAAACACACGTATACGTACTTCAGATACGGGCACCTCGTATTTACAATAACTTAGATAAGAATCAATTTCTATTTGAGAATCTCTCTCGTCTCGATAAAAATTCTCCAGTATCTCGATAACGTATTCACAGTACTCACTGACTGAATATCTCTGTTAGCCCAGCGTAATCAACTGAGCGAGCGGCTGAATCAAAATTGCGATTACACGATAAATCCAATTTATTCCTTATAGGTGCTTTTTTCAGTGTGATAGTCAGTGGGACTGGCTTTTGTACGCTTCAAAAATTTTCACATATTCATTTTATTATTTAGATTTTGAGCTTTATTTATTCCTAGGAAATCTCTTGTTAATGAAAAGGGTCGTTTAAGCCGTTCCCAAGAAGCAGAGTGTAGTCAATCAGGTCGGCTTTCCGCATTTTCTTAGAACTCTTTACTTTGCAATGTGTATACTCGAAGAAGCTGACTAAAAGAGTACTTAAATTGATATCTTCTAGATTTATTTTATTTGCATTTACTGCTGAGGTTGTTGCTTTATTTACAGCCTGCAAAGCTTTGACGATACGTTAAGCCATCATCATTAGAAAATATAGCCGTACCGACACTAAGAAGAGGATTAGGAAATATTGTTATGTTCTACATTAAAGCTATCCATCATTGGTAAGGTGCGTCAACACGAGCGCTTGTTCGGCGTGCTGCTGGCGCATGAGGTGGAGCTGCAAAGGGCTGCCGCTGCAGCCACCGCAGCCGCAGCCGCAGCAGCTGCAGCCGCTGGGCAGCCCGAGCCAAGCGCAGCCACGCCTACGCCACCGTGGGATGGAGACCTCTGCGGTGCTGCTCAAACGTTGTTGCACCAGCACGCCATACAAGGCGATCTTAGCGCGCTTCAAGCGTCTATTGCGCGCTTTGCTGCAGCTTGCAGACTCAACGCGGATGCCCCTCTTGATCCTAAGTAAGTCTATATCATTACCGTTATGCAATGAAATTCAAGTATTTCTTCTTTCATTCGTTATAAACCTAGATTACTTAGCTATTTTATACACTAATTTATCGTTAATAAATAACAGACGTCGAAAATGACTGCTGCTTATTAGCATGGCTACCTTTAAACCCTATCTCAGTTCACGATCGTTGGCGTTCCTTATCCACGTCGCGCCTGCTGTTAATCTCAGGTTATCCTCTGACCTACTCTCCAGTCCGATCATGTATACATCAATGGATTGCCTTCACTCAAGGTACATGCACAAGTTGCTGATCGAGTTGGAGCGTGCCTGGTGCGCCTGTGAGGCGATCTCAGGCGGCGGCAGCGGAGACTCAGGCTCAGGAGCGTCTCGCGACGAGGAGCGCTGGCTCGCTGACTGCTTCGCCGAATATGTAGACCGCGCACTGCACCAGCTGCGCTTGCACCGAGACTTGTATCCTGTGCTACACCAGTACAGCATTAACAAGTTAGTCACCTATCTACTAAGCTTTAAAGTGTATTAATCATGCAGTTGCAGGTTCGTTTTAATTTAACGTTTAAATTCAACATAATTTAGGTGCCTTCAAGGCTAGATTGAATTGACTCTTCACAAACTAGTGGACCTCACCATCAACGATTGCATCACTGCTTACCTTAAGGTTTTTTTTTTATGGTAGGTAAAATCATCCAATGACAAATCCCGCCCTTGGGTGGGGCGGGAAATAGTGTCAGAACCTTACTGACTAAAAACCTACCCTGTTCCTTTCCTGTCTTGGATCCGGGGCCCTGGTATGCATTTTCATACCTCCCCAAAGCCCCAGACTAGGCCTCGACCCTACTGGGCCCCTACGGTTCGCTGACAACTCCTTGAGGCGCACGGGAACAGTGCGCGCCGTAAACGCCTTGGACTCGGTCCGGTCTGTTACCGGACAAACGGACAGCGAGCTACCCATTGCCCGCCGTCCGCAAGCCCGCGCCTACGGTGGCCGGAAATTTGGATCGGAATTACGGCGGCGGCTGCGGCGTGAGCGCCGTTGCCTGATGCGGTCGGCTTCCTCCTTTGCTAGCATTATTGCTTCGCAGAAGGAGGCGGCCGCTTGCCACTCCTCCTCGCTCCGGAGCATGGCCTGAACCAAGCCCCGGCGCGAGAGATCATTGCTACCGATTGCCCTCACGAGGACACGGCGATGCTCTTCCCAAGCGGGGCACACCTCTACCGTGTGCTCCACCGTGTCCACCGGGCGTTCCGCACAGTGGCGACCCGGGCGTCACCTTCGCACGGATCTTGTACAGGTACGGCCCGAACTTGCCATGTTCGGATAGTACCTGCGCCATGCGGAAGGTTACGACGCCGTGAGGTCTTTCCAGCCTCGCCTCAAAGAGGGGCCTTACCGCCTCGCTTACCTTAAGGTGGGATTGCAGTCAAGCACTTGTTTATATAATTAAAAAAAAAAAATGTTTGCTAAGGGTAACTGCACAAATAAAATTGGAATAAAATGAAATAATATGAAAAAGAAATATATATTTCTGCAAAGATCCAATTGTGACATGTGATGAAATAAATTTATTTACGGACCCGTATTGTACTAATGGTCATCAATAGGAATTTCGAAAAGCATTTATGGATTCGCAGTGTTATCAAATTAATCGCATACTTCAATGAATGCGGTTATATTGTTTAAATCCATAATACTGTGATTATTTAACATCATATTAGCATTTTTTTAATCAATCCACAGCTGCGTTGTGTTGGTAATAACTAGAATTATTTTCAAAGCATTGCTGTGGGTCTATACTTTATCAGGCTATATCAGAATTGAATGGGTACTTTCCATTCCTATTTAGTCTCTCAAAGCGAGCTCTTACACGCACGAGATTCGATTTACTTGTGCTCGTGGCATCCGACTAGATAAAACCTTTTATTACGATCGTGTTTTGTTATTCTACACTACAAGCGAAATTAAGATTACCTACGTAAATTCAACCGTTATTTATTTCCTTTTTAGTTATAAGAATTAGTATATTATGAACCTGTGATTTTTCGACAGTAACTACTAATCTTTAAAATAAACAAGACGAAGACTATTCATTAACTTTTCAATGTCTTTATTTTATTTTTAATATTATTTCACCTCTGAAACATCACCGTAATAGAAGTCTTTGTAGTGCCCTGTGAGGCACCGGAAGAGCCTACCTTTCTGCTCTTTCAACAAAATCAATATTTTCCACTATTCAGATTTGATGGACTGTTAAGTGTTGCGTGCTGCGTAAACCGCACAAATAAACACAACAAATAACCATGTTTCTTGACAAGTTTACAATAAAATCTACCCTTGTGATCTTTAGGGTGTTGGAAAAATTGATTAAAGCAGGTAAACGTAACGAATACGAGGTGGGTCGGATTTCGTCGGCATTAATTTAACCTAACTACGATAAAATGTCGCTTAGATTTATTAGGATTATTAATTACACGACACCACTACCTGTGTTTCCACTTAACATATTCAAAACATAAATTATTAGGACATTTTGGTACTAAACAGTTTACCTCATAATTATACAGCACGGAATGATATAATTAAATAATAATTCGATGGTAGGGACTATTGGACCTATAGTAATTGCGTTATGCGGTAATCTAATTAATACGGAGCTGAAAGATAATATCTGAAATACAAAGGTATTTAACGGTAATCAATATTATTATGGTAGTGGGTAACGTCACTATCACTATAATATTGATTACGCACGTGAAAAACAATGATCTACCATAATGATCCTAAATGCGCCATTTATCAAGATACCTAACAATTTGCTGATATTTTACTAAACTAGTTCTTTTACCTAGTAAACATTTAAAACTCTAGAACAATACCTGTGTAACTATCAACTTAGGAATGTAATTGGGTTTAAAAAATCGATAAAGTTTCCTGTGGTTGACTGCATAGAAAGCCCTTCTCGCTCGTGGGTGTCAAAGGCGTCAGTTAGCATACACGGCATTGTTCTCCCAGCTAGTCACAACAAACTGTAATTACCAATTCGTCTCTAAGCGCGGTGATTGTAGACATTTCTCCTTTGTCACTTCATTTATAGTGGCTATGCTGAAGCTCAGCACATAGCTGGCTGAGTACATATTTCTCTGCTTTCATATGTATATATATGTGCAGTCACCCCGACTGGTAATTAATGAACGATACTTAAATACGTGATTGTAGTCATCATCATCATCATCAACATCATCAGCCTTTTTAATGTTCCCACTGCTGGGACTCAGGCCTCCTCTCTAAGAGAGGCAATGGGCCGTAATCCACCACGCGGGCCCAGTGCGGGTTGGTCATTGTAGTCATGATAACAAACAACTTTTGCTATGGGACCGAAACTGAAATTGCAATAAAAAAAAATCTGCTGGTCAGCATTTGTGTTCGCCTAACTGGTCAAAATGTACTGAACTTGGTTGACTTTTTTCGCGACTTTAGTTTTGGTCCCATAGTAAAAGTTATTTGTTATCACGACTACAATCACGTGTTTAACTATCGTTCACTAATTACTTGTCAACCTATATATTGTTTGCATAATATGTATTTTATTAGTTATACATTGTATATATGTAAATAGTACACCACGAACTATTTGCATAACTTTGTCTCCTTCTATGTTAAATGCATCCAAATATTTTCAGTAAAAAATCGCTTCTAGCGATAAGACCGCCCATTGTGACACCCTAATAATTTTAAGTTCTTACTGTATTTTTTTTATTGATAGTTTCGCGTTTGACTATCTCACCTGATGGTTAGCGATGATGTAGCCGACGATGGTATATGATATTCATGGTGTACAATAAAGAGTATAATATGTATCTAATCTATCTCAGCATGTTAAATATTCAAGGTATATGCACGGAGTTACGTAAAATTCTGTAAAAAAGTGCTTTTGAAAATTTTGTCTCACCGTTGAAAAATTTATTTGCTCACCTACATTTTTGTTGTTTTGTAACACTTCATTCAACATTCTCTGTCTGACTGAGGATAAGCTATCAAAAGTGAAAAAATTATCCAATTAGGTTGAGTGGGCACTTCCAAGATTACCTACGAGTACTTCAAGAACAAACAATATTTCTTTTCTTTATTATATTCGTTCAGACGCGGTAAAGTATTAGAAAGCCATGTTTTACATGAAGAATAGTCATTTTAATAGCTTTTTATTTTTAGTAACACTAGTTTTAAAGTTCTTTAGCTTTGTCATATCGATCTACTATTTGCAGGTATTTTGACTCGTAAAGATTTATAAGAAAATACTTCTAAGATTTAAATGGTAATACAGTATTCATATACTTATTGTCTTAAAATAAAGTATGCGTTGATGCCAACCTGATGGCTTTATAAGCTGCCGACTTAATATCGTATTCTTTCATGCATTGAGTTATTAATTCGCCTACCTCATAAAAGTCTAATAGTCAGTCAATCGATATATGTCGCGAACGCTAAATTGAACTCTGTAGACAATACTAATTAAGTTTAGAGATAGATATAAAACATAGAAATTCTATAAGTATAGCTACAGAATGCCAATATCATTTAAATGGATCTAGTAACTTTAAATTGAGTTATTGTCTTTAGGTTGGAGTATCTTCTGCGATGCTTGAGCCAGCTCTCACAAATGAAGGCTTTCTGGCGATGCTGCCCCTTCAATAAGGAAATCAGGCAAGTTAAACTATTATAGTCCTCGAACAGTAATATAGTATAATTTTCTCTGTTTGGACGTTATTTTACTAGGTACCTATCATGCATTACGAATTCAATGAATAGTACAAAGCCTGGAAGATTACATCCTTGATAAAAATGCTTGGCTAAATGCCGGTCCTGCTCCACAGCCACTGCCACACTTGCCTACAAATTAGTTTGGAAGAAATGCAGGGGCCCTTTTTGTATTGTTATTTTCGAAATGTGTTTTTTTATTATTTTAATTGTTTATTTTAATGGAGCTTGTGATCAATTACATAATACTTTTCGAAATTGGAAACAATAAGAACATGATGTAGAAGCACTTTTTTTTTCTAATTTGTGAATGTGAAGTACCATGGAGCATTTTTATTTTATTATGTTACAACTTGTTTGACATTAAAAGCTTGGCAGTTGAGAGTTTGTCATGCTCACTCAAATGTCTCGCTGATGGTGGCACGTGTTATTGGGTCATTCAGTTCCCTTCAAAATGGTTGAGCTGAGTGGGGCTGACGCACGCGTCATGCTCGTGAACGGGCGCCGTCAGTTGGGACTGGTATCTCTTAGCTGCCAGTATCTTAATTCAATTTCTATTTTTTAATTAGTTTATTTAATTTTTTCATTACTTATCTACATTGTGCTCACATAATAGAAGCGACAAGAAAAATGTAACCAAGATTTATGTAACTCATAATATGATCGTAAATGAGTGTCCATGGAGTTTCTTGCACGTTCTTCTCCATAGAGATCTACGCTTTGGAACGTGCAATTTAACTTCACTTTTTTATGGACTGACTGACATTTTGACAATTCAAAAGTGCCTGTAATTGGTCTATTCTGATTCTAATTCTTGGATTTCATAGTGCGACATGTACCGGTATTTGCTTATCAAAACACAAAACTTTACGCTTATTCATATACCTAATATGTCGAAGCGTAAAGTTGGGTTCTTGTTTGAATGATTTCACAAAAATAAAAATATTACTCCATTCTTCTAGTTTTACCATATATTTGACGAATTGTATATTATGTATTAAATATTTGTATACATGTAAACCATACCCATTATATGTAAAAATTTGAGACAGGCGCATTAGGTAAGCGTAAATTATTCGGAACAGACAGCGCGGCTTCATAGTTCTCAGAGTATTTTTCACGAGATTAAAGTCAGCTTTTTACCCTCGCCAAATGAGTTGGGGGAAAGGATCTAGCGCAGCATTTTCTAAATAATTGCTTTTGCAAATGGAGACGTTAAATAGCTGTGAAAATGAATCTGTGCGGTGGCGCCAGATTAGACTTTTTAAAACTGTTTTGTCTTTTTAAGCTTTTAAGATTGGGACATCAAAAGGAAACCAGCGCGGAAGTATTCTGAAAGTATGGAAAGTATTTTAGCATTATATACTTTAACTACGCGGGTTCATTGGCGTTGTATTCATATCAATAAAGGAAGAGGGTGAACGTTTCTGTTTTCGACTATTTATAAATGCATTTCCATATTAAAACATTTCTTTTTTGAGACATTTACGTGATAAATAATACAGTAAGTCGAAGTAACTATTGCCCAAACAGATTGACAGGCGAAAATGCCTTATAACAACCCTCCTCCTTTAAATACTTTATAAGATGATGTAGTAGTCGGCTGCTAGCATGATTTTTATCGACACAATATTGTCGAACACATGGGCCACTATTATTGAATCCAGAACACAAAGACTGCAGTACTTGAGCAATAACTCTTGATAATAGGTGCGAGATCGTGAGCGCGCTCCGCAAGGGCACCTCGGAGTGGTACGAGGGCCTGTGCGGACAGGACACGCACTCCGAACGCGGGGAGGACCTCGTCAACCTCATCACGCTCGTACAGATCGATTTGCAACAGGGACTCACCTACTACCATCCGCTGTTTGAGACGTGAGTTTACAAATAAGCATCAAGCGACAGCAGGCGAGACATTAAAATTCTCTACCAATGTCTCGTATCAATATACAATGCAGAAACATTGCTTTTATAAAAGATTCAATAATCCTAAACAAAAATAATGTGTCTGTATCTTTTTTAACATAAACATGAACGATACCTAAAACATCAAATGTACGTTTAAATAAATCTATGAAACATATACATAATACTTCATCCTTGATTTATCTTTACATTAACTTCAGCTTACGTTTTAATCTTCTGGCTCGTGCACTCTTATCTACGAGTCTAATTGCGGCTCAAAAGCTAACAGCCGGAACCAAAGCCCTTTGCTTAAGTTCCAAATAAGCGGTGTCCGCCGAAGACTCTTGAGACGAATTCGTCATTTTTTTTTTACTTTGATCAAGATTTAATCACAGTTTATTATTGCGGAATAAAGGAAAGTTTAGCCTTTGGTATGTGTATTTATTTATCGATGTTCGACATCGAGTATCCATTGTGTTCACGTCTATTCTTCACGATCATCATGTGAAATGAATGTGTGGAAAGCAATCGAGTCCTCCGCGATTTACGGTTAAATTTTTCTGTGTACGAAATATCAAATGCTATTCTGTTGCAGAACCAACAACGTGCCATACTTCAGTATAGTTTTCAACCAGATAGATAAAATGGTAAGTGGATAATTTTGTTACGTCTCGTTGGCTGTAACCGGCCTGTCGCACTCGTATTCAATTATTATTGTCAAGAGCGGGATGCACTGTTACTAAAATTGACTAAACCACTGGTGGATTTCTGATATACATAGCTACCTATGTAGCTACATACATACTTGTTTGTATATTCAGGTTTGTGCATTATGTATCTATTAATGATTTGACTTGGTACTGACATGGTAAAAGCACTAAACGGCAGCATACTGCTATAATATGTAAAAGCGATACCTTTGTCTAAGGATAGCCTTCTGGTGTTTCTCACGCTGCATAAATAACGCGACGGGTGCATTCCGCGCTTCTTTCTCACCGACCATTATGCTTACCTTTATTAGACGTTGCATAATGAAATACATAACTATGTGAACTGGGTCGTCGCAAAGTAGTAGGGTTTATTAACTTTTGCAAAAATTACTGACAGATACAAAACTTGATTCACATAATAACGCACACATACACACATTTCTTAATTGATTATATAGGGTGACTGGTAATTAGTGACCAATACTTAAACGCATGATTGTAGTCATGGTAAAAAATAGCTTTTACTATGGGACCAAACCTGAAATCGTGAATAATAATTTGCTGGTCAGTACATTTATGTTTGCCTAACTGGTCAAAATGTACTGAACTTAGCTGATTTTTTTTACGATTTTATCGAGTAAGTTTGGACCCATAGTAAAAGTTGTTTGTTATCATGACTACAATCACTTGTTTAAGTATGGATCACTAATTACCAGTCACCTTATATACCGTTAAATTCTGATCGTTTTAATCCCGTGGAGGGTCGAAAGATGAACTGAAAAATTAAGTGCTTTTATAAACTCGAATTAATTTATGGTTGTAAGATTATTATTATTTTTTATTTAAACGTTAGCTGGGCTAACTGACTTGTAGGTAGTTAGTACGCAACGACCGGTAACTACCTACAAGGTCATTGACTAGTTTACTTAAAGAAATTAATTTCGTACATGCGCATATTAATTCGAGTTTTAGAAAAAAAATACTTTATTTTTTTTATTTTATCTTTACAAATCGATAGTGTTTCATGTACCGGATCGACCCTCCACGGGATTAAAACGATCAAAATTTAACGGTGTATATACTTTATTGTTCGCCAAGATAATAAATGTTAGAATTTGAGCCAATAAATTCTATTTGTTTAGACGTAATTAAATTAATTTAGAAAAAGTAAGAGCACAGTAATAAATACGAATGGTAACGTATTGCTTTTATCCAATGAACCTTAAAATGTATTAGCTACCATTAATTGAAGGGACCAGTTTTCCTTTGAGAATAACCCATGCGTTAATATAAGGAAGTAGCCTTTCTTTGTATATAAAAAGCGACAAATAAGGTACAAGGGTATCAGGACTTCGAGAGTTGAAAAGTTACCCTCGTTATCAATCTCGATATTTCATTAAAGAACATTTTTTTTCCTTTTCTATATTTTGAGTTTCCATGACAACATTACATTATTTACTTACACATGATACATAGAAGATTTAAATCAAGAAGAATAACACGGAAGATTTATATCAGCAATCCTCTTGATTAAAGAGATTACTTCCAAAATCCCACTGGTGTATTAGGATTCTTTTCAAAAATTCCTCTTTGCAAACGGAATTAGATTACGACTAAAATATACATAAGTACTTTAAAAAAAAGGTTGTTTTAGTTATCCGAGGATGTGAGACAATGCGTGGAGCACTGGGTGGTAGAGGGGTGGTGCGGCGTCGTTGAAGAACCGATGTTCGATGAACACGGAAACGCAGGTAAGACGTTAAGAGGACTACAGGACCTACAGACTGCATACAAAAGAAAGAGATGCGCAAAGGTACACTGCTTGCAAATAAATAAAAATCCACAGATTTGATTATAAAATTACTGTAATGGTAAAACTTGGCATGTGTATTATTATACAATTGATATTATAGTTGTTGTTTTTTCTTTCGTGGTTTTTTTCTATGGTACTTAATTAGCTGTTTTATGTTTTTAACACACTATCAATAATTAAGCATTTAGCCCAAAGATTATCATTTATTTTTCTGATTCTGTATACCGCAATGGATCATACACTTTTGCGCATTATAAAACTCGCAATTAGCTCGTGTAGTTATCTGAATATTTTATATGATATGCGTTCCATATAATGCTTGGCAAAAATTCCAAACAAAACAATATAATTTATAGGCAGGCATGTAACAATTTTGGCCAACGCTCATATATCCCTCTCAAGGGTTTTCTATTTCTTACATGAGTGGTCCCAGACTATATCCAAGTTATGACACGGCGGTGCTATCGATAAAATGCCTGGCGAGAATATATCTACATAGCATCTATTTCAGTAACCTTTCGCTAAAATATCCGAGCAAAATATCGTACGCTTTTGCACAAAATTTTTGCAGGAATGCATTCAATATTTTTATGAATTGAATTTGCTTACTAGCGACTTTTTACGAAAAATAAAATCCCCGGACCCGTCGACTGCGCTCAGCAAGCCATTGAAAAACAAATAACGCGCATCCCTTCACTGACCTATTTAAATAGCAACGGTGGTGCCCATACACATCGACTTCCGTATTCAATACCAACAAAAAGGCCGTATAGCTTATTTATTTTTCACTAGCTTCGGCCAACGGGTTCACCCGAGTGATAGCAAATAAATATTCCTAGGGAACATATTCCTGAGGTTCAAAGTACTCTAGAAGCTATTCTGGAACATGGTCTATCCGTGTTGCCAATTTCATCCAAATCCTCGCAATCATTTAAGCTTGTAGAAAATCAAACATACACACCTATACATACATACTTTTGCATTTATCTTACTGTGATGTAAAATGTATTGAAATTTAAATTGACTGCTATAAATAGTCGTGACTACCCACCGTGTGACTACCTATATCACTGAAAGATGCAGGCTTCGAAAGGTCAGCGTCGCCAGTAATTAAACTAATTGAACTATCTATATTTGGATTGTAAATTAATAAACTAGAGTTAAGCGAGGTATTACGGAAACATCTTGCAACCTGTAAGCTTTGAAAGATGTATTATTAAGGGCCAAATTCACCAATAAACTAATCGAGATTATAGCTTCATTTTGCGTCTCACCACGATGAATTGAATCTAGTTTACGCTAAACTCGGTTTCAATTCTTTTGTTGTCGCCCATGTTTACGACACGGGTCTTTAAACTAGATTACGCTGAGCTCAGTTTAGTTGAACTAAGTTTTTATATTCAATGATGAAATCAGCCCTAAATATTTTGTTAAACTTGGATAATGATTAGCTTTAATGTTAAGGTAAAATTTTCAAGAAATCGCCCGTTTTAATGCTGTAATAATAAACCTAGAGATTTGGAAGCTTATGTTTAAATACCTATTATTACGGCATGAGCTTAATTTCCTTAATGAAAATGAAAAATAAACGAACACAGTAAAGTTAAACTGCTATTATAACTTGGTTGATAATATAGACTTGAATACACCTACCCTGGATTTAGTACACCAAAATAGAACAGAGTACCTACTAAAAATAGACAATTGTTTTAGATGGTTTTACCATAGAAGTAGCATGATAGGCGTACCTAGGTTACAATTCACCATCCAGAGTGGAATCCCTGAGAAAACATAATATTATTTGTGGGTTTACAGTGCTCTTTATATTTCTTGCCCTGTCTATCAGTGTGCCTGGTGACGATACCGAAGACATTGCCGTTCGAAGTGCTATCAGCAGTGCGCGAGCTTTGCGCCGCCGCAGCGCTCGCGCCGCAGCCGCAGGCGCACCCCCACGCACCACACGACCCTCCTGCGCAGCTGCTGGATGCATACTTGTAAGTACTTAAAATTACCAGTTCCATCATCATCATCATTACAGCCCAAAGATGTCCACTTTTGGACATAGGCCTTCCCCAAGTGTTGCCATTACGACCAGTCCTGTGCGTCTCGCATCCGCGACCCTCACTAGGTTATCGGTCCACCTTGTGGGAGGCCTTCCAATGCTGCTTCTTCCGGTGCGTTGTTGCCACTCCAGAACCGGCGAAAGTTTCTATCGACCATCTATTATGCGAGAAATGTTCTCTGCCCACTGCCACTTAAGTTTGGCGATTCTTTGGGCTTTGTCAAAAACGAGTTGTTTGGTAAAAGATTAATTCTGACTTACTACTAGCTTCAGCCCATGGCTTCGTTAAGAAAAAGAAAACTTTACAAAAAACTACATTAATACAAAGAATATCACATAGCTGTCGAAAATTGCATGAATTTTATTTTTTATTTATATATAAAAATTATGTACATACACAAATATAATAAAAAAGACGACAAGAAAAAATAAGACCAACGGCGCGGTGATGCCTATTTCTTAAGAAATCTCTTTCAGTAAATCTGCGAAAGGAGCATTGAAAACAAGAGATCAGTTAAAAAAAAATTGTATTTGTATTAGTAAATTCTTACAGTGATAAGTTATCTTTTAAAACATATCTATAACAACCATTTTAGGATGTTAGCTGTGCCTCAGTGTCGCACTGTTGCCCGTGCTGTCTTCAATACCTCGCACTTTGGCTGCACTTAATAGTCTCTTGGATCAACTAACGAACTTATTAATTTTATTGGCATGTCAGAAGTACTGTGAGAGGGATTTATGGACGAGTACATGTTATCTACAATTTTTTTAGTTGTGATTAATTAAATAATAAATAAATAAAAACTTCCTATAATATTAGGTCATCTACCATTTAAGTCTAACTCTTTTCATTACGTTAAAAACTGAATTTAAAATGTTCAAGTCCAGGTTAAATTCTAACCATCTATTAAAATCTGTCCAGTCGCCGCGATATAATTGAGTTATGAACTTTCCCATTTATGATTTAGTGGGATCACCAATCTGTTCGGATATTATATTACGGTGAATCCATTACGTGTTTCAGGAAGTTGTTCAAGAGTCGAATTTACAGTTAATCAAAGTGTCAGTAATCGACTGGTTTCGGAAGTAGGTAGACTAGATACCTACATACCATATATTTCGTAACTAGACAGCCACCCTAGCGTCGCGTCACGCAAACGTGCATGCATGCATATTCAATCGTGTTTACGTGTTTGCAGAATGCAACGCTATATTCCAAATAAGGGCATGAATTGCCTATCATTTTCTTTAGATCTAAGATGGGAAATTATCAAATAAATTCTCCGTTCTTTATAATGCTCTGAATGCAGAGAGACTTCAGACTTTTATTGACTAAAGCCCCTATTCCTTCAGTTGCCTTTTGCGGTTCATGATCTCTGTAACTCTTTCAAACAAGCCTGCAGCCAAAGACATTAAATTGTATACTACCAATAGACAGGACATAGTGAGCAAAATCGTTATCCGAGACTACTAGTACTTACCTAGGTAGTAAGTCGCTCAGTCTAGTATGGACCACTGGACCTAACTTCAGTTTATTTTCGTAAATATTTTTCCTATTTACTCTGTAATTAATTAGAATTCAATAATTTTCGCAAATAGTCCTAGGAAAAAATAGCGTAAAACATATAAATTACAAATTTAATTCGCATGTTTACTGTTGAAAGCTAGATGACATAGGATGACAGTTTTTCTAAAACATTTCTGGTAATGTTCGCTCTATAGTATCTCTTTTATATCTCTTTGCCTGCAGCCTTGGACAAATGATCAAACATGCCATTCATTATACTGTCAAAATCAACTCTCGATTAACCTACAACAGCTAATAGATTCACTGTCATACGATCTCTCCAGAACTGCCATATCACATGAATGGACAGTTAGAGTTCATCCGTTTTCCGGCTAGTTTACCGGCACACAGACTGCTAGTGACAAATGATTGATTAACTCCCAACGCAATGATAAAGGAGCCCGTTCCCGAACGAAATTGGATTTGATAAGTAAACAGATTTTGATGTTTGAAGCTCTATTTTGAGTTTTTCTTTATCTCTTCTGTCAGCACTAGTTAGACGAATGTAATTTAGTTACTGTAACTGTGGAAAGATTGAACAGTAAGTAAAAATGTGATAGTAACAATATATTAAAGAATATAAAGCCCTGACTTCAGAGCTAGGTATGAATTGCACCTGTATTTCAGGAATCAGTTTCAAATCTTCTTCCTAAATATATGGAGCCATGCAAGAATTGAAAACAGCAACATTATTGAAAAAAATGTAGATACTTATTGTCAATTAAGTTCAATTAAAATTATTAAAGCAAAAGTTAGATTCATAATTAAACACAATTTTTCGAATTAATTAATTCTATGGTGGAGGCTCTTTTCTTGTATAAACTATTGTAGGGTAACTTAACTGTAAGACATGTAAATAAAATAACTTAATGTTCCTCATGTTTTGTCAAGTTAAATAAATGAAAATCAAAGGAACCATCGAAGTTGTTGTCATTACACCAAAACATGTTCACATACAGTAGAAACCACAAAAACTACATCACATAAAATATTCATTGCAATGCAAATAACAGCGGGCTTTATTTATTTCGTCGAATGCGAGCGCAGAATGAAATAACGAAAAGCTTCGTCAATATTCTTTTCAATGTTTTTGTATTTATTTTTAGCTTTTGTAAATCTATGTTGGTCCGAAGAAATTACATTGTCAATTCCAAACAAACTAGGTAGATTGTGATTTTATTATGCAGTAACTATATCTAGCTAATCCTTTTGTTTTGTTATGAAAACTCGTACTTACAGGTTGGTCTTTAAAACACAGACACTTTAAAACTCAACGCGAACTAAAAGATTTTGTTCGAGCACTCACTTGTTTAAGTCTTGTTATTTAACAAGTCTCATCGAAAGCTGAATGGATTAAGTCAAAGAGTACTTCTTTGTAGTGTTCATGTTGCACAGCTCAGTAATCAGCGGATAACGTTAACGTTGGTAATGGCAGAGGAGGACAAACTTCTTTTCTCTATGGTAATGTTATTGTGGCCGCAGGTGGTTCGAGCCGCTGATCGATCGGTGGCTCGCCGTCACCAAAACTATGGCGCTGCAAAGAGTTCGGGCAGCTGTCGAACTTGGTAAGACTCCCGTCATTTCTTATTTGTTACTTGTAGTATTAGTTGTGTCACTATTTATTTCAGATGTATCTAAGTGTATACGGGTTAATCCCGAGAGATGTGTGAAGGAAAACTCCAAAATAATAAAAATACCCTCACTAGCGTGGTTTGAAATATTAATACTGTTTTATGAATAGTCATATCCAAAAAAGTTTAGTAAGTATCTACTTAGATGTCTTTTTACACGGAGAAAGAATAAAGAACAACTTTAGCTCATGGCGACAGGTGCTACATACTTTATGAAAATGTTAACCCATCTGTTACCTGATTTAGGACACTACAAATCATTTAAGTATTTAATTTAATCACGAAAGAGATTAAGGCACATAGTGATTATTACCTAGTTACTTAATGAATTACTCGACAAAATTGTAATAATACCAGATTCGTACTATATATCTACCTACATAGATTTTTATTAGGTAGGCACACGGAATCCTACAAGTGGGCAATTAATGTATCACACACCTATTACATAATCATAATTGCAGAAAAACTTTTATGTAAATTTTATGCGTATGGACGACAATCAAGTTACGAGTAATTGGTCGTAAACACACAAAGTGTGAACTGTGAGTTCCGAGTCGTAATTAAAATGATATAATTAAACCTTGTATTTGAATTAGAGTCACCTATGTAAAGAACGATGCCCAAAAATGTATGGAGACCGTCCTCACTCTTGTAGCACTTTAAAACCTAAGATAATTAAAGGGCCACAGCCATCTTATCATTTTATTCTATGACAGCAAAACTGAAATGTCTATTCAAAAACATATAAATGTCTCAGCGTTTTGAGCATTATTTTTTAAAAACTTCAACCGCTATCCAGTGATTATTATCTGTTAGAAAACCTACAAGTTGCTAGCTGTCTGTCCTGATCAAAAGATACTATAACCTAGTAGAGTATAAAAACAAGTGATTTTCGAAAGAGGCAGTGTAATTGTTGTGAAGGCAAAAGGCGAAGGTTCACACCCCGCGCAGGGCGGCGCCATTTAGATAAACATCGAACTCTAACTGTGCCCTAACACGAACCGTTTTATTGGACCGAGACAAATAAAGGACTGCTTGTAAATTGTTATTATACGTATAGATGACATATTTAAACCCTGCCTTGTCTACAAAATTTTTATTCAAGATACTTATTAAGGTAATACCTTTAATCTGAATTGCAAAAACATTACTTCTTGCAATCGGGTAAAAAAGCGGTTTTCCCATTCATTGTGTAAACTCTATCGTTTTCAGTAAGTAGATATGACCAACCAGTGCTCTATCTATAGATATACCCTTACATAATATTAAACACAGTCTCCCCACCGCGATCGTCTGGCTATATGAATGCGCAAAAACTCAAAAAAACTAATGAATGGTGCTTCATGCCATTTTCACCAATGGATAAAGTGATTCATCAGAAAGGTTTAGGCGTATAAAACATGAATATTATAGTATAAAATATCCGAGAATTTCAAACATTTCTTCCCGTGTAAAGTTGGGTCAGGTCGCAAGTAACTATAATCAAAAGCAGACACAATAAGTTGCTTCAATAAGAAATCCGATATCAAAGTTAATGACCAATTATAAGGGCCGCCGTATCAAATGGCAATTGTGAAAGGTTGAATCAATCTCTAATTGATCCTTAAGTGACGAGCATATTGAGTTCGAAGGTTTCGTTTTCACTTAATTTTTTAACAGACTTCAAAAAAGAAGGAGGTTCTCAATTCGATTGTATTTTGGTTTATGTTTTTTAACCATAAATAGCATAATCAGCTTTTAATGTTCCCAGCCAGCCTGCTACTGGAACTCAGGCCTCTTCTCTAGCAGAGGGAATGGGCCGTAAACCGTAATCCACCAAGTAGGCCCAATGCTGGTTGGTGAATGTCATATGTCTTCAAATTTTCGGTTGTAGGACATAACGGTTTCCTCACGATGTTTTCCTTCAACGTTCTAAGAGCACTGGTGACGAAATAAATTACATAAAGTAATGCGCTAGGCTGGATTTGAACCTGCCACCTACAACTCGTAGTCGGGGCCGTTACCACTCGGCCACTACTACTCTTCATTTATTTACCGATTTGGAAAATTCTTTATTTGTAAGAATGTACACTATATACTTTCAGATATGTTTGATTTTTATTAATATCCAGTTCAGATAGCGGGATTTACAGCGATTTTCAATTATTTCATCCAGATGTCAAGAATTTGCATTCAGAAAGTACCAGTAAATGAAGTAGAACTAATGATAAAGACCGCAGTTGACCAACAGAACTTCACAAGCACATAATTAATCAAAGCATTTATTTCAAATAAACCATTTACAGACTGTACTTTTTGCTGCTTCATTTTCGTAATAACCAATCATGATGCTATTTTCAGGGAAATAATATAGTTTGAAAATAAACACAGGAAAATACCCATAAAAATCGCGCCATCGACTTTATTGGTCCGTCAATGCTATTAAAATTAATATTCTTGTTTGTTTTATTTTTATTAACATTCACTTACGTATTTTTCATTACCTTGTAAGATAACATCGCATAAAATTTTATTGTATTACACCAAATCATAAAAGAAAATAGAACATAACTATACGTGTGTAACTACAATATGTATATTCATTTTGATGTTTCCAAGTGAGTTAGATAGAGTACATAGAATATTGTATTTGCTTGTGAAATAATGTTGTTGGTCACAATATTGCTCAATTTGTAACGGAGATATTGTTGTCAGACCGTCCTGTGGAAGGCGAGCACCTCGTGAAACACAGCACATCGTCCGTGGATACTGCAGCTTGGTAAGTTTAGACTTAAGAAATATCAACACTTTATGGACAAATATTATACGCCGTTTTTTTTTCCGGGTTTTTTTTTATTAAGATCAGTGGATGTTCTAATTTATTAGCAAATTAATTCCTAGTAGATATTGTGATGTAAAATGTGTGTAATTTTGAATCTCAAGTAACTGCGTAGTACTAGTAAGTGACATTGAAACAGGCGTGATTACAGAAAAATGGATGTGAAAGTTTTATTGTAGTACGAGTAGTAGTAGTATTGACTACCTCAGCCAAGATTGCCGACAAGGATGATTTTTTGTAATTTTGAATGTGTTTCATTCTCATTGTAATAGAAACTAAACAACTATTCCGTATCAAAAACTAAATACTTTTAAACTTTATAATACTATTTGATTGGCTAAATACTTTTGTGAAGCGATAACAAAAACAAAAAAGCTTTCTACGTGCCTGTACCAATATGTATCTCATATTAAATACGAATATCATGCGAGCAAATCCGGCCTACTATGATTTTCAGGTCACGCACCTGTTTAAGGGTTAGGTATTCAATACGCATTACCTGCCTTATTGGCTTTTTACACCAACATTTTTATCAATAACCAGCTTGCCGTGTCATTATACATACACACCGACATGACAAGGGTAGATATATCTAAAAGCACTTCTACTTCAATTACTCATTTTTGCGTAACTAAATCAAGTCTAAATTAACATGCCTGCGTGATTTACCGATTACTGAAAATACGTGGAAATAATTAGGTACTTGACTCTATTTAAATTGTTTGTATCAAAAAGTAACTTTTTCTTAAAAGCGCAAATAGAAAGAAATTTTCAGACTCGTTCAATATTAATCAAGTTATAAACCTTTCGAATCTGGTAGAAGGTGATATTGTCAAAGAATAGTAAGTATAAGGATGCATACAAAATATAATGATGGATGCTTTGATTATATACCTGTCTAGATGCCACATTGACCGTACTAAAACGGCTCAAAAAAAGTCTACCAAAATTGGTAGACTCGCTTCTCCCATGCGTCAGTGTCATTTTGAATACGTAAGGATGACGTGCTCACGAAAAATAATTAATTATGCCGGTTTGTTCTATCAGACTGTGTCGCAATTATGTGGAAAAACCGTTTAATAACACCAAGATCACTTTTCATCGGTAAGGTTTATAATTATACCACTATTATTTAAGAAAACACGATGTTTTAATTCGTTATTTTGAAGTTTAGTCTGATTTGCTAGTGTTGTCAGTTTATTGCTAGGGAGATTTGGCCAAACTATGGGAGACAAAATACAAATACCATTACATCATCTTTCGATCAAGAGAACATTATTATTTTAAAAATTACAGTATTTATTTGATCAGTAAAAATCTATACCTACAAAATAAATGAAAACTATGACGTCATGCACTAAATACAGTAGAACCCGCTTAATACGATCACGTTTAATACATTTTCCGCCAGTCCCTGCAACTTGAGACAAATCGTATTAGGCGTTAAGAAATGTATGGAAACATCATACATTTCTTAACGCCTAATACGATTTGTTATCCTGTTTAATACGCCTAATACGCCAACGTATATTAGTAACTCTTTTCTGGCAGCGGGTCAACTGACTGAGCTCAAAACTTTTTCAAAAAAGCCCGGGTTTCAGTAAAAACGAGGTTGACGTCATATTGGAAAAAGAAGAACCCATGATACTGCAGGGTTTTCCTGAATATTCTTTCATTGATCAATGTGTCGTATTTTTGTTAGTTACTTTCTAATATTGTGGGTTTTAGATTGCCTACGGATCCCATACTAGCAAATTGCTGGAGAGACATTATACTGCGGACTCGAAATAAAGACCAGTAGAAACCTCACAAGTTTCAGTCGTGTGTTCCAGACATTTCACTTATGATGATATTTACAAAAAAGGGATTACGACGGCTAAAGAAGGAATCGGTAATTCGGTACCAGGCACGATATACAGTATAGCTATTTTACCGACTTCAATAAAAATAAGAAGTTCTCAATTCAAATGCAGTGTTGAAAGGCCTCCTACAAGGTGGACCAATGACCTGGTGAGAGTCACGGGAATGCGGTGGATGCGAGACGCACAGGACCATTAGTTGTGGTGGAACTTGGGGGAGGCCTATGTTCAGTGGACGTCCTTCGGCTGAAATGATGATGATGAATGATACACTAATCAGGCACTACTTGACTGGCATTTTTGCTGAATTGGGCCTTTTTGATGCAGCCGTGAGTCACACATTCTTGCTATATTCAAACATCGGAATTTATACTTTTTATTTGTTTGTTTTATGTACTTATTTAACTGGAGTATTGTGTGTCTTTAAGAATGTTCTAAATAAATGTGTTTTCTTTCTTTCTTTAATCTACAAAATAATTATTTTATTCGACCTATTTTGTTAAACTTTCATCATAATAAATCATGGAGAAAAGGAAAGTTAATAATTTGGAGCAGGCATCCCTAAACACGCACACCTTGACAGTTTGACGACAATAAGTACACGAGCGGTACTCACACATATCACGCAATTGGCGACATTTTCAGCGCGTCGTTTGTTAGCATTGCTCTATCTAGACAGGTATATAATCAAAGGATGGATGCATATAAGAATGGATGATGATATAATTGTGACGTTTCCGTCATTAGGACATGTGTGGTCAAAAGAGATAGCGAGATATTCCCATCACACTCCATTCTTGCTCAAACCAATATTTGGAATGCTAATTGCTGCTAAATTTAGATGTTGTTTTTTTCTAAAAAAGATTTATTTATAATGTTATTTGCTATTTAGCATAGCACTCAATTAAACAGCACTAATTAGGGCATATAATAATCGATGTACGTGGAAATTTTTATATGCCTGTCTCGCTACGAAGGTTATGGTTATATCGCTTTACACTTTAGTGCTTTCAACAGGTAATTCTAGGAAAATGTATCGTCAAATATACACAGTAAGCAAACAGTTGAATTTACCATTTGGGTAACTCAAATGAACCCGTGGAAAGTATCGGGTAGTAGGCACACATACTGAAGCCTCGCGTTAGCGGCACATATTTAACTTTGTCACTGTTATCTAGCTAAAAATGGACAGGGCGGTTTGTGCCCTTGTTTATATAAGCTTTTTGTGCATGAGGTGACCGTAACCGACTTTCGCAACTTTTTGCTTTCATGTTATATTTTTGGTATTAAGTCTGTAAATAACACCATTACATCACTGTCCTTTATGAAGCGTAATAAGATTTGTATAAATAATGTAGCGAATAGGCTACAAGTTTCTGATGTATTTTTAGCATGACGATCAAAATCAAAACATTTTCTATTGGAACAGCACGGTTATATCTAAGATTGACTTAAAGAAATCAATTTCGTACGTATGCGTAAATTAATTCGAGTTTAAAAAAAAGTATTTTATTTTTCATTTTTATCTTTACAAAACGACCCTCCGCGGGTTTAAAACGACCATAATTTAACGGTGTATAGGTACCTTTGCCCAGGAGTGGGACAGAACAAGCTAATAAATAAATAAATAATAGGTACCTACATAATTTTTTTATTAACATGCGTTTCATCCCTTTCTTCATATCAAGTTAAACGATTGCCTTTCTGCTTTTTAGTCACCGACGCCACTTTTAAACTTCCTTTAATGTACCTACTCATTTCTCACTTTATCCATTCTCATCACTCCAAACAGCCATCTCAACATTCTCGTCTTCGGTACATGCAATCTTTTTAACGGTACGGTTTCTTACGGTGCGCGGTGGTAAGCAACAACAAAGTTTAGATAATTACCTACCTTATACGAGTATTTTGAGGGCGGTAGTACCATACTTTTTGTCTTCACATTTATATCTTCTTTTGATAATCTAAACATTTATTCGGGTGTAGCCTATACCACATGCGGCTGGTATGGCGCTCGGTGGGTGGTGCCGAGGAGTGCACCGCTGGCGGCAGCGTGCGACTGCTGGAGGCGGCCTGTGCCACCGCGCTGCATTATGCAGACTTAGTACACGGCGCGCTTGCAGACCAGGGGTACTACGAGAACCATGGTATGTATACCAGACAAAGAAAGTTGAAAAATATATAGGCACCATATTACTATTGGCCAGTGTTTCCCAAACTATGCGCCCTTACAAGACAATACTACAAAAACATCCTTTACATTGAAATGGAGTTGTAGGTATAACATGAGAGAGCTTGTATGCAAATCGATTGAAAATAACTTTTTTATTCTTTTTGAATAATTTAAAGGGTCCTTCATTCATATTCATAGTAATGCTCTTTTTTCTTCATGAAAGCCAAGAGCCTCTTGACCTTCATGAAGAAAAAAGAGCATTACAAAAGAGCAAACTTCCCAAATCGGGATTAGTCCCGTTAGTTTCTGTTATGTAGATCGCAGTCCAGTCAATTTTGAGCCACTATTAGAGGTGATTAGCATTTAAGATAAAATCCTAAATCATAAAACATTCTTTCGAAATAGGTTCGCAAGGACGCTGGAAATCCCACGCACCCGGAGTTCTACCAAACCTCATTTTTTGTTTCCATTTAACGAACGCTTTGAAAAATGTACCTGAACAAATATGTCACTCACTAAATTGTCCCAAACACTCAATACAAGTATAACAAATATTATTTATGTTATTGTGTATCGTCATAATATTATTTCACGATACATTTTTCTATTGTACTAATCGTACGTACCGCACCTGTACCTACAGTTTAAAACCATTTAGTAAACAATATTTGTATTCCCAGCAAAGTAACACATAGTGAATCCATATTTTATAATTAGCACCATGTGCCACGATAATATAGGTACGGTCTATGTTTATGTAGCCATCAAAATACATTTGACTTGATTTTGATGTTTATAATTTCTTTAGTACATAAAAGTAACTCTTGTGAACCCGTTTTTTTTTGCAGTCGGTCTAACAAAACCTTTTATCACAGGTCAAAACAAAACAACAGAAGAAATCTGCACGATCGTGAACAACTTGGAATATGTGCGGCGTTCTCTAGCCGAGTACGATGACGAACACATGTAAGTGCGAGCTAATCTCTGGACCGTGAATATTGCGCGCTCCACACTCACGCCGTGGAGCACAAACTTCATAAATTCCACACAAACAAATATAAGTCTTACGAACACGGACCTTAAGCTTTACATTCGCATATACTTTGCCTTACTAGTCTAACTTAGAGAAATTGTCATGCAGCGATTGATAGAACATAAAACGCTCAGCTGCACAGCGACTTCATCCAAGCTGAAAATAATAACAGCGTAGATTTCTGTCGTATCAGAGATGTTATTTATTTAGTTGCCCTTATGGATGAACAAACAGAAAAGGGAGGCAGTGATGGCATGACGCTTGACAGGGCAGAATGGAAGAAAAGAAACGTGTTGAGCTAAACCCAAGTTAAACGGGATAAAGGAAGGCAGATGATGATGAAGGATAAACAAACAAACTCAAAAGGGAATGGAAGCCTTTTGCCAGGGGGTATAAGTCCTAAACTACAAATTGTTTAATAATGTTGTTATTGCAACTGAATAGCTTTGCGTAAGCTCCTGAACGTTTGTTTGTACGCAAAACATTCAGTTTGACGCGCCACACAGCCATTCCGAAGTTTTAGTGGTTCTTAAGAACAAATCGCTCCGGGATATAGCCATCTCGTGTTAATGGCTGAACTTGTCCCGAATAAGCTGCAGTAGAAAATCTTTTCACATTTTACGACGTAGTACGTACATCAGCTAGTACTTACAAGTTGTAACATAAATACTTACCACGCCATTGCCTATAAATCTTAATTAAAACTTAAACAACTTGAGAACTATCTTAGTTTGAGTTAAACTCAATCAAAAGTTGGTACATTACGAATTTACGATGTTTATAAACCAATTGATCGTGATGATAGCTGATAATGTAGAACGTGTTGAGGCAAAGGCATGAATATGGCATGCCTATACCTCCATTTCAATTTGTGTAGTGAAATACCAATTACCAATTTTGAAATGCATGTCATAACTTCTGATACGCATTAATGAACATTACATTCTAAATTAAACGAAATTGACAAAAGAGTCATCTATATATATAAAAGGAGAACATACAGCTGAAACTACAGGGCCTAGGATCGTGAAATATTGCACAAGGTTTCGTTTTATGACGCAGGCGAGCACTAAGATTTTCTCTGAAAACTCTGGAATGGGCTTCCTCTTGACATGAAAAAAGCTGAAAGTGAGTTTTCCTTCAAGCGCAAAATTCGGAACTACTACTTGAAGTCCTCTCAACTTTGGTTCAGTCTTCGTCCTAATTGACATATTTTAGGTTCTCATAATTATAATGGTTTAATATTTATCATAGTATTTATTATTTTAAAATAATAACATATACGAGTATACGTATTTTATTATTATAAGTAACTTATACATTCTATTTAAAATTATGTGTTATTTATTTATTGCGCACACCTACCATAGAGTTGTCTTTCTTAAACCAAAGGTTGACTGGTAGAGAATGCCTTGTTGCATTAAGTCCGCCTATGTACCCCTACTGTAGTTGAAGTTTAAATAAATAAATAAATTTTCCAAACATCACGCCCTAAGAGGATAAAACGGGGATCCAAAATTTGTATGGAGAAACCTATTTTTACACGGGTGAAGCCGCTGTCAGAAGCTAGTATTGAATATATTGTTTTGTTGATGCATTTGAGGTATAAATTACGACCACGTTTCTGTGCGTGAGTGATCACATAGCTCAAGTTCATTAACCATCACAGGCACGGGAAACATCCGATATACACCTTAATTAAAGGAAGACGACATAGTGTGGGTAACATGATTACAAACGAATAATATTGCAGTGTGAACGACGACAACGCGCGGCAGCTTGTTCGCGGTGCGCTCGGCACGCTAGACGCGCGAGCCGCTCGCGCCGCGGCGCCGCTTGCCGCGCGAGCGCGACCTCCCCTCCGGAAAGCTGTGTTCCATCTCGCATGGTCGCCTGACACGCTGCCCACAACACAGGTCAGTTACTATTTTAGGTTAACTTTAAATTAAAGTTTACAAAAAGCTCAGAAAACACAGTTTCCTAAACATTAATATAACTTTATTATTTAACGACGCACATTGCCACTGGCCCAAATCTTTGCATCGTCTATCACGAGCAAATAAACATTCAAACAGGAAAATCTGAAAATGTTCAGCCAGGGCGCTCACCAATAAGAACAGGAAGATTTCTTTAATGATTTCTTGTTTTTTTCTTTGATGTTTTCACTGAGTCCGCAATGTTCAATCTTATTACCGCAAAGAAAACTCTTGTAATTCGGCACCAGGCTATAACTCCTCTGCTGGAGTTCCTGGACCAGCACCTGTCGTCGCTGAACACTTGGCTGCTGCCGCGCGCGTTCATCCGCGCGCTGGCGGGCTGCTGGAGCGGCGTACTCAAGGAAGTATCCTCTCAAGCGGACGCAGGCGGAGCCGAGCGGCCGCGCGTTTACCATCACAGGCTTAGAGAGGCACTCGACCTTTTAGCTGAGTTTTTCCACGCAGAAGGAAAAGGTCAGATTTAAAAAAAAAATGTTTTACTTGAAATCGTAATTTAACTCTGATAGAAATACTACTTATAATGAATTTATTAAAAGAAATAACAAAAAACTTAGCCAATCAAGAATTTCAAAGTTACATAATATACTTTGAGAAGAATGATACCTATCAGCCAAAAAACTTATCAAAATAAAATATTTCGTATATTAGGTACTTGTTAAAATGTTTACGAAGTTGGGAGGAGGAGTTAGGAACTCTCGGACGGAGGTCGTAAGAAGCTTAGTTGGTAAACAATGGTTAATCGATATCTATTTAGGTCTCCCGATGTCGGAGGTGCACAATGCGGAGTGGTTCCGAGTGGAACAAAGAATGGAATATCACCAGGCGCCCACCGATAAGCTATTGGAGCTGTGGCTCGCTGATAGACTTGCTGAACAAGCTCGCACTCCGCTGCCTTCTCGCTATGGCTCTATACTTGTTCGGTTAGTAAGCTTTTGTTGAAATATTATAATTCAAGTAAAGTTCTTGATTTAGGTTGTAGTATGGATTTGAAATCATAATTTATATATATATAGGTTGACTGGTAATTAGTGAACGATACTTAAACACGTGATTGTAGTCATGATAACAAACAAATTTTACTATGGGACCAAACCTGAAATGGCGAAAAATAATCACTTGGTCAGTACATTTGTGTTCGCCTAACTGGTCAAAATGTACTGAACTTTGCTGTGTTTAAGTATCGTTCACTAATTACTAGTCACCTTATATATAAATATTCTGTATGTGTGTTTGTCACCTAACTTCTCCTAAACGGTTTGGCCCATTTGGATGAAATTACGTGTCTATTTGAGTTGGTCTACGGGTGGTTTGAAAATATAATTGAACCCGATCGGTAACGGAGCAGTCGGGATCTCTATTTCTTTTTCTGACTAAAAGCTAGCTTGCGGGCAGGACGTCGGCTGTCGAAGGCGCTAGTGTTATATAAAATAGGCGAGAGCTTCCCAAATGTTTTGTTAACTGACAGCTTTGTTCGCCTAATTTGTAACCTTTATATTTCTGTCAGTATATTTTTCTTACTTAGCCAGTTTACTCCCGTTCACTGTTATCTCTGAAACTTGGTCTCTTCGTTTCATGTCTAAAAGGTTACGCTCCATCACTCTTTGTCATGTTAGTAATTTGGATCGAGTACATTTCGCCGAATGCGCAAGTTTGACGAGCCACTGAACCATAGCTACCCTCACTTTTTCAAGCTTTCCTTTATTACTTTTGGACTTGTTTCATAACAAGTTTTTTTCTACTGTTTGTGAAAAGGCTTTATCTAAGTATGTTCAGTAAGACAAACATTGTTAAAATGTTTTACGGATAAAGTTTTAGTAACGTTTTCTGATGCCTAATGTTATCTCTACATTTTTGTGTTTTATTTTAGGTTTAATTTTAGGGTATATTTTACGTTCGGGTTTCTGTGAACCGAACAAGAAATGGGCATTTAAAATATCATTAATTTGTCCGACAGCCTCATTTCTCTCAGTTCTCAGGCAAGATTGCTTTAATTCTAAATGGACAAAAGCATTGATCGGAATCCTTTCCATTTATGTATTTAAAGAACAAAGAATAAATTCATAGAATTTCGTAAAAAAAAGCCATACTCACGCGGCTATTGTTGGAAATATATTATTTGTTTAAGCGAAAATTTACGTTACGTATTTCCATTTTCGAAGGCATAATAATAATTATTATATCGAGCCCATACTGTCGTACTGCTGGGCAAAGGTCTCCCTCCATTCCTTTCATTGTTACCGGCTGTGAGCCACTTCTTGCCAATTTATAAGGAAGGGCATAATATATTGCATAGTGAATTAGTCATATGATCTTAGCTCCATAAAGCAACTCCGTCTCGTACAAAGGTACGTCTCCTTTAAATTGTATAGCTACAGTTTTAGAATCTGTAATATCTTCTAAACCACTGCATCAATAAAAACAGACGCAACCTCAACTAGGATATTATAATGAGCATTAAATACATAATAATCGAAAATATATTGCAATTTATAAAGTAGTACTTCCTGTGGCTGTTACCAAGCATAGTACCTACCTCGATCTAAAACTCTTTTGAAATGGATATCGGAAGATTAAAAGAATTTCTCGACTTGAACCATTTCGCACTTGACCGGCTTTTTATTCGTTTTTAGTTTCAACTTTCTTGAGGTATCATATCGTGTTCGAGTTACTGGTAGTATTAAATATAAATTGTCGGAAAAAAGAAGGATTAGTTGTTTATTTCTTTTACGATCTTTGCGTCCATGAAGCCCGTAAGAATTTAATTTAAAGAGGAGCTTGTTTTAATGCGTTTAAATCCTGTTTATTGTAGTTTTTACGTACCGCTTACCTACCACTTACTAGTAAGTTCTTTATCAGATACAATGTAAACCACAAAGTGAAACAATTAAATTGTTTCACGAATAATAGAACCTACTAAAATGAACCCTCGTCCAACCCTAGAACAGAACTGTTCTTTATATTTAAAACTTTCATTTAAAATATTGATATTTAGCGTTTACTTCAACCACGACTCGCTGTGCGTGGAAGTTCTGTCAGCGCGCGACGTGATCCCGCTCGACCCAAACGGCTTAAGCGACCCCTTCGTGGTACTCGAGCTGGTGCCCAAGCGACTGTTTCCGAAGGCTCACGAACAAACCACTAATGTGCAAAAGGTAAGACACCAACAGAAGATATAGAAGTTAAAGCTTTTCCAGTTGGATAAACTTAGAAAGATTTGATGAGATGAGAAAAACTACAATGATTTTCTTCCATTTTTATAAATTCACATCGTGCACTATTTTATATATCTGAGCATCTATGAGTATATCAACTCATAGCAAAGTGTACGCTGTCAGAAAGTTCCAGGGAACTTCTCAGCGCAAGACGCAATTATAACGAGGCATAAGTTATATAAAAGTAGCACAATGATCCTAGCGTACTATTCGACCTATAATATAGTTTTGGCTCACTGGCTCATCAACACCCAGTTCAAAAACTTACAAAAAAATGTCTAATGAGAGGTTGTTTTCTGATGCATACAAAGAATAAGAAATAATTTTCCAAAATTCACACAATCGAGAATTATCTAGTTGCAGTTTTACCAACATCATCAGTTGGGTTGATATCTAAAGCTAATCATAATCATCAGATTCAAAACATTCAAGAGCAAATTATGATTATTTCCCACCAACCGTGGGTTGGTGGTACCACATTCTATGAAGTCAACTCGCAAAGATTTCTGCGAGTTGACTTCGGCCTCTTATACGCTTTCCCAAGGTCAAGGACTTCAGGATTCTGAGAAAAATAAAACATTATAATTTATCAATTAACAGGACTCACTTTCAGTAACAATTTACGTAAAAAGTATCTTAGTCAAATTAAAGACAGTTGTGACACCTCTGCTGAAAGGTCACCGGCCCAATTACGATTTGACACTACAATTTTGTGTCAGAAAACGCTGAACCCAGTGTGGGACGAGTGCTTCGAGTTCGCTGTGTCGCTGGAGGCGTGCCGCTGGCCGGGCGCGGCGCTGGCGCTGTCGGTGTGGGACCGCGACGTGCTGACGGCCGACGACTTCGCGGGCGAGGCCTTCGTGTCGCTGGCGCGCGTGCCCGGCGTCAACTGCCACGCGCCGCCCGACCCGCTGCGCCCCATCGAGCTGCCGCTCATGCAGCTGCACGATCGCAGTTAGTACTTTACGATTCTCACCCAGGACAAATGTTTGTGTGATGAGCATAATAATTTGTTCTGTGTCTTGGTGTAATTTTATCTATAATATGTATGTATTTTAAAATATTTATGTAGGTATGTTTATCAGTTGTCTAGTATACATAGCACGGTACAAGCTTAGTATGGGACTAGATGGCGTTGTGTAATTGTGGAATACTTTTATCCCCTCAACTGTAACTCGAACTCATTGAGTCTGCGTAAAAAAATGGCGCGTGTGTAAGTCGACTCATTGAGTTCGACGCGAGTTAGGTCGGATTTAATACGTGTTTTTTCAGGACTACATAAGGTTTGTAGAGCTACGTTACGTAATTGCTGAGATATCGCAGTTTTAGCGAACGCGGAGAAGTCGCGCGAACTCGGCCGGGCGTACTGTTACAGATATCGAGTAGTTGCGAAAAATGACGTTACGTCGGAGGGAGGGAGGGGCTTTAGTATTAGTATCTTCCTCTCATTCATAACTATCCTCAAATAGAAGTGCATTCTCTCCATCATTTCAGTCCGGTACACCGTGGCTACTAGATAAGTTTATAGTTTCTCTTCCTCTCTCATACACGTGTTTATTTTAGACTCCCCAACAGCCTCTTTTGGTGCTATGTGGTTACTAGTAGTTTAACATTACGGTTGTTTCGATATTTTACATAAGTTTTAATACCTATTAAGTGTATTATAAAGTTTCCATCGACTGTAGTAATCAAGTAAAGGTCGGAATCCGAAACACTTTATTCTGAAATCCTCTAAGTTTTTTTAGTGTATGTGGATTGAAAATGAATTTAAATTATCACTACCATACTACATACACCGCTACCATACTATTCCAATAATATAATATTTTCATCAATGCTGCTGTAACATCAAGCTTATGTCTTCCTGGGTTAGCCTAAAAAGCTGTTGTTGTAAAAGTTCGCAACATAACATCTTTTACTTGTTATGAAAATCTTGAGGTATTCATTCATTTTGTAAAGGAATCCCTATCAACATTTATTCAACAGCTATTAACAAAACGTTTCCCAAGAATAGCCGCATATTGATGATTCTAAACAAATTTCCTGCTACTTATCGTCCTAATTAATAACTCCCATAATGATTTCCTAAGTATTTTCATAGTCTTTTATGAAGTTGGCCTTTGATGTTTTGTCTAAAATTAAACAAGATCGTCTTCTCATTTTATTCAGTTCAATAACTTTACGTTACAATAAAGTGGGTAATTTCCGCTGAGGAGATAAAAGCAGGGGCATCTGGAGATGATTGTGACGCTACCAAGTACTTATATAAACTTTGTTTGCAGATCATCCCATCATACAAATCCTGGAGTCACGCACCACAGATAAACTGGCCATTGACTTCGTCAAGAAACAAAAGTTAAGATTCGCCGAGCAGTAAGTTGTCTGACAAGTTTCAAGTATCTGTTTCTTACTATATCTACTTATTTCGTTATTTCTATTTACGCACAACGTCCATTAAAATGTTGACAATATATACAAAAATTTTACAAATGGAATTCGATATTTTTTAAATAACATTTTAGTTATTGAGTACATACCTATTTATTATGATTAAGATGTATAAAAGTCATCAGTATTAACATATTACAAAGACTGTGTAATTAATTCTTCTACTCATGAGAGAATATGTATGTATAAAGTATTGTGTATGTGTAATTTCAATGCATTTTATATGTGTATAGAGTTAGTACGCACCCTCGGAGCTTATGTCCCTAGTCGTTAGTCTCTATTAGAAGTTCCCGACCAAGTACTTTAAGGCCCGTTGTTGACAATTTCATACATGCTGCGTGCTACTGTCTCACCCGCCTTCTTCTTTTACGTGGACTTTACTGTTGCGCACTTTTTAAACCAAAGTTATTATTACGGTGTTAGTTGTTAATACAGTAGCATTGTCAACAATATATTATTATATATCAGTATATAGTCGTAATTCAATTCACATAACATGTCACTCGAATAGAATTTGACCCTCAGAAAATTTAAGTGTTTAGTATGTAATTTACAGTGTCAAATCCTTGTTTGCTGAGTATTTCCTATGAAAACCTATAATATATTCCTAGATGTTAATGTTTCAATGTTTTGCTGCCTTATCTCTGCTGATTGTGAACTCACTAGAACGCACGAAAACTAGTGCTTTTAACGTTTAATTCGTAGGTATGTTTAAGTAATATTTGATGGTATACCTAATTATCATTATTGGTTTTCATTAATTCCGTATATTTTCTAATTTTTTCGCAATTTGTTATAAACCTTAAACAAGTGAGTATTTCACAGCTCGAGGACTAGTATGAAGTAAATCTTTTAAAAATATATTGTGTACAAATTTTTTATAAAACTTTATGCATATAAAACGAGCTTTTTATTACCAACCGTCGCATCTATTACTTAATGAATATTTAATTTTAAATATATTATAATATATATGGAATGCATTGTCTTCGACGACTGATTTTTCATCGTTAGATTTAATTGTACGAGATATATTTTATAACTATACGTGACGTATGTACACTGTGTATACAAGTATATTATTGTAATAGATGATGTATTGATGTTTTAAATTAGTAAATGAATATTATATATACCTACTTTATACATGTAACAATTAGTATAAAGGAATGTTAAAGTTATATGAGATGGATTTGTATTTAAAAGAAGAGAATGATTCGTGTTTAAGTAAAGGAAGGGCGTGGCAGATTAATTATATTTTATGAGAAGAGATCCAAGTTATAATGTAGAGGCAGCCTGTCAGTGCTGCGGCACACAAACTTGCCAACTAAATTGAGGGACCGAGACGGAATACCCAACATCCAGGGTCCGGCTTGCCACAGTAGATATAATTCAAAAGTTTTAATTTTAAATTAATGTGTGACCGTAAATTATTCAATAAGAAAACCATACGTATAATAATATGATGATGTTGTAAACTTTCCGCGCTCCTGTGTACTTACCAACACACTGTAGTTGAAATTGTGATTGATGGATACCTACTCCGCACGTAATAGAAACCTCGAAACGTCATATCCAGAGCTACCCTAACCATATCGCTGAGCTTTTAACGACTACGTAAGTTATATGTATTTTAAAGTTTATACCTGCGCAACGCGGCCACCGCGTCGAGATGCCAATCTTAGTAATCGATGCAGTACCGCTTTGCCACGCTGTTTTTGATACGTTGGTAAAACCTACTTATATACATTTAATAGGCATATGTAAACAAAATTTATGATCCTTTGGCTAAACAAGACCATACCAAAAGTCAATTATTTAAAATAGGCTATTCAAAAACAACATATTTTAAATTCAAAATCTATATATATTTTATAAAGTATTAAAAAAAATCATGAAAGAATTCATGTGCCAGAGAAGATCGACTTTTTTTGATATAAAATCATAATATACAAAGACTTTTTATAAACTTTTCACCACCACTTTTCAAAGCAGAGAGTGGACAAGAAATATTTTGCGATTTTAATATAATGTAAAATGCATATCACACAGTCATGTTACATTTCTAGCTACGAAACTATTGTCTGCTTATCTATTTTATCCTATCTGTATCATTTGATGTGTGTTATTAACGTTACGCAAATCCTGTTTAGAAATATAAGAAAACATTAGTGTTGATATTGATGTACCCATTCCACATATCTTATTGTGTAACTTATAGGAACCCGCTAAGCCTTACCCACGGCATTCTGGAACTGATTCATTCAAAAGCATAAATTGAAGTTGTACGTACTATTGACACTTGTGTTCCTGGCTTTAATAAATTCTAAAACTAAATTGATATTTTCGTTTTATTTGGTCAATTCAAAATTCAAATAATCTTTCTGTTAGTATCCTACGAGAGATTGTGACTCCCAGTTTGCGGAATTCGTGGCTCTGGAACGCAAAAAAAACAATTATTAAAAGAACACAAGTGAGTTTTAGTCCATAACAGTCTGACCCAGAGAAATTATTAAAAGAGAAAGAAGGAAGAATAAATTGAGAGAGAAGAAAAAAATTATATATACAGAGATTTGCCATACAACGTGCCAATATCGCCAGCCTTTTGGGCACACTTCCTGTCGAGTTTTTTGACGCCATATTTTAATTAGGAGTAGCTTTTAGTGTATATATTAATTAGTAAGTATTTTTGTGTAATGTATATAATTGTGTATTAGTGAAATTATCAAAATAAACATTCACCCTTCTTCGAATTGAAAAAACAAAAAAAAAATGAAATTTACATAATTTCAAACCTAACACAACACATCAGATTTCTTTTTTCGTAAACAATGTTTCTTTTTTCAAATACTCGCGATTAGATAGGCTATCGTTCTCTCATGATAAACTAAGAAAGACTACAGACGTTCTTTGAGGGCCTTACACATAATTAATGAACACAACGTGTTGATAATTAACTACTGTCGTAACTTCGACCTGCTAATGGAATAAGAGTTAGATTGTTACATTTTAATGGCCCCACTCTCATATGAGACTTCAATCGATAACCTCCGTTTATAAAGCGATTGAGACTAGTTTACTCGTTAACAAACTTTACAAACGCTATCTTGAAATAGCACGACTGCCAACTAATCTATCTGCTTTCACAGACGCATAATAAATCGAAGAATCTTTTTCAAGTCCCCGTTTAATGATAACATTAAATGGGGAAAATATTGCAGCGTAACGTGAAAGTTTTTACTGTTAATATTCGTTTTAAATAGTTTTACCTCTCTTTCGTTTTTTATCTTAAAAGGTTTTTTTTTAGATGGAAAATTATTCAATGACTACACTAGTGCGGTGCGGGAGAGTGTCAGATTCTTACTGACTGAAAAGTGGTATAGTAATCAATATTACTTTTAATTCTAAATATTTCAGATTTTTGCATATTTTGAAGTGTGACCGTCCGAGTAGCCATTGACTCTCTCTACATATTTCAATGGCTCCAGCAATAATCGCCACTACTGTGTAGCGGGTAAGTTTGATTTTTAACCGACTTCGAAAAGGAGAAGGTTCTATGCTGTATGTATTTTTTTTTTTTTGTTTTATGTATGTTCACCGATATCTCGGTCAATTGTGGACCGATTTCGAAAATTTTTATTTTCTATGAAAGATTATACTTCCGGATTGGTCCCATAAAAATATCGCATTGATTTGTTGATGAACTTCGAAGATTTAAGAAATATATAGATAAAGATACATAGAATTGATCTGATGATGAAACCGGAAGGTAGGTAAGAACCGGAATTCTGTGTATCCCAGCCGTGTTCGGTATTATTTGAATTGTTGTGATGATTTGATGATGGAACCGAATGGCGGAAGGTATCTATTTTTAAGTTTGGCTGAGGGGTACTACAACTAGAAAGTGTAAAACAAAAAACTTTTTACAAAAAAAATACAACTGACTTCAATGTAAAAATAGAACACAAAAAAGTGCAAAATAACTTTAATTTCAGAAGTCAGTGTTTAATACTGAAGTCGGTTGTATTTTTTACATATCTCTTTTCTTTTTGTTCCAAGACAATTCTACATCCATTAATTGCTTCGGCTCTTTACAGGTTTCCCACTGTTTATTAAACCTTTCAGGAGTTTAATAATCAGTGGTTTTAAGTAGTGCAGCAAGCTTTACTAACCAGCGTAATTTTATTTAGTATTGTCTAACGGTCCATCACTTGTTTTATTAAATATCCTTAGAAAATTTCCTACCTACCTACAATGGATATTGAAAATAGATTAACTGATTCGGCATACAAGATCTTCTGTAAAATTGATACCAACTGTAAATTTTGTAAATTTCGCCAAACGATATGAAATTATTATATTTCATATCGTTTGTTTCAAACTTTGTAAACTAAATATCCTTAAAAGGGGCCTCTGGGCACGCCATAATTATGGCGGTAAGCCACTCCTCAAAGAGGGGTCTTTGAGGAGTGGCTGGAAAGACCTCACGGTGTCCTCACCTTCCACATGACGCAGGTTCTTACCGAACACGGTCAGTTCGGGAAGTTCCTGTACCGGATTTGTGCGGAAGTGACGCCCAGGTGTCACCACTGTGTGGACCACCCGGAGACACGTTGGAGTACACGGTAGAGGTGTGCCCCGCTTGGGCAGAGCACTGCCGTGTCCTCCTGGGGGCGATCGACGGCAACTATCTCTCGCACCGGACCTTGGTTCAGGTCATGGTCCGAAGCGAAGAAGAGTGGCAGGCGTTCGCCTCCTTTAGCAAAGGAAGAGGCCGCCCGCATGAGGCAACGGCCCTTACGCCCCACCCGATCCCGATTTCCGGCCACCGTAGGCGAGGACGTGCCGCCAGGACCGAGCCCAAGTGGTCGACGGCACGAATTGTTCCACGTGCGCCCTTAAGGAGTTGTCAACAAACCGTAGGGACCCAGCAGGGTCAAAACCTCCGCCCAATGGCGCGGAGATGTCATTGGATGATTATCCCATCCAAAAAAAATAGGGGCCTTTCCCCGCTCGCCTAATGTCAACGTCGAGCATGGTTTAAAAGCTTACCTATTGCTTCATCGAACTCAACACGATGTTTGATGAAAAGGCAACGCGAAAATAAAGAGTTAACGTTGGAAAACTCTGTTGGCTTTCGGTAATTCCTTGATTTACTCGAATATTTTACAAAATTTGTTCCAGGAAAAACGTGTTTTTTAAAACCCTTAAAAGTTTTTGAGAAAAATTGTCGTTGGTTGCGCAAATAAGCTTGGTGTGGACTGTAAGTTTGAAAAAGCGATCTAAGGTTTGTTAACAATATGCAGGTACTGTGCCTGGCGTTTATTAATGGGATGAATGTATTAGGAAGGAACACTGACCTTTTGACCTCGAAGGTTCCACGTGGCGCCGGCCGGCGAACCTCGACTTCGCACATTTAACCACTGCCAGGTCCTGTATTGCACTACACTGCACTATTGTTGAGTCTTTGAATGGTTGGATCACGAAATAGTCAATTTTCTTGTAATTTCGAGCGGGCGATGTTAGCGGAGCGGTCACATTCACAATCGATGCACAAACGTCAATGTCATTTCATTTCTTGAGGTCGTGCGGGGAGGGGAAACGGAAGGGATAGGATTGCTAGGCCAAAAAAATAAACTACAAAAAACAAAATCGCGGATCACAGCAAATTGGCGCAACCATTCCCCCCGGGTTTGAAGGGTTACCTTCAAAGAAAAAGAAAAAAAACAAAAGCGAAACTAAACCCTATTACTATATCTAAACTATCAATACTAGGTAGCGAAACAACTTATAACTAACTATGCCACTACTACTGATTAGGCAGAGGGCAGAGGCGAATAACCGGACGCAGGTACGATCCAGTTGCGGTTTTAACCTTTACGACTCGCGTTATTCCGTTCGAACCCGGAAAAACTTCTTCCACTACACCAAGAGGCCAGTGCAGAGGAGGCGCACTCTCAGTCTTCAGTATCACCACAGTACCGACTGTGACTGGATCTGAAGGAGTGTTCCACTTTTGACGCGACTGCAGCGTATGCAGATAATCTGTCCTCCATCGCTTCCAAAAGGACTGAACTAAGCTATCTAGCAGAGCGTGACGCGGGTGAAGCTGCAGTTTGTCAGTCTCGACATCTAAAGCGGGCAAATATTTAAGAGGAGTCGTCGTCAAGAAGTGAGCCGGCGTCAACGCTAGTGGCTCCGATGGATCACTAGACAAAGTCCGACACAACGGACGCGTATTCATCAACGCCTCTACCTGAGCGAGTACGGTGCTCAACTCCTCGTACGAGAGAATCTGTTCGCCTATGACCCGAAACAGGTGTGACTTAAGGCTTTTAATATTCGCCTCCCAATTGCCACCAAAATGACTAGCCGCTGGCGTATTAAAACACCAATCAATGCGATTCTCAGCTAAGACATGGGCGAATTCACTTTGGTAGTACTTGGAGCGTAAGAATGTATGTAATTCCGAAATATTGCGTCGCGCTCCAACATAATTTGTGCCGTTGTCAGAGTATAAGCGCTTAACGGGACCACGGCGAGATAAAAATCGTTTAAATGCAGACATAAAACCCTGCGTACTCAAATCACTGGTTAACTCTATGTGAACTGCACGAGTTGTCATACAAACGAATAGGCAAATGTATGCCTTTGTGGAACGTATACCACGACCACGGGCAATAGTGACTTTAAACGGTCCAGCATAGTCCGTCCCAGTATGTATGAAAGGTTTCACCGTCTGTACAACACGACAAGAACGATGGTCGGCCATTTCCGGCGCGTTGAAACGCGGGCGGAGCTTAAAGCAGGGCACACATCTGTGCACTCTAGCGCGTATCAAATTGCGAGCGGAAAGTATCCAGTACTTCTGTCGAAGAATGGACATTAATAAATCGGGACCAGCGTGACAATTCACCTTATGGTGATAGTCCACCAACAAATCCAAAACGTGATCCCTGCGTGGTAGAACTACTGGATGCATTTGTTCAAACTCTAACTTAGCATTTCGCAGACGGCCACCGACACGAATGAGTCCGTCTTGCAAAAATGGTTTCAAATGTTGAAGTGCGTGACTACAAGGTTTATGTGATTCTAAACTACGAAATTCTATTGAAAAATAAAATTTCTGCAACTCTCGAAGTACAACTGATTCAGCTCTATCCAAATCAGCTGCGATTATAGAACCACGCGATGGTAATAATCTCAAAAATCTTAGGACGTAAACTACACAGCGTAATAGTCTCGACCAAGACGAGACTCGATTAGACAACAACAAAACAACTGACTCTTCACGCGGAACTGATACTACAAGCGTATGTTTCTTCTCCTCGGGTGGCTCTGAAACAGTAGCGGGGTTAAACGGAGCATTTGGCCACTCGTTAAGAGTGGTATGAAGCCAGGGAGGGCCACAAAACCAAAGCGGATGATTTAAAATTTGCGCAGGAAGCAAACCACGTGAGAGACAATCAGCTGGGTTTTCTGTTCCAGCGACATGGAATATATTTTCCGGTGACAATTCAGCTTGAATCTTAGCCACCCTATTTGCGACAAACGTGCCCCATCGATGGGGTGAAGAGTGGGCCCAACATAGAGCAACGGTTGAGTCTGAAAACGCTACAATTCTCTCTATATTAATGCGAGGACGACAAGTTTTGACTATAGATGTAATCAATTGAACCAACATAAGAATAGCGCAGAGTTCGAGACGAGCAAGAGAGACAACCTTACGAGGAGATACCTTTGATTTTGCGCTAATGAGGAAAACTGAAATGTTATCGCCATTTTGGACCTGAAAGTAAACCACTCCCCCGTAAGCCCTCTCACTGGCGTCTGCGAAACCTACCACATTAACAACAGTGTCTGGTACTATACCAACATGGCGAGGAATCTGTATCTGATCGAGCATTGGAAGCTCTTTCCTATAGCGAGCCCACAACTTAGCAACACTATCAGGAGCGGTGTCGTCCCAATCACAGTTGGAAAGCCAAAGCTCTTTTATAAGCAGCTTTGCATACAAAACGACAGGAGCTACAAAACCCATTATATCCCATATCCGAGCTACACATGCTAGGATAACGCGTTTGGTACAAGTTGGCGGAGTCGAGCTAATTTTAAGACTGAACATATCAGTTGCGGGTGACCAACTTAAACCAAGGATCTTATGCGAATCACTATCATCGAATTCCTTTACCGAAGTCAACCGGTGTGACGGTGGAATCGACTCTAATGTAGCTTGCGAGTTGCTTGTCCATTTCACCAGATCAAATTGACCGGACTTCATGAGGCTGATTACTTGAGCAGCGGTCTCTATAGCCTCTGCTTCACTAGGTACACTGTACACAAAATCGTCCATGTACAATCCGGTTTCAATAGTGGCTCTTGCTTTCGGGTATGTATCACCCTCGTCAGCGGCCAACTGCTTGATAGTGCGAAGAGCGTGAAAGGGACTAGACTTAAGCCCAAAACAAACACGATTGAATTCGTAAACCTTCAAAGGTTCCTGCGGAGAAAATCTATACAAGAAGCGTTGGAATCTACGGTCACATTCTCTGATTCCAATACTAAGAAACATTTGCCGAATATCAGCAGAGAGCGCAATAGCAAACAAGCGAAAATTTACTATTATTTCAAATAAGTTACCCTGGAGGTTCTGACCACAATACAAGATATCGTTAAGCGATATGCCAGTACTAGTTTTAGCGCTACCATCCATAACCACACGCAGTTTAGTTGTAAGCTTGTCTTCTCTAACAACTCCATGGTGCGGGATGATGTAAAACGGGTAATCACGTGTCTCCTCAGTCTCGGCAGGCGCTGATGAGATATAACCTTTATCTAAATATTCGATCAGCACATCATCATAGGCTTGCTTCAACTTAGGAGACGCCTGCATCTTACGTTCCAAGCATAGAAAGCGTTTTTCTGCGGAGGCACGGGAGCCACCGAGCGAAAAAATATCACCCTTGAAAGGGAGCGCGACAACATAACGACCATCTTTATCACGAGTAGTCGTGCGGGTATAAATCTCCTCAGTGACCTGATCCTCAGGGCTGAGAATAGGCGGGACATTGACCTCTTCAATCTCCCAGAACTTGCGGATGGTAGACTCAAGCGGCGGCTCGACGGTGCAACAGTGCGACACAGTCGAGTAACTATCTAAACAAGCGGGTGCGGAACCAACTATAACAAACCCGAGAACTGTTTCCAGTGCGTGCGGAGCGGGGTACATCGGAAGACCTTGAATTTTACGTGATAACTGGAGATGCGGGAGAATCGAAGCACCGATCAATAGATCGATATCTCCAGGGAAAGCGTAATTTCCGTCGGCTAACTGCAAGTTCTTAAACTCCGTCAGCATGGACGTGTCAACCGGTACCGTGGGCAACCGTTCCGTAATCTTATCTGCGACTAGCGAATCCATTTCAAACGAAATATTACGATTAAAACGTGAACTAAATATTATTTTAATGGAACCGTGAATGGTTGCCTTTAAACCTCCAAAACCTTTCACTTCTGAGCGGGATGACCAATTATTAAAACTAAAACCAAGGCGTTGACAACAATCCCGAGTAATAAAATTACTCTGGGAAGCGCCATCTAGTAGCGCTCGAACGGTGTGCGGTTTGCCAAAGGCATCTACAATGACAACTTGCGCGGTCGCAAGTAAAACGGTAGTGATTTGAGTACCAGCGGCGGAAAGCGAACACAATGTTACGTCGTTTGCACTTGCAGCAGGCCGCGCGTCACAAGCGTCGCGCGTCTGCGCAGGCTGCTGCTGCGATGGCAGCTTACTACTCTCAAAATGTAAGAAGGTATGATGTCTAGCTAGACATTTACGACAGCTAACACCACTGTTACATGACGTAACCAGATGTTTGTCACTTAGACAATTAAAACACAAATTATTAGTGCGGACAAACTTGTAACGATCACTAGGCGATAATCTCTGAAATCCCGAACACTTGTACAGCTGTGTATGGCTACCCTTACACAGAGAACAGTCAGGTGTTGAGGCGGTATTAACTAGCGTATGTGCAGTCTTGACTGACTTCGATGACGCGTCTATACGGCGATCGGAACCTGTCCTATTCGTGACTTCATGTCGTGCCGACGTGCGCTGCAATACCTTAATATGGTCGCGAATAAAAGATTCTAAATCTTTGAACTTAGGTATTTCGTTACCGCGCTGAGTCGTTTCAAACAGACGAACAGTTTCAGGATCTAATTTCTGTAAACCGATATACTAAAACAAAAAGTCACAGAGGTCATTGACCTTTAGGTTCTTTACTGCACGAACAGATGATGCGAAAATATTTAAAAACTTCTCTAAATTATGATCGTTACAAACGGAAAAACTTTTCAAATCGAATAATTGATCTAAATATGCGGTGGCTACTAATCGCTTATCTTCGTATTTTGTTTTTAAAGTGTTCAAAACTAAATTGTAATTTTCAGCGCTAAACGTAATTCCAGCACAGACAGCCTTTGCCTTACCGGTCAATTTTTCTACGAGATTATGCAATCTCTCGTGATCTGTCAGCGATGTGTTCCTATGTATTATATTTTCGAAACTATCTATAAATAAATTCCAATTTCGAATGTCACCATTAAATTCAGGTATTTGAATTGGCGGCAATCGTGGGCGTTCGCGAGGAGGGTTGGATAAACCACTCGCGGGGGTGGGAGTCTCTAAACTCCTAGCAATACGTTTGATACGACAATACAAGTCATCAAAGGACGACAATGCCTGATAACTCACACAGTAATCAGGATTTAACTCCAACTCTAAAATGTTTATATTATTAATTGTAGATTCAAAATCCGCGCGCAAACTATCTAAAGTTTCCAACGAACACAAGAAAGCATCTCTAATCGTCAGATCCGAGATTTGCAAAGATTTATCACAAATTGATTGAACACGTGAAAACTGTGAGTCCCTCTTAGCGTATAAAAGCTTTAACTGAACCTTTAAATCAGTACTAACCTTAGTGCCCTTAAGAGACATCTTGTTTTGATATATTCACACTATACACTCAAACAAACACTTAACGAATTATTAAGTAAGCGATAATTATCAGATAACAATATGGTAGTATTGTAAACAACAAAGCGAACGGCGAACGAACGGAATAACCTGAATCAATGAGTGAATATTACCCAATTTCTCGATTAAATCATTCACGTCGTTCATATGCGTATATAATCTATGGTTTATCCGTTTCCTACAAATATTCACTCAACAATGAACGGGTATTTTTGAAATGCGTCTACCTACATGCAATTTGTAGGACTTCCGAATGAATTTTGTCAAGAAAAAGAATGCGATCGATTTATATCTACGCTGATATTTACGTAGCTAACTATAATTATGCGGTGCGGTTGACGGCGTAGGTACCGTAATTATCAATGGCTCTTTAACTATACGAGCGAAATAACGTATAGTTGCCTAAATGCCTAGATGCGGGTTTTCTACTATTATATCTAGGTAAACAGGCGCGTTGCGTTTATTCCCTATGGAACAAATACTATATTGCGAAATTACAAGAAAATGATTCACGATCCTGCTCGTAGGACCAAAAGTAATGGTTGCGCAAATAAGCTTGGTGTGGACTGTAAGTTTGAAAAAGCGATCTAAGGTTTGTTAACAATATGCAGGTACTGTGCCTGGCGTTTATTAATGGGATGAATGTATTAGGAAGGAACACTGACCTTTTGACCTCGAAGGTTCCACGTGGCGCCGGCCGGCGAACCTCGACTTCGCACATTTAACCACTGCCAGGTCCTGTATTGCACTACACTGCACTATTGTTGAGTCTTTGAATGGTTGGATCACGAAATAGTCAATTTTCTTGTAATTTCGAGCGGGCGATGTTAGCGGAGCGGTCACATTCACAATCGATGCACAAACGTCAATGTCATTTCATTTCTTGAGGTCGTGCGGGGAGGGGAAACGGAAGGGATAGGATTGCTAGGCCAAAAAAATAAACTACAAAAAACAAAATCGCGGATCACAGCAAATTGGCGCCACCAGTCGTCATTCAGAATCTCAATGAAATGTGCAAGGTCTTATCTATAGAAGTATTTTTTTTTAAATATAATATAGCAAATATTAAAAATTTATAAAATAGCAAATTTTCTGAGGTCTTTCCTGGATTAGTTTCACACAAATGTATGTTTTTATTTCTATAGAAGCCTATATAACAATATCCACAAGACATATGTGTATCCAAAATATCTGGAGAAAGATGTGTAATAACATCATAATCCAGTAAGAGCTATTGTATGAAAATGTATCTCGGGTTGGCCGCTCTTAGGGAATTATCCTTTCATGGAATTCAAGGTTCGCTGAGTATTGGACAAGGTACATCGGCCGCTGAAAAAACACTCAACCATGTAGGTGACTTGATTAAGTACCTAGGAATTATTATTTTCTTTTATGACTTGTCCCGCTTTTTAACCGACTTCGAAAAGGAGGAGGTTCTATGTTCGGCTGTATGTATTTTTTTTATTTTATTTTTTTTATGTATGTTCACCGATATCTCGGTCAATTGTGGACCAACTTCGAAAATTTTTGTTAATTGAAAATTTTACTTCCAAATTGGTCCCATAAAAATATCTTTTTGATGATGAACTTCGAAGATATAGGACGAAACTCTTCAAAAAATCATAGCAGAACTGTCGTGTGTTTGTTCGCCGATATCTCGGTCAATCGTGGACCGATTTTGAAAATTTTTGTTTTGTTTGAAAGATTATACTTTTGAGTTAGTCCAATAGAAATATTGTTTGGATATGATGATGAACAACGAAGACATAGAACGGAATTCTTCAAAAATCCATAGCAGAACTGTCGTAACAAGTAAAATTGCTTTGTTTATACATGTAGTCGATGGCTGACTAAAGGAAAAGGGGAGGGGATACATAGAACTGATTCGAAGATGAAGACGGAAGGTAGGTAAGAACCGGAACTTTGTAATAAATCAGTGTATCCTAGCCGTGTTTGGTATTATTAGAATTGTCATGATGATTTGATGATGAAACCAAATGGCGGAAGGTACCTATCTATTTAAGTTTGGCTGAGGGGGCTTATTAATAAAAAGAGTGAAAAAAAAAAACTTTTTACAAAAAAATACAACCGACTTCAAAAAAACACCAAAATGTGCAAAATAACTTTAATTTTAAATCAAAATTCTTTAAAAGTCGGTGTTAAATAACGAAGAGACCAAACTTTTATAGAAAAACCGACTTCCGAAATTAAAGTTATTTTGCATATTTTGGTGTTTTTTTGAAGTCGGTTGAATTTCTTTTTTTTTTTTTGTAAAAAGTTTATTGAGTGGAGTGCAAGGTCGTATAAGGTTTTATTGACTAAAACCCACTCCTGTTATTTGCCTTTGTTCCCGAGCCTCAGGGTTCACTTTCGCGCAACCCATGGCCCCAGTAGGCTTCAACATTGCTGGGCCCCAACGGTTTGCTGACATCACTTTTAAGGCGGACGTGAAACACTATGACTAGTCCGGACGGTTACTGGGCTGCCGGATGGCGAGCTACCCATTACTCGCCGTACCTAGGAATTATTTAAGCGATTTTTCACATCCTTCAGATGATACTAATACAATTCTTAAATAGATTTCCAATAGGTATACAGGGGCAAAGGTGAGAAGGTAACAAGATAATAAATTAGATTATTAGTTAGGTTGTGGCTCCGTGATCGTTATGAAGTGGGCTTGTTTGCGGTCATGGACAAACTGCAGCGGTTGATTGTGTTAACTCGTGTCTCCAACTAACTAAATAATTAGATCTTGACAGGATATGCCGCAAACTATACTACATTATGCATCCAAATGTGATTAGAGTCTATGTTCGAGGTTTATGATTCAGTTATACGAGCAGTGGAGAGTTGTTAGGGACTCAGAAATAACAAGAATAGGAAATGTTAGAAGGAGGGCGCAAATTGCGATCTACTTATATATAAAACTCGAAGAAACTCATTTGTACCTACATATTGAAGTTGTTGTATTTACTCGCATAAGGAGAACACCTTGGATCTTGGTAGATGTAAGTACCATTAAGTTACGCACAATTGTATAAAGTGATTTTTATATTTATCTGATAAATATTTAATTAATAGATTATTGATCCAATTATCATTAGCAAATATTATGATATTCATCTTTATCCCTTTTGATAAGATTATTCCGACCACACTCACAAAGAAACACTTACCTAAATGATGGTGGCTTTATAACATGTTGTATTTAGCATTATTTATTCAGACAGATGAAAGGCTTAACAAATTATGTCAGCTAATTAAATAAAACAAAAAGGGCTTAAGTCTTAAATTACAAACACAGCTGAACGCGGCTGAGGTAAATGTTTGATAAGATTTAATACATACCTACATATTAGGTAAACATACAACACAAAGGTATAGTACGCGGAAAATAAGTTGAACCATCCGCCACGCAGCCTACCTCGACTGAGACCCGAAAATCGGTTATAAGTTGAACCATCGTGATGGTCGACCTTGAATGCATAGTAATCAATTATCGGGTCCCATTGTCCCAATCGAAGTGAGGGACTGCGCGCAACCTCAGCAAATGGTTCAACTTATTTACCGAATACTATAATAAGGTACAAAGATGGAGAAAGAGGAGGGTTTTGTTTTATCTACTAAATGTTTATGTTTAAGCTAATAGGAAGAGAACTCTTGTAAAAACACTCCATCAAAATAATGGCACAGGTATTGTCGATGTAGCTATAAACTCGACATTTCTAGCAGGTGCGAGTATAGGGAGTAATGGCTTTCGATCAATCAATAAACTCAGGTGTCGGTGGAAATGAAAAACCTGTCAGTTGCATGTTGTGCCACGTAGAACAAGATGTCGCAGTCAACAAACATGATAGGAAAACAAGAACGGAACAAAATATAGAACTTACAACACATTAAATTATACGTTAACAAATTAATCTATTATTATATAACAAAGACTCGTATAAAAACTACACGATCGATTTCAAAAATTCTATCACCATTAGAATGCTACTGAGTGACATATGCTTACATTTTTATTTATTACGCGGGCGAAGCCACTAGACTAGATAAAGATAGGCAGTACAACGTCAAGCAAATCGGCCTTATCACATCAGCGATTACATTGTTATTTTTTTACGTTCCAAATCACAATCAATACTATTCTAATATATTATATTACTCTTACGTCATCCCATCTTTTAGCTCCTGGGGCCCAAGTCTGCTATTTTTATAAATTCGTCATTCTAACACAATTCCATTATCATTTTGGTAAAAGTTGGTATTCTGCAGAATTCATAATGACCGATCATTGGTCGGTCAGTGGCGTTTTAGCTGTCAATATAGACAAATCGTCAGTTGTTAGGTACATTTTCGAGAATTTGAAACTCTTAACTATGAAAACCAAGTGCTCATAATAGTATTTAAAGATTTATCCAAACGCCTAGTAGATCCAAACTGCTAGTTTTTATCTTGGCCAGAGAACAAATAAGATTTTTTGACGCCATATGAATTATTCTTTAGTAGTTTATGATTCAAGGATATATACACCGTTAAATTTTGGTCGTTTTAATCCCGTGGAGGATTGATTTGGTACATGAAACACTATCGATTTGTAAAGAGAAAATTAAAAAATAAAGTACTTTTTTTCTAAAACTCGAATTAATATACGCATGTACGAAATTAATTTCTTTAAGTAAACGAGTCAATGACCTTGTAGGTAATTGTCGGTCGTTACGTACTAACTACCTACAGTTCATTGGCCTCGATCAGCTGACTTTTACATAAAGAATTAATTTCGTACATGTGTTTGTTAACTTACAACAATGTTATTCGAGTTTAAAAAAGGTACTTTATTTTTTAATTTTCTCTTTACAAATCGATAGTATTTCATGTACCGAATCGACCCTCCGCGGTATTAAAATAACCAAAATTTAACGGTGTATATACCTACTAGCTTTTGCCAGTGGCTTTGCTCCCGCTCTACCCTACTCTACCCTACCCTTTACCTTATACCAATAAATGAGCAGGTTTTAGATTTTTTTTTATTTAACGGGATAAAAATAAATTTATCCTATATCCATGGTTCTAAGCTACCTATTGCCATCAATTTTCAGCCAAATCGGTTCAGCCGTCCTTGAGTTATAAATACTATAACTAACACGACTTTCTTTTATATATAGTTATGCATAATATAGTTAGTATTATTTTGGGATTAATTCTGTAGAATAATAAACAAAAGTAAGATAATTATTATTTCATCATCATCGTTTCAGCCGAAAGACATCCACTGTTGGAGATAGGCCTCCCCTTAGTGCCGCCACAATGAACGGTCCTGTGCGTCTTGCATCCACCGGATTCCCGCAACCTTTAGGTACCAGGTTTTCCGTCCACCTTGTAGAAGGCCTTCCAAGACTACGATTACTATTTAGTAGTTTATGATTCAAGGATATACATATGCATAATATAGTTAGTATTTGGGATTAATTTTGTAGAATAATAAAAAAAAAAGATTTTTACCTACCTCTGTGCTAGCTGTATGTATATATATCAAGACTTCTTTCCTGAAGTTTTTTCTTAATCAACCCTTTGTAAGTCCATTTCGCTAACAGCTAGGTCGTTCGCGACGCTTGTCGTACGCGCTGGTAAGACAGGGTATTTATATGCAGATCACTTTAATATGCTAATATCCTACGAACCTGCTCTCTATGTACGCTTCTAAGGAACCCTTTTTTTATAAATATTTAGGGTAATGCGTTCTAATAGGTAGGAACAAGGAACCTATAATTTTTTATAGAACCTGTTTTGGTGATCAGTGCTACAATGTTTCAATGTAAAATTATGAATACGTTTTATCCAGAATTTATTAAACTCTATCCCGACGAAGCTAAGCAAATATTAAATTTGCCTTTAAAATTTTAAACAGCGCTTAGAGCAACATCGATTAACAATAGATCAAATAAGCAATGAAGCGTGATCAATGACTCACCTAAAGCAACCTCCCAGATTTATCCTTTAGAATCCTACAATATTGATAGACGCTTAGACTCTATGGGCCATAAAAGATTGGCATCTTTATAGACTCCTTTGTAGATATGTTTTTCCCTAGATGCATGACCCATGAAATCACTAGTCGCCAAGATACAATACAAGATACACCTTCGATACTATACTGTAACATGCGATCACAACATTATTTTTGTGCCTATACTAGCCGTAGACAATTGCACTAAAATGAATACGCTTTCAGTCCATTATCACGTTCGTTACTTAAAAACCAACTTTTCGCTTGGAGAGTGAGCTAATTGGAACTTGAACAAAACCTTGTCGTAGTCACTGAATCGCTTCCTTTTAGATGATTCGGTAGAAAATTCAGATGTCCCTGCAACGACTTTAATTATCTTATCGCAACGACTTAAAATGTGTAACCCTTCAAAAATATATTGACGCTATAAGTGAATGGTCACTGATTAACCCACTGACTGACTGACTTCGCTTCAGGTAAGAATAACAGCATGTAACTGTTTGCAAAATCATTTAAGAAATAAACTCTTAGCTTGCAAGGGAAGCTGTGTACAGTTTTGTTCCAATAATTGTCGGGCAAGACGGCATTAACTATTTATGATTCCACGTTGTCACACAGTTGCGCGGTGGACGACTTCGTCCGCTTCAAGTTTCTTCGTAAAAATGTAGTTAATGTAAAACTGCAGAACACGGAATTATGTGTTCTAATTTATTTATTTATTTTACTTTCACATAATCCATTTTAAAAATGTCCTAGAGTGTCATTTTAAAAATAAAAAGTATTCGTAACTTATATTACTCATTATAACATCAGCTTTATCCCAATTAAAGTCCCGTCAAATTTTATTCAGCTGTTTTGAAAAGTATGAAATCCCACTCAACGGGAAAAAGTTGTAACATCAGCTATCCGCCAGTAAAACTAACGTCAAAATTGGTCCAACCGTCTCGGAGATTAATTGGAACAGAAAATGTTTACAAACACTTAAAAAATTGTATTTTTGTTACACAAAATATGCATTTAAGTAAAAAAATAAGTTATTTTGATATTACAAACTGTCCGTTTGTAACCTTCAGTTTTATTTAAAGGAAGATGAATGGATTTGTAATAGGCATTATATTTCGTGTGTACATTACATGATTTGAAATCTGCCTAAATACAATAGTCATTGTAATTGGAATTTTTTCATTCTGGTTAAATCAAAACAGCGGAAGATATATGACTCGCGTTTAGCGCGTTAACCGCTAAAATCAGGCATTTATGGCCTGATTTCACTCAGTCTCAGTCGGCGAGTGACATAAACGAGGATGTTACGCAAAAATATTTTTTTTTTCGAATTCGCTCGCACGAAAGCGCCGGCTCTTGTCTCTGTCCTTGTCTATCAGTGACTGTAGGCTTGCGACTGTGATGACACTGATCATAGATGTGTGAGTTTGTAGTCCAGGTTTTCTGATTGCGATGTTAGCGCGTAACGTACGTTCCCTTATAATATATCAATGCACGAAACCGAAATATTTCACAGTAGGAACATGATCACGTCATCCGGCACGTGCTGACTATTCTGCTGGAGGACCGCGCTCGCCTCACTCGCTCCCGCTGACCGCGCTGCCCGCTGAATTATAATAAGCCCCGTATCGACTAACTTTTCACAGAAATCTACTTGCCAGTAAAAGATTGCTACATTCAAAATGAATTTGCAATCAAGCTAACGCTTTTAAGGTTTCGGAAAACAAAAATGTTTGTGTGATGAACACGATCATTTGTGCTGTGTCTGGGTGTAATTTATCTAATATACCTATGTATGTATTTAGAAATCAATTGTCTACTACCTACCCATAGCACAAACTCTGTTTCGTTTGTTTAGTGTGAAAATTGTGGAATATTATCATTATTGGTTTATGTGTTACCCAGAAAATTAAAAAATCTTAGGAATAAGAAATTTAAAACAATTAGGTTGGTAGATAGGTACACCTACCGAAGTCATAAATGGAATTTAACTCTTTAATGTGGAATGATTTTCTGCCCACATCTCATGAAAGTTAAACTATAAAGAAGGCACTTATTGAAACAGTTTCTAAGTACTAATTAAATTCAGCGAGCAAAGGCAACCGCTGAAGAAAACGTTAGAAAAGAAAACCTTTCTTTAATTATATTTATCGTGGGTTTAAGTAAACGTAGTGAAAATTGCTAGGGTATTAGGAGGCTACAGAGTGGTATTAATGTAATTTGCGTCTGTAAATACGCACTTGTGCCTCAAGCTCTGTGGCCCAGTCCATTCTATTTCGCTGCAGAGCCGGCGCGGGATTCTCTCAGCGAATGCCGTACAAATCCATTAAATAAAAGCTTTATGAGATTCTGTAGCTTTTGTCGAGCTACTTTTCTAAGGGGATTTATATTCCTGGTTATGTCATCCTTACTTGTAATAACGATAGGTATGAACAGTCCCACATGTGTAGTTAGTGGCGAAATTCTTTGCAGTAAAACCAAATTAGATTTTTAACAACTGTATACTATACTTACTTGCAGTATAAGTATAAGGAAATATATAAAAGTATAAGTGTAAAAATAAAAAACTTTTAACACGGAGACACTATTAAATGTCTCGGTTTAGTTTGAAAATTGTGGATCTTATTAAAATGCCAGATAAAACGCATATTTTTTTGGCTATTTGTCTAAATCTTCATTTTGTGTTGCTTACATTTCTATCAATAGTAGTGTAAAATACGAGTATTTAAGGTATTGGTAATGGCCTGATAATAATAGTAATTTACCCATACTCGTGCGAACTATCCTTCTTGAAATATTTTACTACAAGTATCTACTTACACAGATTTACTTAGTTTGATAAATGTTTGTCCCAACGAAGTGACAAGAAAGAAACGCTGGCGCATAGAAACACGATTTTAACCCGGTCAAAATAGTATGCTCACAACTCAGTGATATACGGCTGCTTCAAAGAAACAACAAATAACTTTTCCAGCATGTTATGATAATCCCAACCCACACGTGCTCACAAATCAGGCAACCTCTACCCACAAATAGACCCCGCAAATATTTTAGTATATGTATATTTATGTATGGATATAGTAGCGACGGAAGACACTACATATAGTTTTTCAAAGTATTATAATGTTTATTGTTCGCAAAGGATACTGGCCATTCACCGCCATTGTCATCGACGCGGAACAACAACGACAACAAACTCAGAGCCTATTGCCTTTGCCTCGGGCTATCGACCCTTACATAACCCGTCTTGGGACACATATGGCACTCCAAAATACTTACATTATATTGGGATTACACATTACTTACCTCTACCTTTATTTTGAGTAGTCTTTGAGGACCCCTTTTTTATGAAACGACCCTAATAAACCACTTCAGTATTACGTAGTAGCGTTAAATATGAGCGTAGTTATAAGCCTTACAAAAGTTACTGAAAATGATATAGGCAAAAGTTACCTGTGTTAAATAAAGCAATTATAATTTGACAGGCCTGTTGGTCTAGTCGTTAGTGGCCCTGACTGCTAAGCCGGAGGGCGTGGGTTCGATTCCAACCCAGGACAAATGTTTGTGTGATGAGCATGATCATTTGTTCTGTGTTATTTATCTATAATATGTATGTATTTAGAAATATATAAGTATGTTTATCAGCTGTCTGGTACCCATAACACAAGCTCTGCTTAGTTTGGGACTAGACGGTGTTGTGTGATAGTTCTAGACTAATAATAATAATCCTGATCACGCACAGAATCACGCCGAGTATTTCCTATTAAACTGAAAGATTCATAAAAGTTATTTGAATATAATCGTCTAATAATTCGTTTTTATTTTAGATTGTCCCTTCCGGCTCCTGGGATTCGATTAGAGAAGGTAACGAAATTAAAAATGGCCGTTTTTAGAAAGCGTTTTAATTTAAATAAAGTAACCTATCCATCAATCACGAAGTCGGATCTATCTATCAAGCGGGGGTGTTAACGAGTGACTCGCGTGAGTCGCCACTACCCGCTCTCCAACATAACATACGCATTTAATATTGGTTATAAACATTTATCTATCGCAAATTAATTACATTGCAGGTAATTTAGCATGCAGATAATATCGAATGTAATCCATTTTAATTAATTAATAACGTATACGTCGCATTAAAATCTGCTCTGTGTTTTTTATTACGAAAATTATTTGATCATTCTTAAAAATCATGATTACCACCATTATCATGTAAGCTTGCTCTTTATATAATCAAATTAACTGATAATTGATGAAAATACGATATTATGGGTTTAATGACTGCATTTATGATAATCAGTTTGTTGAAACACTAAAAAATAATAATAAAGCGAGCCATAGAGGTAACAGAATAATAACTATCAACATACCTATCGTTTTGTTGACGGCTTACTTATTTTTTACACCCGTATTTATAAAGAAGTTATTACTTGTTGCTACGTAATTTCTTATTAAACCATTACTTGAAGTCAGAAACCTTCATGAAATATTTAAATTTTTCTTAACTATAGAATAAAAATTGCTACTTAAGTAGTTACTTTTACTCAAGTAATTAGCTTTACTTTTTTATAAATACAGGTGTAATTAATTTCTGTATTTTCTTATATAGGATTTTTGTGTGTCAGCTTTTATTTAAACGGTTTTCACCAATTTTCGGGCTGCAATATAAAACTAAACTAAAAAACTTAAGGTAGCATACGCGTTTGGGTTTACCTGACAGGTTTGCCTGCACAGTTACACCTGTCAGGTAAGTTAGAACTGAGCAGAGGAAATACATGTACCTAGCGATAAATCTGTACAAACTCTCAGTTGAAGCCATAGCCCAGGCTGTCTGCTGATCTCGACGATGTTGTAGCGTCACCACACAACTGACGCCTACGCAGGCGATCACCACACACGCTCAGTTTGAATCAGACTGAGGCTGCTCTCGGGCGGCTCCTGCCGAACCTCAGGGGACCAGACGCCTCCTGCCGGAAGCTCTACGCGGGAATTGTTCGGTCCATGGCCCTCTACGGGGCCCCGGTGTGGGCACCGACGTTAACACAGCAACCGAGGGCCCAGCTGAATGCGTGCCAGAGGGTCATGGGTACCGAACGATTTCTCGCGAGGCGGCGAACCTCCTTGCTGGCCAACCGCCATGGGATCTGGAGGCAACAGTCCTTGCACACATGCACGATAAGCGCATGGAGATGCAACGCTGGGGCGAAATTCCGCTGCCACGACAAGTCGAGGCATGGCGGACAGAGCTCCGGCGGGATCTCATGGCAAAATGGCGTCAGCGACTATCGCAACCTCATTCGGGGCGCGCCACAATAGGGGCGATAAGGCCCATCCTTGAGGCGTGGCTGGAAAGACCTCACGGCGTTCTTAACTTCCGCACGACGCAGGTGCTTACCGAACACGGAAAGTTCGCTAAGTACCTGTTCCGGATTCGTGCGGAGGATTCGCCCGGGTGTCGCCACTGTGCGGAACACCCGGAGGACACGGTGGAGTTCACTGTAGAGGTATGCCCCGCTTGGGCAGAGCATCGCCGTGTCCTCGTGGGGGCGATCGGCGGCAGCGATCTCTCTCGCCGGGCCTTGGTTCAGGCCATGGTCCGTAGTGAGGAGAGATGGCAGGCGGTCACCTCCTTCTGCGAAGCAGTAATGCTAGCAAAGGAGGAGGCCGACCGCATCAGGCAGAGGCAACGGGGCACTCGCCCCAGCCGCCGCCGGGATTCTGATCCCGATTTCCGGCCACCGTAGGCGCGGGCTTGCGGACGGCTTGCAATGGGTAGCACGCTGTCCGATCGTCCGGTAACCGACCGGACCGAGCCCAAGTCGTCGACGGCGCGTTCTGTTCCCGCGCGCCTCAAGGAGCTGTCAGCATACCGAAGAGGCCCAGCTTACTAACTGCAGGCAGGCAGGGTCGAAGCCTACTGGGGTCATGGGTTAACTTCCGAAAGGAATGCCCGGCCCTGGCACGCTAGGCTACGAAGGAACGGGGTAGGTTTTTAGTCAGTAAGAGTCTGACACTACTTCTCGCTCCGCCCAAGGGCGGGATTTGTCATTGGATGATTTTACCTACCATAAAAAAAACCCGCTCAGTTTTGCCTGTACAGTTACACTGGGTATTCCAACGACTGTACCTTTAAAAAGTGTTATTTCTATGTGTAGGTAATTTTAATGCTGTAGCTGGATGTTACTCCTTCTTAATATTTTTTTATTATTCAAAAGTTTTGAAAAAAAAATGAAGCTGGTACCGTACACGCGGAATATCATATTCTCTACGTATTTTACGAAATAATTTCATTATGTATTCATAACATTCCAAAATGCACAAAGTAATTTCATAAAAGAGCTCTTGTCCCTAAGTCTACATACCTAAGTAGGGTAGAAAAGACTGTTAATATCGAAATTACCGAAACCAAGATTCATTTATTTCCATTTGTGTCATTACACATTTTCCGCCGGGAGCGTAGCGACGGCCCCCCGCACCCGGTGCGGGCTCGCAGCTGGACTCTCTAAGAATATAAATTACATTTCATTTTACCACTTACAGTATGCTCGTAAGTAATGCCCTTTGAAATCATTTTAACCTTCACAATATACCTATATATCAATTCAATTATTCCATACAATTTTAAAAGAACTTTAGGTACCTATATTAAAAATCAATAAAAAATATATGATGAGTTATTAGTCGTTGGGCATTAAAATGTGTAATTTATCGCAGTTGACAAAGGTGGCTTTAAGTCACTTCGCAATCCTAAACATGTCTGATGAAGGCCCAGTATTCCGCTCCGAGTCAAAAATCAAAATGTTCACAATCACTTTATCAAGTTGCGACTTTTTGAAAGCGGTTCGACTAAGTTACGGTACGTGTAACTTACGTTAATTTATTCCGCAATAATACAATTCCAAGTATTAATAGGTTTATTTAACAAGGGACCAACATAGTCACCGTACGTTCATCACTATATACCATATTATTATTTTTATCAAAGGCTAACCCGTATCCGTTATTCACTGATAGTCTCAACATCAACTGTCTATTATCTTTGTCAATAGAATATATTCCATTGTGCGCCACAAAGTATGGCGTCCCAAACGTATCTGTAGTAGCTCCACGAATACGTATGTCATTACCGTGAACTAATGTCGGTGATTTACATCGCTTCTTCAATACAAACAATCCGGTTGGGTTGACGAAATACAAGTCACTGTTAGCGTCGAATACAAAGTGCTGAATCAAATTTTCTTTTGCCTCTGGCACCAAGCTCTTCGTATTGTGCTTATACACGTACAGATTCTGCTTGGCTGTATCTACGAAGTACAAATAGTGGTTGAAGTACATATCGAAGATATCTATTTTGTTAACAAGGGCCGGCTTCTCAATGTCTTTTGAACTGTAATTGTATTTATATATTCCGTCACTCCCTCCAAGGTACACGTCACCAGTCGCCTGATCTACTGCACTCGCGAACCCATTACGAAGTCGAGGAACAATAGAGGTCAGTCCAGAATCGAGGTCTAACACCACCGACTGAAAGCTTTGATCTGAAAAGTCATCTGCGTTTATACAGAAAAACAAAGTATTCCGATTTCTGTCTATTGAAAATTTATATGGTACATTCACGTCTGCTAGCACCACATTCTTTCTGTATGCTTCACCACATATTAAGACTAAATCTTTGTTATTTGCAATCATTATTGTAAAATCACTATAAAACTAACTCACAATTAATTTAAAAAATATAAAAAAACTTTTACACTTTGAGATGATTTTTCAAATGTCATGATCTATCGATGAAATTGACGTTATCAGTGTTTTTCGTTTTCGGTATAAAGTGAGTATAGACGTATTAAAACTTGTAGGTACTATGAAGGTTAGTACTTGGTCATGCAAACTTCGAGCTTACATACTGATAACGGGCCGCTATAGCATATACTATATTATTCTAGAAAAGTACGGTACGACCGACGGATCTTGGCGCATCTGAAGTTAGGCTCTGCTAACTTTAGCGCTTGTGCAGTCGTAAAACAATAAATGGTTTGAAAAAATAAATGCCAATAGGAGTTGTTATTACTGTTAACAACAGTTATTGGCATTTATTTTTAAAAATCATTTATTTCGCTAGTTTATTTTGAACGCTAAAGTTCACAGAGCCTAACTTCAGGCGTGCCAAGATCCGTCGGCCGTACTGTACTATGATTATTAATATTATGGGTTTAACAACGACAACAATATGTCTACGTAGTTTTTCAATGAAAACGCTGAATCCATGCGAACTTGTTTTCAGCAGACATGGAGACAGTTAACCGCCTCCTATGCTTGCCAACCTGTGTAGACACTAACATTTAAGGGCCGGTTTTAGTCACTGAGTATTTTGTATGAACTCCGCCCGGGTCTATGTTAACTTTACCGCCCCGAAACAGCGGTTTTATTTTTATATAAAAAAAAACAATAACTATTCGAGATTTTTGTTTTTGCTAGGCGCTTTTAAAAAACCAGCTTTATTTTTTTTGTATTTTTCAAATATTTCCGTAACGTAATCTCGTACGTTTGAGATCGTAAATTAGGGTCAGATTCGCGATTTTTTTTTTATCACCCCAACAAATTTTTATCAAATTTCGATTATTGCCCGGCGCTTGATCATATTTATAGTCAATTTTAATAATAGTACATTGTTACCCTAGGGGTGAAAGTAACTTATTTAGTCCCGAGAAGAAGTTTGGCGTCCGAACTAAGCGAGGTCGCTAATATTCGAGCGACTAATTAAGCCTTTCACCCGAGGTAAACACTGTGCTTTTCATTTCGAATAAAAGGAAAATAAAAATAAAAACCTGAGTCGTCGTCAAAGGTCGTCGTATGATTTTAGGTATGTTTCGTTTTAATTTAGGCCGTAAAAAGTTTCCGACTACTGCTTTAACCTCTTCTCTTAAGAATCAGGCGTTGAATCCTTAACTAAATCTGATTATTGTGTAATTAAAAAATTTCTTACAGCAGAGATTTAGTAAAGTAACTATAAACAAAATTCTACAACAAGTTTCCCGCCATTTTTTTTTTTTCTGTGGTCAATCGGCTATTCAGCCATCATTTTTCATTTATATCAGTAAAAAATGGTAAATATTTTTCTCAAATCTACGAGTATGTTACTTTTAAAGAAATTATTGAAAGTAAATTATAAGTATTAGTCATTTCATCAGTGAAAAATGGTAAATATTTCTCATATCTATGTTAGTTTAAAAAAATTAAAGAATTAATTGAAAGTAAATTATAAATAATTATGTAATTTAACAAAAATATACATACTTATCTCTTAATTTCTATTTTACATCGTGCTGTAATTGACTGGTTGTATAGAAAGTTGAGACATAGACAATAGAAATGCGAAGATAGAACTAGTTTTTTTTTAATAATTTGACAGCTGTCAGTTGAAAGTGATTCTCCCTATGGATGAAAAGTATTACTTTTAACCCGCTTCTCAGGCAACTTCAGACCTACTTTCAGCGTAGGTATGAGTAATGAAAAATGTATTTCATTGTTTTCTCTTTTATATTTGTGTATTTCCACAGGTTTAAAAAAGTTCAAAATGGGTAGAACCTGGGCTTAAATAAAGATCTTAATTTCTTATCAAACAGAAATATTTTTGTTCCATGCAGTCACAGCCCGCGGTCAATTCGTGATACAAAATCTTCGTCTTGCACTGTTTGTGAGCTTTTGATGCCAGTTTTTATACTATTTGTTTTTAGAATACAACAATTGATTATGGCAGATTAATTTAGGGTTCTTCCAATCACTGATTAACGGGAGTTCTTTTATGTCAACATATAATGTCTTCTAAACGCACTTTCAAAATTTTAACTCAAACTTTGCTTCCCTGAAAGTTGAAATCACTTTTTAGAATTAGACTTTAGCACACATTGACACGTTAGTGACAACTAGTGAGCACATAAATGGTAGCACTCATTCAGTAGCCCTAAGGGCTACTCGATTATATTTAACTCGATTCCAAAAACCAAGACACGTGATAATATAGGGCAAATACCTAGAGATGATTGAGATTCAGAAAAAATATCAACACATATTTTGTTGCTTGATGTTTAATTTTATATTTGGTTTTCAATCAAAATATATAATTCAATCATTGGTTGATTAAACATTATTATCCAACACGGTGCCTTCATAACCTTTAATAATATTGATTAATGAGTCATAAACTAACTCCTTTGCATTAATGCCGTAGGTGAAATCAATGTGGGCGAAGGTGGCCATTGGCACCTTGTACTTTATCGGCCTACTTAGTTCGTTGTACAGTCTTTCGACATCTTTCACATGAGCCAAATGGTCGTTGTCGGAATAGTGAAGATACACGGGAGCAGTAATCTTCGATAAGTCGTAAGGTGGAGGAGTGAAGGAACCATACTCCCTGAAGTTGCCCAGTCGACTTCCTTGGTCGTAGCGACGGAAATGTCCTGCGGCTATTCCTTGACCATAGTGTGCAAGTTGCCTAACTGATATACCAGCTGGTGCATGTCCCATAATAACGGGCAACATAGTCTGAAATCACAAACTTTCTGTCAATATCTTGCCATCTCAGGTTCTCCAAAAATTAACTCAAATAATAGCAGTCCTACCTAGTATTTAGTAATTCAATCTGAACTTACCGCATTATGTTGTTCTTCATTCCGTCCACCCATGAAAAACAATAATGAACTGCATACAGGCTGGATTGCTGATCCATCACGGCAGTACTTCGCCCCAAACGATGAGGTGAAGTCATTGCTGGGCATAAACTCGCCGATTCCGATTAAAGAGGCAAGGCTCTGGAAATATAGGGTTAGACAAAGTCAATTAAACTGTACAAGATCCTATTCAAAGATTTGGTTAAAGAAAACTCAACTATGAATTAATTTCACTTTTGTATAATGAACTTTATTTTTCATTTAGGTAACCATTTTTTACTGTATTTCGAAGACGTGGTATTGTTTGGTAAATAATTAAGAATTTTTAAAGCATGTTTCACTTACTTCAATCCTTGTAGCGTGAGGGGACACAAACTGCAGAAGAGGACTTTCGTTATGCGCCATATAAGCTACTGGAGCCAGTGCGTGCATTGAAATAATCTTGTCGTTATATTCCGGTCGCATCGCCCCAAAAACGAAGAAGGACGTAGTGCCCTGCGAGTGACCCACATAGTGCAGCCTCTCTTGCCCAGACACCTCCAATGCATAATCGATAGCAGCGGGTAAGTCCATGCTTCCTATTTGTTCCCAAGAGAACTTCCAAAACGCCGTGCTTAGTTTAGAATCAGGGTTCAATCTGACGTGTCTACGAGAGTAGTAGTTACCGCGGGCGTTACCCATCCAGACGTCGAATCCTTCCTCAGCGAGGATGTATGCTGGAAATATAACTGCTATTAAATGATGTCCTACATATTATACATTATTTTTAGTATATGTAAGCTAAATATAGTTTGTTCTAGAATCATTAACTGAATCGATTCCAATATTTTTACACTATGTTATATTTTTCCCAAAAATATTTAAAAAAGGTAACAAGTTGGAACCACCCACAGTAAGTACAACACAGATCACGGCACGTTATAGCTGGCATGAGGTGCTAGCGCACGGCTGGGCGCATAGATGGCCCGGTGACCATGTATTTGTGCCGACAACCAGGAAACATAACAAGATTATAACTTTGTGATTTTTCATGATACAGTTATGAAATTTTGTACATACATTGTTTACATAAAAATACTAGACACGTGTTTCGGGTTTCGTATATAATAAAAATAAGGTTGTATTATACTACATATATTGCATGTGATGTCTGACTGTAAGCGTATACGTGAGTAGATATTAGGTTCCTAACATGAAGTTACTACTGGAAATTCTAAAACCCTAGCATCGAATCACGAGAATCAAAAAGATCTTACCTAATCCACGACCTGGACCCATAAGAACATAGTCAGCAGATGAAGCGAGCATCCCGTGCAGGAGGAATACAACCGGTTTCTTCTGGTTTGGGACATTATTGGCATCTCGTCCATGAGGGATGCGGTGCAATTCCAAGATGTAGCCATCTTGCGTCGTCACAGAGTGGACTTCAACTGGATAACGATATTTTCTGATCAGATCAGGCTGAAATAATTGTAAAATTTACGTCTCGTGGTGCAGTTTTGATAACAGTCAAGTAAATTTATTTTACCACTCACCACATCCAAGAGCGCATCTTCAAACACATTGTCTGAATATCGCGTGTTAATGCTTTTCAACCATTTCTCCGTGCTGTCAGCTTGAGGAGATCTCCTGGCGGCCGCCAAAGAGACACATATAGCCAGGACAACTAATAAATCGACACGTAACATACTTCACCCGAAACTATTCAGTAAACAACATTGCATTCCGTCTTTAATAACTTCTGCAGATCTGAGATAAAGGTTAAGCTTCGATAACGAAAACAATCAATGCTAAAATCTGGATAACGCTACAATAATGTGTATATTATCTTGTAGATTGGTGATTGACTGACGTACATAACAATGATTATGTACTGGTACATAATAGCTACTGTGGTATTCGTATGTCATTAAGATGCTATCTAATTACCCCAGGGCTCGTATGTGGGTACACCCGCAGTACATATTACGTCACTTTGTTTGGACGAAAAAAATACATAACTTTGAGTCAATGATGATAGTCTAGTCTAATTTGCAGACTTTCTAGTGGGTGAATATCCCTTTAGACAGCTATGACGACGGCTTTCCTTTATCAAGACGTGACTGTTTATGTCATAAAATAGCTTAGGTGAGAAAATTCAAACAATAGTACATTGTTACCCTAGGAGTGAAAGTAACTTATTTAGTCCCGAGCAGAAGTTTGACGTCCGAGCGTAGCGAGGTCGCCAATATTCGAGGGACTAAATAAGCCTTTAAGGGTCGTCTTCACAGCGAGCTCTACATAGAATTAGGTATTGAAGTGCTACTCACACAGCGACAGACGCGCGCGGTCACCGTTCACGCACACATTGATGTTTGCATAGTGTTCGAGCGTCGAGATACCGACGACCATAGAAATGTATCTATGACGACGGCGAAACGTAAAAACAAAATATTTAAAACTGAAGTGGGTACGTCAACGATATTTTAATAAAATATTATTAGGGTACATGTTTTATTTATTGCATTTATGCTAAGTTAACAAGAGAGTTTTCAATTCGGATGTACATTTTCTATGTTTGTTAACTCTGTCATATAAGTGTGACCCGATTTACAAAATTCTTTTTTAGGGTTCCGTACCTCAAAAGTGATCCTTTATGGGTTCCGTTTTTTGAAACCTTATAAGAAAGGGCCTTGATAGACAGACAACCAAGTTGTCTGTCTGTCGAGACCCTTTATCTCGGAATGAATTTGAAAACTGTATATTTGTAATTACGTCGGTACGATTCTTTGTACATGTACTTTGGATATTGTCACTTATTTTTTAACCAACTTCCAAAAAAAGGAGGAGGTTCTCAAGTTGTCTGATTTTTTTGGAATGATTTTAATACAAGCTTGCTTTGTTTGTAGGTAGGTAACGTGACCTATAAGGGTTTGAGCTCGAATTTTTTGTCATGGATGTAGTTTTTATAGTTTTCGCTAAAGCTGATAGTTAGGTCAAAATTAAAATCCAAGTGTGCGGCTGTGAAAATTTTCAAATTTTCCGTCATGGAAAAAAAGAAAAAAAAAATTCGTATATGCGTATATTAATTAGAGTTTTTAGAAAAAATACATTTATTTTTTAATTTTTTCTTTACAAATCGATAGTATTTCATGTACCAAATCGAATCTCCGCGGTATTAAAATGACTAAAATTTAACGGTGTATATTTAAAATAATATATACCTAAATAAATATATCGTCCCCGTAGAGCGAAAAGTCATTAAGTCGAAAAATCATGTTTTGAGATAATGAATTTTAAAGTTTTTAAAAATTAGATTCGTTATAACTTTGGCTAGCCATTACATATCTTTATGTTTTTTGTTTTAGTTTGAAGGAAAAAAAGTAATGTTTATATTTTAAGTGCTAAAATGCATGAAAATCTTTTTATATTTAAGAAAAACTAAAAACATCAAACTAGTTAAGTATTCTTTAGAAAATCAATGACTTAGTTTTGACTTAGTGAATTGTCGACCGTAGTTAGTGATTTTTCACTTAGTTTTAAATTATTTTAGAGAAAAATAACCCGAGTTAAGTAAAATGGAACTAACTGTTACATTACCAAATGTGTATTGTAAATACTATCTAACTAAATTTTGAAAGCATGTATGGTGAGTTTTGTTTTAAATATGACATGAATAATGTAATTTAACTATTGTAATAAATTTACTTAACGTTTATTAAAGGAAATAATGTGAAAAAATCAATAAAACACTATCAGATTTTAACAAAAACAAAAAAAAGTGCAAAAACAGACCATCAACACCAGTGGTGCTGAATCTCGGTTTCTTTTAGAGCGAGCAGATCGGTTCATTGCACTGTCAATTTCCACACTGCCCCTTTTACCATTAATCTCATTCCTAGTTATACAATATTTTTCATGCGATGGTTTAGACGTGTGGATCGTATAATTTTGAACATTCAATTTTGTGTGTTATATAAAATACCAACTCCACTGACTAGCATATGCAAAGTAGATTGCATGACTGCCGTTACGACTAGGTAATGTTCATCAATAATTGACCGCTGCTTGTCCGATTTTTTCGCTTGCTGTGCTTCATTTCACTTTTTTGGGTCTTATCCTTAGCAGCAGGTCTTCTTCCCTTCTGAAAGTCCGTCGATCTGTACTGAAGATATGGAGTATTTTATCCCTTATAGTGAGGTATCCATCGGAGGCTCAGCTATCCCATAGTTGAATGCTGATTGCGTTTAAGCTGAAGAACGTAAGCATTAATCGTTTCTCTCCTAGGTAAACGCTCGAGATCGCAAAGCTCCGGACCTGAGCTTAAAGAAGAGAACCTTCAATCGCGCTACCAAGTCCTACAAAAAGGCACTATGGAAGGCTCGCTTTGACCATATTACTCATACCAGCACAAAGCTCTCTGCACAGCCGTCCAGTAGCAGAGCTTTTTGGTCCCTTGCCAAGTCGGTCGAAGCGAACTTCTGTCGATCCGTACTGCCTCCGCTGGTTAAACCTGATGGAATACTGGCTCATACCGCGAGAGTGAAAGCTCTCTCTCTTTGCATCTCTCTTCGCCCATAATTCTTGTCTTGACACTTGCGGTGCTACTCCACCGACTCTGCCTATCTACGACACCTCATACCCGAGGTTTACATAAGGAACAAAGAAGTTCTGAGAGTACTGTATCGTCTAGACGTGAATAAAGCTTGTGGACCGGATGGTATACCAGCGATTTTTCTTAAGGCTTGTGCGCCTGAATTGGTTCCTGTATTGGCGCGCTTGTATCGCCTTTCATTTGGGACTGGTATAGTGCCCAAGTCCTGGAAGCTTGCCAACGTGCAACACGTACCCAAAAAGGGCAGTCGTGCCGATCCTGCCAATTATCGGTCGATTTTAATAACCCTATATTCTGCAAGATTATGTAACGTGTATCGAACTCGCGCCTCATGGCACATGGCATGGTCTACTGGGGACCTACTAGTTTATGCCACCCACTTGTAGGGCGAGGCTCTCGAGAAGAATGGGGAAGCGATTGCTGTTTCCCTAGATATCTCGAAGGCCTTCGACAAGGTATAGCACGCTAGCCTTTTGAGTAAGCTTCCAACGTACGGCATTTCCCCTGGCCTGATTAATTGGGTAAAAGACTTCCTGAGTAAACGGTCTCTCTCAACGGATACTCATCAGAGCCCATGATGAATAATACCTGAGTTCCTCAGGGTTTGTTCTCTTTGCAACTCTCTTCCTCCTGCTTATCAACGATCTGCTGATGCCTATTATCTATGGGTATACAGATGATAGCACAGTTATAGACAGATACCTGCCAACTGCTCGGGGTAGCAAAGAGCTAATTCAGTCTGAAAGAGAGGCTATGGTAGAGTGCACTAATGTCTTCAGGCAATCTCCAAGTGGGGCACAGCCAATTTGGTGGGATATAAGGCCGTCAAAACAACAAGCGCGTCTGTTTACAAAGCGAGCCACCTTGAAAAGGAAAGGAGTTCACCTTGGCTCCTGCTTTTCAAAATGTATCCTTGGAGTGCACCGACTGCCTTCAACTCTTAGGAGTTGAAATTTCCTCTGACCTCAATTCTGGGAGGTTCATTGAGTCTGAAGCCAAGGTAGCTGCTAGGAAGCTGGGCTTTCTTGCAAAAATCTGACGGTACTTAACACCGGGACAAGTTCTAATGTTATGCAAAGCCCAGGTGCGATCGTGTGTGGAATACTGAAGCCATTTATGGGCGGATGCTGCAAAATGCCACCTGGCAGCTTTGCACTCGATGGAAAGGTGTGCGAAGAGGCTAATTGGTGATCCAGATTTAGTTAAGTCCAATCTACAAATCCTTGATCACAATCGTAGAGTAGTCAGCCTTTCGGTATTTTACAGAACATTTTGGAGAGTATGCGCGGGAATTGCATGACTTGATTCCGCCAACTCATTTCTACCATCGGACAACCCGCGAATATCCACCAGTAGGTTGAATGGGGCGATAAGGCCCATCTTTGAGGCGTGGCTGGAAAGACCTCACGGCGCTCTCAACTTCCGCACGACGCAGGTGCTTACCGAACACGGAAAGTTCGCTAAGTACCTGTTCCGGATTCGTGCGGAGGATTCGCCCGGGTGTCGCCACTGTGCGGAACACCCGGAGGACACGGTGGAGCACACTGTAGAGGTGTGCCCCGCCTGGGCGGAGCATAGCCGTGTCCTCGTGGGGGCGATCGGCGGCAGCGATCTCTCTCGCCGGGCCTTGGTTCAGGCCATGGTCCGTAGTGAGGAGGGATGGCAGGCGGTCGCCTCCTTCTGCGAAGCAGTAATGCTAGCAAAGGAGGAGGCCGACCGCATCAGGCAGAGGCAACGGGGCGCTCGCCCCAGCCGCCGCCGGGATTCCGATCCCGATTTCCGGCCACCGTAGGCGCGGGCTTGCGGACGGCGTGCAATGGGTAGCACGCTGTCCGATCGTCCGGTAACCGGCCGGACCGAGCCCAAGTCGTCGACGGCGCGTTCTGTTCCCGCGCGCCTCAAGGAGCTGTCAGCAAACCGAAGAGGCCCAGCCTGCTAACTGCAGGCAGGCAGGGTCGAAGCCTGCTGGGGTCAAGGGCCGTTTTCTGAGAGGAAGGCTCAGCCCCGGCACTATAGGCAACGAAGGACCGGGTAGGTTTTTAGTCAGTAAGAGTCTGACACTACTTCCCGCTCCGCCCAAGGGCGGGATTTGTCATTGGATGATTTTACCTACCATAAAAAAAAAACCAGTAGGTTGAACAAATCAAGAATAAACTCAGCACGGCTCATTTTTACACAGTACTTAATAATTAGGTTAATTTTAACACCAGCGGATCGCGTGTATATCAATCGACTTCGACCTCACGAATGAATCTCACCACGCGCCGCGTTCATAAGTCGTCATAATAAATAGCAACAAACTGACTAACTCGAGGCCCTCTCGAGCGAAATTTACCTTAATTGTAACAATGCATGTCGAAGTTGCATAAATAATAACTAAAAGACTTTTATTATTTTTCACTTTAGATCTTATGTTTCCCTTTCAAAGGAAAAAAAATGTTTAAAATGGGTTGATGATTTTTCGCTTTTGCAGTGCAGCACAAATCATTTAAAAATCAAGAGTGAGTATTCACTATGTCGGGTTAGTTAATTTTCGCTTTCGTGCGTTTTAGCAAACTATTGATTTTAAATATTCACTAAATCATTGTAATGATTTTTAAACTACCTGTAGGCTTATGTATGCATTAATAATTTAATACGAAAAGCAATTAAGTCGACTTAATTTCGAATTTTGTAAATTTTCGGTAAATGAATAATAATTAATTTAGTTAGTTATTTCTTCCATTATGATGTATCATCCAAATAGTAGGTTTATTTACTATTCACATTTCGTAAAACAAAAACGAAGGCAGCTACAAAAATACCGGTAAGACTGATATGTAGAGAAAAAAAATATGATATTAATGGTAGTGATAACTCATTTTGGTCATTTTGGGACTTAGTGACTTTTCGCTCTACGGGGACGATATTTATATAAAGTAAAAGATAGTAGTTTTGACAACTCCGCTATTTGAGTAGAAAATTATTTGTTAAATAACGAAGAGACCAAACTATTAAAGAAACACCGACTTCCGAAATTAAAGTTATTTTGCACTTTTTGCTGTTTTTTTGAAGTTGGTTGTATTTTTTTTGTAAAAAGTTTTCACACTTTTTAGTTTTAGTACCCTTCAGCCAAACTTAAATAGATAGGTACCTTCCGCCATTCGGTTCCATCATCAAATCATCATGACAATTCTAATAATACCAAACATGGCTAGGATACACTGATTTATAACAAAGTTCTAGCTCTTACCAACCTTTCGGCTTTATCATCATATCAATTCTATGTATGTTAGTAGGTAAAAGTCTGACACGTCCGGGCTCCGTCCTAGAGCGGAAGAAAAGATTGGATGATTTCCCACCTTTAAAAAATGGGCTGATTGAAGTAATATTTATTCTCTTCACTAACCTAGCCTATTTCACCGAAAGACCGAAGTCGTGAACGCGCTGTTAGTCGCGCGGGCCGCGCCTTCGACGACTCAATACACTTGATGCTACACAGTGCTACGCCGTAGCCACAGCCGTAGCTCTACGTACATGCAAAGAACTTAAATAGCATTTACCTGTACATAATTACATCAGCTTGTATACTAAAAAGATTTGAAACTGATTTTAATTCATAAACTTATGCAAATTTATGAGTTATTCAGAATGAAGTTAAGTGTCGGCCAACAACACCCCGCTACGAGATAAGCCGACTAGTTTGAATTGTTTTACAACTACATACTGTATGTTTCCAAATAATGAGCTGTTACTTAGTTAATGACATGAGTCAATTTGTTTCTCTATCTGTTTGGCGTCGTAGGTATAATAAAAGCCGGTTTCGGTACGACATTAAGACAATTGGCAACATTTATCTTTGTACAAATATTTTCAAACAACATTAACAATCACGAAAATAAATAATTGTTAGGAGATTCCTCTCTCAGAAGTCCTGACCACAGGTAGCTTGAACCTAGTTGCCGATACCGGTGAGCTACTATTTCTTATATTTTTAAATGTGTTTTTTTTTTAAGAAATATTTAATAATTTAAAGAATATGTACATAAAAATAAATTAATGAAAAAATAACAATATTCTACAACTTTCATAAGACGCCATCTAGTCCCAAACTAAGCAGAGCTTGTGGTATGAGTACTAGGTAACTGCAAAACATACTTATATATTTCTAAATAAACATCTATTATATTACAAATGATTGTGCTCATCAAACAAACATTGTGAATCGAACCCACAACAGTCAGGGCCACTAACCACTAAACTAACAGGCCAGTCAATGATTTTTTGTTTAGCAAAGGTGATGGTCTTGTAAGAATTGTATTACACTAATAAGAATACTGAAATGAAACCACTGTAAATACCCTAAAGTACCTGCAGAATAAAATCTTGCATCTGCTGGTGTCATGGATTATCTTGGACCGCAGCATTGGTCGCACACAATAGGTCACGGTCGTTATCCTCATAACCTTCTTAAAGAAAAATATGACGTACTTGTTGAGTCCAATATTGCCGTAGCCCTGGAGACACGCCAATCATTTGAAGTGGCTTATGAAGTCCTAAATGGAGAAAGGAGACAGGCAGAACTCGAGAAACGGAAGATGTAGTGTTGGTCTCACTTAATCCTGGTCAGTTTTCAGTACACAGTATAAATATTTCGTCTTCAATGAACAAGTACTTGTACAGCAACTATCCATGCTTAATATAAAAGAATATCCCCTACCGCGTCTATGTCTGTATGAACGCTCTATACTCAAAAATATCGAATGGATTTTCAGACAAGGTGATAACTGAGACCTAAAAATCAATTATAATCCTCGTCACACAAGTCGAACCATCATGGCGGTCGACCTTGAATGTATGTCATATTACCATAGCAAATGGTTCAACTTCTTGCCGCGTAGATACTATAACATATTATAGGCATAATTTCAGGTAAAATTTCCTAAAGAAAAAGAAAGTAAGTGAAAATAAAAAAACATTTTTATTGTTTGAGGGCAACGTGTATTTAATAAAAATATATGTGATTGGGCAAAATTTTAGAGCTTAAACGTTATCTTCAAATCCTTCCATTTCTTCGATTCCTTCGACTCCTGCTATTCCTGCGAGTCCATTGACGTCCATAGCCTTAATGAGATTGATAACTCGGTTGTAAATTAATTCTTTTCCGTCAATAGCATAAATAAAATCAAGATGGCTGAAGGTGCTCATAGGAATCCGGAACTTGCCTATCGGTCTACCCAGTTCTCTGAACAATCTATCAACATCATTGACATGTGCCAATGGGTCGCTATCTGAGTAGTGAAGGAACACTGGAGTGGTCACTTTAGACAAGTCATAACTCGGAGGTCTGAAGGATCCATACTTTCTATAGTTAGATAGTCGAGAGCCCTGGTCATAGCGACGGAACTCTTTGTCATTTATTCCATGAGCGTAATGTACAAGCTGCCTCACTGAGGCACCAGCCGGAGTGTGACCGAAGATCGCGGTCATCATAGTCTGCAATCAAAACAATATATTCTCGTAACTCACAAATTAGCTGCCCATCTTTACATAAAAGTGTTCATTGTTAGTATAAACTCACCGTGTTATGCTGGTCTTCATTCCACCCTCCCATTAAAAACATAATGTTACTGCACAATGGTTGGAAGACTACTTCATCACGGCACAGCGACTGCCCAGCCCATGTGAAGACCACACTGTTGGGCATGAACTCACCGAATCCGATCAAAGAAGCAATGCTCTAAAAAAAATAACAAGATATAAGCAGACCGTAAACAAGGCTTTTTATAACAATGGTCTTCATGTGAAGTATACTTACTTCAATGTCATTAGCATAAGATGACAAAATCCTTAAGAGAAGGCTTCTGTTGTTGGCCATATAAGCGACTGGAGCCAATGCATGCATAGAAATAATCTTGGCATTATATTCCGGTCGCATCGACCCCAGCACGAAGAAAGACGTTGTTCCCTGTGAGTGACCCACATAGTGCAGCCTCTCTTGTCCAGACACTTCCAAGGCATAATCGATCATGGTGGGCAAGTCAATGTTTCCTATTTCGTCCCAAGAGAACCTCCAAAAAGCCGTGCTCAGTATAGCATCAGGGTTCAATCTGACGTGTCTACGAGAGTAGTAGTTACCGCGGGCGTTACCCATCCAGACGTCGAATCCTTCTTCAGCGAGGATGTATGCTGGAATCATAGTAATGTTCATGTGTAAATGTGATAATAAATATTTCTTTATTTTACTGAGCTATTTAATTTACGTTTTCTATTGGACCAAATTGCCAGAAAGTTTCCATTTATTGAAACAATTTCGTGAGTAAGTTAAGAAAGCAGACTTGATTGGTGGTGGTACTTACCTAAAGCTGAGCCTGGGCCCATAATGACTAAATCAGCGGAAGAAGACAGCAGCCCGTGCATCAAGAACACCACGGGTTTCTTCACATTTGGTACATTGTTGGCGTCTCGGCCATGAGGGATACGGTGCATTTGTAAAATATAGCCATCCTCAGTCGTCACCTCGTGAACTTCAACTGGATAACGATATTTTCTGATCAGATCAGGCTGAAATTATAATAACTAATTATAATAAAGCTTTGTTACGTTCTTGTTACGTCTCAGAAAAATGAATAATCAGATTACAGAAATATCTTACGTCCATAAAATACCGGTTTCGACACAACTGGTATCTTAGCTAGGTTACATTGTAACTTATCTCAGCACCTCCTTGGTATCATTAACACTGGCATCTTATCTAGGTTACTATGTATTTTAGCCAGGTTACCAGTTCCATTTCCCGCGGGGTTACATTTTCTCTTATTAGTTTTAATTACATAATCGTAACTAACTTGGTTAAGTAATACAATTGGTTTTGAATGTAATAAAACTGACCAATTGTATTATTATTATTGAACTGTTAAAAATATGATTTATATTGAAGCTATCATAGTTATACAAAAGCGATAAAGATAAGTTTCAGTATTAAATTCCATTAGCTAGAATTTATAGTACGATATACTAATAAAAGCTTCAATATACTGATCTACCTACACCGCTGACTTCTCATACCTATTAATATTGTGGTATGGTAATACATCTAAGTAGTAAAAATAAAATTATTTTTTAAAACGAGTAACCTTGGAACTGTAACTGAACATAGGAAATAAAATTTAAAATCCTGCATCGCAATGTGTGAATTCTCAGCGCGTTTGGGTATCAATTAAACAGTTGCTGGGACCAGGAACAACATCGGAGGCCTTTTCAACCAAAGTATGTGGAACTTTACATTCTGTTCCACATACTTCCAAACTTCTCCATAAAAAGCGGCTATGGAATTGTGTACTAACTTCTAACGTTTTATAAGTGTTCATTCATCTCTAGACCTAGTTCCCACCAGGGATGTTCCCACTGCTGGGACTCAGGCCTCCTCTCTAGGAGAGGGAATGGGCCGTAATCCACCACGCGGGCCCAGTACGGGTTGGTGGATGTTACATGTTGTAGTTTTTCCTCACGATGTTTTCCTTCACCGTTTTTGAGAGCATTGGTGATGAAATAAATTACACAAAGTAATGCGCCAGGCTGGGTTTGAAACTGCGTCCTACAACTCGTAAGTCGGGGCCGTTACCACTCGGCCACCACTGCTTTCAGCTTTCTTGACTAAGACGAAACACATAACTGAGTTGCGACGCCGCGCCGCTTAAATCGGCAGTTATGGGCCCGCTTTTTTACGCGACGCTGCAATGCAACTTTTAGCGTTTATTATTAAATCTTACAGGGATAACCAGTTCCTAGTGATTTTTGAGTGTAAATAGACGTCTCTCTGGCATGGATCGTTATAAAGTAATTGCTTATTCGTTAGAAGACATAACTCCATTTTAAATAAACGACAAAGAAGATACTGGATATCCATTTATAAAGGCTTTGGCATTCGCGTCACTGCCGATTTTAGCGACGCGGCGCCGTAACGCAGATATGTACCACTATTGTACATGAAGTTTAAATGAATTAATAAATATGTGTTTCGGCTCTTACACCACCCGCCAATAGGTACCAGAATCATTTGCGGTTTTTTAACGATACCGAGATACCCCAATTTTTAAATTAACCATTTGAAGTTATGTATTTCTCAAACTCTTCCACTTCGCTTGAAAACCGATCATTAGCTCTTAAAGTTACAGACTCAATTCAGAAAACCGGCCTCAGTCAAGTGCCTTTGTATCAAATATTGAGTGTAAGTGCACAGTCCCACCCAACCCCCTTACGATATAAGTGCGTTTAATAATCATCATCATCATCAATTCAGCCGAAAGACGTCCACAGTTAGACATCGGCCTCCCCCAAGTGTCGCCCCAACGAACGGTCCTGTGCGTCTCACATACATCGCATTCCCGCGACCCTCACTAGGTCAGTGTGTGGGAGGCCTTCCAACGCTGCGCCTTCCGGTACGCGGTCGCCACTCCAGATTCTTTATTATAAAACAACTACTTATAACTCACCACATCTAATCTCGCATCTTCGAATACGTTATCGGAATAACGTGCGTCTGCGTTCTTCAGCAACTCCTCAATGTTTTCAGATTGGGGAGAACTCCTGCCTGCCGCCAGAGCCACACACGTGGCTATCACCACCAACAACCCTTTACGTAACATACTTCACATGCAACTGGTGACTAGTTATTGTGAAACATATTTAGTTCCTTCTTTTATAACCTTAGCCGAATTAAGATAAAGAATTTAAGCTTTGATAAAAATTAACAATCACTGCTAAAATCAAAACCAATAATTACGCAAATACGCAGCTGCGTACGTAACCTATGCTATGTAAATAAATATCTATTGTGCGGATTTTGCGTCAATAAGTATCTTATCACGTACACTGCAGTGGAATCAGGGTAAGCATACCCACAGTATCCATAGGCTGATTTTCATAAGAATTTATTGTACTGTGATCTTTAAATAGCTCTTATTTAAAACCGGTTCCTTTAAACTCTGCAGACAAATTGGAGCCGCACAGCAGGGTTCCGTAAGCTTATCTTAGTTATAATCGTCGCTAGGACATTACCAACTGAACATCCGTCATTGTAAAGAATGTCTAGGCAAAGTATAGAACAAATTATATTTCAGTTCAATATTTTGTAATCCCAAGTATGTGCTTAAAAAGTCTTAACATGCTATAAAGTTCAATTAAATTAGCTGTAGGTAGTGGTAGAACAACACTGATACGGGAAAAGACAAGTTCAGCTACGTACACAAACAAGCTGAAGTCGGATTGAATCGGCTGTAATAAAAAGTTTTGTGCTGTCATATAACTTGCTCCCGTTTGTTGGTTACCATGACACATTTTCGAAACAGCACGTGTTATAAAAAATTCCCCTTTCTGTGTCCGTGCCAGAAATAATAAGGGTAAACTTCTGCTTTCTATTCCATTCATACAACCGATAAATTCTGTACAATATCGAATGAATCATTCAAGTTATGAGGTAGCACTTGCTCTTCCTGCTCATATACCCCAGGAAAAATGATAAGACAAGTTCAATTTATTTAATTCAAAAAAAGGTTTTTTAATCCTTTCAATAGAAGCGCCTGACGTAGGTCCTCCGCAAGATAGTTAATTGCCGATTAGCGTTTGACAAAAGCAAAATGGGTATCTTTTTATAAATTCTAAGACGAATTCAACTTTGAAAAGTTGACTAATAGAAAGGCATTAAGTCCGCCAGTTACGCTCCTTTGTAAGGTAAGGAAAAACGCTTTGGCCACAACCAAACGCTTCGATATAATAAGCGGACCGTTGACGTCAATCAATAGAATATTGCACAATATTGCAACAGTGATTGGAATTTGAAATATTTCTAATACCCGTGCGAAACTCGAGTGGGTGGATAATAATTTTTATAGGCATGATTTTGGAAGAGATTTTCTGGATTCCGAAAGAGAAATTTAAAAAGTGATAATAAAACACATATTTATTGTTTGAAGGCAAAGTGTATTTAACAAACGTAGGTAATTGGACAAAAATTTAAAGATTAAACATTATCATCAAATCCTTCCATTTCTTCGATTCCTTCGACTCCTGCTATTCCTGCAAGTCCATGGACGTCCATAGCCTTAATGAGATTGATAACTCGGTTGTAAATTAATTCTTTTCCGTCAATACCATAAACAAAATCAAGGTGACTAAAGCTGCTCATAGGAATCCGGAACTTGCCTATCGGTCTACCCAGTTCTCTGAACAATCTATCAACGTCATTGACATGTGCCAATGGGTCGCTATCTGAGTAGTGAAGGAACACTGGAGTGGTCACTTTAGACAAGTCATAACTCGGAGGTCTGAAGGATCCATACGTTCTATAGTTTGATAGTCGAGAGCCCTGGTCATAGCGACGGAACCCTCTGTCATTGATTCCTTGAGCGTAATGTAAAAGCTGCCTCACTGAGGCACCAGCCGGAGCGTGACCGAAGATCGCGGGCATCATAGTCTGCAATCAAAATAATATATTATCGTAACTCACAAACTAGCTGCGTATCTTTACGTAAAAGTATTCATTGTTATTATAAATTCACCGTGTTATGCTGGTCTTCATTCCACCCTCCAATCAAAAACAAAATATTACTGCACAATGGTTGGAAGACTACTTCGTCACGGCACAGCGCCTGACCAGCCCATGTGAAGACCACACTGTTGGGCATGAACTCACCGAATCCGATCAAAGAAGCAATGCTCTAAAAAAAAAATAACAAAATATAAGCAGACCGTAAACAAGGCAATAGCTTTATAACAACGGTTTTCATGTGAAGTATACTTACTTCAATGTCATCAGCATAATATGACAAAATCCTTAAGAGAAGGCTTCTGTTGTTGGCCATATAAGCGACTGGAGCCAATGCATGCATAGAAATAATCTTGGCATTATATTCCGGACGCATCGACCCCAGCACGAAGAAAGACGTACTTCCCTGTGAGTGACCCACATAGTGCAGCCTCTCTTGTCCAGACACTTCCAAGGCATAATCGATCATGGTGGGCAAGTCAATGTTTCCTATTTCATCCCAAGAGAACCTCCAGAAAGCCGTGCTCAGTATAGCATCAGGGTTCAATCTGACGTGTCTGAGTATTTCTCAAAATAAATGTACGTAACGAAATGGTAGTAACGAAATATTGTTACGAAATAGTCCTTAGATGTAACTAAATAGTAACCATAAGGCTGGTTACACATTGGCGAAATATTGTGAATGCTCTTCATTTATTCAATACGAAATATTTGTAAGTATGTACCCAAATACTTAAGGGGTTAGAAATAAAATAAGGGAGTAATCATTCATACTATTTTAATCAAATTATTTTTTTTTCCCAATCTTTTAAAAATGAAAACCTGACGTTATTTTAAACATAAAAAAACTTAATTAGAATCACTATCCATTAGCGCTTTATAAATTTCTTCCTTAATAAATTGGCCTAATTTGTTGGGGTAGTCGTTTTTTCAGAATTTCCACTCGCTTTTTCATCCGATTGCAGGCCTGTCTTAAATTTTTATTTCGTCGTTTTAATTGAGTATTTTCTTCAGTAAGCTTTTGTAGTCTCTCCTTTAGGATATTTGTATTATTTTTAGCATTTTTTCTTACTTCCAATGTGTTGTTTTGTTTTGTCGTAGAGTAGGCCTTTTTTTTTCTTTCAGCTCTTATAGCATTGGCTTGTCTCCACTTTGCTCGTAGCTCTTGTTTTTCTTCTTCTGTAAGAATTTCTTTTTTCTTTTTGATATTTTCTTTAACTTTTTCCAAATGTTTGACACGGATTTCCTCATATTTATTTGGTTTATCCTTTTTGAGTCGTTCTCTGTAAGCTTTTTGCCTTTCGGCATTGGTTTTTGGCGGCATTCCTTAAAAAACAAAAGAAGTAATGCAGTTGTATATAAGCAGTTGTAAGTAATAACCAATTTGATAAGTCAAACCAACAAGTATAGTGGGCATCTCTACAGAAGTGTCATTAGCAAGAGTTAAGTATTTGTAACAATCGGTATAATTCTATTCTCAAGCGAATTGAAACAAAGCCGCGAGGTTTTTTAACCGACGAAAAGGAGGAAGTTCTCAATAGAACTTCATGTAAGTAATATCAGGGGTAAAAAGTTATTAAATCACATAAAAACGTAATTTAAATTATTTCATTATTTTTTGCTGGTGGCACTTCTATATAGCAGATAATATCCAATCCTTTAGTTATTGACGCTCTATATATTTTTTTTTTATAAATTAAGTAGTGAATATTACTATGCTTAGTCTGGTTATAACAGTATACACTCAGCTTTATGTTGTACTTTTTCGTTACGTAACGAAATTCGTAAAAAACGTTACGAAATATTAGACAAATTGAGGTCAGAAAAAATATATTTATTGATAAAAGCTGTTACAGCAAATATAAAAGCTTATTAAATATTCGTACAACACGTATTACAAAAAATGGGTAAATGAAGACTTACCGTTCTATGAAAAATCGCTGATTTTACTTCCTGTCTCGAAAAAGTAACCCCACAAAACACACACGTTCTCACTGATTTTCACGATAGATGTAATGGCGGAGACGTCAAACCAATAGCCAATCAGAGTGAAGCTAGTGTTGTCCGTGTAAAAAAATTACGGAATCGTTCAGAAATCATGGGAAAGTAGAAATAAATCGTAACTAAAGAGTAATAACTAAATAGTAAATGAGAGCGACTCATTTTGTTTTTTTGCTTTAAATTGCCAATTCACTATGACACCCCATAGAAAATCAATTTGATACAGAAACTGCGATTACTGTAGAACGATGATACAAAGAAATTTACAATAATTTAGTTACGTATCGCATTTTATGAAACAAAAACACATGAAAAAGGTAGAGTGGCAAACAGGTTTTTGTATGAAAGGTAAAAAAAGCTATTTTTAAAATATCGAAATATTTGATAATAAGTATGATTATAGCTATAATTCTTCGTTATCTTAAAGATTAATATTCATCCTACAAAATTGAGTGTGTGTTTTTTTTGTGTGATGATTTATAAATATAAAACTTTTGAACTGTTTCAAAGCACACTTTTTTTTTCAAAGATGTACATGTATTTTGAGAAATACTCGTCTACGAGAGTAGTAGTTACCGCGGGCGTTACCCATCCAGACGTCGAATCCTTCTTCAGCGAGGATGTATGCTGGAATCATAGTAATGTTCATGTGTAAATGTGATAATAAATATTTCTTTATTTTACTGAGTTATTTAGTTTAGGTTTTCTGTTGGAAAGTTTCCATTTGTTGAAACAACTTCGTGAATAAATTAAGAAAGCAGAATTGATTGGTGGTGGTACTTACCTAAAGCTGAGCCTGGGCCCATAATGACTAAATCAGCGGAAGAAGACAGCAGCCCGTGCATCAAGAACACCACGGGTTTCTTCACATTTGGTACATTGTTGGCGTCTCGTCCATGAGGGATGCGGTGCATTTGTAAAATATAGCCATCCTCAGTCGTCACCTCGTGAACTTCAACTGGATAACGATATTTTCTGATCAGATCAGGCTGAAATTATAATAATGATGTTTTAATACTTCTCAGAAAAACCAGTAATGTGATCACAATTATCTTACGTGAATTAAAAATTGGTTTCGACATAGATTACAGCGCAATTGGTATCTTAGCTAGGTTATATGTAATCTGATGCAAATGTTAGTAGTACTAGTTTCATTCCCCGCAGGGTTACATTTTTCTTGTATTAGTTTTAATAACATCATTGTTATTAATTCGGTTTAAGTAATCCGAATAATATGAATTAAAAAACATAATTCTGTTATTGTCATTTAATTATTTAACAATGTGATACGTAATTATATCCTACTAATATTATACTCGTAAACGCGAAAGTTTGTATGTATGGATGTGTGGATGTTTGTTACTCTTTCACCTAAAAGCTACCGAACGAATTTCGATGAAACTTTATACGCAGCAAGACCATGACATAGAATAACACATAGGATACTTTTTATCCTGGGATTGTGTTCCTTTGGGATAATTTTCCATCACGCAGGTAAGTCCGCTGACAAACGACAGCAGCTGTCAAATACATTGCTCTCAACAATTCCTTCATTCGGTCAACTATTCCACGATTGACAACAAAGAATAAATAAATACGAAATCTCGGATCATTATCTTTTACAAATTAAACAAAGTCGTGTTAGTTACGACTTTTATAATTTAAAATATCAGCAAGAATCATGTGAAAAAAAAAATACTGCGTTTGGAGGAGATTAACCATTTACGCGATACAATTAAAACTGACGGAGATTTAGCACAAATACAATTAACACTGAAGGAGATGCAGCACAAATATAATGTAGAAAGGAGTCAGTAAACGTGAAGTGGGTGAGGTTCTCCCAGTAACTGATTGAAAAGACTCCATACGGCACTCAGAGACTCACAGGAATGCGACGGACAGGTCTCGCAATATCGGTAGAGGCTTCTAGAAATCAGACTAACCGAAAAAAGGTTCACATGGTGGGGCGGACAGGTTTCACACGGCCAGTAGAAGCCTGTAGAGGCCTGCAGAGACCGCAGCAGCAGAAGAGATCCAGGTGACTTGGCGGACAGTATCCCAGTGAATGTTAACCGAATGATTGACCAAATGAAAGAATTATTGGGAGCAATGTATTTGACAGCGGTTGTTGTCATTTGTCAGCGGATTTTCCTGCATGATTGAAAATTTTCCCAAGGGAACACAATCCAGTATCTTTTGTGTTATTCTATGACATGGTCTACATGCGTACAAAGTTTCATCGAAATCCGTTTAGAAGTTTTTGCGTGAAAGAGTTACAAGCATCCACACATCTAAACATCGCGGTATTGCGGACAGCGGGCAATGGGCAGCTCGCTGTCCGTCCGTCCGGTAACAGTCCGGACCGAGCTCAAGTCGTCGACAGCGAGTACTGTTCCCACGGGCCTCAAGGAGTTATCAGCAAAATGTAGGGGCCCAACAGGGTCGAAGCCTACTCTGGGGCCTTGGGATAGTGTGAAAATGTATACCAGGGCCCTGGAACCAAAGCAAAGAAGGAACGGGGTAGGTTTTTAATCAGTAAAAGTCTGACACTATCTCCCGCTCCGCCCAAGGGCGGGAGATGACATTGGATGATTTTACCTACCATAAAAAAAAACATATCCATACATACAAACTTTCGCATTTATAATATTAGTAGGATATTAGTACATTGTGATACAAGTGCGTAATGTAATTAGTTACCGTCGAGGTGGTATTAAGACCCGAGCCTCGGTGAGGGTCTTAAGAGAGCCAAGAACCCATACATTACTCACGTGTATCATAAGACGTTTTTCAATACACTTGTGAAGAAAAATAATTTAGCTAAGCATTATAATAACAGCAAAACTAGTAACATTTTTCATAATATGGCGGTAAAAAATTAAATCTGTTTTCATAGGCAAGCATCTAATTTTTTCAAATTTATCCATAGCTGAAGGCTATGGCTATATAGTCTTTTGATCAAATTGCCAAGTCGTTGTTTGTTTTCTTGTGTGAAAAGTTTCTACGATAGTGTCATTTTTAGTGACAATAGAATATGGATATAACATTTTCTAATGTTTTTGTAGTAAGTATTTGATTTTATTTAATTATAAATACAGCCAATGAACTTCACTCGAAAAATCACACCAAAAACCGCGCGCATCGCGGCCATAGACCACGAAGAAAAACAATTTTTATTTGAACGAACGATTTTTATATTAAATGTTTTGTTATTAAATAAATCGTTTTTACAAGTTAAAATGGTTGAAATTACATGAAATAAGTAATAAGACAGTAATTCATATTATTGAACGAACGCAATAACCTAATAAATAAATATGATATTTAATCGTATTCAAAATTTGATTTGCCAACAAAGAGGTTGAACAAAAAGGTTATAGCTACATTACAGCACTAGTGCGTAATGGTAATCAAAATATCACAGTTTGGTAACAGAGGCCATTATATACCTAACTGTAGTGCAATAAGAGTCACTTTCTGAGCAAGTGTATTGAAAATAATTTTTGATATTTTTATTACCATTACGCACTGGTGCTTTAATGTAGCTATAATCTTTTTGTTCAACCTCTTTGTTCGCAAAACAAATTTTGAATACGACAAAATAAAAATTGTTTGTGGTCTATGGTCGTCATTTAAAGACGCGCGCGGTTTTTGGCGTAATTTTTTCGAGTGAAATTCATGGTCTGTATTAATAAAATAAAATCAAATACTACATTTTAAAATGTTACATCCATATTCTATTGTCACTACGAATGACATTAACGTAAAAACTTTACACACAAGAAAACAAACGACGACTAGGCAATATGATCAAAAGACCATATAGCCATAGCCTAGCGCGTGCTCATAAGCAACAGATTTTTTTTTTTTTACCGCCATGTTATGAAAAATTTTACTAGTTTTACCGTTGTAATATTAGTTAAATTAATTATTTTTCTTCACAAGCGTATTGAAAAACGTCGTATGATACACGTGAGTAATGAATGTTACCGTTCTTGGCTCTCTTAAGACCCTCGCCGAGGCTCGGGTCTTAATACCGCCTCGACGGTAACCCTCTACATTACACACTTGTATCATAATGTACTATTTTAATATTATCTATCATATTGTTAAATAATTCAATGATAAAAAACAGCATTATGTCCAATTCAAAATTATTCGGATTACTTAAACCGAATTAGTCCCCTTAATTGCCAGTTCTGGAGGAATCTGCCGGTCGTGGTCTGCCGCGACCCCGTCGCATATTATACACTGTTAAATTTTGATCGTTTTAATCCCATCAAGGGTCGATCCGGTATATGAAACACTATCGATTTATGAAGAAAAAAAAATAAAGAAAAAAAGAACCTTTTAGTAAGTAGACGAGTCAATGACCTTGTAGGTAGGGTTGTCGGTCGTTGCGTACTAACTACCTACAGGTCATTAGACTCGCCCAGCTGACGTTTACTTAAACAAATTTACGCATGTAATTAATTACTTGCGTAAATTAATTCGAGTTTAAAATAAAGGACTTTATTTTTTAATTTTATCTTTACAAATCGATAGTGTTTCATGTACCGAATCGACCCTCCACGGGATTAAAACGATCAAAATTTTGCCGTGTTTATATGATCGTAGTTGTAAATAAGGAACGATAAAGATAACTAACAGTATCAAATTCCAGTAGCCAGGATTCTTTTTATTTGCGAAGTATAATGATGACTGGTCTACACCACTAACTTCTCATACCTATTAATCTATACTTTATATATAAAAGCGAAAAAGGGTACCACTTACTGATTAATCACGAAATCTCAGAAGGTTTAACACCTATAAACTTAAAATTTGGCAGGTACGTTCCTTGTAGGGTGTAGATATCCGCTAAGAACGGATTTTACGAAAAACGGGGCGTTGGAAGTTTGTATGGAAAAACGGGGCGTTGGAAGTTTGTGTGGAAAAACGGGGCGTTGGAAGTTTGTATGGAAAAACGGGGCGTTGGAAGTTTGTATGGAGAAACCAACTTTTCATGCAGGCGAAGCCGCCGGCAGAAGCTAGTATATGGTAATACCTATAGTAAGAATTACATTATTTTTAAAACGAGTAACCTTGGAACTGTTTGCGTTGAACATAGGAACTAACATTCAAAATCCTGCATCACAGTATAGAGTTCAATTGGGCAATAAAGAGGCAGTTGTTCGGACCAGACATAACATCCGTCTGGTCGTATCCTGCCTTTTTAACCAAAGTATGTGAAACTTTATATTCTGTTCCGCACACCCGAACTAGCTTCTAATGTTTTCCAGTCTAAGTGTTCATCTAGACCTAAGTGAAATAAAATATATGGTCAGACTTTTAACAACTTACTTAGTCAAGTCTACGGCCGTATACAGAAAGAAAGCTGGCAGCCTGCGCCGATCTACCAGCGCTGAATATTTGTATAGAAACTCAGCGCCCATTACCTGCGCAGATTACCCGCGCCGGCCGGGCTGTTAGATTTCTGCAGGCTGCCAGCTTTCTTTCTGTATACGGCCTACGACTGCAGTTTGGTCTGTTACACCACTTGTCAATAGGCACCAAAATCATTTGCGGTTTTTTATCGATACCGAGATACCCCCAATTTTTTTTATTAACCATTTGTAGTTATGTATTTCTTAAACTCTTCAACTTCGCTAGAAAACCGATCAAAATTTGGCCTTAAACTTAGGTTTCTTAACACATAATAACCACTCAATTCGAGCGACATTATCACTAAGTGAAGAATAAAAAAAAACAAGTTGCTGTGCACTAAATATTGAGTGTAAGTGCACAGTCAACCCCTTCATTGTATGTGCGTTCAATAATCATCACCATCATCAATTCAGCCGAAAGACGTCCACGGCCATTGGACATTGGCCTTCCCCAAGTGTCGCCACGACGACCGGTCCTGTGCGTTTTGCATCCATCGCATTCCCGCGACCCTCACCAGGTGAGTGGCCTTCCAACGCTGCATCTTCCGGAGCGCGGTCGCCACTCTAGAATCTTCAATATCAACTATAACTCACCACATCTAAGTTCGCATCTTCGAACACGTTATCGGAATAACGTGCGTCTGCGCTCTTCAGCAACTCCTCAATGTTTTCAGATTGGGGAGAACTTCTGCCTGCTGCCAGAGCCACACACGTGGCTATCACCACTAACAATCCTTCACGCAACATACTTCACATGCAACTGGTAACTAGGTATTGTGAACAATGTTAGTCCTTTCTTTTATAATTAGCGAAATCAAGATAAAAAAAATTAAGCTTTGATAAAAATCAACAAATCTGCTAATTGGATATACACCTAGTGGATTTTGCGTCAGTAAGTGTTTTATGACGCACACTGCAGTGCAGTCAGGGTAAGCGTACTCACTGTATCCATGGGCTGATTTAAATATTAATTTGTTCTTCGTATTGTACTGCAATCTTTAAATAGCTCTTATTTTAAAACCGTTTTCTTTAAACTCTGCAGACAGAATTAGGAGCCGCCCAGCAGGGTTCCGTAAGTTTATCTTGCGTACTAGTCTTACTTATAATATAATCGTTGCTAACATTACCGACGGAACATTTGTCATTGTTAAAAAAATTCTAGGCAAAGTATAGAACAAATTATCCGGTGTAAAGGAGAAACGCTTTGGCCACCACATCAAATCGTCAATCAATAGAATATTGTACAACCTCGCAACAGTGACCAGCATGATGCGCCGACTCGGATAACGTCTTTAAAAATAATTTAAGATCATTCTTGGAACACACATCGACCAATTTATTACTATTGGTAGTTTTAAGTAATTAAATTTAAGTTATTTTTAAAACGGTTTTTGTTGAATCCTCCGGCTCCATTTTACATTTTTCGCCTCTGTACTTTTGTGTACACAAAACATTTTAAATGATTGATTTTAGCTTAAGTTTGACTTGGAACAGTTTATTATCATGACAGTCTATCGCCTGAAAAACTATAGGCCCAAGATAGTGGTCCGTCTATCAATAAGAACTGCGACCAGATACGACCGCAGTGGATAAGGACGTCTGCTTACCTTTTAATTCCTATTAATTCTTGTCGTAAAAAAGGAAGGTGAAAAAGCTAAACAGAACTATGCTTTGACGAGAATATCCAAAGTTGTTGACCTCAACTAGGATCAACTACCACTATACTACTGTAATACTTATGTGTACACATTGTTTAGTCTACGGGGCATCTATTTGAACCTACAGGGCAGCACCATAAAGTAATAGACGTAAATTGTTTTAACTGCAGCTTTACCGGTGCTTGCAGGTGCACTCCCAATCAATCTTAAGGTGCAGCGACGTGCTGCAACGCACTAATTCGCACGAGAGTTCAAAGGATCCAAAGTTTTTACCGCAACGCGATCGTGTTAGGATCTGTAGATTAAACCACAGACTCGCGTCTAGTGGAAACTTTTATCCGAATGGCAATGTAGGAAAAAGGCCCAAATCAAAGGCCAACATCTCCACCGGTTCTTTCCTTCCATTAGTGAGCGGCTAGCTAGAACATAGGTGAGGGTGGATCACTTGCCCAATTTCTCACAGGTAAATTACTTCATTTCTAGCTCATAACTTCGACTTTTGGTCAGTGTTCTACATATGATCTGACTGTATCAGCGTATACGTCAGTGGATATTTGGTTCCAAATGGGGATTAATGATCGTCGTAACTGAGGTTTAGAGTTCAATAGCAAATTACTTCTGGAGGCTCCGCAATCCTAGCAATCTGAGGGATAACAGTCACAGGAATCTGAGGGATCTAATCCGCGACCTGGACTCATAAGAACATAGTCAGCAGATAAGGTGATCATCCCATGAAGAATGTATACAACCGGTTTCGGCTGGTTTGGAACATTATTGGCATCTCGTCCATGAGGGATGCGGTGCAATTCCAAGATGTAGCCAGCTTGCGTCGTCACAGAGTGGACTTCAACTGGATAACGATATTTTCTGATCAAATCAGGCTGAAATAAAAACATATATGTCTTAGCTATTGGTTGGGTGTACCAATTACCTTCTTTTTAATACCTAACCTAACCCCATCACTGTAGCTCTACGTTGATGTCGTGGTGGGGCTTGCGCATTCCAAAAAACCAAACATTTATCGCACTACAATTAGGTTCAATATGTCATCTATATCACCCTCGTATTGTTTTTTTTATTTATCATAACAAGGGCTTTTTTCTTTCCCATTTTGTCACGGTCAAGGGTGATTATTTTTTAAACCAAAGAGGTTTTTTTTTATGGTAGGTAAAATCATCCAATGACAAATCCCGCCCTTGGGTGGAGCGGGAAATAGTGAAAGTAGGTGCAGATTTCAAAGAGGTGCAGGTTTGTGTCTGTGCAAACACACACAAACGATAATTTCATCTCCCACACGGCACCCCTCTTTCCCACTAGCCACGCCCCCGCGGCCATCGATCAATCGATTTAGTGTGATTGATGTCGCCGGCGCATGCGTACGCTTGCAATATCCGCCCCTCAGGTGCGCCTTCGGTTAACGATTTCGGAAGATAAGAGTTTACGCTCTAGGAAGATTTTTGAAAGCTTTTTTAATTATCTATGAATGATCCTATGGTTGCCTAGTTACATTTTCTGTTACTTTGATAATTCTGTTTTTCCTCTCAATATACTTTTATTCTCATAATAATCGTTTTAATTAAAAAGCACGACCCTCAACAAGATGACGGACCAATACTCCAATGTAGAGTTGGTGGAGATGGTCCGCTCGTATGCTATCAGTGCAGACAGCGTATCTCGTGCTATCGATATGTTTATCGAATTATTCCCCAATCGGCAACGTCCATCCCAAAGGGTAATGCTGGCCGCTATGCAGAGACTCCGCGACTTTCGCCAGTTCCACGTTCCTCGATGCTGACGGTCGTGGCAAAGAAGATCTGCCTGTCGCCCTGCAGAATCAGAATCGGAATCAGAATAGTTTATTTCAAATAGACCAATTACAGGCACTTTTGAATTGTCAAAATGTCGGTCAGTCCAAAAAAAGTGAAGCTAAATTGCACGTTCCAAAGCGTAGATCTCTATGGAGAAGAACGCGCAAGAAACTCCATGGACACTCTTTTAAATCATATTATGAGTTACATAAATCTTGGTTACAAATTTATTGTCGCTTCTATTATGTGAGCACAATGAAGAAAAAAAAATTAGAAAGCAATGAAACCACGAATAATGAAAAAATACAATAAACTAATAAAAAAATAGTAATTGAATCAAGCCAGCTAAGAGATGATCAGTCCCAACTGACGGCGCCCGTTCACGAGCATGACGCGTGCCTCAGCCCCACTTAGCTCAACCACTTTGAAGGGAACCGAATTACCAAATAACACGTGCCACCATCAGCGAAACATTTGAGTGAGCATGACAAACTCTCAACTGCCATGCTCGTAACGTCAAACAAGTTGTTACCTAATAAAATAAAAATGGTCTATGGTACTTCACATTCACAAATTAGAAAAAAAAGTGCTTCTACACTATACAATGTTATTGTTCCCAATTACAAAAAGTAATAATTGATCACAAGCTCCATTAAAATAAACTAATCAATTATAATATATATATTGAAAAAGAAAAACAAAACATTTCGAAAACCACGATACAAAAAGGGTCCCAGCATCTCCTCCATATTAAAAAGTAATAAAATACATAAAATAAAATGTAGAACTAATTTGTAGGCAAATGTGGCTGTGGCTGTGGAGCAGGGCTTTAGCTCAGCATTTTTATCAAGGATGTAATCATCCAATCTATAATATGCTTGTCTACATAGCGTGCGTTTAATGCATGTTTTAAATTTTGACTCATTTATATGGAGAATCTCAAGTGGCATTTTATTATAAAATTTTACACAGTACCCCATAAAAGAACTGTGTTATTTAGCCAATCTGAATCGAGGTTGATCTAATTGGTTCCTATTCCTAGTATTAAAATTGAGCCTGTCACTTATCTTAGTAAAAAGATGAATATTTTTCCGAACATACATAATGTTTTCATAAATGTATTGACAAGGGGCCGTCATGATGTTTATTTCCTTATATAGTTCTCTAAGAGAATGGCGCCTGCGAAGATTATATATGGCTCTGATAGCTCTTTTCTGCAGGATAAAAATAGACTCCATGTCTGCATACCGTAAGACATTATGCTATAAAAGTAACTAAAATAGACTAGTCTCGCAGTATCTACATCTGTAAATTGACGGATTTTTCTAACAGCATATGCTGCTGAACTAAGCCGCCCTGCCAGAGATGTTAAATGAGGACCCCATTGTAGCCTCGAGCCAAGCGTGATCCCCAGGAAAACCATGTTCTCGACGAATTCGAGTTTCTCCTTATTCAATACTATATCTTTAGACTTTTTACATTCGGTAACGCAAATCTTATGCACTTAGTCTTTTTTCCATTTAACACTAAATTATTAACAGTGAACCATTTGTGGACTTCCTGTAGAGCTTTGTTTACGTCATCAAGGTTTGTAGAACATCTATTGACCTTAAAAATTAACGACGTATCGTCAGCTAACAATACAATGTGTGGTTGTTTTTTTAATAGATGCGGTAGATCGTTAATATACACTAAAAAGAGAAAAGGACCCAATATTGAGCCTTGTGGGGCCACCCATTTTGACTCTCAAACCTTGAGAATTTATACCATTTATTTGAACTTGATGTTGCCTGTCATTTAAATAAGATTTCACCAAGCTTAGTGCAAGTTTACCTAGTCCGTAATGTTCTAGTTTTAAAAGCAAGGTTTCGTGATTAACGCAATCGAAAGCCTTTGAGAGGTCACAAAAAATCCCTATCGCATCTTGGGCTTCCTCCCACGCTGCAAATATATGTTTTAATAAAGCGACACCAGCGCCTGTCGTACAACGACCTTTGGTGAAGCCATACTGCTGATCGTGAAAGATTTTATTGCTATTAAAATGGTAGAGCATTTGCAAGAAGATATCCTATAATACTTTGACCGCCACGGGCCAGCACGCGGGATGCTGGTCGACGGTTTGGAGTGCACCATTCTACAGTGTGGCGGCTACTGAAGAAAGAAATGCAGCATCTATTTCATTATCGCAAGACACAGGACCTCCACGTAACTAATAACGCCGCGCGAGTTACATTTTGTCGCTGTTTGCTGGAACATCAAGACGCCAACATCCTGTGGACGGACGAGTGTTTGTTTACTCGAGTTGGTGTCTATAATTTTCATAACGAACACTGGTGGGCTCACCGCGAACATAACCCACGCGTGACTAAGCGGCATTCATATCAAGTTAGGTTCAGCCTAAATGTGTGGGCTGGCATTCCGTGGCTGGCATAATAGGAGACCAACTGTTTGGACCCTATTTTATCGACGGTCACCTCACCAGTGCCACATACCTGGTGCTGTTGCAACACGTCGTCGAGGGGATGTTGGATGAAGTTCCTCTGTCACTTCATCACAACTTATTCTACCAGCAGGACGGTGCAACTCCTCACTACGGTCGACAAATGCGTGAGTACTTAAGTGAAAGGTTTGGCACACAATGGATTGGCCGCGGTGGTCCAGTGGCTTGGCCTCCGCGTTCTCCGGATCTCACACCGGACTTTTATCTGTGGGGAGATATCAAAAGACTAGTGTACACAGAAGAGATCACCAGTGTTACGCAATTACGTGAAAAGGTTGTAGCGACATCTATATCGTCACAAATGAACTAATCCTGCATCGCGCAAGTAAGATTCGCGGCGCGATTGGAACATAAAGAACAAACCCGAATTCATCTATCGGGCAGTAGCCCACCAGATATAACACCTGTCTGGTTGGAGGATCCTCCCTTTTCAATGGAGGTTAGCGGGACTTTACTCTCTGTTCCACTACCTCCTCAGTGCTTTCGACACTTAAAAACGAATGTGTTTGTGCTACGTAAGCTGAAAGACAACCAGCAACGTCGTGCTAGATTGTGCCTGGAGTGTGAAGGTGGAAACTTTGAACAATACCTCCAGATAACATAAGTAGGTAATTTATTTATTTTATTTGTACATAGACAATCATTTGTAAATACAACGTATTTACAAATGTTATCTAGCGCTTAATAGATATGTTCCGTCTTTACTTGCAATCATAGTTTCACAGTTGTGCAGCAGGGACACGGATATTGCTTACGTGATGTAAGGTTTATTTATTTCGGCCTAACATTTTATTCATCAGCTGATAGGTAACGAGGTCAACGTGAACTTTCCTTCTAAAAGATTTTCGTATTGTATGGTGCTAAAAATTAGTTATTAAATTAGCGAAAAAGGTAATAATGTACTTTACGATTATCGAATTCGAAATAACATGTAAAGCTAAATTATTTGTTTTATGTTGCTTTCGTAGAATAAATGGGCGGAGCCTCGTGCAGGTTGATCACTCGCACGTACACAGTGACATGACGTGCGTGCGATAAATCGCTACGGGTGATTCTGTTTTTTTAAGAAGTTTACTTAGAGATTATTCTGAAAAACAGTTAAAATTAATAAAATAAAATAACAAGTATTATTGATTATTAACCAGGTATCGTATTTTTATATGATTATGTTAGAGTTTTATTACAACCTCCTGTAATTTTGTGCAGTTTCAAAACTGCACCTCATATAAAATTAATATTCACACAATAATTTGTTCACATCAACAAATAAACAATATTATCTTGGTATATTCGATTTTCTATTTTTAATATTAAGTAGGATGTTTAAGGTTTGATACCTTTGCTTTTCCTTCAATCTGCAAGGGTTAAGCACGGGAAAAAATATATTTTTCAATACACTTGCTCAGAATGTGGCACTTATTGCACTACACTTAGGTATATAATGGCACCTGTTGCCAAGCTGTGACATTTTGATTACCATTACGCACTAGTGCTGTAATGTAGCTATAACCTTTTTGTTCAGCTCTTTGTTTGCGATTCAAATTTTGAACACGAAAAAATAAAAATAAATTGTGGTCTATGACCGTCATTTCAAGATGCACGCGGGTTTTGTCGTGATTTTTTTCGAGTGAAGTTCATGGGCTGTATCAATTAAATAAAGTTAAATACTAGAAAAATATTATAAAATGTTACATCCATATTCTATTGTCACTACGAATGCCATTAACGTACAAACTTTTGAGCAAGTGTATTGAAAATAATTTTTGATATTTTTATTACCATTACGCACTGGTGCTGTAATGTAGCTATAACCTTTTTGTTCAACCTCTTTGTTCGCAAAACAAATTTTGAATACGAAAAAATAAAAATTGTTTGTGGTCTATGGTCGTCATTCAAAGACGCGCGCGGTATTTTGCGTAATTTTTTCGAGTGAAATTCATGGTCTGTATTAATAAAATAAAATCAAATACTATATTTTAAAATGTTACATCCATATTCTATTGTCACTACGAATGACATTAACGTAAAAACTTTACACACAAGAAAACAAACGACGACTACGCAATATGATCAAAAGACCATATAGCCATAGCCTAGCGCGTGTTTATGAAAACAGATTTAATTTTTTACCGCCATGTTATGAAAAATTTTACTAGTTTTACCGTTGTAATATTAGTTAGCTAAATTATTTTTCACAAGTGTATTGAAAAACGTCGTATGATACACGTGAGTAATGAGTGGTTACCGTTCTTGGCTCTCTTAAGACCTTTGCCAAGGCTCGGGTCTTAATACCGCCTCGACGGTAACCTCCTACATTACACATTTATATCATAATATACTATTATACTATTAAATACATCTTATTTATTTGTGTTATTTGTGAAATAAATGTTGAATTTAAGATTTGAAGAGAATTCTATAGATTCTATGCCACCGCTGCCAAATATAGTGATTAAGGTAAATGGTACATTTTGATACAAGTGCAGAAAGTTTGTTATTGCGACCGAGGCGGAATTCAAACACTTGTATCAAAATGTTCTAGATACCGAAAGAGAAATATATACTCAATACTCTATACTTTATTGCATTCCATAGTACATATAGGTGGTATAAATATTGTCACGTCCATATTGATGGACCCTGTCGGGCACAGCAAAGTTAGGAGAGAGGACGAAGACTATAACAATTCATGTAATCAATTAATTATTATTATAGGTAATTACATGCTGTGTAAAAGGTTATTAGATGTATATATGTATAATATTATATGTTGAATTATGTTACATATTTTAATTTATTTTTGTCATCGTTATTTTTAAACTATGTAATATGTATATTTAAATTGAATTATGTATGCATGTCATTATGTTATTATATTATTATGTATTGGTAAATTGTCAGATATTTTATGTTATTTATTTTTGTCATCATTATTATTAAATTATGTTAATATTGAAATTAATTTATGTTTGTATATTATTATAACGTCTTTGTTTAAGTAAATTATGTAAGTTATTTTTATTTATTTTTATTTTTATCGTCACCATTATTAAATTATATATTTATTTAAATTAATATAACTTTCTTAAGGTGATAACAAAACACATATGTATTATTTGAGAACAAAGTGTATTTAATAAACATAGGTAATTGTAAAAATAATTAATAGGTAAAAAATTGAGAGATTAAACATTTTCTTCAAATCCTTCCATTTCTTCGATTCCTTCGACTCCTGCTATTCCTGCGAGTCCATTGACGTCCATAGCCTTCATGAGATTGATAACACGATTGTAAATTAATTCTTTTCCGTCAATAGCATAAATAAAATCAAGATGACTGAAGGTGCTCATAGGGACCCGGAACTTGCCTATCGGTCTACCTAGTTCTCTGAATAGTCTGTCCACATCATTGACATGTGCCAATGGGTCGCTATCTGAGTAGTGAAGGAACACTGGGGTGGTTATTTTAGACAAGTCATAACTCGGAGGTCTGAAGGTTCCATACTTTCTATAGTTTGATAGTCGAGAACCCTGGTCGTAGCGACGGAACCCTTTGTCATTGATTCCTTGAGCGTAGTGTACAAGCTGCCTCACTGCAGCACCAGCCGGAGCGTGACCTAAGATCGCGGGCATCATAGTCTGCAATCAAAACAATATATTCTTATAGTAACTCACAAACTAGCTGCCTATCTTTACATTAACACGTTGTCTGCTTTACGACACTCCGGTGGGCCAAGCATACTATACCATTTGGGCCAAGCCAAAATCAGGAAATCGGTCGATATTACCTACCATAAAAAAAAAAAAAAAAAATCGGTCGTTTTCATCAACTTAAAATATTAGTTCCATAGTTTTTAAAATGCGGTAATTGGTATGGAAAATAAAAAAATAGTGTCTTTTACCAACCAGTTTATAAGATATTATTAAAAGGCCAGGGTGGCCTCACATAAAGGGCGACTTAAAATGAACATGGACAAAACCAGTCATGGTAAATTATATTATTATTATTTATTTATTATATGCTTTATTGTACACCATTACACATACAAAAATAAGAAACTAAAACACATACAATGGGCGGCCTTATCGCATTCTGCGATCTCTTCCAGGCAACCTGGAATGGACAGTAATTGTCTGGACAAGAATTGGGGCTGTCATTGGTGTGACAATACCAGTAATATTCGATATCCGTGAGTAATATACATATTTATATTACAATAGATGCACAAATATATACGTATTTTATATACTATATATACATACCTACATATTGCTAACAATACAGAAATTTATATGACGACTAACTACATTCACAGTGACAGGTAATGTTCCCTAACGAATCTTTTAAAAACAGGCAACGATTGAGCACGTTTAATTGTGTCTGGCAATTCATTCCACAGACGAGCAGCTTGGACAGTAAATGATTTGTCAAGGAAATTCGTGGAATGTATTGGCATTATTTATACTTGGTAATGTTCTTTTGTATTACAATTAATAGTTTGGGGTTAGTGGAACAGAGAGAAAAGTCCCACATACCTCCGTTGAAAAGGGAGGATCCTCCGACCAGACAGGTGTTGTGTCTGGTGGGCTACTGCCCGATAGATGATTTCGGGTTTGTTCTATATGTTCCAATCGCGCCGCGAATCTACTTGTGTGATTCAGGATTAGTTCATTTGTGACGACATAGATGTCGCTACAATATTGTATTATTATTTTACAGTTTTATTATCACTATTAAATCGTATAAATATAGTTTCTAACGCATCGTTACGTTAACCCTAGCATCATTGTAATAACCTTGACAAAACTGCTGAAAACTGCTGCAAAAGTTTTGGTGGCTCACTTAAATACGCGTTTTCTTCGATAGCTGCAATCTGTTGCTTGTAGGAACGTTTTCAATGGACCTCTCACGCGGCTCACGGGTGAACCCCTGGCTTGAATAGTTCAGTAAGATAAGGCTCACCAGTGGGCCTCTAGGCCTGAATGGAAATACTCGATTTTTCATATGGCGTTCAACGTGTTAAAGTGTTCATTGTTATTATAAACTTACCGTATTATGCTGGTCTTCATTCCACCCTCCAATCAAAAACATAATGTTAGTGCACAATGGTTGGAAGACTACTTCATCACGGCACAGCGCCTGACCAGCCCATGTGAAGGCCACACTGTTGGGCAAGAACTCACCGATTCCGATCAAAGAAGCAATGCTCTAAAATGACAAAATATAAGCAGACCATAAACAAGGCAATAACTTTATAACAATGGTATTCATGTGAGGTATACTTACTTCCAAGTCATCAGCATAATATGACAAAATCTTTAAGAAAGGGTTTCTGTTGTGGGCCATAAAAGCGTTAGGAGCCAATGCATGCATAGAAATAATCTTGGCATTATATTCCGGTCGCATCGCCCCAAACACGAAGAAAGTCGTAGTACCCTGTGAGTGACCCACATAGTGCAGCCTCTCTTGTCCAGACACTTCCAAGGCATAATCGATCATGGTGGGCAAGTCAATGTTTCCTATTTCGTCCCAAGAGAACCTCCAGAAAGCCGTGCTCAGTATAGCATCAGGGTTCAATCTGACGTGTCTACGAGAGTAGTAGTTACCGCGGGCGTTACCCATCCAGACGTCGTATCCTTCCTCAGCGAGGATGTATCCTTGAAAAATAACTTTAATATTAAGTAATGTCCATGTATAAATATAATAATAAATATTTCTAACATGGCGCTTATCTTAAAAATAAAACAACATGAACGACTTATTTTAGCGAAAGTTATTTAATTTGGGTTTTTTTTTTGGACCGAATTACCAGAAAGTTTTCATTATTATTTAAAGTTAAGAAAGCAGAATTGATTGGTGGTGGTACTTACCTAAAGCTGAGCCTGGGCCCATAATGACTAAGTCAGCGGAAGAAGACATCAGCCCGTGCATCAAGAACACCACGGGTTTCTTCACATTTGGTACATTGTTGGCGTCTCGTCCATGGGGGATGCGGTGCATTTGTAAAATATAGCCATCCTCAGTCGTCACCTCGTGAACTTCAACTGGATAACGATACTTTCTGATCAGATCAGGCTGAAATTATAATAATAATGTCTTAATACTTCTCAGAATAAGCAGTAATGAGATTACAAAGATACGTGATTTAAAAAATTGGTTTCGACATAGAATATAGCGCAACTGGTATGTTAGCTAGATTACTATGTAATCTAGCTACCAGTTCCATTCCCCACAGGGTTACATTTTGTTATATTAGTTTAATAACATAATTGTTACTAATTCAGTTTAAGTAATCCGAATAGTATTTAATTTAATATATTAATAATACTGGACATAATTTTGGTATTATCATTGAATTATATAACAATAGGCACTCATAGTTGTAAATTAGCAACGATAAAGATAAGTAACAGTATCAAATTCCAGTAGCCAGGATTTATAGTACGATAAACTGATAAAAGCTTCTATCTGTAGTATATACATACTTCGCAAATAAGTAGTTATTTGTGAGGTACCTACTACATTGACTGGCTTACACCTACCTACCTATTTATATTGTGGTATAACTATAGTAAAAAAAAAAACAATTATTTTTAAAAGAGTAATCTTGGAATTGCTTGCGTTGAACATTGTAATTAAAATCAAAATCCCTGCATCGCAGCATTACATTCTCCGCGGGATTGCATCCAACTATTATAATTGCTCAAACCAGACACAACATCCGTCTGGTCGGAGGATCCTGCCTTTTCAACCAAAGTATGCGGAACTTCACATTCTGTTCCACATACTTCCAAACTTCTCCATAAAAAGCAGCTGTGGAACAGTGTACCAGCTTCTTATGTTTTATGAGTGTCCATCTAAACCTAAGTGAAGTAAAATAACAAAGGAAATAATATTGAGAGGAAAGGTTCATAATCCATAATCAAATTGTTTAGGGACAGGTGAGCCTGTGCTTCCCGACAGGTACTATCAAAGACACTTCCGTCTGACCACCAATAAGTTCAGTTTTGCTTGCACTCGAAACGAAATCCTTAGAGTTTGGTTTGGCGCCGCGGGATTCAAGCAATTTTTTTTTTTAGTGATTGGGCAGTAATGACTGCGATAATACGCAAGGGCGTCGCCAAGGGGGGGCAGAGGGAGGCTACAGCCCCCTAGAGGCTTGCTTTACAGCTTCAGAGCCTAGTTTAGGCACCAGTCTCCCACAATATAATGCCCATTCTATATGTTATCGTAGATGTAAGGCTAGCAATAAGGAGTTATATTGTGGAGAAAATAAACTTATAATATTTTTTTTAACTTTTTATTATTCTCTATACTTCCAATAGCCTCCCCCTTGATCATCGGCTGGCGACGCCCTGGATGATACGTATGGCAAAGACGGCGGTCGCGTCTGCTGGTTGAGCCCCGCGGCCGGACTAATATTTTAAGCGAAGCGCCGCTTACGTGTGCACTTCGCACGCTCAATCTAATTGCTTATGAGACAGACTTATTTTGTTGTACTATGAGTGAGTTCACAAGGAATGCTTTATTTTTAATTAGTTATAGATGTTAGTATAAATAACTTAGGATAAGCGTATTTATCACATTGATTAAAATAAAAATAAACCTGTAAAGATAGATGAAAGACCAAAAAAAAAAAAATTTGACCATAGAATATTGTAAACAGCTTCTGTAGTAGGTCTTTTACACCCCTCGCCAATGGGTACCAGAATCACATACCCCCAAGTTTTGATTTTCAATAATTAACCATTTGAATTTATGTATTTCTCAAACTCTTCAATTTCGCTTGAAACCCGGTAAAAATCTGGATTTAAGGTTGGCAACGTTCTTAGTACATAATGCTCAATTAAAAAATCCGGCTGTCAATTTGCTGTGAGTCAAATTTTGTGTACAAGTGCAGTCATCCCTTTTACTATACACCGTTAAATTTTGGTCGTTTTAATCCCGTGGAGGATCGATTTGGTACATGAAACACTATCGTTATTTTTATCTTTACAAATCGATAGGGTTTCATGTGCCGAATTGACCCTCCGCGGGATTAAAACGACCAAAATTTAACGGTGTATAAGCGCGTTCAATATAATCATCATCATCATTTCAGCCGAAAGACGTCCATAGTTGGACATCAGCCTCCCCCAAGTATCCTGCGCGTCTCACATCCATCGCATTCCCGCGACTCTCACTAGGTCATCGGTCCACCTTATTGGAGGCCATCCAACGCTGCCTCTTGTAGTACGCGGTCACCACTCCAGAATCTTCAATAATAATACAACTATAACTCACCACATCTAATCTCGCATCTTCGAACACGTTATCGGAATAACGTGCGTCTGCGTTCTTCAGCAACTTCTCAATGTTTTCAGATTGGGGAGAACTTCTGCCAGCTGCCAGAGCCACACACGTGGCTATCACCACCAACAACCCTTTACGTAACATATTTCACATACAACTGGTAACTATGTATTGTGGACAATATTTAGTCCCTTCTTTTATATATTAGAACTTTAGCCAAATTAAGATAAAGAATTTAAGCTTTGATAAAAATTAACAATCACTGCTGAAATCTGCCTGATATATCACCTCTTTGCTTAGACAACATAATAAACACAACAATATTATTGTGGACGTTATCTCGTTTTTGAAGCAAAGATGTGAATTATATTTTCAATACGCTTCCTCGAAAACTGGCTCTTATCGCACAAAGATTAGGTTCAACATGCCATGTATATCACCCTCGTATTTTTTTTAAATTTATCACAAGGGCTTTTTTTATTTCCTATTTCGTCACGGTCAACGGTGATAATTTTTTTTAAAGCAAAGAAGCGGTCATTTTTAAGGTTTTATTATTTAATGAAAAAATTTTAATTGTGTTTATGAACAGATTATCTTAATTAAATAAAATTGTATACACAATATCATGTACCGAATCGATCCTCCACGGGATTAAAACGATCAAAATTTTACGGTGTATACATACACACATCAAAAAAAGTTTGAAATCATTAAAAAACTATGGAATATTTTTTAAATTTTACTTTTTAAAGGAATGTTGCTTACGTACACTTTTTGTATTCTTTTTTTTATTATTATTTATTAAGAAAAATTGAATTTAAAAGTCCTAATGCAATTTAGACTAATAAAATAATTGAAAGAAAAAGAGGTTTAACTACATATTGTCAACATTTGTTATGAAATTATTTTTATTTAGTACAAAATAACTCCTTCCCTGGCTCGAACACATGCGGCAATACTTCTTGGCATGCTGAGAATTAAGTTTTGCAGCATTTCTTGTGGTAACCTGTCCCATTCTTGAATAACGGCTTCCCTGATCTCTGGCACTGTCTGGGGAGGTGGCTGATGGTTCCAAACAGCTCGCTTGACAGCATCCCATGCGTGCTCTATCGGGTTTAATTCAGGCGAGCCGGCAGGCCAGTCTAACCTGATAATGTTGTATTCACGCAGAGCAGCGTTGATTCGTTGAGCTCGATGTGCGGGTGCATTATCGTCAACCATTACGAATCGAAGGCCATGGTTTATTTTTAATGACCTAACAATTCCATCAATAGCAATGGTTTATGGCACCAATCATTAAACCGCCCCAAAAGGATACCGATTTCCCACCATGTTGAACGGTTCCGGTAGCAGTATTCTTCGTCTTAGAGCGTCCCCACGTCTTCTCCAGACACGAAGAAGTCAGTTGTCTAGATGAGTGCTAATTGTGGACTCGTCAACGAAGACAATTCCGCCAAATGTTTTCCTCGTCGTTTTCTTCATTTTAGCGGAGCCTAACCCACTGCAATTTGCGTCGCTGTCGTTGCTGTGAGTTCAGGGGTAATCGCCAGGATGTCCTCGCTCGTAATCCAACCTGGTGTAAGCAATTCCTAATGGTCTGAGTGCTAATTCCTAGTCCAGTAGCAGCCCGCAACTCAGCTTTTATTTTGGCATTAATTGTTGGGTCTCGGGCAGTCAGCAATCTGATGTAATGCTTCTGAGCAGCAGTAAAAACAGTTGGCCGACCACTACGAGGTCGATCAGCAAAGTTATCGACGCTGCGATACCTCCTTAACGTGTTCACGACACAGGATTGGGATACAGCCATTTTGCGTGCTATTTCTCTAGTAGAATGTCCTTCGTCCCCCAAAGTAACAATTCTTGCTCGTAAAACTTGTGATAATCCCCTCAGCATCTTTTTGAATGAGCTCCTTCTTCGTAAGAAAAAATGCTTGAATCAAGTTGGTCAGATTTCTGAATGAGTCTTTTAAGATTTAATCTCTTTTTATACAGAAAAACAATTGAATTGATTGATTGAATTGTTTTTTTGTTTTTTAAAGATTTGATTTTTAAATGAAAAATCTTAGAAAAAAAGTTTTATTCTAACGTAACAAAAACGATTTCGTATTATCAAAGTGATCTGAAACTTTTTTGATGTGTGTACATTTTAATAATGTTCAGTGCGCTAGTTGTTTTTACGCTAACGTGATCCAAATGTTTACCCGTCTCTGATTGATTAAGTAAGAGTCTGACACCTCCACCTACCCCAGGGCGGAGGACATCCATGAGAATTTCCAACCCGTTAAAAAAAAAGAGGTTAGGTTAGGAGTCGATGGTTAGGAGCTTAGAGCGGGTCTATTGGAACCCAGAACGTCACAAACGTGCTTTAACGTTAAACAAACTTGCACTAGGCACTCGGATTACATCTGGTGTTGTACATGTACACGTACGGACAAAGATGGCGCAAAATGGGCCCAGTAATGTAGCACTTTGTAATCGAAGAGTAAAATTTCAAGAAATCTTCTTTCCTGTATAGACACAGGGAAAAAGCCCTTTTAGAAAAAACTTTAAAACCCCTTGATAATTGCCAGTTTTTATTTTTAATGATGTAATTGAATTTTATTAACATTTATCACTCCAGGCACAACTGTGCTATACCTATCCAAATTATGATATCTTATACCTCTATCTCATTTATTTTAATAATTTCATTAATTCTGATTAATTAATTTATTGCGAAGACAGTTTAATGGTTTTTCCGGGACTCGTCAAGCTTCATTAACTCGGCGTACTCTGGTGACATCAATATTGATTCCAGCTTTCAGGAGCTACAGTTGTTATTCGGAATAATGTGAAGGACTTGTCCCATCAGAAAAAGGGATCTGCATTATGTCATGCGCGCCAATATGTGCCGAAGGACTCCAAAGATCTTCAAAGCACGTGTAAGCTAATCGAATACATCGTAAGTTTTTGTAAAACCGACCATTTTTTTAAAGAGTAAGCATGGAGTTTTTTGCCGGTTGGATCTGTGCACTAGCTTCTGACATTTTATTTATGCCCAAGTAGGCTTACGTGAAATATAAACATGACGAATTTTTTTTTTCTCTGGTTTGGCACATTGTTGGCGTCTTGTCCATGAGAGATGCGGTGCATTTGCAAGATGTTGCCATCCGAGATCATCACATTGTGGGATCTCTTGATGATCTTTCCTGATCATTATTCATTGCAGGCAAGCAGGTGAAGAACAGAGCTTAGGAGTATAAAACTAGTATGATTTTGTTAGACACTAACACTCACAAAATTTAAGTTCTCATCTTCAAATTATCAGAATAACGTGCCTCTATGTCCTTTAGTAATTTCTTGAAGCCTGTCAGCTTAGGGGAAACCCCTAGAGGCCATACATGACGTGGCTAACACGACTACTAACCCTCTAAGTAACAGTGTTGATACAATTTTATTTTTTATTTGCCTTTATTGGCCAACCAACAATTGTGTAAAGTATAAATTTTTAAAGCACTTTTTTACCGTAATCTAAAGTTAATGTAACAATTTTTTACAAGTTTGCACCGCATGCCCCATATTAGATGTAACAGAAAAAAAAAATCTCATTAACTAAAACTAACAATTTAAAATTCACATGGATGGAATATAAAACTAAAATTTCAATTAGTAACTACTCATTGTAAACAATAAATAGGTTCTATCTTTCATATCTTGTCTATAATTAAGATAATGAATTCAATAAGTCTCGATAACAAAACCAATTAATCCTAAAATCTGGTAAATAACATAATAATAAAATCGTGTAAATACAGGAACAAAATATTCAATAGCTTTGTCCTTCAGTACCGATTGCCACGAGCCTTGCCTATTCATCAGTACTAAATTCGATGCATAAAAAATATGGCCAAAACAACGAATTTATGGTACCATGGTTCCGATGAGGTTAGGGAGCAGGCGAGCAGCATCGACTCACTAATGTTTCTCATTAAAGTTCATGACTTTTTTTTTTCAATTTACACATAACCTAAGGCCCGGTATCCACCAAAGCGGAGTCCCCACGGCGTCGTCACCTTCCGTTTGGCGCAGGTGCTGACCGAACACGGCAAGTTCGGTCCGTACCTGTACAAGATTCGTGCGGAGACGACGCCCGGGTGTCGCCACTGTGCGGACCGCCCGGTGGACACGGTGGAGCACACAATCGAGGTGTGCCCCGCTTGGGAAGAGCAGCGCCGTGTCCTCGTGGGGCCGATCGGCGGCGATCTCTCGCGCCGGGGCTTGGTTCAAGCCATGCTCCGGAGCGAGGAGGAGTGGCAGGCGGTCGCCTCCTTCTGCGAAGCAGTAATGCTAGTAAAGGAGGAGGCCGACCGCCTTAGGCAAAGGCGGACACGCCGCCGCCGCCGCCGGGTTTCCGATCCCAATTTCCGGCCACCGTAGGCGCGGGCTCGCGGACGGTGGGCAATGGGTAGCTCGCTGTCCGTCCGTCCGGTAACAGACCGGTCCGAGCTCAGGTCGTCTACGGCACGCACCGTTCCCGCGCGCCTCAAGGAGTTGTCAGCAAACTGTAGGGATCCAGCAGGGCCGAAGCCTACTGGGGCCAAAGGTTATGCGAGAGTGTCACCACGGGCCCCGGGACAAAGGCGAGGAATAGAAAGGTAGGTTTTTAGTCAGTAAAAGTCTGACACTGTTTCCCGCCCCACCCAAGGGCGGGATTCGTCATTGGATGATTTTACCTACCACAAAAAAAAAAAAAAAAAAAAAAAAAACCAAAGCGGAGTGGAGAGGAGACAAGAGGAGATGTGTTTGAATAAACCAATCCGACTTCGTTACTTCCACATCTCTTCTCCGCTTAGTTTTGGTGGAAATGGATCAAGCGGAGAGGAGAAGAGATGTCTCATTTTTCTATAGAATTTTGTGCGGCGAGCGAACAAGCGGTGTGGCAGAGCGGATAAGTGTCTAGTCGGGAGGCCGGGTAGCGCACGCACTCGCGCACCCCGCCACCCGCTACCTTCTCCCAGTACCTCTTCTCTCACAGCTCACATCTCTACTACAAAAAGCTCACATCTCCTCTCCGCCACACTTATCTTCTCCGCTTTGGTGGAAATAACCTGCCAGCTTCGCAACACATCTCTCGTCTCCTCTCCTCTCCGCTTTGGTGTAAACCGGGTCTTATGCGGCTTATTGTTCAACACACAGCAGCATCTAAAGACGAGGTGAACTAAAACCAAGATTTTCAATGCTCCAGTTGCTATACATCAATTGTATTGAAGGAACTAACTTGGTTTGTATGGAAAGTATTATTAGTGCCGATTATAGCATTGCCTGCTAAAGTCGTCGAACTTTTCTGTGACATTACACAGATTAGGTACTAAGGTACCTACAGCAGAACGGTGCTCAATGGGTAAGTAATATATGATATAATTACCAAGTCTATAACTAACATTTACAAGTTATAACAACTGAATGTATAATTGTTTAGATTCAGTTATAATCATTCATAATATACGATTGATATAATTTTCGAATAACAAATTTTTATAATCACAACATATCTACATTGAATAACCCGAGTACCTATGTAGATAAATTTAAGTAACTGATTACCACCTACCAAGGTATCTCGACAGAGCCCCGCTCCGCGTAGCTCCTATTACTATAAAAAAATAACCACAAAGGTTAAGGCTCAGCTCCGTTCAACTTCGCTACACTCCACTCTAACCATTTTTTTTTAATTTTTATAAACTAGCACTTGACTGCAATCCTACCTGATGGTAAGCAGTGATGCAATCGTTGATGGCAAAGCGCACTAGTTTATTAAGAGCCTATTCACTATAGCCTTAAAGACGCCTAAATTATAATTGGACAGGAAAACCGCAGCAGGCAAATTGTTCCAGTCCCTCGATGTATGCGGTATAAACGACGAGGCAAAATGCTTAGTCCGGACCGTGGAAGTTTCAACAACGTGTAAAACCACGTCATGAGTCCAGCCCCGTCCAAGCCAAGCCAAAGCCAAAGCCAAAGCCAAAGCCAAAGCCAAAGCCAAATCCAAAGCCAAAGCCAAAGCCAAAGCCAAAGCCATGCCAGCCATGCCATGCCAAGGCATCTTACGACAATTTGGAGCCAAAGCCATAACCAAATTGTCAGCCAAGCCAGCCAGCCGGTGCCTCCCAGCCAGTGCCTGTTGGAGAAACCACATTCAACGACCAAAGAGTATCTAAGAACTTGGATCGCGCTGTTTTGTTCTCTCACTTTGCTGTGACATAGACTCGACAGATAAGAAACGCTGAATAATCATAAAACGAGAACGCCAATAAATAATTCTAATCAGTAATTAAGCGAATTATTTCATTCCCGTTTCAAACATAAGGGTGGATATTCGCCGTACTTTGGTTGTTCGATGGTAGAAAGGAGATGGCGGTATCAAGTCATGCAATTCCCGCGCACACTCTCCAACATGCATCCAGTAAAAAAAATGTAACCTAATTGCTACTGCTACAAATACTTGATTGATAAACACTTGGTTGTTTGTAACAATATTTCCATCAGCAATGTGAATGAATTGGACTTAACCACAGCGATTAATGCTTATCAATTTTAATCACATTTTGGAATTAGCGGAAGTAATGGCACTGCCATGTGTAGGTATTAAACTCGACCTTTAGCAATTATAATCCCTGTCAATTATAATCCCTGTCTTATCTCTTTATTTCTCAGTGTCATCTAAACCAAACTTATTACAGGTACCTGCTAAAGATGTGGCGTTTTCGTAATTGCTTTGTAACGATAATTTATCTTTTGATATCTGTGGACCAGCTAGAGTTAAAAAAAAATATTAGGCTGTGGGCGCCAAAAATAAAAAAATCCGGGCTAGTGCGACCTCGCGCACTGAGGAGGGTTCCGCACAAACCACATATGAAAACAGTTCAACTTCCGAATCTAGTCTCGAAGATTTATACGAAAAGCAAAAAAAATATTTTTTTTTGGTGACATGAGTACTAATTTAGTTTTCAGATTTTTTCCTATATTTGTGTCATAAGACCTTGCTTCTTGCCAAATTTCAGGATACTAGGCCAAGGGGAAGTTCCTATGCATTTTGATTCCCTTGAGAGGGTCGAAATGTACATTTTTGGTGACATAAACGTCCTTATCTTTTTTTTCGTTAACTTAGAATTTTTTGACAGCTTCAAGGGACCGCAGACCTGAGTATATAGTTTTAATTTCAATTTGATACCGCCAAGCGTTTCCGAGATAAAGGGTCTTGACAGACAGACGGACAACAAAGTGATCCTATAAGGGTTCCATTCTTTCTTTTTGAGGTACGGAACCCTAAAAATGAAATTTCATTAATTTTATTACAATCAACTTATTTCTTTCATCATCAACACTCGTTTTTCGAAATGGTTGTAAAGATGTCATAGCACCCTTACTTTCCGGCTGTCACTGGTACATGTCCCTAACCACCAGCATGCCTACCTGGTCATACATAGTCTTCATCCTCAGCCTCACCAGCGACCTTCGCTAAGCACCTGCACCTTCGGCCAGTCACATGAAGAGCCATGAAGAACCTCTCCTGTCGACGCCAGCAGTCAAGCCCTACGTCGCACAGCAACGCTCCGACTCACTGGAACCAGCAGCATTACTCCGACTCACTGAGAACTATGCGGAAACCATTTCCGACTCACTGGAACCAACCTCCACTGCCTTGCACGCATCACGACGCATTAAGAAGCATCAAGAACCATCGTTCTAATATCTCCGGAGGGGAGTGATGTAGCGACATCTGTGGCGTCACATATGAACTAATCCTGCATCGCGCAAGTAAAGTTCTCTCCAAAATCATCTATCGGGCAATAGCTCACCAGACTTAAAACTCGTCTGCTCGGAGGATCCTCCCTTTTCAAAGGAGTTATGTGGGACTTTATTCTCTGTTCCATATACCCTCTAAAAATGCTTTGAAAAGTACCTATACCGCATACGACACCTCGGACTAAAGTAGCTGCAGAATGCCTTGTGGTTTTAGTCAGTAAGAGCCTGACAGACCCTTGCCCTCGCCCTATGCACAAAGACATCTCTTTCAATTTCTAAACGTTAAAAAACAGGGCAAGTGCGAGTGGGACTTGCGCACTGAGGGTTCATTTGGTTATAAAATAATATGATGAAAAATGGAATAATCTATCACATTCGATCATTGGCAATTATCAGAATTTTGGGAAAGGAAACGGTATATGATATTAAGTATACTTACAAATATTACGTTCCTAGATATAGCCAATGCAGCTGATCTGTCTTCATCTCTTTTGGAAGTCAATCTACCTATATGATCTACTTTAGCCACATTCTCCACTAGAAGGAATCAAGGTACGACGGTAGGCAGTAGGCACATACATAATAATTATTATAGGTAGTTTTTTATTCGGTTGAGAACAAGTACATTAAATTCACTAGTTAATCTCACATGGAATTCATAATATTGATAACCCTATCGTAAACTAATTCTTTAGCATTGATTCCATACATGAAATCAATATGACTAAAACTACTCAACGGAACCAGAAACCTGTTCAACATTTTACTCCCTAATTCGTTGAACAATCTATCTACATCCGCAACTTCCGCCAATGGGTCACTCTTTGAGTAATGAAGAAATACTGGGGCAGTAATTTTAGATAAATTGTATGATGGAGGAGTGGAGGACCCATATTTTGCTAAATTAGCTAGTGCAGAACCCTGGTCGTACCGACGGAAGCCTTTTTGCGACATTCCTTGTCCATAGTGTGCGAGCTGTCTTACTGACGAACCAGCGGGAGTGTGACCGAAGATAACGGGCAACATGGTCTGCAAACATCGGAATCGTAAAATTAATATTTCTAATAAAAAACAGAATCTATTAAACCAAATTAAACATTCAATACCTACCGCGTTGTGTTGGGACTCGTCCCATCCACCAATCAAAAACAAAATGTTACTGCATATTGGCTGGAACACTACTTCATTGCGGCATAACGCCTCGCCAGCCCATGTCATGACAGTTGTGTGAGGCAAAAACTCACCGACACCGACCAAGGAAGCAATACTCTAAAAAATCAAACAAAAATTAATTAGGTACCTACGCATAACGGAAATAAGGAAATGTACGCATGTAGGTAGGCAGCTAGTTGACTTACTTCAATATCATTAGAAAAAGGTGCTAAAGCCTGCAAAAGAAGGTTTTGGTTATGTGCCATATAAGCTACTGGAGCCAGCGCATGCATTGAAACAATCTTCTCATTATAAGCTGGTCGCATCGATGCCATCACGAAAAAGGATGTGGTGCCCTGCGAGTGACCCACATAGTGAAGCTTCTGTTCTCCAGTCACTCGCAAAACATAATCAATCATAGAAGGCAAGTCTATGTTTCCGATTTCATCATAAGAGAACTTCCAGAAGGCCGTGTTCAGTATAGCATCAGGGTTCAAAGTAACGTGTTTCCGGGAGTAGTAGTTACCGCGAGCGTTGCCCATCCAAACGTCAAAACCTTCCTCAGCAAGGAGATACCCTAAAAAAATTGTACATTTTCAAAATGTTACTTCATCACTATCATCATCATTATTTCAGCCGAAAGACGTCCACTATTGGACATAGGCCTAAGTGTCGCCATAACAACTGATGGTCCTATGCGTCTCACATTCATCGGATTACCGGTACGCGCTTGCCACAGAACCACACAGAAACCCACAGAACCCAGAAACTTTTGCCCCCGTCGATTATGTGTTTCCAAAATTAAACTTACTCATAAATATTCCTATTTACTATTTACCTTCTTATAATAACATGAAAAAGCGTTTAGACCTCAATGTACATAGGTTCATCAAGTTAAGATTTTAATTTTTACCTAAACCAGAGCCTGGACCCATCAAAACAAAATCAGCAGAAGAACAAAGTACACCATGCATCACGAAGACAACAGGCCTTTTCTGGTTTGGCACATTGTTGATGTCTCGTCCATATGGGATGCGGTGCATTTCCAATATATAGCCATCCGAGGTCGTCACATGGTGAACTTCAACTGGATAACGATATTTTCTGATCAGATCAGGCTGAAATAGTAATTCAAACATGATTTATTTCTAACATGAAACAACAGAAGCGTAGCGCGGTTAGTCCAACGTTTATACGTGCGCGAAGGCACCAGCGAGGCCATTTTTAAATTATTTTGAAAACGAGCCAGCGACGGTCGCAACCCAGTGATCAACTCCATCGTCGCTTATTATCAAGTGAAAAAGTGGTTAAATGCCAGCCTATCAATTATAAAACAACCGTCGTTTTTAAAGAGCCTTCGCTTTTGCGAGGCTCCTTTGGATGCGAGGCCGAGGCCCTTCGCCCACGCCCGGCCTGTGAATCAAGGTCAAATAGAATATAACTAAAATAGGGTGTGGGTCTGAATGGGTAAGAGAAAAGAGGCATGATAGAATAACAAAAGTTTGAATGGATTATGTGAAATATAATGATAAAAAAGCTATGAAATTACTACTAACAGACGTGTGGAAGCAAAATACGTGTTGCACGGACTCGAATAAAAAGAAATGTTCCTAAGAGCTTAAGGATAAATGATTATAATGATCTGATGAAAAATAGCAAGATGGGGAAAATACATGGCAATAAGTAGATATTTAAACCAAGTGAATTGTAGATTGGTTGAACCTACTGATTTATTCTTATAAGCAGATAGAAAAGCATAGAAAACTGTTTCCCTAAAAAGTAGGTAGGTACTCAGCTCTAATCTAAGGTTTGGATGAATAAATACTAGACATAGGTAGACCTATGAGTACAAGCAACATTTAGAAATTGAACACAGCTCTCACCACAACTAATTTGGCATCTTCAAGCACATTATCCGAAAACCGTGATTGAATATTTTTCAACAATTCCTGAATATAGTCAGCTCGAGGAGAACTTGTGGCTGCTGCTGGTGTTACCACACACGCGGCTATAACCAGTAACAACCCTCCACGTAACATACTTCATATGCAGCTGGTAACTACTCATTGTGAATAAAGGTTCCGCCTTTTATAACTTGGATAGAATTAAGATAAACAATTCGTTAAGCTTTGATAGCGATACGAACCAATCCCAAAATCTTGTAAATGCCATTAAAATATTGTTTAGGTGCAATGTATCTAGAAATAAAATTAGTTAGGTACAGTCTACAACGAAAGGCGATACCTACATCAATTCTTAAATCCTATCCTACTAGTATAATAAATGTGAAATATTGTGGAGATGGATGTATGGATTTTTGTGACTTTTTCACGCAAAAACAATTCCACGGATTTTGATGAAACTTTATAGTGTAGCCTGTGTAGCTTACTAGCCCCTGCAAGCGGGTTTGCCCGCGTGTATGTAAAGAAAAATAATTTGAAATCACAGGACTAGATGTCACAGGATGCAAAGTGACAGTTTGATATATATTATTTTTACTCTTTGTATAAAACAAAGAGTATGGTAAATATGATCAGAACACAGATTATAATTTATATAGGACGGAAGTACCTACTAATTCCACGCGCGTGAAGTCATTTGACAAGTTAAACGCAACAGAACATATTATGCCCCTCACCTCTCGGAACATATTTGCCACGTGGAACATGCGCGAATGACATGACTGCCTCGTAGGTCTTGTGGTCGCGAGCTGCGGGATGGCTCGAAAGAGTTAATACGACTCTGAAATGCAAAGGGTATCAAAAGGAACAGAAATGGGATTTCCTCGCTTAGACGGAGTAAGGCCATGTTCTCGCGGGGGTGATCGGCGGCAGCCATGTTTCTCACTGGCCGCTGGTACAGAACATGGTCCAGAGCGATGAGGAATGACCGTCGGTTGCCTCCTTCTGCGAACCAGTACCTAATGCTAGCGAAGGACAGGAGGAACGAACCTCAAGCAACAGTCACCACGCCACCGCCGCCGAGACCCCAACCTCGACTACCGGCCACGTTAGACGCCTACTGGAGCCAAGGGTCGACTTCTGAAATGATTACCTACTCATTGTTCTGGGACGCAAAGGGTAACTGAAGGAGCATAGATATGGTGTCAGTAAAAGTCCCTAGAGCGGGAGAAGTCATTAGTTGGTTTAGTCAGGAAAAATTCTCTCAGAGCAAACATAATTGATAAGGTTAATTGGCGCCCACGCTATTACCTCACCTGGGAATTCACCTCGCCAAATGTGAGAACAGCAATTTATGCATAGTTTTGAACTGAGAAAAGCATGCCGATTGTGATTCTGGTTATTGCCAGGTTTATTGATCTTTTTAATTTTACACCCCCTGAGGTGACTCAGTAAAAGTGCACTTTTTAAAATTGGATTTTTTTATTCATGCAACTGTGAACTCTGACAACTCTGAAATTTGACAGCTGTCACCTCTGTTTATTCCGATTATTAAAAACTATTCCGATTATTAAAAATGGAGAGTGTTATTGGCAAAATTGTGGTGTCTCTTCCACAAAGGCCATTAATGAAGAGTTGAAGTTGAAGTTGAAAAATGGAGAGCTTTTCGAAAGAACAACGCGTTATAATTGTGAAAACTCATTACAAAAATCGGGAAAGTTACGCTGAAACCGCTCGCAAACTTCGCCAAATTTTCAGCCGAGAAAGTGGACCTAATGTGACTATTAGAAGAGTGGTCAAAAAATTTGAAGAAACTGGGTCAATTATGGATAATAAGAATCCTTTGCGTCAACGTACCGATCGGTCTCTTGAAAACATTTCTGCTGTAAACGAGAGTATCGCCGAAAACCCAAAAACATCAATTCGACATCGTTCTTAACAACTTCAAATTTCACGAAGCACTACGCAACGAATTTTGACTAAAGACCTCCAACTTCATGCGTACAAGATTTACTTAACTCAGGAGCTCAAACCAGGAGACCACGGAAAGCGCCGCCAATTCGTTCAATGGGTAATGGAGCAAAGTCAAGTCGATGCCAATTTTTCGGAAAAAGTCATTTTCTCCGATGAAGCGCATTTCCATATGAATGGCTTCGTGAATACCACAAAATTGACGAATTTGGGACTCAGAAAATCCTCATGTAATCCATGAGAAACAAATGCAACCACAACGAGTAACTGTATGGTGCGGATTTTGGTCAGGCGGCGTGATTGGACCTTACTTTTTTGAAAATGAGGCCGAAATTGCAGTGACTGTGAACGGCATTCGTTACAGGAATATGATAACAAACTTCTTGTGGTTTCAGCAGGACGGCGCAACCTTCCACACCGCGCATGAAACAATCGACTTATTGCAGCAACGATTTCCAGAACACATTATCTCACGAAATTCTGATATCAACTGACCACCAAGATCGTGCAATTTAACGCCGTGCAATTTTTTCTTTGGGGTTTTGTGAAATCTATCGAAACAATTCCTGAGCTAAAATCGGAAAAAAAAGCGTGATCGGTGAGATACAGCCACATCTCTGTGCAAAAGTCATGGAAATTTTCATGAAAAGAGTAATGGCCTGTCATCGGAGCCGTGGGGGTCATTTGCCGGATATTTTAGTCCATACTTAATCGGAATATGTCTTCTTTATAATACAATAAAAATATCACAACTCTGTCATAAAATACTTGTTTTTATTTTAAAATGAAAAGTGCACTCTTACTGAGACACCCCTTAAATGGACTGAACAAATGCTTGTGAATCATTTTAATGATAGTTTAGCTTCGATAATTAATGACAATATCCAATTGTTTCTTATGATTACGTACCTATAGCAAGGATTAGGACATTATATCATCCTTGGCTTATAAATACCTAAAAACACTTTATTTTTTTCATCCCAGATAATAATTTGACAATTGAAATGTTGCATGCTTCTTCCAATTCATAAAAAAAAAAAACAAAAAAAGTAAAAAAAAAAAACTATTTTACAAAAAAATATATTTCGTCGAAGAAAAAAATTCAATCGAATCTAAAAATGCAAAACAACTTTAATTTCGGAAGACAGTGTTTCTACTACATATCAGTAATCTGTGTTTCAAACCTATGCACTAGGGCATGCAAACCGATAACCGAAAAACAATAATTTATCGAGTATCGGTCAATTATGACAAAACGATAAATATCGAAATCAAAAATGATAAATACCGATAACCGATAATTTTATATAACGAATTCTGACACATTTCTGAACAAGCGTTCAATGCGTCCCGTTCCCTCAGCGCGCGCGTTTTCTTTCCCACCGCTGTAATTTTTTCATTTTTGCAATTTGTGTGTGAACGTGAACGTGTCGATCACAGTCGGTCTCTTGCGTTACCATGCTTTTGACATCGCTAAATAACTGGACTCTCATGTTAGTGGTAAGATAAAGCTTTTCAACTTTGGTCCACAGATATGATGTTTTCAGACATGCGTTAATGTCGTCTGCTGCAGTGCCTCTCTCGATAACAGTGGTGCTATTCGAACGACGAACACCCATATAGGATATATTAGATTGTCAACCTAATTTTATACATTGGATTGTTTATTCAATGTATCCTATTTGGATGTTCGTCGTTACGGCAGCGCTGCGTTTTCTTAGAGAATAGCACCACTGGTAAATTCTGTCTAAAATCCCCTGCTAATAACACTACCACACCGCCCATCAACTTTCGGTTGCTTTGAATGTCTTTTAGACAGCGATCAAGCGCCTCGATAGCACGTTTGTGTGACATAGTGCACTCGTCCCACACGATCAGTTTATACGGTTGCAAGAGGGCACCGCGGGCACTGTTCTTGCTGATGTTGCACGTTCGGGTTTCTTCGCTTGCCAGATTAAGTTTTGATTTAAAAACGGAGTGTGCTGTCCGTCTACCGCTCAGTAATGTTGCAGCGATCCCAGAGGAAGCCATAAATAATAAATTAAATTAAATTCATTTTTTTCAGGTAAGTACACAACCCATACTGTTCAGACTTCACCTTAACAACAAGCACTTCGCCTTAACTACTGGAGCTGTCATCTGCCTCACAGTAATTGGTCGCCCACGCATGCTATCGACCAATCACCACCGAGCTACGCAATAACGTTTTTTATAAATTCAATTCTTTTTCAATCCATTTTACATCGCACGCACTTTACCATTAAATACCAATTTCATGTAATATTCACAAATATATTTAAAGTTACAAGTAATTCCTGGTGTCGCCTATTATTTGAACAACCTTCAGTCTCCTACACGCAGCAGAGCTGAAATCGAAACACATATCATAAACATCATTCACATTTAGAATAAAATAAATAAATTGAAAAAAGAATTTGGCCGTGAACCTCACCCTTACCATCCCTTCAGTCATCTCCCTATTGAACACTTCACTCGCCGGACCCAGAGGTGACTGTATATAAAAATTGACGCTTAATAAAGCTCTTTAGTGTCGGGCGTTAACTTTACTGGTATTTTTCAAAAGTCTCGGAAATCACCATTGGAATCACTCTTTGCAAGATTGTCAATTTTTAACTATTGTGTGTGACTCAAAAACTCTCCTACTCGCACACATATCATCATAAATTAAGCCAGATTTAGGTTTACCACACGCTCCGTAAACTTCCTCCTATCCTCCCGGTGAGCCCCTTTTACGTTTTCATTCCAGACCAGTATGCGCGGCCTACTCTTACCCTTCACAACACCCCCTCGACTCGCCAAGGACGCAGCACGAAGGGCGGTCACAATGTCGAAGTACGTCACGTCAAGAATACGGTTATGACAGGGGTCATTACAATAAAAATCGGCACAATTTGAACACTCGATCGGAAAGTCAACTAACCCTATTTAACGATTATGACACTCTGAGGTATATTTCGAAATCTGTTCCTTACCTCTAGTGCCCCAGGATATATTGCTATCATTCATTGGCTTCTTATGTACTTTAAGTGTCAGTAAATTTAGGTCACATTCATGATCAGAGGAAAGTGATCAGACCACAGAGTATCATAACTAACGCAAACATTAGTGACAATGGTTTTGCCGATTACGTAACAATACAATGATCTAACCAGCTGCAGGTACCATGAGCGTCACTTATGAACGTATATGTACCAGAATCGACACCGAGAAAGTCAACATCAATGCATGACCAATATTGATCACTACAAAAAGTAATGAGCTCGTTAAAAAACAACTCGTGTAAGTCAGCATTAAAATCTCCCAACATAAAAACAGATTGAATGTTTTGTTCGTCTATAATAGCACTTACCGCACTCGAACAGTCTGTAAGATCTGGTAAGTTGTCCGCACAGTTAGTAGGCATATAAATGCTAAACAAAAGCACAGGGCCTCAAGTCTGCTATTACAATAGTGTCAGAATCGTCTATCATTGATTTCATAATTATTGATTTTGACAAGTTTGGTAATCTAAATGGCGTCACTATGACTTCCCAATAGTCAATTACTGACACACCATTGAAAGAAATGGTAATCTCGTACATAATGATATGTGAATGTCAGACGTATGGGGTAATCTGCTAAAATTTTGACAGTTCCTTTGAATAGTGATTAGATATTAGATTTTTCTGAATACAACAAAGTCATTCTACCACCATTTACGAGACCACTGATTGACCAATGGTCGACCATTATGATTTAGCAGATTTAGAACTTTTAGCAAAATGACAATGGGATCGTGTTGGAATGTTGAATTTACAAAAATAGCAGACTTGGGCGCCTGGTCGGTCTTTTGTATTGTATGTATTTTCTATTTTAATTGCACTGATACGAGCGTTATTGCACTGTAACACTGACACTTGTTGGAACACACTGCTTCTCCATAATAACGGGACACAGCCTTACGGCCGCCCGCGCAGTATGCAAATGTGTCCAAATACCCGTGTACCCGAAGCTGCCGTCGATCGTGCTCAGATACGTTATGTCCTCTGGCAGTAAACCATGTTGCTTGCAATGCAATTAAGTCACAGGTTTGATACAACTCCCGGACACTATCAACTGATCGCTTAATGTTTTTATAGTTGAAACTTACAAAACGGTAACCATGTTTATCCATTATTTTGTTGATTAATGCTGTCCACAAACGATTTCGATTGCTGAAATTCACGAAACGTCTAAATATAATCCCAGTAGGCCAAATATTTTCATCTAGGTAAAACGGAACTTAGAATCACACACAAAGAACTTGTAAGCCTTGTGGCCTTTGTCTTTTCTCATTCTAAATTTCCCGTGTTTTATCATAAATGTAGGTCCTCTTTCGTTGTGTCACTGTGAACATTCGTAATAAGTATAGGAACTTTCCTTTCAGCAGCTTTAAAGTTACATTCTAAATCCCTTGCAACTCCCAGCTTGCCCACGAAACGATAATTCGCCCGTTTTCTATATGAAACTTGTTGCCATTCTTCGTCTTTATTGTGAGGTTTCTGTAACCGCAGAGCTCCGCACTTCGTCATATTTAGGCGTCATCGGACTATTTACACTGCCAACGGTTTTAGACCGTTGTTTTAGAGTTTCCGTAAAATTCAAATCAACGTTTTTTTCACTGTTGTTTTTCATCTACCTGCACAATTTGTCTATATCGAGGTGGAGTTACCTTATTGACATCACTGCTTAAGCCACTATTATTACTGGTGACGTACTCATTCACCGAGCAATTTTGTACATTTGAGAGTCCTATAGGACCACTATATATAGCAACCAAGCTCTTGGTTAACTTTAAATGCCGATGTTGGTGGTAATGAGTCATGTTGAATTTTACAGATTTCATTTTTCAGCTCTTTCAAATCGTCTCAGGTGGCATACATGGTCTTCAACTCTTTGATCGTATTTTGAATTCGCACTATATCCTTAAGAAGTTTCGTGCAGTCAGGTGATCAAAAGTAATTGGAGGTAATTTTTCCAACTGCCGGGCCACAAACACTGGCTTCTCGGTCGGTTCTGCAGACTTGAACAGTTTGATTTTGTCCACCATATCTCTTTCTTCCTTCCCTTTGTTCTTTCGTACAACCTTGCGCAGGTCCGTGGGGATAGAGTCAAACAGAAGGAATTTAGAAATTTTAATTTCATCACTTGTAAACGATGAAGTACATATCCGAACGAAAGTTTCTTCGTCAACCACGGACACCTATTTTGGATGTATGATAACATCTTGTCAATTAATATATTACGCTTATTGCACTTTACAACGTTCTTCATTTTTGCACGGAAATGATCGAGATACACTACCGACCCGGACGGTTGCGCAGACGCGGCTAAGCCATAACTAATTCAATATTACGGTCTTTACGAATCTTTGCTAGAAGCAAATTAAACAAAAAAGTTTTGCCTGTACCGCCTGGGGCATCAATAAAAAAAAGGCTGCTTTCACCAAGCTGAACTCGTTGCAATATTTTGTTATATATATGTCTTTTGGCTCTGGTAGCAGGCGTAGCTCAGTTTCGTTGATTAGAGCATCTAATAAAGCGGTATTGTAGCTTAGCTCTTTGATCAAATCGGTCGAAAGTTCTTCCCGACGCGGACGCTGTGGTTTGGGTATACCGAAGTCGGACAATTGCTTTCCTGAAATCGTTATTATTTAGTCCTCTATAAGTCTCAGGGCTTTATTTATTTATTTACAACAGGTACTCTCTGCACTAACAGCCGAAACCAACACGTGCAGAGAGTCATTATTTTATTACAATATAATATAAAAAAATCAATATAGAAATCATTATCATTATCATTAAGGAAAAAATAAATAAATTAAAAATTAAATAACAACATAAAAAAAAGTATAAAATTAAATAAAAAGAATCAAACACAACTAAATCATAAACCATAACTCGAATCAACCGCCAAAACATTCTCTGCACTTCTCTAAAAACAATCGCACACTAGAATGGAACATATCTACATCCGGATGCTGATCAGTCAGGGTGTTGAGTAGTGACACCGCCTGATTTGTTGCCGCATATTGTGCGATACGAGTGCGGACCCTGGGAGTCGCTAGCAGAGGGCGCGAGCGCAGTCGCGTGTATTGCGGCGGCTCAGATAGACCACATCGTGAGAGAGCCGCAGGGTTATCGATTTTGCCATTGAACAGCAAAAAGTAATGGACAAGAAGTGCACATTTACGTCTCAGCTCGAGGGTATCAATACCCACCATTCCTGAGACGAACAGAGAGGGATACAAGTAGGGATAATACCCGTACATTTTCATATAAAGGTACCGACAAAACTTACGCTGTACTCGCTCCAATAGAAGATTATACTTTGCTTCGTGTGGATCCCATACAATCGAATTAAACTCAAGCTTGCTACGAACAAATGCAAAATAAATAGCAACAATCGCATGCTTGCTAGTGAACCGAGCCGACTGTCTCAAAACGAACCCCAGGGATTGGTGTGCTCGCTTACACAGACCGGTAATGTGGTCATTGAAGGTCAGCTCGGTGTCCAACGTGACACCAAGATCGCGGATTGTTGTGACGCGCTGGAGCGGAGTGTCCGATATTTTGTACGTATACACGTACGGCAAGCGACAGCGAGAGAATGTGATAGCCTTACATTTAGATTTATTAAATTCTAAGCAGTTGCGGTTGCTCCAGGCTACCACATTATCGATGTCCCGCTGAATACCACCGCTATATACCCATGTAGATCTTCAGATCGTCAGCAAACATCAGACACCTCGCCGTCTCAATGACCTCGGGCAAGTCATTGACCATGACCAGGAATTGGGTTGGGCCAAAAGTGCATCCTTGACTCACACCCGACTGAGTTACGTAGGATTCAGACCGATAACCGTCGAGTTGAACGTACTGTCTACGATTATCAAAGTAACTGCAAAATAATTTTAATAGTTGGGGCGTAAATCCTGCGGCCGAAAACTTTTGCAGTAACACGTCATTATGAACACGGTCAAAAGCTTTTTTAAAATCAAAATAAGCTGCATCCACCTGCTTATTGTTGTCTTTATTTAAACGCAGATCATTGTTGACTTTATCTATCCTTTCAAATCTGTGCAAGATATCCTCTGAAAACGCAGTTTTATACTTATCCCATAGTTGAAGATGGTTTGATAAACTGCAAGTGCATATCAATATTGCAAATAGCTCTCTTAGTGGCGAAGGAGAGCGATACAAATTAATTGATGTATAGTAAACGTTCAAAAATTTCAATATTTGACTCATAATTATTATATTATTTTGAAGAGTCTAACTTTTTTAATATATTATATATATAATAATTAAGCAAGAGGTTTCTAAGATTTTATTTAAAAGATCTATTCCAGAAAGAGTTTAGTTGAGTTGTTAAGAAATACAAACGTTGATAAAAAAAGCCTTGTATTGTTTATTTTTAGTACATTATATTGTCCTTTATTTTAGGTAAGTAATTGCATCAGTTTATCCCTTCATTTACATATGAAAAACAAGTTCTTGTATTTTTTTTTATAAATAACGATAATTATCGGCAATTACCAGGTTCTATCGAAAAAAAAACGATATTTTTCATTTTACCGATTATCGAAATATTTCGATAATTGCATGCCCTACGTATGCACAGTATGCGGTTCTCATATTTTGCACACTCAACTTCTTCTAGCGCCCGGACTATATTGATTTTAACTTTCTCATCAGAAATTTCTTAGTAGTAGGCCGTAGTCTGAACTTGTGCCCAGTTGATAATCTTGCCACTTATTACGTGGGAAGGACTCGACAAACGTAGCGAAATGTGGCTACAAATACTAGCACACCGCACGCAAAGAACTAAGTGCATAAAGCGCAATTTAGACGGTACGAGTTTCTCGCCTCGAACATACGAGAATCGTAAGAGGATAGAAAAAATGTCATCGTCTAAACACATACCTAGGTGGTGCGAGTTTCTCGTCTCGAACGTACGATAATCGTAAGAACAAAAAAGCATCTCCGTCTAAACATTCATACCTAGACGGTTCGAGTTTCTCGACTCGAACATACGATTCTCGCTAGAGTGGACGAGCGAGAGGTACTATGACTTACCTCTCGCTCGTCCACTCTGGCGAGAACAAGGATCATATAATATCCTAGGGACAAACTGGATTGATTCCGGAGCAAAATTAATATGCAGTTAAAAACAAAAAAAAAAAACACATGTAGGTATTTATTAATTGTATTGATATGTTTAGAGCTTATTTGCAACGTACTATAACAACATCTTGAACTTCTTTAGAATAGAATTGTCCCAATTGGGCACATTGCTCGCAGACCAAATGGCCGTTGGGGCCGAAAGGTTTTGGAGTGGTGACAGTGTGAAACGCGGAAGGCCTACAAGGTGGACCGATGACCTGGTAAAGGTTGCGGAAATCCGATGGATGCGAAACGCTTAGAACCGCTCATTGTGGCGACATTTGGGAAAGGCCTGTGTCCAACTTTGGACGTGTTTGGACTGAAATGATGATGATAATTGGACGAAATTGTTCTAAACTGGCGCGTCTCAAGTAAGATTACTAAAACTCTCTTTATACCTAAAAAAAAACCTCTTTCTCGTTGTCTTGCTTGGAACGTTTTTTCTTCTTTTACTTGTCAATGAAACATATGAACCTAATACACATGAAAATATAGTACACTTTAGAGTGTTTTTTTTTTTTATGGTAGGTAAAATCATCCAATGACAAGTCCCGCCCTTGGGTGGAGCGGGAAGTAGTGTCAGACTCTTACTGACTAAAAACCTACCCCGTTCCTTCATGCCTATCATGCCGGGGCTGAGCCTTCCTCTCAGAAAACGGCCCTTAACCCCAGCAGGCTTCGACCCTGCCTGCCTGCAGCTAGCAGGCTGGGCCTCTACGGTTTGCTGACAGCTCCTTGAGGCGCGCGGGAACAGAACGCGCCGTCGACGACTTGGGCTCGATCCGGTATGTTACCGGACGATCGGACAGTTTGCTACCCATTGCACGCCGTCCGCAAGCCCGCGCCTACGGTGGCCGGAAATCGGGATCGGAATCCCGGCGGCGGCTGGGGCGAGCGCCCCGTTGCCTCTGCCTGATGCGGTCAGCCTCCTCCTTTGCTAGCATTACTGCTTCGCAGAAGGAGGCGACCGCCTGCCATCCCTCCTCACTCCGGACCATGGCCTGAACCAAGGCCCGGCGAGAGAGATCGCTGCCGCCGATTGCCCCCACGAGGACACGGCGATGCTCCGCCCAGGCGGGGCACACCTCTACAGTATGCTCCACCGTGTCCTCCGGGTGTTCCGCACAGTGGCGACACCCGGGCGAATCCTCCGCACGAATCCGGAACAGGAACTTGGCAAACTTTCCGTGTTCCGTTAGGACCTGCGTCGTGCGGAAGTTAAGAGTGCCGTGAGGTCTTTCCAGCCACGCCTCAAGGATGGGCCTTATCGCCTCGATTGTGGCGCGCCCCGAACGTGGTTGCGATAGTCGCTGACGCCATTTCGCCATGAGATCTCGCCGGAGCTCTGTCCGCCATGCCTCGACTTGTCGTGGCAGTGGAATTTCGCCCCGGCGTTGCATCTCCATGCGCTTGTCGTGCATGTGTGCAAGGACTGTTGCCTCCAGATCCCATGGCGGTTGGCCAGCAAGGAGGGTCGCCGCCTCGCGGGAAATCGTTCGGTACCCTCGCACCATGCGTATTGCCATGACCCTCTGGCACGCATTCAGCTGGGCCTTCGGCTGCTGTTGCAGCGACGGCGCCCACACCGGAGCCCCGTAGAGGGCCATGGACCGAACGATTCCCGCATACAGCTTCCGGCAGGAGGCGTCTGGTCCCCTGAGGTTGGGCAGGAGCCGCCCGAGAGCAGCCCCAGTCCGGTTCAGTTTGGGAGCCAGACGTCGGAAGTGCACACTTTAGAGTGTGTAATATTGCTCCGTAATCAATCCAGATTGTCCCCAAAATATATAAGATCTTTGGTAGGTATAGACAAGTCGAGATTCTCGAAAGCAAGAATCTTCTCATTATATTTTTGCTGTCTAAACAGACGCAGGACATTATCGCCTAGTGATTATTGCTTACGAGTCTCGTATGACATAATCGTAGGTGAGAATTTATTTCTTACCTGTGTCTAAACACTTTGATACGATAATGTCATGGCACCATGACATTATCGTATCAAAGTCGTATCGTATTATCGTATCGTCCACGGTTGGACACAGGCCTTTCCCAAATGTCGCCACAATGAGCGGTTCTAAGCGTTTCGCATCCATCGGATTTCCGCAACCTTTACCAGGTCATCGGTCCACCTTGTAGGCCTTCCGCGTTTCACACTGTCACCACTCCAAAACCTTTCGGCCCCAACGGCCATTTGGTCTGCGAGCAATGTGCCCAATTGGGACAATTCTATTCTAAAGAAGTTCAAGATGTTGTTATAGTACGTTGCAAATAAGCTCTAAACATATCAATACAATTAATAAATACCTACATGTGTTTTTTTTTTTGTTTTTAACTGCATATTAATTTTGCTCCGAAATCAATCCAGTTTGTCCCTAGGATATTATATGATCCTTGTTCTCGCCAGAGTGGACGAGCGAGAGGTAAGTCATAGTACCTCTCGCTCGTCCACTCTAGCGAGAATCGTATGTTCGAGTCGAGAAACTCGAACCGTCTAGGTATGAATGTTTAGACGGAGATGCTTTTTTGTTCTTACGATTATCGTACGTTCGAGACGAGAAACTCGCACCACCTAGATATATGTGTTTAGACGATGACATTTTTTCTATGCTCTTACGATTCTCGTATGTTCGAGGCGAGAAACTCGTACCGTCTAAATTGCGCTTAACGCACAGCTATTCATTTTTGTATATTAGAAGATATTTCTGTTCATAAACATAATTTAAATTTTCATTAAATATTAAAACCTTAAAAATATCCGACTCTTTGCTTTAAAAACAAATAATCACCGTTGACCGTGACGAAATAGAAATCTTGTTATGATAAATTAAAAAAGAAAAACACGAAGGTGATATTTAAACCATGTTGAATCTAATCGTAGGTAATGTGATAGTCAGTTTTCGAGTAGATACCTAAGTGTATTGAAAGTCTTTTCATAAATTAATGAGTTCGGTGACCTTTTAAAACATGAAACCCTTTAGGTAAGTATGTACGTAATGCCTTAATCACACGAACAGAACAAACGGGCGAGACAGTGCTCTCGACCGAATAAAGAAGACGTAGAAATCAAAATAAATAGATACTATTCGTTTTAAAAATAAGAATAAGATCAACTTAGCGCCATGTGGATGAGCAAATCAAGATTTATTTTTAAATTGAATTTATATTACGAATCATGAACAAAAAAAGTTTAATCAGAATCTAGTTTTGAAAAAAACAGTGATGCAGAGATCAATTAATGTAAGGAGAATTAACGCCAATAATGAAAATAAGAAAGAAAATCCTTTTTTAAACTACCTAATTTCACATACCATATCTATAAAGTTTTTACTTCACTTTTACAACACGTGTATAACACTTTTTTCGTTCATGATTCGTAAATAAATTTAATTAAAAAAATTAATTGTTTTGCACACCCTACCTAATCGATTCGATTTGACAGATATGACGTCACCACATGGCGCTAAACCATATTTGATGGTTTTTAAGTGTGAACCTTCAGCAGCTTATGTTTGGTTTTGAGCATTTGATCCTGTTACATATTAGCAATAATATCTTTTTTAAATAAAGTAGAAAATATTTGCCGTTACATTCAAAATAAATACCAAAATAACCTTTGGTTTGAAGCAAAAATATATTAGACACAAGCTTAATTACTGCCTGCCTAACCATTCATTATAATCCCTTTCTTATCTCTATATTCCCAGTGGATTGGCTTGCTTAGTACCAAATCATTATCGCTTTTTGGATTAGGTACATAGATTATGGATAAGAAGGTATTTTTTTTTTAATAATGACATGTACAGACGCCAGCACATTAACCTACCTAAATCTGTCAAATTTCTTTAATAGATTTTTAACCTTATCACAATAATGGAAAGTTAATTTTCGATTGGTAAAATTTGACAGATTAGGGTAGATTGACGTGCTGGCGTCTGTACAACTAGATATGAAATGTATCAAAACTTGAAAAATTCAAATTGGCATCACAATTGTTTTGCAAAATTTTAAAAAATTATATTACATTCTTCATTAAATCATAACAAAACATTTCAGTTTGTGTACAGTAAAAAATAACATGATTGTAAAGATAAATAAGCATTTAATATTTTGTTAAGACGTTCCAATAACAGCTTAATTTCATGAGTTAATTTAATTAGGCAGTGCTAGAAATCATCATCATCTGAGTCGAGAGCAGCCCTCCTCCTGTCAAACTTCACAGTGCTTGTGGATTTAGGCATCTGTTGATTGAGAGACTCGAGGAGTTGAATAAGTTCTGGTTCTGTTATTTTATTACGAACCTGGCCCATCTGGACCATTCTACAGATCATATTTTCAACCATGGCACCTTTTTCTGGTCTACTGAGTTTTATTGTGTTCACTGCAATAAAAAAAGTAAGATTATTTTGATGACCTGTTATCATGATAATATTATTAAATTCTGATTGTGACGTAAGTAATCGTCATATGTTAACATATAGATTAAGTTATTACGTCTTGCTCTGGCGTCTTGACTAAGTGCTTGTGCAAGAATTGTGTGTTTAGCCTCCTCCATTTGCTGCATTCTTTCTTCCTGTTGTTTGGCTTGATTAGGATCACCTGTTCCCTGAAATACATGAGTTGAGTTTGGAATAACATAATCTTGCCTTTTATTTGTGAAATTAAGGACGCTAAAAAATATTTATTGCAAAAATTGAAGCAGGTATTGAACTAAACATAACCTCCATCTATGATTCACTCACCCCATGTTGAGCCTGTAATTGAGCAAGCCGCTGCTGCCTAATCTTATCTAACTCTGGGTCATCCATGTTAGTTTTTAAATATATTTACGAAAATACAAAATTATTTTGTTCAATTCGATACTTTTGTTGCTTCCGTTTTTGACGTTTATGCGGTACACAGATTACAGAGAGATACTATGCGGTATATGCAGTATTGCGTTCCGTTTCTTGTAGCTTGATATTTTTGTGACATTAAGCATGAACTTTTCAACGACTTCAATTTATTGATGAACAAGGAACGCAACTTCAGTTTCTATTCTTAGGGGCCTATCCAATCGCATACCGATAAGTCCCCACTCGCTGCGCTGCTCGCCGCTAAGACCGAAGTCGTGAATAGGTCCTAATTTATTCCCTATTAATTTGATATTTCGTTTACTATTTTCTGTATATTTTCGTACCTATTATACATACAAATATCAAGGAAGTAAATGATAAATGATTTTTATTTTGTAAATAGGTTTAAAAAAAAACACTTTTACATGTCAATCTTTTTTTCGTCAGTTTAAACTAGATGAGGCCGGTGTTTCCTAGCTGACTACCCTGAGAAGAAACACCGAAACAAACTCAGGGGTAATTTTACGATTTATTCTTTTTATGGTTTTTACTCGGAACATGATCGCAGACTCGACGCGAGCCCTATATGCGAACTCCCTGATATCGTCGGATCGTTAAAGAAGGAAGAATCAAGAATCTTGTTTCTTTAGTTTTCCTTTCTGTTCCATAGGGCCTGGTACCAAGGGCGTCGCCAGCCGATGATCTAGGGGGGGGCTATTGAAAGTATAGAGAATAATAAAAAAGTTTTTATTTAAATAATAATAAAAGTTTATGTGTTTCTCCACAATATAACTTCTAATTGCTAGCCTTATATCTACGGTAAAATATAGGATTGGCATTATATTGTGGGAGACTGGTGCCTAAACTAGGCTCTGAAACTTTCCCGCAACCCTAGCAGGCGATCGCGAACCTAAAGACGTAGCGTTAGAAAAGTCTTCTACAAAGTGGATCAATAACCTGATAAAGCCAGCGAGTGTCGGTCCCAGAGAAGCACAGAAACGGACGATGTTGCAAACCTCGGAAGAGGCCTAAGTAAGTCAATCAAACCTTTCAGCTTGATGTCAAAATAACCGGCCTGTAATTTTTAAAAAATATCTTCTACTAGCTTTTGCCCGCGGCTTCGCTCCCGCTCTACCCTACTCTATTCTATTCTACCTATGAACAGACTTTGGATATTTTTTTATTTAACTGGATGAAAATTATGTCCGTCTCCTGGTTCTAAACTACCTTCCCACCAATTTTCAGCCAAATTGGTTCAGCCGTTCTTGAGGTATAAATAGTGTAATTAATAAGACTTCTTCTATATAGATCTATAATAATATAAAAATGAATCACTGAATGTGTTGCTAATTCTTCTTTTTGTTGTGTTTGTCATTGCCAGAAGGTTCGTAAGAAAGAAAAAATATAGGGTAGAGTAGGGTAGAGTAGAACAGTCAGGTGACGACAGCAAAGCCGCGGGCAAAAGTTAGTTATCTATATACACCGTGTAATTGACAGGTTGGCAAAAACTGAAACAGTAGCTTCATGACCATGATTATGAGTGAAAAACGTTGGAATTTTCTTCAGGAAATTTGTCGAATTTTCCGACCGTTTTTCAACTAGATTTGTGTTTTATTCATTTGTTACAACAAAATCCAGCCCTAAAAACACAATTTTAGTGAAAAAAAGCAAAAAACTTAAATTCGGCAATGTAATCGTAAAAGAAAATTCATTCAACCCGCGCGGAATCAGCTGTTAGCTGTAAAAGTTTACTGGCCTCCATAGTACCTACACAGCCAGAGACAGCATACCGCTCGCTCGCTCGCTCCTTTTGTTTGGTACGCCTTTGCTTACGCGCCGACACTCTAGGGTTGTACCGCGTACGGAATTTAATACTTGTAATTTTATTTTCTTTATGTAAAATGCTTTAATAATAATTAGATACTCAGGAGTATGATTACTTTATTATTTATTAATTCCAAAAACCTTATTTTAAATCGTTAATGATCTACAGTATCAATTACGAAGCTACCCGAACTGTACACACGCGTTGCATTACAGTAATGTAAATTGTTTGCTTTAGACAATTTAGTGGTACATAAAACATAAAAACATCGTGTTAATATTGCCAGATTCACATTCTTTAACCTGTCAATCCCTGAGCGAAAGCCGGCGTACGCGCGTGTAGTTACGAAAATCTTTGCTTATTTTCGATTTTTACATACTATAAGAAAAACTTCTTATTTACGTTCTTGAATAAATACCCTATAAAAAAAACCTTAATTTATAATCTATGCGAACGCCGACGTTTGTTTAGTGTTTAGAAAATGGTGCAAAATCGCGCGCGTGCTGCTTGGGGATTGACAGGTACTAGGTTTAAACTTGGAAGCAGAACCATGAGTAAAAGTTACAAAAGATAGCGGTTAATAACAATGTTTATCATACGATTACGATACGATTATTTTTCAATACCTAGTTCTTCATCTTTATCTCAATCGCAGGCCGACCACTGTAACTACTGCGCCATGGGCACCTCGACTAACGTACTTACTATTACCGAAATAAAAATGTTTAATTTCATACCATGTGGGCAGCCCTAATTGCTACACGTGTCACACTCTCAAAGGCGTGCCGACAAACGAAGCCGCTGAGGCGCTGAGCCGCCATTTTAGTTTGCCGCGATTGATGGTGCGATCTGGACGTCTATTTCGTTTTCTTTCAACTGTCGAGAGTTCGGGACTGTGTGTTGCGTTCAGTTGAGTTGTGTGTTTTTGTGTTGTGTGGTACTTATCGTCATGAATCGGCGTAATGAAACGTTTAGTGCTCGCGAATATGGCCAGATGTTAATGTGCTTGGGTGAAGCTAGAGGAAACGCGTCGTTGGCATTAAGGCTCTATGTTCAAAGACACCCAAATGAACGACATCCAGCTAATAGTCGTACTATCACACGGGCATATCAGCGTGTTTTAGAAAATTTACCTATTGTGCCGCATCAGGGTGCTGGAAGGACAATCCGTGCTCGTTCTGAGCAGGCGATTTTAGATGTTGTCCGTCGAAATCCGCGTTTGGGAACCCGTACTGCTGCAAAACTTGTAAAGCGTAGGTAATAACGGACCCCGTGTTTCACATTGGGCTGTGCACAAAGGCCTTCGAAAGGACAAGCAACGTCCATATCGGATCCATAAAGTGCAGGCTCTGGTACCTGGTGACTCAACGCGTAGACTGGCGTACTGCAGATGGCTGATACATCGGCAGCAGCTAAATCGCCAATTCGTTTCACGGGTGAACAACCCGAGAGACTTTAGGTAAGTGACTATTTTAATTTTTGATAGGTGTTGAATTTGTGTTTAAATTTTTTGATAGGTGTGTTTGTGTGTGTAGTGTACTATGTATTTATTCCAAACAAGGTATGAATGGACAACGCGCGAGGTACAGGGTCGCGCGCGTATCGCAATGTTCGTTATACATTGCGTAGCCGAAATAAAATTGAAAATTGAAAAACGTTCACCTATCATTTCCGGGAAAATATTTCACTATCAAAATATTAACAATAGCAGTCTGAATTCATACTTTTCGTTTTTGCCAACCTGTCAATTACACCCGGTATAGATAATACAAAAATAAAGGTAAAATTTAAAATATTTTATTTATTTATTTTATTAATTTACGTAAGATTATCATGCCACTGTAGTGTTTGGTATTCGGTTTTTCCATGAGCATTGCAAAAAGCTAATACAGCTAGTTTGTTTACAGCTACAGATAATCTCCCAAAGGCTACAAACTCTGCGGGGCTGATTGTGGCGGTTTGGTCATAAATACATCGCACCATGTACGTTGCATGGAATCTGACTGGATCTCCTGAAATGTAAAATTTTAGATTATAAGTAAATACCTGGACTGGCTCGAGACGGCGCGGGAGAAGAAGGTTTGGAAGGACTTGGGGGAGGCCTTTGCCCAGCAGTGGGACAGTAAGGGCTAAAAAAAAAAATATACCACCAAATTTATATAAAGATTACTTTAACTAAATATTAAATTGTTTATCTTCGTTGGTCGTAAGTTATGACTTATGACCTTAGCACCAGTGAAGTTTATTCACATTTCAAACAATTTATTATTGTGCGTGAATTCAAAAAGTGTAGTCAAAAGTATAATATCTTATTGTTATGTATTGTATATTACCAGGATATAAAAGGTAGTCACAACCAAACTTTGATCCGCTTGTTATATGATGTCTTCTTTCCCATAAATTTTTAAATATTCTATATTTGACGGCACCTCTTCCTTCTACAACACTGGGTTTTAAAACATCAATATGCACGCTTTCCTTTTCTGAAACAATTAAGGATAAAGTATGACATACCTATACTTGATATTGTCTGTTAAGTATTTAAAATTAATGAATCAATAAATACCTGTCGGTATGTAATGTTCTGTTGGCAAGTGCATTAGAACATGTGCGGGAGCTAACTTTGGCAATTTATTTATTTCTTCTTGTAATAATGTTTGTTTGTCTAACTGAACATCTGAAAAATAAACAAATACCTACATTTTTTTTAGAATTGGTCAGTAATGGTGCTTTAGATACTAAAGAGCTTATTACACCTTTCTAAATTCAGGTTCCGATATTCAAAGACCCGATTTAGAAAAAGAAAGTCAGTCACCGGAGCTCTTGATTACACGTACAGTCGCCACAGAGTACTTTGTAATATTATGTCAGTTGCCAAGGGCGATCCACTTTATACCTAAATCGGAGCCTAAGTAAGATCCTTCCTACCTAAATGCAATTATACTTCCCTGAATTTAGGCGTGCCTAAATATCGGAACCTGAATTTAGAAAGGTGTAATAGCCCCTTTAGGTGGACTTTTCTTTTTATGGATAGGTTCACGTTTGACCACCATCTTTGATGGCGATGATGTGGTCGACGATGGTGCACGTTTGCTTAGAAATAACCTATTCTCTCTTGACTTAAAGATCCCTAGATTGTAGATATCCGGAAATACAGACTTCGGCATGGAATTACACTCTTTAGCTGCACGCTCATTGAATGTTTTCAAAAAGTTTCGTGCATATGGGTGGGATATCAACTCGCAACACAATCCAAGACAGGAATTTTGACTCGATATGTACCTATATCATCGCCGATGATCTTCTTGACTCGTTGCCTCAATGGACACTAGTGCATCAAGCTGATATTTGGTTCCACCTCAAAGATGAGAGCAGTAATCCATACAGGATCGAACTTGCGCTTGATAGTAGAGCAGCTGTTCCGACGTGAAGTTACGTCTCACTTTTGTCATGATCTCCAATTTTTTGGCAGCCACTTTAGCTTTAGCCTCGAATTTATGTGCCGAAATTGAAGTTAGAAGTCAACATTACCCTTAGAAGCTCAACATGGTCGGTTATTGGTATGGTTACACCTCGGAAAGATTGGAGCTGTGTCGGATTGGCTACGGACAAGCAGCCATCGATTACAACTCGGATGGACCGATCCCTCAAGAAGTCTGCGATCTAAAGTAAAGATATATTTCCTATCACCATCAGTGGGTAGACCAAAGAAAAGAAGCTTATCCAATATGACGTTCGTACCAGTCCCCTTCCGAAAGCCTATAAAATATCACGGAAGACAGCACGCGCTTTTCCATGCTTCTCGATGGCCTCACTCCAGATAAGAATGGCGTACGCTAAAAAATCCCCAGTAGACAGATTTTGGCTGAAGCTATATTGCCGGTCACTAACGATATCGAGTCTAGGTATGTCAGAAGCTTCCTTATCTTACAGAGCATGAACGTAACAGAGATGGGTCGGTAGTTTGCCGGGTCGTATCCGCTGCCCTTCTTGGCCATAGGCTGCACGTTGGCTTGCTTTCAAGCAATGGGTACTTTTCCAGTCTTAAATGAAAGGCGAAATAGGCGTGTCAAAATGGGAGACAAACCAAGCGCACAAATTCTAAGAACATTTGCGGGTATGTTGGGGCCACTGGCAACGTGAACAAATCACGTCGAGGTTACGCAGAACCCTAGGAACGTCCCTCAGATGGATGCGAATGCCCGACATACTCGTCTACTCGTCATACTCGTCATTTATATCTTGAGAGAAGCAGGGGGCCACTCACTACTTGAATTCAGACAGAGCAAATAAGTTTTCTTTCTCCATAATAGTGTGAGGCACCAAACCATCAGGTTTCAGCAGTGGCGGCAGTGAGGGATGGTAAAAGTTTGATGGACTCAACTTTTGCAACAAAGTAAATGTTGTCTGGTAAAAAACCAGTCAATGTTTGGGTTAAAAAGACATCTCCGTGGTAGATGTACAAAAAGATTAAATCATATTGAAATTCAGAAGCATGTTGTAAATCTAACAAAATAAATTAATACTGCTGGTGAAACAATAAATATTATTAATGAAAAAGATCAAATAGGTTTGAGAGCAGTTACATAATTAGTTCTATATTTTATGCTTAAAGTAAAATTTACTCTCAACTTTTTTTTACATAAACCCCCGATTTCTGATTTGAGCATTTGAAGTTAAGAATTACTCAAACTCTACTTTAGCCTACTTTAGTAAAACTGTCAAAATTTGGCATTTAAGTATGGCTTGAGACGTTCTTAACTCAAAATATTCAATTCAGAAACCCGCCCAAAGAGTTACAAATTTTTTTCAAATTTTCTTCTTTGAGCAGGAATTTTATTTTTTTTTTTTTTTTTTCTCTCGATGTAATCTGCGATCAGTCTATTTGACTATAATCAGATTAGTTGTAGTAGATAGAAGTTTTGGTGGGTTAAAGCCACTGCCTTAACTCTCCTTAGTTATATAGCACATTTGCTCTTTTTAGTCTATTGATTGGGTTTCGTATTAGAAGCATGCTTGTCAATGGGTTGGGATGAAGCTTTAGTCGTTCAGCGTAGTTATCTGTGTATTGTTTGGCTTCTTCAATGACAGTCTTCATATTCAGGTACTCGTGTATTTCAGTGTTGCGTGTGAACCAGGCTGCACCACTTATGGTCCTTAGGATGTTGTTTTGAGCTCTTTGGAGGCAAAGTATGTTGGATTTGCTGGCTGAAGACCACAGTTGAATTCCGTAAGTCCAAATCGGTTTTATAACTGAGCTATAGACTCTCAGTTTATTGCTTAGGGATAGAGTTGATTGTTTACCAAGCATCCACAGAAGATTTTTGAATCGGTTATTTACTTCGTTTCGTTTGTGCTTAATATGGTCTTTCCATGTCATACGTTGGTCCAAATGAAATCCCAAGTATTTAACACATTTGCATGGCGGTAGAGGATCCTGTCCAAGTTTGACTGTTGGGCACAGTTTCTTTCTTAACGTGAATGTGATGTGGTGCGATTTAGAGGCACTTGCTTTTACACGCCATCTTCGCAACCACTCGTTGGTTTGATTGAGCTGGTTTTGCAAAGATCTACTCGCTTCGTCTGGATCACTACTGGATGCAAGAAATGCGGCATCATCCGCGAAGGTTGCAACAGTTACGTTTGCAGCTTGAGGTAAGTCATAAGTGAAGATGTTATACAACACCGGACCAAGGACCGAACCCTGTGGCACCCCCGCACGGCAGGTATGCAGAGAAGATCTTGCGCTACGTTGTTTAACTTGAAACATTCTCTCTTTCAGATAAGACTTCATCAGAAGATAGAACGATTGTGGAAGCGTCTTTTTAATTTTATACAGCAGGCCTTCATGCCATACTCTGTCGAAGGCCTGTTGGACATCAATGAAAGCTGCTGAGCAATACTCCTTCCTCTCAAGGCATTGCCTGATCGTGTAGTAGACTCTATGCACTTGTTCCACGGTGGAATGATTTTTGCGAAACCCGAATTGGTGATTGGGTATAACATCATTTTCATCAAGATGCGGTTTTAACCTGGTCAAGAGGACTCTTTCCCATAACTTCGACAATATTGGCGTGAGGCTAATTGGTCGGTATGAAGTCACTTCATTGATAGGTTTGCCATGCTTGTGGATCATCACTATCTGCGATATTTTCCAGAGAGATGGAAAATAGAAAATTCGTAGAGTTGCATTAAAGAGGTTTGTCAAAAAGACAATGCTTTTCCTAGGCAGCTCTTTCAGTATCCTTGGTGTGATTAAGTCGAAACCAGGGGCTTTATTTACTGCCAGATTGGAGATCTCTTTGGCTAACTCTCTAGGAGATGTTGGTCGCAAAGGAACGTTCGGTTGTTTCTCTTGATTTAGGAATGCATCCATTTCTGGGTCATCAGGGCCATCGCTTTCATTGGGCTTAAATACATTGGCTAGATGAGCTGCAAATACTTCTGCTTTTTCTGAATCAGTACGTGCCCACGAGTTGCCTGATCTGATTGGAGGGAAGCATTGTTGGGGTTGAGCCAGTGCCTTTGTAGCTTTCCAAAGAGAATTGTTGCCGCTTGAATTTGGAGACAGCATTTCTAATTTTCTTTTAAGACCCTCATTAGCAACTTCTGCAAGAGTTTTCCTTAGTTCAGCAATCGCACGATTGAGTCGGGTTTTATCTTCTCTGTTACGAGAGCGCTGCCACACCCTACGCAGTCTACGTTTTTCAGATATTTTATTTCGAATCTCGATTGGTATTGGTAATCTACGGGATGGCATATCTAGTGCAGGAGTATTGTTCCAGGCAGCCACCTGAATTAGATTTGTAATGTATGTGCACGCTCGATCAATATCTGCAGGAGTTTTTAGTGGACAGTTAAGATTTATATTGGATTCCAGATAGTAGCGGAAGTCATTCCAGTTAGTTTTGGCATTGTGCAGGTGGTCATTGTCTATCTCACGATTTATGATCGTTGTGCTTATCATTAGCATGACCGGAGTGTGGTCAGAAGAACCGTCAAGGCTTGATTCAATGTGGACGTTCAGATGGCATACATTTTTGGTGATAAAAAAGTCCAACAGATCTGGTGTCTTTCGATTGTCTGTAGGCCAGTAAGTCGGTTCACCAGTAGATAGTGGCATTAACCGATTAGAATCGACGCTTCTTTTTAACTCGCGACCCCTCGTTACAGTTAATCTTGCTCCCCAGTACGTGTGCTTGGCATTCCAGTCACCGCCAGCTATAAATCGATTACCCAGTGATTGGAAGTACTTCGTGAACATGGCTTCATTTATGGAGTATCGTGGAGGACAGTATATCGCCGAGAGGTTTATGCAGCCAGAGCTGTCTTCTACTCGCACTGTAGTGGCTTGCAAGTAATTGGTAGCATATGATGGTAATAGACAGTGCTTCAAGCTGTTTTTAATAGCAATCGCTGAGCCTGCGTGAGCACCTCCATCAGGATGTGACGTGAAGTACACACTGTATCCCGGAATGGATATTCGACTTCTTGAGGTTGTATGTGCCTCGGATATAAGGCATGCATCAAGCTTGTTAGAATTGAGAAAAGTTTCCAGTTCAAGAGTGTTTGGTGCAAGACCATTGATGTTCCAAGTTGCCACATGCAGCATGGTCATTTTGACAGTTTAGAAACTAGTGTGGTGATAAGATCCAGCATGGAGCTTATTTGTTGAATTAGAAGATCAATCTTTTTGCTTTGTTTTAAAAGCATGTTTTCTAGGGCAGGATTCACACGGTAATTTTCATAATTATCATAGGTTAATGTAGATGTTTTAGAATTTTCAGCTAAAGCTTGAGCATAAGTTTTGTGGTGTGATTTTTGTTCTTCGACGGCTTGATGTGGCAAGCGTGATTCTGGAGCGACGACTGGAGTAACTGCTAATTGGGTGATAGGCTGGTTTGTTTTTCTTGACCTTGGGTTAGGGTTTTGTCTCCGAGCAACAAACTCCTTATAAATTTGACAACCTTTATAATTTGCTGGATGATCGCAAGAGCATAACGCGCATTTTGCAGGTGTGTTTCGATCTTTTTTATCGCAATCAGATGTTTTATGATTTTCTCCGCACTTAACACATCTAAAGGGCCTCATACAGTTGTTCTTCGAGTGACCATATTCTTGACAGCGTTGGCATTGTACAACACTCTTCGATTTGCGAGGATCTTCTATTTTTACTTTTTGATTGTATATGAAAGGGATGTTCTTAACTGCTGGGTTGTCATTACCTGGTTCCAGGTTGACGAAGAATGTGGAAGTGGGTTTTTTGTCCGGCCCAAAGCGCGCGTTAATTATTTCACCCCTCACTTTGTTTCCAGAAGCTTCAATAGCTTCAATGATGGCTTCGTGTGGTGTAGTGTGATGAAGGTTCTTGATGACTATACGGTAGCTTTTGGTATCCTTAGGAGTAAATGTATAGCCAATAAGTCCATTTGCTCGAATAACTGAAATAATTTTTTTGTATTCTTCCACATTACATGGGAGTACATGCAAGACCGTTTTATTCAGTATCTTCAGTTTGAATAGGTCTTTATTAGTGACTGTTTCAATAAGTTTTGATAGTTCACGGACATCTTGTATACCATAAAGCACAATCGGTGGAGGTTTATTGGTTTTTTTGGGGATATTATTAGAACCAGAATTCTCGGCAGGATCCAAGGGTAGGTTTTCAAATCTGTTGCTTGTTGCAGTTGTTTTGGCCTGTGGAGGAGACTCAGTTAACTTCCTTTTCTTGTTATGACGAGGCGAAGGAACAAGTTGCCAGGGCGGTGGAGGAGGATATTGAACATTTTCTACACTAGGATGTGTTTCTTGTTGGGTTTCATCTTCCAGTTCTATTATTTCAGTTTGATGGCTTTGTGTTAATTGTTCAATGTCACTAAGAGATGAAGACCTTTGTTTAATAAATAGTCCAGGATGGAATACTTGTTGGGTAAAGATCGGTTGGTTGGGTTTTGTGGTTTTACTGTTTTTATTGTTGCTCATTTTTGGTTGATCATTGATGGCAACATTTTTGAGGCTCATGGTAGAAATTATTTTCTTACAATAGCAACACTTTGCCAAGTGACAGATGACATTTTTGACGTTTTAACGTTTTTAACCCTTTCAGACCTGGCGTACATAAATGTACACATTAAATGTAAAAAAATATTTAAGTATTAATTTCGCATGAAGTGCAATTGAGGACGATTGTATGCAAAAGTTCACATTATAAAGTACAAAATACGATACAACTAACGCCATCTCTTAGCATATTTTGTAATTTTTTCGACAAGTTTCGACCAGTGGGTGACCAAAGTTGGAGCTGAGTAGGTAAGCTCATTAATTTATTTCTAAAAAAAATAGAATATCGCAAAATATACGTATTGCAAAATATTAATTGATGTGTTATATTACAATAGTTGAATGTAAGCTATATTTTGAGTTTGTTATTCTATTTTTGTACCCAATAACTAATTTTTTATAATTGTACACAAATGTACACATCAGGCGTAAACGATGTTTTTACGGTTTGTCCAACTATTGTAACGATATTACAAAAACTATATGAAAACACATCAAATTATTCTATTTTGATGTAATTTGATCCTATAAATTGGTGTAAAACCTTAGTTTATTTTTTCAGATAAAAAAACATCAATATGTTTACCCCAGACGCTTTGAGAGCGCTGCATGAAGGTGATCTCTCTGATTTAGAATTATCATCTGATGATGAAGACCGGTTGGGATTTACGTCTGAAAGGGAGTTGCGGACTGTTCGAGTTGGTGCAGATGTCATAAACCACAACCAACGCGAGGTATTCCCACCTGACTCGGACGATGATGAAGAACCTAGCTCATCCTGGGTCGGAATGATTGACCAGGAACTAGATGTTCCTGACACCTACAATGAGGTAGTACCCGGAGTAACACCGACCATTGAATTAGACACATCTGATGAAAATATTTTACGGAATGTTACGCCCAAGCAGAACATTAGATGGAGACACAGGGAGCTAGTAAACACGATTAGATCAGATTGGTTTCCACCAATATCAGTTGACCCTAAAGTAGAAGCCCCAGTGGATTATTATTACAGGTATGTGCCAAAACAGTTATTTGAAACCATGGCGGAAATGACGAACTTGTACGCAACTTTTTCAAATAGGCCCAGGTTCAAACCTACCTCCGCGGAAGAATTGGAAACTTTATTTGGTTTACATTTAGCCACTGGTATATTTGGCTACCCTTGCTTGAAAATGTTCTGGGAAACAACCATCAGCATTCCCTTGTTCTCAGAAAATATGTCCAGAGATCGATTTTTTGAACTACGCAATCATTTACACCTTGTTGATAATACAAGAGTACCTGCTGGTTGCAATGATGCTTTTTACAAAGTACGACCAATATTTGATGCTGTTAGGAAACGATGTTTGGAATTACCACTTGAAAAGGAACTTTGCATCGATGAGCAAATAGTTCCCTTTACTGGAAAACATGTTGCTAAGCAGTACATAAAAGGTAAACCTTGTCCATGGGGACTCAAGATATTTTTTTTATGCGGTAAAAATGGCCAAGCCTACGATTTCGTACTGTATCAAAGCTCTAGTCCGGAACTTGACAATAATTTCACAAAAAAAATTGGATACGGTGCAGCTATTGTCCTTCATCTCACAAAGAGAATTGGAGAAAGCACAGGTCACAAGCTGTACTTTGACAATTACTTTTCATCGTATCACATATTACAAATTTTGAAAAAAAAGAGTATCATGGCTGCATGTACCGCTCGTGTGAATAGATTTGCTAACCCAACATTAGTAACGGATAAAGAAATTAAAAAAAAAACCTCGAGGATTTTCTCAAGAAGTGAGTAGTTATGACGAAGACGTAACTGTGGTCAAGTGGTTAGATAACAAAATTACGCATCTAGCTTCTAATTTCGTTGGTGTTGGAGAAACAGATCGCGTTAGAAGATGGTGTAAAAAGGATAAACAATTTATTGAAGTCGAACGCCCCGAAATTGTCAAGAAGTATAATCATGCAATGGGAGGAGTTGACTTGTTAGATCAACTTATGAGTTACTACAGAACTTTTATAAAATCTAAAAAGTGGACTCTTCGTATGATTTTTCATGCATCCGATTTAGCAGTGGTTCAGGCATATCGAGAGTACCAAATTGATAGTGACTTGCTAGGCATACCAAAAAATAAACAACTCACTTTGCTTCACTTTCGTCGTCGGCTAGCTGAATGTCTGGTGATGCGAAATAAAGTTATGCTTGGTAAAAGAGGACGGCCAAGTGGCAGTAGCCCAACTCCGCAGATCATACCAAGACGACCAGGAGAGATTCGCCCTGTATCTGAAATAGCTCGAGATGGTGTTGGGCATTTTCCTGCACATGATGAGGGACTTGGGACGCGGTGCAAAATGGTAGGGTGCAAGGGCAGAACCCGAATTAAATGCATAAAATGCAAAGTACACTTGTGTCTCACTAAAGATAAAAATTGTTTCTTAGCATTTCATACCTGAAATAATAAACTACATATTTCGTAAACTGATTGAATCTAAGACTGATTTATTTGCCAATTACTGATAAGCTCCAAAGAAGTAATCTATTTATTTTTTTTTGTTAGTTTTATGAATGATTATACATATTTCGTTTTGGTAATTTTATAAAATTATAATATCCTAATAAACAATACTAAATTATTTTTTTTTTATTTCGGAGGAACATGCATACACTATTTTTTTTTCATTACGTAGGACGGATGTGCACATTTGTACACAAAAAGAAAATCTGTTTTTTCTTGAAAAATTTACAGGCAGGATTTTTTTCTTTATTTTTCCCTTTGTTCTTATACCCTAATCTAGTTACAGGATTTTTTTTAGATTGATGGGAGAAAAAATAATAATTCAGGTCTGAAAGGGTTAATTTAATTTATGTAGGTAGGCGTAGAATACTTGAAAAAACGCGAGTGTCACCCTTGAGTTTTAATCACTGTTTTTAGTCAAAATCACTGATTGCTTTTAGCCACCAATAACAGTACACGGTAATCACTGAATAAAGTTCACTTTGATAATGTTTCTAAACATAAACACTAGTTTTATGCACAGAATCACTTTAACTTTGGACAGCGCAACTACGCGTGTTGACAGTTGACAGGAATTATTTAAATAAAATTTATATAGGTACCAGTTACTCCTTTGGACAGCAGCTTTTGTCTTTTCCCAGCAATTATAACATCAATCTTCTGTGACAACTGTTCTATTTTCCGCTTCTTCAAGGCTTCAGTTTGTTCTGCTAAAACACTACAACAGCAATCAATCATGTTATTTATATAAAAGCCAATAATAACCAAAATATATTTAATTTTGTGTTAATACTTCAATTTAACCTGTTGAATACCGTAATTAGAGACACAATAGAAAGACAATAGGTGTGCGGACGCCGGAGTCCTCTTGGGAAATAATGAATTAATTATGGTTTATGGCATGGCAACACAATATGTGAAATGTTCTTTCAAATACATACTTCGGACATGGAGTTTGGACATCAATCCAATATACATACAAATGCAATGCTGATAACACAGCACATTAAGTTTTAGACTTGACAGCACAGTGTGTTTTCTCTGCCACTCATCCATGACAGTGTGTTGTATCTTTTTTTTTCAAGTGGGAAATCATCTCCTGCTCTAGGCTGGAGTGAAAAGTAAAATTATCATTATCAAAGATAAGTCAGATTTTTACTGGCTATATCCCACCTAAGTTCCTTCATTTACCCTTTGTGTTATCTAAGCAGCTATGTAATATATATAAGCATCCTGACATGAAAGATTTTTTCTAAAACTTGATGTGCCCTGGTACCATAATTTACTTTTGCTCCAGGTCTTTTATAATCTGCTTTTCTTCATCTGTAGGTTTTCTTGTAATGTTTGGTAATGCAAACAATTCACAAACACCCTTTTCTACCAACAATGCTGCTTCTTCAGATGTTAAAGCCATTGGTAATCCTAGAAATATTAAATATTATATTGTAAAAACATTAAACCTCTAACATTATTCCATAAACTTTCATTATGAACACTTAAATGGACTGAGCATGAACTAAACTGTTATTGCATTATGAAGCTATATAGATTTACATTTCACTATAAGCCCTTACTTTACTATTTGCATTGAATTTTTTCTAGAATCAACTTGCTGATTTATTAAAACAATTTGTTACAAGTTACAACACAACATACCCAAAAAATCATTTTGCCTTGGAAATGACGGAATGGAACCAATTAGTGAACCACATATGCGATAACTAGTTCGTAGAGCGTACCAATCTAAATAAAAGCAAACATTAGTATCAATATAAACATCAAAATAAAATATTTATATAAAAGATTATAGACTACCGTCGGAATTCCATACATAGGCAATGCCATTTTCAACGTAAAGTGATATCATCGTTTTATTTATTTTCACTATAAAAAATGAAATAATTAGCTTTGTAAACTATGTGGGCATGTCAACAATTCGATATAAACAAAATAATAACCTGAAATTTTGTTTGACGTTTCAGGTTGAACTAGTGATGGCCGATGGGCGATTACGTAGTTATTGTATTCTCTTTGATGGGCGATAGATCAATGTCGAGTCGATTTATTCTCATCAAGTTTTCGTGTCAGACAACAAACGACAACTTAAGTCTCCATTAATATTATTATACTCTTTGACTCAAGTTGCTATTTCTTTCAACTCGAATAGCCCCTCTGTGGTGATTCACCAGACAGCTGAAAGCAACACAGATTACAGAGAAATACTACGTATTTAACATAAAACGAATTTTAACGAATATAACATTTGCAAATCTTTATTATTTACGAATCAAAAAAAAAAAGTTTACAATAAGTACCATCCAAATTCAGCTATTTGTGTTTGATCGACGCTTATTAACTCGTTAAGTTGAATCGGTAGAACGAATTCAGAGTTGATTAGACTGATTGATTCAGTGGAACACGTTGACTTGATGGATCAAGTAAACTCAACGAAGCGAGTTGAGTTGACTCAGCAAAACGACATGGCTTAAAAAACTTAGTATTAAAGCCAAAAACATTCTAAAAACACCCTTCTTCCCTTGGGGTTCAAAACCCCGCGTTCCGAATTGCGTCAAAAGCGATTATAGCGCGAATCCGACCAAATTTAATAATCACAAAATATAAGGGTATTCCATTTATAATTGTGACGTTGCACGTTGGTTGGATTCGCGCTATATTAACTTGTGATGCAAGTCGGAATGACGGGAAAGTCTTGTCAATATCAGCTGGATGATGCTGTCAGCTGTTATTTGAATGATTTGAAAATAAAATTGACCTTACAGTGGACTTACAGAAACTTTTACGACTATCTATCACATTAAAAACAACTTGGAGTTATTACAATTACTTATTTATACATTATAAGTTTAAGTAATAATTGAAATTTTTTGTTGAAATGAAACTTCTGTTATGACAAATGTCTGAAACTTGAAAGAAGAGATTTTGTGTTGGTTACATAATTCTAAATAATGGCAAGCAGAAAAGTTATTATTGGTATGTACGTTTTTATAATTTATTTACTTTATTAATTCATCTTAACTGTTAAGTTCTAAAATCTGGGCGAATTTGGACTATAATAACAACACTATTTAAATATTCGACGGTCCGCCCTAGGCATCAATGTAAAGCGATATTCCCTAGTCCTCCAAAATAAGCAAGCAAAAAAAATTGCACAAGAACTAAATTATGATAACATGTTAAATAAATAAATAAAAAATATAGATACCTAGGATTATAAAATAACTAATAAAAACTTTACAATGATAGCTATCTTAAACATCACCTGTTTATGATAACTATCATTGTAAAGTTGATAAAATAGCATTATAAATGAAAAAAAAACCAGATGTTTAGGAAACAGTTAATAAACTCATAAATTCATTAGACAGTCTTTATTCTTGTAGTACCTATCAGTTCAAACATAAGTTTATTAAATTTGATTAAATATTATTAATTGCTCAAGCCCCAAGCAGACACCGGTGCCCACACAGCTATCTATTGTCTTTCTATTGTGTCTCTAATTGCAAAAAGTAAGTTTTAGATATCTGATATAATAACTAAACTCTTTAGCAAAACATGAGGGCATTAGATTTTTTTGCTTTTAGTATATTACAAGAAAATTTTTCCTTTATGCAACACCATCCCCTGTCGATACGCATTTGCTAGCCGACAATTTCTGGCCCAAAGTTCACACATATATAATAAAATAAATAGGACCATTCCTTTGTATAGACTCAACTCTCACCAAATTAAAAATAAGTTAATTGATTGACTCTTAAATAAAAAGTAATATATAAGTTGTAACAATATATCTCTCGATTCATGAATTAACTTCTAGGGATCTTTAACAGGACAGGAGAAATTCAACAAGAAAAATTTGTCTATCCAGCGGGGCCCTTTGTAATTTGAGTTCATATGTGCAAAAAGCACACCATTGTTATATACTACGTCAATATCTCAATAATCTCTGCATTTCGTCAGTAGATTCATGAGCTACATTGCACAAGCAAAGTAATGGCACTACTTTTGTCGCTCTAACTTAAGGGGCCCTGCTAGATAGAAACACATTTTGTTCTAGGGCCCCAGGGATCACTGTCATATAACTCACGGCCCCAGTAGAGTAGGCTACTGCGGTTTACTTACATCCCCTTGAGGCGCGCGTGGAACAGTACGGGTCGTTGACGACTTGAGCTCCGTCTAGACGGACCCTTTGCTTGCCGTCCGCAAGCCCGCGCCTACTGTGGCTGGAAATCGAGGTCGGGATCCCGGTGGCTGCAGCGTGAGGGCAGTTCATCGCGCATGCGGCCGCCTCCTTCGCTAGCATTTCGTCTTCGCGGAAGGAGGCGACTGCCTGCCACTTCTCCTCGCTTCGGACCATGGCCTGTACCAAAGCCCGGCGCGAGAGGTCGTTGCCGCCGATCGCTTCCGAGAACACCGCGGTGCTCGGTCCAAGCGGGGCACACCTCTACTGTATGCTCTACCGTGTCCTTCGGGTATTCCACTCAATGGTGACCTCTGGGCGTTTCTTCCGCACGGATCTGGTGCAGAAACCTCACGAACTTACCATGTCCGGTGAGGGCCTGTGTCATGCGGAAGGCAAGTACGCCGTGACGTCTTTCCAGCCACTCCTCAAAGACTTGTCGCTATATTTATGACGTGCCCAGCACTGGGATTACAAGAAAGATGGTTTACTACTTTGGTGTTGCATTGGCATGTTATTTGAAGCATCTCCTTAGGACTCAATGCCTTTCTTGTAAAAGGGATGTTACATTAAGAAATAAAAAGTAAGGTAGAACAATGAACAAAAATGTAAATATTTATAAATCTTCGTAACACAGTTGCTCAAAAAGCGATATCACAAAATTTTTTTTAGCAATTTATAACTTTATTTTTTTAAGTTGGTTGAATTGCTCCTTAGAAAGCCATTTAAGTCACAGCAAGCATGATGTTTGTAACATAGTGTAGGGCACCCACGCCATACAACTGGTAAGTCGGGGCTGTACTGGGCCACCACTGATCTCTCCTAATTTGAGCAATATATTGACTATTATTCCAGGTGGTGGTACTGGCTTCATCGGGAGCCATTTAAGTGAACTTCTAACTTTAAAAGGCTACAATGTACTCAATGTCGCCCGTATGCCGGCTACCAATAACATCTCCTGGACAAAGCTAGAGCAAGAAGGCTTACCCAAGAAGTCATTAGCTGTCGTCAATTGTGCCGGCCAACAATTCATGGACTTTACAAAATCCTGGACACCTGGGTGACGTATCACAATATTTCTTAACCAATTTGATTTTGGCATCATTGCAAAAAGTCTATATGTATACCAACGTTTCATATAAAATCTTTTCAGGTTTAAACAAAATGTTCAGAATTCTCGAGTATACACCACTAAAGCCCTAGCTAAAGCCATAAACCAAAGCAATGACAAGCCAAAAGTTTATGTTGTTGTCACTGGCGTGGGTGCATACGAGCCTTCCGAGGTCAACAAGTATGACGAACGCAGTCCCACCACAGGCCGTGACTTTTTCTCCAGACTTACCGTTGAGTGGGAAAAAGCAGCATATGTAGATCCTCCTGTGAGGCTTGTAAGTATTAACGCAATATTGTATGAGATTTAGAGTAACTATAGTTGTCTAAAAGTAAAAGGCCCGTTTTGAAATTTGTATTTTGACTACCTAGCGGCTTGTCCGGTAAAATAATAATTAGGGGTCCGGTATAGTACTTAGTAGTTACTTTAGTAGTAACTACACTACACCGGACAAGCTGCTAGGTAGGTAGTCAAAATACAAATGTCAAAATGGGCCTTTTATTTTTTGTCAACTTTACTTCTTGATAATCCTACTTCTTCTCACATTTATTTTAAAGTCCATACGATTGGATGATTGTTACTGAATAACGCCTCAACGAATTTGGAACAGGTTTGACAATTTTTAAAGGATAATAATTTTCGACTTCACGCGGGCGAAGTCGCCGGCAAAAGCTGTAAACAAATACGATTAATGAGGTAAGGTAATTGACCATTGAAATTATTTATTTTGAAAGCTTTTTATTCTATTCTACTACCTATTGTGTATTATGACTATTTTTTTGTAGGTACTACAGATAAATAAATGAAATAAAAACAAAAATTGAGGAAAAATTGTATATTACTGCATCAAAAGAAATATAAAACTCACAACACTATCATGCCGGACCCACCGGCGAACTTGACTGATGATGGCGGGTAACATATGAGCCACGAACTTCATGTTATCATCCGAACCACGCGCGAATACACGAACGCAGTTTCGTTGCGGCTTAAAGTTCGGCAGATCTCCTACCGAACCTTATCAAAACCGAAACTGAACCATTCGTCTGCAACAAATAATAATACCGGCACTATATTAACGATTTTTTTGCCCCTACAGGTAATTATTCGTTCGGGTGCAGTTCTGGGTCGCTGGGGAGGCATGATCAAGAACATGTTTCTCCCGTTCTACCTGGGGCTCGGTGGCCGCATCGGCAGCGGCAAACAGTACCTTCCATGGATCCACATAGACGACCTTGCGCGACTCATCCAATTTTCGATCGAAAATGAAGCAGTCACTGGTGTCCTAAACGGCGTGGCGCCGCAAGTTATCACTAACGATGATTTTACGAAAGTACGTTCTTCATTTTTTATCGTAAACAAAAGCTGCAATTTGCGGCTTAGAAGTCGATGGGTTGGTTGCGATAGTGCCGTTTCTATGAAATGTATTTATTAAAATCTTTACTTGTCCATCCATTGACTGTTTACTGGTGCTCAAAGTATTAAATATTTGTCCGATCAGCGGTTTTACTTAGACAGCTTTTTCATTGCCTCGTTCAGATCCTAGACGATGCAGGTAGTTAGGTTTGATAGAGTAGGAGAAGAGATGTTTCATATTCTGCTATATTTTATAATATAACCATGGTCATGCATGGAACAAGGGCATAGGCAGTTCCTCGGGCTACACATTCAGCGCTTGAGAACTACAGAAAAAGTTTAAAAGAGCATGTGATATTGATGTGCAGGTACTTGAATCCTGCCACTGCAGCCCATAATACACTCCTCCCAGCGCCCATGAACATAAAATTTAATTAAATTATTATTTTTTCAGTCGTTCGCCAGAGCTTTGCAAAGACCTGCTTTTCTGCCCGTACCCGAGACTATGTTGAATTTGTTACTCCACTCCGAGAGAGCGATGATAATGACCAAGGGGCAATATGTCGTACCAAAAAGAGTTCTAGAATATGGATTCAAATATAAATACGCAGATATTAATGAAGCCTGCAAAGAAGTCGCTCACCTTTGGCCGAAGAAACATCCGCTTAAATAGAAAGTTGTTAAAATATGCGAGATGTCGATTGTTAACGAATTATTCGTTGTAGTCTTTTAAAAAGATCTGCTTTTCTGCCAGTACCCAAGAATAAGTTGAATTTGTTACTGCACTATGATAGAGCGATGATACCTAATGACCAAGGGGCAATATGTCGTACCAAGAAGAGTTCTAGAATACGGATTCAAATAATAAATAGAAAGTTGTTACATTATGCGAGATGTCGATTGTTAACGAATTGTACGCTAAAGTTTTAAAAACAGCCAAGTAGGTGTGAGTTTTTTAATGTGCATTTTTTTTTTTTTGTAAAGTCTGCTCTCAATGCTTTTGTTAAGTACGTGTAATTTTAAATAACATAAGTGCATAATTAAATTATTGTTTACTAATAGATGTGCCTATGTATTTTATTATTTTCCACATCACCTACTTGTAAGTCAAATTATATGGGCGGGTTTCTGAATTGAGTATTATAAGTTAAGAACGTCTCAAAGATGCTTTTTGACAGATTTACCCCCGATTTCTGATTTAAGCATTTGAAGTTGAGAATTACTCAAACTCTACTTTACCCTCCAAACCTGTCAAAATTTGGCATTTAAGTATGGTTTGAGACGTTCTTAACTCAAAATACTCAATTCAGAAACCCGCCTTTACAGGCCAAAGTAGTTTGAGTAATCCTCAACTTCAAATGCTTAAATCAGAAATCGGAAGTGCAAAATTAAAGTAAAGCAAGTTGTTGCCCTAGCAACGGTTGTATTGCAATAACTGTCCACTGGGTAATAATGCGATTTGAATTTAAAACCTTACGATAAATTATAAAATAGAGATATAATAATCGTTGCACACAAGTTGAACCATCATGGCAGTCGACCTTGAATGTGTAGTAACAGATTTTCGGGTCTCAATCGAGGTGGGGAGCTGCGAGTAACCAAAGCAACGGGTTCAACTTATTTTCCGCGTACTATATTAAAACTTGCTCGAAAATCAAACTGGCTTCTACGAGCTACCGCTGTTTTGCCTATCAATTTTACCTTTCCTGTATCAAGAAAAGAAACTTTTGATTGTTAAATTTTTATTGTAAATACTAAGCCAATTACCTGTTACTCGCAACTCTGTTATAGGTATGCTATGGTTTTGATAGTTTTGGTGTTTGATTTTCTCTCAGTAGTTGTGAAGAATAGACTGCTCTCCTCGGGGATAAAGGTGCCTTTTTCTTGGGCTAGTTTAATACCCTCGCTACACTCATGATTCTTCGCTTAACTCCTTCGTTTTGCTCGAAAGCTCTCGCTACGCTCGGGATTTACTTACCCCCAGAATCCTTCGTGACACTCAGATTTCAATATGTTCGTGAGATAGTTTTCATGTTGGTCTTTATCCCCTTGATAAATAATCTACTATTACCACAGAATAAGTTATAGTACACCAACATTTGCTGCTACACTTTCGGTAAGTACCTACAGCAACAAAAGCCAAATAATAGGTACCTCCGTATTTTAGTATTAACTAGCGGCCCGCCCCAGCTTCGCACGGGTGCATGGTGATATTATAGTACATTATGATATAAGTGTGTAATGTAGGAGGTTACCGTCGAGGCTTTATTAAGACCCGAGCCGTGGCAAGGGTCTTAGAGAGTCAAGAACTGTAACCATTCATTACTCACGTGTATCATACGATGTTCTTCAATACACTTGTGAAGAAAAATAATGTAGCTAACTAATTTTACAACGGTAAAACTAGTAAAATTTTTCATAACATGGCGGTAAAAAAGTAAATCTGTTTTCATAGGCACGCGCTAGGCTATGGCTATAATATGGTCTTTTGATCATTGCCTAGCCGTCGTTTGTTTTCTTGTGTGAAAAGTTTTTACGTTAATGTCATTTGTAGTGATAAAAGAATATGGATGTAACATTTTATAATGTTTTTGTAGTATTTGATTTCATTTAATTAATACAGCCCATAAACTTCACTCGAAAAAATCACGCCAAAAACCGCACACATCTTAAAATGATGACGGCCATAGACCACAAACAATTTTTATTTTTTTCGTACTCAAAAGTTTTGCGAACAAAGAGGTTGAACAAAAAGGTCAAAATGTCACAGTTAGGTAACAGGTGCCATTATATACCTAAGTGTAGTGAAAAAGAGCCACTTTCTGAGCAAGTGTATTTTTTTTTTTTTTTTTTTTATGGTAGGTAAAATCATCCAATGACAAATCCCGCCCTTGGGCGGAGCGGGAAGTAGTGTCAGACTCTTACTGACTAAAAACCTACCCCGTTCCTTCGTAGCCTATCGTGCCGGGGTCGAGCATTCCTTTCGGAACTAACCCATGACCCCAGTAGGCTTCGACCCTGCCTGCCTGCAGTTAGCAGGCTGGGCCTCTTCGGTGTGCTGACAGCTCCTTGAGGCGCGCGGGAACAGAACGCGCCGTCGACGACTTGGGCTCGGTCCGGTCGGTTACCGGACGATCGGACAGCGTGCTACCCATTGCACGCCGTCCGCAAGCCCGCGCCTACGGTGGCCGGAAATCGGGATCGGAATCCCGGCGGCGGCTGAGGCGAGCGCCCCGTTGCCTCTGCCTGATGCGGTCGGCCTCCTCCTTTGCTAGCATTACTGCTTCGCAGAAGGAGGCGACCGCCTGCCATCCCTCCTCACTACGGACCATGGCCTGAACCAAGGCCCGGCGAGAGAGATCGCTGCCGCCGATCGCCCCCACGAGGACACGGCGATGCTCCGCCCAGGCGGGGCACACCTCTACAGTGTGCTCCACCGTGTCCTCCGGATGTTCCGCACAGTGGCGACACCCGGGCGAATCCTCCGCACGAATCCGGAACAGGTACTTAGCGAACTTTCCGTGTTCGGTAAGCACCTGCGTCGTGCGGAAGTTGAGAACGCCGTGAGGTCTTTCCAGCTGAGCAAGTGTATTGAAAAATATAGTATGTATGTATTACACTTATAAACCTTCCTCTTTAATCACTCTATATATTTAAAAAAAACGCATTAAAGTCCATTCTAAAGATTTAAGCATACATAGCGACAGACAACGGGAAGCGATTTTGTTTTAGACTATGTAGTAATTACTGAGAAACAAACATCAAACCAAATAAACAATTTTATTTCGTTCATTTCATTTCATAAACCAGAAATGAAATCACTTTTAACTGTTACTTGAAATGCTGTGAGCAAGTATTTCGTTTTCTCATACTGGGTTTCCTTTTCTGACCATCTACGTCTCTATGGTATTTTAATTGACAACATGGCATCATAACTCAAAACTCCATGCAAAATTTTTTACTCTAAAAATGTTTACATAACCAAATTAGGCTTTACGGTGGATCTGTAACAATCACATCACACTATTAAATAGGTAATTGCAAAAGTTTGTGTGTGTATGTTTGTCACTCCTGCACGCTCGAACGGCTGAACAGATTTGGATGAAATTTGGTAAAAGGTTAGACCATGTCCTGGAATAGCACATAGGATACTTTTTATCTCGGGAGTATAAAAGTGACGTTGGGTGTTCTTCAATTGCCCTTTACTTTCTGGGGTCAAGGACACTTTCAAATGTTCCCGCTGACCTTGAAGATATCGGCTGTATTGCGCCCTTGCAGTTTTGCTGACATATCTTTGTGGCACGCGTGAAACCATAGATATCCGATATCCATACGTGAAACACTACGGGCCGTCGACTCGGCCATGGTATAACCGTACATGCGGACGGCGAGATACCCATTGATCATCGTTGCAAACCCACGCTTGCGTTGACCCGAAATCACCGTGCGAGCCTCGACGGCGGCCATCTACTCTCGCATTACTGCTTCGCAGGAGGCGTCCACTTCCTTTTCCCTCTCGTTCCGAATCACGGCCAGTGGTGCCATTCTCTAAGAAAACGCAGCGCTGTCTCAACGACGAACATTAAAATAGGATACATTGGATTGTCAACCTAATTTTCCTATACATTGGGTTGTTAATTCAATGTATCTTATTTGGATGTTCGTCGTTGCGGCAGGGCTGGATTTATTAGAGAATAGCACCACTGAACCAGAGCAGAAGTCTTACAACAAGCTAATAACGCGATCCATTTAACGACCTAAACTGAACTGTTAAAGGGATGGATCTATACACTCTATAGCTCCATCTCTTTTTTTCGCTCGCACGCCTGACATTTATGTCACTTGACCACTTCATGATACATATTAGGACCTCTAGACGCAAAGGCCTCGACGCCACCGATCGCCTCGACTTCGTCTCATCATCATCATCAGCCTTTTAATGTTCCCAATGGGACACAGGCCTCCTCTCTAAGAGAGGCAATGTGCCGTAATCCACCACGCGGGCCCAGTGCGGTTTGGTGGATGTCACATGTCTTCGAATTTTTGGTTCTAGGACATGCCGGTTTCCTCACGATGTTTTCCTTCACCGACTTCGTCTACCCAGCTAGAATTTGATGTAACAAACTTGCTACTTTTTAACTTTCTATTATGTAAATGGTTCCATAAGCTAGGAGGTAATAAGATATACCACATAATTTTTCTCAATTATTTTATTACAAAAATGTTTTTCTTATCCTTAACTTTCATTGAACATAACTTTGAACAAAAAATCAGCTTGTTCAAGATCTATAAGATAATCTAACTTAACGTAGTAGGAATTACCTTATTAATTATTCATTATATTATATATAGGTAGGTTTATAGATACACAACATTCGTTTAAAACTTAAAAACAAAATTAACAGCTTATATTACGTAAACATTTATAAATTGACCTATCTAAACGCGTAAATTAACGCGTAGGTTTATATAAATATGCTTATTATAATAATTACTCATCTGGACGACGACACTTGAAAATTGGGAATAGAAGATCTCTCTGAAACAAAATGGCTGTCGTTAACGGCCAAACTTTCGAATTTACTCTACAACTTGTCGATATTTGTTAACATTTTGACTGGAAAACCTTGCAAAAATAAGTTCGTCATTGTAGACTTGATTTTCTGTAAGTGTAGAGCATGTTTGAAGTTCAGTTCGTAAAATGCGCGAGTTCAGTGGTTGGGCTCGACTTGTGCGAACCTCTCGACCAGTTTACCGACGAACTTTCGCAGGATGTCTTGGCGCATGCGCCCTACGTCCAGGACCTCTTCGTGGTTGGCCTCATCATTGTTGTCATAGCTCGTCACACATTCATTCGTGATGAGGGATAGCGCGAACACATTTAAGTCACAGTGTCTTGCCGTGATAACCTGGAATGAAATATAAATTATTAGATTTTGTTTATCAGTGAAGAAATTCTTCATACCCATAATAAATAAGTCTTGAAAAAAAAGTAGAAACCCGGTGACACAAGTATAAATTTATTTTTATTTTCATTATATTCTATTCATTATGACTGGATCGCCAGTGGTTTAATGAACCCACATTTTAATCGTTTTTTATTTTTGTATGGGGCACTACAAACTATCCTAGGGTGGACCGTTGTCTAGACTTTTACTGACTAAAACCTTCCTTTGCTCCTTCATCATCGTCATCATCATCAGCCTTTTAATGTTCCCACTGCTGGGACTCGGGCCTTCTCTCTATCAGAGGGAATGGGCCGTAATCCACCACGCGGGCCCAGTGCGGGTCGGTGAATGCTTTGCTCCTTCAGTTACCCTTTACGTTCCAGGGTCACGGAAACTCTTTCGAAGGTTCCCGCAGCATCGATGGATAACCAAAACTGTCTACGCTCACCAATCGTACATTTAAACACTCTTTCATCGGTCAGTATTCTTACAATGGCACACTATTTAGGGCTATCTGATTGAATAGTGCGAGTTTGTTTTTATGAAGTTCAACGCTCTGATTGACTCGCTCTAAGCTCTGAACCAATCAGATAGGCGCAGTCAACCATTGCCATCAATCACCATCAATCAATGAATGACGGAGAACGATTTTTGAATGGCGCTGAGTACTATCATTCAAATTTCATTCATGATACGTCATGATTGATGGCAATGATTGACGCTTGCATGACCGTGTAATGGGTGCCATAAAGTCAAACGCGATTAACGTTTCGAAGCTGTTAACGTACAAACAACTCGCTGTCAACGCACTGCTCACCTCGTGAACGGTAGACATGCCGACAGCGTCGACTCCGACCATCTTCAGCATGCTCAGTTCTGCGACGGTCTCGAAGTTGGGGCCCCCCAGGCACGTGTACACGCCCTCGCGTACTATGTTGTCGATGTTCAACTCTTTCGCTACCTGTAAAAAGTACATTTCACAATCAATTGTGAAAGTATTTTACACAGGATTATACTCAAGTATAATGCTGTGTAAAATACTTTATACAATAAACATCAAATAACACTAAAAATAAATCTTTATGAAAACAGCATCGAAATTGGTTATTATTAAATAGTGGTGACGTCACATTTCGGTGTGTGCATGCTTATTCTGTTATTTGACAGCTTCCCCTTCCACAAGATTTGAAAGTTTAATATTGAACGCAGAATTGAGTAAATCCCTATTTCCCTTGGTCACGCCATCACGCGTGAACGGCTGGACCGATTACGCTAATTCTTTTTTTTTTGTTGTATTTGTTATTGTCAGAAGAAGAGAAGGTTCTTACAATTAAAAAATAAGAAAATTAGAGTAGGATAGGTAGGTAGATAGATAGGGTAGGTAGGGTAGGGTAGAGCGGGAGCAAAGCCGCGGCCAAAATCGAATTTGCATAAAGTTACTTCAAAATACAAATAGGTCAACTACCCAATTATATTATTCCATATACACCTTTAGAGCTACCCGCTAATTTGCTCGTCTAGCTCTGTGGTCTTTCCCACAAAAACCTTTTTTTTTTGTCCCCGCCAAATAGATAGTACAGTACGGCCGACGGATCTTGGCGCGCCTGAAGTTAGGCTCTGCGAACTTTAGCGCTCAAAATAAACGCGCCAAATACAAAAATAAATTTAATGTAAACTGTAGCAAAAATAAACTGTTATTAACAGCAATAACAACTGCTATTGGCATTTATTTTTTCAAACCATTTATTTTTTTACGAGTGCACAAGCGCTAAAGTTCGCAGAGCCTAACTTCAGACGCGCCAAGATCCGTCGGCCGTACTGTACCCATACTTATTACGAGTACCTATGTTGCTACGCTCTTGCATGAAATAATAAACCAGCAAACACATGGTAATTTGTCGCATCATTAAGTAGTGGGGATTTTACTATTATCGTCTTATCAATTTCTGCTAACAGTAAGCAAGTTTTATAATCTATTTTCACGTTTTTAGTTTCGTGACTTTAGGTTTTCCCAAAAGTGTTGGCAACCTACATTTTATATTAGAAATAATCAACTTCGTGATAAATAAATCCGGATATACTCGCATGCATCACATACACAATAATCCATAAACCCTTTCGATTAAAGCCTGTTAACTAGAGAAGACATTTTGTCGGTGTCGTCAAATAGTAAGTACGTTTTGATACAAGTGGGGAAAGTTTGTCATTGCAGCCGAGGCGAAATTCACCCAAGCAGTACAGGCGAGGGTGTTATGGAGCCGAGTGCTGTCAATCAATACACTTAGGGCTGATTTCATGACTCACTATAAAAACTCAGTTCAACTAAACTGAGCTCAGCGTAATCTAGTTTAAAGACCCCTGTCGAAAACATGGGCGAATACAAAAGAATTGAAACTGAGTTAGCCTAAGCTAGATTCAAATCATATCGGTGAAATGCAAAATGAAGCTATAATCTCGATTAGACAGTCTAACTGTGTTTAGTTTATTAGTGAATTTGGCCCTAACTCGAAAACTGCCTCTTATCGCATTACGATTAGGTTCGATATGGCAATGTTTATCACCCTCGTGTTTTTTATTTTTTATTTATCACATCAAGGGTTTTTTTCTTTCTCATTTTGTCACGGTCAAGGGTATTTTTTAACCAAAGAGGCGCAGATTTGTAAGGTTCTAATATTTAATGACAATTTAAATTGTGTGTAAGAACAGAAAACCTATAAATAAGATTATTTTTTTACACAATAATTTGTTATTATCAACAAATCAACAATTATCTGTGTTCTAAATTCAAAAATAATTGAATTACTATTTTTATTTTAAGTAGGATGTATACGTTTGATACCTTTGCTTTTCCTACAAACTGCAACGGTTAAGCGCGGGAAAAAAGTCTACTAAATAGGTACTTACAGGATAAACATAAACCTTATTTATTTGTGAAAAAAATATTCAATTTAAGATTTGAAGAGAATTCTTTAGATGCTACGCTGCCGCCACCAGATATTGTGATTAAGGTAAAAAATATTTGTGATAGCCTGCTGCCATCGAAATCAAAACTAAAATTTATGGCAACTTTGAAAATATAATATTCAGTACAAAATGAAGATATGGCTTGTAATTTCCAGAGACAGTATTTCTTCGTAAATGTATTGAAAAACCTAGTTTGATACACTTGCAAATTTGTCACTTCAGCCCTCGGCTCCATACCACACTCGTCTACAACTCGTGCGAATTTCGCCTCGGTCACAACACAATGACAAACTTTCTGCACTTGTATTAAAATGTACTATTCCTATCATAGATATCCGATTCCTATTAAACCGGTGTTTTAATTTGCCTTATAATTAGATGTAATTACCTAAGTCTGAACAACTAGCGAGCTTCAATATGTCTATAAGGTGGACCCAAACTTGGCGCGGCGCCTGTATGTTGGGGACCGGATATTATATGTAGGTATAGTACCTACGTGGCAAATAATTTGGACCATTAGCTGTAGTTACGCTCAGCCTCCCTTTCCTTTTATTTAACCCTTAATCGCCTTATACCCTCAACACCCAAAAATGTATCTTGATGTAAATTATGAACTAGAAATTATATAAGTATTTTTTTAATAAAAGGAATCTATTTTCTAAAAAAGGTTATTAAAACAGTACGAGCTTTGAACCGAAATACCATCGAACTAATGAGCAACGGCTGTAGGGTTTTTTGCAACAGGATTTTTAGCACGAACGTTACATCGCAGAAATAATGCCTTAATGGAACAAAACATCGTACAACTGAATTATCGACACACCGTGATCGATATAATAAAAATCGAATCATCAAATTTCGCAGTCAAGTGGTGTAAGTGATAATGTCTGTGATTCCATTCTGGGTATGAGTTCAAGAAGGTTTTCCATTTCATCTTAAGTGAGTTCTAAAAGCCACTTTCTAACAGCTTCTTTAGAAGGAGAGTTCTTCACTTAAATTAATCTCCAGTCGATTAAACAACGCCATAAATCCATACTTAATATCCATAAATGTGAAAGCGACTCTGTCTATCTGTATGTTACGCTTTCTCGGTTATACTACTGAACTGATGTTGATGAAATTTGGTACGAAAGTAGCTTGAACTCCAAGGATAAACATAGGCTTTTTATCAGTCTTCGACTTCGACTACGCGTCCGCAATAACCAACACTCACGGGGGCGAAGCCCTTGGCAGATGCTAGTAGATCTATAATTTAAAAGGTCTTATCCATAAAATTGTTCATTTTATATGTATGTTGGAATAAAAATATTTATGAAATGTTAATGTTAATGCTCTTTCCGGTCTGTGAATAATGACTAAAACAATATTCTACATTTAACTCACTAGCGTAGCTACCGAAGGGCCGGGCCCCAAGTTAGGGGGCCCCCAAAATCTGATTAGCAAACCTTTTATTGAACTAACGAAACATTCTTCCAACTTCGAAAACAAAATAAAATAAATTGCAACACTACTTAAATCATGGCCTTCGATTTGGTCAGTTAAAGTCCAACCCTTCCACCCACTCACCCTGAGAATCACCTTATTTGGAGATTAGTCACGTAAAAATAAAGGGCCCCAGGATTTTTTTGCCCCAGGGCCCTTGGTCACCTAGCTACGCAACTGATTTAACCACAAATATGTCACAGCGCTCTAATAAGGCAAACAGGAAGATGGCTCACACGACATTACGCAGTTCATTTTGTTCTGCGTCAAGTTGTAAATCGTACCCGCGACCCCAGATAACCTCTTGGCTCTAGTTATGTTAACGAAACCCGGCTATTCACAAAACACTTTTCAAAGGATGACAAAGGAACTGATTTACAGGGTACACATTATCTAAAATCTTTAGCTGCATCTGCTTTTAAGAAAGACGCACATTACAGGTCATAAAGTCAAAGATTAAAACTCACGTGCGAGAAAATGTGTAACTATATTACGTAGGCGTTCGGCATATATTATAACTGACATTACCCCCCGTGACTATGTCATTAACTTTAATGTAGATAAGGTTCAGATAGTGGTTTGACACCTTGAGAATTTTATATTTTAAATAGTTTATTTTTATTTACACTCTTGGGCGGACGGGTTTGCACAACCCATGGCCCCCAGTAGGTTTCGTCCCTGCTGGGGCCCTACGGTTTTGCTGACATCTCTTTGAGGCGCACGTGAAACACTACGCGCCGGCGTCGACGACACGGGCTCGGTCCGGATGGTTACCGGACGGTCGGACATCGAGCTACCCATTGCTTGTCGTCCTTATATTTCTAATAAGTAGTAAAACTTGCCTCTCTTGCCACTTTTCTGTATTCATAGTTGTACGCTTTGTTCATGGGAGGGAAGCGAGGTCCGAACCTCTCGTCGTTGGGTCCGTGCAGGGGGTTGTTGCCGGCGAAACCCATCATGTTGATATGGTCTTTCACGATCATGATGTCACCAATCTTGTACGAAGAGTTCAGGCCTCCAGCTGCGTTGGTAGCTATCAACGTTTTGATTCCGATGAGCTTCATCACCCGGACTGGTAGGCAACACTGGAAATTAGGAAAAAAGTCAGTGTTACTAAGTTGTTTCTCTTTAATTTGCATTTAGTCACTTAATCTTATCGTTAACGTGGCTTTAGACACGTTTTGATAGCACCAATAGGCTGTCTGTTTATTTTTGGTACCTATCACGTTTTCTGAAAATTTTATTTGCCCATCAGTTAAATAATTATTATTTCGAAATACTAATGATTTCCCTAACACAAAAATTTATAATTTTAAAAATTTAATAACGAAAAAAAAAATTATAAATATAAAAAATGCTAACCCTCCGGTTTCAGATATACTCCATGCTATAAGTGGGGCTTTAGAAGGAAACCTGGCCACAATAATCCTGTCAATAAAGATGAACCTGAACCTATCTCAGTAGAATATGATACGACTGAACTAAGAGAGAATTTCCAGAGCAAGTTGCTGATGGATAATCCTAGCTACTAACTAGGGTGTGTGTGTGCTGAGAGCAGTGGTGGCCGAGTGGTAATGGCCCCGACTTACGAGTTGTACGTCGCGGGTTCAAACCCGGCCAGGCGCATTACTTTGTGTAATTAATGCATAAATAATTTATATCATCACCACTGCCTTTAAAAAACGGTGAAGGAAAACATCGTGAGGAAACCGGCATGTCCTAGAACGAGAAATTCGAATCTACCAACCCGCACTGGACCCACGTGGTAGATTACGGCCCATTCCCTCTCTTAGAGAGGAGGCCTGAGTCCCAACAGTGGAAACGTTGAAAGGCTGATGATGAACTAGGCTGTGCCTTTGCAAGTACTCTTCGTTAGCAAGACGAAAAGAACTAAAGACATTATGCCGAATTGATTATCCAGGACGGAGACGTGAAACAATAGATTTAAACTCTATTATCGTTAATACTACATTTTTGGTAGTATTATTGTGAAAATGAATCATATTCATTCATTTTCACAATAACACTACCAGAAATTATTATAATTATCACCCATTCATATTTCGTAGAGAATAATGATATGACAAACCCGTACTGATAACGGGTGAACAGCTGCTCTGTTATACAGTGTTACTGATTAGCTAATTGCCCAGTGTTTGCAGAATTCAAGTAATAGACAGATAGGTACACTCTTTATTATAACGGTACCATAAAAAATTACAGTAAGAATTAAAAATAATAGGGTGGAACATTAGGCGCTCTTATCGCAAAAGGTGTTAACAAAGTTGACTATTGATAACCAATTCACCTTTAACTCCAATCAGGATACGTCACACATGAGCAATATATTCAGTTATTATTTTTTTCCATCGTACAGGTATCAGAACATAAGATATGCAAAACGGACTTAAGTTAATTTCCCCGTAGGATATAGTTTAGGTAAAGGTTGCTCAACTTTTAGTCACCTGGGGCTTACGTGCATAAAGTGGAATGATTCTTATACTTAAACATGTTTGTTCGTTTAATTTCCTTGTATTTAGGTCATATTGTCCAATACGGAACTCCCCTATTTACAAGAGGCTAAACTGCGTCGTTACCCGCCGTGTTTTTGTTGATTTATTTTATTTATCAGCTTCTACGTTTTATTTTCTTGACTTGACATATTTAACGGTTTTAAATAAAAACCGTTAAATATGTCAAGTAACAATAAAATAACAAAAGCGTCGATCGCTGGTAGTGTTTTATCTTAACGTGTCCGTTCCTTTCCATTGTAATGCTCACAACAAGAGATAACCCGACTGCTGGGGGTCGTGTACGCTTTGCATCAGCCATATCCAGATACGGGTAAGTCAACGACGAGAATTTTCCGTAGATTACGAGAATGTTTTTATTAATAGACGCATAGTTTAGTTGATAGTAAAAATCGTAAGACTTTAGGAAGTATTACATCATTCTTATCAGCGCTTGATCTCGTAGAGAAACACTGAATTTACAAACACTGTCATTTGTGACGATACCAATATTATTTGCTATCTTGAAGCACTAATTAAACGAGTAGGTCCTAGACTCAGAATAAGAATTAGATACGAGAGGATATATCCTCGCCGATACTTATCTAAAATACTAGTTTCGTGCACTAAGCTCGAATCATACACTCCACTTTATATTCGATTTTATCTGAAACTGCATTAATTTTATGATAGTGTAATTTACCTTCCATAATGGATATCCCTCATAGTAGTGAAACCGCCCTTGCATAGCCATCACCGGGATCCCATTGATCTTTCCGAATACCAGCTGCCCATGGTGGCCCTCAACAGTGCTCACGGGGAAGTTCGGAATGTCTTCATATAAAATCGATACTGGTTCTGTAATGGTCTCAGCCAGAGATCCTGCGAAAGACATGAGACATACATTGTACCTACTAGTATCGCTGTTGACAATATTTTATGAAAGTGCTATATTGAGTAAAGAGTCAGACTGCCCATTTTTTCCTAGCAACATCGTTCAAGTTATTTAATTTAAATTGGAGCCAATGGAAATAGATTTAACGTCACCGCCATACCTGCAACACAACGCTGCTAGGGAAAAGTTGAGTATTATGTACAAATTAATGAAATGAAAAGCAGTTTGGCTCTTTACTGCTGCAAAACGAAACTACGCAAAGTGAACATTTCATACAACTACACAAATTAAATTAAAAGTACTTAATAAAATTCTAAATACTTAATCAAGACCGAAATAATCTCTACACTGTTAGTATTTTTCTTTTTATTTCTTTGAAAGGAAATGTAGTCTAGTTTTTATTAAAGCTTCATAAAAATAGAGTAACTAACGCCATAATATGTGTTCGCTTTGTATAACTTCGTAAATTAATAACAGCGTGAATAATATATACCCTCTTTCCAATACGAACCCATCCCAGAGCCGCAAATAATGCCGATGTGTGGTTTCACCGATATGCGAGACAATAAGAAGTTTGCTATCTCCAGCAGGGTTTCGTAAGAGTATCTGAAACAAGATGAAAATGGACGTCAACTTCATGAATCACCAAGATGGTCATCGCAGTCGCAACTGCTGCATGTTATTATTTTGTGAGAATCTCTATTTTCGAGGGAGGATAGGAAGAAAGATGAAAGCCCTTTCGATAAGGGAAAGTATGCAAACATGGATATTTATAGAATCCTACATGGTTAGATCCATAATAATATGAAGATCAATTATTGTTGATGACACGTTTTATTGCCAGTCTTGCTCAGTTGCATCGTGCTCGGCCTAATTTATATGAACTCGATGCGACTACTGATACGCCAGTGAATTGATGCACTTGGCATAAATGCGAAAATGTGTAAGATTCGTTTACACTTGGATTCTGAGGTTATACAATTTCTCACTGTTTTTAGTAGTATTATTGTTTTGTTTCTATTGCTAGGATCGTGCTCTAACTAATCTAAAACTGGAAATATGATGGTGGTATTAAATACCACTATCAAATCTGTTCTATTAAAAATAATTAATGCCTCTATGTTATTATGATATGAGATACGCATAAATTTCTACACAACATTGTCATACCTTTCTTTGCTTAGTACTTGAATGAAGTTTACTGTGTCTTTTTCTTGGAAAGGATTTCATGACACCACAACTCCTTCAAATGAAGATTGAGATAAGTATCTATAGACGCTTAAGATTTATATTATTCACTTACATAAAAAAAAAAATAATACTAGAGCTAAATCATAAAAATCACTTAAATGTTGGATGTTTTGCCAAAACTAGACATCGATAAATATCGATATGTTTTAAAACTAACAACAAATTTGAGTTTGATACATGTCGTTCAACTGTCAAGGTAACGAAACAAGTTACTGGCCAAACTCGATTTTAGAATGAATTAAATTCGAATAGGGCAAACTGACGATATTAGTCCAAGAACAAGCGAAGCTAACTCGAATAATAGGGCACTGACAGGGACACGTTAGACTAGAAGGCTAATTTTCCCGGTGTTTAGGAAAAATTGGTTTGACCTTGGCGAAACTAGTTCATCCTAAAATCAAGTTTGGCCGGTAACGTATACACAGGGGCGTAACTGGATTTGGCTCCACACAATTGTAGGGAATCTGAGTTTTTATTCCCGTATTTGAGTATATATTTATAGATTGGTATCAGATTCAAATTCTTTGAGATCTTTTAAAAAAAATATTAAACAATTTATAGATTATTTTATCGATCTTTGTTGAATGTTTACTAAGTGTCTTCTGTCAGTGTTTCATACCTAATCTATATTTTACTTCAAGCTCTTCATCTAATTTAAACCTAGTTAATTTGGCGCATTTTTTAATTTTATCAGAACTGAAGACTTTGTTTACTCGTATCTTTATCTTAACCGTTATCAGTCAAGATAATTCTGAGATAACTTAACACGCCCCCATAGTAAAAAATACTTCAGATATCCGTTTTTGAGTCACGTTTATAACAAATATACTTAAATAGTAATGATTGAAGCAACGGATTTAATTTAATCTAAAGATTTATCTAAGGAAGAAAAAAGCCTTGTCCTATCTCAAGAGCGTCGGTGTTTTTGTAGCTTGTCATCAGCTGTCGCTACTACTCTCCACACGCTTGTCAATTGCATGTAATTTGCAATCTGCATCTCTCCGGGCGTTCGTGTCAGCACCGAGATGATTGTAGTCATTACATCGCTATTCCGTCGAGAAAAAAACTCGTTGGTTATAATTCTTCCTTGGTTTTTTTTCCTACTGGTTTTAGAATTTTTGCTACCTATGTTGTTAAATTTTAGACTAAAATATGAGCAACTTCCTGCAGTTGATGAGTAGTACCTATAGAGGTATTATTTTCACAGTAATTACGATGATTCATCTAATAAAGTGCAGAAAATATAATCGAAAATAGTGGTTGCAGTCAAACAATAATGAGTTAACTTTTGAATGAAATCAAAAGTCCAATTACCTACTTAATTCGAAAAGAACTTGCGCTATAAACATGACCGCCCATAGTGATCGGTCTATTGATTTAAATAGGTAATTGATAGATCGAATAATTTTCAAGGATGGAGAACTTTCTGAACACTACGATTGATTGTTATTATTGTTTCGTTTATCGTTTAACCCTTGTTAACGTCTATTGGATCGTTAACGTAACAATAGGTCTCTCTAGAAATAATTGATAAGTTCCGACTAACGGAAGATGTTTCGACAGGTTCTATAAGTTTGGCGACTTAATGAAAGGCACATTATTAATTGATTAAAATTGATTGGTGACCATCTAATTGCTTTGCAAATTATTTATAGCTAGTTACGCAAATTAAATATAAGATAAACCTCTAAGTGTTATAGTTTCCTGGTAGGGTTGCGAGATTTTTTGAAAGTGTCACTGCGGCCCTGAAACGTGTATGGTAAATGAAGGAACACTGGTGGGTTTTAGTCACACCCTCCTGTTCCACCCATATCGGGAGAATTTATTTGACGATATACAAGAAAGTTAGAATGTAAAAAGATGAAATTTCCAAAATTTTATTAACTAGCTATTATGTTATAATTTGTTATTAAACGGCAAGAAATAAATTCTTTGAAATACCTATATGACCTACAACTTGAACTACAGTAACACTAGTCTAGAATATTTGTAAACACCACAGCTTAGTATTGCTGGTACATACCCTTTAGGTGAATTCCCATTTCCGTTTCCATTCGCACCATCTGTTTCAACTTCAGGCAGAACTTTCTTCGCAGGCGTGAAAGCCTTGGCATCATTTATGTCATTCGCGTTAATTGGAGCCATCACTGCACTTGATTAATTATTGTTGTAATTAAAAATGTTAGCGTAGGTGCTTATTGGTTGATGTCCGAGCATGTAATGCGCCGGACGATTGCCTTCATCAGTTTTATACATTGAGTCAGTGGTCGCTTTGATACAGTTATCGTGTCGTACAAGTTCACTGGGTGTGTTAGTTTCAGCATCAGATCAGTGGAAGGGTACGTCCTCGCTTTATCAAAAAAAAAATAAAAAAATGTAAGCGTTTAATCTATGTTTTTAATTGTTTAAATTAAGAATTTGTTTTCGCAACTACTTATTTTGGTTGGTACGTGTAATTGCACTGGATTACATCATTCTGACAACTCCCACGCATAAGTTCGTAACGCAATTTTTTTTTTTCAGGTGAAGCCATTTTTAATTTTTTATTATGTACTTAAGTAATTTGTGAAAATCCTTTTAAACGATGTACTTATTTGCATTATACAATCAATTTAAGATCACAGTACCAGACGCTAGATGTACCTAATAAAAGTATAAATTATACATTTATGCGTTTTGTTACGACTTTAAGCGTTGGACGTATTTTAGTTTATATCATGTTTCCAAAGTATAACTCTTAATTGATTTAATGTATTCGTTTATGAATTTATTTGGCAGTAAATGGAACACTGTCAGCGTCACGGTCGCATGTAATTTTGATTTTATTGATTGACAATGGCCTACAGGTGATAATTTTTCCGTGTCTAAAGTTTTCTGAAGATTACGAATATTTGTGCATTTAGTTAAAAAGGAAAATGTATATTTGCGGAAACATAAACAAAATCTATATATATAAAAAAAAATATGTTAGTGACACTTTTTATAACTCAAGAACGTCTGAACCGATTTGGCTGAAAATTGGTGGAAAGGTAGCTTAGAACCAGGAGACGGACATAGAATAATTTATATCCCGTTAAATAATATAAAAAAAATTATACCTGGTCAGAGTAGGGTAGAGTAGAGTAGAGTAGGGTTGAGTAGGGTAGAGTAGGGTAGAGTAGGGTTGAGTAGGGTAGAGTAGGGTAGAGTAGGGTAGAGTAGGGTTGAGTAGGGTAGAGTAGGGTAGAGCAGGGTAGAGCAGGGTAGAGAAGGGGGGAGTAGGGTAGAGTACGGTAGAGTAAGTTACACTAAGGTAGAGTAAGTTAGAGTAGGGTAGATTAGGGTAGAGTAGGACAGATAAGGGTATAGTAGGGTAGAACAGGAGCGAAGCTGCGGCCAAAAGTTAGTAAACAATAATCGTAACTCAAGAAAATCACACCAAATGGTTATGTATTTTATAATTAACCACCTGTAGTGAGCAGCGGTATAGTTTTTACATTTACACTTAGTTCAAGGATACCAACTTACTAAAATCCTGCCCTTATCTGTTGATGTCTATGTATTAAGGTCATGCAAAATATATTATCTACAAATTCTTACCGCTTAAGTACCGACTTCGTTTAGATCAAACGATGAATTAATTGGGAATTAATGAATATCATACAGAGATTCATAGATATATTTATTCAAGACAGATAGAAAAAGCTCACCAAAATAATTTTTTTTGCCCCTAAGACTAAGTTCCAAGTAAAATATATGTATTACTTTATATACAATAAACTCACTCTTTACAAAAAAAACAACAAACGTTGTTTTTCGTGCCTAAAACAACGTTTAATGATCCAAAATAAATAAACATTCATCACAATAATTGTACGTTTTCTATTTAAATTCTTTTTTCCTATCAAAATGGATAGAAGCTCATCGAGTATGCCCATGAATGAGCTTGGAATTTTAAGGCATCCTGACACTTACCTGGCACCTGAGCGAGCAAAGCAAGCGAACGAAGCCACCGTTATCGCTTTCGTGTTGGGTTTAAATCTCACAGACGGGAATAGGAGGCCAGTGCCCAGCATAACCTGTAATACCAAAGGGCCCGAAACAATCAAGAACGCCAACATAGATGTCAATCTATGTAATGCAAGAAAAAAACAAAATTGCTCAAGGTTTTGTTTAGTCGCCACGAACATATATAGTCTTACGATATTTATATAACTTAAAGCCGAAAGAAATGCGCCCAAATCGCGTCGAGAGAACGTACACACATCATTTACTCGACATCATTCACCACCAACAGCTGAAATAGAAACGTGCTGCTGAGTTTTTTACGACATATTTTGGTAGTTGGGTAGTACCTACCTATGTTTTTAAAGTCACATGCATCTGTAGGTACTGCACATAGAGCCTTACTATGACATGCGGGCTTGCGGACGGCGAGCAATGGGTAACTCGCTGTCCGACCGTCCGATAACCGTCCGTAGCCCAAGTCGTCGACGGCTCGTACTGTTACCGCGCGCCTCAAGGAGTTGTCAGCAAACCGTAGATGCCCAGCAGGGTTGAAGCCTACTGGGGACATGGCTAATGTTAAAGTGAACACCAGGGCCCTGGAACGAAGGCAAAAAAGGAATGGGGTTGGGTTTTTTTAGTAAAAGTCTGTCACTATCTCCTGCTCCACCCAAGGACAGGAGATGTCATTGGATGATTTTTACCCACCAAAAAAAAACCATGACGTGTTAAAATGTCACGTGTGCGAGCGAGAAAAAACGATGGAGCTATACACCCTTTTCAGTTCAGCACTAGTTCAGTTAGATAGGCAAATAGCTCACGTTAAGGACTCGTGGTGGCGTTGTATGCACTGCTAAATGACCTTGAATGTTAGCTTGAAATGATAGTCACTGTTAACCAAAGCTTTGGGTAATTGCTTACTTTAAACTATCACGCAACTGTCTAATGCTATATGAATGTAGCATGAATCATCGCTAATGAGTAGGTACGTACATCTGTCTATGAATGCTGATTAGTGCAAGGCGACGGAAAAGTGCTGATCTGCAACACACGCGTGCCATATACGATACATGACTCGTAATGATTCCTTATTTTAAGATGGGAAATTATCAAATATAGAAGATGTTATTATGTCACACAGGGAGTGGAGGTGGAGCGAACACACCCCCTGTGTGGATGTCCCACACACTTACTGACAAAAATCCACCTGTGTTCCTTCAGTTGCCCTTTGTGGCTGAGGAATTCTAGCCATATAACAGCTTTAGACAAGGGGTTATTTTTTTTTCATCAACTATTACACAACGCCGTCTAGTCCCAAGCTAAGCTGAGCTTGTGTTATGGGTAGGTACTAGACAAATAAATAATATATATTAATATCTTTATTTGGAATGCCTTTTTTTTGTCTTTACTTTATTTTATTGACATTGTTCTCACATAATAGCAGCGACAAGAAACATGTAACAGAGATATTTGTTTTACATAAAATGATTGAAAAGAGTGTCCATGGAGTTTCTTGCACATTCTTCTCCATAGAGATCTACGCTTTGGAATGTGCAATTAGCATCATTTTTTTCTGACAGACTGACACCTTGACCTTTCAAAAGTGCCTGTAAATGGTTTATTTGAAATAAATGCTTTTGAATCTTTGAATCTTTAAAGACAACTGATAAACATACTTATAAATTTCAAATACATACATATTAAAGATAAATTACACCCTGACACAGAACAAATGATCGTGCTCATCACACAAACATTTGTCCTGGGTGGGAATCGAGTGGGAGGTGGGACCTTCGGCATAGCAATCAGGGTCACTAACCACTAGACCCCTAGTAGGTCCCATATTTTAATGTCTTGACTGGGGTAACTTTATTTTGACTGGCTTGTTGATCTAATGGCTAGTGGCTCTGACTGCTAGATACTGGAGATCGTGGGTTTGATTCCCACCGAAGACAAAAGTTTGTATGATGAGCATGATCATTTGTTCTGTGTCAGGGTGTAATTTATCTATAATATACACATATGTATTTAGATATATGTATGTGTATGTTTATCAGTTGTCTAATATTCATAGCACAAGCTCATACTTAGTTTGGGACTAGATGGCGTTGTGGAATATTATTATTATTATCTGTTTGAAAGGGCCGGTTGTAGTCACTGAGTATTTTGTATGAACACCGCCCGGGTCTATATCGATTTTGCGGCCTTGAAATAGCGGTTTTGCATTTTATAAAAAAAAAAGAAATAATTATACAATATTTTAGATTTGCGAGGCGCTTTTAAAAAACAAGCTAATTTTTTTTTATAACTTTCAGATATTACCGTGACATAATCTCGCACGATAGAAATCGTAAATTTGGGTCAGATACGCGACTTTTTTTTATCGAGCCAACTAAATTTTAATAAAATCATTTTTCATGGTGGTCTCTTTTATAGTGGTAGATTTTGAGAGGTTTAAAGTGTTCAAAATGAGTAGAACCTGGTCTATCTAACAGCTAGATATTAAATCTAGCTGTTAGATAGACCCGATACGGACTAGGATGAGCTAATTATAAGAGACAGATCAAGGGGTGTTGTAAATAGAGAGACTGTTTATAAACTCAGTAGTTGATTAATCTTACTCTGTGCCCTTATACCTAATTATATTTATTTCCGCGGTGAGATAATTTTATTAAAAGCGAAACAACAACAATATGTATTAATAAATAGCTTTTGCCCGTAGCTTCGCTCTCACTCTACCCTACACTACCCTACTATACCCTACTCTATCCTGCTCTAACCTACTCTACCTTATACCAATAAATGAGCAGGTTTTTTATTTTATTTTGACACATGATATCTACACATGTACAAAACCTTAAATATTAACTAAACTATATAATAAATTTATAATAAAATCTGCCATGTACCAAAACCACAGTACACTCCGGCGTCGAAGTACTCCTCCACATCGCTGTCATCTTGAAATAACCCAGAAGACTGGCAGCATTGCCACGTTGAATGGCAATGTTAATAATTCTTTGAGCGAAAAACGAGCCAGCCCTCTGGTCAAGCAAAGTTTCGATCAGTCGGCGTGAAATTTCCTTAAAGAGGAGACACGCACTCGGACACCGTGACCCGTATTTGGAATATGTGATGGCGCAAGGGTGGCGACACAGGTTGCGTCCCACACCAGAGGCCTACCCACCTTCCACGGCACCAACGTCATACGATCTGGTCTCTTTCCATCATCACGTACCAAGCCATTAGGTTCTAATACGGCAGGTACGCCGGCGGTGACAACTGTTCGACGAATAATATCGTTGCTGCCGCGTGCCGTGCCATGCGGACAGGCCACATGGTGTTCGAGGCTGTCGACAGCTTCGGCACGTCTTATATAACTGTAGCAGATAATTAATAAGAAATAGAGTTTGGTCTTTTGTCCCTTCTCCCTTTCTTTATCAAACTTAAAACATTGAATTATTTTTATGACATACAAGCCACCTGCCCCAGTTTCGTTCGGATTTCAGAAATATTTGAAATACTCGACTTTAATTGTAGACGTAGTAAGAAATAGAGTATTGCTACTTCTTTATCTATTCACAAAACTTTATTTTTTTTATGATATACCTACTAGCGACCTGTCCTAGCTTGGCTCGGATTTTAAAAATCTTACAAATTCACTTTTCTTTATTATAAAACTGCATGTAAAAACCTTTCTCATAAATCACTCTTTATTGGTCTCTGATGGTGATATCTATAAGTGTATCGGTCAAAACTGCATGGAAATCCGTTCCGTAGTTTTTGAGATTATTGCGAACAGACGAACAGACGCGGTGGGGAACCTTGTTTTATAATAGGTATGTGAGGAAAAATTAAATATTTGTATATTTATAAATACCAGACTAATTTGACCTTTTCTGATAATGTTATTTTGTCATTTGAGAGATGCTATTATATAATAAAATTATTCTAATAAGACTTATCAATGCAAATCGATTCTATAAATCGCAAATAATATCGAAATATTCGCTTAACTTGTTTTCTTTATAAATAAATAAAATAAAATGGTATTTTATTTTACACAATAACATGGCAACGGAAGCACTAAACCGAATTAAATTGAAGAGTAAAGGTAGAAACTACATTGGGCACACGTGGGCCACGTGACTTGTAGAGCTGCATTAGATCCACGCCACGCAACTCTCACGTACAAATCAAGCGTGACTCACGTGTGCATCGTCGATCTAATGTAGCAAACAATGGCTAGTCTTGTTAAGAAATGGTGAAAAATAAAAATAGATATTTTTATTTTTATTAACATTAAACTGATAATAAATGATAACTAGAGATAACTGATGTACACATCAGTAGCGTAGTTATGTGACCAGCAACCTTGGGCCAAGAAAAAAACTGAGGCCCTTTTTTACATGGGAAAACACCAAATAACTCATCCTGGTCTAGGTGGAGCGTGTAGGAGGGAGTTTCAGACTTTTACTGACTAAAACGAGTTGCCATGATTAAAGTAGTGTTGCAAACAATTTTTTTTTTATTTCAAAAGTTGGAGATATTTTTGGAAGTTTTTTTTTGGTTGATATAAAGTAGTACTTGACTGCGATCCCACCTGATGGTAAGCAGTGATGCAATAATAGATGATAAGGTGCACTAGTTTGTTTACAATTCAATAATTAGTTCAATAAGAGGATTGCCAATCAGATTTTGGGGGCCCCTGAGTTTGGGCTCCTGGAGTATGCCCCGCCTAGCCCTTTGGTAGCTACGCCAGTGGTACACATGACAAATAGTTACACATTATTATTTCTAAGTATGCCTATTTTTATAATGATAACGTGTAAAAGCGTTAGTTTTATCAAAGTTCCTACGCATTTCATTATTGTTTTGTCGTTTGTTTTTCGTAAAAGATACTGATAAAATAAAATGAGTTAATTCGAACTTTGACATATTATTATATGACATTCTCATTTACGTATTTTAGTTTCAGTCGGTAGATATAGCAATGTGCTTTTGGAAATGGTCGTAGATACACTACAATTACAGCAGGATGGTGCGGGTGACAGCTGTCGGATTCACGCTATGTAAAAAAGACCTAAAGTAGGTACACCATCGCCCACACCCTCACATTGCACTTCAAGGATCTTTTTTCTGTGATTGACAGTTTTCCTTCCACAGGATTTGAAAGATTTCGAAGTTAGTTAATTAGATTTGAAAAAAATCTTCCTATTTGTGATTGTAGATAAATTTATTTTTTTAATTTGAGAAAATGAGTCATCTACCTACCTACCCAATTCTGAATGTCATTGTTTGAGTAAGTCTATATTATAACTTATAGATAATGCATATACAGTTAAAAGACTGAGACGTAATGTTTTTTTATTGCTTAAATATACATATACGTATATTGCATATTGTAAGTGCTTCTCCCACTCGAAACTCGAGTGCTCGAGCATCGAGATGTTCTACCGTTCGCTGCTACATACACCACCAGTCCGATGGCTCATTGCGGTGTCTTATCTGTTTACAGCGTTTGTGCAAATACGCATATTCGTGATTATTTTTACGAACAAATAAAGATGTATTTTTAAAATGTTCGGAAAGGAAGACTTGATCGAAGTTAGTTTATGTGGCTATATAAGGTCTATAATTCCATCCCTCTTTCTTGGTCACACTTTTTTCAATTTAGCACGTAAGGTAAGACCCCAGAGCCTGTACAAAAAAAAAAATTAATAAGAGTGTAGAACACACAGGCAGTCAGTCATCTTAACGATCAAAAAACTCTCTAGCTTTACGTTGCATTAACTTCTAAAAAAACTTCTAGACACATGAAAAAACATTGTACTCGATAGCTGTGGCTCTCTTTACATTATTCGCATTTTTTGTTGTGTAAAAGCTAAAACAAACTGGTTTATCACAATAATTTTCTGTGTATGTCTAGATATCAATGTAGTAATGTTACCAGGCATCCGGATAAAGCCGGACACCGGCTAAAGGCATTTTCATGTATTCTGCCTAACCTTGTATCACTAACGCAACCGGAGTGGACTAGCAAATAATTATCACTCAATTTTATTGTTATTTAATTTGAATTTAAAATTATGGTCAATAATAAAAAATCCGTGTCAGACAAAAAAAAAACTTACCTGCCTATTTATTCAAATTTCCGGCAAAAATGACTGGTTTGTCCGGCTTTTCAATTTGAAAACCTGACAACCCTAAATGTATGCCACATTTCTCAGCATCTTTTTTATTTTTTTTCCTAATGTAATAAGTATCCGGTATAGAGTTTGACAGACGCAATCAAAACTTTTGACTGTTCTGCGGTCAGCATACCTTCCCGACTAATTAATATAAATAAATCCGTTACGAATGCATATTATCAACAGTTATATAAATTTACAAAGTTCGAGGTTTCGTGATATTTAAATTATTAAAAATTCTCATAGAAAATAACATTCACATAAATATTAAGCACTACTAGCTTTTGTGAGGGGTTTCGAAGAATATCCCACGGGAAAACATCTTCCTGCAAGGGCGTCGCCAGCCGATGATCAAGGGGGAGGGCTATTGAAAATATAGAGAATGTATCTAAATAGCCAAAGTCATATTTGTAGGAAACATATAATTATGAAAAGTCGTTAGAATATGATGGTAAATTTTTGTATTTGGCTCGAAGTCTAAAGGAGACCACACATTTCTTGAGATAAGTGCACTAGATAATAATATAAATACGATGCAGTTCGAAACACTTCGGGGTCATCGTGATAATGTCTGATTCTACGATTGGAACTCAACAAAATATCGCTTAAAAATTAAATACCTACACAAACATATAGTCACGAGCTGCAATTTAACTCTTCAATACATATTCTGTGTTATTAATAGCGTACTTCGGATACACCAAGGGTAAATTTTTTAATAATAATTTCCTCTGATATCTATAACGTTAATGTTTCTCTAGACTTTTCCTCAACGCGTTGAACATTACAAAATCAGGATGGGCTTCGCTTGGAACACTACCAGTGTTTGCTGCATCTATTGGTACGCCTTTCATATTAAAATACCTTTGAGAGGGTGGTAGGTAGCTACTTGATGACGCTATCCATACCTACCTGAATAAGCATAAGAAAATCTGAATTTAACATATTCAAACATTAGAGATTAGATCTTTTGAAAGATCTATTGTGCATACAATAAGTAGGGACGTATTCAGGACGTGACTTCAGTCGGTTCCCTGCAGGCGGGCACGATGTGGCTGCTCATCACTTTCTCAGTATTTGTCTTTTTCTATTTGTTGAAGCACAAATTCCGAAGACCACATCTCTATCCTCCAGGTTGTGTTTTAGAGATGGGTTTAAAACCAATATCTTAAGATATATTAAATAAATTGTACATTTTTAGGACCAACACCATTGCCGCTTTTGGGTAACTTACTATCCGTTGCATTTAACTTGAGGTCTCGTATTCCCCACCATACATTATGGCGGTCCTGGGCTCGACTGTATGGGAACATACTTGGCTTAAGATTGGGACTCCTCAACGTTGTGATCGTCTCCGGAAAGGACTTGATAAAGGAGGTGTCGACTCGCGAAGTTTTCGATGGAAGACCCGATGGATTTTTCTTTATGATGAGATCGTTTGGTAAAAAGTTTGGTAAGAATTTAAATAATTTTCAACATATTTCACAATGTTATAAAGTATCAAATGACGCATATTGCTTTCCATATTAAGTTGATCTGTTATAAAAAATTCATAAAGATTTCATATACGAGCTTGATACTCATGTACCTATTGATTACAACCTCTCAAGCAATTTTAAATCGCTAAGCAATTAATTCTACCATGTTATTTTATTAATTACCTACGCATTTGTTAGCTGAAACAGTGATTCTTTATTTTTCATTTCGTAGGAATTGTCTTCAATGATGGAGCTTCTTGGAGTAGGACAAGGCGCATCGTACTAAAGTATCTGAAGAGCTTTGGATACAATTCCCGGTTCATGGAGAACTACGTCAGCGAGGAGTGTCGTGCCCTGGTCAAACTACGGCTGAGCGACGCCGGGAAACCGATACTAGTCAATAGCATGTTTAATATCACGATCGTCAATATACTGTGGAGGCTCGTCGCTGGGAAAAGGTCACAACTTTTTATAGTTTTTTATTATAATACTGGTATTTATTGTTGAATTTTTACAAAGGTCTTAGTACTCAATACAAGATTGTGGAGAGCAATGACCATGGCTAAAAGAGTATTGTATACTTTAATTAAAAAAAACAATATCCACGTGTGTCTCATCTTTTCGAATTCGAAATAAGATATACATTTCACTTCATAATAGAGCTATCAAAAATAGATCCACAATAGAAATACCTTCTTCATAAATTAATAATTAATGTACGGAAAAAAAAACAATCCGATGCTATTTGAAAAAGTTGCTAATATATTAATTTATGAATTCCAGATACGACTTAGAAGACAGAAAGCTTAATTTATTATGTGATTTAATAATGAGGCTGTTTCGAGCAGTGGACATGAGTGGAGGCATTCTAAACTTTATGCCTTTCGTCAGGCATGTGCTGCCCGGAATTTCAGGATATACCGAACTGAGTTCTATCCACAAGGCCCTCCATGACTTTTTGAGAGTGAGTTGATGCAAAAATATGTAAAAATTTATTAGATGGTGAGGTCAAGTTCACAATAACAACATATCTCAGCAAATATAAGATAAGCTGTTATTTAGTTCATGGACGGGTGTTTTGCGTAAGAAACTCTGGATAACACTATCCAGACAGGTTTATGTTTTTGTTATTTTGTTTTTTTTTTTTTCCAATAATGATATTGTATGTTTTAAATTGGTCATTAATTTGCCCCGCCTTTCGATATGCTCTTTTCTACTGTAGTATAGTTAAGCTCTCCCAATTTTTTTTTTAGTTTCGAGTAACGCCGATTCTTTGATTATGTTTATATTATAGCATTATCAAGCCTTTTTAGGAGAAAGACCGTAAACAACAGTTGCCATTTCTGAGGAAGAAGTTTTTTCTTTCCTATTAAAAAAAAACATCTAAAGATTACCTACCTATAAATATTTTTTTAATAGGCATGCCTATTCTAATATGTAGATGAGTATTTTTAAGAAAAACAAGTTTAGAACAATTTTAGAACGAGATTGTCATAATTAATACTTTTAAATTATGAAAGAAAAAGTTACGATGTTTTTCCGGATAAGGCTCAATATGATTATCCTCAATTAACAAAGTGCAGAATTAGAATGAATATACTTTTAATTAAATATAATAAGCATTATTATTATAATTGACATAATTAAATTGATAGAAATCTTTTTTATTATTGATAGACTCTCGCGCCAGACCACTACCTCCCTTCACTGTTATTTTTAATAATACGAATAATGATACTTCATCGAAGGTCGATCACACTTCCTACAATTAGATCAAGTATATATAATTTAATGCAGCTTGTTACGTATGCGTTATCAACAGGAAACCATAGAACAACATCAACAAAGCATCGACGTCAACAATCCGAGGGACGTCATAGACGCCTTTCTCATTGAGCAAATGGAATGCAAAGATCAATGCTGTACGTATCTATCCAATCTGAACGTATTTATCACTGGCGAACATTCAATCATTATTATAAATCTAAGTCTCCATGACATAATAGTGTGTGACTGTAATATATAATGTCTTTAGATGTTAAGATGAGATTTTACATTTGTATGCAAAATCTCATTCCTTGTACAAATTTACTTGAAAGTTAGCACAAATAGTAACTTATCAAAGGTTGTCATAATTGGTTTTCAGAACTACCCCCAAAAGTACAAATTAAAGTGTTTCAAAGATTATATGGAAGATTCTTATTTCTTGGGTTAATAAACTTGAAAACTTGGCACAAATTCTAATCAAAATGAATAATAAAGACTGTCATCAGTTTTTCAAAACATAGTTTACGGATGTTAAGGGTTTTATGAAAAGATTCTCATGAACCTCAACTAATCATTTTTAAACGAGCGGGTGCGGGTGCACTTAGCAGGCAATCTAAACTCAAAACTGCCTTGCTCTGCTCGGGAGATACGTCTGGAATCCTTTATTTCGGACAGGACATTTAATTTCACTTCTGTCGGGATGGACGCAGGAATGACGTCCGTGATACAGCAGGCAGCTAACAACATAATCTACTATTATTATGTTAGTACATTCTCTTAAGATTATTTTCGGTTTTCACGCGAGTAAAGCCGTTAGCTAAACAAGTTATAAATAAAGACCAATTATCTTCCAATTGATAATAATATGTGTCTGTGTTGACGCAAAAAAACTTGTCGAATAACAAACATCATGTTTTATCTCTACATATCTTAGGCTACTCAAATGTCAACTTGACATCAATTACTTGAAATGAACACCCTAATTTGATTAGTTTTGTTATAAGTATTCGTGACATATTACACTGTTCATCGTTAAATGCCAAATTAATTTATTTATATCGTTAATATAGTGTCTTCATCATTGTCAATTAGTTATCAACATTACTCATAATTATTTATGGGTGCAAACAGTATCTGTAGTGTTTTATATCTTAATCTTGCATCAGGTGTACCACAAGGGTTTCAATTGAGCCCTGTTTTATTTAATGTTTCAGTTTAATTTAAGTTAGTCAGTCAATGCACTAACAATACTCACATATTTATATTTTCAATACCAAGTCAATTATTATATTTCTTGTCCTGTATCTGTAAATATTTCTTCTGTACACAATTTATGTTTTTCTAAATTATGTCGATTATTTATTAAATTAAGAATCCCTACATCTAAAGACAATGTTTTCTACCTCTACGTCAGTAGTTCATTAATTTTATCTACCACGATCTCATAGAGGCTCTCTTTAAACAGGTTTATAAAATAGCGAGCCGATATAAAAAATAATTGTGAAACATGACCTTCATCTTTAGTTACAGATGAGGAACTTCAAGTAGTGTGTCTAGACCTACTGGAGGCCGGCATGGAGACGGTGTCCAACACAGCTGTGTTCATGCTGCTGCACGTCGTTTGCAACGATGACGTACAACGACGGCTGCACGATGAGATAGATGACGTCATCGGACCCCTCAGATCTCCCGCACTTAGCGATAGAGCCAGGTTCATTGTTTGATTACTAAAAACGGTAACCAACACAGACATGTTCATACCCCTGTACGTCGTTAGCAACGATGACGTACAGCGACGGCTCTACGATGAGATCGATGACGTCATCGGATCTCTCAGATTTCTCGCACTTAGCGATAGAGCCAGGTTTATTGTTTGATTACTAAATACGGTAGAAAACACAGATATGTTCATGCTCCTGCATGTCGTGAGAGAGACATGACGAGATCGATGACGTCATCAGACCGATAGATAAAGCCAGGTTTACTCAGTGCTACCACGAGTTCTTAATACGATCCATTTTACGACTTAAGGCGACACTAAATGCCAGCGACCTTGAGCGAACAATAGTGGAGTTAGCGTCACTCCCCGCGCATCAAAATTATTCGTATAATAATATGTCAAAAATACACCCAATGGTTTTTGCTTGATCTTCGCTTTTTGGTCTGTGTTAGACAGAACTTTGAAACCTACACCAAGTTCTATGAAACAAAAATGTAAATATTCGTATGTCAAATGATTAACCAAATAGTCTAGTGTAACATTTTTTTTTTTCAAAACATACGCCGTTTAGACGTGATGTTGGATTTAAAATCATCAAAAATCATGATCTGTTCCTTAACTGTCAAAGGGATGGAGCTATATAGGGTGTAAAGATCCATCCATATATTTTATCGAACGACTGACATTTTAACACTTCATGGTAAGTCCCCTGTTATATAAGCTCAGTATGCTGAGTGCGAGTTGTTTTTACGTTAACGCGATCGAAACGTTTACCGCGTTTGGCTCTCTGATTGGCTAAGAGCTTCGAGTAGGCCAATAAAACAAACTCACACTAGGCACTCTGAATGAATATTCTGTCGTCGCATGAGACGCACACGCGCCGCCTGTCAAACCCTACGCTGGACTTTACTCTCATGTGTGAAGACATCAACGTTACCGACACCTCCTTATCTGAAAACAACCATATCGAGTGGTTTGAATATAAGAAAGGTTTTATTATAATTGTAGGTAGCCGTACCGTTAAACAAGGCATGAGCAACAATGTTTCATTTCTTTTATCCAAAATATTTCGAGTTACTGACGATTCCGACACAGTGTCCGAATTGACACATTTTTATTTCAACACATTGATTTGGATAAACGCTGTTACAGTACAGTAGACACTGTAACAGTTAGTACAGTCAGATAAAATTTATGTCAAACTTTTTTTACCTGACTGTACTGTTGTCTGAATCGTCAGTGATAAAATATTAAACACCGTGTCCCAATATAAAGAAAAACTGAGGTGCTGACGAGACGGATTTTGTCCGAATCGTCCGCAACTCAGTTTTTCGACTGTTTCGAAACCCTGACGCTGGTATCGTTTCCGAATGCATTAATTTAGTGCACTGAGATATTAAGAATTCAGGTATAAATTGTTGATTTGCCTGTCAAGGATGGTGTACACCGAAGCGGTGCTCCTGGAGTCGCTGCGCATTTCAAGCGTCGCTGCCATGGGCATCCCGCATATGGCGCTCGACGATGCACAGCTCGGAAATTATATCATACCCAAGGTAGAGTGTTGTATATATTTCCTTCTTATTCATCCTCATCATCACTATCATCTCCCTACCCTTGTCGCATGTTACTTGGAGTCGGCACGATGCTCCTTCTGCCATTCCATTTTATCCACCGTCACCATTAACTGATTCCCTTTTCTTCCACACCGTCCCACACACAATTCATTCATTTTTTATTTGGCCTCTGTCGGTATGTACAGTATATACAACCTTATTTTTAATATATGCGAAACCCGCAACACGGGTTTAATATTTTTAAGCAAAGAAACTATGTACAAATTTCATAACTGTATCACGAAAAATCAAAAAGTTATAAGCTTGTTATATTACCTGGTTGTCCACACAAACACATGGTTATCTGGCCATCCGGGCGACTGAGGGGTTGTTTTGCTCCCGCGTCAAGCTGTACCCTGGCTCCTAATGTCCGCTATGACCTGCCGTGACCTGTGTTGTACTTAGTATCGGTGGTGTCCAACTTGTGGCCTTTTTTAAATATTTTTGGGAAAAAATATAATATGGTGTAAAAACCATTGGAATCGATTCATTACTGATTTTGAACAAACTATATTCAGGTTTCGCGTTTACTAAATATAATGTTGTTTGTTACGTACAAATGGATCATTTTATATACTCGTACAAGCGATTCTGATGCAAAATGAGGGTCAGCAACGTTCTCTCTGAGACTCTTCATGATCACTATAATAAAAAATGTACCTTGACTTATTAATGATTTATTAGCATTATTTTCTTTTGTTCTAAGACATTATCTATTTATCTAGTCTATAACGTAATTAAAAATTGACTTATTAAACGCACATATTAAATGCGCAGGCACAGTACTGTTAAATATCTAATTTAATTGCACGTTATTAGCCCTAACAAGGTTCTATAATTTCTAGGGCACGTTCATCCTTTTGTCTATGTTCGACCTCCACAATGGTGGCCATTGGAAGGATCCCGAAACATTTCGACCAGAGAGATTCATCACCAAAGAAGGGAATCTGATTCAAGACGAGTGGCTCATGCCTTTTGGAACAGGTTAGCCTTTTACAAATAAGAATAAAATAATCCACTTCAACGCTCTATATTTAGATTAATGCTTGGAGGTATGTATTGTTAAAGAAAACGTGTTTTGAGTTACTTTGTCTGAGCTCTCCCTAGCCCTAAAGGTTTCAAAATTTTCCACAAGTAAACAGCGGGTCTAAAAAGGTCACATTTAGCAATTCATTTCCTGAATTCCTGTCATACTTACGATCTTTTAACAATTCTGCTAATATTCGTAAAATTTTACGCATGTGCTGTCATTTAGACCCGTCTGTCAAAAAAGCTGTCAAATAGACGTATAACAATATGAACTGCCAATTCGTGACCATTTTGCGATTTTTGACATGATTCATATTATTATCCGAATGCAGATCTGCTAAAGTTGCCTTTTTAGCCCCCCAGGTCTTATTAGTACTCAATAACTTGAAGTACCTTCTACTACCCGTCTTCTACCAGTAGGGCCGAAACTTACTGGGGCCACGGGTAAAAAAAACCCAACCAGCTGAAAAGTCAGTCGGTCTGACTAAGGAATATAATTTACATAGCTTGATCACTCTTTATTTGTTTTCTAGGAAAAAGACGTTGCATAGGAGAAGGTTTGGCGCGTTCTGAACTGTTCATGTTCCTAACTCATATTCTCCAAAAGTTCCGATTGAAGATACCAGATGGTGACACCGCTCCCTCTGTTGAGCCTAATGACGGTCTCTCGCTGTCCGCTAAACCCTTCCGAGTCATCTTTGAAGCAAGAAAGTAAAATATAATAGTTTCAACTTCATCAGTATTCAATAGTAGTAATAATGACTTACAGTGAATGGAATAAAACTGATTTACTTTGAATGTTCGGACGGCTTTATTATGTAATTAAAGGTCGTTAACACCTGCACAACTTATTTTATTGACGACACCTAATAAGCTATTGTGAAATAGTTATTGTGAAATATCGGCATTATTAGTGGATTTTCTTCAATCAAAACATTACATTTTATCTTTCCGATGAGGTTTAAATGAATTATTAGCGAACGTATTTATGACTGGCCTGTTGGTCTAGTAGTTAGTGGCCCTGACTGCTATGCTGGAGGTCGTGGGTTCGATTCCCGCCCAGGACAAATGTTTGTGTAATGAGCACGATCATTTGTTCGGTGTCTGGGTGTAATTTATCTATATTGAGTATGTATTTAGAACTATATAAGTATGTTTATCAGTTGTCTAGTACCCATAACACAAGCTCTGCTTAGCTTGGGACTAGACGTTGTGTGATAGTTGTGGAATATTATATTATATTATTATTATATTATATTTAGTACCTTAAACTGAAAGACAGTTCATAAACTGATTAGAGCATCAGGAAAGGGGTAAAAATTCGACTAAGTTATTATATTACATATTAAATTATGTACCCATAAGCAAAAGCCGTCAATGAAAAAAAAAAAATCAGGGTCATAAAATAATTTGAAGTTTAGTAAGTTCTAACTTTACCTACTTACGACACGATGTCTACAACAGATAAAACCATAGTTTTATTTGTCTTGTAACGAGCACTCGATATCTTAATATCGAGTACCTACTCGTTCTCTCGTAGGCAACGGTCGTGAAGTCTCCACACTGAAAATCAATGAGTCTCACGCATGCGTCCCAGGTTTTCTTCCGCCGCTGTCTGTCAAGACCGCCGGCGAAGTATATTGTTTATAACACAGTGAATATTAAATATTTTCAAAACAAATACATTCAAAACAAACGATTAACTTTAACAAAAATCAATGCAAAACTAAGTAAATCGCCATTGAATTCGACGTTAGGTAACATTGTACCACTGGATCTTAGAGATGTGTGTAGGTGTGATTAATTGACTCCTTGTATATTTTAAAACAAAAGTTGACGACATCAAAGTAAACGAACATGCTAACGTTTTATTTCGCAACCAATAATAACTAACCGTGTTAAATAGTACATCAGTTGTCAACAATTTACTTGAGCTTTAGAAGTAAATAAACGATGTAGATGTAGGTAGTGTCGTAAGCTTGTCGAAATGAACGAGACGCTGGGTCGCGGGTACGCCCGCATCGAGGCCATCCGGGCTGCGAGGGGAGAACCGTTGTCAAGCATGCCGGATCCGGGAGCACCGCCGCCGGACCGGTACAACTCCGTCTACCTGACACTCTTTGTTGCTGGCGCTGCCTTCTTACTGCCATTTAACAGGTAACTAACAGTCTTGTTAAACTCTTCTGAAAAACAACATACCATGAAAAAAAAAGAAAATTTTAACTCAAATTATATTCCCCACTAAGAATAGTACCACTTCCATTAAGGCTGGCATAACACTTGACGCCGCCGCCGCCCCTTTTCACTCTAGTGAGCAGATGAGATTGTTTCTTGGTATATCAGGTTAAGTATTTGTGGAGTCATCAGAATTATTGGTTTGTTGGGTGTCATTAAGCAGAGCCAAAAGAGTTGGTTGGGCGCCAAGAACCCGTTAGTGGCGCCCAGCAAATTGTGAGAATTCTAGTATATCGACTCTCTTGTATATATTCCAGTTTCATCATGGCCGTGGACTACTTCCAGATGCACTACCCTAACACCACGATAATGTTCGACATGTCCACTGTGTACATAGCCTCGGCCTGCGTCGCCGTCTGCCTCAACAACCTCTTGCTCGATCTGTTTACTTACAACACTAGGATCACTTTCGGTAAGTTTGTTCGTAATGGCAGGATGCCAATTAGATAAGAATCTGTTGAATAATACGCTCCTATTCGATTACAATCGATTCAAAATAACCTTCCTTCCACACAAGATCATGTTTCCTTTCAATGGTTCGTGATTTTTTAATTTGTAAATACAAATTGTACCTATCTGTATAGAGAACTGAATCTCAGTCATGATAATACAGCACTATCCTCCTTGCTTAATGTAGACATACTAAGAGGGAAGACGATGATTTGATAAAAAGTCCAATCTTCAGATTCGAAGTCTTGAAAACAATACTATTACTTAGCTAGTAATTCAAAGTTTTCTATAAGCAAACTTAACAGAAATTAAGTTATAGAACATCTCTGAAATCCATATTATGTTAACTTCCAGGTATCCTAGTGTCCCTAGCGACGATGTTATTCGTGGCAGTGTGCAACATCGGCTGGGACGGCTTCTCTACTCGCGTCTCTTACACTATCAACCTGGTCGCCATCGGAGTGGTTGCGTTTGGCTGCACCGTGCAGCAGGCCTCATACTATGGGTTCACGGGCTGTCTGCCGCCGAGGTATACGCAAGCGGTGATGGCCGGCGAAAGTAAGTTATGAACCCGATTGTCCTTGCGCGTTAACTTTGCTTACTGTACTTGATACAAATTGAAATATTTAAGGCTCCTTTTTTCATCTCTCGAAAATAAATATGATTTAGTATTTCTTTTAAAGGCTACTAAAGTCATTCTAAACCATTTTCGTACATTTATTTATTTATTGGTTCACCAACAATTATTTACACTGGTATTACTAAAGATAACATGCAATATATAAAGTACAGTAGAGTAACATCACTTAAAGGTAAACTCTGCATCATTAAGGAAAAGTTATCTATAAAAAAAGCAAACTTACCTAAACTAACCTAAAATTATGATTGAAACCTCGCGTCATTACATTATGTCTAATCCAAATCGAGAAGAAGTTTATATATGTTAGTTCTCAATTTGGTTAAAGAATTAAAGTGCAGATCGATTGTGTCGCTACAACTATTAACTACCTTGCAAAATCTCGCAAAATCATTTTGTAAAGAACTATCCCAAAATTCACAACAGGAGGACCACATCGCGCATTTTTTGTATTGAAATGCGATTCACCGATGCTATTGCTATGTGCTTGTAGTTCATGTCTTTAAATATTTTTTTTTAGGTGCTGCTGGCTTTTGGGTGTCACTAGACCGTATCGTCACCAAGTACGGTTTCCGTCAGCCGCAACGAAGTACCTTTATGTTCTTCGTGTTCTCCATACTGATCCTGCTGGGGCACTCGATGCTGCATCACGTCATGATGCGCCATCCACTCGTGCAACATTATCTGCGTCTGACCAACGAGTCGCGACATAGGAGGCGCATTCAGCTGCACTTAAACCCGAATGAAGATGCTACGTTGGTAAGATATGCAAATTATTTTTAAATAACTTTTACGTTAACAGCAAATGTTCCTAAAAACAAAATATATCACCCTGGGACAATAATATGATTAATTCCATTATAATAATGCCTAGTAGTATAATCAGAAGCACTGACGTATCGTCATTATTACATAATGATGACGATACGTTGTTAAAATTGAGAGGTGTATGTCCTACAGTAATGTCCTAAAACTGTAATTCTGTACTTAGTATAATTTTAGATGGAGAGTGAGGCCGGCGAAGCTAGTTACGGCGTGTTAAAATTGCAGAGTCCCGTACTCTCAACTACCGGCCAAGGTAAAAAATATTTATGTAGCTCTCGCTCTTTTGATTCTAAAGCCTAGTATTAATGTTTTTTATATATATATTTCAGGAGAAATCGAGACAAACGCCTTCAGCTTTGCCAACCCAGTGTACTCGCCGACAGCCATCGTGCCTGCTCCGACAGAAGGCACAATAGAGCCCTTTCCAGATAGTGTCGCATCAGAGCCCTCGTCAGCACTTCGCACCCCTCGACCATCTTACAAGGTTGAAGACGTCGTCTTTGAGTCGCCCGAGAGACCGACCTCCTGGAGAGCGTTTAAACGTAACAACTTCTAATCTTGTTTAATCAGAGAATGTAATAAAGTTTTTTGGACTGAGTGCAAGTTGTTTTTATGTTAACGCGGTCGAAACGTTTACTGCGTTTGGTTCTCTGATTAGCAAAGAGCTTGGAACAGGTCAATCGGAGCAATAAACGTCATAAACGTGTCGATCGTGTTAACTTACTAGGCACTCGGAAGACAAAATCAGGAATAGAGTTTAACAGACAGGGAAATTACTCTTCTGCGCAAATCTACAAATTGGAGTTGGCTATCTTCCGATCGCTATAGATGGAGTTTCCTCTTCAACTCGGATGAATATATGACTATATAAATAGGGGCTCACACAACATAAAGATGAATTTTTACTTATTAAAAACTGGAAACTGTCATCATACTTTCCGATTTTTACACTCACGTTATTAACATCTAGTCTGTCTTTGTAGGTGGAGTGTTGGCGCGCTGGGCAGTAGCTCGTGCGATCTATCCCTACATGGTGTCGATCGGGCTGGTGTACTTCACGACTCTCAGCCTGTACCCTGGCATCGCGTCCGAGGTGCCTTCTTGCCGTCTTGGGACGTGGATGCCCATCATACTTATGTCAGCTTTCAACCTCTTCGACTTTATTGGAAAAGTAAGTGCCTTGTTAAATTCTTTAGCTATAAAGAACGAAGCATCTTTAATTAACACGTAGGCTGAAAAGTTCGTAGGCTAAAATAGAAAAACATAGTTTTTTGATAATATTCGTTATATTATTTCAATTTAGTCATCTTTAAGAGGGACAGTAGTTATAATTTTTTTCGATATCATTTTTATAGTTATTATTTTTTTAGCCTCAAAATATGTCTTAGTTTCGGCGATTACCTCTTCATCAGTGAGAAATTTCTTTCCAACTAGCAATTTTTTTTATTTTTTTTGAGGTCTGCATACAGGGAAAATTATCTGGAGGCAGATCTAGAGAATACAGTGGATGAGGAAGCAATGCAAAGCCTGTGTGTGCAACTTTACCATCTTTTTATTGATGTGTCACGGCAGTGCATTGTTCTGATGAAACAGCACTTTTTTGTTTTCTAATGGGTTTTTTTTTCATGATTTCATCCATCAAATGTTTCATTAAGGTAATGTTATAATCGCTGTAGATTGTCTGGCCGTTTTTGATGTAATCAATGTATATAATACCATGCGCATCCTAGAATGCCATAATCTTGCCAGCCACCTGTTGCTTCTTCCTATGCTTTGGACGCGGTTCCTCACATGCATTCTACTCGGCAGACTATCGACTGGTCTCTGGTGTGTAGTAATGGAGCCATTATTTCATCCATTGTAATATATCGACGAAAAAGTGAGTCCTGGTTAATCAATAAACATTGCTCCGAATCATCAACACACTGTTGTTTTTGGTCCATTGTGAGTACGTGCGGCAACCACTTTGCTTCTCCTACAAATGTTGACATATTTTTGCCAGCCAGGCCATGCCAGTCTTCGTGCCCGATAAAGTGGTCAATAGTACATTTTGATACAAATAAAAAAAGTTTGTCATTGAGATCGAGGCAGAATTTGCACGAGCCGCAAGCAAGTGTGGTATGGATCCGAAGGCTGCAGTAAAAAATGAACAAAAATGCGTTGTAATTTTCAGAGAAAGTATTTCTTCGTAAGTGTATTGAAAAACGTCATTTAATACACGTGCAAATTTGTCACTGAAGCTATAACACACTCGCCTACGGTTCATGTGAATTCCGCCTCGGTCGCAATGACAAACTTTCTACACTTGGATCAAAATTTATTATTGCGTACTTCGTTCATTATAAGCTGGTGTAGAGTCCTGTTGGAATAGTTAGGACGGTATTTTGGTACACCACGGCTATGGTTTTTATACGTTTTTAGAAATATCAGCTCTGTTAAGCATAAATATTAGACTGCATGCTAAATCATGATTGATATAGAATAATGGCCTTAATGGACCCGCAGAAAACGCGCGCTGGTGTCTTCACTACTGCGGACTTTATGTTTGTTATAGCTTTCTTCGATGGTAAAAATGTTTTCTATCGAAAACAAAATTTTGAGGATTCTTTCAAGATATATGCGCCGCTCGTTAAAAATGTTTCGATCTTTTTACAATAAAGTCGTAGGTAGTCTCAGGTCTTCATTTAACAGTATTTTGACCGTGGTTCCCGTGGTACCTGTTGGGTTCACGGTTTTGATGACCGCTGGTTTCCTAACTGAACAAGGTTGGCCACTCCTCTTTCGACCTTCGAATCTTGACTCTTAAGAGTATGGTTTGTTAGTGCGATAAATAAACCGTAGTGTTATTTAAAATTTTTGTAGAATATTGGGAAAATTCTTTTCAAATCTATGAAAACAATTCAATGCCCAAATCGAGTTACAATGATTTTTCCGAATCGCATTTTTTTTTGTGATGTAACGACATATTTACAGTTTTCAGATTTTTCCCTATACATAATATGTATGCTATTAGACCTTGCTACATGCCAAATTTCATGATTCTCGATCAACGGGAAGTACCCTATGAAGTTTAATTTTCTTGAGAATGTCGAAATATACGTTTTTTGAGATATGTTTAAACGGCCGTATATTTGCAAAATATTGTGAAAATTCTTTTCAAATATTTTCTTTCCCGTCCTCACTCATAAAAAACCGAGTGAAAAAACAAGCCATAGACATTGATACATTAACATTGTTTTATTTGTAAAAAAAAAACCATTAGAATAACTCTGAGAAATAAGATTGGAACTTGGTGCCATAGTAACTTTTATTCAGCTCAAAATTATCTTTTAGCTATTTGGTGGGTCCATATTTACTTTACCATAAAGGTGGGCCCAGATTTAATAGAAACCCTGGCATCATTCTTTATATTTCACCTAGCACTTTTTCAGCGACTTCGTTCGTGAGAAAGTTTTCATAAAAACTTAAACATCCCTTAAATCGTGTTTTGAGAACAGTTTTGAAACACTAATGATGACAGTTTTTATTATTCATTTTGATTCTTTGTGCTAAGTTTCAAGCTAGTGCTAAATTCATTTGTATGTGAAATCTCATGCCGTGTACCGGTATGGTCTTTTCATCCCCTTAAAGGTTGAATTTCCAAAAAAAACCTTCCTATTCTCAGTAATTTTGGCTTTGCGTTGATATGTCAGTCAGTCAGTTTTTCCTTTTATTTATACACTGTTAAATTTTGGTCGTTTTAATCCTGTGGAGGATCGATTCGGTACATAAAATCCAAATTACAAAATAAAGTAATGTTTTTTTAAACTCGAAGTAATTTACGCATTTACGAAATTGATTTCTTTAAGTAAACGTCAGCTGATCGAGGCCAATAAACTGTAGGTAGTTAGTACGCAACGACCGACAACTCCCTGCAAGGTTATTGACTCTTTTACTTAAAGAAATGAATTTCGTACACGTGTATATTAATTCGAGTTTTTGAAAAAATGTACTTTATTTTTTATTTTTTTCTATACAAATCGATAGTATTTCATGTACCGAATCGACCCTCCGCGGGATTAAAACGACTAAAATTTAACGGTGTATAAATAAAAGGAAAAACTGACTGACTGACATATCAACGCAAAGCCAAAATTACTGAGACTAGGAAGGTTTTTTTTTAGAGAGCTACGCCACTGTTGGAATGCCACTGAAGTTTTATTTTTTTGTCCAACAAATGACAAAATTTATTTCATTTTAGGTACTTGAACTACATAACCACATAACCCTTTAGGTAGGGACTTTTTGATTACCAACCTTAACTTTTTATTCACAGTAAAGTAACATTTTCTTATTAGATCGCCGCCGCTTGGCCCTATGAGTGGAGTCGCAGTCAGCTTCTGATGGCCAGCGGTCTTCGGTTACTTCTAGTTCCTCTGATGCTGCTATGTGCCGCTCCCAGACACTCACCACATATCGTTGGAGACGTACGTTACTTTTTAACTGTACTTTAGTAAATCCTTTTTACTTACTTCACTTATTATTTTTATTTTTTTTTACAGGTTTACCCAATATTATTCTCCGTGGTGCTAGGTTTCACAAATGGCCTGTTTGGCTCCGTACCTATGATACTAGCGCCATCTCGTGTCGGTCGCGAACATAGAGAAATTGCAGGTAGCCATTTTATTATTTTGTCTCATTATTTTAAAAAGTAGTTTAATTTTTTCAGCATGCAAGTGAAAATAAATAGAACAATCCTACTTTTTCGTCTTTCACCTGTCTTGCTAGGCTAGTCATTTTTGCCTGCAAGTCTGTCGCGATACCATTGTCGTCTGATATCGTGTCCATTCAGCCGAGGCCCATTTGCCTATTAATTTTCCTATTAAAGTTAGAAGTCAAATAAAAATATTGACTTCTAACTTTAATATTTCACATCCAATTGCCAGGTAACATGATGACGCTGTCTTACAACGGCGGGCTGCTGTCGGGCTCGCTGGTGTCGTACCTGCTGTTGGGCATGCTGGGCCCCCCGGCGGGCGCACCGTGCCGCGTGTACCCCACACCGCCGCTGCCAACACTACCGCCCGCCACACCACCTAACATCACCTACGCTGTCACTGTGTCACACTAACCGCTTACATAATACCCAACGTAAAATAGAGATGGCAGCACATGTATTAGGTGCTTTGGGGTAGTTACAAAAATGAGGGTATTCAGAAGATTATTTTTTAATCCTTATAATTTTGGGAATATCCACATTTTTGTAATGAAAGTAGACTCTGAAACACAATATTCGTAATATCAAACCAAAACAAGATAAACTGGAATTAAGTTTACTTAGCTATAGCTACAGATTAAAGGTACCTACTATTAGTTTAAAATGTATGTTTTACAACGCGCTATTACCAACTCGCTTGTTAGTTACGAAAGGCGCATTGTTACTATGTAAACCTCTTCTCCTGTAGCCAGTTGTAAGATGAAATCTCCGAAACTGTTGACAGCTTTGCTGACGATATCTTCAAGGTTCTGTGCTTGAAAGGACATTAAAGTTAATGGTGAACACATCATTTACCTTCGATTTGCCAACGATATAATAGCGGACTGTAGGGCCGCGGAAATCCAATGGATGCGAGATGCACAAGACTGGGGGCTTACTCTTGAGTTTAATTCCGATCGGTCGATATTGGAATTATGACGATTCGTACTCTTGAATTCGATGCTATCGCTAAAATTGCGCTATAATTTTGGGAAACTAAATGAAATCGGGATTAAGCTTGGCGTGTGGTCATGCAATTTTAAACCAATTTGTCGCTAGCATCGAATTCAAGTGTACGAAACGTCACAATTCCAATGTCGACCGATCGGAATTAAACTCAAGAGTAAGCCCCGGTCTTATACAAAAGACATTCCCTTCTGGAAATAGGCCTTCTCTTACGTCCAAAAGTGGACGTCTTTCGACTGATTGATGATGAATCCTGCTGTAATAGTTGTAATCGGTATTCAGAGAACCAAAAATGCGATTTGAGAAGTTAATTAATACCAACGCAAGTAACCGCGCAGCATAATTTCCACTAGTGCAGAAAATTTTCAGGCTTACAAACCGTCTTGCGACATACGGCACGGACTGGTCATGGCATCCACGCTAAAAAGCCATACAGTTTAGCCCATAGATAAAAGTGTAGAACTAACTTGTTTATCAGAACATATTGCAGACTCATTTTAAATTGTTATTTTAGCAATAGGCAATAGCCATTTCAGCCTTAAATATTTAACCAAAAAATATTTTAGCAATTAGAAAATTCCTACGCAGTAAAAATCAATGTATATTTTGAGTATAAGAATCTAGTATAAATTATTTACTAATTAAGAACTTTACCTACTATAAGTATACGCTCTTTCCATTGGACGTTTATAATTAAAATGACAAATAACCTTTCCAAAAACTAACCTATATATATCTAATTTGAAGTTGCCTACAGATCGAACGCATTTATTTTCATTTTATAATTTTCCTTTTTGACGTGTTAATGTTTTCCTCTATAGAACATAGTATTTACTGAATTTTTTTTTTAAATTTTCTGTTTTTTAAACGCATATGGAAATATACAGCTGATTTTTTTAAAATATAAAACCTTTCAATTATCAGCCGTCATAGATAAGTAATGTTAAGTATTTCATGTCAGCGAACATTTGCTATTGAAGTCAAATAGGCACTTCGCGTTGTTACCTAGTGTAGGTAATGAAAATAATACTCGTAAAAATAATGGTTACAATTTTAAAATTACAGATTTTTTAATAGTTAACTTGTACAAGTAAAATGATGATGTTATCACTAATTTATTACTTATTTTTTGCTTAAAAAGGAAAGAAAAATGGTTGTAATGTAAAATGATAAAAATTAGTGAGACTGAAAAAAAAATTAAGTGAGTGGAGTGACTTATGACTGTTGTAATGTATTAATGTAAAATATCAACCTATGAAATGGCTACCTCTTGCTTTTCTACGAAACAATTTTGTTCTACAGTGTAGATATTTAATGTATTGTACATAGCACCAGTGTAAATAATTATCAATTAAATAGATACATATCTGTATAGTACTTTATTTTGATTTGAAGACCCAGAACGTGAATTCTTCTATACAACAAGCATATCACCCTTATAATACTCCCACTGCTGGGTCTCAATCCTAAGACCTACTAATCCTCTCGCTCCGTCTGCAGTGTGTCCTTCTGTTTATCGGGAAATTCTGAGTTAATACTGATATTCTTATTCAGCTTCAAGATACTGCAGGCCTGCGTATAGCATTTTAATTTCAACTCGATACCTCTACGCGTTCCCAAAATAAAGGGTCTTGACAGATAAACAGACAGACGAACAACAAAGTGATCCTATAATAGTTCGGTTTTTTTTCTGTTTGAGGCACAGAACCCTAAAAAAGGGGTGCAGATAGAAGCGAGCGTCTACTATGGCCGCGAATCAACTTACATCGCCCGGGGCGTCTCTTAAGAATGGCGGCGACTGGAACGTGAGGATGTCTGTTCCTTTCCTTCGCTAGTATTACTGCATCACAGAAGGAGGCAAGTGCATCCCATTCATTCCGGACCATGGCTTCAGGCCATAGTCCCTAGCGAATAGGATCATCAGAAACAGAAACCGCCGCGAGAGGTTCCCGATTGCCTCCGTAAGGGCACGGCGGTGATCTGCCCAAGTGGAACACACTTCCATCATATTCACCATTCATCCACCGTCTCCTTCGGGTGTCCCGCATAATGGTGACCCCCAAACGTTAGCACGCTGTCCGATCGTCCGGTAACCGACAAAACCGATCCCAAGTCGTCGACGGCGCGTATTGTTCTCGCGCGCCTCAAGGAGCTGTCAGCAAACCGTAGAGGCCCAGCCTGCTAGCTGCAGACAGGTAGAGTCGAAGCCTGCTGGGGTCATAGGTCAGCTTCCGAAAGGAATACCTGGCCCCGGCACGATAGGCAACGAAGGAACGGGGTAGGTTTTTAGTCAGTAAGAGTCAGACACTACTTCCCGCTCCGCTCAAGGGCGGGATTTATCATTGGATGATTTTACCTATGATAAAAAAACCCCAAACGTTTCTTCCGCCTAAATCCGAAAAAGGAACCTCCTGAACTTGCCATGTTCGGTGAGCATACTTGCGTCATGCAGAAGTTGAGGATGCCGTGGCGTAGAAACTTCCAGCGGTAAGTTGCTGTGACTATCGCTGTCGCTATACCGCCATGGTATCCCACTGAAATTTTGCCCGCTACACCGCGATTGGTCGCGGTAGCGAAGTTAGATTCGGGCGTTGCACCCCCATGCGCAGTGGTGCTATTCTCTAAGAAAACGCAGCGCTGCCTCAACGACGAACACCCAAATAGGATACATTAGATTGTCAACCTAATGAACCTATACATTGGATTGTTAATTCAATGTGTCCTATTTGGATGTTCGTCGTTGCGGCAGCGCTGCGTTTTCTTAGGGAATAGCACTACAGGTCGTGGATGTCTGCAAGGACTGTTGCCTCTAAATCCCACGGCCGCAGGCTGGCAAGGAGTGCCTATTATCCTGAGAGTTGTTTTAAAGTCTGAAAATAGTGTTTATGTCTTATTTATACAAAATTATTTTTAGTATATTTGAAACCTGAATATAGTTTGTTCATAAATTAGAATCAGTAACTGAATCGATTCCAATAATTTTTACACCATGGTTTATTTTTTCCCCAAAAAGACATAAACACTATTTTCGGGTCGGGTAGCGGGCATTAGGCGCCAGAGCACAGCAGGATTGCCCGGTGACTATGTATTTGAGCGGACAACCAGGAAACTTAACAAGCTTATAACTTTATGATTTTTCATGATACGGTTTTGAAACATACATAGATTCTTTACATAAAAATAGAGAGACTTGACACGTGTTTCAAATTTCTCATATACTAAAAATAAGGTTGTATAGAAGGTAAAAAAATATCCCAAGGGAAGATTCTTGAATAAAAAGTATCATATTGTGTTATTCTAGGACTCGGTCTACCCGTGTGCCAAACATCCAAATCCGTTACGCCGTTCAAGCGTGAAGAAGTAACAAACACAAAACAATGATAAAATTAAAACATAAAGTAGGTACTTTTTTTTAAAATCGAATTAATTTACGCATGTACGAAATTAATTTCTTCATGTAAACGTCATATGAGCGAGGCCAATGAACTGTAGGTAGTTAGTACGCAACGACCGACAACTACCCACAAGGTCAGTGACTCGTTTACTTAAAGAAATTAATTTCGTACATGCGTATATTAACTCCAGTTTAAAAAAAAAACTACTTATTATCTTTACAAATCGATAGTGTTTCATGTACCAACTCGACCCTCCGCGGGGCTAAAACAACCAAAATTGAACGGTATTTATTAGGGTGATTTATATTAGATAAATATTTTGTTGTAAAACTTTTGCAGTAGGTAGATAATTATAATGATGAGGCTTTAGTGTACCTGCCTACTTACATGTAAAAAAACTGAGCAAGTGCAAGTCGGACTCGCGCACTAAGGGTTCCGTACAAAATTAATTAAATTGTAAATAATTGCATTCCTGAATTGAGTCTCGAAAATTTTTCAAAGTCACCAAAAAGTGTTTCTTTTTTCCTGACGTTACTACAAATTTACAGTTTTCAGATTTATTCAGAGACCTTGCTTTATGCGAAATTTCAGGATTCTGTATCAACGGGAAGTAACCTATGAATTTTGATTCCTTGAGAGTGTCGAAATATACGTTTTTTTGCAATATAAACGGCTGTATCCTTTTTTCGTTAACTTAGAAGTTTGATTTTTTTGCAGCTTCTAGGGACCGTAGACCTGAGTATATGGTTTTAATTTTAACTCGATACCTCCACACGTTCTCGAGATGAAGGGTCTTGACAGACAATCAAACAGACAGACCGACAGACGGACAACATTTGTGATCCTATAAGAGTTCCGGTTTTTCTTTTTGATGTACGGAACTCTAAAAGGGACAGTTTTTGATTTCCCTTTATATTTTCTTGTTCCAAAAACAATTGAAGCAGATAACATTTCGTCAAGATAAACTTTTCTTGACTCTTCTTTTTATCTTGGTGCGGGCACTGATCACACATAGATCACGCACCACTCCACGCATTCATCTCCTTATTCTTTCATTAAAAAAATCAAATGAGGGCTTTAATATTTTTATCAATGCTACAGCAACTTGTTTTTATTAAATTACTTCTTGCCTTAACTAAATTAGCATGCAGTAAAACTTCCAATTCCATCAACCTTATCGATTAAATTCGGAGTTTATTAATGACCATAACTATTAATAAGTTAATTTTAAAGATATTTTCTGTTTACGTAAATGCGAGTACCTAACTTAATTATGTACCAGAATAAAGTCAGACTTAGAGATATCTTAGACCTTTTGACTTGTTTTTAAGTATCTTTACTGTTTGTGCAAGTAATTCTGTAGAGGTAACTTCATAAACAACTCGTAAACATATTATCTTTGAAATTAAGATTTTTTTTTAATTTTGCTATTTTTGATTTTTTTATTTGATATGAACTAGTGCTTGACTGCAATCCCACCTGAAGGTAAGCAGTAATGCAATCATTGATGGTGAGGCGCACTAGTTTATTAAGAGCCTATTCACTCTAGCCTAGAAGACACCCAAATAATAATCGGATGTGAAGGTCATAGCAGGCAAATTGTTCCAGTAGGTACTTCGATGTACGCGGTATATCTTAACTAATTATCTTAATTCGCCATTAAGTTGGCAGCCTAGCCTTTAGCCAACTAGCCGTCCGAATGATATTCAGCCATTCTGTTTAGATGATTTGTATTCAATGCTGGATCATTTGGTTACCTTAAAAATAGTTGAACTAAATGGCGTTAGCGCATATTGTCCGTGAACGGGCACCGTCAGCGGACCACCACTTTAAGGGCCGGTTCTAGTCACTGTTTTTTTTTGTATGAACTTCGCTCGAGATTATGTCGTCTTCGCGGCCCCAAAACAGCGGTTTTATTTTTATATAAAAAAAAAAACAACTATTCAAGATTTTTGTTCTTGCGAAGCGCTTTTAAATAACAAGCTTTATTTTTTTGTAACTTTCAAATAGTTTCGTAACGTAATCACGTAGATAAATACGTTTGAAATCGTAAATTAGGGTCAGATTCGCGATTTTTTTTTATCGAGCTAACTAATTTATATCGTGTTTTCATTTTTGCCAAGTCCTTGGCGATATACTCGTAGTCAATTTAAATAAAATAAATTTTCATGGTGTTCTCTTTTATATTTGTGGATTTCCATAGGTTTAAAAAAGGTCAAAATTAGTAGAACCGGGCCTTAACAGCCAAGTTTTTTAGAGTTCCGTGCCTCAAAACGAAAAAACGGATCCCTTATAGGATCACTTTGTTTTAAGTATGTCTGTCTGTCAAAACCCTTTATTTCGGGAACGCGTGGAGGTATCGAGTTGAAATTAAAACCATATGCTCTGAGAAATAATCAAACTTCTAAGTTAACGACAAAGAAAGATACGGCCGTTTATGTCGCAAAAAACGTATATTCCGACACTCTCAAGGGAATCAAAATTCATCCCGTTGGCCTAGAACCCCGAAATTTGACAAGAAGCAAGGTCTTATAGTATAATAGGTAAAAACTAATAACTGTAAATTTTTGTAAATGTATTAAAATATGATTTTTGTTCAGCAGGCAATGTGCCGACGATCAATGGTCCTAACTATGATATTGCCGTCCGGGGTTTGGGGCTTAAATTTTTGGGATAAGCCACAATCGTGGCGATAAGTCCACTCTTTGAGGAATGGCTGGAGAGGCACCACGGGTATCGGTCGAAACCATCGGGTTTCGGCTGAAAGCAGGTCCTCACCGGACATGGCTTTTCCGGAGGTATCTACTTCGAAATCAGGCGGAAGAAAAGCCCGAGTGTCACCATTGTGCAGACCACCCGGAGGATACGGTGGAGCATACCATAGAGATATGCTCGCTTGGGCGGAGCACTACCGTGTACTCGAGGAGGCAATCGGGGGCGACAAGCCTCTCGCGCTTGCCCTGGTTCAGGTCATGGTCCAGATGGAGAAGTAATGGCTAGCGTTCACGCAGTAATCTGAGCAAAGGAAAGGGCCGCAACCGGGAGGGAACGGACATCCTCACTCCCCAGCCGCCGCCACAGGAGACGCTTCGGGCTTCGGGAGACGCATGGCATTCCCCGCCACTGGAGGCGAGGGTTAACCGACGACGAGCAATGAGTAGTTCACCGCCCGGTTATCCGGATAGGTTCAAGCCCGAGTTTTCAATGGCGCTTAGTACATCGTAGCAAGGCCGATGATGAAGGGTGATGCTATTAGGGACACAGATTTTTTTTAAAGATTTTCTGTAGGCGGGGAACGCAAAGGGCCACAGAGGGATGACTTCGCACGACAGAAAAACGGGTTAAAAACACTGCAGACAGCCAAATTATTACAGATAATGGGGGCTTTATTCGCCTGCTTTACTCACTCTAGCCCGCGGTATCTCTTTCGAACCTAACCTACCCGTATTAAGATGCCCTACAGTTTTGGCCGCATCACCTGAATATAATTTAGGCCGCTAATCAGGGCTAATATAATGTGAATGTTGGAACGACAGACATATTAATGCTTTTTTAACAGTAGATAACTAATAAAAAAGAAACTCAATTTTAAATTGGTTCCATCTTATTGAAACTCATCTCTAGATAGCCTAAACTAAGTTCGGAAATTAAAATTTCTTTTTAACTCTGTAAACAAAAGTTGATGAGACATTAATTGATAAAGACAAAAGTTTAATTAACTAAAAGTAAATTGATAAATTCATGGCAAAGGTCGTCCTATTTTTAATGAGGTCTGTCAAACAAAAGATCAAGTTACTGGCGGTTTCTCGTTCTTACTTTATGAAATAACCCGATAATTTATTGAACATATAAATAATAATTTAATTAAAAAAAGTAATATGAATAATAATCTGTGTATAATTTATACCATTACTGACTGATTTCAAACCGTTTATCAGCAGCATTCGTCTGATCCGAGGGCAATGTCCCTATGTCTGACACAAGCCATTGTATTTTTCATAATCTCCATTCATTCATAAGTGCCTATTTCCACTACATACAAGTATAAAGACATTATTTTATTCAATTTTACTCTAATAAATCAATTTATACATTGTGGACTCGATGCTATACCTAGTGACTGTAAGTATAGCATAGGGTTGCTAACCTCAAGTTTAAAAAACTAGGATTTGGAAAAACTAGGACAAAGCTGAATAAAAACAGGGCGCAGTAATTGAGTTGCAATTGTTAAATGAATATGTAATTCAAGAAATCATAATTTTTATATAAGTAATTTACATTGTGCCTTTGTTTTAAAACAGTAGGGCATTGCAAATCGCGAGCCGTGAGGCCGTAAAAATTGTAACTTTTAAAGCACCCTGATAAGTCGTTAGTAAGTATTAAAAATTCGTAACATAGAGTAACGTTACGAAATACTAACCTATATTAAAAAAAAAACCTTTTTTAAAGCCCAGGACACTGTTAAAAACTATCCAGGACAACCCAGGATACTACAAAAACTAGGACATATCCTGGGAAAACATTACGGTTGGCCACTCTAGCATAGCACAATAGCTACAATACATTTTATTCCATAGTACAATTAATTAAGTGAAGTCATGTCTATTGTGAACTCGGTAGAAATTGTTGTTGTTTTTATAATACTTATTTGAAATTCAATTATGAGTATATCAATGACCTGTCATTGATAATTGAATTGTTTGTACTTATGTGTACATCCTGTTCGTCACCGGATATATAAATCATTATCATTAAAGAACCTAAACTACTTACAATAAGTAAGTTTAAACACAGGCGTCAACAGACTCCAATAGAATCCTCACCACCCACGGCAAATTGTCTCAAAAAGCTCAGATGCAATCTTGAAATGATGCCCATTTTTACCGCAGTCATCCGTCCCGTCATACGCTTGCCTTATTTTCACACACATAATGCCAAATAACCTCCATAGAATGCAGATGCTCCAAAACCGTTCCCTTCCCATAGTTCTAGGACCATAATTTGTCCGTAATAAGCTACACCTATAGATGTAAGACCGGTTTAAAACCAATTAATCCAACCCGTTTAAAACGAAAACAAATCGTTTAAAACCCAAATAGAGTCTGTCTAACGAAAGCGCGACCTGAGAAAATGAGGTCAAATCAAAAAATATTGAATATGGTATTACTGTCATACTAGGAGAAAAAAATTTTGATACTTGAGTATTTTTTTGTATTTGCGACAATCGTATAATTCTTTTTGACGAACTATATTCCTAATATGAGGAACACAAAATGTTTAGAAATAAATATACTCAACCAATACGCTTTTAACAGCATCACACACTCAGAAATATTCAATTCCCTTACAAAACAAAAAATAGAATCCACACATACTTCTTCCAGCAAGTTAGAGAGATTAGATCCTATGTTTCAAACAGAATGAGTCAAACAGGGCGTCCCGTTGTCCCCAAAGATATTCTCCACTTCTTTCAGACATTAGCAGTCGAATGGGAAGAGAAGGGCATTGTCATCAGCGAAGCTAAGTTAAGTAATTTGCGTTTCTCTGATGATATTGTCCTGTTCTCTCCTACAGCCACAGGACTAGAGCAAATGCTGGTTGCTCTACATATAAAAATGTTGAAGACCAAAATCATAACCAGCAGCTCCAAAGGAACGTACACGTAGGCGGACAGAATATACAATACGTCTTAAAATATATTATTGTCTACTTGGGCCAAGTAGTGTCTTTCTGGGCCAGATAAGACAAAGAAATAACGTGTCGAACAGAAAATACCTGAAAAAGTTACTGGTCCATCAAGGAACTATTTAAGGGCACTTTGCCCATATGGGCACGCTTTAGTGATATCACTAAAGGGTAAGCTTATGGACATGTGTAATCTCCTCATTTGACCTATGGTGTATACAGACTTGGTCTTTGACTAACATCCAAAAGTCTAAACTCAAGGTTTGCCAACCGACCTGGATGTCTTGTGAGTAAGGGACTGAGACCATTAGAAAGAGTGGATGGCTTTTGCACAGCAGTAGAACAATACTGGATAGCTATAATAACCAATACAATACAAAAACGAGTAAAGATTTATTTATTGGTATATTACTATTATATCAAGAAAGTCACGGGAAAGGTGAATAACACAAATTGTTGAATTTTATCATCCTCAAAGTATGCTATTTCATCACTTCAATTCGACCGCTTTTGAACGTATAAAGTGCGGTAGTGAAGATATTTCTTCTTAAAGCTTAGTTTTAAGTGTAAAGGTTTTTTCTCCCAAATTCCTTAACGATTCAATGTTTTTTTTTTATTTATTTCGCGCAGTCCTTGAATATCTTCAAGATTATCTATAAACATAAGGAAAATTATTATCATATCGTAAAATATATCTAATAGTCAGTCAACAATGATCAAGATAATAATGTCATACTAACTTAAAAACCCGAGATCAATAACAACTACTTTCTCTTCTTGTTTTTCTTTAAACTTACTGATCATAGTATTTCACAGCTTTCCTACATAACTTTTTATTGTTTTATCCATGATAAGTAATTATATTTTTAAAATCAATCTTTGTTACAAAATACTGACAATCTTTGACGTGCTTTTGACGGAAACATTATGTTGCCAATTTAATTTAAAAAAAAAACTCCAAGTCGCGCTTTCGTTAGACAGACTCTAAACCATTTTTTTTCGATTTGAAACGGTAAATGTTGATGATTATGTTTTTCTTAATTATAACTAGATATGTGTGATATACTGATTTGTCCGACCGTGATAATTATGACCTACTAGCTTTTGCCCGCAGCTTTGCTCCCGTCAACTGACTACTCTACTCTACCCTACTCTACTCTACTCTACCCTACTCTACCCTACTCTACCCTACTCTACTCTACTCTACTCTACCCTACTCTACCCTACTCTACTCTACTCTACCCTACTCTACCCTACTCTAGACTCTAGTAATACTTTTGCGAAGCAGTATTGCTAGCGAAGGAGGCGGCCGCACGCATGAGGGAACAGGCATCCTCAAGCTTCAGCCGCCGGAGCCCCAACCCCAACCCCGACTTTCAGCCACCGCTGATGTGGGCTTGTGGATGCGCACCTCGTGAATCGATCGCGGCGATTCATTCACTTGTGGAGTAGGTGCATCACTTTCGCCACAGTCGCACAAAATTCATTTGCGAAGCTTATATAATTGCCTAAAAGAGATTTAATGGAGTATTACACAGAAACATTCGTGATCAATCGTGCAATGCCAGCGTAAGTTCACACTGCAGTAGCAGCACGCCTTACGTTGTAGCAGCTGGGTAGGGCCAGTCGTAGCAACAGTGTTGCCTCGAATCGAGTCGTAGCTGCAGCGTAGACACGTATCGCAGCAGTAGGGGCCCGCTTCTTCACAAAGCGGCGACGTGGCGAGAGCCGGCGCGGCGGCGAGCGTAGGATTGCTTCGCAGTCGCAGAGCTACAGCGTAGACGCAGCATAGGCGTCATATCAACAACGTATAGCTGGCGTCGTAGCAGCAGCGTAGGCCGGTGTCGTAGCAGCAGCGTAGGCCGGCGACGTAGCAGCAGCCAGTGTAGGCCGGTATCGTAGCAGCAGCGTAGGCCCAGCGATGTAGCAGCTGCGTACGTCAACCGCCTAAAAGCAGCGGGAGCGTAGAGATGCGCGTTACAGTGTTGGGCTCACGTCAAGTAGTTGACATCACAATAGTACGCTTCGCATAGCAGCATAGTTAGCTATTTTTTTTCAAGAGTTATTATTTCGTCGTTTCGTTTCCTCCATGCGATATCAGATACTCAGATTACAATCTACTCTTACGTACCCATCTGCATAAATAATTGTGTTATGTAAATTAGGCATAGAATAGAATAGAATAGAATAGAATATAACTTTATTGTACACCAAGAAAGTTAATTAATCAATACTAAACTTAAATCTATGGGTACAATGGCGGTCTTATCGCTGAAAGCGATCTCTACCAGACAACCTTAGGATGGATCGTAAGAACTAAAATAAATACAGGGGGTAGTCTGCGGTGTACTAATAAGAAAATAAATAAATAATTATAAAACGAATATATATATATATATATACATACATATTATAAAATGTTACACAATTTCATAAAAAAAAAGGAAAGAAATAAGGTAGAGTTGGTGAAAGAAATAAATTAAGTAGAATCAGGATAGCATTAAAGAGACAGGAAATGGTCTTCATACCTAATTGTTTATGACTAGTGACGTACATAGCCTATTACGGGACTTCATTGTATAAGCTGACCTGTGACCTGTCTCTATCTGACACGTTTAAGTACACTTTCCGCGCTTCATCATTAGGTAGATACTATTGGGATGAGCTTCTGGTGGCGATTCATGAAAATAACAAAGGTATAACCTACCTACTTAATACGTAGTATAAAATGGAGATTTTACCATGTGCAATTTGTAGCAAAATCTAACCTAATAAAGTTGCCATACCATCCAAACAGCGGGCTGATAAACTGAATTGTTTTGTAGCACGTTTTTGCATTTATTTTTTCCAAAAATGAAACAGGTACTCGTAATAGAGTACTTAGTTGATAAACGTACGAGGTAAGTGAGCTTTATTCGTCCAATTACTAGGTTATAATATAAGTAACTATGTATTTATATAGCAGTTTCATTGTGAACATATGGCATGATAACGTGACGTGGAAGACGGATAATTATAAAATTTTGGCAGAAACCAATTAAATGTTATTTATATTTTTGCAAAGGGTTTAAAGAAACCAACTATTCAGTGATTTTGATAGTACAATTACTTCTCCTTTTACCAGGGTTTTATACAAGTGGTACATACGGAGGTGATAAGTAGATAGGGTATAAATAGGTATACTTTTAGTTTAGGGTGTCACCATGATCAGCTATTTATCCTAGAAACTATTATATGGATATTTAAACTTGAACTTGTTCAGACTGTCCTATTTGCTGAACTGTTTTAGATGGCTAATCATGCAACCTAGATGATCAGAACAACGCCTCCGATGCTGCAATAAACAAGGCCCCCTACCAGATCCAATCAGTATCTACCTGATTAGTTGTACACAGGGTACGAAAATTAGAACCGGGTCCTTTCAATGTAGCTGCCTCACGCTATCATCGTGACCTTGATTCCCATCACACGATGCCAAACAACCATTGACCTTTGTACCTGAACTTCAATGTTAGCATCCGTTCTGGATGTTTGTGATTTACGAGCATCAATCCTATCAGTTATTAAATTTATGATTCATGACTTCCTGTCAGGATGTTGGCAATCGCGTTTACCAGATTTTGTGACTGCTATCAGTAAAACGGAAATCAGTTTGCATTCTCTATTTAAATAGAGGATGCAAACTATAAGTAGTTTGTTCCATAGGTGTGAAGGTACTATTTTAATCGGTAATTCGGTACTGTAAAATAGAAATTTATTATATTTTGATTTTAACAGTCTTCATAGAGACTTATCGAACCATTAAAGTCGCCTGAATCTGAACTGAATTTTACAATAAACCATGACGAGGGTGCGATAAATAATACACAGACTTGGTTGTAAATAATAATTTTATGAACAATAAGTAGTATACATTATGATTTCACAATTGGAGTGGCGATGGCTTGTAGGGCCAACGCGAGATCGTCTGACGTGTGTCGTCTACCGACGCTGTTGAGGGTTGCAACCCTAGATGAAAACTCAAGTGGTGTATTCAACACTGTCTCACTGTCTTATCTCTTGCGGCGGCGCGTTCGGGACGTCTGTGACGAGCGTGAGCTCCACTCCAGGCTGAGGTCGCTGGACGAGGGCGGTGTCTCCGGGAACTGCGCGTGCGAGGTCCACCGACACGAGTCACACGCTGATTTCGGCGTCTCCGGTATCTTCCCGGGCTTTCCACTCGGACTGTATGATTCTAGAATATGCTTATAGGCACACTCTGAAGGCTCAGGGCACCTTCCCCGAGCGGCACTCAAACGGGCACGCACACAAGCGGTGCAGTAACCACAACTGTCTTCGCTAAGAGCACTGCGAACCATTTTGAATAATGTGTGAATACGTGACGCACTGAGAGGACTGAAGCCGGTTGTCACAGCGCGATGATATTTATGCGCCGCCGGGCGTCGCGCACGCGCCTGCTGATAACCCCGGCACCGCGCGGCGCCAGATGCCGGCCGCGCTAACTAGCAACTGCGGCGCTACCAGAAAAATATCCCTTCACTACCTACATCCATGTAATCAAATAGGTAATGTATTGATTAGTCAGTGGTAACATTATTATCTCTGCCATTGCTATGTAAAAAATGTTGGAAATAAATATTTGATAATTAACAATGACATTATGCAGAAAGCCGGATCTAACACTAGCCTCATCTAGTAAACTAGAGTAAATGGACAAAAAATGCAAACAAAATAAGCAATTTATAGGTACAGGATATGCGCCATCTCCTTTCCTGCCCAGCATGCACAACTACCTGCACCTTCCACGACGCCAACGACAGAGCTGTCCCTGGCTAAATATTGGTTGGACCAGATCTGATTCAGATCGACACGAAAGAAGATTTATACGCAGGTACCTACTTGTCACTAATTATAACATGTTCTAAGTCAAATCTTCAAGGCACTTAGGCCCCTAGGTAGTCCAACTGAGTTGGTTTTCAGAATGTGTGTGCAATATTTTGTTATAATATCACTATGGTGTGGTCTAGTCTTGAAGAATCTAAAAATGATCGGCCATTCCTTTTATAAATAGACTAGCTTTTGCTATCGGCTTCGCGTTAATGTCAGTTTCTCCATCGAAACTGGACCTCCGTTTCATCACCATAGAGTGTGAATTTTGGTAATTCTTTTCTTAGCGCTCGCCTCGGTCATAAAAGAGAACCTTGCGCAAAATTTCACGCTCCTAGGCCCTGTAGTTTCGGCTGTACGTTGATATGGTAGTCAGTCAGTTCTCCTTTTATTTATACCTATTGTACACCGTTAAATTCTGATCGTTTTAATCCCGTGGAGGGTCGATTCGGTATATAAAACACTATCGATTTGTAAAGATAAAATTAAACAATAATGTAGGTACTTTTAAAAAAAATCGAATTACGCATGTTCGAAATTAATTTCTTTAAGTAAACGTCAGCTGGGCGAGTCCAATGACCTGTGGGTAGTTAGTACGCAACGACTGACAACAACCTACGAGGTCATTGACTCGTTTACTTAAAGAAATTAATTTTGTACATGCGTATATTAATTCGAGTTTTAGAAAAAAGTACTTTATTTTTTAATTAAATTTTTACAAATCGACAGTGTTTCATGTACCGCATCGTCCCTCCACGGGATTAATACGATCAAAATTTAACGGTGTGTAGATAGTATTCTATCGTCCTCCCTCAATACATCAAGCAAAGGAAGGTATTTATATTACCTACTTATTTCTCGGTAAATACTGAAGTAAAATACAAGTACAAATAGATGAAATACTTATTTCTTACCAAGTAAATACTTATTTCAAGTTACTGTGAACATATTTATAGTAGTAGGTACGTAACTCTGATGAGTGTGGCATGTGCGTGTTACACTAGTAGTAAATTAATAATATGTAGATATACTTAAATACCTAGTAGGTATACAATAATCAGAAGACGTTTTACTATTTATTGTTACTAGTGGCTACAAAGAGATAACCAGCACTTAGTATTTACATGCATACCTATTATATTACAAACCTACATACGTAAAAGACCTCTGTCTGTAAATAGGTACCTATATCTTTTATGAGAAAAATACCTACCTAAGAACATTGACGACAGAGGAGTAGCGTGAACTAGTTTAGACGTGGGCGAAGGTGCATCAACGAAGCCTTTTTCTTTGATAAATTCGAAAACGAGACAGCCACTGTCGCAACCCAGTGTTCGACCATATTGTCGCTAAACATCAGGTAAAAAGGCGATCAAAAGATAACCTGTCTATTATAAAAAAAAACTCTCGTTATTCGGTGGGAAAATCATCCAATGACATCTCCGCGCCCTTGAGAGATAGTGTCAGATTTTTACTGACTAAAAACCCACTCCTGTCTCTTCGTTGCCATTCATACCGGAGCCGAATCTTCCTTTCAGAAACCGACCCTGGCCCCAGTAGGCTTCTACCCTGCTGGGCCGTTGTCTCACGCGTGCAGTCTCCTCCTTTCTTAGCATTACAGCTTTGCAGAAGGAGGCGACCGCCTGCCACTCCTCTTCGCTTCGAAGCTTGGCCTGTACCATGGCCGCCGGCGCGAGAGATCGCCGCCGCCGAGCGTCTCCACGAGGACACGGCGGTGCTCTTCCCAAGCGGGACCTTCGTTCTTAAAGGAGAGCCCACATCAACAATTATAATAAGCATAGCTGTTAGTATTCACATTTTGCAACTAAACCAATAATTACACAACTTTTGTCAGGTATACATAATTTAAATTTATTTTGTTCAGTAGACTTAGGTAGAAAATTGGGTACCTACCGACGATGTTATAGCATATTCTAGATAAAGGGAGCTGCTCCACATCTCCTCCGGTTATTACCAGTTCGTCATACTCGTTAGGGATCGGACATCGATGCGTTATGTAAATAACTTATCTATATTTACAAATAAATTAGGCGCAGTGTGTTCCATGAATTCTAACTCAAACGTAAAGGAGATACTATCGATACAGTCAAAAGGAGTGAATAGGAACAAAATTTTGAAAAGAATTTTTACGTTATTTAACTGTTTTTCCCGGCATTTATGTACTTCTATTTATACATTAATTGCAATAAGTACTATGTGAAAGAAATCAATAATATAAATACATATATACCAGAGTGAAAATCCTAATCATAGTTTAGTTTCTATTCACCCAGTATTTATAAATATGTAGGTACGAACAAGTTCATTCAGAAATCGAAATATCGAATGACTTCGCAAATATCTATCTCGCTCCTGCAAAGCATTCTGGAATCATCTGGAAGTAGCTCTGGTGACTGCGTCTCTTATCTACCAACATTGTGTAAACAACTCGACTATTTATAAAGTCCTGTAAATAACTTGACCACTTTGTGACCCATCGGGCCTATCAAAGCTTTACTCTAGGTCGGTGTTGCCACCCACAAAGCTCTTCCATCAGCATTGTTAAATAAGAAAGATACATGTAGGTACCTACATAGTTATCTATCAATACTACACTAGAAGATTTAGATCACACGCACGCTTTCTCTAAACAAAGTACCACTTTGTGACAAATCTGGCCTATCAAAGCTTTACTCTAGGTCGGTGTTGCCACCCCCAAAGCTCTTCTATCAGCATTGATAAAAAGAAAGATACTAGCTATCTATCAATATTACATTAGAATAGATTAAATCTATATTTAGATCTAAACAAATATTACACGCACGCTTCGTCTATACAAAGTAGACTAGTAATTGAGTCATTCATTGATTGAGCGCCCTTCGAGATGATGAAATCGTAGTATCTTGTTACGAACGGATTACTTATACCTCAGATATTTACTAGCGTATGAGTAACACGACAGCGCTCTTGCAGACAACGAAATGATGTAATAAGGACAGATTCTAAGTGATCAAAATATTATTGAAAAGCACCAAGTATAAGACACACATTTTTATTTTGTATGATCATAGTACATTGAACGTTCTTTATCCTAACTTAATGAAAATTGTAACAATGATTTAAAATAGTTTTCAGAATAATTTTACATAGAGTTGTACAGTACCTGAGTCATTAATTATGATTTGGACGGGAGTGTCCGCGTACCCAAGTAAGTCTTATCACTATTTACAGAGAAACAATATCTTTCTAAGAAGACTAATTGGTTTTTCTTTTTCAACACTTCACCCCAAAATATTTTAAAAGCAACTTTCTTTCAGAATAATTATATTCGCACCCAAGATACTGAGAAATCTTTGCACGTCTGAGCCCTCATTAAAATTTAGAAAAAGTAAATAACATGAAGATAAGAGGTCATTTACTTCGAAGTTTACACCGAGACTAATGTCCAATTACGTTTTAAGATCACTTTAGTTCGAGATAAATAAGTTTGAAACATGACACGTGAAATAAAAGTTGGCGCGTTATAAAGGAAAAAGAAGTCAAATTAACTTTCTATTGCATCCAGGGCTTGCCTTTAGGATTGAAATGTATAAAAAAGTAAACTGCTTATTTCTCTACCGGTAACAAATAACAACTAGGAAAATAAATAATCTTAAGTAGATGTACTGGGAATAAATGAAGGATATAATGATAGTACTACGTCAATCTGGTACCCTATTCCTTCGTTAAACTAACTAATGGAATCAATTTCAAGATATGAGAAATAGTTGGAAACCTAGACGAAAGAGCGACAGCTTCTACAATGAAAGAAGTCCGAGAAACACTAAATTATAATAATATTATAGAAGTAGTTTCTAATACTTTGTAATAAAATATAAACCGTACTGTGAACAAACACATAACAACACCGAAAGTGCAGAAATGCCAAAAAGTGAAAATATAGGATAGTGGCAGAAGAATACCGAGGTATATACATCGATAGATATAGCCAAACCAGGGATAGATCGGCCAAACGACGACCCACTCAAGCAGTTATCAGCAGTCAGTCTGCCTACACCCAAGATCCGCGTAGACCGAAGTAGAACGCAGTTTCATCGAGAAATTGAATAATAAACCTTATTTTCAGTTCTTTAAAGTGCAAACGAACTTCCAAGGAGCTCTCAACTCGATCTGATCTGAGTCGAAGTTCAAACAAATTTGCACTTTCTTACTTTGTGTTAAAGTGTATTACTTAATTTTCATCATAAAAATTCGACTCTCTCTTTGGTCTGCGTGGAGCCTTGCGACTTATACCCTTGGCGCACACTAGAAGCGATTTTAACGTAGATTGTTAGTTTTACCTTTAAGATTCATAGAAGCTTTCAGCTTAGGTGCTTTGTATAAACGACTAAAAATCTTTGTATATGCAATAAATGCCCCATAATTTGAAGTCTATTTTTTGCCTTAATATATTTTGTTGAGTCATATCTCACCGTAGCGATGTAAAGCTTTAAGTGTGCGCCAAGGTCTAATCTACAAAATTAAGATATGCAATGGAGCGATATAAGTTCGCTGTTGTTTATATAAATTGCCTGTTACCAAGTAATTAATTACATACGAAAAACATGAAATTTAAGACAAATTTGTTATTTCACAGATATTGTTATCAATACGTGATAACGCAATAACTTTGTTCTCAGACAGACAAAACAGGAATAGGTATCGGTTGCCAACAGATAAATGGGTTTAAATTCTTCGAAAAACAATTTTAATTTTAGCAACAAGATGATCAAAAATAACCGAATTATCAAATGTTACGTAATTTTGTGTATTGTTCACTCCTAATGAGCCATGTTCGGAGTTCGTGCACTCTGTGCACCTAAGTGATTAGCGAAATTTTTCTCTTTCCAGTAATATTATATTTATAACAAAAGTTGATTAATTTTACAATAACATATAACACAATAATCAAGAGTGATGTTGGACAAATCACTTAATAAACAACAAATATACAAATTCCAACATATTACTTGATTGATTTAGTTTGCCTCTACCATACACCTAACTATAAAACTAAAATTCAAATATTACAATAACTATTATTTATTATAATCATGAATTAACTAACATTAATATCAAATATTATACAAGTACAGGAAACATAATAGAGACATAATATATTATTATTATCTATCATTCATTACAATTATTGATGTTTAATTCAGTTCCTTCATTATAACATAAACTGTCACAGAGGTTATCAAAAGTATCACTTTTACAAAGAACACTCAGGGATTTGAGATAGTGGCAGAAGCGATTGTTCCTCTTCATGTTCGTGTCTTTTTGGGATTTCTCGAGCCTGCATATTGTCCGGCAGGAGGACCAGTAGTCTAATGCAAGAGCTCTCCTGTCCAGCACTGCTGAGGCATTCAAGTAGCCAGTCAAGCTGTTGTGTCGCGATAATATTCTGTCTCTTTGTCTGTAAATGATAATACAAAGAAATTAGCCATTACATAATAACCTCACGTTTTACAAGATAAACATAATTTGACGTAAAATCTCGAGATAACATTGACGTAATTTTGACCCTTGAATAACATAGGAACAGTTTTCGCACATAGTTACCGCACCTCTTATTAAAGTCACTCGGCGATGTTCATTGGAACTTAGAGAGCTTTTATAAAATAACTTGTGTTTTGATAATAACTTTGATAGAAATAGACACTATGTTTGCGCGAGGGTTTTTCTGTGCGCGCTTCTCCCTCGCCGACCTCGCCGACACAACACGCGCCCGCGGCGATCTCAGTACACAACAAGATAAAATCACGTCCAATTTGTTTAAGCAAATTGCAATGATACTCAGATTATTTTTTAATGTAATACTCCCGAATTTTCTCGACTGCTTGAGTTAGTATCCGATTATCAAGAAGCAAATGGTAAAGGTCGCCAGATAAATACTACTTTCTTGGTGTTAAGTAACAAACAAAAAAATGTACTTATTTACTTCCACACAAAAAGGTTTTTTTTATGGTAAGTAAAATCATCAAATGACAAATCCCGCCCTTAGGCGGAGCGGGAGGTCACTCTTACTAACTAAAAACCTACCCCGTTTCTCCGTTGCCTATCATACCGGTGCCGAGCCTTCTTTTCAGAAAGCGGCCCTTGGCCCCAGTAGGCTTCGACCCTGCCTGCCTGCAGCTAGCAGGCTGGGCCTCTACGGTTTGCCGACAGCTCCTTGAGGCGCGCGGGTAGGTAAGGACGCCGTGAGGTCTTTCCAACCACGCCTCAAAGAGGGGACTTCCATACAAAATTTTTTTTTTCCATACAATTTTTATTTTATTATTTTTATTTAAAAGGGTGAAATTTTAGTGAAAAATCAAAGTGAGAGCAGTAGTTGCCCAGTGGTAACGACCTCGACTTACGAATGTTGTTCGGGTCGCGGGTTCAAACCCAGGCAGGCGCATTACTTTGTGTAATTTATTTCATCACCATTGCTCCCAAAACGGTGAAGGAAAACATGGTAAGAAATCCAGCATGTCCTAGAACCAAAAGCTCGAACAACTCGAAATCGACATCGACATCTACCAATCCGCTATGGGCCGCGTCCACTAGATGGATTACGATCCATTTCTTAGAGAGAAAGCCGAGCAGTGGGAACATTATAAGGCTGATTATGTTTTTTTTACTAAAACAAAATGCACATGTGTCACTTCTCCCGCTCTAGGGTGGAGCGAGAGGGAGTGCCAGACTTAAACTGACTAAAACCACACCTGTGTTCATCAGTTGGTCTAGACATTCTAGGACTACCGGTTCCCTTTTCAGAAAACCCCCACTGTTGCTGATACCGCTGTCGACGGCTGGGGCTCGGTCCGGTCGATTGCCGGACGGCGAGCTACCTATTACTCGAAGTCCGTAAGCCCGCGTTGTTCATCGCTTTGCCTCATCTCAGTATGTATAGTAAAATAATTCAATAATTACCTGTATACAGTCATTCCTGGAAAACTTATATCCGCTTTTTTTTCACAGTTTAAAACGTCTTGCGCTTTTTGAATAGAGCTTGTCACCATGGTTTGACAAATGTCACTAGTGACTTCATAATCCTTACGATAATAGTCAGAGTTTTCTCTTTCTGATACGCTGTGTGCTTCAGGATAGCACCAGGGTTGTGACGTAATGTAGGTTTTTGTGTCTGGGTTGATATGACTAAAATAGTCTGATAATGAGAAGGCATCCGCTACATCAGCCATTGCTTCGAGTTCAAGGTTAACCTTGTTTTTTTTCTGTTGAGCATTATTATTAACTTTTTCTATAGGTCCAATACTAGGTACTGCAGTCAAAAGGCCGGGCATACTCCACCAAATATTAAATAACTGTAAAGGACATGAAAAGTTTAACAAATTCGAATGTTTAGAAGCAAAATCCGTCCATATGGTATTTGTTTCCAAATCAACATTATTATTAACTAATGTAATTGTTCTTCCTTCTGAGTCTTCATTATCTGCCCAGGATGGGCATGAGCTTTCTTCATCAATGTTGCTCTTATAAAAATCTATATTTTGAGAAGCGGTTTCATCATCTGTGGTCACACCATGCACATAACTAGGTATGCAGAACTGCAAGTAATTTATGGTTTTTCGAATATCTCCTTTGAAATAATTTAGGAATTTGGCTCCAACCCCAGGCCAGCATATTCCACTATCTGCTAAACACATAATATCTAACCATGTTCCAAGCATCCTCGGTAGAAGAGGACACATTTTCAATAGTTTTCCATTTTGCTGGAATCTTTGCAAATGAGGACACACCAAGGATGATGTTATCAATATGACAGGACGTTTAGAACATTGTACTAACTGCACAACAGCTGATGAAAATCCATCATCTTGATCAAAAACAATATCAGCATCATCAATAAGGATAAGAGATGAATCTGTTCTTGTACTTTCTTGACTTAAAGTTGCACCACTTAGAACTTCAGTTTTACTTGTAAACTTTTTAGTTTTCTTTTTTTCATCATCATTTGATTTTTTTGGTCTTCCACGCTTTTTGTTCTTCTTTGTCAAATCAGGTTGAAGTTTTTCTTGTGATTTCTGACTATTGTCAGAATTTCCAGTACCTCTATTAACCTTATGGGATTGGGTGGCTTCCTGCAAGTCCTGCAACATTATCTTCCCTGTCCTTCTACTGCTAGCATTAACTTCAATCACCTTCATGGCTAAATCTGAAGCAACAGCATAAACACTTGCAGTTTTGCCACAGCCCGTGGGGCCAGTCAATACTAGAAGATTATTCATGCTCTTCATACTCTCTCGACTGTCTGATTCAGATTGATAGTAGTCTGATGAATCAGACCCAGGTTTAGAATTTGCTTTTGATTTCAAATCATTTTCAGTCCATGAAACTAACCATTTCCTTAATTCTTTTATAGTTTCAAAATTACCTATAATTTGATTTGTTGAAGTAGCCTTGTATTTGTCAGTCCAATTTAATTTATCAGGGCTATCATTGATAACATCCACCATATCACTCATAATTTCAATACTGTTATCTATATCTACATAAGTACAGTCTTTAAATTCTCCTTTTCCTTTACCTTTTAAATGCCGATATGTCCTATAGACAGGAAACTTTGGATGCAATTGTTTCATATTCTGTAACATTGTCTGTGTGCTTTTTTTGTGTATTGTATCTATGTTACAAGTACTGATTACTTGATCAAGCTGGAGCAATTTTTTAAATGCATTGTCTTCATAAGTCAACTGACAAGTTTCTTCAGTCATATTCATCAAAGGGATATTGAAAACAGTTTTATCTCCATCAGAAATTCCATTGATCTGTTGTACATGAACAACAACAGGAAAACTATCATCTGGAGTGATAGAATTTTTTTGCTGTTGAATTATTTTCTTCAGTTTATCTGGAACGCCACTTTGTAGAAATTTCTGTTTAGCTTCTAATGCAGCTAGATCAGTTTGTTTAGATGCAAAAATGGGAGCCAATTTGGCAGGTTTCTTTGATGTCAATGTGTCCTTGACAATCTTCTCTTCTTTCTTGTTAGATTTAGATTTCACAGGTTCATCAAGAGAATTTGACTTTAAGAGAATAGGCTTTTTATCATTCTGTATCACTTCTAATTGCTTTTTCTTTTTAGGAGTAAAGATATGTAATTCATCATCAGAGCTTGACAAACATGCATCATCACTGTATTTAACAGGTCTTTTCACTGATCTCTTTGGCCTGTTCTCAATATTGACAATTTCATTTGTATCCTCAGTTGCAGAAACTTTGTCTTCAACTTTAAATTTTCGTTTTCGCTTCTGTCTCTCACTCTTGACTTCTGTATGTTCAACCTTAGCATCAACATTTAAAGGGATACTATCAACTGATGCTGTTTGAACATCTACAGCATCCAGTACTTCATCAACTTTGACCTCTTCTTTCATTATTTCAAGTGTTTCCTTTACAATAACTTTATTTTCCTCAATAATACTTCTAGTATCTCCATTGGTATCTATTCCATTGTTTTCTATCAAATCACAGGAGTCTAAACTGTTCTTTTTTAGACTTAACCTTTTCTTTTTTCCTTTTTTTTTGTTTCTGGGTTGTAACTTTACCTTTATAACATTATCATTTTCTGAATTAGGAGGAGAACATTCATTGTCTTTATCTAGTTTCTTAAAATAACAGAGCATGCTTTCCTTTTTCTTTAAAGATGGGGATAGCTTGTTCAAAAATTCTTGATCTTCCTTAGGTATAAATTTTTTTATTGGACTAACTCTGCTAGTAATATTGACAGGATCTTCAACTGCATTAAATATATCAACTATAGTCAATGTTTGGGCTTGTTTATTTATTTTTTTACTCTTCACAAGATCTTTCTTGTCTTTTGGTGATGACTGAGAATTCTCATCTTTGCTAGAAGCTGTCTCGCTAGTGCTATCATTTTCTTTTGAAACTACTGATTTGGTATCCTTTAAAATCATTTTTTTCAATTTGTCTGCTCTTTTTTCCATTTGCTTTTTAATTATATTGTCCTGGTATTCTTCTTTTTCTTTGTTTTTTAAAGAACCTTTTGCTTCTGCCATTTTTTGTAGAAGTAAGTGCCTTTTTGCTTTAATATTTTTCCTTTCAATTACCTCTTCAATATCAGAGTTATCATTACATTTATCTTTACCGGGGGAGTTGCTCCCAAGACTCTTATTTCTAGAGTCCATTAACAGTTTGAAGGCATTTGTTTGTTTCTTTTCTTGACTGCTGAGTGCTAAAGGAATGGCAATAGTTACATCTTCCATGTTCACATTTTTATTGGAAGTCTTTAAGCTTTCACTTATTTTAACAGATTCTTTTCTTCTTACCATTTTGAAAAGGTAGTTTCGAGGTCTAAGATCTTCAAACTCACTTACATCACCTTCATATAAAATAGGCTTATTTCTTTTGTTTGGAGATTTTATAATAAGTGTTGAAACAAGGATTTTCGATACATCTAAAATATCTGGATCCTCCTGACCATCTTGTCTAAGTTTGTACTTCTTTAGTTTTCTTCTAAGTACTTTTTTACATTTGTGTTTGTAAGTATTTTCCTTGGACTTAAGGATGTGTCTTCGTTTACGATTCTTAGAGCAATTTATTTCAGATCCAACTGAATCGATATCGTCGATCAATGTGACGGACTCGGTTGCTGCAAAGCTTGTCATTCCTTCCCTGTAAATCCCACAAAATCTCTTTAATATTTACAGTAAACGTGTGTTGACGATTAGACGAGGAGACGTGATCTCAATTGAAGTGCTGTTAGGTTAGATTTAGTAGTTTTTTTTGAGTTATGTGCACTGTTATTATCTTAAAGATTACGCTTTAGGCATATAAGTAGTAGATGAATAGTCTTTGCTGAGTTAATAATAAAAATGTTATGAATACATACCGAAAATCAATTTGGCGGCATTATTGCACTTTTGTTGACTGACTTTTGACAGCAGTTTGACTTTGACAGTTTGACACAGTTTGACATATTTTGTTTTTTGTTAATGTTTCTGGCTTGTGTACTAAGTTTTTTAAGAATTATCTACACATGAATCGTTTTTCTATTTGTTTACCATTACAATGTTTATGTAAATATTTTGATGTTTTTGTAATGTTTGGCAACGAATGTATCAACTCCAGTTAACCTTTTAAAACAAAATTTTCAATACCTTTCTACAGAGATCGCGACTGTAAATATTCTAATGTTTTTTTTTAGTGAAAAGGTTAACTTCAGTTGTTACACTAGCTGCCAATCTAGGATATAAGTCGATGCTGTCAATAGTAACTCAAGTTAACCTTTTCAGCAAACTTCGTTGGGACCAATCCAATTTTACATCACATTATCCACTGGAAATAGGAATTAATTTGCAAATAATTATAACAGCCACTGAACTTCACTCGAAGAAATCCCGTCAAAAACTTATAGTTAGATTGAATCTGATTTTTGTTTTCCTAGAAAAAAAATACGTAATTATAATAAAAATGTTCGTGTTCCCTAGATTTATGAATAGTAAACTAAAATAATTGTGAGTTTTTGACGGGATTTCTTTGAGTGAATTTCAGTGACTGTTTTAATTATACGCACATTTATTCCTAGTGGATGTTATGATTTTAAATTGGTTTAGTTTTGTGTCTAAGCAAATTGGCGATATGTGGAATAATTGAAACAGGCGCGATCTCGGTAAAATAGAGCTGAGAATTTTATTGTAGTTTTGGCTACTTCAGCAAAGTTTACCGAGAAGGCTGACTCAATACATTTGCTGTCAAATAGTACAAATACATTAGAGTGTGAGAATCGCTTTTGGCGCAATTCGGAACGCAGGAATAATTATGAGTTTCGCTGTCTTATCTGTCATTTGTCTGTCGACTGTCATATTGATTTTGAAGTTTTTGATACCTCACCCCTAAGCCGACGTGCTTGCAGCGCAGTCTAAAATTGGAAAATTGAAATGGCATCGAAGACGAAAACTTTCGTAACACCTCTTGTTCGTCATGTTACGGTAAATATCAAGCCATTTACTGCTACTTTCCAGCTTATCTAAGATGGATTTTAGTAAAATAATCTGAACTGTCAAACCCCTGTTATGTAAACCTTTTTGACATTTTCCGTGATTTTAAATAATTTTAAAACGTTTTACTCGGCTTACAGACCAGGGGGTATGCCCAGGCTGCGCCTGCTTTTAGCAGAGACCCCAAGATCTCAAAGACGATCCTGCCTAACAAAACTTTTGTAGCTGCCTTCGACAACGGGTCTCCGGTCACTCGAGTGACCATAGCCTTCAAGTAAGTACCTATGATCAATTTGGGAGTACGCAAGTCTTCATTACATACTTATCATTACATGAATAGTGTTAAACATGCAAAAGTGTTTTCTCTAGACCAATTATAAATCATCTCATTCTTGGCATATTATCATAATATAAAAATTACTTTATTTAATTTACTTTTAGTTATCCTAACTTATAAGAGAGGTCTATTCTGTACTAAGTTTAGTCTAATTAGAAATAAGTAATAACATGGATTTTAACCTAATTGCTTATTACAAAGTTTAAAACATAATTTTTCCAGGGCTGGTTCACGTTATGAGCCTCAATCGGAGCTGGGTCTCGCTCATGTTCTCCGATCAGCTGCTGGACTCAGCACCAAAAATAGCAGTGCTTTCATAACGGCACGTAAACTGGCACAAATTGGTGCCTCTGTATCTGCATCTGGAGATCGCGAATTTGTCTACTACACTCTTGAGGTAACTTTTTTATATGTTATAATTGTTTATTTTAAAATAGTTTGTAGAAAGAACTAACTTTACAATCGAAAAGTACTGTACCTAGTTTAAGACTAAATGCCTAAGGCTGTGTTTACGGCGACGCGGCGCGTTCCACGGCGTGTTGGGCGTTTCGTCGTACATTGCAGCTGCGGGCCGCGTCATCGCTCGCGCAAATACAAACATATGGCAATGTATGACGGACCGCCCGACGCGCCGCGCAATACACCGCGTCTCCGTAATCGAGCACTAATACAACACACATCAATCAATAATAATCTAAGTTATTAATAAGACATCATGTCATGTAAATTGATTATATCATAAATTTCATAACCTTTTCCACTTTGAAATTTATAGTGTACAAGAGTTAAAAATGGAATTCAGCATCTTTTGACCTATTCTACTATCACATCACTAACGTAAGATTTTGGCTTAGTGCAAGGCATCAGAGAATACTTGAATTAGTATTTCAAAATACATTATTATCTCTACCAGTGTTGCCAAACCCAAATATAATTTAAATAATTTTTTTTATCATATTTATATTCACTGATTTTCAAACTCTTTCAGACTACCCAAGATAATGTGGATGAAGCTGTGGCTCTCCTGAACAAGCTGGTCACCGGTCAGGAGTTCAGAGCTTGGGAACTGGATGATAATTTGCCTCGCCTAAAGTTTGATATTGCTGCTCTGCCCCCTCAGGTAGTTACCTTCCTTTATGTTTAAATCAAGAGTGTTGCTGAAAAAGCTATTTATAGTATAACTAGCTTCTACTAATAATCCCGAGGAGTATCTCTCTCAAGATAATAGACATCCAAAGTCCTATTCCAGAACATACATGGTCTATCCTTGTGCCAAGTTTAATTCAAATATATTCAGTGATTAAGACATAATTATAATAATAATAATAATAATAACCCCATCGCTGTATCTCTACGTTGACGTCGTGATGGGGCTTGCGCGCTCCAATAAACCCTAGGTTGTACCTCGCCTAGGGTAAGGGGCCAGACTAAGAGAGATACAATCCGCAGGGCAGTTTTGTGGCGAACTGTTGGGCATTAGCGATCCCACGGACCCGATCTCCCGGGAGAATTCTCGTTCTTCATCTCCGGCTTGCCTTTATTGGCCGGCCGTAGTGAACACTGACGAGGAACAGAGCTCCCACCTCTCTCTTGCCTTTATTGGCTGGTTTGAGTGGAGATTCGCAAGAGCAATCGTGCTCGGGAGAAGGATGTATAATCCAGTAAGGTGCTGGTAGGGATCTTGACCGCACTTCCGGGATTGTCCTGATAGCCGTGGTATACCTCTCCACTCCTCAAGCACCTCAGGATATGTTGCCCTCTTGTTGCTACGTCACTTCGTGCTAGCGGCCGTTTTTGGGGGCCCATTTATTGAGTGTGTAAGTCACCCCCTGCCTGTTTACCGATGGATATTAATAACATTGTTTAGGCAGGGGCCATAGTTTTCACATAGTTCTTGGTAACCAGTCCACTTAAGACTTCAAAAACCATAGCCCTATTGTCTTTATTTTCCATATGTCACAATAGTTTTCACCAACCGGGGGTTGTCCTTGGATGCACTAGCATTGCGCGTACAGGGACAATCGTCGGTTAGCATCACGTTCCATTAAAAGTACCTAAAGGGCCTCTGCGAGTTGGTTTCGGCTCCTCGTACGCCTCCCAAAGGTCCAGGACCTCAGGGTCCTGAGATAAAAAAATCATTAAAAATAATAATAATAATTTATTTTCTCAATATTAATCAATAACATTATTTAAAATCCCTGACTTCTAAACTAGGTTTATGTACCTGTATCTTAGAAGCCAGTGAAACCTCCGAAACTAATACATGCATTTATAGTTGACCTTAGATGGGACACAAGTATGGACAATATCAAGAATAAAAATTTCTCTTTATAAATTTCAAAATTCAAAACAAAATAAAACAAAATCACAATGGTATTTAGTAACAAAATTAAGTTATAAACAAGATCAAATTGAAATGAATTTAGAATTAAAACAGAAATTAAATGAAAATTAAATTAGATAAAACCAGATCGAAATTAAATAAAAATTATATACTTAAATTAAATTAAAGTACAATCAATTGCAGTAACTTGGTAGAAATATCAAATTCCACAACAATATCAAATCTACTTTCATGTTTTAAAGTGCAAAAAATTAGAGCAATATCTGTAAATGTAGAATATGATTGAATTTTGTAGTAGGTATTAAAAGTATGTATTTTAAAGATGTCTGTGAAGCAAAAAAAGTATGTAAGAAACGATTCTTACATACTTTTTTTGCATCACAGACAGTTCTTTGTGTTTGTAGTAGGTGGCTTGCTTTGTAGAAAACCACCTACTATTATTATTATTATGTAGTTTTTGCTTTTCCTCATGATAAAACACATAAGTTTATTGAAGCAACAATTGATGTTTAAAAGAGTTTGTAATCACTCTTGTTTCTCTGCTTCATAATAACGAGATTGCTCATGCGTCTTGGTTTCTGCATCTAAGAATATTAAAACTTAGAAAAGAACATAATTACCCAAAATAACCAAAATTCAGGGAAACATGATAAAATTTAAATAAAGGAGGAAGATAGACAAGAGGTATTTTTTATAAGGAATGCTTGTTTCAGATATTATAAGTTAAATATTAAAAAAAAACGACAAAAAAATTACAAAAAAGGCGAAATACTCTCTGTTTGGACAATAGTTGGTTTGACTAACTCTTTATTTTATTAATATTTACTTATTATTTTTCATGTAAGTCACTGAATAAATATACATATATCTTTAAAAATTATTTTTCATGTTAGTCACTGAATAAATATACATATATCTTTAAAACTATACAAATGCAATTATAAATATCTGGAAAAGAATTTTTTAGTGTTTGTTAGGCGAAAAATGTCTCTTATCAACCCTCCTTCTTTAGTTTTAAGTAGACAAAATGTATCCATTTGTTATCTTCTATTTATTTTTGCAATACACATTGGTGCGGAAAAAAAATTTCTACAATGTTACTATTTCTAATAGGTTCGTGCAGTTGACCTGCTCCACAAGGCCGCTTACCGCCGCGGCTTGGGCAACTCACTCTTCATCTCGCCCAAGAAGATTGGCAAGATTTCATCCGAGTCACTGCAGCACTACGCAGGCAACTTGTTGACTGCAGCGAACTGTGCAGTTACCGTCGTTGGCGACACTCAGGTAAATTAGTAATAGAATCATGATGAAAGCCAGGGTCAAATTATTATGTTGTGTCGTGCTGTTACGTCTTCTGATATAACTAATTGCTTACAAAACTTGTTTGTGGTATGACATAGACCTGAATAGTTTGGTTGATATATCTACAAAGATACACATTACAATATGAAGATCTGATTGCAAATGTGTATCTTTGTTTTTACTATCCTGTTCTGTTACACTCCTCAGTAAAGGACTCCATCCATTTTTCGCGACTTTGCACTCTTTTTTTATTCGCAAATTACATCACCTCCTTCCAGCTCTCGTCTTTTACACACATTACCGGCTGCACATTCGGTATTGTATAGAACATCTGAATTATACAGATTGCCGGTAACATATACATAAACAAAGTTATAAATTTTACAATTGAAAACACTAATTCGTTTATTATTACAGGAGAGGGCCAACATGATTGCTCAGAATCTTCAACTTGGCTCTGGCGATTACAAATTCGAAAGCAACACTAAATATTATGGAGGAGAGTTAAGGTAAATAAAGCACATTATTATGCCCTCCCGCTCCCTTCTAGGTGGGGGAAATCATTGGATTATTTTCCACCTTAAAAAAAAACACACTATGCCGTCTCTAAGACTTCACTTTGAATAGTAAATGGCGGTTTACTTTACGGCCATTATCTTTGATGATACCTATACAATAATTTATTAAATGTTTTGGGTAAACAGGAAAGAAATGGGTGGTGATTTGGCCCACGTTGCCTTGGCTGTCCAGGGCGCTCAAGCCGGCACTCCGCAGTCACTCGCCTTAGCTGTAGCTGCCAAAGGTAATATACTCAACTAGTGATCCGCCTCCGCTTCGAACGCTGAAAATATTTTACTTATTTATTTAACTATTTATGTACACACATAAAATAAAAGAAAAGAAGAAGGTAACAAAAATAGGTACAAAGTTGATGCTTATTTTTAGAGAAACCTCTTCCAGCAATTGCGAAAAGAGATTTAGAAAAATAGAGATGTAGACACCGTGTGTAATAGTAAAAGGAAAATTATTACACACACAATAATTGACAATGAAATAATATGTATACCATATTAAATAAAAATATACCTACTATTATAATTAAACACATACACATAGTTAAAATAAATATCACAAGAATACATACTATATAATATAATAAAATAATACATACTAATATGCAACTATGACGAACTAAATATGGTTAATATTAACCTTCTTCTTTTACACCTCTTTCTATTAATAAAAACTGTTTCAAAATCCGTTGCGTCGTTAAGATTTAGCGGTTATATAAACCGTTGCAGAGAGCGATTTTGTTTTATACTATATAAAAATTAATGTAGTAAAATGGGTACCCATACTCAACACTATTATTGTAAATTTGAAATTTAGGATGACTTTAGAGCCACGCTGACGGTCGACGCTGAGAGGCCATTATGTATAAACATACATAATGGCCTCTCAGCGTCTGATCAGGACTGTCGTATTAAGTAAACACTTAGAAGCGTTTTAGAATACCGCTGACCGGTCAGCGCTGAACCACGTTGCCGTATGCGCCGTAACTCTGTCTGTCTGTTACGCTTTCATGGTTAAATTATTGAACCTATTTTAAAGAAAGGCACGAAGTTTAAATCTCAAGGAAGGACATAGGCTCATACTTTAATTTGGATTATACAACGACTTGGAGTCCGCTGTTAGTCCTGCGCGTAATCTCTCCGAAAACTCTGAAAACTAGCTGTTAGCCGCGACTTCGTTGACATAGAAAATTGTATATCCATTTTAGAGATGTCCTCCCCGGAACTACGTCCTGTTCCCGCAGGAAGATAAAACCAAGTTACTCCATGTAAAATCAGCTAAAGCCCCGTCGCGGAGCAGGAAGAATTTCGTACAATGACCTTTAGGCCTACTGACAGAGGTCACAAACATTTTTATATTAAGTACGTTTCACATTTAACATTTGAAGGAAAAAAAAATGACTAATTTATTAAATAAATTATTGTTATTAAATATATAAATTATTAATTTACATTCTATATTATAACAAATTAAAAATCAAGTTAAAATTACGAATTCGGTAGAAATATGATAATAAAATAAAAATTAACATTGTCATTCATTATTTAAATTTATGAATTTCGTCAAGGATTTTTTATAGTGATTTAGTCACTATAAAAAATCCTTCGCTAACCAAAAAAAACACATTCAAAAAAGAACAAAACTTAAAATAACAGTAAAAACTTTACAGTAAAGGGTTTACAATCCCTGACGACGGAGGCCATTGCATCTGTGCGAGCGAGACGCATTATATTTACGCGGGAGTGACAGAGACAGGTAATAACAGGTCAACATACGAAATTCTTCCTGCTCCGCGGCCGGGCTTTATCCATCAGTGAAAGTCCTGTTAAGGAAAAAGATAATTTTGTTTTGCTATATGCTTCGAATATGCATTCATATGCATTTAATTTTAAAAAAAAATGTTTTGATATTACAAACAGAGTCTGACTTTATCAATTAGTAGGAGTTCCAAATAAAAATAGGAAAGTTAATGACCTCAATCTGTCAAATGTTGAGTGAAAAGTACGGTTTGCAATGAAAACTTATTTGCATACCAATAAAGGTTTTTTTTGCTTTGTATCACTAAGTCTTAGTTAAATCTAGGTGACGTAAATTTAAATTTAGGTAAATATATTTTTTAAATTCATAATTAGTTAGTCCGACTTCGAAAAGGTGGAGGTTCTATGTTTGGCTGTATGTATATTTTTTTTATGTTTGATCACCGATATCTCGGTCAATTGACAAATTTCGAAAATGTTTTGCTGTGTTTGAAAGATTATACTTCTGAATTGGTCCCATAAAAATATTGTTTTGATCTGATGATGAACTTCAAAGAATGAAACTCTTAAAAAAATCATAGGAGAACTGTCGTATCAAGTAAAATTGCTTTGTTTATACATTTAGTCGGTGACTAACTGAAGGAGGAAGGAGGGGATATATAGAACTAATCTGATGATGAAGCCGGAAGGTAGGTACTGGTATTCTGTAATAAATCAGTGTAGGTATCCTAGCCGTGTTTGGTATTATTAGAATTGTCATGATGATTTGATGATGTAACCCAATGGCTAAAAAAAAAAGTGTAAAAAGTGAGAAATAAAACTCTTTTTACAAATAAATACAACCAACTTCAAAAAAACACCAAAAAGTGCAAAATAACTTTAATTTCGGATTTCGGTGTTTCTATAATAGTTTGGTTTCCTTGTTATTTAACACCGACTTCCGAAATTAAAGTTATTTAGCACATTTTGGTGATTTTTTGAAGTTGATTGTATTTTTTTTTTTTTTTTCTTATTTTCATTGGTAGGAAGAATTCGCCTTCTCGTTCCATTTGCCACTACTCAGACACTTCTCACAGTGACGCAGAGATCAGCAAAATTGAAGAACTGGATTCTGATTAAACTTTTTTCGTTCACGATTCGGAACTAAATTAAATTTTAAAAATATCTTGTTTTGCTCACCCTACCTTTGTTCTTCGATTTTTATTAGACGTCACAACATGGCAATCGATACTATTCTTATTTGGAACGCATTGTATAGATAGAGATGTGAATGGACGTATCAGACAGCAAATCATATACTGATGCATAATAAAGTTTATTCTGCACTTCTATTTCAGCTCTCGGCAGCGGGCCGGTGACCAAGTGGGGAGCGTCGAACTCACCCTTGGCCAAGGCTATCGGCAACGTCGGTCCCTTCGCAGCCGCCGGCTTCAACGTGTCATACTCGGACAGCGGCCTCTTCGGAGTTGTGCTCTCCGTGCCCAAGGACGAAGCCAACAACGTTAGTACTGTTTTTCTTTTAACTCTGCACGGTTTGTGCATCTAGTCCGTGTCAAGTTTAGAAAGTATTTAAATTTTGATACAGAATTCAGTCAATTTGTTTTCCTTTGCAATGTGATTGTAATGTGTTTACAGTATTTAGCAGAATATGTATCAAGTCAGCAGTTACTACCTTCACTGAGATAGTCTATACTACAAACAAGTTTCAGTTCCGAGATCGCACTTGTTCCGATAATTCCACAGCATATTATCCGGTTCTGTAGATAGTTGAGACACAAAACTACACCAATTTTACATCACATAACCCAATAAGAATCAATTTGCGAATAATCAAAAGAGCCATTGAATTTTACTCGAATAATCCCGCCAAGGAACCAGTCTACTTACACTATCGTTCTTTTTTCAAATAATCCTTCTCAGGCAAGTGTGGTGCTCACCTTGTGTACTGAACCAGGGATGTTATGGGTATGAAATTTCGGGTCTGGATACGGATATTGGAATTATATTATTCCGGTTTCGGATATTGTTATGAAGATATTTCGCATTATCCGCTTGTTTCGGATAGTTTTGGTTGTGGATATAACAATTATTATAAAAGTAAAATAATCATAGCAAGATTTGACATTTGCTTCTAGTCTAGATTGTCATTTGTTAGTCGGGACAAAACAAACAAAAACCTAACCCTGTCGGTTAGACTCAGAGCTCCGCATTTATCTGACTTTATTTGAATATACATTCACTCTACAGTGGTAGTTCACAACAACCAAAAAGTCTAGCTAGGTATCAAGTGGGGACTTGAACTTTTGAAACAAAACTGATCAACCCTTAATTGATAATGAAAACAATCTTATTTAGAATACAAACTTTTTTTCTTATTAAGTCTTTTATATATTTAGCTAATACATGTATTGTGAAATTAATTCTAGGCGGTGAAGATATGTGGTAGTTTCCTGAAGAAGGCATCCTTGAGTCCCGATGCCATCAAGGCTGGCAAGAGCCAATTGAAGGTGCAGATCCTGAGCGAAGCTGACGCGGGTTCTTCTCTCGCCGAGTCTCTGGCCGCCCAAGGCTTCTACACCGGCAATGTCAAGTCACCTGCGGACATCGCTAAAGATATTGACGCCATCTCCGCCAATGACATTCAATCAGTAAGTTTATCAGAGCTTAAAGGTACATTATTTTTATTTAGGTTACATTGCGCACACGTGGGCCAGGTACGCCGATCGGGGCGCGTTGGTCTCGAAACATTTTATATGGCAACTAGACTTGTAGAACTACATTAGATCCACGCTACGCGACGTCGTTCTGCGTACAAAGGCGTGGTCCACGTATGCGTCAGTCTAATGTAGTTCTAGCTTTATCTCTAGTTTCAATGCTAGAATTTACAAGAAGTTTTAGTTCCTGTTTTATAATTTAAAAAAGTAAACTTGTCAAAGAAGTCACTACTTTTTACAATATGTCCCCTGTCTTAAAGACTCCTCTTGTAATAAGAAAATTATTTATGAAGTTCTATAATTATTTATTATTTTTTAACCAGTGCGCTGAGTGCGAGTTATTTTTACGTTGATCGAAACGTTTGCTTTGAGCTTTGAGCGGCCCAATCGAACTTTCGAACGTCATAAACGTGTCGATCGCATTTCGCATGTTTAATAGAAAACAAACCTAACACAAAAAAGAAGGTATTTCAAAATTGGACCTTTTAATTGAAACATATAAGATTCAAATACCTTCTTTTTTGAGTTAGGTCTCTTTTCTATTAAGCATGCGATTTATTCAAAACAAACTCTCACAAGGCTCTCAGGTAAAGCAACAGGCTTGATTGCAGTCATTATACATAGCATAACCAAATAAATGAGAACCTGATTGCAACGCCACCAACAGGGTTCAATTGTATTTTCAAACCATCCAAGGACCCACTTGAATATACACAAAATTTCATCCAAATCGGTCAAGTCGCTTAGGAGTTAGGTGACAAACATACAGAAGGGTTATTACGCTATGCAAAAACTATTATTAATGGATATTAAAATGTTTGTTTACAGGCTCTGTCCGCTGCTGCCGCTAGCAAAATTTCCATGGGGGCTGCAGGAAATCTTGCATTTGTTCCATATGTAGATGAGTTATAAATTAAACGCCTTTTATAGTTGTTAATCATTTTATTTAATAGTGCAGAACATGATGTGAGAAACTACCAATATAGTATAATGTGACCATTATTGATTATAATTTATTGTTCAACCGAAATAAAGAAATCATTACTTATTAATACTACTTATTTATTTTTACACTTAATTAATGGTAGTTGCTTTGGTGCAAACTGTGAGAATAGCAAGCAATTGCTTAATAAACTAAAGTAAAATCAACGTTATAATGTTTCCACAGTGAATATTTTCGTTTCTGCTGAAGAAGAAGCCTGATTCTTAGAAGAAATAAAATCTAATAATAATTAACTATTTCAGGGAAGCATCGTTTAACTTTAACCCATCCCACACATGTAGAAGAGGCTACGGAGGGATTGGGATTGTTTAACATATCATCGAATCCATTACCTTAGTGAATGACCGATAGATTTAGCTAGTCGACCAGTGAACGCAAGTTTGATTCACGCCCAGCTTGACAAAACCAATTTATTACCAGAGTATCCTTTATGTTATTTGTTTTGTGTGCCGACTTTAAAAATGAAATGGTAAAACCTTGGTTGGGCATGCTAGGTTGCTGCTATATAATAGATTCAGTATTGATATCTTTAAAAAAGGTGTCTCTCTGTTCACAGACCTAGTGTGACTAATTTAAACGTGGGCGAAGACACAGCGAGGCCTTTTTCTTTTGTAAATTTGAAAACGAGGCAGCGACTGTCGCAACCCAGTGTTCGAACACTTCGTCGCTTACTATCATCAGCTGAAATAGTGGTCAAACACGATCCTATCAATTATAAAAAGTTCTCTTGCGCGAAGCCCCTTAGAGTGTGGGGAGGAGAGCGAGGGGCCTCTTCGCCCACACGCCTAGTTACGCTACGGTTCTGTTATACAACAATGTTTGGAGTGGAAGCCTTGCTGCGCCACCTGCGCGCGCCTGCGCCTCATCTGTCAAACCATCTCTTTGTTTTTGGCAAGAAAATAAACCGGAGTTTAATCGAACCTCAATGAAAGCTATGAATTAACTAAGTTTACAGTTTACCTCAAATAGCTTTTGTTTATTGAGTTAAATAAGCGAGGATAGTGCGAGGTGTCCAGTGGTTGTGATCCCATAAGCTTATACGCTAGTGCGCGCAGAAATCAATACTCGCCTTTTTTGTTTTGTGTTTATTTTGATAATTATAGGCGGCTAAAACAAATTTTTGTTTGACCGATAGGTACCTTATTCTTGATACGAAGTAATTTGTTAAGTATGATAAGCCTTGTTTCCTTTTATTCAATTAAATAGGTAGTAGGTACCTAGGTCTTGTCCATAATGCCCGCCATCATTAACTATTATTTTGTACTTTTTTGTTTTTATTATTTAACTACGCCCACGATTTCGCCCGCGTCAGACTAGTAAAACAGCATAATGCCAGTTCGTTACGATTTCAAGATTTTTTTCCGCGGAACCGTCATTCCTTTTTTAAATTAAATGTAGCATAAGTTAAGCTTTATATCAGCTACAAGAAAAGCATTCCCATCAAAATCGGTCCAGCCGTTTCGGAGATTAGTCAATACAGACAGACCAAAAAATGTTAAAAATTGCATTTTTGTTCTACTTGTTGGACGTCTCGGAAATAATTCACTTTTGTAGATGCGTAGAAATTCACAAATTAATTATTCAGAAACTGAAGACATGATAAAATTACTTCTTGAAAATAACATTATTCAAATGTCGTCCAATGCTGCTCTGGACTCTTCAAAACGATCTCTAACATTCATGAAAACGCGCCTTAGAAGTTGAGTCCCTAATATTGATGATATCCCTAATATTGTTGGTTTTTTGTCTAATGTTTTCTTTCAATTCAGATATGGTTGATGAATTAAGGTACTGTTGTGCACCCTACTCTTCAGATAAACCTAGACTAAAAAATCCAAAGGTCCGGGTTTCTTGACGGGGATTAAGTTTTGTTCTAACCGTCTAATCGAAAGTAATTACAGAAGGCGGCAAATAACTTGACCCATGATGACATGTTCCAGCTACCCCCACCACGAAAATCTCTAGTAAAGTTATTTGCCGCCTACTGTACGTAGGTAGGTTAATCCACGCATCCGTAGGTAGGCACGTAAGTAGGTATAGTATAGTATGGTACGTATATACAGGGGGGAGGCTACGGGGTCCAAAATAGGACAGATTACGTGGTTAATTCGTGCCACAACATATTTATATATAAAAAATATATGCACGCGACAACAAACGAAACGATAGCTAGGGGTACACATCGCGTCATTATACAGACGTGCGCTTGCGCATAACTTCTACTATGCATGTGTTTCTATCCAGCGGGGCCACTCGAGCTAAACCGAAAAAACTAGTGGCATTGCTTTGTTTGTTCAATGTACCTCACGAATTTACTGACAAAATCCAATGTACCATTAATGAATACCGTAATTATAGATACAATAGAAAGAAAACGGGTGTGTAGACACTGGTGTCTTCTTGGTATTTGACAGTTTAAAGCTGAAAAGAAAAAAATACTATCCAAGTTGGGTTAATAGGTAGAAATTAAGGTAGAATAACATAAAAGTAAGGAAAAAAAGGAGGGGAAATAAACTCGTGCACCTTTCTAGTAGGTACAGCAACCTGTTACACATGAACAGCACTGTTTCAGTTAGAATTTAGTAGTTAAATACAGTCTTGTTGCATATGCATTATGTAGCTTGAAGAAACGTAGAAACGAAAGCTTCCACTGCCTGCCTCTTACCAACATGAAACTCGTATAAAGATTGGTAACTATTTACGAAAAAGGCTCCGACCATTAGTGTCATGATGCCTCGATTTCGCGTCTTTGGGTGGTATTTACACGAGTTGGGCGACATTGGCATTACGTCACAGTGTCGGCGCCTATCTTAAATGAGGAATATAAGACTGTAATGCCCTTTTGCAATTGTAATCATTGTGGTAGCCTCTATAAATGGAGTTTAGCCATCATTACAATATTATAATATTTATTAATAGTGTGTTGGCAAATATACATTTTCTCTTTCTAATCTGTATGCAATGCAACAACACGGATGAGATACAACAAGTATGAGATGCAACTTGAACAATGCTGCAATATTACCATATTGTATATCACTAGGATTCTTATATAGAAAACTGCTGCACATCTCAGGTGTAACATATATTATGTAGTCCTAAAATAGACATAAAAGTTGCCTTTTCCCAGCAAAAGTAATTCTGCTATCAGGTAAATCAATACAATTTATATTAGGGCCCCCAATACCTGACAATTTATTGTAATTACATAGTTGATCAGATAAACAGAATATCCCTTAGTGCCTGCGGAGTAAACCCAGAAAACACAATAACTATCCGATACTTTGAAGGTAATTTCTGTATTATGGGCAGTAGTTCTATGAGCACAAAATAATCACCATGTGTTTAGATCAAAAATATATTTTTGTCACAAATTGATGGAATACATTTTTGTATTCACCCAGTCTGTACACATATTGGCTAAATTAAAAATAATATGCTTAAAAATAAAGTTAACACTTAACAAGGAAAGAATAATACATTAGGTTACTGCACTTCCGCTTCTGTTAACAACATATTTGGAATTCCTTTTGAGATAGGGAACTGTCTTCCTGATTCTGGGCATGTTAGATTTCCTTCTTCAATCTCCACTTCTAATAAAACTTTGTGAACTTTCTTCAGCAAGTCTTCATCTTCTTCAAACTTGGGTTCTAAGGTTTTTGGAAGTCCCTCACCATGGCCAATGCTGTTTGCAGCAGCCCACAGAACTTCCCAGTCCAATTTTGGAATTACACGGGTAATAAATTCAGGATTGAAATCTACTTCTGTAACTTTTATATCTGTAGCATTAATAGCAAGTGGATATCCCGTCATTACACCTTTTAAACACTTTGATGTTAACATGTTGTGTGTTATTAGTTTCATCTTAAGGCGTGTACTTGGATGTTGAACTTCTTCGCAATACTTGCTAACTTTTCCAGCAAGTAGCAATTATAACTGACCAAAATGGAAATTATTCCTAAGATTCAGCAATTTTAGTAAACAGCAGGCTGCTGTTGCCTGTTAGCTGTTAGTGTAATTTGAAGGTTATATTTTCATAAACTGTCACTGTCAAGTGTCATTTGAGTTTTCAGAAGTGTCAGTTATAGAGGTGCGCGCGTGTGTTTAGTTTAGTGATATACCTTATTTTTTGTGAGTATCTGCTACATAGTACTTTTTCTATATGGGTAATCTGCTGAGTACGTTCCGGATTGACTACAGCTTTAGATCTATGCTACGATGCCAAGATTTAATTTTAGGCTGGTAACCTTGGCCTATTTTGTCAACCTAAAATTTTGGTAAAGACTTCAACAAAAACATAAAATTTTAATTATTTGTACGTTAAATATTTTTTATGGAAATTTCTCGTATCATCGTATCAAGTTCACGCTTTTCGTTATATTAATAACAATGTCTCATTTAAGTGATAGTGTATCTGAAAGAAATTTTGACGTAAATAGGCCGTCGGGTGCACAACTTTCCACGTCGCAACCATTTCGTTCTAAAAGTTCTCTCAATAATAGGATTCAAGAACATCAGAATCATTGCCCAGGAAAAAAGACTCCAAAGCATTCTTCATTATCACGACATAAACAATCACAAGGTGAGGCCGCAGCTAATTCCCAAACATTTACTAATTCGTCAATTAGTGATATATCGACACAGTGCCAAAACATAAACATAAACAGTGAAAACGATGAAGTAGACCAAGGAGACACTCCAACATTTCCAAAAAGAAAACATGCAAAGAAAAAAGAAAGAATAAAAAATTTAAAAATACCTTCAAGAGAAGCCATGAATAACAATCCACAACCATCTGGGGCGCATGTGGGGCGACCAATGCAAAATGATGTAGCATATCTGCAAGATTTTTTTTCTCAGCAAATAAGTCCTTTGTATGCAACAACAAATTCAAGGTACCTTGAAAACCTGCGCCATCATCCACAATTTCAGGTGTCGCAAAGTAGCCAGTTTTTAATGAACACTCAGCATGCTACAAGTTTGCCAAATACTCCTATTTTTCATGGACCACAAACACCAACATCTGTGAGTATACCTAATTCACCAGCTGTTCAAGCTGACATGACTCCCAAATGTATCCAAAACTTTTTACAACATCCATTACTCAGCAAGTCCTTTAATATGAGGAGTGGAGAACCTTTTAAGTTGGTACCTACACAAGGAGAAGATAATACAGATACAAATGCAACTTCCAAAAATAAGAAGAACAGGAAAAGAGGAAAGGAGAGTGACATGAAATTTGATCCATATATATCAGCAGAAAACATGGAGGCTGGTTTAAGAGATAATGTTTTGATTGAAGGTGTGTTAAGGATAAACCCAAAACAATTCCAGCATGCTTATGTATCTAGTAGTAATAGAAGCGAACAAGATATTCTGATTGATGGATTAAAAAATCGAAATCGTGCTTTGGAAGGTGATATTGTAGTTGTACAGTTTACAGACAGTGATAATGAAGACAGTGGTGAGGAAACTAAACAAAAGAGAGGAAAAGTTGTGTATATCAAAGAAATAGTTCACAATAGAACTTGCATTGGCACTTTGAAGTTAATGGCAGATAAAAATAGACAGAAAGCTTTGTTTATTCCTCGTGATCTCAGAATGCCTAGACTTAATGTCCCATTCACAAGCTGGCCTGATAACTTTTATGCTGATGCTAAGAATTACGAAAATACATTATTTTTAGCTAAAATATCAGATTGGACAGATACCAGATTTGCTATTGGGAAAATAATATCTAACATAGGGCAGTCTGGTGACATGGTAACAGAAACTAAAGCAATATTGGCCCAAACAGATTTAGATGTTACTCCATTTGGTCCTGAAGTAAGACATTTATATCCACGTTTAGATTACAAAATACCTGAAGAAGAAATTGCAATCAGAGAGGACTGCCGCAAACTTTGTGTATTTAGTATTGATCCATTTAATTGTCGGGATATTGATGATGCTATGTCTTGCAGGGAACTTGAAAATGGAAATTACGAAATTGGAGTGCATATTGCTGATGTTGCTCACTTTTTAACTGAAGATACTATATTAGATGATAGAGTGGCAGAAAAGGCCACAACAATTTATTTGGTTGAAAAAGCATATCACATGTTACCTGATGATCTCTGCATGCTTTGTTCTCTATTTCCGGGTGTTGACAAATTGGCATTTTCTGTATTCTGGGAAATAACTAAAGATGGGAAAGTTCTTGACCATAGATTTTCAAAAACAGTAATTAACTCTTGTGCTCAACTTGCATATGAACATGCACAATCAGTACTTGAAGATAAAGTAGATGCCGAGGCAAGCTTTCCTGAAACATACAATGGTTTTGGGTTTAAAGATATATCAAAAACAATCAAAATAATTGGAAGTATTGCTGCAAAATTTCGAAGAAATAGATTTGATAGTGGAGCCTTAAGGATTGACCAACCTAAAGTGGCTTTCCATTTAAATGCTACTAATGGTTTACCTGATTCATTTTGGATATATGAAAGTAAAGAAAGCCACCAGCTTATTGAAGAATTTATGTTACTTGCAAATATGACAGTTGCTACACGAATTCGGGAGGATCATCCATCACTAGCATTTTTGAGATGTCATCCAAAACCTAGTGAATACATGTTGAAGCAACTTGCTAAGTCCTTGAAGCCTATGGGTATTGACTTAGATATTGACTCTGCTGGAGATTTACATCGTTCCCTGTTGCAACATGTTGGCCCTGACTGTACAGACCAAGGCAAAGTGATGGTTTTAAACATGTTGTGTGCTAAACCAATGACAAGGGCTAAATATTTCTGTGCTGATGGTTGTGATGATGACGACTTCCATCATTATGCCTTAAATGTTCCACTTTATACTCATTTTACCAGTCCCATACGAAGATATGCAGATATTATGGTTCACCGGTAAGAAACTTACATTATTTATTTCATATGTGAACTGCTTTACTGAGTTGATGGATATGACAGTTCATCAACTTGTGAATTATAGAATCATCAAAATGAAATTTAAAATATTACATATTTTCAGGTTGTTGGCGGCAAGTTTAAAATACAGAGAGAATCCTAACTGGGATGTTGACAAAGTCCGTATGATTGCAGCCCAATGTAATAAACAAAAATACAATTCTAAAAAAGCAAGTGAATTGTCTACAGAATTGTACACGCTCAAGTACATTGAGATGAAGTCTCCGGTAGTGACTGATGCTGCTGTTGTTGAAGTGAGAGAGAAGTACATTGATGTCATAATCATTGCCATGGGACTGAATAGACGAATCTTTTTCAACAATGTAAGTTTACTAGTTGTACATAAAAATGCGACATCCACCACGCCACACTGGGTCTGCGCTATATGGTTCACTCCCCTCTTATAGAGAGGAGGCCTGAGTTTCAGCAGTGGGAACAATAAGGTTGATTATGCTATTAAACTATTAATCACGCCTGTTTCGCCATTTTAATTTTTCTTCGTAGTTATGGCGAAATGACATGTAAACAAAGGATGTTTAGAAATATGGTGCAATATACATTGACGTACCCTGGCAATAAGTCGGTAAACGCAAAAACAAATTTTTGCGATTACCGACTTATTCGGGGACGTCGACATATTTTTCGCCGCAACCATATGTATGACTGGTTGCAATGAGTTTTATCATAAGTCGCCCGAATATTTTTCCCGGTTATTGTTTGTTTGTTTCATTATTTTTGACCCAATTTATATTTATATTCCAATTAAAAAAAAAAAAAAAATGAGACCAACTTGCATAATTATAAAAAGTTAAAACGAGTTTGGAACACAAAGTTGACTATTAACTTTTCTAAGACTTAACTTTTTTTCAAAGAAAACATCAAATGACTTTTGCTCTTCAGTTACCCTTTTTTTTAGGTGGGAAAATCATCTAATGACATCTCCCGCCCTTGGGAGGAGCGAGAAGGTGTGTCAGACTTTTACTGATTGAAATCCCATTTCTTCTTTCTGTTCTTCTTTTCTTCGTTCCAGGGGCCCGGGGTTCACTTTCGCACATCCTGTGGCCCCAGTAGACTTCGACCCTGCTGGACCCCTACTGTTTTGCTGATATCTCCTTGAGGCGGCCGGCTGTAGAACATAACGCGCCGTCGAAAACTTGGGTTTCGGACCGGACGGTTACCGGACGGCGAGCTACTTATTGCTCACCGTCCGCAAGCCCGCGCCTACGGTGGCTGGAAATCGGGATTGGGAACCCGGTGGCGGCTGGCCGTGAGGACCGCTGCCTCAGGCGTATGGCCGCATCCTTTGTTATCATTACTGCTTCACAGAAAGAGGCGACCGCCTGCCACTTCTCCTCGCTTCGGACCATGGCCTGTTCCAAGGCCCGGCCCGAGAGATTCAATTCCTGTTTGCTTTCCAGGGCTGAGATAATCCTTCAGCCCTGGGACTGTCCTAATCCAGATGACTAGGATATTGTATACCTACTACCTACTTTTTATCTCTGTATTGTTTTTTTCCGCGGGACTTCTAGTCAGATATAAATCCACCTCGTCATCATCTTCTTTCCTAACTAGCTTGAGGCCAGCTTCCATTCTAATTTGATAAGGCTGAATACCCGTGTTTTATATGGATAACTGCCTATCAGACCCTCTACAATCTGGTTGCTGGTCAACACGACACTCCTAGGATAGAGTGGTGGTCAAATTTTCTGGAGTCTGACTACCTGTAACGACAAAGATATCAAATGACAACCGGAACCAACTGCTTAACGTGCTTTTTGAGGTACAGGGTGTCAATGGTGTGCTAGATGAACTTAGAAAAGTACATATGGTTTTAAAAATCCACATGGCACATGCCTGGTTTCGAACCCACAACGTCATGCGTTAGAGGCGTGACCACTGGGCCAACACGATATCACTAAATCCGGCGATATTTTGATTATTTGATTATTGGCGTTAGGTCGAGCGCGCGCCGCTATGAGCGGCGTCCAATCGCCTACCCATACCGCCCCGCTTGCCGCGCTGCTCGCCGCAAAGACCGAAGTTGTGAATGGGCTGTAAGGGTTGAAAATTTAATGCTAACTTTGTCCTAACTTTGTTAGTAAGAGCATTCATACATAGCTCTAAAATAGTTAAGTTAATAATATAACTAAGTCTTGGCTTTTGTTTTGCAGGATTTTCCAGGAAAATACCAATGTATTAAAAACGAAGAATGTACCCGACTTTCTAAAATGGAATTGACATGGACTGCTGCAAATGGTTTACCAGAAGTGAAACAGGTTATTCAAGTATTTTCCATTTTGCAAGTTGAACTTTATAGAGGGGATGACATGATAAAGGTCGAGACCAAGCTTGTTAGGCCGCAGCAGACAACATCTTCCTAGTACCTATAATAAACGTAAACATTAGCCAATTGTACAAAGTGGTCTCAATGTGATAGTATGTAATTTTAGAAAATTAATTTTTTTGTGGACTTAAAAGATGAACTCTTTTCCATTGTGTTTTTTTTAAACAACTTATCATAATAAATGAATTTTAGTAGTAGCAGACATTCTAGTTAATAAATTTTTTTTTTATTATATAATTATGGTATGTGCATGTTTGTTTTTTTACACTGTTTTTTTTATGACGAAATAACATGCGATTTTTTTATATTTTATGATTATAATTTAATTTGACTATAGGTATTTATATCCTAATGTGTGTGGTGACTTTAATTCTACTTTAGAGTTTTATGTAGTACAAGTAAAGAAAAACACATTTTTTCTTAGTTTTAGGGCAAAACGCTCAATCAACTTTTGAACACTGCCAACCGCGGCATTAATAAAATAATGAAATTGTACATAAGGTATTGTTTATTATATTTTGCCTAATTAAATAATCTATACTAGTACGAACTGTTGTTTTTTTGTAATTAGCAAAATTATGTTTTGCTAATACAGCACCAAATATTTATGAACTTATATTATTAGTATTAAAAACAGCAATAATGCTTGTTTCCGTTTTTTAAATTCATTATGTATATTTTGATTAAATGAAAAAGTCACGGGTATCCGATGGATGCAAAACGCACAGGACCGGTCATTGTGGCACTTGACGTCTTTCGGCTGAAATGATGATGATGAATAAGTAAATCAAATCCGGACTCGGGCCGATTTACCGCTTACTCTCGGCTACTTAAGAAGCCCACATGACATAATATTATATTCTACGCTGCATATCCGCGGGATTCAAACCCAGGGTTTGCACACTTGAACAATCGCATTTAAGTACACTTGACTTAACATAGTTCCCTATGGGTCAATACTGCGCGGTCCCATACAAAACTACCCCGTCACGCTCCTTTTGCTATATAATAATACATTAGTTCTCCATCGACACAACTACATGCACACTTATAGTTGAACTAGGGACAATGCGCAGGTAATAATCCGCGCATAGTGAAGACGGGTGCCCGCATCGACCTATATTCTTGCGAGGTGCCCGCGCGTGATCCCGCTTAGCTAAATATTTAAAGCAGTTATGATAAGAAAAAAAATATGGCTCTAGGTGGAAAAACGTCATGTTGTTGTTAACATCAAAGAGAATATAAGCACTAAAACATGTGTATCACCAAAGAGAATATAAGCACTACGTTTAAGAGACGGGACTCCCATAGAAAAAAATGGCTCAACACGAAACGTCAAAACGTGTACTAAGATTCAATACCAACTTTGACATAGATGACCATAAACATGACGTAAGGGGCTGCCAACATAACGGCCGATATAGTGATGTATCTAGGTGCTCATGGTAATTTTTTATCGATAATATTTTGGATCTGAATTAAGGTCTATTTACGCCAACTTTATCCATCAGTTTAACTAAGAATAAGTGGAATATTCCATATCAAAAAATAAAACCCAAGATTTCATTAATTGATATGGAATATTCCACTTACCAGCGAATTTACGTTGACGCAAATGAGGTTGGGTTTCAAAGGGGGGGTGGGGGTGTGGTTAACGCTAAAGGAAACACCATTTTACGGATTTTAATAATAAAAGTTTATTTTATTTTTCTTTATGGTTAAACAAATACAGAAACTATAACCTATTTGCCTATTCTCTATAATGCATAAACCTTAAAAGTATCATTATCTTACTTTATTATTTCTGATTCTGATCTTTATTAGATCTGTAATTTATTGTAAATATAACAAAGTTTACATGAATGATGCTCTAATTAAGAATCTTACCTTTGCGTTTAAAAGTCGAATCAGTATCAGTTTTGCCAATGTGTAGAAGAAATCCAATCATCTTCCTAAGGTTCTGCAGTAAGTCCCACAGAAGGAATTGCAGACTTTTTTAGTTGTATTTTCGTAAAATACCTGGCAGAAACTGTTTGCCACAAACGTGTTTTAATTGATGGAGCTTTTTAATGGGTACATCCAATCCTATGTTTACATCTAGAAGAAAAAAAAATGTGTTCCATTACTTATTAGCATTTCATATTGAGGTACCTGAAATATTTATTGTTCGAATAGCATGATCGTTCTATTTGAATTATACTAAATAAAGTTTAAATTATAAGAGTATCGATAGTCGATTAAACATGCCCAGCAGTAGTGATAGATCATTTTTAAAATTGAAGAATTTCATTTTTTATCACGAACTTGTAAATTTTAATAATGAATATTTAAAACTATCGATATAGTCGATAAAAATTCCACTACACAGCACTGTTAATAGGTTATTTTATAGATTTTCGACTGATTTTTATTAAAATTGATTTGTAAATCACCAAATCCTTTTCTGTAACTGAAAATGAACGTTTATTTACGCTTACCTCTCTTAATGTAATGGATATTTAGCCATGAACATTGGCTTTTGACCGTCCGACCGGCTGGCTCGTAAACCACATATTTCACAGATTTTATAGTGCATATCAACAGATTGCTTCACATGGGTACACGTAAACGTCCTATTAATAGGAATTTTCGCTTAAAATTCACGAAACACATATTAAAAACAAAAATTAAACTTTGTTTACAATTCACCTTTTGAGAAGTAAAAGATAAATATGGCGGATCGGATGGATAGCTGCAACAGAGTCGAATAGATGTTAAAGCGAGACAGCGATAGCCGCCATTTTGGCCTCCATTAAAATTAGTACGCGTTTCATACATTTGGCGAAGATCATTTTTTTCTTAGGGAGTTTCGCCAGACTGTGTATCACCACGGATATCTATGGTAAACACGTTTAATTTTCGTTCGTTCTAAGCATTGATATAATTATTATAAGGGTTATAAGAGTTTCTAGAGAAACAGAAATAAAATTTATGTAATAGGGCCATAGAAGTAGGAAGGTCTTTATCCCATTTAGGTCCGCATTACAGGGACAGATCTCCAAATAGGTTACCCACATATTTCGTATGCTTAATGGAAAAGAGACCTAACTTAAAAAAGAAGGTATTTGAATCTTAAAAATTATGTTTCAATAATAAGGTTCAATTTTAAAATATCCACTTTTATGAGTTAGTTCTGTTTTCTATTAAACATGCGATTTGTAGTCTAATTGCATTTTTAAAAATTGATAATTTATTTATTTGAAAAAAATGTCGGTTAAATTGGCAATTTAAATCAAAAGTTAAAATACCTTCAAATGATTAATGCAAGTCTTACCCATGTCCGTGTCTAAGTAAAATCTTATTACCTACTTACAAAATCAAAATATTTTTATTTTACATAGGCCTACATGGGCACTTATAAAACGTCAGAAGCTAGTGCACGGTTCCAAATTGGTCGTTTCCTATGGAGAAGAACCGGCACTACCTCACTACAACAATTACATTATCTGATGGTCTAAATAATATAAAAAATATTGTAAAAGCAATGTGTCAAAATAAAAAAGGCTGCGCTGACGTTCTTTGTCGAGGTTCACCAGTTTGGGGGTTGTGGAACAGAGAGTAAAGCCCCACATACCTCCGTTGAAAAGGGAGGATCCTCCATCTAGACAGGTGTTATATATGGTGGGCTATTGCGCGGTAGATGAATTCGGGTTTGTTCTATATGTTCCAATCGCGCCGCGAATCTTACTTGCGCGATGCAGGATTAGTTCATTTGTGACGGCATAGATGTCGCTACATCACTGCCCTCCGGAGATCGGAGATCGATGGTTCTTGATGCGTCGTGTGATGCGTGCCAGGCCAATGGAAGTTGTTTCCAGTGAGTCGGAACCGGATTCCGCGTAGTTCTCGGTGAGTCGGAACTGTCTGCGGTGATGCCCCAGTGAGTCGGGGTGGTGCTATCCCAGTGAGTCGGGATACGATGCTGCAGGCTCCAGTGAGTCGGAGTAGTGCGGCTGGCTCCAGTGAGTCGGAGCGGTGCTGTGCGACGTAGGGCTTGACTGCTATCGTCGACCAGGAGAAAGCTCTTCATATGACTGGCCGAAGGTGCAAGTACTTAGCCAATGTCGCTGATGGTGATGACCAGGTATAACCAAGTAGGCGTGCTGGTGGTCAGGATACCCATATAGCCGTGGGTGCTGGCTGTATGGCTCGCTGTTCGAAAGCTTGAGGAAGTGATGATGACGTCACGAAGTAGTAGCTGCACGAAGGCTGCGCTGACGTTCTTTGTCGAGGTTCACCAGTTTGGGGGCTGTGGAACAGAGAGTAAAGCCCCACATACCGCCGTTGAAAAGGGAGGATCCTCCATCTAGACAGGTGTTATATCTGGTGGGATATTGCCCGATAGATGAATTCGGGTTTATTCTATATGTTCCAATCGCGCCGCGAATCTTACTTGCGCGATGCAGGATTAGTTCATTTGTGACGACATAGATGTCGCTACAAAGTAAATAAGTGTCACATATTAAAAACAATGGTGGAGCAGTTAATAGACACATCTACACAATATTAATGAGTTACAAGGGAGCCACATGTGCAGAAGCAGTCATTGCTAAACAAGCGTGTCTTCGACATAGTCTTTAACCTTATAATATGCTTTTTTGGTTAAGACGCGCTTAATATGAGTTTTAAACTTTCCCTCGCTAAGTGCAGTTACCTCCTTTGGCAGCTTGTTATAAAAACGTATACTGTTTACTAAAAATGACTAGCTGGTCTTAGCAAATCTCCATTTGGGCAAAACAATTTCATGTTTACTACGCGTATTTTTGTCATGAAAATCGCTTCTAATTTTAAAAAGTCTAAAGTTTCTATGAACATACAAAATACTCTGCAAGATATAAAGAGAAGGCAGAGTCAGTATATCGATTTCTTTGAATTTTTCTCTGAGGAACTCGCGAGGACCCATTCTATAAAAAGCCCGGATTGCTCTCTTTTGCAGTATGAAAATTAAGTCTATATCAGCTGCAGATCCCCACAGTAAAATGCCATAAGACATAATACTTTGGAAATAAGCATAGTAAACTAACCTAGCTGTGGCTACACCTCAACATCAATTGTCTTATTTTTCTTTTTTTTTTTTGTCTTGTTTTATCTTACTGCATATGCAGCTGAGCTTAATCTTCCTGAGAGAGTTCTAATATGAGCGCCCCACTGCAGCTTAGAATCGATAGTTATGCCTAAAAATACAGTTTCCGTAATACATTAAGTTTTTTGCCGTCAAGGATTATACTGATGCCAACTTGAGGGACATTCGGTAATGAAAACTATACATTAGACATTTAGATATATTATCATTGCACTCGTAGCATACAGACATGCTCAGTAGCAATATTTAATTGTATAAAATAATATCCGTGACCTTCTTTTTACTTTAATTTTTGCCTAGTGTGTACTTTAGTAAATACAATGGAAAATTTGATTGGAGTCAAATGCTTTTGAGAGGTCACAGAATATGCCAATTCTATCCTGGGACATCTCCCTGCATTCCAGAATGTGACTGATGAGTTTCACTCCTGCATCCGTCGTTGACCTTACTTTCGTAAAGCCAAACTGAAGACTATGCAAAATCCTATTTGAATTAAAATGAAACAACATCCGGTCGAGCATAATTTTTTCATAGATTTTACTCAATGCTGGAAGCACAGATATTGGTCTATAATTAGAGGGATCACTACTACTGCCTGATTTGAAAATTGGTACTACTTTACTATGTTTCATTAAATCAGGGAATGCGCCACTGTCTAAACATTGACTAAATATGCCAGTTAGGACAGGAGCAATTTTATCAATAACATCTCCAAGAACCTTAAAGGATATACCCCATAACTTTGCCCCTTAATATTCTATACATTCCTTGCTTATACAAATATCTATTAAATCGATGTAGATATAAAAAACTACATTTTGTCTCTTTTTAACTAATGTGTAATGTCGTTTGAAGAAAGAGATGTCATGCTGTTTGTTTTTTCTCTCTCTGGCAACATTTTTACATTTCCGTCAACATAACTCTACCTCGCGTGCCACCCGCCATCTTTAGTACCCGTGGTTTTGTAGTACGTCAGGTGTCAAGTAAACAATAACATTGGATTTGGATTGCGATTTTTAGGACTAAAAACGCTCTCAACTAAGTTGTTTTGTGCTGCGAGTGTTAAGGGATACAGATTGAATATGCCTTCGTGTTTAATAATTCAGTATGGTGCAAGGAAAAACACCAATAAACCTCATTTAATCATGCATAGGAGGTTAGTAGCCGTATTTTATGAAAAACTTTATTTATTTATTTATTGCACACCTTAACTTATTCCGTTTAAGGTTGTTTTATTTATATAAAGAAAGTTCCTAAAAGTACATACAAATTATTTCTGATCTAAACCTCTATTTGCTAAATTTATAACATGTTTTGTTTACAATATTATTGTCAATTTAAAATAGTGATGTCTTTTATTTAATGAGCTATCGATAAAGAACTATTTTTTTTTTAGTTTGTGTTTAGGGTCCCGTAAAATATGTTGAAGAGACGATTCTGAAAATAAAACTCTAACAGAAATTAAAATAGCGAGACCTAGTACATACTTACCAAAACAATACAGTGTCATTTGTCATGCAGTAGGTGGTGGATAATTATTTCAATCTGTGATTTGTTTTACTCCTACCTACCTACATCCAACTGAAATAATTTTGCATGTTTTTTATTTGCACAGGTTCCCTAGAAGTGAAGTGCTGCGCCAGAAGTGGCTTGAAGTCATTGAGATGGAAAATATCAAACCTGGAATTAAAGCACTGTGTGTCTGTTCATTACGCTTTACAGAATCATCGTTCAATAAAACCGAAAATAAAAAAATAAAAACAATTAATTAATTTCATATTTTTTAAATTTTCCTACCGATTTTATTCTTCCTTATGGTTCATCAAATACTTTACTATTTTCGTTTAGTTATATTTAACATTATTAAATATCTGTAAACAATGTCCAATTCCAAAACCAATTCCTACGTTATAAATATAATAGTCTGGTATCGATATCGATACATTTTGGTTTTGATTATCTAAGTGCTTCCCTAGCAAAGGCCGCCATATTTAGTGCCCGGCTATTAGTAGTATGCACGCTTATTTTGTAGGTATTTCTGGTCCTTATTATTCTAAGGTCTTTGCAGATTACTGATACGTATTTTAGCAAGCTATATTTGGTTTTCTTTGGTTTTTTTTTTTAATGTTTCATACTTGGATACTAATTATTTTATGCCACGACTATATTTATTTTAGATTTGTCCTCCTTTGGAATACGGGTAGTTGGGTACACAGTAACATATTCTTATATTTTTTGTAGTAATTGTCAGCAAATGTAATTGATTGTGATTGAATCAGCAGTCCTAACAATTATCCAAGTCCATTTTACCGAAATCGCGAAAATTTCAGTCACGTTTTATCCAATTATAGTCTCTCAAGAAACAAAACTAAACGAATTTTACATCACAATTTTTTAATATTTCTGTGCAATGTACATACAATACATATAATGTGTAAAAAACTAGAAATCAATTTGCGAATAATTAAAACAATCACAGCTCACAGCCATCTGTACCACAACTTCTCAAAAAAAAATAATTGCGCCAACAATTTCATAATAGATTGGGAAACATTCGTTTAATTCTGTTTAATTCAATGTGTCGCCATAATTGAAATCTGCATCTCTTGACTGAAATAAAATACTTTCTGTTGCACTTGTACTTTTTGACCGTATTTTGGCACTGTGTAAGTATTATTCATTGAACGCTTTTCAAAGAAGAACGCAGCCAGTGGACTGCAAAACAGAAAATACCGCTTGGTTGACTTTGTTTGTGGCGCGCTGATCATTAAAAAAACAGACTGACGTATTTCCGGACTGGAAGGAAGCTGGAACTATGTATCTTACATTCTCTTTGGCACTATCTATCAACTTTTTTTTTGTCAAAAATGGCGGGAGTTCAAAAAGTTAGATTAAATAATTTAAATATGAATATTAAAAATGCTTTGGTTGTCGCTATAGTTATTGCAAAGAATAGTCCTCGAACTATAGGATCTAAAAAGAAAAATGGTGAATCAAGAGGAGTTACATCCTTCACAGTAAGAGACTCAGATGTGGACACGATCAATGTTGATGTTTGGGGATCCGAATACTTTGTCCTTACTTTTTACGAGAGATTTTTAGTAGGAGATGTTGGTAATAACTTTTTACTTAGGTATTAAATAAATCATCAATGATAATATAATAATTTTCACCATAGCTTCTATATACTAACTAAAATTCATTTCGCAGTTGAAATTACGTCTCCAAAGATTTGCGTTAAAACCGGCGATAACGAAACTTATAGACCCCAAGTGAGTTTCTTTTGCATTAATGTTTGCTTTTCATTGGTCTTAGAGTAAATACATTTCTGATTACAGTGACCTAATTTTCACTATCTATTTTTTGGAAGGTGACCTCTCCTTTCTACTTATCCCTCAACGAAGGTATGTCGGACGTAAGCATCCATAGTGGCGAAGCTTTTTCCCTGTACTTACCGCTCCTCCACATACCTACTAAACAATCCTCTGGATATTACGGGCTTGCTGAAGTTTTGAAACTGCCAGGTGCGTAACTTGTACTAAATTATGTTTATGATTATAAAAAACCAGTCAAATGTCAATCAGAATCTCGTACCGAGGGTTATGTATGAACTTACATAAATGCACTTATGTCAATAGTTCGATTCTCAAATTGAGTCATAAAATTTTTCCAAATCGCAAAAAGTAAGCAGTTATTTTGTGATATTACGCGGTTTTCAGATTTTTACTTGTCCTATGAGACCTTACTTTTTGCCAAATATCTGGGAAGTACCTTATACATACATTTTGATTTCCTTGCTAGTGTCAAAATACGAGTATGCACCTAAACAGAGCAGAAACGACCTTATGTTTAGGTGGCCGGAAATCGAGATCGGAATCCCGGCGGCGGCTGGGCCGTGAGCCTCGTTGCCTTTGTCTGATGCGGTCGCCTCCTCGCTCCGGAACATGGCCTGTACCAAGGCCCGGCGCGAGAGATCGCCGCCGCCGATCGCCCCCACGAGGACACGGCGATGCCCTGCCCAGGCGGAGCACACCTCTACAGTGTGTTCCACCGTGTCATCTGAGCGGGCAACACAGTGGCGACACCCGGGCGTCTCTTCCGCACGAATCCGGTACAGGTACTTACCGAACTTGCCATGTTCGGTAAGGACCTGCGTCATGCGGTAGGTAAGGGCGCCGTGAGGTCTTTCCAGCCACAACTCAAAGAGGGACTTACCGCCATAATTGTAGCGTGCCCATCCTTTAAGGGTTCCGTTTTTTTCTTTTGAGGTACGGAAGTACCTTAACCTGTTGAATACCGTAATTAGAGACACAGAAAAAATGGAACCCTTATCATTTTGTTGTCAGTCTGTCTGTCAAGACCCTTTATCTCAGGAACGCGTGGAGATATCGAGTTGAAATGAAAACCATGTACTCAAGTATGCGGTCCCTTAAAGCGGGGAAAAATAAAACTTCTAAGAGATACGGTCGTTTGTGTGGCAAAAAAATGTATACCTATTTCGACACCTCTAAGGAATCAAAATTCATAAGAGTTACTTCCCGTTGACCTAGAACCCTAAAATTTGACATGAAGCAAGGTCTTTAATCATAAGTATAGGAATAAATCTAAAATCTGTAAATTTCACAAAAGATGTTTGCTTTTCTCTACTTAGTTAGTACCCCAGCCTTCACCCGCACTGCCACATAAAATCACCACGAAGCGAGTCTTCTTACATTACATATCTCTATTCTCTAAAGTATCTGAATTAGAAGTTTCAATCAATCTGTACCCAACTGTTCTCAACTTCATATTATTATTTTCTTGCCTTAGACGAAAGTAACAACGTTTACGTCGATTTGCTGGTGGTTGTGAAGACTGTGAAGCCTGCGAAAACAATAAAAACTAGAGCTGGTACGCTGATTTACCTACTTGCTTTTCAAACTTCATTGAAACATTGCATTCCATAGCCAATGGTAATTTTTTTTTGTTTCATAGGTGTAGACATGTCAGTCCGCGGTGTGGAGATCATGGACAACACAACACCTGCTGCCATCACCTTGGATATTTTTGACATGGACACTATCCAAAGGTTCCAAAGTTCCTATTTTAAAATGTATCACGGTTGGTGCAGCCGGTAGCTGAGCGCAGATCTCTCAGCTACACTTGCTGGTCTGCGAGTCGCGGGTTTGATTCCCGCACGGAACAAAAATATTTGTATGGCTTACAAATTTGTTCCAGATCTGGCTGTGTGTATACGTATGTGAGTTTAAATCGCACTCACGATAGTATAAATTCCTAGAGTGGGACAACATTTTTTTTAAACTTTCTCCTGGATAATTTTCCTCGAGCACGAAACAAATATTTGTACAACCTTCAGATAGTTGTTCCTGGTCTTGTGTATGTGAGTTCACATGTTTGTGATCGCATCTACGATATAGGAGTAATTTCTAGTTTGCGGAGTCGTTTTTTTAAAAAAGGTAAGGAAATTGCAATATTGTTTCCGCTGTGAGTGCAAAAAGGCCACATCGTCTGCAATGGAGCAAGACTTTCATGACTTTTATGCAGAATGATGTTTGACTTAAAACTCGTCACTTCTAAACTTACTTATCGTATTCTTATGCAGGGCAGGGGAATGGCGTTCATTAGAGAGCGTGCTCTTCATAGCAGATGCTCGAGTATCATGGCGAGCTAGGGCGGTTAGCGTGCAAGTCTGTGCAAAAACTGTGATCACACATCAACCGCACACAGCAGACGCCGAGGCCCTAAGGCTGCATATACGTAATCAGGCAACAGCGCGTGAGTCACTGTGCCAACTATGGAAATTATTATTTATAACTGTCTGAGACGCAACACGACGACCATCAAAATAATAGCAATATTTTTGGACGTTTATCGCAGCGATAAGCCTGACACGCCTTTTTAGTAAACAATGTTGCAATATTTATTCAATATTTCTCATGGTATGATTTGATTCTGTTTCGGTAGTAAACAAATTAATATTGCATCATTTATTTTGACGTGTTTCTAAAATTAGTCCGACCATTCATTTGTAATCTTGCAAAAATATGTAAGCAGGTGAGTTTGCATATTTTTAACCGACTTCGAAAAGGAGGAGGTTCTATGTTCGGCTGTATGTATTTTTTTTTTTTATGTATGTTCACCGATATCTCGGTCAATTGTGGACCGATTTTGAAAATTTTTGTTTTGATTAAAAGATTATACTCTCGAGTTGGTCCCATAGAAATATTGTTTTGATCTCATGATGAACTACGAAGATATAGAGCGGAACTCTTCAAAAAACCTTAGCAGAACTGTCGTAACAAGTAAAATTGCTTTGTTTATACATGTCATGTAGTCAGTGGCTGACTAAAGGAAAAAGGGGAGGGGGTACATAGAACTGATCTGATGATGAAGACGGAAGGTAAGTAAGAGCCGGAACTTTGTAATAAATCAGTGCATCCTAGCCGTGTTTGGTATTATTAGAATTGTCATGAAACCGAATGGCGGAAGGTACCTATCTATTTAAGTTTGGCTGAGGGGTACTACTAGTCGGTGTTAAATAACGAAGAGACCAAACTATTAAAGAAACACCGACTTCCGAAATTAAAAGTTATTTTGCACTTTTTGGTGGTTTTTGAAGTCGGTTGTATTTTTTTTGTAAAAAGTTTTTTATTTCACACTTTTTGGCATATAGAGACTTCCCTATCATCGAACATCTTTGACAGTCATTACGGAAGTCGAGGTAGTAACTTCGGAACCCTACTCTATATGTGGCCCGACACGCACTTGGTTAATTTTTCTTCTTTCGTCTTGTGATTCTCTGAATTCTTTTTGTTTGTTATTTACAAAGGTGGAGGCGAAGCCGCAGCTTGGGCAGCATGGAGCGGTGAACGGTCATGCGCGGCGTCCGTGTCACAAGTCCGCGACCGCCTCGCATGCGGCGCGCCGTTCTGTGCGTCACTGCATGCACTGCTTACGCATCTTGATTTGGACGAACTGCACACTTTGTATGCATTTTACACGCGTTCGTCAACTCGGCTAATTAACTGTGTCAGTTTTGAAAATTGGTTACTTTGCAGGGATAATAGTACTGAAGACAACATCCGGGTTCGCTTCGCTGATCATACTGGAGAGTTGACTGCTCGACTTCCTGTCAACGTTTTGGAAGATACATTAGGATATTCTGTAAATAACATACTTTTAGTAAATCTTTTTCTCAATTGTTGATACAGACGGAGAAAAACTTATTTTATTTGTCTTTACAGCACTAAGATTGGTGACCACTGTAATGGTTATTGCAATCAATGATTCATTTTTTTAAGAATAAACCACTGCCAAAGCAGGACAAATAAATAAGAGCCTTTGGACAACAATAAGGACAAACAGTGACTAAATAATTGAATATTTGTAGATTGGCCAGTTGAAGGCTATGCCAGCTGAGAGCCAAGGAGCCGTCCGTTGGGCTATTCTTCTGGAGCAATGCACCGTGAAACTAGCCGCCTCACCACCGCGCCTCATAGTATTGGCTCTAAGACGGGCCACGCAAGCTGATCCAATACCACTCTATTAAATTCTTTGAAATTTTAATAAATTGATTTGTTTCCAAAAAAGTTAATAAAGAAATATATTTCAACTTTAGGAATTGATTTAGTAGGTACAGAACAATGATATTCTATGAAATTGGTACCGAAGTACGCATTAATACTTGAACAGTCTGGTGATAGCTACATTTAGGCAGGTTCGTTGCCGCCGTCTGTAATAAGCTATACAATAATAATATCTATCAAAAATTTCACAACAAAAGACGCAACATTGTTAAAAATTAATGATTGTTTTGAAGACCACAAATAAACATATCGCCGAGGTAACCCGTAACCGTAAGTTTATCGATCTAACAGAGGCTATCTAAAGTGAACTTTCTTTGCCCGAACTGAACTTGTAATCATGGAAAAGCCGGAAAAAATTGAACTTGTATACGAATACAAAAAGCGTAGGAAAGAATTTGGGCGACAAACTTTGTTTGAAGATCATGGCCCGGAAATGATAGTGAGCATACCTAATAATCCTGCTTTTTACCCTGACTACATTCTTCGAAATCCAGTGAGCGTTGCCATCCAAAATACAGGCACTATGTCTGAACACTGGGTAAATTCCGTCAGGTAAGATAACGAGCTGATGATGTGGACCAAGGTATATTTTGTAGGCACAATCCCCAAACAGATGTTATGTAGAAAGTCTAACGATCTCTCACTTAAATTTGTTCCGTCCTCCTGCCATAGATAAGGTTTTGATACTGACCGAAGGTAAATTTCAAATAAATTACTGGTTTTGGTCCCTCCACCCACGTAGACCTTATGACCTCGCCTATCAGCAAGCTATGCTATGTTATTCCAAAACAAGTGCTAGCTATGTTAGCGCAACTTATCGAGTATTTTAAGGTCAAGCACAAGTAAGGAATAATTTTTCTTACATCATTGCTTCCGTAAATTTAGAGCTGAATACACAAGTTCTGGGGTGAGACATGTTGAAGGTGGATGGCCAAAAGACATCAACATGAATGATCCTGAAGCAACACAGAGATATCGACGCAAAATTGAGAAGGATGATGCCTATATTCATGCTGTAATGCATTTAGGTCACGTAAGTGTTCACGACCTCATAGAATATTATAAGAAAATGGTATTGCTCTAAGACCGAAACCGCTCAATTAGTGAAAAAATTACTCTCAACGCTTTGTAGATCGTTCAAATAGCCACATTGAGAAATTCACGGTATGTGAAAATGAAGTTGACTTAAATCATGCGTCCTGAACCGTAACTGAGGCAACCACATCGCGAAAGTTTGCTTCGGCCTCTTGTACGCTTTCTGAACTTCCGAAACCACAGGATTTCGAGAATTAATGACACACATACTAATAATAAAATGTAAATAAGAAAGCCACAGCGGGTTACGAACATTTTTTTCGCTCATTGAGCGATTGCGTTCTTTAAATGTTACGTGTAACTCCACCTGAAAGCATAGCTCTTTTCCGCAGAGCATGGAACACAATATACTCCAAAACAATGCAGTCGATATGTATGAGACCTATTGTACAGAACTGCCAACAATTCCACCGGTAGAAAACAGTGGTTGTCACACTGTTAATGTGTACCGAGAACCAGAAGGAAGGCGACCGATACGATCACTATCGTGGCAAGCAGATGGTGGAGCGAAGCTTGCCGTGGCTCATGCAGACATCGAACTCACAAGGAACTCAAGAAATCCACAGTATTCCTACATTTGGGACATAGGTACGTACTGATTTACTGTCTATTTTCTGTTTGGAAAAATTACTTCTTACTAAAAAGATCTTTATCGGTTTTGCAGAAAACGCAAATGCACCTGAGCTTGTAATAAAACCTCCACAACCTTTATTGGATCTAATTTATAATCCTCGCGATCCACATCTCATTATTGGAGGAATGATGAATGGTCAGGTAAATACAGATTCATTAATTTGCCAGCGACAAAGTAAAGAGATCTTTATAAAAAAAGTCAGTCCTTTTGTATATATTTTAATTGCAGGTTGGTTGGTGGGATACGAGGAAAGGCGGAGATCCCGCTGGAGTTTGTCCACCGCATGTTGCACATCGTGATATAGCCAGAAATGTACTCTTTATCAATTCCAAAATTGGAGCAGAATTTTTCTCTGCGTCCCCAGATGGTGTTGTCAAGTGGTGTGTATTGGTAATATGTGGTTTATTCTTTCATTCAGTTAGACATAATATTTATACAGAGCTAAATAAAGTCAAGAATATAAATTATTTCAGGTGGGATACACGAAACATGAGCGAGCCAACCGACTCTATGATTATAGATATCGTGAAATCGGTAACTGATACACAGTGTATTGATAACGCTATTGGAATTTCAGCACTTGAATATGAGCCCACGATACCGACTAGGTAAAGTAAATTACAATCATGGATAAATAACCAGATAACGCAATATCACGCACGTATTCCCTAAAGAGTAGACAGAGATGGATCAAGTCTGACACGCCCTCTCGCTCCACAATAGAGCGAGGGGGGTCATTGGGTGATTTCCCATCTCAAAAAAAGAGTCAATAAGTGACCGATTAGCAAAAAGGGGCCGGTTTGTACCCCACAAACATTAAACAAAAGGAGAGCCTTGGCATCAACCAGGTAGGATCCTAAGGCCATGTGCTACCACAGTAACTCCTTAATGGATATTACTAATAACACCGCTGCACTACACGACCTGGCGATCCACCCTAGAGATGATCATCAGCCTGCCAGGCCCGTGAAATTGTTCGCCAGTATTAACATTTCCTCTCGCTCCACCCAGAGTGGGAGAGGTTATTTGATGAGTTCCCATGCCAAAAAGATAGGTCCGTACATATACTCGTACGTACAGAGATGGGATAGTGACATCTATAAAAAACCATGACTTTTACAGGTTTATGGTCGGGACAGAAACTGGACTAGTCATTGGTGGTAATCGAAAAGGGAAAAATTCTGTAGAAAAACTACCAACTAAGGTTAGTAACAGTAATAAGTATAACATTTTATATATTAGTTAGGTACTTAATGATTTTATTATATTATCCATTTCTGTTTAGTACGAGGCCCATCTGGGCCCCGTATACGCGTTACAAAGGAACCCGACGTTCGTCAAAAACTTCCTGACGGTTGGAGACTGGACTGCTCGAGTTTGGAGCGAAGACTGCCGAGAATCTGCCATTTTATGGACTTATTCGCACCGCACGAAACTGACTGATGGCGCTTGGAATCCGATCAGGTACAATTAATTACTTATCAATTGAACCCATTCTTCATTGCCATTGTCTTGACCATTGAAGACGGGGCTTAATACTAACTAACTAACTAATACTTTTTACTTAAATCAGTACTAGCATCTATAAGATTGCAGGCTGTAAAGCAATTCCTACCCAATTGAGTAATCAGCTGAGTCTATTATCAAAATTCACAAATATTACCTGGTTCTTCCTCACATGTTGAAGGTTTTCACTGATGCTGGTGACACAATGGGACGGCTGCCTGTCTTGTTGGGACTTGTTACGAAGAAGGAGCGCTCCGCTTGTCACAGCACAACTTTGTGACGAGCCCTTACTCCGGCTGCGGCCTCATGAAGGAGTTAGTAAGAACTAAAGACAGCATTTGATATCATTAAAAATACCTCGAAACCGTGTATTTAAACATTTTGCTAATGCTCTAGATATCACAGCACGCTCATGACTTGCACCGAATATAACTAGAATACATTTAATAACGTACCTAGTTATCGAAGGGCTAGGCGTGGCCCTGAGGCCCTCAAGCTTGCGGGGCCCCAAACCTGACTAACAAACCTCTTATTGAAAGCGAAAAATTCTCCTACCTTAGAAATCTAAATAAAATAGGTTGCAACACTAATTATGACAACTCATTTTAGTCAGTAAAAGACTGAAGAGTAGTTATTTGTTGATTTCCCACGTAAAACAAAGGGGCCGCCCTTGTGGAACATCGGGTACGACTACGTGCTGCGCGCCGACCTCCCCGACGGGGTCAGCGTGGTCTGCTACGCAGACGACACGCTGGTCCTGGCGCGGGGACGGTCGTACCAGGCGGCGGTCGAACTAGCGACGCGCGGGGTTGCGACAGTCGTGGAGAGGATACAGCAGTTGGGACTCGAGGTGGCATTGCACAAGTCCGAGGCCATGTGTTTTCACGGCCCTCGGAGCGCGCCACCTCCGGGCTCCCAATTAACGGTAGGAGGAGTTCACATCGGCGTCGGGTCGACGATGAAGTACCTGGGACTCGTCCTCGACAGCCGGTGGAACTTCAAGGAGCATTTCCGACGTCTGGCTCCCAGATTGAATGCGACTGGGGCTGCGCTCAAGCGGCTCCTGCCGAACCTGGGGGGTCCAGACGCCTCCTGCCGGAGGCTCTACGCAGGCATCGTTCGGTCCATGGCCCTTTACGGTGCGCCGGTGTGGGCGCCATCGCTACGTAAGCGAGTGGCGGCCCGGCTAACCGCCTGCCAGAGGGTCATGGCCATCCGGATGATCCGCGGATACCGTACGGTGTCCTGCGAAGCGGCGAGCCTCCTTGCTGGCCTACCACCGTGGGATTTGGAGGCAACAGTCCTTGCACACATGCATGATTTACGCGTGGAGATGCAACGTCGGGGCGAAACTCCGCTGCCGCGACAAATCGCGGCATGGCGGACAGAGCTCCGGCGGGATCTCATGGTGAAATGGCGAGAGCGACTGTCGCAACCTCGTGCTGGGCACGCCACGATCGAGGCGGTAAGGCCCCTCTTTGAGGCGTGGCTGGAAAGGCCCCACGGCGTCGTCACCTTCCGTTTGGCGCAGGTGCTGACCGAGCACGGCAAGTTCGGTCCGTACCTGTACAAGATTCGTGCGGAGACGACGCCCGGGTGTCGCCACTGTGCGGACCGCCCGGTGGACACGGTGGAGCACACAGTCGAGGTGTGCCCCGCTTGGGAAGAGCAGCGCCGTGTCCTCGTGGGGGCGATCGGCGGCGATCTCTCGCGCCGGGGCTTGGTTCAAGCCATGCTCCGGAGCGAGGAGGAGTGGCAGGCGGTCGCCTCCTTTTGCGAAGCAGTAATGCTAGTAAAGGAGGAGGCCGACCGCATTAGGCAAAGGCGCACACGCCGCCGCCGGGTTTCCGACCCCAATTTCCGGCCACCGTAGGCGCGGGCTCGAGGACGGTGGGCAATGGGTAGCTCGCCGTCCGTCCGTCCGGTAACAGACCGGTCCGAGCTCAGGTCGTCTACGGCGCGCACCGTTCCCGCGCGCCTCAAGGAGTTGTCAGCAAACTGTAGGGGTCCAGCAGGGCCGAAGCCTACTGGGGCCAAAGGTTATGTGAGACTGTCACCAAAGGCCCCAGGATAAAGGCAAGGAATGGAAAGGTAGGTTTTTAGTCAGTAAAAGTCTGACACTGTTTCCCGCCCCACCCAAGGGCGGGATTCGTCATTGGATGATTTTACCTACGTTAAAAAAAAAAAAAAAAAAAAAAACGTAAAACAAGGGGCCCCAGTTTTTTTCCCCAAGGACCGTTAGTCATGTTGCTATGCCACTGAAAACATGTACAGAACCAAACTTTTTCAGGGTCTCCTAGTAGCCTGTGGCAGTAGTAAAGGAACAGTGTACTTAGCTGAACTATCAGAAAATCTCGGAACTGCAGACAAAAATGACAAACAGCTTCTAACTCACGTAAGTACTTCGTGCTACAAATTGATTTCACAAGTCCTTGCGATAAATTGCTTCGGACGTGTAGCAATCTTTCAATTGACTCCTTTTCCGTCACGTTGCAAATGAGTATGCACTAGAAACCTATCCGAAAGACAGTAGGAAGCATTTTTAAAAATAATATTTGTGAGTCGCACAGTCAAGTTTTTGACGGGGCTTCTAGAACTTCAATTACCTACCAAGGCCTTAAAAATTAAACACAACTCAAGCGATGCTGATAAAAATTAATTAATTAAGATAAAGCCCTAATACCCAGTCTATTAGGGGTTCCACATAAAATTGCGATCCGAAGCGATACGACGCCGACGCCACAACGGAGAAATGTGAGGTATACAATAAATAGTGCAGCAAAGCGAGCAAAGCAGATGCTTGCAACAGATGTTCAGGTGACCATACAATGTGCGATACCAATCAATTCGCAAGTTCTTGCAATTCGTAGTGCAAGCTCGCAGATTTTTACGATGCAACGTCGCATCGCAGTTTTGTGTGTGGCCCCATAGTTCCAGTTTCTGGTTAGAGTATTTTGGAGTTAAGCCAACATTTATCAGATTATCAGTACCAGTACCTAATGGAGTTTGATAAACAATGAACTTCAAATTCTTAAAGAATCGTCGAATTAGTCTTTGATTGCTAGAATTCATTTTTTTTAGTTTAGTGTAGTTTTATTGGAAATAAAAATTGAAATAATGTACATAATGCAAAAAAAATGTTTATATACAACCTTATTTTTAGTATATCCGAAACCTGAAACACCTGAATAGTATTTTTGCGCAAAGAATTAAAAAAAAATTGTACAAAATTTCAAAAATCACCAAGTCTTCATGGTACCTGGTTAGCGACATAAATACATGGTCACCGGGCCACCCGAGCGACCGAGAGGTTATTTTGCTCCCGCAACCAGCTGTGTGCTGGCGTTAAATGTCCGTTATGACCTGCCGTAACCTGTTTTGTTCTTATGGTCGGTGGTGTCCAACTTGTAGCCTTCTTTAAATATTTTTGGGAAAAGATATAAAATTGTATAAAAATTATTGAAATCGATTCAGTTATAACTATATTCAGGTTTCGCATATAATAAAAATAAGGTTGTATATTGTTATTGCCTCTCTATTCGCTGTCTTTACCATCGAATTTATCGCCTTCTTGGTGATAAAGGAGTGACATAGTTATGACACAAATGTTTCAGTCGTTATGATAAAGGACCTAGTCCTATACCATAACGACTGAAACATTTGTGTATACTTGTGTGTAACCTATACTATAGGTACTAGGAAAATAAAGTGACTATATTATAGTAATAGATTGGCACAGGGTGCAGTGATTGAGTGATCAGTAAGTTGCGTGTCGCGGGTTCGTATCACGCATCACGATACAAAAGTAATTTATTAGTGTTGGACTTATATTTCTTTGACAGGTATACATATAATCAAAGTTTCTTTTATTTCATTAATACGACTCATTCATCTGGCCAATATTTTTCATACCTATTTTGTGTCGTCAGCCATTGGGCGCAAATGAGTGTCTTTGATATATGTTATTGTGGAGTATATTGTGGAACATTTAGTGATCGGGAATGACTAATAAGCAAATAAAAAAAATCAAATTGTAAAAAAAAAATAGGTCAGATGAATGAGTCCGAATCTCTCGGTTTCAAAGAATCACCCTTTTAAGAAAAGCTGAGCTTTCTCTTGTCATTTATACATAAAGTAAATATTTCGCTTTTTTCACCTAAGTATCTGAGCAGATAGCTCCTTTCAGTTTTTTTACTGTTGTAGCAGAAACAATTGTATTTTTTGTTTTGTATGGACGTGTAGGGACACATTATTTTTCTGTGTGCTCGGATCGACTGATGTCGTGAATGTACACATATACCCAAGGTAAACCCGCTATTTATTTTGCATTTGCTTTAGGTTTTGGATCGCGAAAATAAAAGAGAGCGAATTTTAGAGGCTCGAATGAGAGAGATAAGATTGAAGATGCGACAAGGAGGCAACCAAGGTGAACCGGCCGTTGAGAGTGACCCTACTGCTAACGATAGAGACCTAGAGGAGGCCACGGCAGAGTATATGCAGACTATCAATGAACTACAGGCGCAACAGAAAACGGAGACCTAGGTAATACGCAATGATTCAAGATAAGCTTTCTAAGGATTGGTAAAATTATGAAATCGATTGTTTTTAATAAAACCAAATAATTCCGAAATAAAATTTATTCCGAAATACAATTTATTCCGAAATCAAATGAACTAGGTACACTACGTACTTGACAGTCATTAAAATTGCTTTATCAGATATTTTGCAGCTACTTTCTATTTTAGGAACAAATAATTGTATTCCTTTTTGTGAACACAGTAAAATTTTATTACAAAATTATAGTTTATCACATATAAATGCCTTTTTACTTTGCTTATTACGATTCAAATAAAAAATAAAACTTAATTCTAGTTAATCAATAAATTATCAATATTCTTTGTGTAAAAGAAAATTTTTAACATGAATGAACACCCTTAACTGTTTAAAGTGCTTCAAAAATACGTTATTACGGAATAAATCTCTTTTATCCCTTATTTTTTAATTACTTTTTTGACTCATTTAGACATCGTTTTTTTACCTGATGAAGTATGATCATTTATTTTGTTTTTACGCCTTAAATCTTTAATGCACATATATGTACATATTATGTGTTTACATTATATAAATGTATTAGTACTACTCAAAGTATTCTGATATGTAGAGGTACGTATGTACCCTCTTAATACAAGTTAAGCTTTTTTCTCTTCTTTAGTGAACGCGACAAAGGACCAGCGGTGTTCGATATTGGCACCGACGCCACTGGTAGAGCGTTCGAACACATCCGTGTGCTTCTGCAGAACATGGTGTATAGTAGCTTGAGAGACGTGCGGGAAGATAGCACGGACGTATGACACCACGTAGTCGAGGCTGGCCCCTTGTGGATGTACCTGAAGTAATATTTTTCATTGTCAGTAAGGTGCAAACGCACGTACGAATATAGTCCGTCCCGACTCCGCGGTTACGTCATCGCAATGCCATAAGTGTAGGGCTTATACAACATATCATATATTTAACTGGAATAATGCACACCCTTACCTAACCCAAATTAGAAAATTACGTTACAATCATAATTCAAGCACTGAAACTTAAACGCCCGTAGGTAAGTTTTTAACAAGTTAATTATCCTAATTAATAGTAGCTAAATAATATAGGAATCGATACACAGGTAACGCATAGGTATACGTTACCTGTATATCGATATGTACGCGTGGGTAGACACAAGCACTATCTTTTTTTCTTATCCTATTCAAGAAATACATTTAAGTAAAAAAAAAAGTACCTATATTTTAAAAAAAGCTAAAATTTACTCAGTAGTAAATTCTGTCTGCTAATTTCAGGAAGTAGGTTTAGATTTTAGAAGACAGGTGGTTTGAAGTTATCAAATTGAAAGAGTTGCCAATCATCAAAAACAAATTAGCTTAGCTACTTCATAAAAAGATATCTTACTTGTAAGAAAGCGGACATAACTCCAATTAGCTTGGCTTCCCCGCAGCCCGCCTCGACAGCCTCCTTTATATGCACAGCAGAATCCAGATCCTCCGGCAACGGCGGTGGTGGAGGGGGCTTCACAATCGGCGACGGCAAAGGGGGCTAGAAATATAAAGGGACCCATTTTTACCTAGCAGCATGCCATTAATTATATAAATAAAGGTCTTTAAATTTTCTAGTGATTATGCAAAATGCACAGTCTTTAGGTATAAAGCTTATAAGCAAGCAGTTTCCTGTATGAAAATTATTTTTGGTGAATGTTTTAATTAACTTACATTTTTATCAATGGCTCCTTGTAGAGCCTGTCGCGCGATAAACTGTGCCTTAAACTTTTCCATCTCTTTCATAGCGTCAGACTTTATCACGTCAACCTCATTTTTATAAGCTTCCAATTGAAATTGGAGGCTTTCATTTTCACGCTAAAACAATAAAAGAAATTATAAATAAATTGTATTTTTTTTTTTTAACTAATTGTTAATTATAAATGAATTATGGATTAAATTAAATTATTAGTTTTAAATATGGTATAGGTCTCATCATTATAAAAGTATGGGAAATAGCGAAATAGCCCCAACACAAGTGTATTTTATAACTTACTGGGGTTACCTCTAACTCTGTAATGCAGTATAATGTATAAATAAAAAACATTTTGATTTGATTTTTGTTAAATTCGTGCATAGTAAAAAAAAATATTGAATATTAATAGAGTATGGAGTAGACATGTCCTGCCCAACTGGAATGGGACTGGGCAGAACATGTCTGCCGCGGGCCAACAAACTGTGGGCCAAAGTAGCACAAAATTGGTGCCCTGAAACAGTGCGACGGGGTCTAGTTCATCACACCATCTCCTTTAAGGAAATGACAGGACGAACTAGATTTCACCAGAATCGGGAGGAGTGAAGGGAGACAAAACAAGGTCAAAAAAAATGGATTAAGTTTACCTTCAATTGTTGAACTTCCTCATTGCTCTCTGATGCCCGATTGAAACCATTGAAATCTCCTTCATCATTAAACTTCTCATAAAACTCTTCTTTCAATGCATTAAACTCCTGGAAAATTTATATTTTCTTAGTAAAGAATTAATAAACAAGCATTGTTACTAAGTCTAGTGGATACTCCAATTCGTGTTTAGAAAGAATATAAAACTCCAAAATACTTTCCTTCCTTCTGTTTACCTGTTTCTGCTGCCTTCTCGGTCTCCGGAAGCTTATACTTACTGACAACCAAGTGTACAAATTGTAACATACTTTAGGTTTACAATTATACTATATTGAAGCAGTGTTATCACGAGCATTTGTGTCTTTATTATTTACTAACAAGTATATCCTTGTTTCCTAACAAAACAAAAATTGCTGTATCAGTTAGTACCTGTGTCATTTTCTGCCACGTCTCAATATTCTTTCTTTGAGGTTTTGTGAAGTGATCCCAAACACGTTGATGAGACGATGCGGCAAACACTTTCGCCACCTGTTCGACTGAGGTTCACAAAATTATGTTAAGAGATCCGACTTTGGCCTCGCGACCAAAACATACCGTCGTAATTTCTCGATCGACCGGTCATCCCAGGCTTTCATACTGTGGTCTATTACGCCACAGTCGCACGCAGCGTTATACGTCTACCTATCACACGCGAGGGTCACGAGCCAGTCGACACAGTTGCACACGCTGCACCTCGCGTTACACAGTTGTGACTCGATATAATACTGTGCCACTGCACAGAAGTACCCAAAATGTTCTGACAATTTATTTTTAACCAGCAACAAAACAAATTAGTTTAACAGGACCAAAATTTAAAAGTTAAAATTAAATTGTCATAACACAGAAACTTACAAAAGCACCCATCTTTTCAGCAATGATTGTGTGAGTTTTCATTCATACTTATGGCTGGAAGACATCTGGTGAACCCGGGGCAATCCATTTGTTGACTACTGACTGAGCATTAAGATTGTAAGAGTGACCAGTTTGAGAAAATATTATGAATTTTTTTGAGGCCAACACACTTGCAGCTGCAGAAATGTTTGAATATTATTTTCAAAAGCATTTTACAACATTCAATGTGTAGACCACTAAATTATGCTTAATTAAAACTGTATCAAAAACAATTTAATGAAAGTGTAAACAAATTTCCATTTACAAATTGAGCATTTTGATAAACTTTCAAAATCTCACAAATCTAAATTAATAAAACCTTCAAAACACACATGAATATATGTACAAGAATTTTACCAGAAACAATATTTACAGTTTCATTAAAAGTTTTGAAACAGATAATAGTTTCTACTAAATGTTTTCGTAATTGAAATGAAAACATTATGACCATCTTACCTTAAAATTTTACAGAATTATCAAATAATGTTGAACTAGAGACATAATTATCACTGATTTCACACATTCACCAAACTTGGTGATTGAGAAATTATGGATACCATGTCTAAACAAACTTACGTTGTTCTATCACATTAGCAATGTGATTCTTGACCCGTTCCTTGCAATCCAGTAACTCTTCCTCAGCTTGCATTTTCTCATTGAACAATCGGCGAATATGAGCATTTGTTGCTTGTATCATTGAATAAAATTGATTTGCATTCTTTTTGGTACATTCTCCTCGCTCTAACCAAGCAAGTAATGTCTGTAACAATTTTAATATATTAATGATTTAGGTCAATTAATTTTATTTGCAATTGTTTGGTTTCTAATCAATAACTCACTGGTAGAGTACTTGAAAAATGTTCTTCATTCTTGAGTTTTTCTGCCAATTGTATCATGGAAGCATTTGAGTATGGTTGCACTCTAGATGGTGATGGTGTTCTCCTATGTGGTACTCCATAGGAAGGCATGTTGCGGTTTACCATGTCATTTTGGGCATTTAAATGTTGCATATGTTGTTGTTGAACACGCAAGGCCTGTCTTTGCCGCCTCTCGAAATCATTCTGGTCATCTCGACTCTATAAGAAATAATTTCATGATTATTGTGTACAGGAAAATTTTAAAAGTACAAATTCATATTATAAATTGTACTCACCAATGCATAGTCTACATGTAACCAGCCTGAAATGGCATGCGAATTTTCATCATCATCATCATCTTCCACCATATCATCTTTTTCCTTTATGTTAATAAGTTTAATACAATAACCAGATATCATCATGGCTTGATCCACGCACTCCTCTCTATCAAAACGAATGTGACAAAAGTTTTTCTTTGATAATCTCAATGTATGTACCCTGCCATAGGTCTCAAAAATTTCTCTCACAATGCTCTCTCTGATTTTGTCTGGTAATCCTCCTACAAAGATTGTTCGGCATCCAGGAGGTTTAGACCGCCGTGGAGGTTGTGGTGTGCCTGAATCAGGAGGAATAAGTTTGGCATGCTTAAAGACAATTTCTTTTTTCGGCTGCACATTAGTTATTTCTCCACCCATGTTAGGATACATTCCCATCATTGCTGGGTCCATCATCATGCTACCCATCATGCTCATGTCCATGGCAGAGGCAGCAGCAGGTGCCATAGCCTGTCCTGCCATAGCTGACATATCCATAGTTGCTTGTGGGACCATGTCCATGCCTGTTCCAGGCATCATTTCTATTCCTGCAGTAGGCATATTAGGCATCATGCCCCCACCCATCATAGCCCCTGACATCATCATGTTTGGGTACATTCCACTAGCCATCATCATGTTGGCTACAATAAAAAATAAGGTAGAAAATTATTACATTACAGATTATTTTATACTTGTTTGCAATGAAAACACAAATTTTAATTTAAACAGACCTTGTGGATACATGTTGGTCATCATCATAGGATTCATAACATTACTCCCCATGTTATCATTGGATTTCCCAGATTCTTGGGATTTGTTATTGTCTCGCCTGCGCCCGACACTGTCGCTCCTCAAAGGTGACCTGGACCTATCGTGTCTGTTGTTGCCTAGAAAAGAATAAAAGTTTGAGCTCATGAGGGCTTTTGCCGCTGTTAGTAATAAGGACAAAATGAGGATAGCTGTGGAGTGGATCACTATCATCATCATCATTTCAGCCGAAAGACGTCCTCTGTTAGATCACTTATTATGACTTATTTATTGTTCTGTACAAACCTTGCATAATTATTTTATTAAATCACAAAATCAATGAACAGGGCAACGTATTATTCTACCGCGATTACCACATTACCATCGCACGGTTGTGAACAATCTTTGTTGTATTGAGTTAGGAGTAAATTGTAATTCAATTATAATGACGAACGAACGAACAATTTCGTTCATCAATGGTTCGTGATTTTATTTCACCACAGTTTTACTAAAGGATAGAATCATAGTCGCGGATTGTCCGAATTTTAGCTTTTCTTGTCACAGAGCATGTAAACCTTTTAGCATTATTTTAGCAGCTTTCACAGATTACAGAGAGATACTACGTATCAGATGGGTAACTTGGAACAAAATTTTTGGACCGTAGCGGCGCTGGCCATAGACAACTGACGAGTACTCGAATAGAACTTGACGTTTGTTTTTTTCTTAAATGCGGCCGCGAATACTGGCAAAGGAATACAGCATGAAATGCCGTATTTTTAACCGACCTCAAAAAAAGGAGGTTCTCATTTCAGTTTTTTTTTTTTTTTTTTACTTTTATTAATTTTCTGATCTGATTGCAGGAAAATAATTAAAACACAACATTTATTTATTTATACATTTATTTATTGCATACACACATTATTGCAACTCAACCAATTTTAAAAATTCTTGCACCATTAGAAAACTACATTTTTACTGAATGATATTTTCAAAAAATTGTACATATACAAGTTACTTTTAAATTAACAGGTATAATAATTATATTACAGTAAGAGGAAAGATTACAGTTGTGTGTTTGTTACGATTTAATTCAAACTACTCAAAGGATTTTAAAAATTCTTTCACCATTAGAAAGCTACATTTTACTGAGTTACATAGGCTAGAATTATATTTTCAAAAAATTGTACACATACAATTTACTTTTAAATTAACAGGTATAATAATTATATTACAGAAAAAGGAAAGATTACAGTTGTTTGTATGTTACGATTTAACTCAAACTACTTGTCCGACTTAAAATTCTTTCACCATTAGAAAGCTACATCTTTACTGAATAAATCAAAGTATTTAAAATTCAATTAAGACTTTGCATACATTAATCAATTATTATGCTGAAAAATTGAAAAATAAATCATTTAATAAGGACTCAGCCTTATTTATTAAATGATTTATTTTTCAATTTCTTTTTATATTTTTCAAACGCTTTTAGTTGCATCGGCGGTAAATTACGTGTACGTAACCTATGAATATCCGTGCCCTTCAAAATTTTATTTATAACATTGCACCAATTAACTATTGTAAACCTCACAGTTAATGAAATTAAATGATTGAGGATTATCGCCTTGTGTTCGGTACAGTTAATAAAGTCAAATGAATACTTAGACAAAATTACATCTTTTACATGTAACGCTACATTATTTTGATGGGCATTGCTTTCCAAGTACTCATTTGTTTCAGTTATTACTGTACCAAAACACCTTACTACACCTTCGGATGGATAGTTCAAGCTTTTTTTTGCCACTGTGTATTCGCGGTGGTTTATCCAGTCATGGATAGTACTTTGGTCACTTTTAAGACTATTTCTACAGGCGTTACATTTAAGTTTCAATTTATCAAAAATTTTGCGTACTACCCATCCCGCTGTGTAAGCACGCGAATGGACGTTCAGTCGTTCACGTCGAGCCTGCTCTACAATCATTTCAACATTTCGACCTGTAACCGAATGACCTGGCTCGACAATTTCTTTAATTTCTTCAGTAAACAATGGCTGTAAATTTATAATTTGGTCTGCCGGATCATCCTCACAATTGAAAGTTTGATGGTGGAACTTTATAACTCTAGTTATCAATAATGATTTAAAGGTACAGTTGAAGCTGTGGCAAGTTGGGTCATTGTTGCGGTAGTTATATGCCCTTACCTGACCAAAAAAGTTTTCAATTGGATCTGAATTAAAATATCTGGGTCTCATTATTTTTAAATTATGTTTTTTAAAAATCTGCCACAACCTCATGTAGCTTTTTAGTGTAACAATAAAATTTAGTAAAGAGGGCACTGACTTTTCCTTTCCATTCGAATCCACATATTTAATTTTTTGTAATTTATTAATTGCCTCTTTCCAAAACTGATGATGAGCTGATTTTTCTACCACCGCTGTTCTTAAAATTTTTCCCTTGCTTCTTTTAGAGAATATTGCAGATCCATTAACGCTGTCGAATAATTGGTCAAAAAATAGAACGATCTCTGCTGTATTTGGCAATGTGCTACTGACCGGTCTTCCATCAGCATAATGGGCTGAAATAAATAATTTATTTATATAAACTTTATTGTTCATGTTTCTTTTACTATGTGTTTAATAATAATACCAGTGCTTAATTCTACTGATACAATTGAGTAGTTACTTTATTTTTGTGGTAAAATATACCACAAAAATAAAATAACTACTACTACTACTATAACTAGGAATCGAACTTGTTCAAACATGCAAAACATTATTTTCATATGATGTTACTTACAAAATTTTGCTGTATATGATAAGGCTGCAGATACAGTCGCGCTGAAGACCTTCACACAATTTTTAACCTGAAAATTAAAAATACAATTTTGAAGTACTTTTATTTTTTAACCTAAAACTCAGAATGGACAAACATTTCAACAAAGCTGTCATTGTAAATGTTGTTCCAGTTAAAAAGACCTATCCAACGACATATATGTCTTTGGTATTGATGGGGTGTATCAATTAGTACCTAACCTAACTTTTTTTTAACCTAAAACTCAGAACGGACAAACCTTTCAACAAAGCTGTCATAGTAAATGTTGTTCCTGTTAAAAAGACCTATCCATCGACATATATATCTTAGCTATTGGTGGGGTATACCAATTACCTTGTTTTTAACATCTAACCTAACCTTTGTTTTTCACCTAAAACTCAGAACGGACCAGCCTTTCAAAAAACCTGTCATAGTAAATATTGTTCCAGTTAAAAAGACCTATCCAACGACATATATGTCTTTGCTATTGGTTGGTTGTACTAATTAGTACGTAACCTAACCTAACTTTTGTTTTTAACCTAAAACTCAGAACGGACAAACATTTCAACAAAGCTGTCATAGTAAATGTTGTTCCAGTTAAAAAGACCTATCTAACGATATATATCACATTGCTATTGGAGGGGTGTACCAGCTTCCATACATTTTTGCCCATTGTCCTTTAGGCTCAATTTACTCTTAATGTAGCAAATTTTAAAATAGTATAATAAATGTAGACCAAAGTATTTTAAAATTCAAAAAGAACGGCCATTATTGCAACAAAATGATGTTATCCGCCAGTGTCCGCCACCTATTGTCTTTCTATTGTGTCTCTAATTACGGTATTCAAAAGGTTAATGTCCTTTGTCTGACAAATGGATGCAAGATGCACAGAACGTCTATTGGCTGAAATGATGATGATGATGACAATACAAATAATCATGCTTATCACATAAACATTTGTCCTAGATGGGAAAATGAACCCACAACCTCCGGCTTAACACTCAGGGCCAATAACAACTAGACTAACAGGCCAGTTAGATGTTAGTATATCTGTAACCGGCAATCTGTATAATTTAGGTATTCTACTCAAAGAATACCGGATTATACAGATTGCCCGTAACATATCTATTGATTCTAGCACAATCTTCAAGTTATGCTAATAACAGAGTAGAACAATTCTGATAAAGTAAAAATGTACTTATTTAGATGTAGATTGGGAAGGCTTTACCTGAGCTTTGATTAGTTGATGAATTTTATTAAACTTGTGGTAAAGTTTGGAAGTCACGAGAGCTCGAAGCAGTGACATCTGAAATTGACAAAAATAAATTTATGAAAGATGATACTTCACTACATAGCATAAAACAAAGTCGCTTTCCACTGTCTGTCCCTATGTTTGCTTAGACCTTTTAAACTAAGCAATGGATTTTGATGCGGTTTTTTAAATAGATAGATTAGTTCAAGAGTAAGGTTTATTTGCATAATATATTTAATATCAGCACGCATGCGAAGCTGGTACACAGAATAATACTATAAATAGTATCAAGACAAAAATTTACTATTAACAAACCTTTCAGTGGTTCAGGAGTCTGAATATTCCTTTTGAAGAAACCCATTTTCTGAAATAAGAGAAACAAATCAATTTCAGTATCCATATCACAGATTTCAATCTGAGAAGGTATTTTATAGAAGGAAATACTTGAGGTTATAATTAAATTTTTACCAAACATTAATCTAGTAGTTGTTAAGCTTTTTGTAGTTTATCAGTAGCGTTAAATTACTGTGACTGTAACTTGAACCAATTTTTGCATTCTACACTCAAAAGTATCAGGATAATTTCACCGAAGTTTACAGCTAAAATAAGGATTTTATCCATGGAATAAAATTGATGCCTAATAATTCCAATACAGTAAATCTAAAAAAAATAACAAAATAATTAAGTAGGTTACTTATTTATTTTGTTATTACTCGTAACTTACTCGTAAAAGTTTGGCGAAACTTGCCCAAATTTACATTGAAATGTTTTTGATGTGGATTGTTGTTGAGATGACATCATGAAAGAAGGCTTTTACCCAGCAGCGGGACAATTTGGACTAAATTAGTTAAAGTGACCTTCAGATCAAAGACCATTGAGGTTAGCTTCGTCACTTATTCACATGCTAATAAAAGTACTTACCGGGTCTTAATTTCCTGGAGTTTGTTCACCTGCAATATTTTTTATTGATTTTAAAGTAAACTTTAGAATCCAGGACTAGAGAAGCTGATTTTCAAACTTACTAGTTTGAAAATCAGCCAAGCAAGAAGTAATAATCACGAAGATTTACAAACACAGCGCAGTCATCACAGAGTACTTTGTAATATACTGAAAGCCATATTACCAAAAGTTATTGCAGAGAAACTTTTAATAAATACACTAGAAAATAAAATAAATGAAAATAAAATGGCGGTTCAGAAACCCACAGACGTACTGTCTGTGTGACGTCACGTCGCAGAAGCAAATAAATATATCATTCATTCATTCATTCAACGTCGTGTAATGTTAGTGTAATAAAAATGGCCGCTACGACCCACGTTTTTTGTATGAAGATTACCGGCCGTGGCAGCTTTATTTTAACACTTTGACGTTTAAAAAAGAATGTTTTCGCCTTTCAGTTTCACGAATTTGATTGAATGAGTGAATTACTTATTTCGTTCCCAGATCTATCCGCATTCCGGTGTTTATCTGTCTTTATGGTGATTTCCTATTCCGGTACTGGCACTGCACTATCAAAACTGGTGTTGCCAGTAATAGTGTTCATATTGTACAGTACGCGGCAAATAAGTTGAGCCTACCATCACAGCTATGTGCAGTCCCCCACTTCGATTAGGGCTCGAAACTCGTTTACTACAAGGTCAACCGCCATTATGGTTCAATTTATATGACAACCTTTTTGGCATTTAAACTAGTAATACCTAGACCCGGAAGAACATTTAGATCACGTTTAAAGGTATTAAACCTGGCAATAGTCCCGAAAACTACATTAAGGGCCTTGGCCGTTTTGGCATCTTTTTTTCTTTGGTTTTCATCACAGACAGATTACCTTAGAGAATAGAATATATAGAGACGCCCTTAAAGTCCTCAGTGTTTTTTATATTAACTGTTTGCCAGAAATGGGATAGCATGCAGACTGACTACAAAAATTATACAACCATATTTGCGATAGTATGCGATTGTGTCAATTTTAAGAAAAAAATATTTGCATAACATTTGAAGAAGTGGGTACAATACTTTTTGGTTGTTTGGTTTGATTTGGCTTGCTTGCTTGTTGCATCTTACTATGCTGCTTTTTTCCCAACAGTTTGAATAAGGTGACCTCCGAAAAAAAAACACAATGAGTCAACAAGGGAACGAAGAAAAAGGAGCTACGACGAACTACGATGTATTTCGTGTCGGCGTACGGGTACCACCGTTTTACCCAAAAAAACCGGCGCTCTGGTTTGCGCAACTGGAGAGCCAGTTCACACTGGCGAACATAACTTGTGATGCCACCAAATTCCACCACGCGATTGGGAGTCTCGATCCAATTTACGCATCTGAAGTCGAGGACATAATCACGTCGGGGTCACCAGTGAAGCGGGTATTTCGTTTGATAAATTAATACAAAATTAAAAGAGTAATTTGTAATATATTGGAAGGTGAAAAATTTTTACAAGGGAAGTGACAATGACATATGATACAATTGTTTTTTATTCAAGCTACACTTAGAAGTTTTAATTATTAACTAAAAGAAGTTCCGCTACAAAAATGCCGAGACGGAAGCAAGTGCATATAGTCAACATTCCAGATGGGAGTGAAGACGAAGAGGTGTCTGATGAAGATACGGAATGGAGAGATAATCGTGGATCGGACCCATTATATTTATCCGAGTCCGATGAAGATAGTGACGTAAATTCAGAGTTAGAATTGGAATATCTTATCGATCATCCTTCAACAAGTCGGCAGGGGACTCGGCAAACTTCTAAGAAGACATATAAATGGGAAACTGGAAAAAAATATTATAAAACATAAATCATAAATACGAGCGTTTTTTTTTTTTTTTAATTTAATTCCATCTCTCTCTACACGTAAGCAATCAATACCCAGCCTACGCTAGCAATCTCGTTATATACCGTGTGCTTTCTCATTTTGGTCATAATTTTTTATTTCGCGCCAGCTCCTACTGCATACAATGACATATTTGGCAAAGTTAATAATAAACCCAGAACTGCATACGATGCCATATCTGGCTTTGATAGTTTTTTTGGGAATGTTTCCAAAAATATTGAGGGTAGATTTTTTTTCGATTTTTTTATGGTCTTTCTTAAGGTCATTCTAAGCCAGAATTATTTTTCATCCGATTAAAAAAATCCATGCAGTAAGGGGTGTACAAAATAAAAGAATTTCTTCGCAGACCAAAGAGTGTAGTAAATAAGGGGGGGATCGCAAAAGATTGACTGTCTGAACTACAGACCTTTTAATCTACAGAGAATTCGCTGTCAATCTTAAGACAAGCGATGTCGTACTAAAACATTAGAATGTGTTAAACCCACAGCACAGAACAGAAGAATTTCTTCTGTTTTGTGGTTAAACCCATAATCTCATGTCACTGCGAAATATTTAAAACTTATCACGCAAAAAAACATAAGGAATATTCATTATCATCTTCCTGCCCTTGTCCCGTTTTAACGAATATTATTAGTATTTCGTTTATATATTTTCTATACATATTTTTACAAATTTTAAATATTTCTTAAAATACATTTATAAATATAAAAACAGTAGTCCGCCGGTGTCGGGAGTAGGGTCCAAAAGGGTCCAAGCTACCGGTGGTTAGGGCTCCAGAGAAAGGAACCTCATAATGCGAGCCGTATCGAGGAGGATTTATTATTAAAACTAGACTAAAACACATTTTTTGCTCAGGTCACACGAGTTAAGTCAACACTCAAACTGTCAATGTCAAAGTTGGTTGTCAAATATTGCTGTTGTTGATGTTGTTTTTTCCACAAAGGCCATAGTGAAGAGTTGAAGCTGAAGTTGAGATTTTGTTTACATCGGTTTTAGACACTTTTATTATCTTTTTTAAGTAAATATGATGAATACTGAGGAGCCCAAGGATTTAATTCTACTTTCAGAAAGCTTAAAAGATTTGCTGCAATCTAATACAGAACTCATACAGTCAGTTGAATCGGACCTTGTCGATGTTGAAGTTCTAGATGAAATAAAAAATATTGTTAGTTATGGAAATGCAGGTGTATATTTTGGTAAAACTTTGCGGGACATGAAAATTGTGATAGAAGATGATGAACTGAGGAAACATGAATTATATTTACAGTATAAATCTCGTAAAAAGTTGTTAATAACTACTGTAAAATTACCTCACTCTTCAATGCACAATCAGGAATATGGATGTATCAAAGATATTATAGAAACATTCAGACAAAATGTTAATGAGTTAGCTAGGTATTTTTATGAATTAGAAAACATGGATCAGTCCTGTACAATCATGGAGCCAGTTAATCAATCATTCAAGGATGATTACAGAAGAATTTATCTTGGTGAGGTCAATGCCACAAAATATAGTTTTTATCATCTGAAATCGGTCTTTATGGTCAATTGGTGAGGTTAACTTTGTCTCTTCCAGATGATAGGACTTGGTTACATGTAGAGGTGACTCCTGAAGGCTTGGCCACAAATATCCACCTAGTTGGACTATCAGAGCAATGGAACAACAAGTTACAAGCAGGACTTTTGAATTGGGATCATGATAAAAATATTGTTGACAATATTATGACTATATTTGGTAATATGATTTCTAAATCTATCTATAAAATGTTTAATTTGTTCAAATTAAAATCATTTCAATGAATTAATACATGGCTATAAATATTAATTACAGATTTAAGTCAATTTCCACAACCTTCATCAAAGCATTTGGAGCAACATAAAATGGACATTGACAACAACACCTCAGAGAACTCGGTTGTCTGTGGAATATGTTTATGTTCTGACTTGCCTGATGCACCAGGTCTACCGCTACCACTTTGTCAAAATTCATCCTGTGGGGTTTATTACCATAGGTCGTGCCTGTATCAGGTAATTGAAAAACTTATCATGCTCTCTTACTAGGGAAAGAAATATAGATGGATTGTGTTTGGAGTGATATGTAAGAAGAGGAATTAGTGATTTACCACCTTAAAAAAAACCACTTTGTCAAAATTCATCCTGTGGGGTTTATCACCAGAGGTCCTGTCTGTATCAACTAATTGAAATACTTATTTTGCTCTCTTACTAGGAAAAGACATATGGATGTATTGTGTGAGGAGTGATGAGAAATAGTACATTTTGATACAAGTGCAGAAAGTTTGTCATTGCGACCGAGGCGGAATTCGCACGAGCCGAAGGCGAGTGTATTATGGGGCCAAGGGCTGCAGTGACTTTGCACACGTATCAAAGGACGTTTTTCAATACACTTACGACTCGCGGGGGTTGACCCGCGCCTCGTGGGGGTCGACGCGCCCAGCCTGATGCGATAAACAATTTTACTAGAAAAAAATTTTGGTGGCGGAAAACACGCGCTTTTTCCGCACTAGTGCGGACAAAGCGCGTGCAACAGTCCATTGCGTGCCTGGAAGCGGTTTCAAGAGCGGGTTTTCGAGTAAGTGTATTGAAAAGGAATTAGTGATAACACGATCAGTAATAGGAAAGAATGGAAGATAAAACCGTGTTGCGCCGACCTTTAATATCACTTGTCAAGCGCATGAATATGATGTTGACTTGGAAAATAAAGTTTAATAATTAAAAAAATACATTGTATGTTCTTTTTCCAGTGGTTAGTAGCATGTGCTGGTAACCGGCCACCTGCATTTGGCGTTGCGAATGGAGGATGCCCTACTTGCCTACAACCTATTACATGTAGTGAAAAGGATAACTAAAATGACTGCAACAAATGGCCCAGAAGCAGACAAATCATCAAGTATATGTCAGCTGTTGTGATTGGTTGAGAGAACTGTGAGCAGCCAATTGTATTTCTTGACTTGGCGTATCCAGGTCATGACATTTAACAAAAAATGTATAGTTATCTGCATGACCAACATTGGGCAGGTGAATTAGACACCATAGAGCTGCATGCATCTTCTTGGCTGCGCAAACTGGCAGCACCGCGCAATGGCATCCCAGTAAGCCACGGGACTGAGATGAATCTAAACCTCTTTCTATAATGCTGAAAGTCATATCTGTGATAAAGGATTTTAATATTAATGTGTAGTTTTTATTTAGTTCTGTTATAACCTACCTATTTTTCCTTCTTTATCGTTACTTGTTTTTGAAGCTCCAAAAGGGAGGCAGGCACCTGACTAGGGTGCAGTGATAGGTACGTAATGGGCATGTTATCATACAATAATAGTAAGTTTCTCGGGGGCTCGAGTACCCATGAGAAATAAACAGTGGGTGCCGAGCACCCCTGAGAAACAAAACAGTAGGTAATCGCCTTTTAGGGGTAGGCGTTTTTTCACTACCTACCCGACGACCCGTTTAGCGCAGTGGTTTAGAGCGCCAGTTGAGACGCAAGGATCGCGGATTCGATTCCCGTACCAATATAAAACTAATGTTAATTATATACTAGTACTAATTATATTTTTATCAAAAAAGATATTTATTTATTTTCTCTTCTCACACTTTGCCACTTTTTCGACTCATAAATGAATGTACGTGAGCCCCCATGAGATTTTCTTGGCTCAGGCTTAGAATGTCCCTTTCCCGGAATGTCCCCCCCTAATAATGTCCCTTTTCTTTGACAGTTACGCGTTTAAACTTCCTAGTTTAATAAATAAAATAACGTTATAGAAATCAAGAAAATCTAATGAAAAATCATACCTACATAAAAAAATCTAATCTAAGCAGTGAATTTAAGTTTTAAAACTCCGAGAGACATCGAGCTCGATAATAAATACTTACGAAAATTACAAACAAAACATATCACAGTGACAACATATTGTACTTAATAAAGCATCTATTACACCACTCGATATTCCGCACAAGTTACACAGACTTTAAGACAAGTTTACTCCCAAGTAAGACAGTCTGAGCCTTATTATACACTACTCGACGTCGACAAAACCGGTTGTTTTATCCGAGTGGTGTAATAGTTCCATAAGACTTTCTTGATTTCTGTTATTTTATAATAATATGATATAATTATGTTAAAGTTAGGTATCGCGTGGGTAATTATTGGCTTTTGACGTTTTGGTTTATATTATATTATGTGATTAAAAGTTGATTGCCTACTTGGATAAGCCAAGTAGGCAAATAATTCTAGTTTAAAAGCGTAGCTGTCGTAGGAAAGGGACATTCTGGAAAATGGATATTATGGGAGGGGACATTTCGAGAAAGGGACATTCTGAGCCTGAGCCATTTTCTTAAAGCCTGCGCCCCTGGTCTTTCGCAGGCTCAATCCTCGTCATTCATCACACAAGCATGACATGACGGTCGACCCTGAAAGCGCAGTAGGTACCTAATCGATTTTAGGGTCTCAATCGAAGTGGAGCTGCGCGTAACCATAGTAAATGGTTCAACTTAGTTGCTGCGTACTATAATCGTTGAATGAGACGACACTACCTACCAACTCAGCTGTGCCTATTCCAATAAAAGCATTGAAATATTTCTGAAAAAATATTTTAAATAAATTGCTGTTTTACGGAAAAGTTAGAAAGATAAGTAGGTAGTTCTCAAATCAAAATAAACATGAGCCCAGAGTTGTTGCTGAGTTCCAGAAGTGGGTACCTATAGTAAATTTTTATAATCGGCAGATTCGCGTTTGACCACTATTTCACCCGATGTTAAGTGATGATGTGGTCGACGATGGAGCACAAAAGCAAGTGCACGCGCTGTCCCATACAAAAGTGCGCCGTCGCACTATGGGACATAACCGATAATTTCGTCTCAAAAATACATTTTGTAAAACTATGAATTCAGCAATATTTTTAAAACGTATGCATAACAGAATAATAAAAGCACTTGAAAATAAGTACATAAAATGTGTATAAATAGTCATTATTTTCTATAAAAACTTGAAGTAGTTAGTCGAAATTACATCATCCATGTAGTATAGTGAACCATGAACTAACAATGTCCATTATTTATCGGTTTTAAGAAATAGGTACATGTATTGTATATTGTTAGAAAGGTAATACATTCTTCTTTGTAAATAAATTACTTATCAAAAAAATTCAAACACAATTGTACGGTCAGTAAAAAAATATTTTCGCAGTACTCGTAATTTTTTTAGTTTGATAAACTTTAAAGAGACTTTTGATAGTTACCTACGTTTCGGATCCCTATATATCTAGCCTAAAAAACCTTCTGATACTATTTCGAAAGAGCTATTCGAGGAACTTAAGAGCCTTTTCAACATATAAAAGCATTTAAATATAGTTAAATATATATTTGGAGTAAAAAATTTAATGTACGAGTAATACATTTGAACATGTCATTAAAATGCATATTTATTTTTTTAAACATTTTTAATAAAACATTTTATCCATCTAAATATTATTATTTTAAAGCCTATATATTATAGATGACGAGTAAAAAAATCATGACTATTCCAAAAATTAAAAAAGTTACAGATTTTTGAGACGATATTGTCGGTTTCGTCCCCATAGTGCGTCGCGGCGCGCCCCACACGGGCAGTCGCGTCCCTTTGACCTACGTAATAATACCTACATAGTTCTCCATCGACACGATTATATGCACACTGTTAAAGTTGAACTAGCGACACTGCGCAGATACGAGGTAGATATCTGGTTTCCGGTACGATGACCGCCGTAAACGCACGCCGTCACGTGACAATATCTATAATATAAAAATAAATACTCGTTACGTATAAACATAGCGCGGAGCGCTAGGCCGAGCGATTATCTCTACAACTCGCTTACATCAGTTTCGGCCGAGCAATATTTTGTGTCTCGCCCTTTTACTCGATATATGATCAAGGCATATTTTGATTCATCAGTTTAACAAAATGAGACTAAATAGTGAGTACTTTTTACTGTGATTTATCTAACACCCATGTTTTTAGATGTCTGTCGTAGGCACATACGATAACAAATAACTGGATTTTCTCGGTCGCTAATTTCGTGGCATTGGAACCAGAATGTGACTCGTAGGTACTTAGTGGGCCTTTTTCGACTGATAGGCTAGGATAGGACGTTTGGGCTTTGTTCCGCTTCTTTCAGCTACAGATGAGATAAAATAGGGATACACTGCATAGGCAGTCACTATGATTCTAATTGGAACAAAGACAATGTAATTAGTGAAACAATTTATGCCTTTACTTTTTAATTAAAAATTACGTAGACATAATATTTTGTGGTTACATAGAATAATTCAGTATAAACAATGTTGAGAAATAATGCTTGCACCAGCTGTTCAAGTTTCTGTGATTGCTGATAAAACATTTTCCTTAAAACAATAATTATCAGTAGTTTGCAATGGCAGAACTGTTGAAACTTTGCGGGCCTACTCCTGCAGTCTCATTAAACAAAAAACAAAAGCAGATACTCAGTACACGAAAAGAGTTCTTTTAAAAATAAGATCTGATTTCACGTGACAATATAAATAGTCCACTTGACAGGATCCATAAAAAATAATTCATAACAATTGTTCATCCTTTTATGAAAATGCTTGTTCTAAATTGGTTGATTATGGTACTTAAATTGTCACGGCGAAACATTTAGTAGACTATTTAATGAGTAAGTTCATCACAACGGTACAGTGTCGAAAGTACGAGGAGTGAGGCTGGTGCTAGATCCAGGTGCTTCACCACTTTGAGGGCCAGTATCTCGCCCAACATTCTGTAAACAAATGAATATTTTATGTACTTGATAATTACCTATAAATATGATTAAAAAATTGCGAATGGTTAGAGCCTCACCTTGACATGAATTTGATTTTTGAGCATTGCAGCACGTAGAATAAGCATAGAAGTTCTTCGCTGGTATTCCTTTCCCATAGCGAGACTTCGTTCAAAAGTAGTGCTTCTCTGATCTACATCTTTTGCATACAATATTTTGTTATGAGAATCAATACGTGCCTGGATTTGGCCATCTAGTATTAACAGCATCAATTCATCTTCCAAAGCATTTACAGTGCGGTTAAATGCAGCAGCCATCAGGCGCATGTCAGCTGACAAATATGGACTGAAATATTGAATCAATGCTCTGTTTCTTATTTGCATGTAAAGTGAGTTTAGATGTGGAGCTAAATACATGTCTAACAGTAGATTATCTCTTATTTCATCCAATAGCCTTAAGCAGGAAGCATACTTAGATTCATAGAATTTAAAAATGATGTCACGTAATTGCGGTTCTAATTCTAAAAATAATTTAAAAGAACTGCTAACTATGACTTGCTTTTGTAATTCAGAACGATCAAATGTGGCAAGTGCACACAATCCACCATATATGGCAACATTATTGCTGCTAAGAAGCTCTGGGTAGTCACAGTGATCAATGCTGGCTGCTAAGAAGTGTTTGGCAGCAGACTTGTACTTCTTTGTGGCTAACTCCGCTAGACCAGCGGCGCATTTTAATCGTGTTAATATTGACTGGTTGGAATCTTTGCCAGGGACTTCATTAAAATCTGGTGTGCCCTCTGCTTTAGACACATAGTTAAGAACATGAGCCCAGTTTTGTAAATACACTGACACTTTCACAACATTCAGACACATCATTATAATGTGCTTTCCACTTGTACAGTAATCTCTGGCTCTTGAATAACACTTCAATGCACTTGTTAGGTCACCACAATCAAGATAATGATCACCGAGGTCATCATGACCTCTTCGAATACTCTCCTTTATTGAGTTTGTTTTGTAATTTTTAAGATCAGTATCTAACTTTTCCAACTTTATAGCAGCCTTCTTGGTCTTTGATTCGATCCATATAGTGTCCAGGACAGGGATATCTTGTGAACCCATTTGCACTGCAACATCTGGCAAGCCGGCGGATGCCACTGCTTCAGCAAGCTTTTTGTGAAGTGTTTGATAAAGACTTACATTATATGTTGTCATGACGTAAGAAATAGCCATTTTAAGAGCTTCTAAACGCAGGGAAGGACAATGATCAGCTACAAACATCAGTCTGTACAGTTTTGCAAAACCAGTATAAGAAGCGGCGTACGTTTCCAGATCTAGAGTTGGATTATCAACCACATAACATTCTGTTTCATTGTTCTCATTATCTTCTGGTGGAACATCCACCTGCATAGGTTCAGCTGTGTTCTGAAAATAAAGACAATGTCGTGATACTTGTAACCTGCCTATGTCGAACGATAAAAACAAATAGAATAGACAATCGGTTTGTAAATGTTCTTAATTGAGAGAATACTTACCATTTCAAACATTTTCTATTGTGTACTTGACTTGTAAAAGAAAATACGCGAATTCCACTGTCAACGCAGAAAACCAACCTAAAACAAAGTGTTTCTTTACCTATTTGCTGTTTGAAATCATTTGTATACGATAAAGGACTTTATCCGAATTAAACACTCACTCAGTATATGTACATAAGATGATGATTGTAACAGTAATAATTATTATCAAAATACCTTTATCATTACGTTTCTTCTTGGCAGCGGCATTTTTCTTTTGACGAGGTATATTTTAGTGTTGCCATTATTAACTTCCAAAAATATAAATAAAGTAGTTTTCTATGAATCAACCTCTATATTGTTTATGCTTCCAATAAGACTAAGGGACATCAAAATAATTGCAAATTGATGCTGTGGCCATAGAATCTAAAATTAAGTATCAGCCCATAATTTTCTCACGACTGGGACACAGGCCTCTTCTCTTTGTAATACAGTGGACTGTAATTCACTAAGCGGGCACATTGATCTTTTGGATCTGGGAGTGGACATCTAAATGGCAGATACCAGAGATTTCTCGATGTTATCCATCACCGTTGAAAATGCAAATAGTATAAAGTAATGCCAACCCTGGCTCTATATTGCGTTCAATGGAGTAATCTTACCGTCCAAGGCCCGTGGCAAATTCATTGGCTGGGGCCCCAGAAAAATCATCACGAAGTAATTTAATTTTTATAAATCACTGAAGTACAGACATAATGATTATTATGGCACTTGCCACCCTTTAGTTCCGCCACTGTTTGAGTGGAACTTTGTATTGATGCTGATATCGGATCCCAATAAATCCATATTGATAATCAAATTTTTCGGCCTTTCTTGCAGTTGAGGAGTGCAACGTCTGCGTATAAAAGGAGAAACTGAATGACATATCAACGTACAGCCGAAACTAGGTACTGGAAGAAGGAATGTGAAATTTTGCACGTATAAAAAATCGCGTTTGTTGTATGGGAGCCCTCCTTAAATATTTATTTTATTTTGTTTTTAGTATTTGTTATTATAGCGGCAACAGAAATACATAATTTGTGAAAATTTCAACTGTCTAGCCGTCACGGTTCTTGAGATGCAGCCTGGTGACAGACAGACGGACAGACAGCGAAGTCTTAAATTAGTAATAGTTAAGAAATTAATTTCGTAAACACGTGACACTTTTTTTCTAGGTCCATGCACGTACCTACATTAATTCGAGTTTTAGAAAAAAAGTACTATAATTTTCATCATCATCGGTCATAGATAACATCTCTTTAAGGACAGGTTTTACTATAATTTTATTTATCATGTACCGGATCGATCCTGCATGAGATTAAAACGATCAAAATTTAACGATGTATTTAAATGAAGTTAGAGTACGAAATGCGTTAATATGCGAATTAACTAGGTAATCTGCAAATTATCGGGTACAGTCCGTTAAAGTGTGTAATTTTACTTAAAGTAACAGATATCTTCACTTTGCCTAGTTAAACTGTAACTGATATTACATCGTTAAATCGTGGAAGACCGAGAGAGAAATACTTTCATCCCCTTTTACGGCCCGTTCACGACCTTGTAGCTGCGCTGTGAGCGGCAGCTAAGCGGGGCGGCGCGGCGGCGGCGATCAGTAAGAACAAAAGTATGAATATATTTGAATCACATCATGAGCTCATAGCGCTTAGCTGCCGCTTACAGCGGCAAGGTCCTGAACAAGCTGTTAGCTCGACACAGCCCGGTAGAACGGGGCTTCTACTTCTGGTGGTTATAAAAAAATAACCACGATTGGCTAAGGAAATAAAGTTTGTCATTATTTGTTTGTTTTTCATCACTACCCACAAAATTTGGTTTAAGAGGAATACCTAACGCCTTGATCACACATACCGAATAAAAAGGCGTGACAGTAAAATGTTGCTCGGCCATGACAGTGATGTAAGCGAGTTGTAGAGATAAACGCTCGGCCGAGCACTCCGCGCTGTGTTCATACGTACCGAGTATTCGGCCGAGAGCATTAGACAGTGTTCTCGCACGTTTGCTCGGTACGTGTGATCAAAGCATTAGTTTTAATGAAATGATTCTTGCGAACAAAGTCGCTGGCCAAGTGCTAGTCTTATATGAATGCTATTAAGGGCCGGTTCTAGTCATTGTTTTTTTGTATGAACTTCGCTCGGGACCAAGTCGTCTTCGCGGCCCCAAAACAGCGGTTTTATTTTAAATAAAAAAAATCATAACTATTCAAGATTTTTGTTTTTGCGAAGCGCTTATAAATAACAAGCTTGATTTTTTTTTGTAACTTTCAAATATTTCCGTAACGTAATCTCATAAATAAATACGTTTGAAATCGTAAATTAGGGTCAGATTTGCGATTTTTTTTTTATCGAACCAACTAATTTATATCGTGTTTTCATTTTTGTCAAGCCCTTGGCCATATAGTCAATTTTAATAAAATAAATTTTCATAGTGTTCTCTTTTATATTTATGTATTTATTAGAGGTTTAAAAAAGTTCAAAATGAGTAAAACCTGTCCCTAAAGAGATGTCATCTATGACCGATGATGATGCCTAAGCGTAACAGAAGTGCCTAAGGTAATCGTAATGATTACCTAGCTATTTAGGTAGTACTACTTAATTACACCTAAAACTAAGTAGCATAATTTTATTATGTTTTGTTGTATGCGTTTCTATTCTGGGTAGGTAGGTAGACCTACTATATTTGGCTCCTGACTCGAAGGCCAGTACCTCTACCATGAGTTTTAAGCGATAGTATTCGTCGCTACTCGATATCGACGCCGTAAATATTTTGTATGGCAAATTTTGGTTCTGCAAGTGACCGCTAGAGGCGCTGCAAAATTTGCCATACAAAATATTTACGGCGTCGATATCGAGTAGCGACGAATACTATTGCTTAAAACTCATGGTAGAGGTACAGGTGCAATAAGTTGTATTCGTCAGTCTATTCAGTTCTAACGCATACAATGATATACACTCGTATAATATGCGACTTGCGTTTTCTAGATTAGCCTTGGTAGGTATAAAGCACGTATAAAGCATTGGTTCGAAAGGTTTGATTTATAACATATATATAAAATTGAAGTGTCTGTTAGCAATATTATAATTTTTAATTTAGGCATCAGAAAGTTTTCGATAAGTAGGACCTACCTATAACAGAAAAGCAATGTCTATTCTGCTTGTTTGTGCGGGCTTATCTCCAAAATAGCTGTATCGATTTTGACGGGACCTTCACTGACGCATAGCTGATGTTACAAGTTACAAGTAGTAACGGGTTACATTTAATTTTCCTATAGGAACGGGATTTCAAATTACGAAATATCATTTTATTTTTACGTGGGGAATCATCCACTGTCTTCTCCCGCTCTTTACACGATTGCCTCACGAAGTAATGTCGAACGATTTTCTTTTAGGTGGGTAATCATCCAATGACTTCTGCGCTCTAGGGCGGAGCGCGAGGGCGTGTCCGACGTTTACTACCTAAAACCACATCTATATTCCACCTTTTTTGCCAAGCAGTCCAGAACTCCGGGTTTCCCTTTAGGAACCCAATCGACGGTCCCGGTTAGCTATGGCTTGGCCGCACCGTATGCTCTACCGTGTCCTCCGGGCGGGTGATTCGTCAACTCGTACCACATACCTACGGCCCATGTGGAACGAGTTGCATACAAAAAAAATTAATTATATTTTTATTGGTCAACTTGTCCCACATTACTATAACAATGAGAAAGGGTACAATCAGTAGTAAAAGTGTTAGTGAGGAAATTAGGGGTGTTACGAATATTCGCAGCCGCATCCGCAAATGCGGAATATTCGCATCAATTCTGACGTCCACTTTAAAAACGTATGTACGCATCCGCATCAAATTAATGCGGATTTTTAACGGATGAGAATGAAATTACATGTATACTATTATTTTTTATTAGACGAAGTAAAGTGATAGCTATAACAATAGTTGTTTGACAGTTGGGCATTGTTATTTGACAGTAGGGCATTGTCCACTGCTGTCACTATACTTCATCTAATAAAAAATCATAGTATATATTCATAAAGAAAGAAAGTGTGTGTTTTTGCTATTATCATATTATCGTTCGCTTACTCACTTTGACCCGTCGGAAATATTGGTGACAAGATTCTACAGGTGGTTTTACTTATCGATGTAACTTCCACTGTCAATTCTTTAGTATCTCTTTATCCAAGTTCTTTCAAATTTTGGATATACGTATTAAGTGCAATAGCAAAAAAAGTCGCCACCATGAAAAAACAGTATTCGTACCACATGGGCCGTAGGTATGTGGTACGAGTTGACGAATCACCCCTCCGGGCGGTGTGCACAATATCACCCGGGCGTTCTAGACTGGTTTTTACTGTACGAATCCGGTGCAGGAACCTTACCTACGTATTTACATGTGTGTTTATCAAGCGAGAAATGAGAACAGGATCGATTGCCATGTTGTCAAATCGAAGAAATTAGGTAGGGTGAACAAAACAAGATTTTTTTTTAAATTTAATTTATTTACGAATTGTGAACGAAAAAGTTTAATCAGAATACAGTTCTTCAATTTTACTCATCTCTGCGTCACTGTGTGAAGTGTCTGAGTAGTGGCAAATGGAACAAGAAGACGAATTGTTCCTACCAATGAAAATAAGAAAGCAAATAGTTTTTGTTTTAACTAATTATGACATAAAACAATATATTTAGCTAATTTATATTAAACAATAATGTTTTTACTTCTCCTAGAATTAATTAAGACTTAGTAATACAAATTTATTGATACGACGCAAATAAGTTTTTTTTTTGCAAACCGTCCTTACAGATCGAGGTTAGTGACTTTCCTATTCTCATTTGGAACGCATATTAGGTAGCGTGATGTCTACAAAATATCAGGCATATTTTTGAAATGTCGTAAGTAGGTATATCTTTTTTTTGAAGTGGGAAATCATCTGATGACTTCTCTCACTCTTGGGTGGAGCGCGAGGGCATATCAGACTTTTACTGACTAAAACAACACCTGCGTGCTAGGTAGTTGCTATAGGGCTAGGTTGCCAATCAGTAGCAAGTGCGTCACCAGCTGATAATTTAGGGGGGGGGGGGGCTATTGGAAGTATAGGGAATAATTATAAAAGTTTTTTTTTTCAACAAAATAACTCCCTAATTGCTAGCCTTATATCTACGGTAACATATAGGATGGCCATTAGATATATTGTGGGAGACTGGTGCCTGAACTTGGCTCTGAAGCTGTAAAGCAAGCCTCTAGCGGGTAGCAGTAGCCCCCCCCCTGCCCCCCTTGGCGACGCCCTTGATCAGTAGGGTCTTAGATTATTCATACGTACTACGCTCAGTGGTTTAAAGCTTAGCCACACTGTACGCATTTGGAATAACGGACTGCTGTAAGTCCTGGTGGGTAGAGAGGGTTTCTAAGTATTTCAGCCATACTTGCAGGATAAGCAGTCTTTTAGACAGTCCATTAAACATAAATGTGAAGTTTTAAATTCTGATGAGCTGATGTAGGTGTCTTCATCATATCAACTTGATAAGATATAATGATTGATAATATTTACGTATCTGTTACGAACAGTCTTTCGGAAGATAGCAAGAATTTAAGATCTAAGAATAGTTCGGTGACCTATAAACTGCTGTGTGCCTTGTAGATTCACCTACGCCAGTATTTTGGATCTAAAAAAAATCTGGAGTTATAATTCAGAAGTTTTTATTCTACCTTTGTATATTATCTATCAAACCTTCTTTCTTTCAGTAGGCAAACTGCAAGTTGCAACTGCGCATGCGTTAAACAGTAAAATGTCGATTTCGACTTTGAATTGTAGAGCAGTCAACAACACACCAACACAGTTACCTCGGTTCTAAAATAAACAAATTATGTGCGAGTATATTAATGGAGTATTTTCAAAAATTACTAACATGTTCACTAAAATTTTCTTCAAGTTCATGTCTCGTTATTTGTACATAAAGAAAACACTGCGTAAATTGATAAAGGGTAAGTGCTTAATGTGACCATAAGGTACGTAAGTTGACCTTTTTTGGGTAAAGGTGCTCCCTCACCGGGAGCATTTGCGTGTAATGTAACGTTACAGATTTGAGCATACATCAGGGAAGGAGGAGAAGCGAGCATGACAATGCACACCTTTTAGTCACCACCTGGTTGTCACCTTGTTGTACACGCGAATGCTCGTCAGTCAGGGAGGTAGTTTTGTAATGTAATTCAAAGTCGAATTTATAATGTTACAGTACACGTGAATCCTATGAATATGAATACGACTTCTCCCGTTCTGAGTGGTGTATCAAACTTATGACTAAAACCCACCTGTATTTCTTTATTTTCCCTTTGACTTCCAGTGCAACGGTAATGTCTTTCGAACATGCCTGCAGCGTTAGGGTGACCTTCCTGATACTGTTAGGGGATCTGCTACAGAATAATTACCTACTTATTTTACAAGAATTCAACAAAACAACAGTTTGAATTTATTTATAGCTTTTGCATACTTATGTGTATTAGATTATGCACTTGTATCCATGTAGCGCTAATGTTAGCCAGTTAATTTGCATCACAACTGCATTATGAAAGGCATTAGGCATTTAATTTCTGATTAAAAAAATAGCATGAAAGATAATTCTTAATTCTTTATTGTACACAAAAAAAAAATAACATATCATATAGGGATACAAACAGTTCATGTACAAAGGCGAGCTTAACTCAGCAATGAGTTTTCTCCCAGCAAACCTTTGAGTTATAGAGAGAAAACATATTCGAGGGTAGGATCCAGTGCACAATATCATTCTAAATAACTAAGTCTAATATAGGTATAATTATATTATACATACTATACATATTAATACATACTAAATACACTAATACTATGCCAAAAATTAAAGGAAGTGCTCTTTAAGTTTCGTCTTGAAGACATCCAAAAAGATAAATTGGAGTTGTTAAATTAGAAATTTTGGACCATTCGGAATTATGATAATCGGCATTTTGAAATTCGTGGGTATATTTTTGTAACTCTAATCCAAAGTTTTTCATATTTATGTAGCAACTAGTACAGATATAAATAGTAAACAAACGAGGGCTATTTCAGCCTAGTGCAATTGAAAATATATATGTAATAGGAATGAGCGGAAATTTCAACTAGATAATAATTGATTGCAATTGCAATGCTAATGTAATATGTTCAGACATTCCTACATAGTTCCTACTTTTAATTGCATCATTTTATTTTAATTATTTTTAGAGGTAGATAAGCAATGTTTTCGTGTTTTAGATAAGGGCCGGGTATACACGTAGGTACTTAGGATAAGATACACTAATTTGTTAAATATCTGAGAGTGATAATCGTATTCTATCAGCATATTTGCTAACCTACCCAGGGTTCCAGGATTTGTTTAGGTAAATAAAATAATTTCAAATGAACTTCATTTGTTATTGTTTTGTGTGTGACGAATGTCACTCGTTTATTTTATCTTTGTATTTCATTTAATAATGTGGGGTTTACAAACAACGACGTTTGGCAGACTGTCGGAGAAAATTATATTTAGAACGCTTTGTCGAACCAATGCGCGCGCGCAGTGTAGTACAAAACATCGTAGTCTGCTTAGTTAACGATGGTGTTAATATTATTTTGTTGAGGTTAGTGGCTGTTTACTTACCGAAGAGTTTATTTGAATGCATATATTAGTGTAAAAACCAGAGCTGTTTCAAAAAATAAGTCGTTAGAGCGGTAATATCAAAGTAGATTTGAATTTAGATCCATTAAGTTCAATCTGATTGATCATACATTGACTAAACAATAACAGCAAATTACAAGTTGATAAGTGATACGAATGAATTCAAATACGTTTTAGGTGGATGAGTGCCGTAGACAGTTGGTGCGTGATGCTGATGATGAAGGGAGCGCTGCTGTTGACGGTCGTGTATTTGTTGCGCTGCGAAGGTGCAGTGGTGGTGCGGACGGAGGAGCACCCAGTGGTCAACGACCGGCCCATCATCGGGGTGCTGTCGCAGGAACAGTCCATGTACCTGCACACCAAGTATCCCGAGGAAAACTACACCAGCTATATAGCAGCCTCCTACGTCAAAGATGTGGAGTCGTCCGGAGCACGGGTTGTGCCCATTCTGTAAGTAATAAATAAAATATTAAGTATTAAGATAATAAAGTATAGTGGTCAGGAGTCGCAGGGCAATTCTGCGTTACCATAGGCGCCAGCTTGCGGATGACGAAAAATGGGTAGTTTACCGTCCGGTCTGAGCCCGAGCCCCGAATCGACGGCATATAGTGTTGCCACACACGCCTTTATGAAATGTCAGCATAATCATACCCTAGTAAAACCAATGTCCTCTAAGACCACGGGAATTTCTAAAAGAGTTACCGTGGCCCGGAACGCAAATAGCAACTTACTGAAGGACATATGTGAGTTTTAGACATGTCTGACACGCTCACTCGCTCCACCCTAGAGCATGAGAAATCATATGATGATTACCCAACGAAAAAAAAAAATGATGGTATATTTATTTTTCTTTTCGCACTTGACCGCTTCGTTAAATGATGATGATGATGCCATCTAGTCGATTTCGGCCACAGCGACCGTATTCCTTGATGGGTCTTCATGGTGGTTGTGAGCTCAGATCTGTTGCTCTCTTATGCGCCCTCATGTGACTTGCATATCCGACACTGGCCGAAAAACTCCGAGTACAGAGCGGACATGTCAGAACACTATTAACGACATGATAAAGTTATAGCTGCAGCAGTGGTGGCACAATGGTAACCATCCCGACTTACGAGTTGTAAGTCGCGGGTCCAAACCCAGCCTTGAGCATTACTTTGTGTAATTTATTTCATCACCGCTGCTCTCAAAAACGGTGAAAGAAAACATCGTGAGAAAACCAGTATGTCCTAAAACTAAAAATTCGAAGACATGACATCCGCGTATACGCACTAGGTCAGTGTGGTAGATTACGTCACATACCCTGTTCTAAAAAGCAGGCCAAAGTCCCAGTAGTGGGAAGATTGTGAGGCTGATTATGCTATTATGCTATGCTAAGTTATAGCTGTAAGTGGTCTAGATTTGAAGTCGTCGCGTTTTCGGTGCAATTCCAACCTGACTGGCACAGAAGGTCTCCATTCAGGCCGATCTTGTATAGTACGCGACAAATAAATTGAACCATTTGTTATGCCGACATAGCACGAAGAATCGTCAAACTTAACTGGCAATGGGTAGGGCCTCATCAGAAGGCTTAAAGTCACCCAAAGGGCAATGGAAAGGGCTATGCTCGGAGTTTCCTTGTGTGATCGAATCAGGAATTAAGATATCTGTAGGAGAACCAAGGTTGCCGACATAGCACGAAGCATCTTCAAACTAAAGTGACAATGAGCAGGGCACATTGCTCGCAGAACAGATGGCCGTTGGGGCCAAAAGGTTCTGGTGTTTCGACCGCGTATCGGAAGACGCAGTGTTGGAAGACCTCCTGTGATGATAGATGCGAGATACACAGGACCGTTTATTGTGGCGACACTTGGGGGAGGCCTATATCCAACAGTGGACGTCTTTCGGCTGAAATGACGATGTTATGGTTACGCGCAACCCTCCACCTCGATTGAGACCTGAAAATCGATTACTGCGAATTCAAAGTCGATCGCCATTGATGGTTCAACTTGTGTGACGAGGATTATACCTGTTTTTGTATGACTCTTGAAATTATGTAATTTATTTAAATATTAAAATAATGTTACAGAATCGGAAAAGACCGCAGCTACTACAAGGAACTACTGGGAAAATTAAACGGGTATGTAAACCTATGTGCCTACATTAATGAAGATGTTCAGGAAAATTCACACCACCAGTTGGCGTTACTTAGCCGTCATGTTAACTTTAACTCTTCATTAATGGCCTTTCTGGTAGGTCTTTTCGTTTGACGTTGACGTTTAACTAATGTCATTATCATAAAGTGGATGATCGACGTACGAGCCAATACTGCAGCTTTATATATATAGAACGTTGGTTTTACTCGCGGTTTGTTAGTGTTGATCGACTAGCGAGTAAAACAGTTTTGAATGACGAGCCGAGTAGAAAATGAAGCAAACACGCGAGCCAGGCTCGTCGTTTGTATTGCAATGTTACACCGGCGAGCATTACCGACGAGCCACAAGACCGCGGTTTTACTCGCCCGTCGATCAGGGCCTTTAGTGTCTTGATACCTAGACCTGACGCCTCAGTGCTGCCACCTGGTGAATATTATTTTAGAACACCTTGAGAGCAGAAAACCTGAAGCAATTGCTTCAGGGTTGTCGATTCCAGTTGAACTGTAAAAGTGCTCCTGTCCTTTTTTGGTGGTTTGAATAATCTTTCATAGTTAAAAACTAATAAACGTAGTTTCGGACACTGTGAGAAGGGAAGTGAAAAAAAAAACAATAAGAGAAAAAAAAAGAGATTAAAAATAACTACCTACCTCGGATCGCAAAGTCGAGTGTGGATCTACTTGTAGAACATAATTGTATGTTTTTTTAACCAACTTGTGACTTAATTTTATGGAGGCCAAAAAAGAGAAATAATCATTTTATCGCGAGAATTTTGAAAGGGTTACCGTAGTCCTGCAGGCCTAACCTCTCTCGCAGCATTAACTAACATTAACTATCGATCAGTTGCCTGGGCCAGACCCAACATCACGCATCTTTGTCTTTTCTCTCGTCGTTGCCTTAAAAATACTGTATAAAGGTGGACTTAATGCCTTACCGGCTTTTGCCATCAGTGGACCTTAGGTTAGTGCAGAAACATAACTAGGTGCAACTATAATAACGAACGAACAAAACTTAACTGATATTCTAACTGGAAACTATTCTAAAGGAGTGGAATTCCCTGCCGCAGTCTGTGTTTACTGATGGCTATAACCCGGGAATCTTTAAGTCAAGAGTGAATAGGTGTCTTCTAGGTAAGCGCGCTCCATCGTCGACCGCATCGTCGCTTTCCATCAGAGATAGCGGTCAAGCGCGATCCTACAAATAATAAAAAAAAAACTGTCTTCCTGGTCTATTACAGAGTGTTGATCCCCGGAGGAGCTACCTACTTCAACCAGTCAAATGGTTACGCCGATGCTGGTCAGCACATATACGAGATAGCTCAACAGATGAACGATGCCGGCGACTACTTCCCTATATTCGGGACCTGTCTTGGCTTCGAGCTGCTCATCATCTTGGCTTCAGGCCGAGGGTACCCTGAGAACAGGATCCGCTGTTATTCCTATTCTAATATTCCTCTTGATTTCACTGAAGGTGAGATTGGAATTGTTTTTTTTCATATAGATACTAGATACATATAAAACACTCGATCAACAAGCAAAAAATAAAAAATAAACATAGTAATAATATTTCACAGCTATCAGACAATGTCGTTTAGTCCCAAGCTAAGCAGGCACTTGTGTTATGAGTAATAGACAATTGATAAACATGGCATAATTATACATTTCTAAATACATAACATATTATAGATAAATTACACAGAACAAATGTACGTGCTCATCACACAAACATTTGTCCTGAATGGAAATCGTACCCACGACCTCCGGCATAGCGGTCAGAGCCATAAATGACGATAAAAAGCTGAAAATTGCTGAAAATTTCCCCCGTTTTGTGGCGAGATGTAGTGCGGTAATGTGACCAAAATGCTGGCGTTATTACCAAGATGTTTCAGTCCAGCGGGGCCCCTCTAGCTAGACAGAAAAAACTAGTGGCATTACCTTGTTTGCTCAATGTGCCTCACGAATTTACTGACAAAACCCAATGTAACTCAACTGTTTTGATAGAAACTAGAATTTATCCAACTTTATTTATCTTCTGGCCAAGACAAAAGCTAGTTCGACCTGCCATTAAAAATCGTTCTTTAATATTTGCTTTTAATTATTTCCAGATGTCCATTCTAGCAAGATGTTCAAAGAAGCACCAGAAGACGTGTTAGACGTTTTGGAGAATGAAGATGTCACAGTGAATGCTCATCAGTTCTGCATTGTAGATGAGGTATATTACATTATTTTTGTAGTTAATGGTCCACAGCTCGACAGTGAATGTGCAATACTGACTATTTTAAGGGAGAAGGGCTCGGTAACCAGTAGGAGTACTAGATAGATAGGTAGATAAAAAAAAATATTTGTTGCAACACAAAACGCATACTTAAGCACAACTAAATTGTATAAAACTAAGCACTTACACTGAAACAAACAATAAAATTAACAAAAATTTCACTTAATGGTGAACGGCATAACAATTATACAAAAAAAAAAAAAAAAATGACAACGGTAGAATTAAGATCTAAAAAAAACATAAAAAGTGACATCTATGGGGTCGGTGCTTAAAAAAAGGAACACAAGAGATGAGTCATAGTGCGGTGTGCATCTCAATGTTGCACCAAATGGGAGTTCTACGAAGAACATACAGTACGCAGCTGTTAATATGACAGTTCATGAAGTTGTTCTGTGCAAATGCTGTCTCCTAAGTAAACATAAGAGACAGGGATGTGGTCTACATAAACAAATTTGTCTAAACAAAAACTTCCACATGCCATATTTGCTACCAGATATTGTGAAGCCCCATTTACATTGAATCATGCACCATTAACATACAAATACGAACTGAGTTAAAGCACGTAGTGTTATCATCTTTGAGTCCTCCTTTTTGCTTATCTTACCTCATGGAACTGTGGCCAATTAGTACCTCAGTTCAAATTGTAGTTAACTCTTACATAGTTCGCACTAATTATATAATGTTTCTTAGATAGTATAACACTGTTTAAGATAGGGAAAGGTGTAGAACAAGTAAGGATTCGTAAAAAGATCTACAACAAATTGGTATAAGAGTGGCATTCTCTTCCGGAGTATAAGTTTCCCGATAGCTACAACCTTTAAGTCAAGAGTGAATAGGTTACTTCTAGGCAAAAATGCTTTATCGTCGACCATGTCATCGCTTACCATCAGGTGAGATAGTGTTAAACACGAGCGCGAATAATAATAAAAATAAGTGTGCAAGCTACCACCTGCCTTTTTATCGATGTAAGTATATTAGTGCCATTGTTCGGGCAGGGGCAATAGTCTTTATATGATTTTGGTTACCAGTCCACTTGAGCCTCTTGAAATCATAGGCCTATCTATATCTTTATTTTCCGCTATGCCAGTGCATCCAAGGGTTGATCTTGGGTGCACTAGCATAGCGCGTACAGAGATAGCTGTCGGTTGGTATTACGTTCCATGGAAATTGTCTAAGGAGTCTCTGCGAGTTGGCTTCAGCCCCTCCTAAACCCTTCAAAGGTCCAGGACACGACGGTCTTGAAATAATCATGATGACATGACAAATAGTAATAATAATCAGAACAAAGAGCTCCATTTGTTGACTTCTTTCTAAAATCTTATGATGTCATATATAATATCACTATTTTATTCCTTTTCTAGAACCTGATATCTCACAATTTGACGCATGACTGGCGAGTGACTTCTTATTCTAATGACGAAAACGGAGTCAAGTTCATAGCTACCATCGAACATACCAGGTATTACCAACAATACTAATCTAAATGATAATCTAAATGAGGTTTAGCTTTGAAGGCCCCACTTTCATAGCTAAGGGATTCTTTGAAAGAGTCACCGCGGCTCTGGAACGCGAAGAGCAACTGAAGGAACATGGATGGGGCTTAGTCAGTAAAAGTGTGATGTTTTCTTTCATTCCACGTAGAGTAACATGAATTGAAGAGAACCCAAGAGAAGAAGAATGAGAAAAACAAAACTTACTTGTCCACTGGGTTTGGGGAACATAGGATTATAATATAACATCGTTATTTTTTATTATTCTTGGAGGAGACCTATGTGTTAGTATTAGTCTTTGTTATTAGTCTTACTCGCCTTATAATGGATCTCAGTTATCTGAAAAAAAAAATGTATACAATCGAACATAGAACCTCCTCTTTTTCAAAGTCGGTTAGTAAATAAATTTAATTATTATTATTTTTTTATTATAGCAGTGGGAGTTGTCTCTTGGTTAATTTATCGGTATAATAATATAATATACCAGAATCTCGGAGGAATGCGAAAATTGAATGTCATCAATATTGCTGTTAATGTCAGCAATTTTATGACATAATTGTGGTGACAGAGATATGGCTTAATGATAATGTCAACGACAGCGAATTATTTAACACCCGCTTTAAAGTTTACTAGATAAAACAGGATTTCCATAGTGTTTTCAGTAAAAGTAGGAAGTGGCGTTCTCAACTAAAACATAATATTAAAATGTATTCGCAGGTATCCATTCTACGGCGTCCAGTTCCATCCGGAGAAGAGCTCCTTCGAATGGAAGTTATCTAAGAAATATGCGCATTCATTAAACGCAGTGAAGTCGAACCGTTACTTCATGGATTTCTTCGTGAAGGAATGCAGAAAAAATCTTCACTCCTTCGCAAGCCAGGCGGAAGAAAACCAGTACGTGATATATAACTATGAACCCAAATTTACGGGCGTGTTGGGAAGTGCGTACCATCAATGTTACTTCTTCGAACCTAGAGGCACCGTGAATAAATAGTACTAAATGAATTTTAATAATTAATGATAAATGACAATAGAGTTTTGATATTTGTCTGACGATCGATGTAGTCAACTAGCATAATTTTGTAAATGTAAGCAATTAAAATGTTTTTAGTATTCTGGAATTTGTTTATTTAACTGTAGTTTTAATATATGAAACTAGCAGTCCCGACACACGTAGTCCTGTTCGAATATGGCTTCTTGTAAGAATAAAAAATTGAGAACTCGATTGCTGTGCTACTTAGGTACAGGGTTCAATTGTATTTTCAAACTATCTAGGAACCTACTCGAATATTCACACAAAATATCATCGAGGAGTTAATTGACACATTGACACTCACAATTATATACATATATGAAGATTATATTGATATTATATTTCATCGTTGTTTTTCCAAAATATGTCCTTCAAAACTTCATTATGGTATTCTATATATCTGTGCGTCCAGTATATGTGTGTCCAGTGCCTGGGGCGTTAAGATCATCAAAACCCTAACTTTTTTACAGTGGATGAATTGTAAACAAAGTGGTAATAAATAAAATTAATTTTCATGTTTTTTTTATTATTATTGTTGGTAAATCATTTGAGTTAGATTAGGTTATACTGTGACCGTCCAAGGTGATGGTTTTTTTTATGGTAGGTAAAATCATCCAATGATAAATTCCGCCCTTGGGCGGAGCGGGAAATAGTGTCAGACTCTTAGTGACACTAAACATACCCTGTTCCTTCCCTGCCTTGGATCCGATGCCCCAGACTAGGCCTCGACCCTACTGGGCCCCTACGGTTTGCTGACAACTTCTTGAGGCGCACGGGAACAGTGCGCGCCGTAAACGCTTTGGGCTCGGTCCGGCCTGTTACAGGACAAACGGACAGCGAGCTACCAATTGCCCGCTGTCCGCAAGCCCGTGCCTACGGTGGTCGGAAATTTGGATCAGAGTTATGGCGGCGGCTGCGGCGTGAGCGCCGTTGCCTGATGCGGTCGGCCTTCTCCTTTGCTAGCATTACTGCTTCGCTGAAGGAGGCGACCGCCTGCCACTCCTCCTCGCTCCGGACCATGGCCTGAACCAAGGCCCGGCGCGAGAGATCATCGCTACTGATCGCCCCAACGAGGACACGGCGATGCCCTTCCCAAGCGGGGCACACCTCTACCGTGTGCTCCACCGTGTCCACCGGGCGTTCCGCACAGTATCGACACCCGGGCGTCACCTCCGCGTCCAAGGTGATGGTGAGGTAGACCGAGACGTAACACGATCACAGCAGGATGGATGAAATGACGACAGGTCATGGGAACAAATTGTGACCCACAGATGCGCCTCAAGTTGAAGGGTAAAATCTACAAGTTCGTAATAAGACCTGTCATACTGTATGGATCAGAATGTTGGGCTGTAAAAAAGATTAATGAAAAAAGATTGCTTGTAACGGAAATGAGAATGTTGAGATAGATGTGTGTTGTGACTAGAAGAAATTAGTGTATTAGAGGAAATTTGAAAGTGGTGCCAGTGACTGAAAAGTTGAATAGAAATCGTGCCTTGGTATGGTAATGTGAAGAGTAACGAAATGTATGTTACTAAAAGAGTTCTGAGTTTACATGTAGATGGATGGAGAGGGAGAGGGAGGCCAAAGAAAAGATGAATGGATTATGTGAGGACTGATAAATGAAAGAAAAGGGATAGGCATATAATACAGTAAAAACTATAGTTTTAACTAGGAAAAACGCGTTCTATATAAAAAATGGTTTTAACTATAACAGATACACAACCACCAAACTACTCTTCTCTATAATCATATCTAGAAAGCAGCGTTGTTTACTGCCCAGCAACTGGTGGTATTCAAACGAAGAGGCATTAGCACATACTTAAATCATTTGATTAGTCTTGCAGTATTAGTCACTATATTTTATACTAGGTATTTTGTTCCAGAAATACTTTATGAACGTCTTTCATTACAGCCAATGTTGGAGCGGACGTCCTATCGATTTGTACAGTTGCTCTCAATTAATTTAGGTTTAGCTTCTGGCTCTTATGTACTGATTATTACCAAATAACCTTTAGTAACATATGAAAAAAAATAAGTACCTGGGTATTACATTTATATGTTACCTGCCAAATCCGATTTTAGGATGAACTAAGTAGCTTTACCTAGGCCAAACCCCTGATATTAGTCCAAGAGCGAGCGAAACGAGCTCGGAATTATAGGGCACCCTGACACGGATAGGTTTGGTTGGAAGTTCGTGGTTGTTTTTTTATAACCACCCAGCATCTTGTGTAGAGAACACTGGTTTGGCCTAGGAGAAACTAGTTCATCCCGACATCGAGGTTCAAATATATAGTTAATAAAAAAAAAATGATTTTACCTGAAAAAAACTGGGCAAGCGCGAATCGGATTCGCACATTGAGAGTTACGTACAAAGTAATTTGTCTAAATAATTTAATTCCCGAAAGATTTTTTCGAATCGTATGAAAGAATGTAGATAAAGTATTGAGTATTGAATTTTTTCTAGTGACGTAGTTACAAATGTACAGTTTTCAGATTTATTCTTATACTTGTGTTTAGGCAATGATATTATATTAAACAGATATGCTATGAGCACGCAATCGTGAAGACTCGAAAAGGGTGAGCGTAGTTCAAGCGTAAAAGTGTGAAATGTCTTAATTTCAGTTTAGCAGATATTTAGTGTATGACGTCCTGTAAATGTGTATGGTAAGTTCAGATTTGTGCATCCAGCCATTCAGCAGATATTCAACAAAAACTGTTTCCGCCAGGACTACGTATTCTGAGCGTAACTTTTTTTTTTCTATGGACATACAAGAAAACAAATACATACAATAATTAGTGTGTAACGAGATGTAAATGTGTATGTATAAATGAAATTTGTGTGTCTTATAATTACGAAGATATCCGAGTTTCCGCTGCGGTGACGTTTGCCAATTTGATGAAAATCATATAAAACGGTTTAGTAGAAAGTTATAATTTTTTATGCACGTTACTTTTGATTTGTGTGTAATGTGTGTAAAAGCAGAATTTGAAAAAAACATACCGTTCAGAAGATATAAAAGTAAACGTAAAATAAGGTTATTAGGTCAAAGCTCTTAAAATAGGAACTCTAGAGTCTAACTTTTTACATGTATCTATAACTTGTAAGGCTCTACAATGTCCTGCAAAGTTTCATGTATGTGCGATAAGTAATTAATGAGCAATCGCATAATTACTACGACTGGACCACTATATTTTATGACATCCGATTATAGGACTTTTAAATGGAAAAAGCAAAATAAAATATATCCCAATCATTAGTGTATTAATGCAACTAATTCTATTTGAAATTTCAGCTCATTACACTAAATAATTAAAGAGATATAATAAAAAGACCAGAACAACTACAAAACATGGATAAACCGACCAAGTTTGAATGGGTACGAAAAAGCGGCCGTGCAGTACTTAGACCTAACGTTAATTTCCAGTATAATGTTGTTATTGTGTTGAATGATTTCGTACAGGTGCGTACACAATTGTTTTGCAGGAAATAAAATAACTTTCTATTAATAAAAGTATTTATTAGGTAACGATTTAACCAAAACAAATAAACGACATTAATAAAAAATAATAAAATAGGAACTAACAGTAAGTATCTAAGTACGTGATTTATGATCTTACCTTGTTTATCTTCCAATCATTCTCACTACTGGCTCAATAAGTATCAATAAGTATGGTTCACAGTCACTTACACTAGCTACGTCAATATCCGAATCCAGTAAGTACCTACATAATATTACGTTGATGGCAAATAAACAGTGCATACGCACGTTGTCCTTGACTGCACATTTGTGACTGTTACTAAACAAAACGGAACAGGAAGCGCGCGCTCAGAAGATACTTGCCTACTATTCAAACATGAAGTCGAAGCGAATGCCGCATGCCGGTTTGCGCAGGATTCCCGCCATTCTGTCTGTCAAACTCCAAGCGAATGCTAGAATTGCGGGATCCGCGTACATTATAAAATATTGAGTGTTCTATTTGTAGGGTACCTACTTATCCAAGAACGTAAATAAGAAGTAGTAAAGTCTACAATGAAGTCTAGAACATGTTAAGCATAAAAAACTGGGCAAGTGCGTGTCGGACTCGCACACTGAGGGTTCCGCACAAAACAAACTTACGTAAATGTGTGAGCCCGACTCGCACTTGCCCAGTTTTTGTCTATTTTTGTATTTGAGTTGATTGCTTGCCTGTGGAATTTTGAGGAGCACTTCGACGATGGCGGTGTGTTTTCGCCGTTGTCTGATGCGGTCGGGCTCCTTTCGCTAGCATTACTGCTTCGCAGAAGGAGGCGACCGCCTGCCACTCCTCCTCGCTCCGTGCGTAGACCGCAGGCGTTCCGCTGGGCCGCTGTAAAGGGCAATGGAAAGAACGATGCCTGCATAGAGCCTCCGGCAGGAGGCGTCAGAACCCTTAGGCAGGAGCGGCTTGAGAGCAGCCCCAGTCCTATTCAGTCTGGGAATTTTGGTGGAATTTTGACGCCCAGACGTCGGAAGTGCTCCTCAAAATTCCACAGGAAAGAATATCTTAGAGGTGAAGTAGTAAAACAGTATATAGTGAAAAAATATGATTACCCGCTTTCTTGATGTCCCCATTAAAGTTTCAGCTTTTCTCGAAATGCTACTCTCGGAATGCAACCAGCTATTTGTGTTTTAGTGTTTTATTAAGAAGATACTCGCCTATTTTTTATTATAAGTTAAATTTTTGAGTTTGAATCTATTAAGTCCTTGTGACATTTTCCATTTAAAATAAAGAATTCTTTTTATTTAAGATATTTCCTATTTCTTTTCGTTTTATCTGAGTATCAAGTGCACTATTTAACAAAGAAGTTTTACTTTCAAGTGGAGGTAGTAACAAAGGCAAATTGTAATCACCCTTCTAACAACTTACTACTGCAGTAGTAAGAAAGGAAATCAAATTAACAGTATTACTACTGGTAGTAACATTGGTAGTAACACGGGCAAGAAACCATACCAATCATCCACATAGAAAAAAAAAACAAAAAGTGGTTGCGCCAATTTGCTATGATCCGCGACTTTGTTTTTTGTAATTTATTTTTTTGGCCTAGCAATCCTATACCATCCGTTTCCCTTCCCCCGCACGACCTCTAGAAAATGAAATGACATTGACGTTTGTGCATCGATTGTGAATGTGACCGCACCGCTAACAACGCCCGCTCGAAATTACAAGAAAATTGACTATTTCGTGATCCAACCATTCAACGACTCAACAATAGTGCAGTGTAGTGCAATACAGAAACTGGCAGTGCTTGAAAGTACGAAGTCGGGGTTCGCCGGCCGGCGCCACGTGGAACCTTCGAGGTCAAAGGTCAGTGTTCCTTCCTAGTTTCCGTCCCATCCAGGCACAGTATCTGCATATTGTTAACAAACCTTAGATCGCTTTTCAAACCTACAGTCCACATCAAGCTTATTTGCGCAACCATTATTTTTGGTCCTTCGAGCCGGATCGTGAATCATTTTCTTGTAATTTCGCAATATAGTATTTGTTCCATAGGGAATAAACGCAACGCGCCTGTTTACCTAGATATAATAGTAGAAAACCCGCATCTAGGCATTTAGGCAACTAATCGTTATTTCGCTCGTATAGTTAAAGTGCCATTGATAATTACGGTACCTACGCCGTCAACCGCACCGCATAATTATAGTTAGCTACGTAAATATCAGCGTAGATATAAATCGATCGCATTATTTTTCTTGACAAATTCATTCGGAAGTCCTACAAATTGCATGTAGGTAGACGCATTTCAAAAATACCCGTTCATTGTTGAGTAAATATTTGTAGGAAACGGATAAACCATAGATTATATACGCATATGAACGACGTGAATGATTTAATCGAGAAATTGGGTAATATCCACTCATTGATTCAGGTTGTTCCGTTCGTTCGCCGTTCACTTTGTTGTTTACAATATTACCATATTGTTATCTGATAATTATCGCTTACTTAATAATTCGTTAAGTGTTTGTTTGAGTGTATAGTGTGAATATATCAAAACAAGATGTCTCTTAAGGGAACCAAGGTTAGTACTGATTTAAAGGTTCAGTTAAAGCTTTTATACGCTAAAAGGGACTCACAGTTTTCACGTGTTCAATCAATTTGTGATAAATCTTTGCAAATCTCGGATCTGACGATTAGAGATGCTTTCTTGTGTTCGTTGGAAACTTTAGATAGTTTGCGCGCGGATTTTGAATCTACAATTAATAATATAAACATTTTAGAGTTGGAGTTAAATCCTGATTACTGTGTGAGTTATCAGGCATTGTCGTCCTTTGATGACTTGTATTGTCGTATCAAACGTATTGCTAGGAGTTTAGAGACTCCCCCCCCCGCGAGTGGTTTATCCAACCCTCCTCGCGAACGCCCACGATTGCCGCCAATTCAAATACCTGAATTTAATGGTGACATTCGAAATTGGAATTTATTTATAGATAGTTTCGAAAATATAATACATAGGAACACATCGCTGACAGATCACGAGAGATTGCATTATCTCGTAGAAAAATTGACCGGTAAGGCAAAGGCTGTCTGTGCTGGAATTACGTTTAGCGCTGAAAATTACAATTTAGTTTTGAACACTTTAAAAACAAAATACGAAGATAAGCGATTAGTAGCCACCGCATATTTAGATCAATTATTCGATTTGAAAAGTTTTTCCGTTTGTAACGATCATAATTTAGAGAAGTTTTTAAATATTTTCGCATCATCTGTTCGTGCAGTAAAGAACCTAAAGGTCAATGACCTCTGTGACTTTTTGTTTTTGTATATCGGTTTAAAGAAATTAGATCCTGAAACTGTTCGTCTGTTTGAAACGACTCGGCGCGGTAACGAAATACCTAAGTTCGAAGATTTAGAATCTTTTATTCGCGACCATATTAAGGTATTGCAGCGCACGTCGGCACGTCATGAAGTCACGAATAGGACAGGTTCCGATCGCCGTATAGACGCGTCATCGAAGTCAGTCAAGACTGCACATACGCTAGTTAATACCGCCTCAACACCTGACTGTTCTCTGTGTAAGGGTAGCCATACACAGCTGTACAAGTGTTCGGAATTTCAGAGATTATCGCCTAGGGATCGTTACAAGTTTGTCCGCACTAATAATTTGTGTTTTAATTGTCTAAGTGACAAACATCTGGTTACGTCATGTAACAGTGGTGTTAGCTGTCGTAAATGTCTAGCTAGACATCATACCTTCTTACATTTTGAGAGTAGTAAGCTGCCATCGCGGCCGCGGCCTGCGCGGACGCGCGACGCTTGTGACGCGCGGCCTGCTGCAAGTGCAAACGACGTAACATTGTGTTCGCTTTCCGCCGCTGGTACTCAAATCACTACCGTTTTACTTGCGACCGCGCAAGTTGTCATTGTAGATGCCTTTGGCAAACCGCACACCGTTCGAGCGCTACTAGATGGCGCTTCCCAGAGTAATTTTATTACTCGGGATTGTTGTCAACGCCTTGGTTTTAGTTTTAATAATTGGTCATCCCGCTCAGAAGTGAAAGGTTTTGGAGGTTTAAAGGCAACCATTCACGGTTCCATTAAAATAATATTTAGTTCACGTTTTAATCGTAATATTTCGTTTGAAATGGATTCGCTAGTCGCAGATAAGATTACGGAACGGTTGCCCACGGTACCGGTTGACACGTCCATGCTGACGGAGTTTAAGAACTTGCAGTTAGCCGACGGAAATTACGCTTTCCCTGGAGATATCGATCTATTGATCGGTGCTTCGATTCTCCCGCATCTCCAGTTATCACGTAAAATTCAAGGTCTTCCGATGTACCCCGCTCCGCACGCACTGGAAACAGTTCTCGGGTTTGTTATAGTTGGTTCCGCACCCGCTTGTTTAAATAGTTACTCGACTGTGTCGCACTGTTGCACCGTCGAGCCGCCGCTTGAGTCTACCATCCGCAAGTTCTGGGAGATTGAAGAGGTCAATGTCCCGCCTATTCTCAGCCCTGAGGATCAGGTCACTGAGGAGATTTATACCCGCACGACTACTCGTGATAAAGATGGTCGTTATGTTGTCGCGCTCCCTTTCAAGGGTGATATTTTTTCGCTCGGTGGCTCCCGTGCCTCCGCAGAAAAACGCTTTCTATGCTTGGAACGTAAGATGCAGGCGTCTCCTAAGTTGAAGCAAGCCTATGATGATGTGCTGATCGAATATTTAGATAAAGGTTATATCTCATCAGCGCCTGCCGAGACTGAGGAGACACGTGATTACCCGTTTTACATCATCCCGCACCATGGAGTTGTTAGAAAAGACAAGCTTACAACTAAACTGCGTGTGGTTATGGATGGTAGCGCTAAAACTAGTACTGGCATATCGCTTAACGATATCTTGTATTGTGGTCAGAACCTCCAGGGTAACTTATTTGAAATAATAGTAAATTTTCGCTTGTTTGCTATTGCGCTCTCTGCTGATATTCGGCAAATGTTTCTTAGTATTGGAATCAGAGAATGTGACCGTAGATTCCAACGCTTCTTGTATAGATTTTCTCCGCAGGAACCTTTGAAGGTTTACGAATTCAATCGTGTTTGTTTTGGGCTTAAGTCTAGTCCCTTTCACGCTCTTCGCACTATCAAGCAGTTGGCCGCTGACGAGGGTCATACATACCCGAAAGCAAGGGCCACTATTGAAACCGGATTGTACATGGACGATTTTGTGTACAGTGTACCTAGTGAAGCAGAGGCTATAGAGACCGCTGCTCAAGTAATCAGCCTCATGAAGTCCGGTCAATTTGATCTGGTGAAATGGACAAGCAACTCGCAAGCTACATTAGAGTCGATTCCACCGTCACACCGGTTGACTTCGGTAAAGGAATCCGATGATAGTGACTCGCATAAGATCCTTGGTTTAAGTTGGTCACCCGCAACTGATATGTTCAGTCTTAAAATTAGCTCGACTCCGCCAACTTGTACCAAACGCGTTATCCTAGCATGTGTAGCTCGGATATGGGATATAATGGGTTTTGTAGCTCCTGTCGTTTTGTATGCAAAGCTGCTTATAAAAGAGCTTTGGCTTTCCAACTGTGATTGGGACGACACCGCTCCTGATAGTGTTGCTAAGTTGTGGGCTCGCTATAGGAAAGAGCTTCCAATGCTCGATCAGATACAGATTCCTCGCCATGTTGGTATAGTACCAGACACTGTTGTTAATGTGGTAGGTTTCGCAGACGCCAGTGAGAGGGCTTACGGGGGAGTGGTTTACTTTCAGGTCCAAAATGGCGATAACATTTCAGTTTTCCTCATTAGCGCAAAATCAAAGGTATCTCCTCGTAAGGTTGTCTCTCTTGCTCGTCTCGAACTCTGCGCTATTCTTATGTTGGTTCAATTGATTACATCTATAGTCAAAACTTGTCGTCCTCGCATTAATATAGAGAGAATTGTAGCGTTTTCAGACTCAACCGTTGCTCTATGTTGGGCCCACTCTTCACCCCATCGATGGGGCACGTTTGTCGCAAATAGGGTGGCTAAGATTCAAGCTGAATTGTCACCGGAAAATATATTCCATGTCGCTGGAACAGAAAACCCAGCTGATTGTCTCTCACGTGGTTTGCTTCCTGCGCAAATTTTAAATCATCCGCTTTGGTTTTGTGGCCCTCCCTGGCTTCAAATCACTCCTAACGAGTGGCCAAGTGCTCCGTTTAACCCCGCTACTGTTTCAGAGCCACCCGAGGAGAAGAAGCATACGCTTGTAGTATCAGTTCCGCGTGAAGAGTTAGTTGTTTTGTTGTTGTCTAATCGAGTCTCGTCTTGGTCGAGACTATTACGCTGTGTAGTTTACGTCCTAAGATTTTTGAGATTATTACCATCGCGTGGTTCTATAATCGCAGCTGATTTGGATAGAGCTGAATCAGTTGTACTTCGAGAATTGCAGAAATTTTATTTTTCAATAGAATTTCGTAGTTTAGAATCACATAAACCTTGTAGTCACGCACTTCAACATTTGAAACCATTTTTGCAAGACGGACTCATTCGTGTCGGTGGCCGTCTGCGAAATGCTAAGTTAGAGTTTGAACAAATGCATCCAGTAGTTCTACCACGCAGGGATCACGTTTTGGATTTGTTGGTGGACTATCACCATAAGGTGAATTGTCACGCTGGTCCCGATTTATTAATGTCCATTCTTCGACAGAAGTACTGGATACTTTCCGCTCGCAATTTGATACGCGCTAGAGTGCACAGATGTGTGCCCTGCTTTAAGCTTCACCCGCGTCACGCTCTGCTAGATAGCTTAGTTCAGTCCTTTCGGAAGCGATAGAGGACAGATTATCTGCATACGCTGCAGTCGCGTCAAAAGTGGAACACTCCTTCAGATCCAGTCACAGTCGGTACTGTGGTGATACTGAAGACTGAGAGTGCGCCTCCTCTGCACTGGCCTCTTGGTGTAGTGGAAGAAGTTTTTCCGGGTTCGAACGGAATAACGCGAGTCGTAAAGGTTAAAACCGCAACTGGGTCGTACCTGCGTCCGGTTATTCGCCTCTGCCCTCTGCCTAATCAGTAGTAGTGGCATAGTTAGTTATAAGTTGTTTCGCTACCTAGTATTGATAGTTTAGATATAGTAATAGGGTTTAGTTTCGCTTTTGTTTTTTTTTTCTTTTCTTTGAAGGTAACCCTTCAAACCCGGGGGGAATGGTTGCGCCAATTTGCTATGATCCGCGACTTTGTTTTTTGTAATTTATTTTTTTGGCCTAGCAATCCTATACCATCCGTTTCCCTTCCCCCGCACGACCTCTAGAAAATGAAATGACATTGACGTTTGTGCATCGATTGTGAATGTGACCGCACCGCTAACAACGCCCGCTCGAAATTACAAGAAAATTGACTATTTCGTGATCCAACCATTCAACGACTCAACAATAGTGCAGTGTAGTGCAATACAGAAACTGGCAGTGCTTGAAAGTACGAAGTCGGGGTTCGCCGGCCGGCGCCACGTGGAACCTTCGAGGTCAAAGGTCAGTGTTCCTTCCTAGTTTCCGTCCCATCCAGGCACAGTATCTGCATATTGTTAACAAACCTTAGATCGCTTTTCAAACCTACAGTCCACATCAAGCTTATTTGCGCAACCAAAAAGTAAACTTAATTTGGAACATTAATTGTGCATAGGTACGTGCGGTCACAAAAAAATATTTTTTGAAACGTTTAAAAATGGAATACTTTCTTTTTTTAAATACTGTTCATTTTCCTTCTAAACCTCAATACACTTTATTTCTAGTAAAAAAAGTTGGTAACTCTACCTTCAAGGACCACTAGCGCCTTAATTGAAATTAAAACCGCAGCGCTGGTTTTGTTTTTAACGCACTTTTAGGCCGTGTTTACGGAGACTCGGCGCGTTGTGCGGCGCGTTGGGCGTTTCATCGTACATTGCAGCAGCGGGCCGCGTCATCGCTCACGCAAACACAGACATATGGCAATGTACGATGGACCGCCCGACGCGCCGCGTATCCGTAATCGAGCACTTAGATAAACACAATGTGCTATACAAATACTTTATTGCCTTTTCTAGCATTTTTACAAACCACATTTTGTATTATTTACGAGTTATGATTTTTTAAACTGGCGGCGCGGCGTCAGACTCTTACTGACTAAAAACCTACCCCGTTTCATTCTTTGCCGTGGTCCCAGGGCCCCGGGTGCCATTTTCACATACCCTTTGACCCCAGTAGGCTTCGGCCCTATTGGGCCCCTACAGTTTGCTGACAACTCCTCGAGGCGCGCGGGAACAGTGCGCGCCGTAAACGACTTGAGCTCGGACCGATATGTTACTGGACGGACGGACAGCGAGCTACTCATTGCCCGCCGTCCGCGAGCTCGCGCCTACGGTGGCCGAAAATCGGGATCGGAATCCCGGCGGCGGCAGCGGCGTGTACGCCGTAGCCTGATACGGTCAGCCTCCTCCTTTGCTAGCATTACTGCTTCGCAGAAGGAGGCGACCGCCTGCCACTCCTCCTCGCTCCGGAGCATGGCTTGAACCAAACCCCGGCGCGAGAGATCGCTGCCGCCGATCGCCCCCACAAGGACAGGCGATGCTCTTCCCAAGCGAGGCACATTTGTTAATAGGTACAGATGCATTTATTAAATTGTAATAATTTCGTAAGTAAACGTCGTCAATAAACAATCACGTAATCACTACTACAAATTTGTAGGTACTATTTTTTATCACAAATTCGTCAAGAATTGTGTACGCATCTGTACGAAGCTATTACACTATATTACACTGGAAATTTTAGAACGTTAGGTCTAAGTACTGCACGGCCGCTTTTTCGTACCCATTCAAACTTGGTCGGTTTATCCATGTTTTGTAGTTGTTCTGGTCTTTTTATTATATCTCTTTAATTATTTAGTGTAATGAGCTGAAATTTCAAATAGGATTAGTTGCATTAATACACTAATGATTGGTATATATTTTATTTTGCTTTTTCCATTAAAAAGTCCTATAATCGGATGTCATAAAATATAGTGGTCCAGTCGTAGTAATTATGCGATTGCTCATTAATTACTTAGCGCACATACATGAAACTTTGCAGGACATTGTAGAGCCTTACAAGTTATAGATACATGTAAAAAGTTAGACTCTAGAGTTCCTATTTTAAGAGCTTTGACCTAATAACCTTATTTTACGTTTACTTTTATATCTTCTGAACGGTATGTTTTTTTCAAATTCTGCTTTTACACACATTACACACAAATCAAAAGTAACGTGCATAAAAAATTATAACTTTCTACTAAACCGTTTTATATGATTTTCATCAAATTGGCAAACGTCACCGCAGCGGAAACTCGGATATCTTCGTAATTATAAGACACACAAATTTCATTTATACATACACATTTACATCTCGTTACACACTAATTATTGTATGTATTTGTTTTCTTGTATGTCCATAGAAAAAAAAAAGTTACGCTCAGAATACGTAGTCCTGGCGGAAACAGTTTTTGTTGAATATCTGCTGAATGGCTGGATGCACAAATCTGAACTTACCATACACATTTACAGGACGTCATACACTAAATATCTGCTAAACTGAAATTAAGACATTCCACACTTTTACGCTTGAACTACGCTCACTCGAAAAGGTCCTAATTACGACCTTTTTAGGTGATTGGCCAGAATAATGTTTGTTTACATTCACGCATAATTGATAACTATAGCTGTATCTTTTTTCTTGTTGGATTTCTTATGCTATCTCTTTTCTATTATTTTGACTTGTAGTGAAATGTACAATGAATAAGAAGTGTGTGTAAGTTGCCGCTGCTGCACGGAACATATTTTTCGGTTGTTTTGTGAGCGTATAACATATCTGTTTATTAGATTATCATCGCTGTAGTAACTTCTTATGTAATTTCTCTGGCATAATATAGTTAAGTACGCCATTGGTTAATAACATAAATAGGTCTTTTTTATCATTCAAAACATGAGACAAAAGCACATAAAAATATTTAAAATATTGATAAAATTAACCGCATTTTTTGTTCCTTTGAAGTTTGGATTTCTGGACATACGAGGTTATCATTCTACAGCGACGTTATGCATTTTGATTCCCTTGAGAATTTAGAAATATGTTTTTTTTTTACGATTACTAATTTTAACTAAGAAGTTTGATTTTTCACAGCTTCAAGGGACCGCAGACCTAAGTATATGGTTTTAACTTCAACTCAATACCTCCACGCGTCCCCGAGATAAATGGTCTTGGCAGACAGACAGACGGAGTACAAAGCGATTCTATAAAGATTCCGTTTTTACCTTTTGAGGTACGGAATCCTAAACAGAAAAAAAAACATTTAAGACCTTGATTTCGTATCTGTTATTCTTTTGGAAAATTCTATAGGTACCTACACTCATTTTTTCCACATTCGAAGAAAATGTCAGAATAGTCTGTCATCTTCACGTCTCCTTAATGATGCCATCAGCCAGTAGCATCTATCCATAACACGGCAAATTCGGGTTTGATTAAATGGTGGCATGAGTTTCGTGATTCTCTTCTACATCTCCGCCTCTGAGAAAACAATTACAAGGAAAACTTCACATAGGTAATTTTAAATGTACTAATCTCCATTGGCAATAGTTTTGTAATGTGGTAGTGTTTTGATTTTGTTGATGCTAAAGAACCTTACCCTAAGTAATGTTTACAAAAGTACAGACCCGGATAATGCATTCCATGAATTTTACATTTCAAAATTGATTTGCGATCATTACTTCTCCAATGTAAGAATTAAAAATTATAACAAAAACTGTAAAACCCCGTGGTTGCGCAAATAAGCTTGATGTGGACTGTAGGTTTAAAAAGCGATCTAAGGTTTGTTAACAATATGCAGATACTGTGCCTGTATGGGACGGAAACTAGGGAGGAACACTGACCTTTGACCTCGAAGGTTCCACGTGGCGCCGGCCGGCGAACCCCGACTTCGTACTTTCAAATCACTGCCAGGTCCTGAATTGCACTACACTGCACTATTGTTGAGTCTTTGAATGGTTGGATCACGAAATAGTCAATTTTCTTGTAATTTCGAGCGGGCGATGTTAGCGGAGCGGTCACATTCACAATCGATGCACAAACGTCAATGTCATTCCATTTCTAGAGGTCGTGCGGGGAGGAGGGAAACGGAAGGGATAGGATTGCTAGGCCAAAAAAATAAATTACAAAAACAAAATCGCGGATCATAGCAAATTGGCGCAACCATTCCCCCCGGGTTTGAAGGGTTACCTTCAAAGAAAAGAAAAAAAAACAAAAGCGAAACTAAACCCTATTACTAATCTAAACTATCAATACTAGGTAGCGAAACAACTTATAACTAACTATGCCACTACTGCTGATTAGGCAGAGGGCAGAGGCGAATAACCGGACGCAGGTACGATCCAGTTGCGGTTTTAACCTTTACGACTCGCGTTATTCCGTTCGAACCCGGAAAAACTTCTTCCACTACACCAAGAGGCCAGTGCAGAGGAGGCGCACTCTCAGTCTTCAGTATCACCACAGTACCGACTGTGACTGGATCTGAAGGAGTGTTCCACCTTTGACGCGACTGCAGCGTATGCAGATAATCTGTCCTCCATCGCTTCCAAAAGGACTGAACTAAGCTATCTAGCAGAGCGTGACGCGGGTGAAGCTTAAAGCAGGGCACACATCTGTGCACTCTAGCGCGTATCAAATTGCGAGCGGAAAGTATCCAGTACTTCTGTCGAAGAATGGACATTAATAAATCGGGACCAGCGTGACAATTCACCTTATGGTGATAGTCCACCAACAAATCCAAAACGTGATCCCTGCGTGGTAGAACTACTGGATGCATTTGTTCAAACTCTAACTTAGCATTTCGCAGACGGCCACCGACACGAATGAGTCCGTCTTGCAAAAATGGTTTCAAATGTTGAAGTGCGTGACTACAAGGTTTATGTGATTCTAAACTACGAAATTCTATTGAAAAATAAAATTTCTGCAACTCTCGAAGTACAACTGATTCAGCTCTATCCAAATCAGCTGCGATTATAGAACCACGCGATGGTAATAATCTCAAAAATCTTAGGACGTAAACTACACAGCGTAATAGTCTCGACCAAGACGAGACTCGATTAGACAACAACAAAACAACTGACTCTTCACGCGGAACTGATACTACAAGCGTATGTTTCTTCTCCTCGGGTGGCTCTGAAACAGTAGCGGGGTTAAACGGAGCACTTGGCCACTCGTTAGGAGTGGTATGAAGCCAGGGAGGGCCACAAAACCAAAGCGGATGATTTAAAATTTGCGCAGGAAGCAAACCACGTGAGAGACAATCAGCTGGGTTTTCTGTTCCAGCGACATGGAATATATTTTCCGGTGACAATTCAGCTTGAATCTTAGCCACCCTATTTGCGACAAACGTGCCCCATCGATGGGGTGAAGAGTGGGCCCAACATAGAGCAACGGTTGAGTCTGAAAACGCTACAATTCTCTCTATATTAATGCGAGGACGACAAGTTTTGACTATAGATGTAATCAATTGAACCAACATAAGAATAGCGCAGAGTTCGAGACGAGCAAGAGAGACAACCTTACGAGGAGATACCTTTGATTTTGCGCTAATGAGGAAAACTGAAATGTTATCGCCATTTTGGACCTGAAAGTAAACCACTCCCCCGTAAGCCCTCTCACTGGCGTCTGCGAAACCTACCACATTAACAACAGTGTCTGGTACTATACCAACATGGCGAGGAATCTGTATCTGATCGAGCATTGGAAGCTCTTTCCTATAGCGAGCCCACAACTTAGCAACACTATCAGGGGCGGTGTCGTCCCAATCACAGTTGGAAAGCCAAAGCTCTTTTATAAGCAGCTTTGCATACAAAACGACAGGAGCTACAAAACCCATTATATCCCATATCCGAGCTACACATGCTAGGATAACGCGTTTGGTACAAGTTGGCGGAGTCGAGCTAATTTTAAGACTGAACATATCAGTTGCGGGTGACCAACTTAAACCAAGGATCTTATGCGAGTCACTATCATCGGATTCCTTTACCGAAGTCAACCGGTGTGACGGTGGAATCGACTCTAATGTAGCTTGCGAGTTGCTTGTCCATTTCACCAGATCAAATTGACCGGACTTCATGAGGCTGATTACTTGAGCAGCGGTCTCTATAGCCTCTGCTTCACTAGGTACACTGTACACAAAATCGTCCATGTACAATCCGGTTTCAATAGTGGCCCTTGCTTTCGGGTATGTATCACCCTCGTCAGCGGCCAACTGCTTGATAGTGCGAAGAGCGTGAAAGGGACTAGACTTAAGCCCAAAACAAACACGATTGAATTCGTAAACCTTCAAAGGTTCCTGCGGAGAAAATCTATACAAGAAGCGTTGGAATCCACGGTCACATTCTCTGATTCCAATACTAAGAAACATTTGCCGAATATCGGCAGAGAGCGCAATAGCAAACAAGCGAAAATTTACTATTATTTCAAATAAGTTACCCTGGAGGTTCTGACCACAATACAAGATATCGTTAAGCGATATGCCAGTACTAGTTTTAGCGCTACCATCCATAACCACACGCAGTTTAGTTGTAAGCTTGTCTTTTCTAACAACTCCATGGTGCGGGATGATGTAAAACGGGTAATCACGTGTCTCCTCAGTCTCGGCAGGCGCTGATGAGATATAACCTTTATCTAAATATTCGATCAGCACATCATCATAGGCTTGCTTCAACTTAGGAGACGCCTGCATCTTACGTTCCAAGCATAGAAAGCGTTTTTCTGCGGAGGCACGGGAGCCACCGAGCGAAAAAATATCACCCTTGAAAGGGAGCGCGACAACATAACGACCATCTTTATCACGAGTAGTCGTGCGGGTATAAATCTCCTCAGTGACCTGATCCTCAGGGCTGAGAATAGGCGGGACATTGACCTCTTCAATCTCCCAGAACTTGCGGATGGTAGACTCAAGCGGCGGCTCGACGGTGCAACAGTGCGACACAGTCGAGTAACTATTTAAACAAGCGGGTGCGGAACCAACTATAACAAACCCGAGAACTGTTTCCAGTGCGTGCGGAGCGGGGTACATCGGAAGACCTTGAATTTTACGTGATAACTGGAGATGCGGGAGAATCGAAGCACCGATCAATAGATCGATATCTCCAGGGAAAGCGTAATTTCCGTCGGCTAACTGCAAGTTCTTAAACTCCGTCAGCATGGACGTGTCAACCGGTACCGTGGGCAACCGTTCCGTAATCTTATCTGCGACTAGCGAATCCATTTCAAACGAAATATTACGATTAAAACGTGAACTAAATATTATTTTAATGGAACCGTGAATGGTTGCCTTTAAACCTCCAAAACCTTTCACTTCTGAGCGGGATGACCAATTATTAAAACTAAAACCAAGGCGTTGACAACAATCCCGAGTAATAAAATTACTCTGGGAAGCGCCATCTAGTAGCGCTCGAACGGTGTGCGGTTTGCCAAAGGCATCTACAATGACAACTTGCGCGGTCGCAAGTAAAACGGTAGTGATTTGAGTACCAGCGGCGGAAAGCGAACACAATGTTACGTCGTTTGCACTTGCAGCAGGCCGCGCGTCACAAGCGTCGCACGTCCGCGCAGGCCGCGGCCGCGATGGCAGCTTACTACTCTCAAAATGTAAGAAGGTATGATGTCTAGCTAGACATTTACGACAGCTAACACCACTGTTACATGACGTAACCAGATGTTTGTCACTTAGACAATTAAAACACAAATTATTAGTGCGGACAAACTTGTAACGATCACTAGGCGATAATCTCTGAAATTCCGAACACTTGTACAGCTGTGTATGGCTACCCTTACACAGAGAACAGTCAGGTGTTGAGGCGGTATTGACTAGCGTATGTGCAGTCTTGACTGACTTCGATGACGCGTCTATACGGCGATCGGAACCTGTCCTATTCGTGACTTCATGACGTGCCGACGTGCGCTGCAATACCTTAATATGGTCGCGAATAAAGGATTCTAAATCTTCGAACTTAGGTATTTCGTTACCGCGCCGAGTCGTTTCAAACAGACGAACAGTTTCAGGATCTAATTTCTGTAAACCGATATACAAAAACAAAAAGTCACAGAGGTCATTGACCTTTAGGTTCTTTACTGCACGAACAGATGATGCGAAAATATTTAAAAACTTCTCTAAATTATGATCGTTACAAACGGAAAAACTTTTCAAATCGAATAATTGATCTAAATATGCGGTGGCTACTAATCGCTTATCTTCGTATTTTGTTTTTAAAGTGTTCAAAACTAAAGTGTAATTTTCAGCGCTAAACGTAATTCCAGCACAGACAGCCTTTGCCTTACCGGTCAATTTTTCTACGAGATAATGCAATCTCTCGTGATCTGTCAGCGATGTGTTCCTATGTATTATATTTTCGAAACTATCTATAAATAAATTCCAATTTCGAATGTCACCATTAAATTCAGGTATTTGAATTGGCGGCAATCGTGGGCGTTCGCGAGGAGGGTTGGATAAACCACTCGCGGGGGGGGGAGTCTCTAAACTCCTAGCAATACGTTTGATACGACAATACAAGTCATCAAAGGACGACAATGCCTGATAACTCACACAGTAATCAGGATTTAACTCCAACTCTAAAATGTTTATATTCTTAATTGTAGATTTAAAATCCGCGCGCAAACTATCTAAAGTTTCCAACGAACACAAGAAAGCATCTCTAATCGTCAGATCCGAGATTTGCAAAGATTTATCACAAATTGATTGAACACGTGAAAACTGTGAGTCCCTTTCAGCGTATAAAAGCTTTAACTGAACCTTTAAATCAGTACTAACCTTGGTTCCCTTAAGAGACATCTTGTTTTGATATATTCACACTATACACTCAAACAAACACTTAACGAATTATTAAGTAAGCGATAATTATCAGATAACAATATGGTAATATTGTAAACAACAAAGTGAACGGCGAACGAACGAAATAACCTGAATCAATGAGTGAATATTACCCAATTTCTCGATTAAATCATTCACGTCGTTCATATGCGTATATAATCTATGGTTTATCCGTTTCCTACAAATATTCACTCAACAATGAACGGGTATTTTTGAAATGCGTCTACCTACATGCAATTTGTAGGACTTCCGAATGAATTTTGTCAAGAAAAAGAATGCGATCGATTTATATCTACGCTGATATTTACGTAGCTAACTATAATTATGCGGTGCGGTTGACGGCGTAGGTACCGTAATTATCAATGACTCTTTAACTATACGAGCGAAATAACGTTTAGTTGCCTAAATGCCTAGATGCGGGTTTTCTACTATTATATCTAGGTAAACAGGCGCGTTGCGTTTATTCCCTATGGAACAAATACTATATTGCGAAATTACAAGAAAATGATTCACGATCCTGCTCGTAGGACCAAAAGTAATGGTTGCGCAAATAAGCTTGATGTGGACTGTAGGTTTAAAAAGCGATCTAAGGTTTGTTAACAATATGCAGATACTGTGCCTGTATGGGACGGAAACTAGGGAGGAACACTGACCTTTGACCTCGAAGGTTCCACGTGGCGCCGGCCGGCGAACCCCGACTTCGTACTTTCAAATCACTGCCAGGTCCTGAATTGCACTACACTGCACTATTGTTGAGTCTTTGAATGGTTGGATCACGAAATAGTCAATTTTCTTGTAATTTCGAGCGGGCGATGTTAGCGGAGCGGTCACATTCACAATCGATGCACAAACGTCAATGTCATTCCATTTCTAGAGGTCGTGCGGGGAGGAGGGAAACGGAAGGGATAGGATTGCTAGGCCAAAAAAATAAATTACAAAAACAAAATCGCGGATCATAGCAAATTGGCGCAACCACCCCGAAATGGATAACAAATGGCATAAAACTATGTTATAAGTGTAAATGGGAGATGATAATGAAAATTAAGAATCCAACCAAATCAAACTAATATTACCTACAGTACGTTCGACGGTTCTTGGCGCGCCTGAAGTTAGGCTCTGCGAACTTTAGCGCTTGTGCAGTCGTAAAAAAATAAATGGATTGAAAAAATAAATGCCAATAGCAGTTGTTATTGCTGTTAATAACTGTTATTGGCATTTATTTTTTATAAATCATTTATTTAACGCGCTTATTTTGAGCGCTAAAGTTCGCAGAGCCTAATTTCAGGCGCGCCAAGAACCGTCGAACGTACTTTACATTATGATATAAGTGTGTTATGTAGGAGGTTGTGACTTGTGAAGAAAAATAATTTAGCTAACTAATATTACAACGGTAAAACTAGTAAAATTTTTCATAACATAGCGGTAAAAAATTAAATCTGTTTTCATAAACACACGCTAGGCTATGGCTATATGGTCTTTTGATCATATTGCCTGGTCGTCATTTGTGTGAAAAGTTTTTACGTTAATGTCATTCGTAGTGACAATAGAATATGGATGTAACATTTTATAATGTTTTTGTAGTATTTATTTTCATTTAATTAATACAGCCTATGAACTTCAGTCCAAAAATCACGCAAAAAAACAGCGCTCATCTTAAAATGACGGCCATAGACCACAAACAATTTTTATTTTTTCAAAATTTGTTTCGCAAACAAAGAGGTTGAACAAAAAGGTTAGAGCTATATTATAGCACTAGTGCGTAATGGTTATCAAAATGTCACAGTTTGGCAACAGATGCCATTATATTTACTTAGGTAAATATATAATACCTAAGTAAATTATTAGTAAATTTAGTAATAAAATTTATTAAAAAAACGCAAAACATCTAACAACTTCACGTAAAAACAACTTGGGAAGTTGTTTTTACTTTCTTAGGGTAGATTCAGCATTATTTGGTCCTTAAAAAATAAAAAAATACTCTAATTCAGATTCAAAAAATCATTCTAAGTATGTGTGAGGTTGGCTTAAATGGGATTGGATGGGTCACGTCAGTCGCATGCACATGAGCCGCTGGCCAAGCGTTGTTGCGTAGTGGGTTCCTACAGAGGTAAATCACGGTGGAGGCCGGCTTAGAAACAGGTGGTGGGATGATCTGGACGCGTATCGCGAGGGCTGGTTTGAAATGGCGTGAGAGAAGAACGTCTGGACGGACTTGAACGAGGCCTTCGCTCAGCCGTCGGGCAGCAATTAATAAATTCTAAGTACTGTTCCTAATACAAATATGTTTTTGGCATTTGGTCCTTCAATGTTAATCCATATTGGTCTTGATTGATGTCTTTTCCTTACCTTTTTTTACCTTATATTTTCCGGTAGCAACATTCTGTAGATAGCGCATCAAAAACAGGCTTATGATGAATGGCGACATACGTGTTGTGATTTTCTTGACATATAATTATAATTTTACTAAGTAACTCTTATTAATCTTATCTTGTTCATAGGTACTCTGTTGCAAAGTATAGCGATCATTCGAGAGCCCCTCCGTGACAACAGTCCGAGTCTCTCCAATGGTATTACGTAGGTACTACAGTCATTTGTTAAATTATAGGTCAGTACACCCTAAATTGGGACGATATGAGGCGGCCACAAATAGCCAGCACGTCGCTTGTTTGTGAGAGCACATCAGAGCCTTGTTTGGACCGGCGCGACCAGCGGGGTGTCAATGTTATTGAGAGGACCAATCTACTAAAATAAACCTAATAAACGTATACGTACCGTTTGTAGAAACGTTACATAATGAACAGTAATGAGGTTGCTTTTTATGTGACATAAAGGAGATAACTCATGGTAATAATGTTGCTTCAAATATTCTTGGAACGAATGTTTATCCAAAGGAAGTGTAGAAAGGTAAATATGGTAATGATATTATCAATCCCGTATCAATAGCTAATACCAGTATTTTGGACCAAAATAATAAGCTTGACATATGAACTTGGTACACAGACAAAATTGTCTGTCTAGTTCAAGATCAGTGAACTCATTAGAGTCGCCAAGTTCTGTGATTGTGATGATATGTAGCCAAGTCGTACTATTGAGTCGCAAAGAATAGAAGATATTCACGTTCGTTATGGGAATCACATCTTCGCCTAACTGCGAAAAATGCGGAATAATCGAAGATGTAAATCATAACCGTGTCTTAGCTAAGCCTACTTCAGACGAGGCAAGGATTTTATAATTATACAATATATTATAATAATTTAATATAAGTTAATTTTAAAATTTGGCTACGTTGGAGCAACATAGTCAATTTAGTGACAAAACTTCTTAATTAAGATAAAAAAAGATATTGACGACTGACGTTAACTGTGATAAGGAAACTTCGTAAGATCTGGTGTCCCACTCAGATCTCACTTCTTTCTCCAGTGAAGCCGTTATAAATAACTATTAGCACAATTTAAATTATTAAATGTGCTTCACACTTTCCCACCTATGTTAAGGCTCAAAGAGGCCTAGCCTGCTAACTGCAGGCAGGCAGGGTCGAAACCTGCTGGGATCAAGGGCCGTTTTCTGAGACGAAGGCTCAGCCCCGGCACTATAGGCAACGAAGGAACGGGGTAGGTTTTTAGTCAGTAAGAGTCTGACACTACTTCCCGCTCCACCCAAGGGCGGGATTTGTCATTGGATGATTTTACCTACCATAAAAAAACCTATGTTAAGGCTAATTTCCATTTTAACCAGATTCAACTAAATGTGTTAATGAGTTTATATGTTAAGCGATGGTTACCAAGAACAAAACCTTATGGGAAAATAAGGTGGAATGTATTTTATTACGTGTTCGTATTGCACATACTAAAAACTATACTTATGGCACTATTTTTTTTGGTTCAATATCCTTTTACTTATTGAAATAAACAATCGAATATTATCTTATTAATCACACAGAACTTCAAAACCTCATACCATAAATTGATAAAAAATTTCATATAGGATTTTATTCTTGGGACCCGTCGGTTTGTGAACTTACCCATGATAAATGAGTAATGCCTAGAAGAAACAAATTTAAAAAATGGCCGATGTGTAAACTTACAGGAGTATTTTCTAGTATGGGGTCATGTTACAAGAAAAATCGGCCAAGTGCGAGTCGAATCGCATTTTGTTTTGTGACGTAACTACAAATTTTTAGTTTCAGATTTTTCTTATACTTGTGCTATGCCTTGCTTCATGCCATATTTCGGGATTCTAGGTTAACGGGAAATATATGAATTTTGATTCCCTTGAAAGTGTCGAAATATACGTATTTTTGCGATATAAACGGCCGTATCTTTTTTCCTTTAACTTAGAAGTTTGTTTTTTTCTCAAGATCACAGGATACAAGGACTCGCCAACCTGAGTTCTGAGTTTTAATTTCAACCCGATACCTCCACGCGTTCCCGAATTATAGGGTCTTGACAGACGGACAACAAAGTGATCCTATAAGGGTTCCGTTATTTTCTTTTGAAGTACGGCACCCTAAAAATAATACATTGAACAACTGTTTACCTGACTTCAACAACGCAGTATAATGTGCTCCATGATATCCCATAGCAAGATAGGTGTCCGAATGCCATAATTATAGCGGTTAGTCAACTCTGTGAGAAGTGGCTGGAAATACGTCACGGTGTCCTCACCTTCCGCTTGACGCAGGTCCTCACAAGACATGGTTAGTTCGGGAGGTACCTGCACTTGATTCGTGCCAAAGAAACGCTTGGGGTGCAGCATACGGTGATGTGTCCCTCTTGGACTCAAGCAACAAAACTTGCTTTTTTTTTCATATTATATTATCATTTATTTAAACTTCATTGTACACCATTATTCATTTTATTATTCATGTTTAAGTGCGATTAAATATTTGTCAGATATCTATTGTTAATTTGAATATCGAAAATAAGGAAAAACAGATATCATCATATTCGATAGTGGGTACTATGCTACGGGCCTCAGACAGATGTCAGCAAAACCGTAGGCGCCCGTGCGGTCGATGCCCGCTTCGGCCACAGGGAATTCCTGAAAGGGAAGTGGTGGTCCTGGAACTTCTAGGGAAACTTAAGGACAAGGTGTTCTTTTAGTCAGTAAAAATCTGACAAAAGCTCTCTCGCTCCATCCTAGAGCGGGAGAAGTATGTAATTAGATGTATTCTCCTACCTAAAAAAAGCAAAGTATTTACACGATATCCATTTTATTTTATTTGTATTATGAAAATAATCCAAGGAGGTGATCAATGGTCCATGATAAATGGAGGTAGGAGATGTTAGTAAACCGCAGGGGGCCCAGCAGGGTCGAAGCCTACTGGGGCCATGGGTTATGTGAAAGTGAACCCCGTGGCCCTGAAACGAAGGCAAAGAGGGAACAGGAGTTGGTTTTTAGTCAGTAAAAGTCTGACACTATCTCCCACTCCGCCCAAGGGCAAAATCATCCAATGACATTTGTCATTGGATGATTTTCTCACCTAAAACAATGTCAACATCTACGAGTGACACCCTTATTTATATATAAGTAATTACTTATTGCTAAGTAATTTCTTAATTTTTTTTTCATTAATAATTTTTGTTTTTTAACTATAGAATGCAAATTGTTACTTAAGTAGTTACTTTTACTCAAGTGATTGGTTTTGCTTGTTTATAAATAGGGGTGTAAATCTCAGTAACTTCATTAAGCAATAACTCCTCTTAGCATATTCAACTACACGAAGGCATTGAAAATTTGGCGACCTATGCCAGTCAGCGTTAATAAATAATAATAAATGGGATACGATTATGAAAAATATGTGAGGAAACGATCGCTTATGAAATAAATCAGGGTCGTTAATACCAAAGAAAGTATGAACGAAGGCAATATTTCAGACCGGATAGAGGACGCAGTGTCCATAACACCCGGTCAATGGCACGCAAATTCAGCTTCCTATATCGATGGCTTATAGTGAATATATCGTAACTGCAAAATATGTAACTTTTCAGGAGCACAAGAAATTAGATCATTATTATCATGTAAGTAATTTATATGTGCTTTTTATTCAGATAAGTACCTATTTATAAGTACAGATTTATGTCAAACAATTATTTCTCTTGTATTTCAATTGTTTGGAAAAGTTATGACGTGCCGTCGTGAGGTTATCACGAGTTGTAAGTAGTCACGAGGTATGCATTCAACGTCATAGATGCAGAACCTAATCAAAATGTTGCGTAATACAAGATTGTGCGTCACGAATTTTTCTTACCAGAAATGTAATAAAATAAAATTAGCTTAAATTGCATACCCGAGGTTTTCACTCTAAGCCGTCGATATCGCCTTTGGACGAAGGTTCAATTTGTTCATACGTGACTGCGTGTGTTTTCATTCTAGTGAAACGGTCAATGAACTCTAGATTTTGTACAGTAGTATAATTGTTGTACTGCTTGTTCAATAGGCAGCGAGAACAAGAGGCTTTACCCAGAAGTTGTACCTAATTGAAATTGAAAATATTTATTATTACTGCGAGTTTAGTCGAAAGCTCGCAGTAATGATACAAGTCTATTATTATGTTATTAGCTGGATACTTATAAGTATGTTAGTAAAAGTTAAAATAATAGTAATTTTTTATCATTTTGGCATCCGGATTTGGAGAACAGTGTGGAGTGACAGAGTGGAGTGAGCGCACACACGTGTGTTTTTATTTATAAAATTATTTATTTATTTTAGTAGGTACGCTATTACATTATAATATGTACATTGCAAATTTTTGCACAGTGTCTTCATACAAACGCCGATCTGGGCGCGTCGGTCTCTATATATTTTGTATGGAAACTAGACTTGTAAAGCTACACTTGATCTTCGCCACGCGACGTCGTTCTACATACAAATCAGGCGTGTTACACGTGTATGTCGGTCTAATGTAGTTCTAGCTTTATTGACTACAATTTTCCCTACCCGCTGAAAATAAGTCTACCGGTAAATCAACACCTTGATAGAATACTTTCGGTTAGGTGTTAAAGTAAATATTTCCTTCCCATATTCCACAAAGACATCCTCGACGTGTCAAGTCATTGCCCGGATGGCCTTGACTTTCACAGACCTTATATTAACGGCCATCAGCTTACACGGTACACCTATCCTTATTGAATTGAACCTACTGAGAATAAATAAACGTAACACTCGTGATCCACATGTTGATTTTATCTTACATCCACAAAGATTCAAGATCAAAGTTGACTGAAATATAAATTGAAAAAAAAAACCGGCCAAGTGCGAGTCGAACTCGCGCACGAAGGGTTCCGTGCCATTGACTAGGTAAACAACAGAACAACAACAAAATAGACTAAAAATGGCGTTTTTTGTATGGTAATAAAATAAATATTTAAGGGGGGCTCCTTTAATATTTATTTTATTTTAATTTTTATTATTTATTATTAAAGTAAAAATACAACTAAGTATTTTGTGAATATTTCAAGAACTCTGTTACCATTATTGATATCGAGCAAAAAAGGGCAAACAAATCCCGTTTGTTTTATGGGAGATTGCGTTTCTTAAATATTTATTTTATTTTGTTTTACTTATTTGTTGTTATAGCGGCAACAGAAATATATAATTTGTGAAAATTTCAACTATCTAGCTATCGCGGTTCTTAAGATACAGCCTGGTGTCAGACAGACGAGCAAACAGCGAAGTCCACTAACCTCGAAGAAGTCCAGAACCGGCGAAGTCCTCATTAAGTCAATACTTGATGTTCGAAATCTTCATTCAAAAATATTATTTTTTAACTATAGTATAGAAATTGTTACTTAAGTAGTTACTTTTACTCAAGTAATTAGTTTTACTTCTTTATAAATACGGGTGTCAGTAATAGGGTCCCGTTCTTACCCTTTGGGTACCCTAAAAACGAAGTTTTTGATCTCATCAATAAATAGTGTAATGTGTTGTTTGCCTTGTGGATATTTTAAAAGCAAAGTATAGGGGATAGAGGATAGGAATGGAAGTCAAGCAAGACGCACCGTGAAATCGGCCAAACTTTCATAAGTTCTCTTTTTATTATTAGGCACGCTCTTGATCACTATCTCATTCGATGGGAAGCGACGATGGAGCAGGCATGCTTAGAAGTACTAACAAACCAAACTAAACCCTCTCCCCCCACTACCACCACCACCATCTCCAACACCCATCCCCAACACCATCACCCATCATCCATCACCTCTGAAGTATCCAAATTTAGCAAAAAGACCCCCAGGTTGTAGGGAAACGCAAAGCTGCTGCTTAGCTACTGAACGCGTTCCCATAACGTTCTCGAAAATAACTAAACTCTGCTCTTAAGTGACTTATAATCCTAACTTGTGCCAATTATGTTTCTTTATTTAACTGTTTCTTACACGTCTTTGCAATCATTGATTGACGCTATAATTAAAAATAGCCGAGGATAGAGTTGATTTTCTTTGAGTCTTTTTATTTTCATCAGAACATTACAATAGGCAGATCAGTTATAATGTATTTTCTTAGTCATTGCCGGAAGCAACCACATCCTCTAGCTGCGGTAGAGTAAGTCTGGTTTAATTCATCTTCATTCCTCACATTTCTTCATTCATTACATTTGCCATCGGGCTTGTGGATGACGAGCAATGGGTAGCTCACCGTCCGGCCGGCCTGTAAGGACCGAGTCGGAGTCATCGACAGCGCGTAGTATTCCACGTGCGCCTAAAAGAGATGTCAGTGAAATCGTTGGGGCCCTGTAAGGTCGATGCCAACTAGGGCCTCGGGACTGGAAGGTAAAGGGTAAAAAGGAACTTAGGTGTGGTTTTAGTCAAAAGCCTAACACGTCCTCCCGCTCTGCCCTAGAGCAGAAGAAGTTATTGGATGATTTCCCACTTGACACAACAAAATCATTATTTATTATTATTATTATTATTAATTACAACGGTCTTACAACCAATTACAGTAACTAAAAAAAAAAAAAAAAAAAAAAAACTTAAAAAAAAAGGAAAAATATAACAAAACACAAAAATGTAACGAGATATGTAAGTTATACTCATACATCAATCCCTCTCACAGTACTTCTGACATGCCAATAAAATCGTCTTCCATTCATCCGCAAACAGATCGCTGGTTGAATTGGAGTCCAAAAGACCATTTAGTGCAGCCAAAGTGCGAGGTATTGGTGACTGAGCACGGGCAACAGTGCGACACTGAGGCACAGCGAACATCCTGTGCTTTTTACCGCGGCAGTAGTTGTCTGGGACAAAGAAACGTGCCAGCACAGCAAGTAGGTCAGGCGCATCAATAGCCCCACGGAGCGTCTTGCAGGCTATAGTGAGCTGATCTCGTGCTCGTCTTACCTCTAGCGAGTTATATCCGAGGCAACCCAATAGAAATTTTGTCGGATAGAGGTATGGGTAATAGCCATGCGTCCGCTTGTACAGGAACCTAAGGAACGCTTTTTGTACTTTTTCTAATAAAAGCACGTAAGTACTTTGGTGCGGGTTCCACACGCAAGAGCTGGATTCCAGCTTACTACGCACGAGCGCATTAAATAAAATTTTAATGGCGTGCACGGTGCAAAAATCACGGCAATTGCGCAAAACAAAACCCAACCTTTGGTAAGAGAATTTTGCTACCGTGGCCATGTGGTCGTGGAATGTAAGCTTTCGATCGAATGTGACTCCCAGGTCTTTCATACCTGTTGTTTTTGTGATGGTATTATTATCAAGATGGTATTCGAAATCAACTGGGCACCGCATTCGACCGAAGGTCATAGCGAAGCATTTAGAGCTATTAAATTCCATCTTGTTATCTAAACTCCACTCATAGATTGCGTCAATGTCTTGTTGTAGTGCCAAGCAGTCAGACTCGGAGTTTACTTCAAGGTAAAGTTTCAAGTCATCGGCATATAAAAGACATCTTGCGTGACGCAGAACTTGAGGGAGATCATTTACCATGATTAGGAATAATAAAGGCCCCAGAATTGAACCTTGACTCACTCCGGAACGCGTGTGATAGGTATCGGATTCGTACATTCCGAGCCTAACAAACTGCTGACGATCGCGTAGATAATCTGCGAAGAAACGAAGCAGGGAAGGTGAGAAACCAATTTTGCTTAGTTTCATCAGCAGCGTGTCATTATTGACCCTATCAAACGCCTTCCGGAAGTCAAAATAAAGTACATCTACCTGACGTCCGCGGTCCAAACTAGAAGAGATATAATCAACCAGATCATGGTGGTTTTAAGTTTTATCTTTGTACAATAAGCTGATTTTCCTAGTAAAAACAGGTTTTTTTTTTTCGGTGGGTAAAAATCATCCAATGACAACTCCCGCCCTTGGGCGGAGCGGGAGATAGTGTTAGACTTTTACTGATTAAAATCCCACCCTGTTCCTGCGTTGCCTTGGTTCCAGGGCCTTGGTGTGAAGGTACTTTCATATTAGCCATGGTTCCTTCACATTAGCCATGGTCCCATGGTAAAAATAGGTCCGGAATGTATTACTTTTAAATTCAATATATATTAGCTTTCAACCCGTGTGCTGAAAAACCTCGAGGAAACGACTAACACAAGGAGACAGTACCTATCTGTAAGTTTCATCAACCCCTTAGATTCGCGACTGTCCCTACGGACCATAATGTGATATTTTGAGAGCGCATTTGGTAGTTTTCCATGAAAGCTCAAAATACAGTGCGTCAACTATATATGTGACGTGCTCAAGGCATACATTTTCATTCAATTCGCGAATAACATTAATGAGGCGTTTGGCGGTTGACGACATCTGATTGTCGTATTACTCAGACAAACTTGTTCTATGTAATATATGAAGATCTGATTGCAAATGTTTTTTTATGGTGTTTTTCATATTATACAGATTTCATCACACTTTCGCATGCAGAAAATTTCCAAAGGTAAAAAAACGCGTCCCGTGTCTTGAACGCATTACAATAAATACTTGTATGAAAAGGACATTTGCGTAGGTTACGAATGCGGAACAAATCCGCATACGTGATGAGATCTGCACGACATTAAATACACCCTTAAAATTGGTTATCACAAGCCCAGTTGCTGTGTGGTCAGTGAAGGCCAGTTACTGGGTCCGTGAAAACACCTATCAGTAAAATGTCAACTTTGTTTTTACGGAACAGTGAAAAACAGGCTTTAACGCCATTGATATAATAAAAAAAGCGGAAGATAGGCGACCCGCCTCTAATGCGTGGACCGCTAAAATCAGGATAGTTTGTCCTAATTTCACTCAGTCGCAATCGGCGAGTGTCATAAACGAGAGTGTTACGCAAAAATATTTTTTTTTGTGTTTGCTTTGCTTGCGTGTGCTTTTCTGCGTTGTAAAAATTATTAAAATAAAAAAAATCACAAAGAATCATATTTCATACATGAAAACTTTAAATTTCTTATGATATTTCTAATTTCGCTTATTGTTTTGGTCACCATTTTGCGAAGAGAGATTGATGGATCTCAAGTCATAATCATAAACATTCGGCAGCTTACGCGATTTAACGCACCGGCTCTTATCTCTGTCCTTGTTTATCAGTGAATGTACGTTTGCGACTGTGATGACACTGATCATCAATGTGCGAGTTTCGAGGTTAGGTTTTCTGATTGTATGTTAGCGTGGAACGTATCTTCCCTGATAATATATCAATGGTATGCCTATGTAGGTACCACTATTGTACATGAAGATTAAATAAATAAATAAATAAATTGAACTGTTCCACTCGGTTTTGTAACGCTAGTTTGGGTGATGTCGGTTTAAGAGCCAAATTCACCAATAAACTAATCGCGATTCGTTCAAACAAAACGCAGTTTGAGCGACTAATCGAGATTCATTCTTCATTTTGCGTTTCACCGCGATGAATTAAACTTAGTTTACGCTAAACTCAGTTTCTATCCTTTGTTGTCGCCCATGTTTACGACACGGGTCTTTAAACTAGATTACGCTGAGCTCAGTTTAGTTGAACTAAGTTTTTATATTGAATGATGAAATCAGCCCTGAGTCGGCTAACCAAACCCGAACGATTACAACTGTATTTTTTTTTAATTAAAAAGTGGCCTCTCACTAGAAATTACTCTTGTGTCGTGGGTGCATTCACAAACCAAACCATAACTATCTGTAGGTCATAAAAATATTTGTTCCGTGCGGGAATCAAACCTGCGACTCACATTTTAGTTGTCAAATATGTAACCACTGCACCAACCGTGCTATCGTCTTGATGAAAATAGATAGACTCTTTACTGGACACCATATATAAAGTTACAGTAGGAACTTTAAATTAATTGAAGTTTCTTATAAGGTGGGAAATCATGTACTGACTTCTCCTACTCTAGCGTGCGAGAGCGAGAACTTACCAGACGGTTGGACGGCGAGCTATTCATTGCTTGTCATCCGCAAGCCCACGCCAGCGCTGACTGGGGCGTGACGACTGGTGATAGCTGGTTGCGATCATCTCCTCCGATTGAATTACTGCTGCGCAGAAGATGATCGTATCACATTTCCCCTTGCTCCGAATCATGGCTTGAACTAGGGCCAGACATGACCGCCTCCACGAAGGCACGGTGGGCCTCCGCCCAAGCTGGGCACTCCTCCATCGTATGCTCTACCGTGTCGCCCAGGATGTTTCAACTATTGAATTAAGAATAATAACAATTACGAAACAAACAGTAAAAAAAGTTACATATAAAGTCAATGACATTGTGTACCTATATTGTATGGGTTTCTACATAAGGGTGCGTTTCCACTGACGCGGAGTTGGGTGGAGAGGAGAGGAGCGTACTGTGAATTGGTTAATCATAGTGCTCGACATATCCATTCCGCATCAGTGGAAACAGTGTACGTGGAGCTGAGTGAACTTTCAAATTGTAGCGACATTTATGTGCCACATATGAACTAGACTACAAAACCCGGAATCGAACAATTAACTTATAAACAACAGCCCGATATCATCTCTCGGGCAGTTGGCCACATCAGACATAACACCCGTCTGGTTGGAGGATCGTCCCTTTTCAATGGAGGTATGTGGCACTTTCATGGGACTTTACATTATATTCCGCAATACCAGCCTGTTAACCCAAAAAAACAATTGAGCCGGTTGCGGTGCCAACCTGTGAGTATGAAGTGGAGCGTAAGCTCAGTGGTGCTATTCTCTAAGAAAACGCAGCGCTGCCTCAACGACGGACGCCCAAATAGGATAGATTGGATTGTCAACCTAATTTACCTATACATTGAATTGTTAATTCAATGTATCCTATTTGGATGTTCGTCGTTTCGGCAGCGCTGCATTTTCTTAGAGAATAGCACCATAGCTCTACTTCGCCCGCTCCACATCAATGGAAATACTTACTACTTTTCACTATAGTTCTCTGCTCCATTCGTTCCGTTTCATTGGAAACGTACCCTTATACTCGTACCTATGTGACCCTAGTCAAGGAAGGCGGTTTTGCCAGCAAATGTCACTGCGGTGGAGATGTTCAAAAGGATGATTGATGCGCACTTGTGTACAAACTTCTGAATATGACAGCAATATTATACTTTAGACAACCTTTCATGTTATGACAATATATAAAAGAAAGTTTTCGTATAATTTTGTCGCGTTATTTTGTAAAATATTTTATGACATTTGTAAGTTTTATTTTCAATTGTGCTGCATAGGCTTGCCGATAGGGAAAATGCAATTATGCATGCAATTTAAAAAAAAAATATTTTTCAGCTTAAATAAATATAAAATATTTTTTTTAAAGAAATCATACAGCTTCAAAGCTGCTAATAAGAAAGAAAAGTCCAACAGGGTCTTTGACATTAACGTTCACGCCCATTCGATCGTCATAGAAAACGGCAATTTGACAAAAGAGATAAATATTGATTTAACATTGTTACGTATAATATCTCGTTTGCTTTTTTACAAATTTTGATAGTTTTCACTATCGTTTTAAATGCGTATTTTATTTTTTAAAATATATTTAGTGATAAGAAATATTAAAGAGGTGAGGGTTAGATAACAAATATTTTCTTCACACAGATTTCCTGTTGATACCTAATATCAAAGGGGTTTTTTTATATAGGTTTAAAGATATTTATGTCTCAAAAAAGACACAAAGTCACTTACTTGAGAACAATTTTTCCTTATACTAAACTAATTATATGAAGGTTTCGTCACCACGTACGTAAGTTGTTAAACTAATCCAATGCATTTAGTCTTTATGTAGATATAAACAAATAGAGCTAACCAATTATATTTCTCTGCTTAGCTTGAGACTAGACGGCGTTGTGTGATAGTTGTGTAATATATTATATTATATTATATTTTATAATTACTTTTTTTATTAGTTGGTTCTTGAATGCATGAAATGAGTGTATAATTTTTATAAATGAGGGTATTTTATTATAGAACTGTGCTCCTCCAAATGTTATTTTTTTTGCCGAACTTAGTTCTCTTCTTTGGTAAGACCAGAAAACTAACCCGGCGACTGCTACGTTGTGTTAATTCTTTCACTTTAGTAAACGATAGATTGGCCTGTATAGTTTTGTTGAGAGCCTTACGGATAAAAATTGCAAGTATTGTAAATTTATAACTGCGTTCATTATTTTTGTTTTTTTCATATATTGTGCTTGTTGGTAATAAACCAATATATGAAAAAAGACAATGGGAAACTAAAAAGTATTTTTATTATTTTTTTTTGTGCAATTTGGAGACTAGCTAGCTTGGTTTTGACCGCACTAACCCCAGACTTCAACTAGATATTGCAGAACTTACTATACGGTGGAGATCATAAGGAAAAATTCAGTAGGTACCTACTAGTCAGGCGTTGTACCAAGTCGCCCAAGTCCTGTCGTACAAGTTAAGCTTTGTTACTCCTACACGCTAAATCCCAACAGAGGGCGCGCAGATGTCGACAATGTGTGCGCCATTATACAGTACTTACAAAGTTTTTACCCAGATATGGGAACAAATCGCGCAAACTTTCCGCGCCAACTTTATATCTCGTTGATCCGTTAGATCATGTTTTACATTAGTTGTGGGTTCTTGTATTTGTGTACTTCTGTAGAAAAGTCAATGACCCCTGATAGTCTCGATCTGTAGATGAAAAGAATTTGCCGGAAATCTTGCTAGTGACAAGACGAATCGTTTTTGATCTTCTTAAGAAAACATTGGAGAAGGTTTTTGTCTTCCGTATCTTTTCCCTGAATTTAATCTTCCTGTTCTGCGATTGATAGTTTAGATTAAAGGCTTTCGCAGACAGCGCGACGCGATAACGTGACAACCTTTTTTGATAACATTCGTTTTATCTGTAGAACAGGTTATATTTCTATGAAAACACGTTATTATATTGTTGCGTCGTGCCTGTTGTTTTACGTAAATAAAATCGAATATACTAATTATCTGAAACGTCAACTAACTAAGAGCGCTTTTCACTATACACCTTTAAATTTTAGTCGTTTTAATCCCGCGGAGGGTCGATTCCGTACATGAAATACTATCGATTTGTAAAGAAAAAAAATAAAAAATAAAGTCGAGTTTTTGAAAATTAATTTCTTTAAGTAAATGAGTCAATGACCTTGTAGGTAGTGGTCGGTCGTTGCGTACTAACTATCTACAGTTTATTGGCCTCGCTCAGCTGATGTTTACTTAAAGAAGTTAATTTCGTACATGCGTAAATTAATTCGAGTTTATAAAAAAAAGTAGTTTATTTTTTAATTTTATATATTGCAATAAAGAAATAAATAAATAAGATATTTGGTGCGAGCAAAGAACCTGAAAATGTATCTTATAAGATCTGCCAACATTACTGTTCTCCCAAAATACGTTTCTGTCATGGACTTATAAAACTTTCTTTGAACCTATTAATCCCCATAAGAAACTGTACCACCTTCAACTTCTATAGTTAAAAAAATGACGTAAAGAGGGGCCACTCGCCAATCGTCAACGTCGAGCATTGTTTAAGAGCTTATTACTTCATCTAATGCAATCCAACGCGATGTTTGATGAAGAGGCAACGCGAAAAAAGTGTGATAACGTCGATACATTGCGGCGTAAGGAAATAATTGCAATAAATCCAATCCTCGACCCACGCGAAGGGTAAACATGATTAAAGATACAGATTATATTTAGACCAGATAATTTATTTCTAATTAGTGGTTCGACCACCAGTCTTCTAGAACCGCATAATTTGCAACGTTGTTCTATATTTTTTTTGGTAAATTTTTAGCTTTGACCCTAAAAGCACTTTTTTATTTAGGAACCTTAAGAGAAGAAAGTCTTAATAGTTCAGTGAACTGTTGTAGATTTTTTTTGTTATTATTGATAGGCTCGCGCTTGACTAATATCTGGCCGTTGGCGTTGATGTGGTCGACGCTTACGTTAAATTAACCTATTCATTTTTTATTTAAAAACCAGGTAAGGTAGAGAGTAGGGGCACGATATCGAATACAAAGTATCTATACTGTACTCATGACTAATTTCGAAATAGTACATTTTGATACAAGTGGAGAAAGTTTGTTGTTGCAACCGAGGCGAAATTTACCCGAGCTATACAGGCGAGGGTGTTATGGAACCGAGTGCTGCAGTGACAAATCTCCACGTGTAACAAATGACGTTTCTTAATACACTTCGAAGAAATATGACGAAACCCTCTACCAATATCTATCTTCTATTTGAAAATTACAAAGCTTTTTGTTTATTTTGCACTGAAGAAAATTTTTCAAAGTTGCCATACATTTTAGTTTTTGATTTGATGGCAGCAGGCTATAGCAAGTATTTTGTATCTCAATCACAGCGTTTTAATATTAAATTGTCATTAAAACGCTAAAAATATCCGCCTATTTGCTTTAAAAAATAAATCACCGTTGACCGTGACGAAATAGGAATGAAAAAAGCCCACGTTGTGACAAATAAAAAAAAACACGAGGGTGATATACATGGCATGTTGAACCGAATCGTAGTGCGATAAGAGTGAGTTTTCGAGTAAGTGTATTGAAAAATGCTATCTATTTATACAAAAAATAATACAAAAATTAATTGACTACGGGATTTTTTCGAGTGAAGTTCAGTGGTTGTTTTAATTATTCACAAATTTAGTGAGCATTGTGTTGTAAAATTGGTGTGTTCGGTGTAGTTAGTATTGTATCTCAAATATCTACGCTGCTGGACAGTATTTGGAGTCATTGGAATAGGACCGATTTCGGTGAAATGGAGCTAAGAATAATTGTAGCTTGCCGTAAAGGCTGGCGAAACATTCGAATGTGTTACATCCGTATTCTAATGGGACTCAGATTAACAAAACTTAATACTTTCTACACACTGACAAAATTTTCTTGTTACTGGCTAAATGCACAAACGGTGTGAAGCCACAAGATTAAAAAAAAACGAGTGTTTATTTTTTTTAAATAAAATAAGGTCTATCTAATTACAAATACGATTGGCTGAGCAGTACGTGTGGCATTACCTACTTATGTAGATTAGGTACGATACCTAGTAAGGAAAGTGACTGTCTGCCGATAGATCACCAGGGAATTCAATTGATCACGCCTACGTAACGTTTGAACCCCAGTGAACTTTGCAACAAAACTCATATACCTAATTCTTTGCTAAAATCACATAGAAAAAATATAAGTATCAATAAAAAATTCTCAAAAAGTTAATTGCGATATTTGATCTGCGATTGTTCTTCAAACAGATTTATTAAAAAAAGAAATAAGTAGGTAATTGCATGGAATCATATCGGTTGCCCACGGTTGCGTGTATTTTTCCGTGGAATCTCTGAAACTCTGACGTTAATGAAGCCATACCTTTATATGAAAATCTTTGCCCGTGGGTATTAAAACTTCACTGGCCTATTTATTGGAAGCATAGGTAAATGACTTTTACCGGTCAATGAATTTGCGGAATTGAGATAAATACTCGCTAGCTATTGTAAGTAGATATTAAATAAGGTAACCCGGTATTTATTCTCTGAATTTTCCTTTATACTTTGAATTGTGACTTCAAAGCTGGATGCTTTTAACTTTTTCAGTCCGCCATAATTTCCGCATGGACATAATTCGGTTACCTATTTCGATTATGCTCGTGTTGTCCCATTTTTATATTGTTTTTAACAACGATCGTCTTTTTCTGTTTGTATAACACGCAGAAAAATACGGTCATAGAAACAAATAATGTTAATTATTACAATTTGAGTCCAAACTGGACTGTCAACCCTAAAGTTGTTTTTCTTTTTATATATTTTTTCTACAACCAAATGGTTGATTTTTTTTTTATCAGATTTGGCCAGTAGTTACCATAATAAAGAAGACTACATTACAATAAAGAAGTAAAAATGGCAACAACAGTTTTTAAAATATGACTGCTCCTTTCCTTTACCCTACCATTACATCGGCCGTCGGTTCATTTTTTTAGTAAGATAATAATTAAATTATTTTCAAGCGGCTCTGTGATCTTTGACCATGCTTCTTGATTGAGGTAAAAAAGCGGCATGGAATTAGTATGTACTTTATAGTTCTCCGAAAGTGACGCGTGCTAACCTAAACTTAGCTAAAAGTTAAAGCTCTATTCTCTGGGTATCAATGGCTTGATAATATTACCTGCTAATGGACGTAAACACGTGTCTTACAGGTTCATTGTCAGTTGCTGTGACGCACAAAGTTGCATTCTTTGCACGTTCCTTGTCATCAAGTGTCTTCGAGAGTTCCCGACGCGAACGTTTTAATAGAGAGAGCTATTAGCAGGTTAAATCGAAACATGCTTTGTCTGTCATGTTTATGTAGTGTGATTAAAACTTTTTTCAAGGAGTGCAGTGCTCACACTGAGCGTATACAAGTTTAGATATGGCACTATTATACGAGGCCCATGGCAGAACTTCGTATTTAATAGTGTGTTCTACAATTTTATAATTATAAATATTATACAAATACAACTTTAAATTTTGATCGTTTTAATCCCGCGGAGGGTCGATTCGGTACATGAAATACTATCGATTTGTAAGGGGAAAATTAAAAAATAAAGTACTTTTTTTTAAAACTCGAATTAATTTACGCATGTACGAAATTATTTTCTTTAAGTAAACGTCAGCTGAGCGAGGCCAATGAACTGTAGGTAGTTAGTACGCAACGACCGACAACTACCTACAAGGTCATTGACTCGTTTACTTAAAGAAATTAATTACGTACATGCGTATATTAATTCGAGTTTTCGAAAAAAAGTACTTACTTTTTTTAATTTTTTCAAACGACTAAAATTTAACGGTGTATATGTATATTTATACAAATAATACTTTTTATGTAGGTTTATATTGTAAACTGGCTCCTATCCTCGAATGTGATGGGGATCGGAATCCCGACGGCGGCGGCGGCTTGTGCGCCGTTGCCTGATGCGGTCGGCCTCCTCCTTTGCTAGCATTACTGCTTCGCAGAAGGAGGCGACCGTCTACGGCGCGCACTGTTCCCGCGCGCCTCAAGGAGTAGTCAGCAAACTGTACGGGCCCAGCAGGGCCGAAGCCTACTGGGGCCAAAGGTTATGTGAAAATGTTACCAAGGGCCCTGGGACAAAGGCAAGGAATGGAGCAGGGTAGGTTTTTAGTCAGTAAGAGTCTGACACTATCTCCCGCCCCACCCAAGGGCGGGATTTGTTATTGGATGATTTTAACTACCATAAAAAAAATTCCTCGAATGTGATGTCTCTCTGTTACTGTACTTAAAGGTTTGTTACTTGAAAACTCATTGTTGAGTTAGGCTGGCCTTAGTAAGTACATAAATTGTCAAATCATTGTATTAATGTTAAGTTTTATATACAACAAAGAATCAAGAGAATTGATATTAAACTGCAGCGTTTTTATAATTGGCCTGAAAATATTACACAGAAAAACATCAAAACTTTAAAGTATTTGAATGAATTAACTGAGTTCCAAATTTAAATATGGAAAGAAAACCGATTAAATACATATTTACACCCGTATTTATAAACAAGTAAAACTAAATACATGAGTAAAAGTAACTACTTAAGTAATAATTTCTATTCCTTAGTTAAGAAAAATTTAAATTTTGAATGAAGATTTCAAACGTCAAGATTTCAAACATTATAAGATTTTACTTAGTAACAAGTAATTACTCCTTTATAAATACGGGTGTGAGTGTAACAAAACTCATACACGATGCCATATCATAGGTGGGTAGGTAAAATGAAATATATTGACAGCTTCAGAGATTGTAAATGTACAAAGTCATAGTTAAAATTATATTATTATATTATATTAATTCAATAAAAAAAGAAAAAAATCTCAAAGCAGTGGTGGCTAAGTAGTTACGAGTTGTAGGTCACGGGTTCTAACCCAGCTAGGTGCATTACTTTGGGTAATTTATTTCATCACCACTGCTCTCAAAACGGTGAAGGAAAACATCGTGAGGAAACCGGCTAGAACCAAAAATTCGAAAACACGTGAGATCCACCAACCCGCACTGGGCAAATTCAAATCAATTCAATTTCAAATAAACCAAAAAATAAAAAGCAATTAAATTACAAATATAAACGATTACGTAACAAACTTAAAACATGAAGTATCTAGAGCTTCAGCACTGGACAGACTTACCTGTACGCGAACACAATTTACAATTGAGTCGTAGGTATCTAACCCGGGACACGTGGAATTGCCCTAGGAACGTGGAAATGTTTATCTAGCACATACCTACCATGTTAGTGATCGGGGTGCGAAGCTAACACACTTTAGATGATACAATCACATTATAAAGCGACTAGCGCGAGCGGCCAGTAGCCTATAGTGTATTATCCCTTTTCTCCTTGCAACTTTTAACTTTGTTGTTTTTACATCTCTCTGTTTCAGTAGTTACTGAAGGTTGGGCAACAACTGCCATGGTAAATGAAACGGGAATATCATGATTTTTATTTTTTTTTGCATTGAGTGCGTTCAATACCGATGCTATTACCTATTGAAAATAATGGGGAACTTTCTTCCCCTATTAAATCTCTTTCTAAGGGTGTTTTTAATATCGTGCGGATTTCAGCACGCATGCGGGATTGCTGCGTGTGTAGAAAATTTCAAAAGGCAAAAAAACGCGTACCGCGTGCGTATGCGGAGTCTACGCATTCGGAGCAAATCCGCATGCGTGATGACGATATTAAAAGACACTCTTAGTCTACCTTCGTTGTATCTATCTATCTATCTATCTATCTATGTGTAACATTTCAAGCTTTATGTGTTAAGTAGATTTTCTTGTGTTGTCTACCAGGGAATTTAAGAATTAATTCCGTGTTCACCACTACCGAAGGTGGCATGACGGTTTGATTACAAGGGGTTTTTGTTTTTTTTTTTGGTAGGGAAAATCATCCTATGACGTCTCCCGCCCATCTCTCATCTTGATAACCTTGAACTCTTGTTTACAGTAATCCTTTTTTTTTATGCAGCTGCCACGTTTTCTCTTCACCACCCTTGGTTGACTGGTAGAGAATGCCTCAGGCATTAGGTCCACCTGTGAACCTTTGTGTTGCATAAAGTTTTAATAAATAAATAAATAAAGATAACAAGGGGTCAAATTTGGTCAGAGATCGCGTAATAATGTGTATAATATCTATAATTATATCGATATGTTAATTCACATTTGCTTATCAAACTATAAACAATTTGCAACTAGATCAGTGTTTCCTGACTACTCTGCAAACATACTCCAAAGATAATAAACAGTAAACACTTGTAAAATCTGATATAATTTTACATGCCCTTCTCTAAATATGTGTAGACAACTTGTGGTGGTGTTTACATAGAGCTTTATTAAATCATAGAACTATCTTTAGCATCAGCCCCTTTAATGTCAGTAGCGTCTCAAACGTCAAGCAGGAGGATCATAAACTTAATTTATCTATTAAGGAGTTTAGAATAGAACTGGATGTCGCATGGAGGATGGTTATTTATAATAACAATATTCTCACACAATTCAATATTCAGTTACACATGTAACTATATATATACCAGAGGGTATTGATTGAGGGTATTGTGGTTGTTGTCGATTAAATTTGAACCACCATGTACTATAATAATAATCAGCAAAATATTTGTGGTTTTGTGCTTCTGATCTTGTTGCACACTAGCTGTATTTTGGCCTCCACTCGAGCAAGCAACCATAACTTCCTCCTTTGAGATGGTGCCTCCCATTTTCGACTTTTTTTGCCTTTCAGGAACGGGTTTTTGACAAAGTTAAGAATATCATTCGGGTGTCACGATCACCATGTCAGGATAAGCGAGAGGATAGAAATGAATCTACCGAATGGCGTTTTCTTGTTAGTTGTCCTTGTATATTATACAAGGACATCTAACAACTGTGAAAAAAATTAAAATCTAAGTTAACAAAAAACAAGAATATATATAGGGTACTTCCGGTTGACCTAGAATCCTGAAATTTGGCATGAAGCTAGGCCTCATAGCACGAGTATAGGAAAATATCTGAAAACAGTTTTGTGGTTATACTTGTATCACAAAATAAAAGTTTTTGTGATACGTAAAAGTGTTTGAGATTCGATTCGGGAATTGACCTATTTTTTCATAGGTAAGTTTGAACTGCTCGCGCTTGTCCGTTTTTTTCTCTTACGTTAATATTGAATTTTTTTTAAAGAAAAAAAACTTGAATTATTTCCCTATGAAATCTCTATAAGAACAACCTACAGTGTATCCTAACAGAGCATTGTATGCAGGGTGCATTGAACCTGATTATGTTGACGCATCCGGACGCGTGTGACGCAAGTCTGCTGAATGCGGCATGGGTGCATTCACCGCGAACAGGGTGGAACATTGACGCTTGCTATACAGAACAGAGGTATTTGGACCGGAGCCGGAGCTGATAATATGTCAACCGTAAACAAATGACAGCCACGTGTGATATTTAAAAGCAGAGTGCTCTAGAACCACAGTGATTAAAAGCCCTTGTATGCGACACTAAGCATAATAGTACGAGATCCAATAGAAGAAGTACCTATCCTCATAAGTTATTTGATTAGGATAAATATTATATGCTAGATAACGCATTTATTTGTACATTGCGAATAGGTTGCCTAGTGCCAATGATGTTAAACAATTAAAGTTGTTACATTTTTTTCATCAACTATCCTAATTGGTTAGTTTAAGAAAGTCGAGCATCAGCTGAAAGGATGCGTTCCAAGGTATTAATTAAAAAAATATAAGTTGCTTACTTTTCCTCAGTGCAAATATAGGGGTTGCCTCGTTTAAAAATGTAGGCAAATGTTCATAATATACCCTCATCTTTTATTTAATTGAATTATATTTCAAATGAAGGGTTATTTTATTCCTAATCCAATCGTGTTAGGTTGCCTTAGCAATAGCAAAAATGGTGCGAATCCATAGTTGCCTAGATTTAAGATGTAACATTTTCTGCGTTAGATTTGGTATTAGAAATATATGCTCTCATCTGATTAAATGATAATAAAGATTATACGCAAGATAAAGTATATGTATACTTTGTCGATACATCGCGATTAGGTTGCTTAGCTAAGTCTCATGCCAATGATGTTAAACAATAAAATATATATTTGGGTGAATTTCAACAAGAGATTTTTATGTATCATTTCGGTGGGATTTTTTTATTTCAATGCAATCTATATATTTTTAGTGACAAATAATACTTTAGTCTATTTTATAACATTGTGCGTGAGTGGACATCAAATATTATCAAAACTTACATAAATATTTAAGGATAAAGTTTTAAGAGTCCACTGAAATTAAAAGTGTCCACCGAAATGATAAAAATTACCACCGAAATGATAAATCCACCGAAATGATACAGCTAAGAACAACCGTGCCCCCAGCCAGGGTTCCGTACTTTGTTAGGTTTGATTTCCACAAATTTTAGATAAACACTGAGACAGGACAGTACACAGTTTTTTTAATATCATCATTAATATACAGATATTACAGTTAGTATTATTACATATATCATTCTTTGAGGTTACAATAACCTCAAAGAATGATATTAATGTAATGTAATGTTTATTATGATATGAATGAATAGTTTCTTTACTTTTATAACCTTTGGTAATTTTTGTGGTTGTTGTTGTGTGAAAATGTTGGAAAACTTTATCGTAAATGCTGGTAACCTTAAATAAATATTTTTGCTTGTTTATGTACTAATACTAATTTACTTGATATATTTTCAAAAGAATCAACGTATCGCGATTAGAAAGCTTAAAGTTTCTGATTAATATGATGGTTGCATTTGTAAGTTATGCCATTAATAGTAATACCTAATGTCTACCTATTGCACTAAGAGAAAAATGCTAGGTATAATTTAGTTAAATTGGTAACGAGAGGAGAATAGTGTTTCTACAGGTATATCAGTAAAACTTCTAAAATTAAATCAACTCTTATATTTTTAAAATACAATAAATGAATAAGAAACATTATAAAAATATCTTAGTAGTAATAGCTTAGTACTTTTAATCCTTTTACATAAACGTATGAAACATAACAGAAACCTGAGATTGAGATCACTTTATTCTTAAATGACTACAACAATAGAGAAACGTACATATCTAAATAGAACAAAAAACAACAAAGTTTTGTTCTACCTATAACTATAATTCGCAATTATGTATAAGTAATTCTTATACCTAATGCGAATTATAGTTATTCCAATAAAACAGTCTTTCTGGGTACGTATTTACGAGTAGGTTCAAGTATGTAGCTTAAAGATTAATTTTTCATCATGTCACTTTAAATCACACAATTATTTCTCAAATTCACTAATCAGCCTCTTTTCATGACTATAAATATAGGTTTTTAATTTAGATATGTACTTAATAAACAAATCTTCTTTAATTATCACACCACAGCACGTCTTTACTATAATTATTATAGTCATCAGTCTTCTTTAATAAGTTTAACTTCCTACCTAAAACAAGTCATGCCATTAAATGACAGCAAATATTTAAAAAACTAAATATACAATAACAAAAATCAAAAAATATTCAAATCAGAACTGGACGAAGACGAAGATAATCTTCTTACTTTTCTCTTCTTGGCTGTAATCATGATTTCTTCTTCGCTGTCAATATTTCTTGTCCGTTCATACTTTTCAATAATTTCAGTATCATTGTTTTCAAAAAATGAACACGATGGAGTGCTAAATTCATTGAAGTTTTCATATTTTTCGAGCAATGATTTGGGTATTATCGATGATTCCTGCTCATTCTCTCCTTTTTGATTATTCATTCCATCAAAGGAATGGGATGTTGAGGGCTTAATAATTGATATTTCAATGTTTGTGATTGAGTGTGTGTGTGGTTCATGTATGAAACTATTCCTTTGTAATTTTTTGGAAAGATTCTTTTCATTGAATGGCTTGGGACGTAGTACTAATTTTTCTGACAGTTGAATTGGACGCAGATGTGCTATATTTGTATTATTTGCAAAATTCGTTGATTGAATCCCAGTGAAGTCATGAAAACCTAAATGCTTGCCGTGAGGGCACCTAATAGTTTTATTTAGGCATTCTCTTTCAATACAGGACAGATGTCGAAGTGCCAAACGGTTTCCTGACTCTTTAGACCAAACAACTTGGTGAACTTTCATAGTTCCCGGAAAAGTCTTTAAGTCTTTGGGCAAGAGCCAATCTTTTTCTGTCACCTGATAATCTTCAACTGTTTCAATTTTCACACCTTTAACATAACACTGTAGGTTTTGTACCAGCGATTCAATATTGGTAATATCATGTTGATATGAGACTTGTTTATCTAGCGTTCTCTTTAATACTCCACCCACTCCATCTGCTGCGCTTTTTCCATGACCACACTCACAATAGTTCCAAATTATGTGGGTCAGCATCGGACAATAGGAGGATAACTGAGTTATTATATATAATATATTTTTATTCCTGTATTGCGCAGATGGTGAGTCAGAAATAACGTAAAGTTTACGAACCAGAGGAGCAGTTATCTCAATTTCTTGCAAAACAGGAATGAGGTGTGCCCATACTGCAGCAGCATCATGCCTTAAAGAGGTACTTACAGTACAAAATGACTGAGTTTTGCAAGTTTCGTTGTCGAGTTTGAAATATATTACGACAGTATGCAAAGTGAACTGTTGTCTGCTACCACCAAAATGAAGGGATTGAATTTCGGATCCATATTTGGCATTATAATTTTCACTGAAATCAATTTGTATAATACAGTCTTCCGTAGTCATATTTTCTTTTAACGTTTTGAAAGCTTGATTTTGATTTTTATTATTGACGCAATGTTTAAGGAATGGTTTCAGGCTATCTTCGAATTTTTTTATTAAATCTAGTGGTTTCACCCAACGCCTTACTTTTTCAACTTTAATAGCAGATTTTTCTACATTATTTTTGACATATATGCTTTTATTCTTCTCCCAACCCCAATACGCTATGTTCACTTCATTATTAAACTCTTGATAATCAATGTGTCTATTTTTACAACTTGAGCATATTCTTTGCAGACAATCGATGTTATCTTTACTACAACATAGGCTACTTAAAACGTCGGATATTGTATTTTCTTTGATAAGGCGGTTTCTTTTCATAGATTCAATCAAAAGTTTCATGTTTTCGTGCTTTTCACATAGGCATGTATTTCGTGCATTCACATTTGGTTGAGTGACCCAGAAAGGCTTCATTCTTGAAAATGTTGAATAGCTTATCGGTGGTTCTCCTGATCCCAAATATTTCAAGTGTAAATTTTTAAGTGTGTCTGTCAATAGTCTTTTTTGTTTTTTTAATCCATGTCTAGATATGGTGTCATTTTTTCCAGGACACAGTGTTGAATTTTCATCATCTTCTAAAAATTTCACCACCCTCCTGAGAATTCGATTTTTTTTTTCATCAGGTTTTATGACTTCTACTGCTGGTTTTTCTCCTTTTTGGGTACTTTTCTTCAAAATCATATAATTGCTTTGTAGTCTGTTACACCTTTTTTTGAACATTTCTTTTTCCTTAGTGACCTGTAATAATTTGTTTTGTAATTCTGTTATTAGCTTAGTTTTAGTTTTTTGATATTTTCGAAATTTGTCTTTAAGTCCTCGCTTGAATTCTACAGATGTAATTGACGAGTCTGAAACAGGGCTGTTGGGGCATAATGTTGACTCGATACTACTTAGATTTGATGGACATGTTATTCGTTGTACGCCACTTGGTTGTACACAATGAGTGCCAGTTACTACATTGTCATCAATATGATGTTGAATATTGGAACCAATTGTACTATCGCTATTCATCGGCAAGCAGCGCCGAGCCGAAGATGGATTCCCTTGACGAGAAGTGCTTGGACCAGGATTGCTATAGTCAAAATTTACAAAATTTTGATGCGTTGATAGCAGGGTTTGTCGTGGACTGCTTGTGTATACCCGATGAAAGCTTCTAGCTTCTGTAGTATTAGAACGTTGGATTTGGATATTCGTACTAATACTATTGCTGTTCAATCGTAAGCTGCGCCGTAAAGTAGGCAAGAAGGAACTGTGACAGGAAGTGCTTAGTCCAGGACCATCACTTTGATCCCCAATTGTCTCATCCAGAGGGTTAGCACGAGCCGCTATAGGAGCTGGAGCTGCTCTATTTTTTTTTCTTTGGTAATAAGCAGCAGCACTTATTTTGTTTTTTCTTCTTAGAATTCTTAATTTTTTAGGGGTCATTAGATGCCTTGAAACAATTAATCCCGCTGCTTTTTTTCTGGCATACCTTTCTCTGTCTTTTCTCAAAAACTCTTCGCGTGAGACTTCATTGCTCTTAATTCTCTCTTTTCTTCTTCTTTCATACAACCTCCTTTTTTCCAACCTTTCTTCTCTAGTCTGTTGCTTAGGCCGCGGCATCCTAAAATCAAAATACACGCTTTTCAATTTTCTTCTTTCTCATATCCACAGACATACATTCATACACACTATACTATGATCCTATAAAATACTATACCTTCAGATACACCACGCGCTCACACACTAGCTCTCTTGCATTGACTCAGACAAACACTCTCACAGGCAATTTCTCATCACATAGGTATATCTCTTTTTTTTTCATATAACGTTTAAATGCTCTTTAACTTATTTGTTATATCTTGTAAAATTAAGAAATTTTGTAATTATATCAAATATTATTTATTATTGTTATTTACTCGTAATAAATGATATAAAAATAAAGGTAAGTGACTTATATTGAAGGTAAACCCTCGAAATAATTATTTTGTTGACAATTAGTAGGTATAATAATCTACACTGTGGTGACCCACACACTCATCACATTTTCGTTGAGCCGAACAAATGTGTATCTAAAGTATAGTAAACATGTACTAACTACATAGATATATGTATATATTATATATCTTAAGCACAAATATTACACAACAAATACACCTAAATAATCTAATCGACACTCTAGGTAAAAGTAGGTACATTACAAAACTATGACTTTGTATTTGACACCAGGATCTCTAAAACTTTATGTTTTTATCATTTCGGAGATACTTTTAATTCCGGTGGACTGTAATTGGTATAACAGTCCACCGAATCCACTGAAATGATAACACTGAGATGATAAAATAGAGGTTAGTTCTACATTTAACTCCGAAAAAAAATTATTTAAAAAATATGAACACTACTCAAACAAAACAGTACTTACTGCGAATTTAATACACAATTTTGAAACAAATTAAACAAATCTAGCACGAGTTATAACAGCCACCGAAATGAAACTATTTTTGTCCCCATATTACTGAAATGATAAACTTACTTTTTTGGCGGGAAACCGCAAGACGTTGGGACCGGTGCGTTCGCGCCGAGAGCTTAAGCCGGACTGATCCGGAGTGAGAAAAGGTGAAAGGGGCGTAACAACGCAATGTTGATGTGGCTATTCTACTAAAACTTACTGTCCTCTGAAATGATAACTTTTTTCCAGACAAAAGTTGACTGCCTGTCAAATCCATGAGAAAGAAGATAAACAAACAAAAATTGTTTTATTTGATCGAATATATTATAATTTAATGATAACAAAATCAATTTAAATCCATATTACGAATGTATTTGCAGGAGAAGGTATGTTATGAGCGGAATTGGGTTCAGGACAGGTCACCGTGATGATAAAATAACACTTTGTAATTTTTTTTTTGGGTATATTAGAGGGTAGATACCAATGATTTTTTTTTGCCAAGGTAGAGAAATACTTACGTTGTTGAGAAAAAATATATAAAATTAATAATCAGCACATTGCACTACCGTTCTCAGGTTTGCCGTGTATTTTTTTGCTTGGGCAATTCACCCATTTTCTTTTTAATTAACTTCCCTGGCTTGCTATTTAAGAAAGTTGAGCATCAGCTGAAAGAATGTGCTCTAAAGAACTGGAAAAATATAAGTTGCCTACTTTATCTCGGTGCAACTATGAGGATTGCCTCTTATAAACAGGTAAGTAAAGGTTCACAATATACCCTCATCAGTTATTTAATCGAATAACCTTTTATTTGGTGTATACAAATAAAAGGTTATTTTATTCCCAATCCAACCCTAAAAGACTGCCTTACCAAAAATGCTGTGTGTCCATGGTTGTTATGATTTAAGATGTAAAATTTTAAATTCAAAAACCTAGAAAACAATGAAGAATTAGAATTAGATTTTGACATTGGTCAAACTTCTGACGAGTCATAGCCAGAATAAGTTTTTATATATTACTAGTTGTAACCTCTTACTTCGTCCGCGTCAAGTTCGTAACACTGCACAATTGTATTGATAACTAATTTTTATGCTTGTAATTAATTCCGTTAGGATCTAATTCATTTATTTTAAATATTTACTAAGTATTTACACTAAACCTATGTACATAAAAACTAAACTAAGAATGTATACTAGACCTAACTATGTACAAATATAATACAAACGTACCCAAAAGACTGGCAGCATTGCCTCGTTGAATGGCAATGCTGATTCTTTGGGCAAAGAATGAGCCAGCCCTCGGGTCACGCAAAGTGTCGATCAAGCGATGTGAAATTTCCTTGAAAAAGATACGCGCACTCGGACCCCATGATCCAAGCGTTTCGACCCCAAACGGCTCAAAACTGTAATTACCAATAAGGTTACTGTATTTGCGCCGTTTGAGGGTTTCAGCAGCCGCAGCGGCGGCGCCAGCACATCCTACCGAACTAGGAACATGAGAAGGTGCAAGGGTGTCGACACAGGTTGCGTCCCACACCAGAGGCCTACCCACCTTCCACGGCACCAATGTCATACCATCTGGTCTCTTCCCATCGTCACGTTGGTGCGTGACGATGGGAAGAGACCAGATGGTATGCCATTAGGTTCTAATACAGCAGGTACGCCGGTAGTGACTAGAGCTCGACGAATAATGTCATTGATGCTAGAGTGCCGTGCTATGCGGCCTGCACTCCTGCAGCAGGACAGGCCATGGTGTCCGAGGCTGCCGACAGCTTTAATTTACTTTTAAATAAAATGGCTAAATTCTCCATAACAGAGAAATCTCCTATTCTTGTGAAAAAATAAAAAGTAGCTTAAGTTACTCATTATAACATTAACTATATCCCAGGGAAAGTTTCGTCAAATTTGTTTCAATTGTGTCAAAGATGTATTCCCTAGTTTAAATCCTATTTCTGCAGGAAAATGAAAATTAGCCAAGTTTTTCATCGTATGGCTTATTAAAATCAATATAATTTTCAAATGAATCTTATCAAATACGCTATTTTTAAGAGGCGCGAAAAAATTAAGAATTATACTATAACATATGTACCTACTCAACGTAAATATATTTTTGCCATGCGAAAGCATCAGCATATTATTATTGGGGAATACAGACAGACAGTATACATATTAAAAAAGAAAATTAACTAAGTTAAACCTTATTATTATTTTTATAATATACATAGTGACGCCATTTACAAACCAACTGTTTTTGTGTGACAAACCAACATGTAAAATTTTATTCATTTTTTCCCATCTAACTTTATACGACATAACACTTAAGCCGAAAAATGAAAAAGATTTTATTTGAAAACGGTACATCAAAAGAGAAAAACTTAGGAGTTAGAGGTAACGGAGTCAATATGTCAAGGTTGACGAGGTTAAAGTTTAGAAGACTAAACATATTTTCCCTTAAATAACACTGATATTTAAAGTGCACATTATGTATAAGATAGGTAACTATATCAACATAATTGTAGAATCTATCTTCGTAATTCAAAAATCAAATGAAATAGTTAATCATATCAAATGAAAAACATTAAATTAACTTGACATTTAACTTGGTTGTACGTTCAAAAACAATTTGATTATCTTCAAGAGAGTATGCTTAGATTGTATTATTTTATGATTTCATTATGCAGTTCACAATAATGTGGGTGTCCAGGAAAAAAGGGTACACTAGTGCGGTATTGAGTCAAGATTAAGAAAGAGCGAAAGGGCATGGCTAAATTAAAGTATGGACGACGGCAACCGCAATGAAAATGCATGTATAAACACGGTACCTAGCAATATATTATGCTGAATAGCTGAAAAATAGTATTTTCAAAATAGTATCTAAAAGGTTCAGGAACTTTTCAGATCTGCACAATCCTGAAAATAAAAAGTCGTAACTCTTACGACAAAAGTACAAAAACTTCAATCAATGACATTGCTATAACTCTTAATAGGCGTTTAACTGTGGCTGCAACGATTTTTATTGATAATTGTGTCACTGGCGATTTTACACAAGGTACTTGAAATAATAATCTACAAAGTGGTAATTGCACCAAAAAACTTGATACAACAGACTTACGATAGATGATCTCCACAAAAATCTTAATAATAAAAGTATTCTGTTGTAAAATCTAAATTACATATCCAAATGAGTTGAAATAATGACAGTAATGTAAATAACGTTACCTACCATAAAAATGAAGCATGCCACATCATGCTGTAAATTAGTTTCAATACGATTTATAATGGTGAATGTTGGTTTGACCATTTACCCACTGGCACACTTTTTAATTCATGTACCTAATGTCGCACAGAATCGTCCTATGCATGTTATTTAGGCACTTTGCATAAATACAACTTTTAAGTTACTAAAAATTGTAGATCAACAATTCAAATCGCTAAAAAACCCGTTCATTAGCAGTTTTAAGTCCGTATACATCATCAATATTGCACACCGCTTGAGACACATTGTTTTATTGGTTCCACGGTAGAACTAGCCTCAATACTCCACTCAGTATAGTTAGATATATTGAGCCGGTTCCTGAATTATAAATTGCAAGTTAAGAACGAGTCAAACTCTACATCGTATCCATGCTTGGATCATATTAAAACACAGAATTACAGAAATTAGGGGTTTGTTAAGCACATCATAATTTCTCAAATCGATAGATTAATTGAATCACTCAATTACTCGCTCCTTTTTATCATTTTTAAAATATAATTACTAGCTGACCCGGTAAACTTCGTAACTTTAACTTTTTTTTTTCTAACATTGTTTTCGTGATTTTTTTCTATATTTTCTTACCGTTTAAACATTTCCTGGAGTATCACGAATATTTCAAAACCAAAATTAGCCAAATTGGTCCAGCCATTCTCGAGTTAAAACTCGAGACTAACGAACAGCTATTCATTTTTATATATAAGAAGATTGACACCAAAAGCTTTTACAAAGGAAAATATTATTTTGTTTATTAAACTCAGATTTGAAGTATCAATGAGTAGGCCAAGTAGCACTATCAGTCTCCCAACTTCCCACCCTATTATAATAAAATACTTGTGCATTAGCCTTAGACATTGAGCACTATCTAATGGGGCTCCAACCTCGAGTGCTTGGCACTCTATGACAACCTTTATAATGACGTCACGCCATAAAGGCCGTACATTGAAGTGAAGGCTCCTAAACAAAGTAGGCCATCGGTTCCATAAATAACATGCATTCTGAAATATGAAACATGGCGCAGTACCTTGGGGTCTATTTATAGGTGGGTGCTGTAGTGAGGTGGGCTCGACTCGGGCTCCGGGGCTGCTGCTCATTGACGCCGGCGCATCGATCGGAGGCGGGGCTCGGCCTGCAGCAGCTCTGACCTAGTTTACACCCTCAATGAAACAGGAGGGTGAGAGACCCCAAAGCAAAACAGAGTAACCCGACGAAAGGAAAATTTTGGAAAATATTGCGGTTTTAACAATGTTAATATTTTTTCCAATAGTTTCTACATGTATATACATTATTATTAATTGTACCAATTACTTTTATAGTTTGATTTCTTTCATTGTAAAATTAGTTTTTAGAAAGGACATTTTGATTTAATGACTTATTACGAGTAATTTATTGACCTTTGTAATTTATTTTAATGTTTCATTTATTGATAATTTTCTCGTTCTTATAACATTTTTAATAAGTTCATTTAAATTTTATGAGAATTTATGCATCAGAACTAATATAAAAAAAGTGCTTCGAGTAAAGGTTGTCTTTTCAAAAAATTATTGTGCTTATGTTTTGTAGATTAGAATTACCTTTACCTTAGCCTGAGGTCCAGAAGTAAACCAGGTGCATTAGAGGCCAACTATGCAATGAATATTTGGTGACAAAACGATGTAGCAACCAGCTCTTATGAACCAATCACAAACCAATTTGAATTCTAACCACAACTCGTAGTTCAATCGAATTCGCTAACTACCGCATGTGTACAGTATCAATTTAAAGTTCGTAATTATTTGTTTCAGTAGTTTTTCGTACACGTGTTCGTTTTACACAATGGTAGGAAGAATTTTAGAAGCGTTGCCTAACGAAGTAATGTATCATTGAACTGTAGAAGTTTAGTTGTTATTAAGTTAAGCAAGCTTTGTTAATAGGTGGATGTATAAGTTATAAAACGCATTGTTCCCTGACTAAGCGTTTTTCAATGATACCATTGTTATAACGGTCAGATCCGTAAATTTTGCCCAGTGCTTATGAATTTCAACTAACAAATCTTTTTTTTAAATAGAAAATTTAATTCAAATAATTATTGCTTGTTAAACCAAAATGTTTGTATTTTTTTCAGTTAGAAATCAAAATAAAAATGATAAATTGTTCAGTGAAAAGAAAATTATGAGCAATGAAAAATTTTCTTTTCAGACTTGGCACATTTGGGCGAGCCTCCAAGGACAGTGGTGTGGTTGTGCAGCACAGGCCGGGGTCGTTCACCGCGTGGCCCAGTTTCTTGTTGACGTCACAGCTACGCCTCCTGACGTCACTCGCAAGCCTCCGCGAGCCCATTCAAAACTAGATCACAGGCTCAGGGTGCACTCCACCTCACCTTCCCTCCTTGCTACACAATTATCATCGAGGCCGCAGTACTGGAAGTAACGCTGGAGGTCATTTCACCCTGAGTTTCTATTTATATCAGCCAGTGAATGGTCAGTGCAAGTATACCTGTATATGTAAGGGCAGGAATTTTCCTTTGGCAGTAATTATAATAAAGGTGATTGAGCTGATAAAGTTTTGTCTGAAAGTTTTGGATCAGCAAAACTTTTATTCTATTGTAATTTAACTGTTTCATGGATTTCTGAGCTATTCCAAAATAACAGACTAAAGCTTTAAAATAATAACTGGTTCTAAATAAATTACTGAAAGATTACTGGTACTGTTATTTACTTTTAGTAAATATTTGAATTATTTGTAGATATATTAATGATGAATACTTAAAAAACAAACCCTTACCATGTATAAGCAACTTTTCCATTTTTGTATATTTATCAGTAAATGGTATACCATATGAAATGTGCAATAATTAACTAGCAAAAGTGGTACATACATGGATTTAATGCCATTAGGCATTCTTTATCAGCCTTTTGCTCAAAGGTTGGTTAAAACGGTACACAGTAAATAGTTAGTATTTTTCTATTTTCGAGTAGAATTGAAATTCATTGAAAAATAAAAATATTCCCCTGCAATTTTTACTTTCAGCATTATAATTATTTACAAAATAAATACACTTCGTTATTTTAGTTTAATTTTAAACTTAAATTAAATAGTATTTGTAAATAATTAATAAACTTATAGTATAATGGTGAATTGAAACGGCAGCTAAATGTGTACCTCGTGACCCTTTCTTTGGTTTCTTAATATTTATGATTCAGCTGTATTTTATATTGACCTGAGTTGACAACAAAACCATATAGGTTTTTTCATTGACTGCAGAGTTTTACAACCATGAAGATGTGCTTGAAACTGATCTAAGCCAATTAAAATCAATAAAGTAGGATAGAAGTAGCGAATCCAAAAGGTATAAAGAACAATCCTTGACACGAATAGCTCGGGTCGTGCCCTTTTGAGAGCGCAGCCGGAACTCTCAAGGTTCGTACTATGAAAATGTTCACTGAACGGACTGAACAATTTGTTTCGAATTCATTATATTTTATGGGTAACTGTGCATTGATTCTTTCTGTATTCACTTTGGTTTTGTCAGTTACGAAACGGTTTTTTTTTAATTATGGTAAGAAATTCGTTTGTATAATGCATGTTTAAAGTGACATGTTCATTTTCCTTACGATAGGTTATGATTATTTATTATTGAAATTTTTAATTTTATTTATTTATTGCAAAAAATTAAATACCTACAGAAAAATGAATATTGCATGGACTATTTTATAGAGACTGGTAATTAGTGAACGATACTTAAACACGTGATTGTAGTCATGATAACAAACAACTTTTATTATGGGATCAAACCTGAAATCGTGAAAAAAAAATCTGCAGGTCAGTACATTTGTGTTCACCAAACTGGTCAAAATGTACTGAACTTTGACGACCGAGTTTTATAGTTTTGTATGTAAGCTATGAGCAGGCATGCACAGTTCAGCTCAGCACGTTTTTTTAGATGGGAAATCATCTAATGACTTCTCCCGCTCTTGCGCAAAGCGGGAGGGCGTGTGACTAAACCCACTCCTGTTCCTTCGACCTTAAACCATGTAAGATCATATTCTGTTTGTCTACGGAGTGCTCGAACTATTAAATCTTTGGTAATAACTAAAGGAACGAAAAGATCTTATCTCTCTTCTTTCTCTTAAAGATTATATCTCTCTTCTTCAGATTTGGATTTACTCTACTAATCTTGTAAGTTCTTCGAGTAGTGATAGGTTTTGGGTAACTACCTGTAATTTTCACACATTCCTCTCTACAAATAAAGGAACGTAATTGGTGAAACTTGAATACTGTGCTTAGCTAAAAGCTAGGGGGTGAAACTTAAAGCTAAAACTACACTGCGCACACGTGGCCACGTCGTCTCTCGCATGACTAGACGATGTAACTAGCATCGGAAAAATTTTACAGGGCAACCTATTTTCTGTTTAGAACTTGATATCTGAAGCTGTAGCAAATGCCAGGCGCGTCTTAGAAACAAGTTAGTTGTATGCATAAAGAGTGAAAACAATTCAGCGTACATACAGTACATATACATAGTCCATTTACATTTTATGTGTATTTATTAAATTATTTCGAAAGATATAAAGATACAAAGAAAGATGAAAATATAAATAAACAGAAAATACTGTTTTTCTTTTACAATTAAGCGTGTTTTTCTTTTACTATTCTTTATTAACTTAGCTTTTTTTTATTGTTTTTAGGTTCGCGCTTGACCGCTTTTTCACCTGATGGAAAGCGACGATGCGGTCGACAATGGACCGCGCTTACATAGAAGTAACCTATTTACTCTTGACTTAAAGATGCCCGGGTTGTAGCCATCAGGAAACACAGACTCTGGCAGGGAATTCCACTCCTTAGTTGTACGCACAATGAAAGTGTTCCAAAAACGTTTCGTGCGTATAGGTGGGGTGTCCACTATGTACCATCTATTCATTTTTTTTTTTAATTACGGCATAGACTGGAGAAGGCCTTTTCTGAAAGAGGAGAGTAAAGGCCTTCTCCAGCCTATGTCAACTTTCTCGGTCCTTTGCCCCTGTCAGCCATCTCTGGTCGAACACTTAAATTACCTCATCGGCCCATCTTTCTTGAGGTCTTCCTAGTCTGCGTTTCCCTTTATGGGCCTGAAAGGTAAACGTAAGGAAACAAACTCCTGGGATAAAAAATACCTTGGCTGCGTTTGCTTTTACGCGCTCGAAAGGCAAGTGCAAGGCAAGAAAACATACTCCTGGTATGAAAAAATATCCTACGTCCTATTCCTGGGCATATGTGCTAGAGAGAGAAGGAGTCACAAACATACACGTGAACAAACTTTTGCCTTTACATTGTTTGACTTTTAATGTCTTAGTCTGACTTAATCCTTGTAAGTTGACGAAAAAAAAAGTTAAGTATGTCTGATTTTTCCTGACTTTTTGTAATTAATTGTGGCCTACATCATCGGTTACCATCAGGTGAGATAGCAATTGTGTTACTCGTGGTTTTAGAACGCAAATGGCAGCTGAAGGAAGATAGGTGTTTTTTTTTTTTTTTTTTTTTTATGGTAGGTAAAATCATCCAATGACAAATCCCGCCCTTGGGTGGAGCGGGAAGTAGTGTCAGACTCTTACTGACTAAAAACCTACCCCGTTCCTTCGTTGCCTATAGTGCCGGGGCTGAGCCTTCCTCTCAGAAAACGGCCCTTGACCCCAGCAGGCTTCGACCCTGCCTGCTTGCAGTTAGCAGGCTGGGCCTCTTCGGTGTGCTGACAGCTCCTTGAGGCGCGCGGGAACAGAACGCGCCGTCGACGACTTGGGCTCGGTCCGGTCGGTTACCAGACAATCGGACAGCGTGCTACCCATTGCACGCCGTCCGCAAGCCCGCGCCTACGGTGGCCGGAAATCGGGATCGGAATCCCGGCGGCGGCTGGGGCGAGCGCCCCGTTGCCTCTGCCTGATGCGGTCGGCCTCCTCCTTTGCTAGCATTACTGCTTCGCAGAAGGAGGCGACCGCCTGCCATCCCTCCTCACTACGGACCATGGCCTGAACCAAGGCCCGGCGAGAGAGATCGCTGCCGCCGATCACCTCCACGAGGACACGGCGATGCTCCGCCCAGGCGGGGCACACCTCTACAGTGTGCTCCACCGTGTCCTCCGGGTGTTCCGCACAATGGCGACACCCGGGCGAATCCTTCGCACGAATCCGGAACAGGTACTTAGCGAACTTTCCGTGTTCGGTAAGCACCTGCGTCGTGCGGAAGTTGAGAACGCCGTGAGGTCTTTCCAGCCACGCCTCAAGGATGGGCCTTATAGCCCCAATTGTGGCGCGCCCCGAACGAGGTTGCGATAGTCGCTGACGCCATTTCGCCATGAGATCCCGCCGGAGCTCTGTCCGCCATGCCTCGACTTGTCGTGGCAGTGGAATTTCACCCCGGCGTTGCATCTCCATGCGCTTGTCGTGCATGTGTGCAAGGACTGTTGCCTCCAGATCCCATGGCGGTTGGCCAGCAAGGAGGGTCGCCGCCTCGCGGGAAATCGTTCGGTACCCTCGCACCATGCGTATTGCCATGACCCTCTGGCACGCATTCAGCTGGGCCCTCGGTTGCTGTGTCAACGTCGGTGCCCACACCGGGGAAGGAAGATAGGTGTGGTAATCAGTAAAAGTCTGACTCGCGCTATTGCTTCAACCTATACTATGATTTTTTATTAGACGAAGTAAAGTGACAGCTATAACAATGGTTGTTTGACAGTTGGGCATTGTTATTAGACAGTTGGGTATTGTCCACTGTAACTTTACTTCGTCTAATAAAAAATCATAGTATAGATAGCGGTCAAGCGCGAAACTATCAATAACAAAAAATCACAAGCAAGACTACTTGGATTAAAACTTCATGACAGATAAGGTAATAAGTAAATAAAAACGAAGAATTTGTTTTTAAGTTAAATATTTTAAGAATATCACGGCACGATAAAATTAAAACATTGAAAAAGAATTTTTATCTAAAAAACTCTAAAAATAGAGACTTCATTTGTACATTAAAGGCTGTGTAGGAGTGACTCAATAACTTAGAATACTTAGTTCAGAACAAAAAATAACAAGGTTTCTAGAGTAATATTTCACTTAGTAATTTTAGTGAAATTTTCCTCTTTGGCCCAAATAGCGAAAAGAATAAGACAAATAGTATCTTTGTTGAGTTATCTACATTCATCCAGCATCATATCTGGGTCATGAGCTGGCTCACAACTGTAGGCATTAAATTTTTCCCATATAAGGTTACATAATGACCTAGTACTATAGAATAGGCCACGTCATATGTATCGCTCATCTCAACTAATATTTTAGAGTGGTTCAGTTGTTTGTTTGTTTATCAATAAGTTTATATTTAGACTGACCAAATCTAATTTATACAACGGCTTTTTTTTGCTACGATTTCGATTTGAGACTAATGTTTGTTGTTGTTGTATTTAGATTTCCCAATACATTTTAAGTTGAGGAGTTGTTATTTTGCTTTGCTTTGTTTTTAGACCACAACTATTGTAGTTGTTTAATTCAATTCTAAGCTTCGTAATAGGGGAAAAGCACGAAAAAAATATTTGTTGTCTAAGTAGTTTATGTATATAACGGCACATGGCTATCATCAGTCGGTTCTGGATTCATCGTTACTGCCGAACTCGTGGGTAGGCGGGCGAGGAGAAGTAAAAACCCTTGTTTGAGATGATTAATAATGCACGATTATTATTTTAAAGAGAAATAGCCAGAATCAAGATCAACAACATCTAATTAGTTAGGATACGGAGATGCTCCACCAAACACGTTTTGCTTCAATTGCTACATTACAGCACTAGTGCGTAATGGTAATCAAAATGTCACAGTTTGGTAACAGGTGCCATTATATACCTAAGTATAGTGCAATAAGAGCCACTTTCTGAGCAAGTGTATTGAAAATAAATATATCTGCTAATGCTGTTAACTATGGAAGCTGTATGGGTGTAATGAACTTTGACGTCAAAGTCCATGTCAGACTTCTCTTTCTTAGCAACTTAGAAGATTTATTACTTCGTTTTTGATGAAGTTATAGAGTATTTTAAAAATTCTTCCATATTCGTTTATTGAAGCTAGACCCAGATTTTTTTATTGAGCTGCCTAATGGGGCATGTCATGGTCAACCTTAAACCTATTTGTTACTTTGATAGTGGGATAAGATATGGCAAAAATTTGATGAAAAAATCGTATTATGCATGTTATTCGTTTATAAGTCTTCTAAAGCCTAACGCATTTTACGAATCATAAGAATTAAAATTGATATCATTGGCCGTACAAAGTAGTGAAACCTGAACAATATTATAATTAAGAAAAAATATCTGGCTAGTTTTATTCTATAAAAATATCTTCTTCTTAAAGTTGCATGACTGTTGTTGTTGACTGGCCTGTTGGCCTAGTGGTTAGGTTAGTCTAGTGGGTTTGGTTCCCACCCAGGAGAAATGTATGTGCGATGCGCACGATCATTTGTTCTGTGTCTGGGTGTAATTTATCTATATTATGTATGTATTTAGAAATATATAAGTATGTTTATCAGTTGTCTAGTACCTATAACACAAGTTCTGCTTAGCTTGGGACTAGACTAGTTAGTTAGAATAGTTGCGTAATATATATTAGACCTACATTTGAGTTTACCAATCCTTAAAAGAAAATCTTTGTAAGTGCGGTGGTTTGGCAATTAAAACATTGGCACTACCAGTGTTTTTAAACGTGTCCGTATGCGTTAACGTAAACGTCAATTTATACGAAAACTGAATAAGCACCGTCCCATGATAAAATCGATAAATGATATTTATTTTGCAAATAGGTTTTAAAAAACACTTTCGCATGCAAATTTTGTCGTCAGTTTGAGTTTAAACTAGATGAGGCCGGTGTTTCCCAGTTGACTACCCTGAGAAGAAATACTGAAACAAACTCAGGGGTCAAAGTGTCTTTTAAAGTCTATACAGCAAGTTTGTAATGGTCAAATCATATGAGAACCACGCAGATTGGTGTGTGAGATGGTCTTTTGAGGAAAGATCCACATAGGTTTGGGTGGACCTGTCCAGTCAGTGCAAGCATTTGTCAGTTTTCGTAAAGCTCAACTCAGGACTACTGAGGAGCTCAACGACTTGACACTTGACGAACAAGGAAAAAAGAAGGGAAAAACTACTTAATTCACAGTAAAAGTCTGATACACCCACAAACACTCTCCTCTTGCTCTAGGCGGATCTGTGTCCACCCAGAACATCAACAGGCATACCCGTGTTGATAATCTACGATCATTAACGCTATTAGAAACTTAATCTAATGTATGGGAATGATATCATCTCAACAAAATTCGTAGTCAAGTTCACACAGACATCTTTCAAAATGATCGAATGGTGATTGCAACAAAGTTTATCGCTACATCCTGAAGTTTTATGGTATAGATGGTACTTACGCTGAGGCATTATCGTTTGTAGAAAGAGATTCGACACGAAACAGTCGTAACTTGGCTAGGCGTGCAGGAGTCATTTATTGATTTTCCACTAAGAAAAAAGCCCTCTGATCTATGGGAAAAAACTTTTGCATTGACAAACAGGCATTGACAACTTTGGGTGTTACCTATTGTAAAAGACATTATTATTATTACTATTATTTAACAATTCATGTATACACAATAATAAAAAAAAAGAAAATAGAAAACGAAAAGTAGTCATAGGTGATGCTTATTCCTATAGAAATCTCTTCCAGCATATCTGCGAAAGGAGAATTGGAAAAAAAAGAGAAGTAGACACCATGTGTAAACGTGATAAGAAAAAAAGAAGAATACAAATAAAACAGTTATCAATGAAATATACAAAATAAAATAATATACCTACTATTATAAATATACATACACATTAGAATAAATATAGAAATCGGTGGACATTTTTGTCCTGAAAAAAAATTCGCGCTTTCAGTGGGCCACGGGAGCGATGTCACGGGAAAAAGCAAGTTTCATTCGACTCTGTTAATGTTTATGGGCTGCGTTGATGCGAGTTTCATTACAGTACGAGATTAAGGAGCTCGCAGCGTTTCCTTCGCTAGAGGACGCTGCTGCGCCGGTGGAGGTCATCGCCAATGTTTATTGTTCCGTTTATTTTATGACATTATGTCATGTCAGTCAGAAATTATATCATTAATAAAGTTATACGAGTTTTTGGTGGGATTTTTTCTATTGAACTTCAGAAGCTACTTTAATTTTATTCGTAAATTGATTCCTAGTAGATATTGTGATGTAAAATTGGTGTAGTTTCAATGATCCCACATATTATTAACTAGTTCTGTAGACACTTGAGATACAGTCAGTTTTTACATTATTATATTTATTAGAATTCTATTTGTAAATAATTAGTTTCGACTCCAACTCTTTATTAATGGCGTTTGTGGAAGAGACATCACAGTTTTTCCAATAACACTTCCGAACGACTAGTAGACCATCAAACGCTGAATCACATTCAGCAATTATTTAGCAGTAAATAAAAAAACAAGTAAATTCAAAATTGAAAATTTTCTTCGTAGCAACATTATGGCTCAAAGAAATTTAAAGAGATACAGTATATAGGTCCTCCTCCTTAGTCGTTCACTCTTGACAGAGTGGTCGTGGTTTACGATGTTGCATTTTCGTAGGCGAGTGAGGCTCCCGCGATGCGTCTCCACTTATCCCGGCTAACGGCGTCTCGAGAACACTGGACTATGGAAGTCTGTGTTGCAGCTCTGATGAGGTCTGTCCAAAGCGTAGGTGAGCGCCCGCGTGACCGCTTCCCTTCCACTTGTCCCTGGACAACGAGTCGCTCCATGGAATCTTCGTTGCGAACAATGTGACCGAAATATTTAAGGATTCGTACTTGCACAGTCGACGATAATCTCTGTTTGATTTTTAACTCCTCCAGGATCGAGACGTTAGTCCTCCGCGCTGTCCAAGGGATCCGCAGCAGTCGCCGCCAGCACCACATCTCGAGTACATCGATTTTGCGTCGGTCTTTGAGGCGAACCGTCCACGTTTCTGCGCCATAAAGAAAAATTGGGAAGACTAAGCTTCTCATGAGGCGGACTTTCGTGGCTTTAGTGATGTGACGGTTCCACCAGATCCTTTTCAGCCTGTCAGTATATAGGTATTTAATTTTATTGTTAACTAGCTGTCCCGGCAACCTTCGTATCGCCTAAAAGTCGTTATTTTTTTTTGTTTTCTCACCGTTTAAACCTTCCCTGGAGTATGACAAATATTTCAGAACCAAAATTAGCCAAATCGGTCCGGCTGTTCACGAGTTTTAGCGAAACTAACGAACAGCTATTCATTTTTGTATATGAGAAGATTTGTTATGACTACATGACAGAAATTCGTCAAAGATAATTAATTAAAACAGCCAATAAACTATATTCGGAATTGACAATTCCGGATTGGCTATGTGGCTGTCAAAATAGGGTTATTAGCACTCTCTAATATAATTTGCCAGAGGAAAAGATTACGATCGGAAGCTTTGATTCCATCTAAACAGCGGAAGACAGGGACTCGCATCTAGCGCGTGGACCGCTGAAATTGTGCCAATTATCACGATTTTACATCGGTCGCGACGATCACACGCATTTGGAGGCTACTGCTATTTCGCTTGCATGACAGTAAGTACCTCTTATATCTGTCCTTGTCTTTCAGTGACTACAGGTAGTGTAGATGTGTGATTTTCGATTTTAGCGCGTAACTTATCTTCCTTTATAATATATCAATGATTGGAAGAGATCAGTAAAATCTCAAAAAAGAAAAAAACCAGTTATGATTTTAAACATTTCTTACATTGGAATCGTTTTTAGAGTTCGATTACAAAGTCGGCAGAAACAGAACCCTTAAAAGATCACTTTAATGTCAGTATGTCAAGACCCTTTTTCTCAGGAACGCGTGATGGTATAAAGTTAAAATTATCAAATACGCAGGTATGCTACCCTATATCTACAGCGGCGGTGAAAAAATTATACACTTAAGTCATAAGGCTGTTTATACTTCATTTAGTCAGAAATTCGCTAAGAAATTACTAGCAATTACTACTTACTTAATTAGTACTTCCAATTGATTTCATATCCTGAAATTTAGCATGAAGCAAGGTCTCATGGTGGCAGAAGTAAAAAAAATCAGAAAAATTACTTTTTTGAGATTTGGAAAAAACCTATGTAAATAGTTCAATTTCGGAATCAAATCTAACTTGAACTATTAACCTACATAGGTTATTTTCTACAAAACCCTCGGTGCGCAAGTTCGGTTCTCATTTTACTTGTTTTATTTTTATGTATGATTTCTTCAAAAGAAAAATATTAGTAGGTACATCTTCCAGATTAACTTTCAATTTTATACGGGACTTCGTACATTCAACTTTCGTAGTAATAAGTTGAATGTACGAAGTGCCTTATAAAACTGAAAGTTACTCCATTGACTACTATGAAGTAACAAGAATGCCATAATAAGGACATATTACAAAAGATACAATGGCTGTAATAGCTGAAACACAAGGTGAGTGACATTTCACCCTTAGTTCACATAATACGTGAAAGTGTAACAATAATGGAAGTGTTATAATAGTGAATTTATTCATAACATTTGTGCTATTATGATTATTTTGTCATCAGGGGTCCATGAACAGTGTGACCATTTGAAAATGTCGTTCACGTCCAATACCAAAGGTACTTACTTAATTAGTTTTCAATAACTTGGTCAATGAAATAAGAATTGAATGCAAGAATGGACGCTATAATGAAATATTACAATTTACACATTATTCAGGTTCATTGTATTATAATAATAATAATAATAATAATAAAATTTATTGGTCCATTGCTACAAATTGTTCCTTAATACTTAACTTATGGTAGTTATACAGTAACAGGTAAAATTAACATAGGCATTAAGACAGTGGTCCCCAAACTAGGCAGTGCCTGTATCTTGGAGGCCAGAGTTGCGTTACTTACATTTTTCGAAGACATGTTTGCAGTATAATAATCAATCAAGATAATACAAAACATAGCAGAAAAAATAAAAATAAAATAATAATAATTCTAAATATTGTGTTACATAGTGTGAGTTTGGTGAATTGTGGTTTGTCAGTGTGAGTGTGTGTGATGTGTGTGTAAGTGTGTGATGGTGTATGTGTGTAATGGTGTGTGTGTGTGTATGTGTGTAATGGGTGGAAGCTTACAGAGTAGAGGCGCTATATGTAGAAGTGTTTTGGACTTAAAATTTCCTCCGTTTCACTGTATGGTAGGGATAGAAGCCAGTCTTTTAACATTCTTTTACATGAGTGTGTGCTAAGGACTTTAATGTTACAACTCTTGCTAATGTTATTGTAGATCAGAGTATGTAAGTAAGAGGGGCATCGTCTAGCCAGAAGACTGTTTGCGTTAGGAAGGGGAACATGAAAGACACGTTTTGAAAGCAGGGTTTGGTAGTCTGGTCTATTTTTTATGAATTTGTGTGCATGCAGTGTGGCACTAAGGATAAATAAATGCCGGACACGGAGAACTGGAAATTTTTCATATAGTTGGTCTGTCGGGAACCTGAAGGGTTTTTTAAGCATAACTTTGATTACAGCTCTTTGAACTCTTTCTATTTCTATAAAAGAACTTTTTCCGGCTCCTCCCCAGACGGAGATTCCATACTGAAGTACCGACTGGCAGAGACCGAGGTATAACGTTCGGAGTATTTTAAAAGGAGTACAATCTCGAAGTTTCTTCATAACGTAGATAAGTTTTCTGACGCGGCCTGCAAGATAGTGTATGTAAGGTTTAAATGATAGATGTTCATCAATTGTAATACCTAAATATCTAATGGATGGAACGCGGTCTATAGGGGTACAAGAACAGTTTGCGGGTACTGAGTTGTGATCGTTACTACATGTGTGGAACTTGAGTGTTAAGTGACGGGAAGGACTGGAAGCTATGGTTTTGGAGAAAGCGATGTGTTTTGTTTTTTTCACATTAAGAGTAAGTAAGTTTCTACTAAGGGTTTCAGACATTGTAAGCAGGCCATGTTCACCAGACATGTACACCTGTTCCCATGTTTTGCCGTGAAATAGAATTGCCGTGTCGTCTGCATATGAAATTATTTCAGCATTTTGAAGCGGTGCTTTAAGTATGTCATTCATATACAAGACAAAGAGAGTTGGGCCAAGAGTGCTGCCCTGAGGAATACCAAAGTTGATTGGCAATAATCCACTAGAGTACTCACCTACTTTTACCAGTTGCCGGCGATTGGATAAATAGCTTTTAAACCAATCTAGCGCACTTCCTCGCATTCCTATACTCTCTAGTTTAGACAGGAGAAGATCTATTGAAATAGTATCGAATGCCTTGGCTAGGTCAAGGAAAACTGCCATTACATGATCACCCTTTTCCACACAAGAAGCTATAGAATTGGTCAATAAAATGGCGGCATCCTCGGTCGATTTGCCTCTTCTAAACCCAAACTGTTTATCAGATATCAAGTTGTTGCCTTCCAAAAAGTTTATTAGTCGCTTATTCACAACTTTTTCGAGAAGTTTTGACAAAATGCACAATAGAGCAATAGGCCTGTAGTTCTCGGGTAGTTCTTTTAGACCGCTTTTGTGAATAGGCCGGACACAGGCAACCTTCCAACAATCTGGGAAAATTCCATTTTCTAAACTTAAGTTAAAAATATGCGTGAGAGGTTTTAACAGTGTTTTTTTAAGTAAAATAATTAATTTAACATTAATTTTGTCAAATCCGGCGGCACTATCAATTTTAAGTTGAGCAATAAGATTTTCTATCTCATCTTCGTCTGTTGGGTGGAAGAAAAATGAGTTTGATGGAGTTTCGCTTGATTTGTATCTGCTTGCAAGGGATGTTTGGGTCTCAGACAGTCGTGTCAGAATTTTGTCGGAGAGATTTTTGCCTATAGAAGTGAAATAAGCGTTACAACTATTGAGTGATTCGAAAGGGTCCTGAGTGTTAGATAAGAGTTGGGAAGAGTCACTTTTTTCTGTATTTGGGTTGTAAATAGATTTAATGGTATCCCATAGCTTTTTGGGGTTACCTTGGTTTTTGATTATGAGTTGACTGTTATATTCAGTTTTTAATTTATGTAATAAGTTGTTGCAAAAATTTTTGTACCTTGTGTACACGAGGCGTCGCATTTCATCGTTTGGGTAAGATCTAAGCTCTAGATGAAGTTTATCCCGATGCCTCATGCACCTTATAAGGCCTGGGGTTATCCAGGGTTTAAGAATGTGTTTGTTTCGACTGATAGTAATTCTACGTGAGTGTTTAGCGATGGAATTGGTAATAGTATTAATTAGTAGATTAACTGATGTATTAGTGCAGTTAGTGCTTAAAACATCAGACCAATCTCTGCTATTAATTTCTGCAGCAACTGCTTCTTCGTCAACTATTGTTTTCCAACGGATTCTAGTTTTAGTATTAATGTTTTTTAGTTCTAAGGCAGCCATGATTATATCATGGTCGGTAATGGATGATTTACCTACGATCCCCACAGATTTGAAATTTGACTTGATAAAGATATGGTCAAGACAGTTGGGGCCTCTGGTGGGCTTGGTGATCGCAGGCAGAAGACCATGCGAGGCCATTATGGTTTCTAAATTGTTAGCTCAATGGTGAGTGCAAAGGTCTTTGGTACTATAAATGTTATAATAGAGGTTAGAAACATTGCGGAAATTAGTCAGAGTGGCTGTGTTGACCCTTTAGGTCGCGGCGCTTTCGGTTCGGAAGAGTCAATGCGCACGACCCTGAAACGCAAAGGGCAACTAGGGAAAGTAACTAAGGGAACGGAAAACGTGTGGGTTATAGGGCCTACGCGCACCACGTTTATTAAACGCGCTGTTGACGCGCGGTACAAACACGATATGCACGCGAGTCAGACGCAGCCTGTAAACCTTTTCACACCTTTATAAATTCAAACACGCGTTTGAATAGATACAGACGCGCGTGTGTAGCGATACAAATGATAACAAACTGCTCTGTAATACAAAAGCGCACCGTGCGTCGCCGTCGACGCGCGTTCGCAAAACGTGGTTTGCACGGGCCGTTAGTCAGCAAAAGGGGGAAGAATTTCGAAAAATCTTTTCTTATCGAAGGTCTACGTCTTATAAAGAACATACCCTTCAAATTTTAGGTCTTCACGATTAGCAGTTTGGGCTATGCGTTGGTCCGTCAGTCATTCAGGACAAAGCATTTTATAAGATTAGCGTTACAGAAGCTCCCATAATATACTTTGAATAAAACCAACATCTACCAAATTATACAACACAATACACCGTTAAATTTTAGTCGTTTTAATCCCTCGGTGGGTCGATTCGGTACATGAAACACTATCGATTTGTAAAGAGAAAATTAAAAAATAAAGTACTTTTTTTTAAACTCGAATTAATTTACGCATGTACGAAATTAATTTCTTCAAGTAAACGTCAGCTGAGCGAGGTAAATGAACTGTAGGTAGTTAATACGCAACGACCGCCAACTACCTCAAGGTCTCTCTTGGGACTCGTTTACTTTAAGAAATTAATTTCGTACATGCATATATTAATACGAGTTTAAGAAAAAACGTTCTTTATTTTTTAATTTTGTCTTTACAAATTGATAGTGTTTCATGTACCGAATCGACCCTCCGCGGGATTAAAACGACCAAAATTTAACGGTGTATACTTAATTGTTTTGATTCGCTTCAAACGTTATTTCTATCGGTGGTGTTCCACTAGTCGAGTAGGTATAGAGTACTTACTGGCTCTATAATATTTCAACGGCATTCTATCTATATCCATCCTTAATTGGATCTGATCGCTCAGACATTCATTAATTAGGTTCTGCTCATTATGCAACAATACATAATCCATAAGTCCATCTATTTGTATTCTATCCGAGTGATGTAGAGTTAAAATTAGATGTTTACAGATAATTTAGATGATATTGTTTAATACTACATAATTTAATATTCACATTTTATTTATTTGGTAGGAAATCATTTTTGACATTTCCAGCTTTTGGATGGAGTGGAAGACTTTTATTGACAAAGTTCCATTCCTGTTCCTTCTTTGCCTTGGTTTCGGGGACCCAGGTTCTCTTTGGACAATCCATGGCTCCATTAGCCTTCGACTCTACCGGGCCCCTAAAGGGTTTACTGGATTCGATTGGATCCGACTGGATTCGATTGGATTCGATTGGATTCGATTGGATTCGATTGGATTCGATTGGATTCGATTGGATTCGATTGGATTCGATTGGATTCGATTGGATTCGATTGGATTCGATTGGATTCGATTGGATTCGATTGGATTCGATTGGATTCGATTGGATTCGATTGGATTCGATTGGATTCGATTGGATTCGATTGGATTCGATTAGATACGATTGGTTTCGATTGGATTCGATTGGTTTCGATTGGATTCGATTGGATTCGATTGGATTCGATTGGATTCGATTAGATTCGATTGGATTCGATTGGATTCGATTGGATTCGATTGAATTCGATTGGATTCGATTGGATTCGATTGTAGTTTCTTGTAATTGAATAATTGACTATGATTGTTATATTTTTCCATTTGAGGTTCTCTTCAGCCGCAGCTGCTGCACCAGCATAGCAAGACGAGTTAGTTTAGTTTTTATTAAAATAGGGTCATGCGCTTTCATTAAAATTTGTCTCGTCATCCAAGGACACTTGAAAGAATTACCCTGTAAATATGGCAGAAAGTACCCACAGTTCGTCAATTGCTGTGCTCCATATGTACCTAATTCGTTCGTTTAAGTTTATATAATGGGTTATATACACTCGCCAGTTATAAGCAGATTATGCATCTGGCCTTTTTGAAGAACACGACCAATAAGGTCGGTGTAAATCCTTCTTGTCTGCGGCTTTCCATCTCAGGGTTTTCATTGGCATTTGCCTTAAGAGGGCCCTTCCCCACTCGCTTATCGTCAACGTTGAGCATGGTTTAAAAGCTTGTTGCTTTATCTAACGCAATCCAACGCGATGTTTGATGGAGAGGCAACGCGAAAATAAGAGATAATTCCTGAAAACTCTGTTAGCATTCGGTAATTCTGTGATTTATTCGAATAAATCACAATTTTTAACAGTTTTTGGGAAAAATTGTCTTCTTTCAGAATCTCGATTAAATATGCACGGCTTTTATAGATGTATATTTTTAATAGATTATGAAGGACCAAAGTTCACGTAAAATAGTAGGTTTTCGAAGGTCTTTACCGGATTAGTTTGACACAAATTTATGTTTTGATTTCTATAAAAGCCTAGATAATATCCACAAGATATCTGTGTATCCAAAATACCTGAAGAATGTGTAATAACATCATAATCACGTAAGTGGTATATAGTAGCGGTTGTTAGAATAAATATACCTCGAGTTGGCCGCTCTTAAGAAACTCGGAAAATCTTTTAAACTCAGTCATAAGACTGAGGGCAAAACAGTTTAAAGAAGTTTGTGAACAGCCTTCTTGGTTTAGTCCTCGAAAGCTCAACTTTAGAATGCAATTCGTTTTAAGGTTGGGTTCTTATCCGCGCTACAGTGTTTTAATGAGTAATGTTTTATTAGGCTGCTTACGTCTCATTTTAGTTTTTTTTAGTTGATAGATTGATGAGTAGACATTCATGTTTATTGGTTATAGTAAAAATATATTATTTACCGTGTGACTACTTAAACTTATTATTTTTTTCACATTGTCATTTCAGCTGAGAAATGTCCACGGTTGGACAATGGCTTCCCCTAACTGGACACCAAAGAGTATAGTAAATAAGGGGGAACACTTAAGAAACAAGATATAAGATCCTAATGAATGAAACATAAACAAACTATAATGTACAAAAAAAAAATGAAATTTTCTTAGGTAATGCTGGCTGGTAATGCTTGCCCAAAAGACGCGGCTCTTTATTATTATAAAATATGGACGCATACAGCGAGGACTGGTTTGAGACGTCGCGGGAAAAGAGTGTTTGGTAGGACTTAAAGGAGATCTTTGCCCAGTGGGACAGTCAGGGCTAGGAAAAATAAATTATTAGCAAAAATACTTACAAACCACACGCATGTAAAGTTACTATACATAACTGTCACATGCTAGTCAATTCAAAATTTAAACCCTTACTTGAAATATCCTGTATCTGTCTTTGCATAAAAAGTAACCGAGCAAATTATGAGCATATAGCCTTTATTGCAATGATTAAAATTCAGGCTTTTGGTCTCTAAAAATAATATAACTTTTGACTCACTTCATACTTTGTCCATCAAGTGAAACATGGTACACTAAAGTTAAATTTAAATGTGACATAACTCTTCGATCCGGCCCCTGAGGCACCACTTGAGAGCAAAAAGCCAGGCTTTATTACTTTTATTGTATTGTAAGGCTTGATACGGAGGAGCATGATGGTGTAACACCAGCGGCGCGGTCACGTTTGCAGGCACGCCGCCGCCCGCCGCCATGCTGACTCCGCCGACCAAATAAAAATAACCCCACCCTTCAGTTTGGCTAGTTGTGGCTGGCAGATAGTGAATTAATGTCATTCTCATTCACATTATAAACGGTTTTGTGAAGCCCATTCTCTAGTTTTATGTTTTTATTTACAGCGAGTTTTTCCGGATTTCAAATGGTTTTGTTAACCGCGTTCAGTTGCCGATTTCTTTAGTATCCTTAACGAATAGAGTAGTGGCTCAAATTTTGCTGTTAAGTAACTTTATTTTGATTATGGTTTGCTTCGGGTACTGCGTAACTTGAACGATGCTTGAACGACTTCTGCGGGCGTGGTATCCATATTTTTCAGTAAATCCATGTTTCCGGTAGAGATATTATCACGTTTTTTCCAATTCTTGAACCAGGAACTCGAATGAAATTAAGTAAAAATGACTTATCTGCTGCCATTTGTATTTGATGCCAAAATTAGTTCTCTGGCTGCTACCGGATGGCGCTTCAAATACGCAAAAAATATTAGCTGTCAAATGTATGGAATAAGCAATCCAGTGGTAAGTATAGAGATCAGTGAACAAATTTCAAAGCAGGGGTGTTTCATTGTTCTCAAGTGTATGTTCATAGGATTTCGTAATTCATTGATGAGGACCATCATGTTTGCCCGAGTATGTCAAACTTTTTACAGTACTTACCTATCTACAGTAATTTTACTCGACTCATATATAACAGTATGAGCTATCCACGTGGAATTTATGAGAGGAAATCGCGCCAACTGTGCCGTCAACTGCGACTTCTCCCGCTCTCGGATTTTTATATTTTTTTTTAAGTTGGCAAATTATCTAATGTCTTTTCAGCTGAGTGGGAGAGCGTGTCAGACTTTTACAGACTAAAACCAAACCTATGTTCCTTCGGTTACCTTGCTTTCTAGAACCACCGATGTCCCTTTCAGAAGTCGACCCATTTTTCTTAAAAAGAAAAGAATTAAAAGTATTATGTTCTTGTAGCAAACGTTTTTTCGTAGAAGAGATTATTTTATGTCCCCATTTTCCCTTTCCGACGAAAACAACGTGTTTTGAGATACGTATATATTAGCCGTTTGATTTATCTTAGAGCGGAATAACTGAACTATACGTAAAAAACGGAAATTTCCTTAATAAGTTAACAATTTATCTCTATTGAAAGATCGGGCTCAATGCAAAAAGTCTTAAAAGAAGTTTAATTTTCAATTTATTCGGAGAAACCTCGGCTGCTTGTGGTCACGTTTTAGGAGTTATACTGGTAGTAGTAGGTTTAGGTAATATCCTAAACCTACTACTACAAGTATAACTACAAATACAAATCTTTTTTCTTAGGTTGATATAGAAATAATCAATCGTGATTTTTTAAAGAATTATCCCAATTAGTTGACTCTTCGCGTGACCCAAGGGCGGGCTTCTACCTCGATCAGATATTATGCATTGCCATACAACGTGGCAATGCTGACAGCCTTTTTTTGGGCACACTTCCAGTCGACAGCGATGTGGAGGTGTTTTATGACACCATATTTAGTTAGAAATATTAATTTGCTTTTAGTGTATATATAGTTGTAATTAGTTGAGTGTTTTTATTTTTCTTGTTTTAGCACTTTATCCTTACACAGAAAATAAATCAAAATCGTCATATTTGACTTAATAATGCCAGCATTGTCCTGACAGTGAAGTACTGTCGAATTTCACATTGATTTATATAGGAACAGCTCCTTTAAGGTAATGGCCCGTCAACACATTCGCAAGAAGCTGCTAGATTCATCGCAGCGTTGATTTGGTTGATTCGTTTCTCAAAATAATTTTGGTTATTTGTATGTATTTATTTAAGTATGTAAGTATTTATATTTATAAGGTATTGTATTAGTTTTCTATTTGTTTTGTTTGTTTACCGTTAAGTTGCACCTACTATGTTATGTCTCTGCACCACCCTAAGCTCGACTGGTAGAAAATGCCAATGGCATTAAGTCCGCCTTTGTACACTAGTGCATAAAGCTTTAATAAATAAATAAATATTCTAAGTCAGTTTGAATGTTTTGAACTTTGGGCACGCCATAATTATGGCGGTAAGTTGCCTCTTTGAAGAGTGGCTGGAGATGTGTCACGGAGTATCTACAGCGACAGCTGGGCTGAAACCTATTGGGGCCAGGTCGACAGGGACGCAAAGGGCAACTGAAGGAACAAAGGTGTTGTTTTGATAACTAAAAGTCTGACATACCCTCCCGCATCGCCTTTAAACAGGAGAAGTTATTAGATGATTTCCCAACTTAAAAAAAACCTAATGGTAAGCGATGATGACAATTACCGAAGTTTTATCGACGCGAAGTAATTATGAAGCTGTTATTTAAAATAAACGAAGTTTTTAGTAATTTAATATAATATACGTACCCATGACAAAGTAGCGTACGGAACGTTTGTAGAAAAAGAGACAGGAGGAAAGAAATGTACTTACACGTGAGCACACGGTTCTACGGATTCTTTTCTACAAAACGTGGCGAGACATCCAGTGGCGGTCAAACTATTATATTTAAATCATTCTTTCATGTTCAATAGAATTCACAGAAATGAATATTATGAGAAACGGCTTATTTATATATTCCTGTATCGTAGTATCCAAAATGGATGGTTCAGTTTGATGCTCATTAATTCTTTTTTCTCAGAACGGTAAGCTATGATTTGTTATGGTGTAAAATACAAATGGCATCTAGAAAGAAAAAAAGACAAAAAGAGAAAGTGTAAAAATAAGAAAAAATGCAATAAGAAAAATATTTTATTGGGCACACATGGTACACATACTGCAAAAACAATATTTATAAACTTAAGATTAAAAAGAATACTGACACAATGCGTGTCTCACGGCTGCACCAAATGTTCAGCAAAAATGCCAGAAAAGTACGTGGTAGTCAGTGGGACTTGCAGGAGTATCTATATGTGAAGGTGCGTCCAGACCTGGCGAAGGCATCGCTCGCGAGCCGCTTGCGAACTGCGCACGTGTTGCTTGCATGCGGTTACAGCTTAAGTTTGGTGCGCCGTTCTAGTACAGCTCCTGCAAGGCTCGAGTGGGGCACGCGTGCAGCGCGTGCGCAGCTCGTGCTCACGTAGCTTCTTGAAGATTGTGATTTTTGATGATCGTGCTCATCACACAAATATTTGTCCTGGGTTGGAATCGAACCCACAACCTCCGGCATAGCAGTCAGAGACATTATCTGCTAGACTAACAGCCCAGTCAATCCCACCACGACCACGTGACTAAGCGTTGAGATGGCGTCAGAACAAAGGTATTTGAGGCGTGGCCAACTCGAGGCGTTCTATGCCAGAGAATCGAAACGAAACGGCTGTAACTTTGCTAGACCTGCAGTAGAGACAACAAAATAAAACAGTTTGAGTACCATTGACATTCACGGATGGAATCCTTTTGCGGGCGGTTGGCCGCGTGCTTGAAAACGAGGAACTGTAAGAATTTTTGCTCGGACATGGAAGATACCGCAAGACAGGAGATTATGTAATTCTGAGCTTAGAATAAAACTGGGTGGGCGGCCCGGAACGCGTAGGTATTGAAGGGAAAATCAGTAGAACAAAAAAAATGACAAAGGACGGGTATTGGTATCTGCTTACAGATTTATTTAAAAAATAAACATGTTCATACATACCTACACAACATCAAGCCTGTTTGTTCCGTAGGTTGAAAAGGCAGGGTGACGTTTGTCGTACATTTTTCCTCCTATTTTTTTTTCAATCGTTGTTGAATTAGCTAATAGGTTTGTCGTAAGAAATAGTAGATTATGTGACAAGGGGATAAAGCGGTGTCTTTGAGTCGAGGGCGGCATGATGAATTTCGAACGAAACGAAGGTTGGTAAGTTTTAAGTCCGAACGTCAGCGAGGGATTTATATTATTAACTCCCGAGCAAAGCGAGGGAGCTAATGTAGAAACCTGAATGAAGTGAGGAGTTCAAGACAAAGACCGCTTTATCCCCGTATTGCATACTCTACCTTTTACACCATCTCTGAGATAATTAAAAGACAATTTACGAAAACAACCTATATTTTAGAGAAATACAAGTAGGTAATATTTACAAGGTAATCTTCTAAAACTCGACATTCAATAAATTCAGTTCCATAAGATTCTATAGTTTTAATTTTCTATAAAGCTCCCTCTTTCATTACTTTTTTTAGAGACTCGTCAGGTTCAACATGTTATTCTTTATTTGTCATGGCCAGTTGGATTTTCGAATTAACTTATTTGATGCACGTACATTTTAATTCAAATCTTATTATTCCCCAGGGATCGCACATACTACATTATCTCCCTAGGGATATAGTGAATTGCTTTAACCTCCGTGTTTATAAAGAAGTAATTACTTGTTACTTAGTAAAATCTTATTAAGTCATTACTTGAAGTTTGAAATCTTCATTAAAAATTTAATTTTTTCTTAACTATAGAATAGAAATTATTACTTAAGTAGTTATTTTTACTCAAGTATTTAGTTTTACTTGTTTATAAATACGGATGTAAGTGATGGTTGTATGACATATAAAACGGTTTTATCGAGTAGGTGGTGTAAAAATAGTAAGTATTATTTGTATGATATTTGCGTACGACTACCATTTTTACTGGCGTTTTTAATCGTGCATCGAGGCACGTGCTAGGCAAGATGTACAGCAAGACAGATGGTGCGTACGACGCTTTACACAATAAAAAACGGTAATTTAAAAAAAACTAAAAACCCGACTGCTTTTCTGAGTATTAATGAAAAAGCCTTAAAACAAGAAAGTCGTTGTACCCGATTGCACTTAACTATATAATCTTTTAAGTACAAGATAAATTGTAGCAGTCGGGACCCATTCTAGAAATGGAGGGTTAGTGCATTGAGAGCACATACCTATATTACATTGCAGATTACTCCAATCTAGACGGCTGTCTTTGTAGAATGGATCCCGACTGCTACAATTTGTATACGAATCTAACGACACCTCTCAAGCTAAAATCCATCGAGCCGTTCAGGCTGCAGAGCGTGCCAAACAATTATACATACATACATACACACATACCCTCCTTCTGGCGCAGTCGGGTAAAAAAATAATTCTGTATTGTGGGTGTGTTGACAAACATGTAAGCTCACATTCACCTCCATTACTTGGGTTTCTTCCCAAAAAAAAACACAACTATCTGTAGGCCGTACAAATATTTGTTCCGTGTACGAATTGCATCAGCAGCCGCATTTATCTGTTGTTTACATTTTTTTTTCTGTTTTTAGAAGAGAAAGTGAAGATTATCACAAACGTAATTTTCATGTTAAAGTTCGTCAGTTTTCATACTAGAGTAATGTTTGACAAGTTCTCAATTTAATAAAATTCCTAATTCTATTTTTTTTTTTAAAGTAAGACTGGTGTCAGATTTGAATATAAATATCTACAAATGATCGCCGGCATCAATGTTTTAATGTGATTTCCGAGGCATTGACGAATCACAGTTTGTTAAGTTACCCATCTATAAACCTGCCCTGGCAAACTTTGCTTAACCTTGCCGTGCCTGTGCAGCTGTTAACATCTGCTCATGCTGGGGAGAGTACAACAAGTTTCTCAGGTATCTGTATTTGTGCTTGTGTGATTTTTATCCATTTTACCCATTGATGTACCCAACTTTATTTATTTTGGGTATGGTTGGGTTTCACGAATTGAGGGTCAGGAGAGATCTCGCACTCATCTCGTACATATTACAAAAATACAAATACAAATACAAATACAAGTACATAATGTGGACATATTAGGGCAAGTAGGTTTATGTGTTCCGGACCGGTACGTGTGGCGACGACGACAGCCACGGCTGCTGGCAGAGCCGCGCGCTCGAACCAATCTGTTACGGGAGGCGCCGCTGACGCGGGCGCTCCGCGCTCTCAACCTTATAGCTAGTGACACTGACATATTCTGTTATTCTCTGAGTGAATTTATAACAAATTCCTTATTTGTAATAAGTTAAAATCTGATTTAAATAATTTATAGGTACATGTATGCATAAGTAGACATAAAAAAGCAAAAATACTCTATCCCAGTTACCCTGTAATGATAGTTGTAAGTTTGAAATAAATAAATAAATAAAAATCTTAGCCATGAGTTCCTTTCAACTGTATCTATAATGTAATTTAACTTGTTAAGGATACATAATTATTATTTCGTTCGACGCAATCTGCTTACAATGGTCTTTGGAGATATCGAACAATACCATTCTGTCTCTCGACTACTTGTCTAGATAAGTGATATCATTTCCATTCTGTGTTGAACTGAATACATACATTATGTGCCTGACAGTCATTTGTTTTGTAAGGATTATCTCTTCAGCCACGATTGTCTTTAATCGGTAGGTACAGATGGTGACGGCTAATAAAACTCGTGTACAGTACGGCCGACGGATCTTGGCGCGTCTGAAAGTAGGCTCTCGAAATTTAGCGCTTGTGCACTCGTAAAAAAAATAAATGGTTTGAAAAAATAAATGCCAATAGCAGTTGTTATTGCTGTTAACAACTGTTATTGGCATTTATTTTTATAAATGTTTTATTTGACGTGCTTATTTTGAGCGCTAAATTTCGCAGAGCCTAAATTCAGACGCGCCAAGATCCGTCGTACGTACTGTATCTATTTGTTGGGTTCTTTTTTAGGGTTTCGTACCCAAAGGGTAAAACGGAGCTCTATCATTGAGACTCTGCTATTTGTCCGTCTATCTGTCTGTCTGTCCGTCTGCCACCAGGCTGTATCTTATGAACCTTTAGACAGTTAAAAAAACGGAACCCATGGTGCTCACACTGGGCCAGATTTCTTTCGGGTAATATTTAACTGTTCCTCAATTTATTCTGGTTTTATACTGCAAAATTTGCCTTTGTTTCACCAAAAATAATGATAGTACACTTAAATATGCTCTTTTGGTTGGTATAACTTACGGAATTAGAACGACCTAAGCTCAACCTCATTTCGATGTTTTGTCGAACCATCTATATAATGTAATATATAAAGTCTGCACCATTTCTCCCGTGTGTCTAAATGAACGATAAAACCAATGTCACGAAGTGGATGTCGCTGCAGCCTCTCAATTACTCTTTCTTTGTTTAGGTGGAAAAATCATCTAATGACATCTCCCGCCATTGGGTGGCGCGAACGATAAATGGTATTAGCTTTTTTCCACTGAAAAAAAAAAAAAACTTATAAGAGCTTAAATACATGAGTTGCATGTTGCCAACGGCTCAGGTAACTGCAGCTGTCTACACGGGGCCGCGGCAGCCATCGACACTTCAACGACATCCGTCGAGGCGTTGGCGGCTACTAATCTTCATTTGTTATAATTTCGATGGCCGCCGTCGACGTGTCAACTACTGCCGCCGAACTGCCGGAAAAGCTACCACCCCCACAAATGTCCTTTTCATACAGGTATTTATTGTAATGGATGCAATACGCACGTGTGATACAGGACATGATATTGGACAGCAACCCCGCATGCGGGATGGTGATCCGCACGATATTAAAAACACCCTTAACTCTACCGTTGGCCACATGTCGCTTGTGTGTACAAGCTCCAAGAGGGTTAGGTTAGTTTAGAGATTGCAATATCAAAATTTCAGCTGAAAGTCCTCCATCGTCCAGCGTATTCTCACGGCGTTCAAAGGTCATCACTAGCTTTTATACTAAAGGTATGTCTACGCTACAGGAGCACGAGCTGAGCACAGATTGAGCCATTCTACTCGTGCTTTCAAGTATTAACGTACAACGAGCCTCCAATGACCACTGTCTTCGAACGTAGTGCGAAAGCCTTTGTGTTTGAAAAAATCGACAACAGGCGGGGCACAGTCGACGACGATTCAAAAGATCGATGCGCGCTCGGTCGATGCTTGTAAACTGGTCTACACTACACGAATTTCTGCTCCGGTCGTGTTCGGCTCCACTAGTGTAGACCAACCTCTATGTTCACCCAGTAATCGCGTGTAATTTTCCAAGCACAATTTCAGTTACACAATAGTCTAACTGAAGTGGGCGTTAACGTCTAATTACTTGATTATCTCAATAAATTTCTAAACCTATTGTTAATTAATAATTTCAACAACTGTATCTGTTTAAGGAGCTTTGTTTATCTAAACTCAATACTGAAATGATGTCAGGACTATAAGGATACACGACAATATGATGAGGCTGCGCCCACTTATGTTATCTCCGTTGTTTGGCCCACTTTACACAGAGCTGTGAAAAGGGAGCACACAGCAGCTGTTACTTTGAACTTGTTTTTATGAATTTAGAAAAGATTTTATGAGGACAGCGATAAAAATAGATTGCACCCCCGCTTATAAGTTTAGGGGCTATTGTATTACGGGATCGAAATATTTTAAACATTGACTTAGGGATAGAAAGAAAAACTTGCATGTGGCGTTGATCATCGTTTTTGTATCATGCATGAACGATTTATTTGTGGAAAATCAACAACACAAACATGGACAAATTACTCGTACAAGACGTAAGGTCTTAAATACGCAATTGCAATTTAACAAATATAGTAAAACATGCTTGTTCTTTAGGGTTCCGTACCTCAAAAGAAAAAACGGAACCCTTATAGGATCACTTTGTTGTCCGTCTATCTGTCTGTCAAGACCCTTGATCTCGGGAACGCGTGGAGGTTATCGAGCTGAAATTAAAACCATATACTCCAGTCTACGGTCTTTTAAAGCTGTGAAAAAATCACACTTCTAAGTTTACGGGAAAAAAGGGAAACACCCATATACTCCGAAATATTTTATTCCGAATTTCGATGTCTTGATTTTCAAAAGTCCGTATTTGATAATACCTAAGAATTATAATGTCTATTATTAAAAATCACGAAATTTATTTTACCGAAAGTCATAAATTCGATTTGTTAGTTTTCCGATTTGGTCGAAGGGTTTTCGGTCCGAAAAACGACATTCCGATTTACAATACTTCTGCTTGTCTGCCCTACCTCTAGAGTGTAATTTAAGTCCACGTTGTCGCGGAGAGGTCGGGCGGCCCGCGAGCTGAGGAGCAGGTGGTTTGAAGCTGAGGCTGGCCGGCGAAGCCGTCCTCTCTTTTTTTTTACGATTCCGAAAAATCTTTGAGACTTGATTCGGAAATGGATTATATATTTTCAAAGGTATGTTTGTAAGGCATCCACAGTGCATGAGTTTGACTCGCACTTGACCGGGTTTTTTTCCTTACCATTACTGTTCCACTGCTGGACAAGCGCCTCCCCAAGTCCTTTCAGACATTCTTTTTCCCTCGCCGTCTCAAACCAGCCCACGTGGTACGCGTCCAGATCAACTCACCACCTCCTTCTATACCGGCGTCGATGTCGCTTTCTTTCTGCAGGAACTCACTGCGTGGCTTGCTGCGTGTGTTTAATTTGGTACATCTTCCAATGATGTCTTCCTCTCTTGGGTGGAACGGGAGGGTGTGTCAGACTTTTACCGGCTCAAACCACTCCGGTGTCATAGTTACCCTATACATTCTAGAAGGGTTTCCTGTTCAGAAAATCCCTGCGGCCTTAGCGGGTATTGGCCCTGCTAATTCGCTACGGTTTGTTGACACCTATTTGAGGAGCGCGAGGAAAACTACGTGTTGTCGACGACATGGTATCATTCCGGACGATTACCGGACGGCGAACTACCCATTGCTCATCATCCTCACTGCGCCACTACCTACTATGGCTGATAGCCGGGGTTAAGGTCTCGGCGGCTGAGTCAAGAGGATTTCCGTTCCCTCACGCGTGCCGCCGTCTCCTTCGCTAGCATTCTGCTTCGCAGCAGGGGGTGTCCGCCTGTCATTTCTTCTTGCTTTAGACCATGGCCTGAACCAGGCCCTGGCGCTACAGGTCGCCGAATTAATACATTTTGTACGTGTAAAACATCACTTTCTGTAAGATTACTACGCCATTTTCGTAGCTCGTAGTACGCCATCGCTTACTACGCCGTAGCTATCTGCTACGAATACCCACAAACATTGATCGTTAATTCATGATGGATATTTTGGGGAATAATAAATGAAGTGTCTCGTTTTTGATTTTGTAGGTATACATATATTAATTATATCCGTGTAGGTCATGGTCGCCAAAGATATTAGTTTTACTTATAACGAAATTCAGAATGGATCAACCTACTTTAACTTCGTCGATGAAGTTCGCAACTGCGTAGCAAGGATTCCATTCAGTATGATAATATTGATTGAAAACAATATCTATTTCTGGAATGAGGAGATTTGAAGGACAACTGAAGTAATTTACATGACAGTGAATTGTAGTTTATTTAATGTTTTTTATAAAATACCTATTTGCATAATATCACCTTCCAATTTTACGGATAAGTAAAATTATTCTTTAATAATGATTAGCATGATTACGAAGATATATTTCTTGATGATTTTTTTTTCATAATTTGTATTAATCTTACTAATCTTAATGATACTTAATTAGGTTTCAAAAACATATTGCGTACATTTTCGGTCGGTTGTATTTTTTTTGTAAAAAGTTTTTTATTTCACACTTTTTAGTTGTAGTACCCCTCAGTCAAACTTAAATAGATACCTTCCGCCATTCGGTTTCATCATCAAATCATCACGACAATTATAATACCTAATACCAAACACGGCTACGATACATGGATTTATTACAGAATTCCGGTTCTTACCTACCTTCCGGTATCATCATCAGATCAGTTCTATGTATCATCTCCCCTTCTTCCTTCAGTCAGTCACTACATGTAAATATAAACAAAGCAATTCCACTAGTTACGACAGTTCTGCTATGATTTTTTGAAGAGTTTCGTCCTATATCTTCGAAGTCCATCATCAGATCAAAAAAATATTTTTATGGGACCAATTAAGAAGTATAATCTTTCAATCAAAATAAAAAATTTCGAAATCGGTCCACAATTGACCGAGATATCGGTGAACATACATAAAAAAAAAAATACATACAGCCGAACATAGAACCTCCTCCTTTTCGAAGTCGGTTAGTAAGGTTTAATTTTAGTTAATAATTTAGGTAAATAAACTACTTCATTTACTATTGATAACGCAATTATTTGTCTTAGTTATGTTGGTCTGTACTTAATTTTTCCTTTGACGCTATAGAAATTGCTTGAATATGATGAAATGAGATTACAATACAAAATTGTATTTCTCATTTCAATATCTTATCTTGTTACCAAGAGATTTTGTATTCATATTTCATTTCAACTTGAGTTTGTAGGTAAATACTACTTACCAATTGATTTGACGTTGTCTAGGTCACGAACACAGGCGGGGGCCCAATCATCTGCTCGTTGCCATACAGAGAAAAATATATTCATTAGTGTCGTTTCTTTAAAAAGATTGAAAGGAAAATACCGATCTCTTTTTGACCCTTATATTGATTTTGTGCGCTCTGATGAAGGTTCTTGAAAAATATTTCAAGTGGCTGTTTTGTACTTCATTATTTTCAATTTGACTTTTTGGTTATAATAGATTGATTTCTGCCTACTGCTTCGTCACTGTGAAAGGCTCATGCTTACCATCACAAGGGATCACAGTCCAGCACTAGCTTAAATTATTTTTAAAAAAATCTCCCCGGACCCCCGAGTGTGTTTCGGTTTTTTTTCACAGTGTTATCAGATAGGAAACACCAGTCTCATTTAATTTAAAATGACGAATAACATGTAGTTTAAAAGTTGTTTTTTAAAACCTATTTGCAAAATAAATTTTTGTATAATTTATCAAAATAGGGTTTTCTACAAACTTTAAACCCTTGTCAACAGGTTCCAGGGTTTTTTTCAGTCTCAAATAAAAAAGATACACTTTAGTAAAATAAAAAAATAAAAGAAAATATTTTTATTTTTTATTAACAAACATTGAATTCAAAAGTCCTAATGCAATTTCGACTAATAAATAATTAAAAGAAAAAGTGGTTTAACTAAACATTGTCAACATTTATTATGAAATTGATTTTATTTAGTACAAGATAACTCCTCCCCTGGCTCGAACACTTGCGGCAATCCTTCTTGGCATGCGGAGAATTAAGTTATCCAGCATTTCTTGCGGTAACCTGACCCATTCTTGAATAACGGCTTTCCTGATCTCTAGCAATGTCTGGGGAGGTGGCTGACGGTACCAAATAGCTCGTTTGACAGCATCCCACGCGTGGTCTATCGGGTTTAAGTCAGGTGAGCTGGCAGGGTAGTCTAACCTGGTAATGTCGTATTCATGCAGAGCAGCGTTGATTCGTTGAGCTCGATGTGCGTGTGCATTATCGTTAACCATTACGAATCGAGGGCCATGGTTTATTCTAAATGAAATGAAAATTCTATCAATAGCAATGGTTTGGTATTAAGCTGCAGTCATCGAACCACGATACGGGATTAACGGTGTTCTAGCACTAATCATTATACCGCCCCAAAAGGATACCGATTTCTCGCCTTGTTGAACGGTTCCGGTGGCAGTTCTTTGTCTTTCAGCATCCCCACGTCTTCTCCAGATACGAAGATGTCGGTTAACTGGATGAGTACTAATTCTGGACTCGTCAACGAATAGACAATCCGCCAAATGTTTTCCTCGTCGTTTTTTTCATTCTGGCGTAGTCTAGCCCACTGCAATCTGCGTCGCTGTCATTGCTGTGAGTTCAGTGGTGCTCGCCAGGATCTCCTCGCTCGTAATCGAACCTGGTGTAAGCAATTCCTGATGGTCTGAGTGCTAATTTCCAGTAGCAACCCGCAACTCCGCTTTTATTTTAGTGGCATTGATTGTTGGATCTCGGGCAGTCAGCAATCTGATGTAAACTTCTGAGCAGCAGTAAAAACAGTTGGCCAACCACTGTGATCGACCTGATCAGCAAAGTTATCCACGCTGCTAAACCTCCGTAACGTGTTCACGACACAGGATTGGGATACAGCCACTCTGCGTGCTATTTCTCTCTTTCGTAGAATGTCCTTCTTCTCCCCAAGGTAACAATTCTTGCTCGTTAAACTTCTAATAATCCCCTCGGCATCTTTTTGATTGAACTCCTTTTTCGAAAAGTCAGAAAAAACGCTTGAATCAAGGTCAGATTTCTGAATGACTGTAAATAAGGATTTAATCTCTTTTATATTAAAAAACCATCGACTATATAGCCCCTAGACACCGCATGCTTGCTCTAACGCACCGGAAAAATTCTGTTAACTAGCTGAGGTGCGGGAAGTGGGGTACTGCTTTCTGATTGGTCCGACCAAGCCCATTACAACACTCTAGCGATGGGATCGATTTTTTTTTCGAAAGTATCGATATTTTTTTTAAATAATATTTAGTAGGTACTATTAGTAATTGTATTTTTTATCTCCCTAGTTCTTGATATTATTTTAACATAAAATGCACATACTTTATGTTATTAGTAAATTTTGAGTATCTATTAACGTAAAATTAAAAAAAAAAACAAAAAGCTGAAAAAAATCCTCTCTATTTATAAAAACGTAACATAGGTACTTATAATTATTATAACGGCCAAAAATAGTACCCAAGCAACTATTTTTCTCGCTTGTTTGCAATTATCCATTTATTTTTAAAATCAGATCCTTCGGGAAACTAAAATCAATAACCGGTTAACATTAAAATTTCAATTTTATTGTATTAAGTATAAAATTATCGATGATGTGTATTCGTTAATGATAACTCACTCTCACTAACTGAAACTTAGCCTGAAATGCTATATTGTTTCGCGTAATTTCCTAAGACATAATTATTCCCTGTAACGGCAGTAAGAGTGGCTTTTTAGTCAGTAAAAGTCTGCAACACCCACCCGCTCCGCCCAAAACCGGGAGATGTCATTTGATGGTTTTCCTACCTAAAAAAAATAAGGCAAAACGTCATTTGACAAATATTTATATAGGAGTTGTCGTTGTCCGAAAACAAATGGAAACACCGTCGTCATGATGTTTATTTCTTGTCACGCGTATTACAAACACGTTGCGGAAACATGACTCTGTTTTGCAATCCTTGAAGCAATATATTTTCGTGGGAAGAATGACGGAGTTTTCTATACAAACGCGTCAACCGTCGACGCGCTTTCATAAGTATTCTCTGTTATGAAGAAACACACCTCTAACGTGAGTCTTTGTATTTTTCAATGGTTATTCCGTACGTATTTTTTTATGATGTAAACGAAGAACTCGGTAGCATATTTTTCCAGACCTTTCACTGTTGTATTAGTAAGGATTCAAGTTGAGCCACACATAAACATATACGCTTATTACATCACGTAATTGTTTAACGGTAGTCTGTTGCTTGTGAATTTTTTACATTCAATTATTTGACTTACTTAAGTTGACTTAAGTGACTACCCAATAGTTTCAAATAAAGAAGTAGTAAAAATAAATAAGTTTCAGTTACAAATAAAATTATTATTATTTTGGGAAAACGTGTAGTTTTTCTGACTTCTAGGCTAGCTTTTAGCTACATTAACGGGCCAAGTTAAGTTAATGTAGCGTGTTGTGAGTAAATTTAAGGTTAAGAGTGAGTATTATGTGGAGAAATTTCAATTTCCTCGGTCTGCAAAAATTTTTGTACTATTCTGCAGGTTTTCGAAATTGCAGCTTTTTTGAGGGTAATATACGTTGAGTCCTATTATTATTATTATTAGTTTCGGCTGTGCTTTCACATTTCAGTCACTCAGTTTCTCCTTTTATAAATTTATACACCGTTAAATTTTGGTCGTTTTAATCCCGTGGGGGGTCGATTTGGTACATGAAACACTATCGATTTGTAAAGAGAAATTAAAAAAAAGTACTTTTTTAACTCGAATTAATTTACACTTCATCATCATCTTCCTGCCCTTATCCCGTTTTATTTGAATTAAGAATTAATTTACACTTATATGAAATTAATTTCTTTAAGTAAACGTCAGTTGAGCGAGGCCAATGAACTGTAGGTAGTTAGTACGCAACGACCGACAACTACCTGCAAGGTTATTGACTCGTTTACTTAAAGAAATTAATTTCGTACTTGCGTATATTTTTATTATTCTTCGAGTTTTAGAAAAAAAAGTACATTATTTTTTTATTTTATCTTTACAAATTGATAGTGTTTCAAGTACCGGAGCGACCCTCCACGGCATTAAAACGATCAAAATTTATCGGTGTAACTAGGTGAAAAACATTGATACATTACATACTTACGGTCGGACGAAAATATATTCTTTTGTCAAATTTTATTTTATAATATTCTAGAGTATTTAGTTTTGTATTTAAGGTCTATTACAAGCGTCCAAACTACATATTTCTTTACACTATTAAAGGGTTTGCCGTACTGGAAATGACCTTCTGGATCCTTTTTACATTTCATTCGAAATGGATCCCAGGTTTTCGGTACAGAAGTCAAGATGTGAGTATAGAAGATACATTTAAATGTATCTTTGCTTTAGTTTGATTTAAATCGCGAAATAGGCGACTAGACTAGACTTAGACCAGCGTGACTGCTTGAGTCAGTTATTTTTTTCCTGTCTTTTAGATATAAAGGCTTTTTTTGAAGATGTGTAAGCATGTAATTACGTCTTCCGCAATAGGATGAAATCGGAGGGTATGCCAAACTTTTACTGTTAAAGCCACCTAAGCTCCTCGATACGTGGTATCGAGGAGCTTAGGTGGCGTGAACCGCGATACACGTGGTGTATCTAAGGTCTTTAAGATCCATTCAAAATTTGCCCAAGCGCTCTTTTTGCCCAAGGTATACCTACAATTATTTACTCTAGTCCTTACCTTAATATCACGAAAGAGTCAAAGTCATTATGATACCACCACTTTACCAGTTCAACGTTATTTATTCCTAAATAAGTAACTGCGGCATTTGGAAAAACCTACTATTGTCGAGGCACTAGATGCACGGCGATCTGTTACCTACATGGTGGACTGGGCACGCCTTAATTATGGCGGTAAGGCCCCTCTTTGAGGCGTGGCTGGAAAGACCTCACGGCGTCCTAACCTTCCGCATGACCCAGGTTCTCACCGGACACGGTAAGTTCGGGAGGTTCCTGTTCCGGATTCGTGCGGAACCGACGCCCGGGTGCCACCACTGCGTGGACTGCCCGGAGGACACGGTGGAGCACACGGTCGAAGTGTGCTCCGCTTGGGCAGAGCATCGCCGTAGTGATGAGCCCCTCACTCGTGAGGTACCTCAAATGAGTAACTCGCCTCGACGAATTGAAAGAGTTACTCGATTCTCAAATTTGAACCACCTCATTCAATTCCTCATGAGGTTTACAGAGTTCTAGTGCGACGCGCACAGTGAGTATTTTGTCTGATAACTCGCGAGGCGAGTGACGAGCAACATTGATGAGTGAGTGAGTAAATTCCGTTGAATTTTGGTTGAAATAGAGTACTAACATTATTTATAGCGTTTAATGATTATGAACCTTAACTCCGTAAAATAACGTCACTAATAAATATTACCTACGTGGTTGTTTTGTTGCATTTCGCTCTCTCCCTCAACGCGATTCGCGACGGTTGGCAAGATTTTCTGTCTCTTTCAAGCTCGGTGCTTCGTAACTATGACTCGTGAGTACCTACTCGTGGAGTCGTGAGGCGCCATGCAATAGCTAGATCTGTACAAACACCTCGCCTCAAATGAGGGGTACCTCGTGAGTACCTCGCGAGGTAAAATGAGGGCCTCCCTCATTCTCACTTTTATTAAGCGAGTTACCCAACACTACATCGCCGTGTTCTCGTGAGGGCGATCGGCAGCGGCGATCTCTCGCGCCAGGCCCTGGTAAGGGCCATGGTCCGGAGCGAGGAGGGATGGCAGGCGGTCGCCTCCTTCTGCGAAGCAGTAATGCTAGCAAAGGAGGAGGCCGCACGCGAGAGGCAACGGCCCTCACGGCCCAGCCGCCGCGGGGGTTCCGATTCCGATCCTGATTTCCAGCCAACGTAGGCGCGGGCTTGCAGACGGCGAGCTATGGGTAGCTCGCTACCTGACCGTCCGGTAACCATCCGGACCAAGCCCAGGTCGTCAACGGCGCGCACTGTTCCCGCGCGCCTCAAAGAGTTGTCAGCAAACCGTAGAGACCCAGCCTGCTAACTGCAGGCAGGCAGGGTCGAAGCCTACTGGGGCCAAGGGTTTGTTTCCGAAAGGAAAGCCCGGCCCTGGTATCTAAGGCCACGAAGGAACGGGGTGGGTTTTTAGTCAGTAAGAGTCTGACACTATCTCCCGCTCCGCCCAAGGGCGGGAGATGTCATTGGATGATTTTACCCAATACCAAAAAAAAAAAAACCTACATGGTGGACGGATGGAATAAAAAAAAAGCTGAAAGTAAATTTACGTTCAAGCGTTAAATTCGAAAGTCTTTGTTATAATAATTTTCATTTTTTAAGTTCTCCTAATTATAATTATTTGATATTTATCATAGTATTTATTAGTTTATAATATTAGCATATATACGTATTTTATTATCATAAGTAACTTAGTTCATACTATATTCTATTACAAAATATTCTGTTATTTATTTATTGTAAGTACCACAGTGTTGTTTTGTAACATTTAAAAAACTTAGTCACGGTTTGAGGTATGTGGCGACCTCTAGGTGCGCATAATGTCACTAAATGTAATGTCATAATCAGTTCTGACTGAGGCCCGTCAGATGGCGCCACGATTTAATCGATATATTTCGTTTTTCTTTTGTTTCGATTATTAAGTTTTAATATTTAAATGCATTAATTATAACGTTGTTAATTACCATTTACTAAATTTAATATAACTAAATAGTAACAATCGAATAGGAAATATCGATGTAACCGTAGCCTATTAAAATGACAGATGTGACAAGATGGGTGTGGCATCGATCCTTTCTTTTTCGTTTGGTCGCTAATCAGAAGCACACTGAATATAAGAGTTTTTTTAATTTATTTTAATCACGGATTGATGTCGAGAACCAGACGTGGAAACAGCGTTAAACTTAAGATGATATTCCCCCGATTGTGGTGAGCATTTTTAGACGAAATTGATGAATATTATCTTAGCGTAATACATGTGCATCAGTATTCCTCAACATGTGAATTTTCTTTGACAGGGTTCAAGATATCATTTTATTATTTTAGTCTACCATATCCCATGGATATGTATTAAGAAGAAAAATAGTCTCCCAATATAATACCAATAATATATGTATAAAATATGAAGCTCTCAACTCTGCACATGAATCGTTGACGAACAATATCACATGGACAGCTAGGCGACAGTTTCCGAATACAGCGTATGGCTTTGGATCTTGGATGAACTGCATCGGATGACGGTACTGGCTGTGAGGACTACACTGAATGGTCATAATTGAGGTTAATGTATTACCACTCCATGTAAGTTACTTTATTCTAACCTTACCATATATGTTCCTGTCACGGGCTGTAACTAGTGTAGCTATTTAATTACTAAATATATATTGTGGAGACAAGTTATATCTTTTATTCCAGTCAACACCTCATGCGAAATACACCCTTTAGTCTCATGCAAACTACCGCTGGGTAAGTCGGTGGTAAGGGCAAAAACCCAACCTTACAGTTTTTTTTTAACACAAATGTTGACTGGTAGAGAATGCCTTGTTGCATTAAGTCCGCCTATGTACCACTAATGTACATGAAGTTTAAATAAATAAATCTGTACAAAAAATTTTAGGTATACAGTATACCCAAAATTTTTTGCACACATGTATAGGATGCACGTGAATTTTGTAAATAATAAAAAATAATAGACATGATTCTAAAAATTGACATTTATTCAACAAGGGGGTAAAAGCGGCCCAAAAAAGCCATTCTTTTTCGTAAGAACTTTCGCAACATTTACACAACGGATCTAGCCAGTTTAAGCAGCTATTTTCGTGTATAATTGAGTTACTTCCGTCACTTTGAAAAAGAGGTTTTCCTTAACTTTTTAAATGCCACCTCGAAAATAAAGTGGTTACGTTGGGTACGTGCGTCACAGAGAAGCCGGGTACCTTCCGACTTCGCCTTTTGTGCAATCTCGGCGCTGCGTGACCGGCGATCACGAGCCGCGGGTCGCGTGTCCCGGCATAGCGCCAACTTTTAATTAATGTTGAAACATTACACCCTGTTACTTCATCGTCGAAGGGCCGTCGGTAGCTTAATGTCACTTGGACTGACTTATGCGTGAAGTTTTCGTAGCTATGACGTATGATATATGGATGAAAGGATTAATAATAATAATAATAGCCCGCCGGTAGCTTGGAGCCTGTTCCCGATACCGGTGGGACACTATTTTTTATATTTTTAAATGTTTTTTTTTAAATGTGTTTTTTTTTAAAGAAATATTTAAAAATATAATTTATATGTATATTGGTTTAATAAAGAGAATAATAATAGCTTAGCCGGTAGCTTGGACCCTACTTCCGACACCGGCGGACTACTGTTTTTATATATTTTTAAATGTTTTTCATATTTGTTTTAGAAAATATTTAAAAATGTTAAAAATATGTACAAGAAATAAATAAAAGAAATAATAATAACACCTTAGGAGGCTCTTGTTAAGCGGCTGGATCAAGGGCTTGATTCAGAAAGCGGTACTTCTGGACACGGCTCGTTTAGACAGGAGGTTCCTTTCTCTGGAGCCCTGACCTCTGTAGCTTGGACCCTGTTCCCGATACCGATGGGACACTATTTTTTATATTTTTAAATGTTTTTGTAAATTTTTAAAAAAATATTTAAAAATATAATTTATATGTTTATACTATGAATAAAGAAAATAATAATAATAATATAATTTATATTCTCTCACAATGGTTTTGTTGCACTTCACAGTTTAGAACTACAAGTAAATGTGAATGTGTATGGTGGATGGTGGTGAATGTGATGTGTAGGAAATGTGAATGTAAAAAGTGTCTTGTGAACGTTGGAGTTTGGTATTATGAAAGCATACTCTGAATATTTAATATCAAAATAAGTAACAGATTTAAAAAATAATTCTATTAAATTGTATTGGGTCATGCAAGTGTTGATGTATAGATAGGCCCTGGATACACCGCACACTACTGATTGAATATCGGATGCAACACCCACGGTCGTTGGTTATGAGACTGCATATCACGAGGTCCACCCTTACCTTGTTGAAACCTCTTCGGTCCGGACTAGACGTTTCATCTCTTCGTTTATACCACGTACATCGAAGGACTGGAAGAATTTGCCTGCTGCGATCTTCCCATCCAATTATAATTTGGGTGTCTTCAAGGCTAGAGTGAATAGGCTCTTAATAAACTAGTGCGCCTCACTATCAACGATTGCATCACTGCTTAACCACATCACCACGTTAACCACATCATCGCTTTGCACCAGGTGAGATAGTGGTCAAGCGGAAACTTATCGATAAAAAAACCGTTTAGTCAATTCTAATCACACGTTGACATTTTCACGTGTGAACCACTTAGTACCTACACAATAACTTTTATTACCCATTTGTTTTCGGTCTAAAAGGTAGCCGACCTTAACGAGATCAATCGAGTGGAGATGACCGATAGCGAAATGTTAATATGACGACGTGTATTCTATATCCTTATCATTTATTTTATAAATATCATTGGAGGTAAAAAAAAAAACCATTAATTATTGTACATTATAATGAGCCAAAAACGAACGAGAATACCATCTATTATATTTTTCGAACACTCTCATTATACTGCTCTCAAGCTTTCAAATAACAAAATAAAATGATCAATATGTATGTCTTTTAAACCCTTTATCGAAAAATTCTGTAGGTGAGAGAGAGGAGGAGAGTGTAAGAGAGAAAGAATCATATTTATTTGCCACACTTGTTTATTCATTGTTGTTTATTTTCCTAAATCTAGATTTATAAGACAGAATTGTAAACCTTTTTATACATCTTATAGCTAAACAAATTATTATATTTTCTTTTTAAATTTCATCCACAGTAAAAAAAGTGAGGTAAACACCCCAGGCACTGGAATAAATGTTAATTTTTTATCACACAAAATATCTTTACGCGATAACAAAAGACACTCTTACAGTTTGACTATTTTATATATGTGAGAACATTATTTTAATTATAAAGTTAAGATCAATTCTTTTCTTGCCGTAGGACTTTTTGAAAGAGTTATCGAGGTCCTGAAACGCAAATGGAACTGAGATATACCGGGTTTTAGGCAGTAGTCTTACATGCACTCTCACTTCAGAAAATCTCGACTCAGAGACTCGAGAGAAGTAAATTGGTTATTTCCCATCTAAAAAAAAAGTTTCATTCAACATAGTTTTTTATTAGAGTAATATTCGGTGCTATAATATTCATAGTTTTTGAACTGGCAATCAAAATTTGTCCAGTTTTTGGGTTTACACGGAATAAAGGTTCATTCAACCAACGTTGTCTGAACAAAAAACCTTTATCCGCTTTCAAATCAAAATAAAAATTATATTTTTTTTACCTAGGCCTACATGGGCACTTATAAAACATTAGAAGCTAGTGCACGGTCCCAAATTGGTCGTTTCCTATGGAGAAGAACCGGCAAGAAAGTCCGTGGTTACTCTTTTAAAAAAATGGTTTGTATTACAATATCACAGTATTCTTTGACGAAGAAACCCAGATTGTACCTATAAAATGTTATTTATTTATTAAAAACTTTATGCAACACAAAGGTAAACAGGCGGACTTAATGCCTTAGGCATTCTCTACCAGTCAACCAAGGGTGGTGAAGAGAAAACATGGCAGGCGCATAAAAAAAAAACAATAGATTATTAAGAAAACAAGAGTTCAAATATATATAAATAAAATATACATACATATATATTTAATATAATATATACCTACATATACAAATACATACATTTATGTGAAGTAAAATGTTAATGTTAAACGAATAAAAACCTAACAGCTGGTTCGCGCAAGAAAAGGGTTTCTGGAATGGTATACAAAAGGCCTTTGACCAGCAGTGGGACACAATAGGCCAGCTAAGAAAAATCTTAATATACTTTTTCATGTGGTTTTAGAGTCAAATACGAGTATGTGCCATATTTTTTATCGGCGCTTCGTAATTTGTAACATTATAGTACAGATAATATGGTTCTTAAAGATAATAATTATTTCAAATAAAAGGCAATTTAATGCATAAAATCATATGTACATAAAACAACTAACCATAACAGTGTAGTGCATTACATTCCTCACCACGCTGATTACTCATAACGCATGTATTTTTAGGCAGCCACTAGGCAATTCATAACATTTATGTTTGTAAACATGGTTTAAATGTACATACGAGTATGTACATTTACATGTAACAACTTCGGCTAGCTTCCAAAGATAACATCAATATCCTAATTTATTTTTTAAATAAAAAAAAAAAATATGCCAGAAAATGGGGACTTTCGCAATTTAAGGATTTTTCGCAATTTCCCAATAATGCCCAAGCATTTGTCCTATGCCCAGTCTAGCCTAGAAACAAAACTAGGCACATACCGTTGACTATGTTATGTGTTCGCTGACGAGTGAAGCATGAGCAACAATAGATTCCAATGCGTGATACTCCTCATAAATCAAAACCAGTTCCATAATTTTGTGTACGCTCGTATGAGTTGAATATACGAGTAATTTAATGGTATATTTTTTTTTTTCATTGGTTAATGATCAAATAACATGTCTCACTCTGGAGAGAGTGCCAGACTTTTAACCCTTCTGTAAATAGCTGGTGCTTTTACATTCCAAAATGAAAAAGATATGATCCATTCGGTCTCCTACATGTTTGCCTATTCAAACAATTAGATGTGGGAGTTTTAATTGATACTTTCCAATAACTATAAATAAATATCTAAAACTACCAAAAAACAAAAAATTTCAACCCTGGTATTGTGTAAAAAATATATATATTGATGTAAGGAGCAATTTGGAAGTCTGGATAGCATTTAATCCAAACACGGTCAATGACCTTTATGTTAATTTAACGCGCTTCAAAGAGACGTCAGCAAACCGCAGTGGGCCCAGCAAGGCCGAAACCTACGGAGGCCATGGGTTAGCTTCCAAAAGAAGGACATAGGACTACTCCTATTATTCTTTGTGAAGTCAACCAATGGTTAACTCACGCTAATCCTACATTAAAAAAAAACCCTGTGGTACCGGCTGATGTCCATAGGTGGTGGTGACAAATTACAATCATATGGACCGCCGCCTTGTTCACCATTTGATGGTATACCTTCTTTAAGTCAGTATATCTTCATTAAATCAGTCAGTGTACCATAACAAAATCAGTCACTCTAGACTTTCAAATCCTATACCCTATACAGGTATTTTATTGAGATCAGAAAATCAGATCAGTAGCTAATTTGTTTCTTCGTATCTTAGATTCGTTTTCTTTTATTACAAATATGATTTTATTTAAATGTTATCATCCGTCCAGTTGTAGTTTATAATATATTTGGCTCTCAATTTTGTCTGAAAACCCACTCCATAAAAAATGTGAGTGTGGGAGGGAGAATGCCTCAATATTAGAATATTGAGGCAACGATTAATAAAAAATATGCCCTTTTAAAAAGGCTTACGCCTGTTTAACATAAATCGAACCCTTGCCCGAAGTGTTGCAACCTACACGGTAAACCCTTATTCGGTCATTACACCAGTAATCCATAGATATATAAATAGCTAAAGAGTAGGCCATATTACGTAATAAGTAGCCATTGCACTGAGCCTTGTTCCGTCTGGTTGAGAAGGACATCACTAAGCCTTGAATAATGTTGGAGAAACCAGGTCACGGCAGGCGCTGAGATTTGCGCATTTTACTGATGCAATCTACGATTCAATAGCAAACAGTTACTGAATGGTTTAAACATTTTTCAGTTATAAAAATTAGGAGAGATGAATTTCCTTTTATGGTTCTCATTACAAATAGTGACATAATATATCTAATGTACCTAAATTCAAGGATTATGTAGTTCGTCATTTGATCCTTTAAATTCTTTGATTAATGAAAAGTCAAGCTTTGGGTATGTGTAAATAAATAAACATCACATAAAAAAAATTGGTAATTGGTTTCTCCCGAAAAATCTGATACTTGCGCAGACATGAACTTTACCTAGGTTCAAGTCTACGCAAGTATCAGATTTTTTCAAGGTAAGTGAGTTGACACCACTGACATGCCACAGGGTTGCCAGGCCCAGCGAATTAATTAACAGGAAAATCTTAAGACAGTGCGGTGCAAGTTTAGTATCTTTAGCCTCTGATCAAAATGTGGTGTGACCTAGTTAGCGTTACTTAGCACCAATCGACCTATTCATTCATCATTCACGCGGGGCGGTACGAGAGGGGTCCAAGGCTCGCACGATGACGTCACAATGTTGGGTTTAAAAATTATCCACCCCTCCTCTTCACCCAGCTGCAGCAGTCCTTTCACGTGACCTACTGACCCAAAATCCAGGGATCCAAGTGACGTAGGCAGTACACCCGCGGCAACGTGTTCCGCTCCTGAAACCTAACAGTTGTATCGAACAGATGGCAAAACTTATTAGAAGGAGTAGGAACTGCGTTTTCAATGGCAGTTTCTACGTTAACTGTAAACACTAGAAGTGCACGTGTATGCGTGAGGGTAGGGTTCATGTGTGAGTATATGCCCGTGGGTAAAACGGCCTCCCTTCGTGGTAGCCTCGGCAGGCTTCACATACAGATGTAGCTGGTCGGAAGGCCACTGTTTAAAGCTAAAATTAGACATGTCAAAACGTCTAGTTCTGGTGTTCCACGTTTGTTAGTTATTCATAACTTAGGATATTTCGTCGAATTTGTGGACAAAGCAACCCTACTCGTGTTTCATTCAAGAATTATATCACCTAATACGTAGGTATGATTGTTTTAACAGATTAATGGCGGGTTTCTGAATTGAGTATTTTGAGTTAAGAACGACTCAAACCATACTTAAATGCCAAATTTTGACAGGTTTGCAGGCTAAAGTAGAGTTTGAGTAATTCTCAACTTCAAATGCTTAAATCTGAAATCGGGGGTATATAATCGGCTTGATAATTGTCTCACTACTGGGACACCTCTCCAGGAGAGAAAATGGGCTGCAATTCACCAAGCGGGTCCAGTGCGGGTTAAAATATCATTATTATATAGTTGTAATTTAAACTAATGAACGAAATTATTTTAATTTAAATTTGAAAAATGCTGCTTTTTATGTTTTATTTAAGTAAGTTTTCTTGCTGCACTGGCACTGCCTGAATATTATTCAGATCGCTAGATGAACGGCGGTGAAAAAAAAATATAAATAGTTGGCTGCGATGTACCCGACGAGAGGTCATTGCCCTTAAAAGCTAAAAGACAATAACAAATGAAGTAACTTAATATTTGTTTTATTTGAAACTAACTTTTGGATTTAATTGTGTTTAACTTAAGTTTTATTATAGGGGGTATTTGTTGATTATGGTACTCAGTATTTCAATATGGTCAATTAAAAAATCCAGATTAATTTCAAGATTTTAGCAATTTTAAGTGCTACAGTGATTGTAATAAATTCTTTGTGGACATAATTATTAGTTTGATACAATTTATGAAGCCTCCGACTCCCAAACTTGGCAGGCCTGTATGTCAGAAGTCAGTGCCCTCCCAATTTTATTTTGATTCTTTTAAAAAAAAATTGTAATTAAGTAAAAATTGGTCTAGTTATGATTTTTTTTCTCTATACCATCGTAATTAAGAGTAAAGAGCCAGTTTGTGTACTTTCAATTTATAATCGAAAAAGACAGGGGTTTTTTTAAGGTAGTTAAAATCATCCAATGACAGATCCCGCCCTTGGGAAAAGATTGAGGATTAATATTGATTTATGTACTATTAAATGTATTTCTTGTACAGATTTCTGAAAATTTGAACTTCCTAAAAAGCCCAGTTTTAGTTAGTTTAGTTTAGCCTAGTTCCTTTTATAAAAGTTTTTTTTTAAAGATTTCCTTGAACTTTATTTTTGTGTACTTTTAGGTACTTGGAGGCGAACGAATGAAGATTTAAAGTTTTTAATCAAGGTAGGACTTCGGATTTAAAAATAGGAGTCTTCTCCCGAATGTTCCGATATAAACAGCTCTGGTTAAGTAAAATATTACCGTTTCTGGTCTTCACGTGCTTTTATGGTTTTATTTTGCTTAGGAAAGCAGCTTTTGGGTGAAGGCCAAGGAAAAGCTTGAGTAAATATAGTTAGTTTCGTTTTTCAATCATGTGTTCCCGGTCTGGTTATGTTGAAAAGTTGCCAATAAAAGTCTTATAAATATTTTTATGAAGAATGTTTTCCGTGTCAGCTAGTTCTAATACATAAAAACTTTGTGTCATAGTGAAGTTCTAAGTGAACGCAAACTAAAGATAAGGCTGTTTATGCTCTGTTTCGGCACATATTTTGGCAATCGGCAGGAAATTAAAACCTATAGAATACTTCCCCTTGACCTAGAATCCTGAAACTTGGCATAAAGCGTGGTTTCATAGAATTAGTTAAGAAAAATATCTGAAAACTTTTGAGTAGTTACGTTACATAAAATTACTTTATTGCGTATTGGAAAAATCTTCGAGTCTCTACTCGGGAAGTATTTACATAGTTATGTTTGTACAAAACCCTCAGTGCGCGAGCCTGCGCCTATGTTGTCTGAGAATCGCCCTGCTAGTCCTGATACGAAGGGCGCCTGTAGTACAGAGAGTATAGCCTCATACTACATGATGTGGAGTTAGTATATTTTTCTTTGGTATAGTTTTAAACTGCCATGAACTTAAGTGCGTGGCTTTAATAATGATGTGTCGGTTAAGCGCTGTTTATCCGCGACGAAGAGGCCTGACACGCATACATTATGATAATTTATCACTTCGGCGTCAACGCTGAGTTCCGCGTGCTCCCATCGGAGTAGGCGACGAGGGTGCTGCTCCGTTGTGCGTTTCCATTGTTAAATAGCTCTTAACGGGATTGCTCGAAAAAGTTGTCGGACCGCAAAGGGTAAGGCGGACCACTTGTGGGCTTTGATCAATAAAAATCTGACACTTCTTCTAGCTCCACCCAGAGCAGAAGCAGTAATTTGATGACTTACCACTGAAAAACAGCAAAAAAAAAGTCTTAACTTACTAAACGTTTATTTTTAGGTATTTCATAAGTTCACATAGTAGATTCAAAATAATAAAGTGGAATTTATTTAGTGGTGTTTTTGTAATGGTGTACAATAAAGCATATAATAAATAAATAAATTATATCACTATCGCATTCAATTTTTTTTTTTAAATTCATTAAATTTTAGTGGGCCGAGTCATTATCCTATCCTGACCAAAAGCTAGCTTTATGTCAGATAAAAATTGAGATCCCGATTAAAGCGCCACATATCGGGTGCAATTATATTTCAAATCATCCAGGAACCCAATCAAATATACACACCAAAAATCATTTAAATCGATCAAGCCACTTGGAAGGCGTTAGGTGACAAGCAAACGTACAGAAAAATTATAAATGTCGGCTCGTCCAGGATGGGTCGAGCTATGATCTACCAGGTGGGCCTAAGTAGGTATCGTGTATTGAATAAAAACGGCTGGGTGGGGACCAACAACAAAACTGACACAGTTTCAATGCGTCTTCACTCTGCGACGGCCTGGCTGAGAGTGTCCGCTGTCCCGGCGGGTTCCCCCTCCCCAAGCTCGTAGCCAAAGCGGAAACGACTGGCTCTCTCAAAACGCGCCACCTCTAGTTCTTCTAGTTGCCACTAGATGGCATGCCGTTTTGTTGTCAGCAAATCAATTGCCAGCCGACATATATACATAAAGATTTTCCACATCTACCGCATACGAGAATTGTTTTAGTGCAAGACATTATAAAAGAAAACATTATAACAAAGAGTGTGCACCTACACAGTCTGAGCCACGAGACACAAGAAAGAAAGGCGTGTTTACCGTGAGACACTGGAACCGGCCACGACAAGCCTTGATCGGCCGATGAACTTATCCAATAATCTTCTTATTTCTACATAAAGTAATTTACAGCGATATTGAGATAAGTGCGTACGTTATGATAACCCTTATGTATGTATGTGCCAATATTGCTGTGAAGTCATGTTTAATAAGATATTATTGGAAGCAATAATATGCTTTGAATCTTTTACTCAGCGTAACTTTAGCCGTTATGATCGGTTTGTTTGATAATAATATCCATTCGTATTATCAATGTCATTGACCTGTCTGCGAATTGTTTTGTGGCTTGTTTTCTTTAACAGTGTTGTTTAAAGGAAATCTAAGTAGGCATCGAGTTTTCAGTATTCGCTTAGTGAAAGCTTCAAAATGTTTTTAGCAGTGGCCTGTTGCTTTTGGCAAATCATTTTAAATCTCTAAAATTTTCATCTAAATTGAAATGTAGATCTTAATTTTTTTCATGGGTTATCATCAAATGACTCTTCCCTCTCTGGGTTGAACCCACCTCTATTCCTTCAGCTGCCATTTGTGGTCTCTTTCGGACAATCCCGTAGAAATATGTTAACAAACAATTGTGACTTAGATGTTGCATATAAAATCTTAGAAACTGGCTCCAAGCTAACATAATAAATAATCCTCAAAATGCTTAACCAAACTTCGATCACGATGGCCAATCTCAACAGCAATTAGCCAAGTACGCAGGAGATATAGAGCACAAGTGTGTGCGTAAACATAGGTGCAATCTCTGTTCCTTTACTCTCGTAGTCCGATGCGACAGCAATGAGCACGACCGGTAATCATCAGGCGCAGGAAAACGGCATTATAGTACACGGCAAATAAGTTGAACCATTTGCTATAGTTACGCGCAGCCCTTCCACTTCGATTGAGACTCAAAAATCGTTTACTGCACATTCATTCAAGATGGACCGTCATGATATAACCGATTTTCGGGTCTCAATTGAAATGGGGGCTGCATTTTTTGAGGTATGGGGGTATCATACTACCTTTACCAAATTCCAGGGCCTCAAGTTTGCTATTACAATAGTTTCCGAAAAGTCTATCATTGATTTCATAATAGTTGATTTTTACAAGTTTGGTAATCTACTAATATAATGGCACTCCAATGATCAACCACCGACACTCCATTGAGCGAAATGGCATAGAATGGTGATCTCGTACTTACGTACATAATGACAAATGAATGTCTGCCTTATATCATAACAAAAACATAACAAAACCAAACACTGATACAATAACTACAACAAAACACTGAAAACGCCACCGGCCGGCAGCCGTTCTAAATAAACAGTAAGCAGTAATGTCACTATGACAGCTAAAAACCACAGACCGACCAATGATCGGATTTGCAGATTACGAACTTTTAGCAAAATATCAATGGAATCGTGTTGGAAAGACGAATTTATAAAAATAGCAGACTTGGCCCCCTGGTTGCTACAAAATAATACCTAGCGGGAAAACACTTTTTGTACATCCCGGGAATTGACTCCACGTTCAGCAGTCACGCTTACGATCACGAGGCCCGTGAGGTGGTTAAAAAATAATAATGTTCACGTCGGTGTATGAATTTATCTTGTGTGATAGAAAATTGAACTTAGACATATCACAACTTAATGTGTAATTTCTCAACTGTCAATGTTAAAGATTCTTTTCTAAGTCCCGTTAACATTCTTGATAACAATGACCTGCTGAACTTTCTGGTAATCGCTTAGACCCATTTCAAAGTCCATAACTCTATTCATATAAAAGGTTGCTCGAAGCACTTAATAATCCATCAGTCAAACGCAGACACAGTGTTTAAACACAGCATTGTTTAAAATAAATCCTTAAAGCAGTGGACTAGAATCAAAACCTTTCATGAAAATTCAAACTGAACTATTTCTATTAGCACACAAAGTGAATAAATCACGGTATATCGAAGTTTGTGAGAATAATGAGTGTTAGATAACGTGTGGGGAAAGAGGAGGCTGCGACCGGGCAGCCTCCTCTTTCCCCGATAGGTGCATCAGGCCGTTGACCCCCTGTTCAACTTCTGCTGAATATAGACCTGTTTCGACTACCAACCCGGTGGCCTATAAATATGAAATGCCACTTTTGACTGCAATGCGGTTACTGTACCGAACGTAGAACGTAGGTGACCCTTATTTTAATGTTTAGTTAAGTCTCCTCTTTATATGGGTCCCTAATGTTATTTTAATGATCTATCTATCTACACAGATTAAATAACTTAACTTTTTAGGTAACTATATTTTGTTTAACTTAAAATTTTATTTCAAAAGAAATTGATATCGTCTATCTTCTTTGTATATTACCTACTTATCGAAGTATATAGTTAATACAAAGTGAATAGAATTAAGGCGGAAAATGTTTTTAAGAACGAGTATCTTCAGTTTTATATCTTTTGATATTATTTAAGATCCGTGTTTTCAGGGTCGGACATATTTGGTACGTTCTTATTTTTTACCAATAATCGATCAGGAAAAAAGAATATTATATTCAGGCGTATTTACTCAATACTCAATACTTTATTGCATTCCATAGTACATATAGGTGGTATAAATATTGTCACGATCAATATGGACCCTGTCGGGCACAGCCAAGTTAGGAGAGAGGACGAAGACTATAACAATTCATGTAATCAATTAATTATTATTATAGGTGTAAAAGGTTAATATAATATTATGTGGTGAATTATGTTACTATAACAATTCATGTAATCAATTAATTATTATTACATGTGTAAAAGGTTAATATAATATTATGTGGTGAATTATGTTACATATTTTAATTTATTTTGTCATCGTTATTTTTAAACTATGTAATATGTACGAAAACACTGTCACGAAAACTAAAAAGAAAACATAAAATAGCATTACCTAGTTTTCTTTTTTGGTGGGGAAGATTAAAGCTCTAGTATATTATTTTATTTATAAATAAATTAATAAATAAATAAGAAACTTGAAATATTTCAAGCGTTATTATGATGTTTGGACGTCCCACGTACGAACGTTTACATTTTATCAATAAGCGTTCGGCACAAAAAAGGGACGTGGGCGTATTGCGTCCAATCTGATATGCAAATTTAAAAAATAGTAAAAAATTATATTATAACCACAGGTTGGAGTAGGTACTTCTAAACACAATGTGTAAATCCCGGGATATATTTACGGCGCAATAAGTAACTTGTAATTTTATAAATCCTGGTATTTAATCGTCAAGTTTATGGTACCGAGATTTTAGAGGTATTATCAACTCTGTTACTTATTTTCATGAACATTAAGGAAAATACTCTATTACTTTTACGAAAATTAGGTAGGTAAATATACTATAGGTACCTATTCAGACTTCTGATCATAACCCAATTTGTACACCGTTAAATTTTGATCGTTTTAATCCCGTGGAGGGTCGATTCGGTACATGAAACACTATCGATTTGTAAAGAGAAAATAACAAAAATAGAGTTTTTTTTTAAATTCGAATTAATTTACGCATTTCTGAAATCAATTTCTTTAAGTATAAACGTCAGCTGAGGGAGGCCAATGACCTGTAAGTAGTTAGTACGCAACGACCGACTCGTTTAGTCAAAGAAATTAATTTCGTACATGCGTATATATTCGAGTGCGTGTGTATTCGAGTCTTAGAAAAAAAGTAAGTTTATATTTTAATTTTATCTTTACAAATCGATAGTGTTTCATGTACCAAATCTCTAAGGGATTAAAACGATCAAAATTTAACAGTGTATATATGTGTAAGTACTTACGATATTATTTAAATTATTTTTCGTATTTTTTTCATAGTTTTTGCCGATAGACGTCCACTATTTGACATATGATAGGCATCACCCAAATGTCGCTAATCTAATCTCATCGGTCCACCTTTTGGGAGGCCTTCCAAAGCTGCATCTTCTGGGGCGCGCGGTCGCCGCTCGATGATCGATGGGGCTGAAAGGTTCAGAACTTTCGGCCCCATCGACCACCATCTGTTACAATTTTTTATTCACCTCGTCTACCATCCCATCTCTTACAATTTTTTATCCACCCTCAAAATAAAACAGAAATAAATGAGCCTACAATTAATTAAACGTTCTTAATTCAAACACAACAATAAACTACAAAACTTTTTGGTTGCAGTTTTATGATCGACTCACGTGTGACTGGTGCGTAGGCGTCGGTCGTGTGTGGTCGCAGCAGGTGACCGACGGAATGCTGACAAAGCTGATGTTTTTCATACGAGTGTGTAGGCGAAGCATGGAGTATCGGCTAGTTAATAAACGTGATTATGGTAAAGCTGAACGGTCTATTAGTTACACGTTTTATAGAAAACATTGTCACGCTAAATAATCGACGTAGAATATACTTGGTTCTTTTTTTTTCTTTTCTTTCGCTTTAAAGCGTAGCAGGAGGACGTGTCAGACTTTTACCAATGTTCTTCTAGTTTCCCTTCACGTTCTAGGACCTTGGGTTTCCATTTAAGAAGTTAACCCTTGGTCTCAGTAGGCTTCAACCCTCCTAGATCTTCTACGCTTTTGCTGCCATCTCTTGCCCTCCTAGGGCCCCTACGGTTTTGCGGCTTTATGAGGCGTGCGTGGAACTAGGTAACGCCGCTGATGACTTGGGCTTGGTCTGGACGGTTACTGGCCAGCTAGACGGCGAGTTACCCATTGCTCGACGCCTGCAAGCCCACGAAGTACATGGTGGCCGTTTGTTTTATGAAGTTTTAGAAAAAACATCAGCTTTGTATCGCGTCTTTACTGTTACTTATTCTTCTTGTGCCGATAGACTCGATTTTTTTATGACCAGTATTTAGCAGCCTGTACATTTATAGACCTCTGTTACTGACTTTGTAAAAATCCTGTAAGGTGCAGGTGGTTATAGAGGAGGGGCAGTATAGCAGGTGACGCATGTTCTGTGAAGTGGCTCCACATTGGCTCTGTGTTTAAGATGGGGCGAGAAAGCTACATTCGGTTAGATTATTTGAGAGCAGTGGTGGCCGAGTGGTAACGGCCCCGACTTACAAATTGTAGGTTGCGGGTTCAAACCCAGCTAGGCGCATTACTTTGTGTAATTTATTTATCACCACTGCTCTTAAAACGGTGAAGGAAAACATCGTGAGGAAACCGGCATGTCCTAGAACCAAAAATTCGAAGACACGTGACATCCACCAATCCGCACTGGGCCTGCGTGGTGGATTACGGCCCATTCCCTCTCCTAGAGAGGCCTGAGTCCCAACAGTGGGAACATTAAAAGGCTGATGATGGTGATGATGGATTTGTGCAGCAACCAACCTGGGTCTGATGTCGGTGCTGTTACACACAATTATCTTATTCTCTTTTTACAACCATCGCCTTCTTTCTTTTTCTTTTTTTGAATGATATTATGTTGTGCTTGAACACGATCGCGGATGGTAAGCAGTGATGCAATCGTTGATGGTGAATCCCAATATTTCATTAAGATTCATTCTTGACACTGAAATTACTATCGGATTTCGAAGGTGAATTGTACCTAACAATGAAAATAAAGAAAATGGTTTTTTAACCAATTATGACTTAAAACAATATATTTAGCTAATTTATATTAAAACAATAACGTTTTTACTTCACCTGTATATAACTAAGACTTAGTAATACAAAGCAAAAAAACCCTTTATTGATACGCAAATAAGTGTTTTTTGCAAACCGTACTTTTCACTCAATATTTGACAAATCGAGGTTATTGACTTTCCTATACTTATTTGGAACGCATAACTAGTACATATTCAAATGAATCCTTATTTCCCTTGGTCATGCCGTAACTTGTGAACGACATTACCGATTTCATTCAACTTTTTTTTCAATTTCTTATACTTTGCAGAAAGTTCTTACTGAAAGGAAAATAAAGAAAATCGTGAGGACTTGTTGACCTTTCGCGCGGTTGACAGTTCTTAGCTCAGACGGGATATGTCTGTTGAGACAACTAGTTACGAGGTTTTACAACATATAAAGTTGACAAGAAATAAAAGGCCAGTTTTGACATTTGATGTTTTTGTTATTTACGTTAGATAATTACATTATGTAACCATTTTGTAACAACTTTAAAACACTTTATGTAATTAATTAGATATTGTTTTATTGTTTCATTCAGTTTCGTTCCAAGTTACATTCTAGGGTCTCTCTCAAATTCCTTTTCTTTTTAAAAGAAAACGAGTTGTAGTTTGTAAGGTCAAACTCAGCCAGGCGCATTACTTTGTAGAATTTATTTCATCACCACTATTCTTAACACGGTCAATTAAAACATCGTGAGGAAACCGGCATGTCCTAGAACCTAAAAATTCAGTCATAATGTGACATCCATCAATCCGCACTGGTCCATGGGTGTGGATTACGAACCATTCCCTCTCTTAGAGAGGAAGCCTGAGTCCCAGCAGTGGAAACATAAAGGGCTAAATGCTATTATGCTATATTTTTTATCATAAAATTACTCTTGATTATTGTACTGGAACAGTTTATCTGCTGCGGTCTTGCCGTCCAATTATAATTTAGGGGTCTTCCAGGCTAGAGTGCGCCTCACCATCAACGATTGCATCACTACTTACCATTAGGTAGGATCGCAGTCAAGCACTAGTTTAAATGAATTAAAAAAAAGGATAAATGTATTAATATATCAAGAATTATTTTATGATAAAAATGTAATAAAATATAAAAAAAAATCTGATTGTCTGTTGAATGACTCACTAGAGTATTTGTGTGTGCGTACGTAAATATCAAGCCCTATGCGCTTCAAATGTAGTGCGTCGATTTCCATATTATTTGGCCGCAATTAGGATATTTAATGTCTTAAAAAAACACTACCAGCTTTAATTTGCTTTGACTGGCCTGTTGGTCTAGTAGTTAGTGGCCCTGACTGCTATGCTGGAGGTCGTAGGTTCGATTCCCACCCAGGACAAATGTTTGTGTGATGAGCACGATCATTTGTTCTGTATCTGGGTGTTATTTATCTATAATATGTATGTATTTAGAAATATATATAAGTATGTCTATCAGCTGTCTGGTACCCATAACACAAGATCTACTTAGCTTGGGACTAGACGGTGTTGTGTGATAGTTGTATTGTATTATATTATTTAATTATGACTGCAACTTATGTTTCTAATTGGTACGTATATGAATGTGCATTCTTCATTAAGAATGATTACACGACATCTACCTGAAATAATGCACCCATGTGGTGAGCCTCATGGGTGACTCAAGTCACCACCATATGCCAAACAAGAATTTTTGATTTCTTCGGCCATATTTCCAGAAAGAGAGGTGATAACTTGGAAAAGTTGCTGCTTACAAGAAAAGTAGATGGGAAAAGATCCAGGGGTAGGACTTCGATACGTTGGTCAGACCAAATCCGTGCTACACTGGAGTCTGCGACGCCATCCATATCGCCGAAGATAGGACAAAGAGACAACATGGCGAAATAGTACACAAAAAAGTTATTCGACCCTCATCATAGAGGATAAACGACGCAAGGAGGGGAGGCTACGCTGATAAATGTACCAACTTCAACTATAAACGGGAGGGTAAAATTGGTGATCCCTGAACGAATCTTGAAAAACCAAAGCGTCAGAATAAGGCGATTAACACACGGCACCGCGCGCCACCGCGGCGTGCGGTAAAGCGGATCTCATGTCGCCTTAGCTTTTAATAATTCCGTTGGTGCTTGGTGCACCGGGTTAGTACACACGCACACCGCACGACCGCGCGGTCTAGCGGACGAAATCTGCTTTACAACTTTCCGCGGCGGTGCGCGGTGCAGTGTACGCTGAATTAGTTCTATTTATTTGCATAAAATGCAAATGTGTTTATGCAAATTTGTATAATAATACAAACAACCTTAGTTGCTAATTATTCACTTGCTCAAGTCATACGTGTCATCTCAAGGTAGACTATTATTGTTTCACTATTTTAAAAGCAATTACAGTTAAGTTCTACTAAGCTACAGTTGAGCATAGGTTTTTCGGTACGACTCTTCAGTCCGACAAAGTGTTTTAAAAAAGAAAACATTTAGTATAAAACACAGCCCATAGCCAGATTTCATTATTGTTAGAACACAAATAAATTAAAATCAAGATAATTAAAAAGAAAAAAAAAATACGACCACATTTAAAAATAGGATAAATTTAAATAAAAATAGTAAAACAAGTTAAGTAATCAATTGAAGTGTTAAGTTTTCTATAAGCAACTTGGAGTTTGGGTCTGTGCTTGGTGTAGTTGTCAAAATGTATATGATATACACCTGCTAACCATTCCGGAAACAAAGGCGTGATGCTTGCCAAATGATATTGACTGCTAAAGTCTTGCCCCATTTTTGTGGAGCGAGAGGAAGTGTCAGACTTTTACTGACTAAAACTCCTCTGTGTTCCTACAGTTGCCCTTTATGTAACTCTTTTAAACAATCCCGTTGCCAAGAAGTCTTGCCCCAAGATATTTGATTTTAAATCAATCTAAATCTATAAAAAATGACCTTCCTTTCATCTGCGAAGCAGTAAAGCTAGCAAAGGAGGAGGCCGACCGCATCAGGCAGAGGCAACGGGGCGCTCGCCCCAGCCGCCGCCGGGATTCCGATCCCGATTTCCGGCCACCGTAGGCGCGGGCTTGCGGACGGCGTGCAATGGATAGCACGCTGTCCGATCGTCCGGTAACCGACCGGACCGAGCCCAAGTCGTCGACGGCGCGTTCTGTTCCCGCGCGCCTCAAGGAGCTGTCAGCAAACCGTAGAGGCCCAGCCTGCTAGCTGCAGGCAGGCAGGGTCGAAGCCTGCTGGGGCCAAGGGCCGTTTTCTGAGAGGAAGGCTCAGCCCCGGCATGATAGGCAACAAAGGAACGGGGTAGGGTTTTAGTCAGTAAGAGTCTGACACTACTTCCCGCTCCGCCCAAGGGCGGGATTTGTCATTGGATGATTTTACCTACCATAAAATAAAAAAAATCTTCCTTTCATAATAATGAAAAAATATTGTATGTTTGCTCTTGTTACCCTCATCAAGAGCGATATATTCTTCGTTCGTCCTCTAAGTTTTGTCTCACATTCCAAAAAATCTTCGTTTCATAACACTGTTGAAGCTGTGTTTTGTCACAATTTACAAGTACTTCAAAAGCAGAGTCAACAAAAAACTCAAATAAGTACTTATATTAATAAGTACTTATTTGATATTTTTGAAATAATTGGATGATTATAACAATTATAAACATTTAGAAATAATGCATGCATAAATAATATTTAAGACATTAATTTAGATTTTTCAGTAATCAAAATTAATGTCTTAAATATTATTTATTATAGATTTGACTGTTTTGTATGTTTAAAATTTAGTTATGTTTACTATATTGATATTAATAATAAAAAATAACTATAAAAATGAATCATAGTGCATTATTTCTAATTTACCGGTCATCGATTAAATTACAGTATCAAAACAAAAGGTTTAAAAAACAACCAAGGAGTTAAACATTTTCACACGTTTTTTTTAACAAACGAACTATAAGTGTAAAAAGTCCATGTGGTAGTTCAAACAGCAGAATTGGAATAATAATATAATTGATATAATTATTACGAAATAAACTATTCTTACTGTATTAATTTGTTCCATTTTAATTACGATTAATAAGATATGCATAAATTTATGTACTTAACTACTTTAAATAGCTAATTAGCATCATAAAGTACCTACTAGCTTTATCCGCGTTTCGTCGGGTATTGCGGATTCGAAGTCAAAGCCTGATGAGAAGCCTCGATACTCAATTTAACGTAACTCCTAAACTAATGTTAGTCACGTTTATGACGGTTACGTAATTTATTGGTGAGTTATTGATTAACTTGACGTTTCAATTTGAAATTAAAATAATAAAAAAGGTTTGTTCGATGTTTGAAAATCTGATTTGAAATTATTCCGTTACCTTAATTCTAAATTAAAAAATTAAAAAGAGCATACTTTTTATAATTTTAAACGAGCTTAATAAATTCATTGATTTCAAAAACGACGGTTGACAATGACTGTCCTGTTTGTCAATGTTTCAGAAGATGAGCTTCTTAAAAAAAAAATTAAGAGCTTGGCAAGTAAACCACATACAATTAAAAACAAATTGTGTACAATATTACGTATTAGAAGTATAAATGACCGAAATATAAACAAATTTCACTATCACACTTTTTTGTTATTTGCTTCATGTACAACTTTTTCTTCTTTTTGGTGATTGTAGAGAAATTTAAGTTACCCTATAGCTATACAATAAAAAAAAATGGTCCGAAGAAGAAGGAGATGAAATAGGACGAAGCGAGATTAAAAAAAAAATATTAATATTTTATGAAGAAGGAAATATATAGTTTGGGACGATCCAAGCTTTTTTTATGTGGAACAAAACTGAGTGGGCCAAACAAAAAAAAAATCTGAAGAGCTAATCCCCTGATTTATAACAGATGTGGAGAGATGTACCCACCAACATAACTCTTAAATCTTTAATTTCTAAGACTAAAGCAATGTTTAAATTGTTTGTTTAAGAGTATTGACTTTATATTGTACTTTGCAATTGCTAATCCGATTACTGAAAAAAGAAAGATTCCAACGAATTGAAAATCCATTCTTTTTTTAAGTAAGATAGATTTTATGAAAAGATTTTAAGAAGACTGACTTCTAATAATTAAATCAACATACATAACAATACTACGCCAATAAAAACATTAAAACTGAGAGGTAAACTTACAATGTTATATTTCAATAAGTGTGATATGACTCGTAATTAAACTAAGTATCGGTATCTTTTCTTCTCGTTTGTATTATACCAATATTTAAATTGTTTGTCTAAGAGTATTGACTCTTCAGTGATACTTTGCAATTGCTAATCCGATTATTGAAAAAAAGAAAGATTTCAACGAATTGAAAATCCCTTCTTTTTTTGTCAGTTGAAAATAATTCTGTGATAGAAAACAACACAATCGTTGCCATAATGCTACTTCTAAACATTAAATCATACATAACATACATAAAAACACTACGCCAATAAAAACATTAAAGCCTAGAGGTAAACTTACAATGTTATGTTTCAAGTAGGTGTGATTTTCAGAAAGATATGACTCGTAATTTCAATAAGTATCGGAATCTTTTCTTCTCGTTTGTATTATGATAAAATATGGTAATATTATAACGACTTAATATTGGCATATTTTTTATTGTGAAAAGCGAACTAAAGATATTTAAATGACACAGAACAAAGTTACTTGGTGATTAGTCACTACATTTCGTGCGTTTCAATACACTCGATATTGGTTGTTGCATTGAACTGAACAAATATTTTCATGATTTCCTTATATAACCAAATGTTTTGTTCTTCTCTGTTTGTGTACAAAACAAAGGCCATGTTTACAAATTAATTTACGCCACAAGACAAATTCAGTTGTTGATCCTAATTCTTTAACAAAAAGGCCAAACATTTCGCTTGCCAAACAGTAACTGTGTGCTTATGATAATTATGGACATTATGCTAGTCACAATAACCATGACTAGACAACTATAAAAATGTATTTTATGGCTTTTCTTATACGCTACTTGTTGATGTTTATTTACTGAATTTATTGTTTGTTTGTGTTCGTAAAGTTGCGCAACAGAGTTTTTATTGGCATTTTAGAAGAGAAGATAAAAAATAGGGAATGGTCCCTAATTTTTAAGGACATAATGTCTTTGCCATCGTTTTGTTACTGCCGTTCGTCGTTTTGTTGCCATTACTTTAGATAAGATCCTCTTATGTAATTTCTGTTGAATAATTCATACTTACACCTTTATTGAGTTATGTAACTGGTGACTCCTCATGTGGTGGGGTGGATTAGGTATGTTTTACCTTTTGTGTAACAGATCATTCTGTTTATCAATTAAAGTAGTTGTTGTTTGAATTGTTTTAATCTTCTGATATCTTGCATATTTTTTATATGCAAGGTAAATATTCATAAGATTGATTTTGTAATGTTACTTTGTGCTTCTTCACAATTATGAATGCTTTGTGTGTTTAAGGGCTTGCTAAAGGGTAAAAGGATTAAAAATCAGAAATAAGTTTCATAGTTTTATTTCAAATACGAAAACTCATGTTAGTCGACAATAAAAATTACTTAAATCTAATTGATTTAATATTTAAACTAGCTACTTATTATACGGTAATATCAACTGAATAGTTTACTAATCAAATAGTAGACAAATAGTATATCTATAATGTATAGGTACAAATTCGAAACATTTTCAATTAGTGATGATTAAGTAAATATACGTTTACGCTATGAATGCGGTGTGTTATGTTGTATTGTAGTACTTAAATTCCACACGGCACATCATAAAGTGATAGTATTAGGTACACAATTCTTATAGTAATAGTATACCGTATATCTAGACCTACTTAGTTTCCAAAGGTGGAAAGGCACTATGCTTGATTAAACAAATCAAAAGTTTATACATTACATTACAACTCTCATTAGACCTCTGCGGTACAAACATCACTTACTGGTACTACAATATTAATAAACGATGTCAAAACGCATGCAGTTATGTGGCGATTCAAACAAGTACATAATAAATTGTGATTCGATCGAATTTAGTCTAACGTAATTTAGATTGGTGTTCTAGAGTGCAGTAAAGTTTACAAATTATTATAATATCCAGTGAGTAGATATTAGAAAAAGTGTCAACTAGTAATGTTTCATAGACCAACAGCTAGTTGCAATTCAGTACACAGTCTTATGTATTGTCCCTTAATAGAACTAAACGAGTCACAGCTCAACGTAGCAACGCAGCGAATGCTGCGGAGGTCGCCGGGAGAAGGCAGCTCTCCCGGCAGCCTCGCTTGGTCCTCTATGAAGACATCGTTACATTGGCTTCTCGCCCAGTTTTCAGCAATTATCTACTGATATGATGAGAAGTCGCCTCTCCAGCGCTTTTATTCTACTCATAAATCTTAACCAGTCTTAATCTTCGCCCGTATCCGGCCAGAATATTACTTTCTTTTATCGGTTTAGGCCCATGGATGCATAGCATACTGTGTGCCGGGGCACTCTCTGAGTCGGCAGGCCGGAGAGACCGCGAACGTAGGTGTAGGTCACAGGGGGCCGAAGAATCCGCTTCGGTTGTTGTTGCTTCTTTGGTGGTCGTGTACGTTCCGTTGGAGAGCAGGATTGAGAGCGCGACGAGAGGGTCAAACTTTGGAATACTCGTCGAAGAGACACGGTGGAGCGGTGCCGGCGGGGCTGGTCGGAGCTGTCGCTTCCGGATTCACTGATGGAGCACGAAGATGGGTCATCAGCACGTCCACCAGATACACTTTCGTTGCTACTTGAGCTGCCCATGGAGTCCGAGTCGTTAGCTCTTCGAGAGAGACGACTGCTGAGAGCCTTCAGCAGTCTTCCGCCACGGGGAGCCGAGATAGTTTCCGTCATCTCCTCGATCGGTGGGCACACCACTATCTTCGGAGTGACAGACTCGCGGCGCGATTTGTTCTTCGGCGTCCGCTGTTGTGCAGCCACGTTTTCCGGCAAGTCGCTGACGAACTTCTCACTCGTCATAAAGTTGATTCCCAGCTTATTTTTCATTAGGTCGACGTTATCACTTTCTTTGCAGAAGGAAACACAGTAGTATATTTTTCGATTTTGTTGTTACAGCGAATTGTAACAAATGTTGTGTTTGGAAACTTTTCCGAATATCAAGCGTAGTAGTTGAGTTAGGCGCGTAAGTTCGTTTCATGAGGGTTAGTCGCGAACTGTTGGCGGGTGGGAGGCTGGCATGGTTTATATTGAGTTTCACGCGCATGCGTAGTGTTAGGCTGAATTGTTCGTGAAATGGTACACGTAGATGCATGCCTACCGCCCGCCGGCGTCACTGGGATGTCGCTATGGATACCATATAATTACAAAATAATGGGATTGTGCAACGTTTTGGTTGTGAACATGTTTCCCCTACTGATAGATTAGGTTAATGGCATGAAAATATCTACAATATAATATAATATAATATATACTATTTATATATATTTTTGATATTATAGGATCAGACTAAGGTTATGTTACTTTATAGGAGAGATAATCGGAAAAAGATAAAGCTATTTTACCTTTAGACGAGAGTTTGTTTTTTATGATGATCTAAGTAAAGGGTCGCTTATCATGCTCAAAAACACAACGCCTTTTGATTTTATGGGAGCAACACAACTCGAGTAATTGAAATCCTAATTACTGTAGGCGTTTAATATAAGAATGAGCAAATAATGCGAAACTTAATTTAGTGCTTAACCTAAGCCTAACCTAACCTAAGTGCATTAACTTATCTAATAAATGAATTAGTAATTTTGTAAACTGTGTAATTTTAAACAGTGATCGAAATCTTTGGTAGGTAAGTAATAAGTACGTCGATTTCGAAGAAGTTTGAAATCGATTTCAATGCAGGCTGTCTCGTGTACCTAGGTACTCTCTCTTTACAGATTCTCTCTATTTCTACAGATTCGGTTTATAACTTTGATGATTTTGAAGATCGTATACTAATGGCTCCTAAACTTTTTTGACCACGGCCCAGTTTGAATTTTTAATTTTTAGTAAGGACCAGAAGCAACTTAGAGAAAACTAAGTTAATTTACAAATAGGTACTTTAGTAGCTATCATAAATTCAAAACTTAATGCACATCTGTGCACATCTTCAAAATCAAAAGTAACAAGCGGTTCTTTAGAAAAAATAACATGTTTCTATAGAAAATTAAGAAAAAAAATACTGCATCAATGTTACTTTTTAGTTTATAAGTTTGATATTTTATACGTTTCGTTGACCATATTTTAACTCGTGAATTCTATATAATTGAATAGATATCTGTTCTATACATTAAATTAATAGGGTTACATTTCTAAAGACCTCAAGTTCACATTTTGATTTATAAAATAGGTATCTCCCTTAACCGTAAAAGAGGTAATTACGGTCTGTGTAATAATTACCTCATCTCGTTTTACTGTAATTTACTGCGTGAAGAAGTTAAATTCTCGTTTTTCGACTGACAAGCTTCTCCAGAATAATTCATGTCTATTAAAGTCACGACCTTTGATCATTAAACGTAGGTTTATAATACAGTTAGTAGGTTTAGGTGTATTTATAGTCCTGAGTAAAGAGTGGGCTTCTGTATTCAACTTAAAAAATAATCAGCCTATAACGTTTCTACTAATAGAACACGAGCCTCCTCCATATGGGACGAGTGCTCTTTGTAGGTGAGAATGGTTTCTGAAGTCATTGATCAAGCATTGATATCGTCGTAAAAGATATTATGTATAATGGGTGTTATTTATCTATAATATGTATGTATTTAGAAATATATAAGTATGTTTATCAGCTGTCTGGTACCCATAACACAAGCTCTGCTTAGCTTGGGACTAGACGGTGTTGTGTGATAGTTGTGGAATATATTATATATAATTATATTATATTATATTAAATGAATCCTTATTTCCCTTGGTCAAACCATCACGCGTGAACGGCTGGACCGATTTCGCTAATTCTTTTTTGTTGTGTTTGTCAGGGTAGATTAGAGTAGGGTAACGTAGAATAGAGTGGTCAGTTGACGGGAGCGAACCCGTGTGCAAAAGCTAGTAAAATATGAAATCTGATGAGCATAGTAAGATATAGAGTACGATTACAAGTAGTTATTATCTATTTCATGGTTTGCGAGATTTTTTAAAAGAGTTATCGCGGCAAAGATCAAAATCACAAAGGGCAAGTAAAGGAACACACTTTGGTTTTAGTTAGTCAGTAACTCCCTTACGCTCCAGCTAGTGCGTGAGGCGTTTTTGATGATTTTACAAGTAAAAACAATTATAACATCTTTTTTTATTATTATTGATAGGCTCGCGTTTGATTACTATCTTTCCAAATGGACCCTGTTAAGCAGAAAAGATCCAGCCAACATTTTATTACTTTTGAGTAAATGCAGTTTAAAGTAAGGCAGATAATAAAAAAATTCGTATGATACACTACCTATTTGAAATTTAGTAGTGTAATTTCAAATAGGTACTGTATCATACGATTTTTTTATTATCTGCCTAACTTTAAACTGCATTTACTCAAAAGTAATAAAATGTTGGCTGGATCTTTTCTGCTTAACAGGGTCCAAATGATAAGCAATGATGTGGTCTACGATGGAACACGCTTGCCTAAAAGTAACCTACACATTTTTTTTATTATTTCAATTTTGTCTTAAAGACTGGCCTGTTGGTCTAGTGGTTAATGGCCCTGACTGCTATGCTGGAGGTCGCGGTATCGATTCCAACCTAGGACAAATGTTTGTGTGATGAGCACGATCATTTGTTCTGTGTCAGGGTGTAATTTATCTATAATATGTTTATATTTAGAAATATATAAGTATGTTTATCAGATCTACTACTCATAACACAAGCTCTGCTTAGCTTGGAACTAGAAGGCGCGTTGTGTGATAGTTGTGGCTATATTGTATCGTATCTAGTAGTAGCAGTAAGTACATCTGTTATTATGTAGAGTCGACGAATCATACAGACATAAAGAGTGTAATCAACAAATCATATGACGTATTAAAGTCATAACGCAGATCCCGTGGTGTAAGCGAAGCCACGTGGTTTTTCTTAACAATAATTTCTTAAGTCACAAGTCGTCACGTGGAACCTTCAATCTCGTGCGAATTGCGATTGAGTTGATTAATTTCTAATTGATTTTATTTGTCTCGATTCGACGGCTCCCCGAGTACATGTGACGACAGCAGGTGAGCAGGATCGAGTGTGGGATGGCGTTTGAATCTTTTGCCTTTCGGAACGTGTTCGGTAATTCTTCGACGCAATTTGGTTTTTCACGTGATTAGTTCTAAGGTGGTTACGTGTTAGAATAACAGTGGAAATTGTGATCAGGTCACGAGGGAATATTGGAACTGGAGACTAAAGAACATTGGGGAGTAAATTTTGGGTACGCTACTTAACTGTGGCTACCCCTTGAAAGAATTATCATGTAGGTATTGTGGTGACTGCAAGAAGTTCACATAGTAACGTGCATACTGGCGCCTCTATATACCACAGTATTATCTCATTGAGGACAAGGCCTGCCCCGCTTTGTGTCCTGGTCGATTGGCGGGAGCTATCTCTCGCTCCTGGCCTTGGCTCACGCCATGGTACGGAGCGCAAATGAAGAAACACTCGGTTTTATGCCTTGATCATACCTACCGAGTATACGGCGGGAAAGTGCTCTCGGTAGAATACTCGGTACGTATAAACATAGCGTCGAGTGCTCGGCCGAGCGCTTATTTCTATAATTCGCTTACATCACTGTCTAGGTCGAGCAACATTTTACTGTCTGGCCCTTTTACTTGGTACGTGTGATCAATATTTGCTTTAACTTTTTTTCAATTTTCGAAGTACTAAAAACTACTTCAATTGCTTTAACTTGACCTAAATAGTTTTATGTTCAGATGCTATGTACATATCTACAGCTGCAGGTACAGTGGCAGGGTTTATCATTACATGATTCGCATTTTGGTGTTATCTGTTACTTTAATATCTGAATATAATGTATTATTCTTAATAGCCTTTTGTTACGCTATCGTACGTACTTGTACTTAAAATAATAAATGTCACCTAGTTACAATAGTGGAAAACTTTTGTTCTTTACGATTTTAAATACCGAACTAACCCGCACTGGGCGCGAATATTGGACTATGTGTGTGATGTGCCAGTAATTATCAATGGACGTTTTTTCCCACTAGGTAATATTATCTTTCATTGAGTTTCTCTACTTAATATTTTACGAGAGTATTCTACTACAGCTACTAGGACTTTATAAAAGCATGAAGTTTAACAGTAGCATACCGTGTTATTATCAATGAAAAAATAAACATGTAGGTAATCGTGCGTAAGAATGTTGACAGCTGATCGTATCTTGCAAGACGGCTGCCTGAAAATTTTGCGTCTGCGAGCACGTTTAGTCTCCGGTGCGAGCTGCCCCGTGACGAGGAAGACGTCACGACACAATTGCGTAGAATTTTATTGCACAAACATAATTTTATAGGGACTGTTGTTTGTCTAAATATTTTTTCTTATAGCACCTTAATGTTTATTTTACGTTCTCGTTCGTAGAAAGGACACAGGACTGAACTTGTCCATGATTTGTTTTGATTGAAGATCTGTTCTTCCATCAAAACAATTAGCAGGTCTGTTATTAGTTAACGTGATTAATAATAATAATTCTTTATTATCAGGCAACTAAGGTCCATAGATAAAATACACAAAATAATCTTACAAAATAATGAACCAATATATAATAGAAACTCTAAAGAAATAATTAATGAGGAACAAGCTCTAATACGCCTCATAAGTGTCTTTCTTGCGGTGCAACTAAAGAAAACATAATTTTCTCTGCCGTGCGAAGGTCATAACTGCAATTTGGTTCAGTTTTGAAAAGAGATGAATATTTACCTAAGATGTCTTGCAGATGTAGTGGTGTATTTACATAAATACGGGGTCTTTTTGACTTCGTACGGCATTTAACCAAAAACTTGTAGTTTCTTAAACGTTACAGGGTCTATTTAAGACCCTTACCATCGTATTTATAGTTTTCAAACGAGGTCTTAAAAGCCCCGTACCGCAGGAATCGAAATACTATAAAAATGAGCGTCGTCGTCAAAGTGTTAACTGTAGGTGATTGAATTTTTAGATAATATTTTTTAAGGTAACGAAGAACAAAAAATCTGTTATACTAAACATAAACAAAAGTTATCTTAATAGTTCTCAATGTTAATTTTAAAGTAATTTTACTTTAGGTTTTTCTTTCTGCGATACCGTCGCTGAATTTAACCTTTAATTCATATTGTTGTTCTCATAGAAGTGAATATATGTTATTCGTTTTGAGTAAAAAAGTATCTTGAACCACATATAGGTACAAAAATTATTATATTAATAATATGAATCAGACACATGGAAAGTTTTCCCCCAAACAGCCAACTTAACATCACATTGCTAATTAGTGAAGGCTCCGGCTCTATTACGCAACGATTGAAATGTTTGGTTTCATAATCATACACGGCTATGACAGGCTAATTTTACTGAAATAGGAGCCTATGGTGCTAATAACAAAGTTACTTAACACACAAAAATCAAATGAGTACAAAACAATGCGTCAAAAATTTGCTTCCAAATAGGTACCTACTACAAAAACATTAGAATGTGTACATCCATATTCTAATGATAAACAAATAAATTATTCATACGAATATATTGCTTAAAAGACTTAGTATCCAAGCCAAAAACATTTTAAAAAAAATAGTCCGTCAATCCATCAAACCGAAGTTATCATTGTTTTTTTTTTAACACCAGCTGGAAAGTTACTAAAATCAACGCCGACAACAGCATTTTCCAATATATTAGAACGAACGTACGACTAATGAGCAACTTAGACCACAATTACTTCATTGTACCGACACAATTAGTAGTTCGCTTCAGTAAAGCGACCTATAATGGCTCTGATGCAGTGCATGATCTCACAGACTGTATAGTCATAAAAACGGATAGTGTAGATAAAGCTTTGGGTATACTTATGGATTTTGCGAAGCCATTCAACACAGTTGAGTTCCAATTTTTTGTAGATAAGATGTAGCTCTTAAGAATCAAAGGACTACCCCTGGATCTTTTCATAGCCTATCTGAGTGAGCGTGGCCAGATTGTGAAGATAAAGGAATTCGTTATTGAAGAGCTAACACTTACGTACGGAATTCTTCAAGGTTCTGTCCTTGGACCTACACTCTTCCTCATCTATGTATATCAACGAACGGAAAAATCATTATTTTCACTGATGACACTGCACTTTTATTTAGCGCCTGCTAAAACGCATTACATGATATTCTGTCTAAAACCAACCGACCAACGGACCAATGGATCAAGTGGATTTGGGCTTAATTTAGAAGCATCGCATTTATAGTTGTGTGATGCATAACCAATCCTTTTGTAGTCTCTGTCGATTTGTGTTCGTCATTACGATGGAATGACATAATGTTACTAAGTACCAGTATAATCCATGTCTATTGATAACGTTACATCCATAACGTTTCTAAAATTTAGTATTCATAGAATTAAGTACCAGTCATAATTTTGTGACATTTAAAAGATACATTATTTATTTTGTGTTGTACACAATATTTCAGCAACAATTTTAATCAGAAGAGTTAGTATATAGGTTAGCTTAACCCGCAATTGGGATGAGCCAAGGGTCTGCTTCTGAAAAGTTGGGTGGGTTTTTTAGTCAGTAAAAGTCTAACACTCGCCCATTCCGTCCAAGGGCGAGAGATGTCATAGATGAGATGATTTTTACCCACCGGAAAAAAAACCCCACAATTGGGATTTCTTACAGCAAATCACATAAAATAGACATTTTGAACATGAGGATAAGCATAAAAGGAATGTTCCTAATTCTTCCCCTGAAGACCTTCAAACGTACCACGTACCTCAGCTTAGCAGAGCCGATGCCCAATAAGGTCGCGGGCAATTTCTGTAAAGGAAACCCGTGGAACGCAAAGGGCACAAAGTTTAAAATTCGTCTCCGTATTCCACAGATTTTTATAAACAGACATTTATAAAACCGTACGCCAAATTAAAAAGTTGATTATTTAACAAGTTTGAGAAAGCTAAAAATGGCTAAATGCTTCCATTGTTGTTTATTCATAACAAACACCTAAATCGGATGCTTTGGATTACGGCAATTTTTATTTGTGGAATGTTTAAAATAAACCCCCATCCCAGACGATATTTTTGAGCATTCGGTTACTTAAACATTTTGTTTCCAACTTTAAAAATGCCCGTGGCTGTTATTATGAATTTCAAAAGTAGAACGTACCTATAAGTTTTCATTGTTATGTAAATCAACAGTGATGATTTTTTTTGTTAATGTTTGAGGCTTACTACTACACCCTTTCAGCCATGTTTTTGTTTCTTTTTTCTTTTTTAATCTAGCCATTACTGTCCCACTGCTGGGCGAAGGCCTCCCCAAGTCCTTCCAGATATTCTTCTCCCGAACCGACTCATGTCTTCGTATGAATAGTTAATTTGTTTATCATATGATGTACACATTCTAATGTTTTTGGAGTAGTTGGCAGCAAAATGTTAAGACAAGTTTCTTGACAAACTTCGGTGAAGTAGTCAACACTATAATAAAATTCTCAGCTCCATTTGATACTGAGATCGTACTTTTTTTAATTATTCCACTTATTATCCAGTTGCACAAACACTTGAGATACAAAACTACGCCAATTTTACATCACAATATCAACTAGTAATCAATTTGCGATTAATTAAAACACCCATTGAACGTCACTTGAAGAAATCCTGCAAAAAACTTGATGATTTAAATAACATGTACAGATAATAATTCTTTGACGGTAGACTTAAATTATGAACAAACTTCTGTACGTATTATGCAAGAAATAGACGATGGTTATTACTATGAATTTATAATAATAAGAGGACATTTACAATGTAATAAAATGGTCTGAAATATTATTAAATCATGTAGGTACCTATTTCTGAAATCTAACGCAATTTCAAAGTTAATTTGTTTCTTAAATGTCCTTACGAGGACAAGTTTCGTGCAAAATGATTCCAAATATATATTTTATTTTGAAAGACGTGTGTGCATTCCATTTGCGTTAGTTGTAGAGTGAGTTATTTTGTAATAATGACAATGAATGTGTTTGTGTGAGTGCATCATTATTCCGAACGTGGCTGGCGAGTCGAGGGATTGGGCTATTTTAGTAAACATGCATTGTTCAACTGTTGGCCCACAGAACGACGGCAGACCAACACGACGCTCGCGCTGCCACCTACATATTGATAGATATTGCTAAATTGACACTTTTATAGGGTTCCGTACCTCAAAAAATAAAAATAGGGACCCTTAGTGGATCACTCCATTGTCAGGCTGTTTATCTAGGTTCTTTTCCTGAGGAACGCGTGAAAGTATCAATAAGAACAGTGAAAAAATCAAACTAAAGACAACTCAACTTGATATCAAAAGATACAGCCGTTTATGCCACATATTTTGACAATCGCAAAGGAATCGAAAGCCGAATGTTGATGTCATTATCATGGTTTTCGGAACATGTAACTACGGAACCCTATTCTGTGCGTGGCCCGAAACGCACTTGGCCGGTATTTTTACATATTGGTTTGAAATATAGGTTATAAATAAATATGCCTATATAGTTAATTATAGATTTGGTCGATTTGAACTGGATTTTATTAGTAATTTTATACTCATGATTTTTAAACAGAAGGAGGTACTGGGTTCGAATTAGGCACCGTATACGATAGTAAAAAAGTAGTAATTTAGCTTCTACTACTTTTTTATTTTTTAAGTAGAACCTTAGTAATAATTTTAGTAGTCATATTAAAAAAAAAAACTAAATAATTTACATATAAACAACATTTATTTCAGATACCTGTTATTCACCTAATACGAGTATGTATTTTTAAAACAGGAACTATGAAAATGTATTTAATAATCAAATTGAATAAATTGCTTTTATTTATTGATTAACTTAAAAGTTTTTAGATGCACACATATTGTACTTTTATACTGTACAAACCATTTTTGCGTATAGTACGCGGCAAATAAGTTGAAACAAAATGGCCTTCGTTGCTATGGTTACATACAGGCCCCCGCTTCGATTGAGATCCAAAAATCTGTCGGATACTAAAACACAGATAAGCCTTGCGACACCTATGGCGTCACATAATAACTAATCCTGCAATGCGCAAGTAAAGTTCTCCGAGCGATTTGAACCTATAGAACATCCCGAAATCATTTATCGGGCAGTGCCCGGAGTGAGTAGTAGAGTAGTGGTCGGAGGATCCTCCCTTTTCAACGGAGGTATGTGGGACTTTACTCTCTGTTACGCATACCTCTAAACCTAAAACAATTTAGCTTGCCCTTGGCTTAATAATTAGGTAAACTTTGGAAGGAAATCAACACGAGTAATCTTTAAATTGCATCACTGCTTACTATCAGGTGGGATCACAGTCAAGCACTAGTTTATATACCTAAACTAAAAAAAAATTTAATGTTTGAATTATCAGATACTTGACCTTGTGATTAGTTTTTCCCGTCAGGAATTTCTGAACAAAACAAACTGACGTGTTTCAGAACTAAATAAGTTAAAATTGAAACAAATAATAGTAGTAGTAGTGTAGTAGTAGTTTGGATTTAACCAAAGCCATGGACACACTAACCCGTTACTTGGTCATTCCAGCAGGTGCAAGTAGCAAAAGGTTTTGCCCATTGAAATTTAAAGAACAAAACAAATTATAATAACTTTAAGAATTCGAGACAGTAAAGTTTAATTATTGGACAGTGGATACGGGACTTTCTTCAAAATCTCGGCTATCGGTTAAGGGTAGCTTGCTGTCCAACCGTCCGGTAACCGTCCGAGAGCCCAAGTCGTCGATAACTTGCACTGTTCCCGCGCGCCTCAAGGAGTTGTCAGCAAACTGTGGCTACCCAGCAAGTTCGAAGCCATGGGTAAATAAGAAAGTGAACACCAGGGCCCTGGTACGAAGGCAACGAAGGAACGGGGTGGGTTTTTTAGTCAGTAAAAGTCTGACACTATCTCCCGCCCCGCCCAAAGGCGGGAGATATCATTTGATGATTTTTACACACCGAAAAAAAAAACGTAAAAAATGCTTCATCAATTAAAACTATGTATCTACACTCACAGTTAAAAATGACACTAAAACAAAAAAAAAATACTTACTGCTATCGTATTTAGACAAAACAATCAACTTTCAAAAATTAACTGCAATATAAACTGAACAAAAAATAAACATAGACAAATACCTTACGCTCAGAACTTTAGGCGTGCTGATTAGTTATGAATATTGTAGTAGGTATATAATAATATGATTTACATCACACTAATATTACAAGGACGAAGGTCTGCGAGTGTGTGTCTATATTTGTTACTTCTTCACGCCCAAACGGCTGAATGGATTTCGATGAAACTTAGTACACAAGTATCGACAAGAAATATGTAATCAAAGTTATATGTAACTCATAATATGACTTAAAAGATGGTCAATGGACATCCTTTCACGTTCTTCTCCATAGAGATCTACGCTTTGGAACATGCAATTTAGCTTCACTTTTTTTGGCTGACCAACATTTTGACTATTCAAAAGTGTAAGTGGTCTATTTGAAATAAATGAATTGATTTTGATTTGATTTTTTTTTTAATTTGTCCTGAAATAGCATTAATAATAATAGGATAATTTTTATACTGGGAGTATGTTTACTTGAGACAATTTTCTACATTTACACGGGCAAATCCGATGGTAGCAGGTAGTGTAGAAATGACGCGTGGTCCACATTTTTTACCCGACTACGGCAAAGCCAAATGAAGGTTATGATTTTGACCGGCTATGTATGTATATGAGTATGTTCATCTGTTCCCTCATAGGTCCTAATCTACTTATCGGAACTCGACTTATGAGGTATCGCTAGAACCGTCTTATTTGTCCGCTGAACAAAGGCTACGTAGTGTGTCACAAAAATCGATGTGGCGCCCTATAGCGGACAAGAAGTCATGTATTAAAAATAACGTTAGTATAAATACACCGTATTTGATATCATTTGCAATGGCTTCACTTGTGCTTATCAAAAATAATATATTATTATCAAAATTAAATTTGGCGCCCTCAAGCGGTCAAAAAATTAGATGTCAAAGACAGTGTAGAAGCACAGTGTTTTAACATCAAAATAGTTTAAATAAAAAAAAGGAAAAAACTAAAACCCGACTATGACAAAAAAGAACGCTAAAAAAGTATGAAACAAGATTTTTGGAATACTGAAATAAACAAGGTTATTGGAGAAACAAGAACAAAACAAAAAGAAAAGTCGTAGTCACACTTTATTCATGAATTCCCAAGAGGACACCGGTGTCCGCACACCTATTGTCTTTCTATTGTGTCTCTAATTACGGTATTCAAAAGGTTAAAGTGTTATGGTTGGTACCTATGTATAACGTGTGATTACGGCTTTTCTTTTTGTTTTGTTCTTGTTTCTCCAATAACCTTGTTTATTTCAGTATCCCAAAAATCTTGTTTCATACTTTTTAGCGTTCTTTTTTGTCGTAGTCGGGTTTTAGCTTTTTTACTTTTTTTATGCAATTTAGTATTAATCTAAGTAGGTATAATAATAGTAAAAAATCTGATTGTCAAGCCAGTTGTTCTCACGAACATTATTGGTTGTTCGTACACCCACGTGTTATGATTCTACATTATTTCGTGCCAATTTTAGTGTTCCTTTATCTTGATACAGTTTGATTGATTGTGTGTCCCCTACACCTAATGATTTCTATTATTGTTGTTATTCATTAAAAACAGCTTTAGATATAATTCGCTTTACTTTTGGCACGGTTAGCGCAGTGGTGGAGTAATTGGCTGTCGAGCTGCGTGTCGCGGGTTCGACTCCCGTTCGGAACAATTATTTGTTTGGCCCACAGATAGGTGTTCCGGGTCTGGGTATCTTGTGTATGTGAGTTTACATGTTTGTGAACGCATACACGATACAGGATTCATTCTTAGTGTGGGGAGACTTTTTTTTTAAATATACACTGTAGCTTACAAATAAGTCTGATGCATGCTTGGCCGTGAGAACGTTTGAAAGAATAGCCGTAAAACGCGAAGGGTAAATAAAGGAACACGAGTGGGTTTTAGTCAGTAAGAGCTAACCCTGCTTTAACCGGACGCACGTGCAGTCCCACACAAAAAACCCACATCCCATACGAAAGTGCTCCGCCGGGCGCGCAAGCGAAGCACGGACTGATGGTGCAGCTGCTGGAGTCGCATCTTAACGTCAATTTCAAGGTGTACGTGGTGCGAGTCCCGAACACTTTTCTGCCCCTCGTGTTTGAAGGAAGACCTTTGGCCGCAGGGTGTGGTATTCCGTCCCTTCCGCGGGCGGACAGGAGCCACAGAACAGCACGAAATGAATCTAGTGCAATGGGAAGGTTACTAAAATAGTTCTAAGTCTTATTCACTGACGATAAGTTGTATTTACTTTATATATGTTAGTCTGTAAGGTCTATAGGTCAAGATGCCTGACAATAAATGATTTATTGTTATTTATTTATTTTAAAGCCTGACACACCCTTTCGCTCTACTCCAGAGCGAGAGAGGTCTTTCAATATATTCCCAGCTCACATAAAATACTTATATATGAGAGCTTAGGGGTTAATCATGTTCTAATAATCTGGAATACGGGCTGTAGATTTCAATACTGATCTGGCTCTAAGCTGCTCTGAGTAATTCCACTAATGCTTGAGTTCGGAGTTAGTACGAGTATATTATAGTTAGTAGAATATATATTGTGATTGTATTGTATTGCTTCAGATCCATAACTGTCCTCGGATACGTACATCGAAACAATGGCAATCGGCTTAAGGTGGTTCCAGGATAGACCGTAAAATTCAAGGTTTTTTTAAGTAAAAATGAAAGAGCGAAGCGTTACTTACAGAAAATTAAATCTGTAGTTCAATTTAGTATTGAATTTCGTTCTTAAATTATCTTAATTATCTTGCAAGCTGTGTAAAAAGTTGAATACCCAACACGGGGATAAAGCTTGAATTCCTCACTTTTCTCAGGTTTATATATTAATTCCCTCGCACTGCGAGACGGATCTATGTAATTGACTCCCGAGCACTGCGAGGCTCGCAGTGCTCGGGAGTCAGTTACATAGATTTAGTTTTGGAGATATTACATGGTTTTTGTTACTTTTTTACACTCAAAGTTGCGTTAAAATCATAAAAAAATATATTTAGTTGTTATTTTTATTTAGTTGGCTCTTAATTTTTTAATGGCATTTTTTTTCTTTTCTGTTTCCGTACAGACAAAATTGTTAATAAGATAAAACGATATCAGGTTTAATTTTGGATGTGCAATGTCAAACTGTGGAGTAATAGCCCCGAAATTTGTATGGAAACAATATCGACTTGTGTAACCTTAAGATTGCTAGGTCAGCATGTCAGTGAGCCTTCCACACCTATTGAAATTCGAAGAGCTTCTAGATTGAACCTACTGATAAAGTGCAGGTCGAAGAATATTGCGCAATATAGAACGAATATTCTTGACAAGTCCGGTTCGTAGAATGGCAATCGGACTAATGTGATAAAATTTTTTGCTCATCCAGTAATACGATCCAATAGCAATTTAGAGACATTGTTTTTTTGTCTTGTACTGGTAATATGTAAATATTGTGTAGGCAAAAAGTGTTAATTTGGACGTTGTATATTTGATTATACAGATAGTTGTCGTTAAATTATAGGTTCTATAAATATTTTCGTTACAACAAAAAGTGGTGTAGAATTGGGATTTTTTTTACTCACAGAAAATAATAACTGAATCTACTTTTATGAATAAAAAAGGTTTTAATTGGATTATCTAAAAAGTTGCTCTACATTAATGGTCAATGATGTAATGAACTGTGAATCTATAAGTCCAGACTAGCTTTTAATAGGGGCTTCACTCGCATGGAAGTAGAAAATTACTCCAAGTGTATATATTCTAGAGATAAAAGTATCTATGTGCTATTCCAGGACATCATCTACCCGTGTACCAAGTTTCATCGAAAACCGTTCAGTACTTCGAGCGCGAAGAAGTTACAAACATATATAAAAACTTTCGCCTTTATAATACTTAACAGTATGGGAAATTATATCTATATGTCTATGCGTATTTTTGTTTGTCCTTCACGCACACATGACTGAATGATTGGACGATTTAGATGATAATTGGTACTTTTGGTCTCGGAGGTATATTCCCTCGGGACTTTTTTTATTTTCAGATGAACCTGGTGACACAATCTTGTAATAAAAAAAAGTTATTGAAAACTTTAAGAAGATTTTGGCAAGTGGAATACACACAATTTTTATAATGTTGGTCTGATATATATTTGTGATGATAATTTTTTTTTATTCAAGACAAAAACCATAGAACTACTGTGCGAACGAACGCAACAACTTAGTACAAAGTATTTTTCTTGCATTTTCAAACCAAATTACAAGCAAATGAGTCGAACTCACGCCATGGGTTCCGTCCAAACTTACCTTAAAATAAAAACCTATGGAAACAGCTCCCCTAGCCAAGTTACAATCGTTTCGTTTTGCGTTAACGCTTGGAGTTAGCCACGCCCCCAATTCGTCTGTTCGAACAAAAGAGTTGGGGTGTGGCCAACTCCAAGCGTTAACGTGCTACGAAACGATTGTAACTTGGCTAGGGGGGCAGTTCAATTCACGAATCGAGTTTCGAAGATTTTTTCGAAGCGCTTTTTTAATTATTTTTTTTTGACGTAAAACTACAAAATTTAATATACCTACTGTTTTCACATTTTTTCCTATAGGTAAGTACTTGTGCTATGAGACCTCGCTTTAGGCGAAATTTTAGGATTCTAGGTCATTGGGAAGTACCCTATGAATTTTGATTCCCTTGAGTGTGTCGAAATTAACTCGAAATATACGTTTTTTGCGATATAAACGGCAATATCTTTTTTTTTTCATTAACTTAGAAGTTTGATTTTTTCATAGCTTCAAGGGACCTGAGAACCTATTTTTTAATTTTATTAGGTTTTAATTTCAACTCGATACTTTCACGCGTTCTCGAGATAAAGGGTCTTGACAGACAGACAGACGGACAAAAAAGGGTTCCGTTTTTCCTTTTGAGGTACGGAATCCTAAGAAACAACACCAGAGGTGAAAGTTTTTATATATGATTGTATGTCTGTTACGTTACACTCAAACAAGTGAGCAGATTTGGACGAACTTGGTACACAAATAGACCATGTCTTGGAATAGTACATAGATATATTTTTTTCCTAGGAGCATGTTTCCTAGGGACAATTTTCTAGTTTAATGCGGGTGAAGCGTTGGCAAAAGCTAGTTACAATATACGATAACTTACTCCCACAAGTAATAACCATTTGTCCGGTATATGAAAAAAAAAACGGTTTGAAAATGTATAAATGGGGTTTTCTATGACCTATACCCATCGATCACTAATGAAGAACTTCACAAATTTTAATAAAGTTCTTTATTAGTGAATTGAAGTCTAAAGAATCGATTCAGTAATAAATCGAGTTCTAAAGATCGATTTCCTAAACATCGATTCGTTGATTACTCTGCAGGTACTGAGTTCAAAAAGCATAGTTCAGATGATCCTAAACAATGCATATCTAGGTATTTCATAACTGATGAGTATCTAATCGAATGTAAAATAAAAAAAAAATCGTTCTTTAAACGTTTTTAATTAATACTACCTAATATTCATTCTACATTCCTTTGAAATCGATTTGAAAAATCGGTTTTCTTTAGTTGCAAATTCGATTCTTCCGTTAAACGATTTCCCTAGTACCCATTGCCAAATTTAGACAAAGCCACATCGGCCATGTTCGTATGAACAATACAGTACCTACTTATGACGTCAGATGACACAATGGGCTCCTCAATTTGTTACGTTGTCAATAATATCATCGGGGAGTGCGTGGACAGGTTACTACTATTGTATTTAAAGTTCAAGGATATATTTCAGGTAGTTTCTAAAGCAAGATATTTTATGATACGCACACATTGTAGGTCCAATATAATGCAATCACTAAATCGATTATCAAATGGATGGCTAAAATGCTAAGTTATAGTCGTTGAAAAGAAATTTAAACAAAAATCAAAATTCAGGTTTTTTTTTTGTTAGGTAAAATCATCCAATGACAAATCCCGCCCTTGGGCGGAGCGGGCAGTAATGTCGGACTCTTACTGACTAAAAACCTACCCCGTTCCTTCGTTGCCTATCGTGCCGGTGTCGGGTATTCCTTTCGGAAGCTGACCCATGACCCCAGCAGGCTTCCACCCTGCCTGCCTGCAGCTAGCAGGCTGAGCCTCTACGGTTTGCTGATAGCTCCTTGAGGCGCGCGGGAACAGAACGCGCCGTCGACGACTTGGGCTCGGTCCGGTCAGTTACCGGACGATCGGACAGCGTGCTACCCATTGCACGCCGGCCGATCATTTTAGGTTTGTCCATATCTATTGCTGACCCTACTTGCCAGATCAACCCTATTTAGGATAGTGACTAAAATACTTACACCCCTATTTATACAGAAGTAATTACTTGTTGCTAAGTAATTTCTAAATCTAATTTTTTTTTATACACTGTTTATATTGATGAAATCTGCATGAATATTCGTTCCGTAGTTTTTGAGTTTATTGCGAACATACAGACAGATCGACGCGGAGGGAGACTATGTAAGGATATATAGGCATAACTTAATAAGTATATAGACACTGAAAACAATTATTATTTATTTAAAAGTACAGAGGCGTGCTAAATGGTTTCGGTATTTTCTATTAGTCAGCCTTTAAGTGATGCAGAGAAAAATAATGGTACTTAGATACAATAAAGAAAAAATGGCGAATTAAAGAGAGCATATAATACTCGTACAACACAATTGAATAAACAAACATACAAAATCAAATCAATAAACTAAATACATGAAACACTCCGACAGTTTATAATATTATTGTAATGTATACCTATAAACGCGAATAAAATGAACACATTGGACATAAACCACATTGTCACCAATTGTAAAAGTGTCCAACATGCTGTCAGCATTGTCACAGTGACAACTAGTGTTGATTCGTTGGCAAAAAATAGTTTTTTTGATATAGTATTAGGTAAAGTAATCTTCAGAAATGAAACGGGCGAATACTAAATTCTTTGATAATTGAAAAGTTACATTATTCGGAAATAAAAACACGGTTTCTATTTATGTGAAAGGTAACAAACAGCCACGGCAAACAGTGTTATATAAATAATACCTACATATAATTATGCTAATTTTATGCAGTGCCGTAATAAGCCTTATACGCCCGGTATAAGTTTCTTCCATAACTAAAAAAGTTGCAATCTCTTACAAGCTTTAAAAAAAGGACTAGATGTAAAAATGGGCGTGACGTGATTCAAGGTTTTAAAAATATTTTTGATGTTTCGAATTAAGTTCGAAATTTTGTTATTCAAACTACTGAAATTCGGCATTTTGAGAATAATAATTATAAACGTTAGGAATATTGTAGGAATTATAAAAATAGAATACATAAATAATCATTTAATTATTCTATTTTACTTAAATTATCATTTAAGTATTTTATTTTCGGAGTTATTATATTAGGAATTTTATCCATTCGGAATAATGAAAATCGTTATTATGAAATTCTTATTTGTGACTGTCGGAATAAAGTTTTTCGCATTTATGTAGTTGACCCAAAACTTGACCCTGGTTCAATCATTTCTGCCTGCCGGAGCCTGTGTTTCTTGATAACTACAACCTAGGAATCTAAATCATGATTGAATTGGTTACTTCTAGACAAGCGTGCTCCATCGTCAACCACATCATCACTTTCGATCAGGTGAGATATGTAAACAGGCGCGTATTTAAAAAAAAAAACAAATAAAAAACTTTTGCGTAACATACAATCGACATTTATTAAGCTAAAATGACAGTGTTTAAGCATAGCTGCGGAATAAGGTGATACAACTAATACATGATTGATATGCACCAATTTGCGGGCTGGCCAGTTCCACTTGATCCGTAGTATAATGCGGATCGACGTTCAAATGTACGTCATTTTTATTTGTTCTTTGTAATCACTGTCGCCTTGACATATCAAGATAAATTGGCCGACCAGGTATAAGCCGTAACAGTGATTAAACGACACTTAGATTCCTGTCGCTTAGGCGACAAGGGCGAAAGTAAATAAAAGTAGTATTTACGAGTCTTCGCGCTGCCAAAATGGTAATTGTATTTTTTTAAAAGCGACGGCCTACTTTTCTTTCAAAGGAAAATGTAATTTATTAGGAACAGAGAATAAAACCTTTTAAGGTATCCTTATTGTAAGTATCAACGATAAAGAATAGGTAAAGGCATTAATATATCGTCATCTTCCTGCCCTTGTTACATGTTACTTGGTCGGTTTCTTCTTTCATTCTATCACGTTAACCTTCAAGCTATCACTGACTTATCTTTAGCTATCCTTTTCTTTCATATCACTTCTCATACAAGCCATCAATCTTTTTTTGGCTTCTCTCCCTCTCCATCCATCCACATGTATAACTGTTTTTTCATACCTCTTTACATAACCATACCAAAAGTGATGAGATTATTAATGTTAAAAGGTACGATGGGGTTGGCGTATCTGGTCAGATAAAAACCCCAAAATAAATAAAGAAAAAAAAACCATACCAATACTACTCAGCCACCGGCGCCTCTTTCAAACTTCTTTCAAAGTCTTCTCATTTCTCAGCTTATCCATTTTGGCACTTCACACATCCATCTCAACAGTCTCATCTCTGTTCTAATCAATCTTGTTTTGACCTGCAATCTTTTTACTATCCATCTTTTTCACAATCCAACGTTCAGACACGGATACGGACACGGACTTGTAGATTTTACCCTTTAACCTGAATGGCATCGAGGGTCGCAAGTGATTCCATTGACCTGACGCCATTTTAGCTATTCTGAGTTGATCCAAAGTGTTATGCAATGTATCGGTCTACCCTTAGACAAGCGATCCGTCCCAGTAGTCGAAGCTAATCAGTGACAGGTAGAGAATGCCTAAAGATTTTTTACCTCTGGTATCATGAAGATTAAATAATAAATAAATTGGTATAGGCATTCCAGCGAGGACAAAGGAATAGAGAGACTACTGAAATCGAAGATCAACAATGTTACATAGTAATGCTCTTACGACCTCTTCGAAATACAGTGCAGAGGGCGAGAGATAGATATATACTTTATTGTAGGTACACCAAAAATAAAATTACAATAGGAACTTAAAATAAGCGCTAAGGAAGTAGAAACACCCAACTATCCTCCACACTTAACCACTCAGAACACCTCCCCCCTGGACGCGAACTGTAGTGGCCAATCTGGTAATCTCTTAACCGACTGCAGCCCCAGGTTGGCCACTGCATAAACAATTTGGCCCAATTTGGCTTCTTCGACCCATCTTTAACACAGTGTCAGTGTGGAGTTGCAGCACAGGATATACGTCACCTGCTATGCTGCCCATCCTGCACAACTACCTGCACTTTTCAGGATTTATACGAGACCAATAAATGAGCTGTACAGGTTGCCAAATACTGGACAGAAAAAAAAAATGAGTCCATTGACACGAGAAGTAGAAGAAGTAAATTAGTATTGTTTTGAAGTAGTAAGTATACTTAGCATGTCATTAGTAAGTTTGCAAAGTTTAAATCTAATTTTGTTTAGTGTGTCTTTATGATGTTTCTTATCATTTATTATGTCTAGCTGATGCTAGCGGTTTCACTTGCGTGTATAAAATAGTTCTAAGGAGATATACTAATGAGATAAAAGGATCCTAGGTCCTATTCCAGGACATGGTTTACTCGTAATAACACATTAATTTAATACTATAAAGACCTAAGTTTGATTATGGTGTGATATCCCAATAATCGTTACTTTGTGATTTTGATCTATATGACTACTATTTTATTACATACTAGCTGTGCCCGCAACTTCGTTCGCGTGGACGACGAAAATTATCAATTAGTTTTTTGTCAATGAATTCTGTCCCGGTGCGGGCCTTTTGTGGCTAATTACAATAGAAACGGGTGACGTAACCTGCGACAAACTTATTATTTGCGGTTTGTACAGTAATCGGGCTTAGGGATCGAACCGCAAAATTAAGTACGTTTTTTATTGTATACCTATACTTTTCCGGGATAAAAAGTACCCAGTGTGGTGCCCAGGATATTAAAGAATAATTATACCAAGTTTCATCGTAATCGAACCGGTAGTTTTTGCGTGATGCCTGAACAAACAGATAGACAGACAGACAAAAATTTTTTTAATCACATTTTTGGGTTCGGTGTCGGTCTAGTAACACCCCCTGTCATTTATTTTTTTGTTTTTTCAATGTACAGAATTTTTACTTCTACAGATTTATTATAAGTATAGATATAGATTTTAAGGAAGTGGTCATTTATTTATTTAATTTTTTATAAATACAAAAGTTTTAAGGCTTTTTTTCTCGTTTGCATACCAAGTTTTTCACCAACTCCTGAATATATTCACAATGACCACAATAAAAACATTGGGTCAATGAGGTTTGACGGATTTCAGAAAAGCGATTTTTGATTGATTCGAAACAATCTTGTATTTTGCACCAAAATCATCGATCGAAATTGCGGTCTGTAGCTGATGTCCTGTTGAGACTAGAAGTGAATCTCTCAAAAGGCTACACTATTTTGCAATGTCATTGTTCCCGTAAATCCCCGGTCTCAAGTTTTCGAGGTAGGTGAGATTGTTCGTAAGAGTTACCGTGGCCATAGGAGGGAAAGCCCTGGCGGTTGAAGGAAAAACACAGGTGGGTTTTTGTCAGTAAAAGTCTGGCACTCATTTTGGTTTTCCTGACAGCTGCTGAACTGCTTAATGAAGTAAGGACATGGGTAAGGATCTAACAAGTTTATAAGCAGGTACTTAGTTCACTCATGCCAAAAAGATCAATTTGATATGAGCTTCATATATGGGGTGTTAAGTATCCATAGAGTTAGAAAGTCAAACTAGTTTTTGTTTGGTTGAACTTTATTTGCTTATAAATTTGACAGTCGTAGAATCCATATTAGAATTTGATAGTGGTCAATGGTTTGTTTGGAGCGATTTGATTTGTCAGTGTACAGCGTTCACCGAACGTAGACGGCACCGGGAACGGCAGGATACGCGGAGTACGCCACCGGGGAGTACGCCGAATACGACGAGTATGGCACTACGCCGGCTGTTGGGTAGTACCCTGAGGAGTAGACCGCATACTGCGGCTTGGGGTCAGGGTTGGGCGCGGCGAAAGCCAACGCCAGCAGAGCGAAAAGGGCGAACTGTAAGCAAGAATAAAATAAAATTAGGCTATTAGTTTTTTTGAAACTGATATTGTATATGCCGCTGGATTGAAATGACGTCAAAAGGGCAACAGCACCGTTGTTTATGTCTGTAACATATTCCCAAAAAGATTAACAATTAAAATTTGCGTCAATTACGTCAGACATTATAAAAATATTGCTGTTATTTTTTCAGGTTTGAAGTAAGTGTTAAATCCCGCTTACCATTATGTTAAAGGGTAAAATAACAAGATGTAAATGCATAACTAACTTAGGAGGACTTTGAACTTTCTGGAGTAATAAAACGTAAAGTAAATTTTAACTGTGTGAATGAAAACCACTTCGAAAAGATTATGTAGAATATCGGGACATCTTGAGGGGGATCCCGAGTTTTAATAAGTACGAACAAAGTTTGGACATTAGCACAAAGTTTCAGCCGTTACAAAACTAATTGTTTCTTCAAATAAAAAGTTATATAAGTTTTCCTCCTTTTCAGAGAAGTTTGATAATTGTTTAGTCATATTTTAATGATTAAGGTAATGTAACAGACAAGAGACTTACGAATTTAGCGAACATGTTGACAGAGTGATGCAGAGCACTGAATCATAATAAGCTTCGGTAATGCGAAGCTTATATAACAAAATATTAGCCTTGATCTTTGTAATACATGATCTATTTTGTTAGGATGACAATATGGCAACTCAAAGCGAGGGCGCGCGGAGGTCGATGATCTGCGGGCTCTACACAAACATATATATCCTCATCCTGACTCGCCTTGTAAGGAAACTGTATTGTTGATCCGTACATCACTTTGAAGCTTAGAATCGGCGATATATTTGTCCTATTATGCGCGCTTGAGTACGAAGTTTGTCACTCAAAGTGACTATAGATACACAAATTGCGAGTACCTAGTATGCTCTAAAAGTAATAAAGCTGAAACGATGAATACATTTATTATTTTAAGTTAGTATGTGGTAGCTTTTGTATAAACAAAGGAGGGCTACTTGGTGATGTACAGCGCGTCTTCAGTACGTTTGTCTGTGCTCATAATTTACATTGATTCCCAACAGAATCATTTGTCAGTATATGTTTTCCGTTATTGTTTGAGTGTCCAAGGACAAGAACCACCTATAAATGTTGGGGGAAGAGTTGAAATAAAAACAGTTCGAGTTTAAACTTAAGTGTATCGGGAGCCCTCTGGACTTGGAAAATATATACGTAACAAAATGTTTGCCAAACTGGTGAGTACAGTTTTTAGTTTTGAAAGATTTGTTTAGTTATGCTTAGAATTGTACACTTATTTCGTTAAACTTGCAGCAAAACTCTCTTCTAAAGTAAGGACTTTTAAAATAATACTTAACACGATTCCAGCCCTTATAGACCGAACTATTGAGAATGAAATAGATTACTGTGGGATAGTGAGAGTCTGACATTCACCAAAACACATATTTTTGTCTGTGAAGCCGTAGTCTTAAGTAGAAACTGTGTATTTCTATACACAGTTTGTTGAGTCCATACCTAAGTATCAATTCCCAGAGTTACATTTGTTTTTACTAACGTAATATAGTTACGTCACAAGCAGATCATAATATTTGGGTACTTACAATGAATATCTGTGAGAGTATCAAATAATTCCTTCGATGTTGAAGGAAGATATATTATATAAAGACTTAGTTTGTTTTGTTTGGCAAGTAAGATTTGCTTTGTTTCTTCCCAAGTTAAAGAAGAGGACTTGTGAATCTTTCATCCTTTGATATACGTAGTGTAGATATTCTAAATCTGTTGCGTCTGAGCGTACAATGTCCTTGTTAGATTTTAATAATAGGTAATAATATTTCACAACTTTCACACAACGCCGTCTAGTTCCTAAGCTAAGCAGTGCTTGTGTTATGGATACTAGACAACTGATAAACATACTTATATATTTCTAAATACATACATATTATGGATAAATTACACCCAGACACAGAAAAAATGATTATGCTCAACACACAAACATTTGTCCTGGGTGAGAATCGAACCCACGACCTCCGGTATAACAGTCAGGGCTACTAACCACTAGACCAACAGGCCAGTCAAATCTGCAAAGGCTATGAGTGCTAGACAACTGATAAAAATATGTACTTATATATTTCTAAATTCAAACATTATAGATAAATTACCCAGACACCGAACAAATGATTGTGCTCATCATAAAAGCATTTGTCTTGGGTGGAAATTGAATCCATTGACTACTAGTATTTTGTATAGGTACTTCAAAACAACCACTTGTTTATGTTCAAATATCCGTCGCGATTTATATAAATAGATAAGTACCTATATATATATATATATATATATATATTGTATTTAATAAATAAGTACCACATTAGTCATAGTTTGGGTATATTTAATACTCATAAAAGATCAGATATGATTAGCACCCACGCCCATTCTGCCCCCGATAGTAAAAAAGACGCATCTAACATTTTTTCCGGATTTGAGTTAAAAATACAGGCAGATGCGCCTTTTTTTTCTGATTCCAGAAATGTATATAACTCAAATCCGGAAAAAATGTTAGATGCGTCTTTTTTACTATCGGGGGCAGCATTATAATCGTCCATAATATATGTAGCAGGCCTCTGAGCTTTAATCTGTTGCCAAGTTGTATTAGTTCCGAAAAGCCTACTTTATAGATTTAGTTAGATGGTTAACTATTCTAACTACTAAAATAACTTTTCCTGATCTAGATAGAGAGATTTGTTATGTCAGATTTTTATTAACCCAACTTAGGGCCATGGGTTAACTTCTGAAAGGGAAACCCGTGGTCTTAAGATACAAAGGGCAAAGGATGGGACATATGTATGGTTTTAGTCAGTCAAAGTCAGATGATTTTCCACCTTAAAAAATACCGAATAGGTACATAAATGTACTTATGCTAAAATAATAAATACTATGATAAATATCAAATCATTATAATTAACCCTTTGAATACCGTAATTAGAGACACAATAAAAACTATAGGTGTGCGGACACCGGTGTCCGCTTGGGGCTTGAGTAATGAGAACTAAAAAAATATATATATAATTATAATTACGAAAAAAAAAGACCAAACTAAGGTTGAGAGAACCATAAGTAGTAGTTCCGATTTTTAATGATAACTTAATACATACATATTAGTGGTGACCAAAATTATGAACACAATATTGATTTTTAACTTAGATGGATTTAAAAAAGGCCATTTTTCTGAAGAAATTGTTTACAGAATTTAGAAATCTGAAGATCGTAACTAAATAATATTAGTTGATATCTGTCTTCAGCTGGAGTGTAATGAGTTTATAACAAGTCTATCCTTGGGACGAAAGCCTCCGTTAAATGAAGGGGGGAACTCAGCCATAATACACTTCACGTTCGTGATTGACATTATCATATCTCATTTCCGTCAAAATCCTCTTTGAGACAATTGTATGATTTCAAGCTTTTGGTTGTATGCTCAAAAAGCTGACAGACTGTCGTCGCCGCTTGACCCTTCTATAGAACAGTAGTGATCTATTAAAGTGTTTGTACTAAAGTATTAGTTACATGTCATTTTAGCTATCTGATATAAAGTACATACAGAAATCGAAATGGTAAAGAATTAAATTGGTACAGACATTATTTTTTGCCTTATTATTTTGTTGCCCTTTTTCTAGATAATTTTGTCTATATTCACCAACTTTGTTGACTTTTAGAGAATACCTCTAGCATTATGTCTGCCTTTATACCTTTGTGTTGCATGTAGATTTAATGAATAAATTAATAATTCAAAATCCTTTTATTTCACATATGTAGGCACTTACGGCATCAGAAGCAGCTGGTTCCAATTGGTAGTATCCTATGGGGAAGAACCGGCAAAAACTTTATGGAGTTATTTGAACCATTTTTCTATTTCCAGATGATCCTGTTCGCCCTGTTTGCGTTGGCCCTGGCTCGGCCGCAGCTATACTCAGGCTACGGCAGCTACGCCTCAGGCTACCCAGGCTACTACGGCTACTCAGGCTACTCCGGCTATTCCAATCCCGTGGCCTACGGATCCTACGGCACCTATGGAGCTTCCCCCTACAGTTACGGCTACGGCTACTACTGACCCTAAATAGTTCTCAATGCCACAATGTTTACGCCTAGCTATGTGATGTACCTTTATGTTAATTTCATGCAATATTATATGTTATAAAAAAAACTTGTTTGTTTTTTTGCCACATTGAAATCCTTCATTTCTATAGTATTTTAGGAAAAATAATTGTCAAGCTTTAAATGCAAGACATTGGTCAAGCTCGATATCATCATTTATGTGTAATCAATTTATTAGTCGCCGTCATCGAATGTTCTGCATACAATGAGTCAACAAATTTAAATCAGATCATATTGACTGACTGTTTTAAATAACTCGTGTTAGAAAATTTATTCTACATGCATTAGCAAGTTTAAGCTCGCATACTGATACATTTATGATTTTTAATCACAGGCAGCAACAATGTAACGATTGCCTTAGCAATAGCCACGATAGAGTTGGATGCCGCCTAACGCGGATGTCGATTGTCTATGTATATGGAGCAGGTACATAGATTCATTCATTACACTGAAGATCAAGGACAGTTTTTATCTCAGTACGACAAGACTGCTAATCGGGGCGTGGTCGTTTAGATCTGTATATAAGCCAGGAGCGGCCGGCTAACATTATCACTTGTGACAGCAATCCCAAGTAACTCTACAACCATGTTCTTCAGACTGGTAAGTTGTCTTATCATGAATTATTTTAATAATATTTTTATAAATGATTAAAACCATCACTTCAGATTTTTCTGGCTTATAAGAGTCCTCTGCTAAATATTGATTGCATCACTGCTTACCATCAGGTGGGATCGCAGTTAAGCACTAGTAAATATAAATAAAAAAAAATATTGGCTCAAATGGGCCACAGCTTTTTCAAGCAATAATAATAGCAGTACCTAAAAAGCGAAAAAAAAAATGTAATTTAATTTTATGCTATTTTTCTAGAAGTTGCCATAAACATTCACGGTTTTGAAAAATTCAGACAAAAAATCTTATCTTCAAATAATCATGTGAAAGGTCAGCCAAGTTATTAGGAAACACAATAGGGGTAAACATTTTAGGGTCGTTTCTCTTGTTAGAGTGAGATAATAATATTGTCGTCGTAACAAGGGGACCGTGTCGTTTGTTCCCTGTATCGTCCACTTTCAGAGCTTTTGACCGGTACCCATTTCATAAAAATATGGTTTTATAGTTTCACATATGTACAAAAAAGTAACTGCGTATATTTACTGAGAAACAAAATAAATTTAAATATTTACTTAGTATTTATACTAAACCTATGTACATAAAAACTAAATCAGTATCCTTTTCAAGGAAATTTCACGTCACTTGATCGACACTTTGCGTGACCAGAGGGCTGGCTCATTCTTTGCTCAAAGAATCAGCATTGCCATTCAACGTGGCAATGCTGCCAGTCTTCTGGGTACGTTTCCGGATGACAGCGATGTGGAGGAGTACTTCGACGCCTGAGTGTGTTTGGTGTTTTTGTATTATATTTGTACATAGTTATGTCTGGTTTAAATTCTTAGTTTAGTTTTTATGTACATAGGTTTAGTATAAATACTTAGTAAATATTTAAGTGTACAAAAAACGGTTAGCTGTCTTAGTTTTTATTGGTCCAATTTGTACGATACTTTAGATTTTAACTGTTTTTTATTTATTTATAGTTATAACTTTATTTAAAATTAAGATTAAAATTATGAAAAACAAAATTACTTAAGACAAAGCATGAATTATCATTAAATGTTACCTAAGACAAAGCATGAAACTGATTGGCTTCGCTGATGTCGATTATAATTTCTGACTTCACCTAATTACTGATGAATAAGTAAAACGAATATAAATGCTTGTTCAAAAGATGATGGAATTCATTGTAAAACTGTCATTAAGTATGCATGCAATTACAACAAAAAATTTTTTTTTACGTTTTTTGCTCTTTTAAAAGTGGTATTGGGAATAATGTGTTCGCAACATTTTGAACTGATGTGATATCGATTAGAAATGTAATGGTTTATTTATTTACTAATATCGTTCATAAGAAATCAGTAATTCACTAGTTGTTCATGTTATTTATCTGGTTGTATTTTTGTTTGCAGTTCGCCCTCTTCGCCGTGTTGGCCGTGGCTTTCGCCAACCCCGAACCCAAACCTGAGCCCCAGGTGGTGTCCTACACTTCCGGAGTTTACCCCTACGGCTACGCCGGATACGCCCCGGTCGCTGCTGCGGCGTACCCCTACGCTGCCGCTGGCTACCCCTACGGCTACGCTGCGTACTACCGCTGAAAAGCTCATCCGAATTACCTTTGCTTGCTCAATGACACCGACTACCAAAACGTTTGATCATGTTTTAATATAAGTTTTTCGCAAATGTGTCTTGTTTAATTTATCGTCGTTTGTATGTTTCCCACGTATTTGCGCTGACACGCGTAGTCTCCGGAATATTGACAGCTGTCAAATCAATGCCATAAAGACTTTTTTTTTTTTTGTTATTGATAATGTTTAAGTAGGACGTGACGTCCTACTTAAAAAACAAAATGTCAACCATGATATTCAGTTGAATATCATGGTTGACATTTTGTTTTTTGCGAGTTTTTTTTTATAAGGAAGAAGTTATGATGTTTTTTCTATTGTTCTAAAAATAATAATTAATATTTATTGATCAAGACTACAGAGGTCTACTACGTTAGTAATAAAATGTGTTATAAAAAACACCTAGCTTTTTCAGCTGATGATACTGTTCAGCTCCAAAGCCAAGCTAATATTTTATTAACAATCGTCAATTTAAACTTTGAAACATCGCATAATAAAGTAATATTTAGAAAAATCTTATTTTATTCAATAGTAGGTAGTAGTGGTAGTAGTACTTCTTCATTATTTTATTTTATTTTTTTATAAAACAAAGGTCAAATAGTAAATATAGGCATAGGGTAAAACCAGGATAGTTGCCCCACTTTTTGAAATTACTTTATATCTCTTTGTACAAAAAGCAATATTCATTATTTGTAAAATGGGTAGGTACTTTGGTTTATTATCTTCATATTTATGAAAAGAATAAACGTTATCTTTGATACTTCTAGAGTATTGGCGATTTTTGCGGACTACTAAATTTTGGGACAAGTATCCCATATAGATCCTCTATGTAGTTGCCCAATCCATTTAAAATACATTGAATTAAATGCCCCGTCGAGGAAGAGGACATTTATCCCGCAAAAACTTTGATCGCACCTAGACGTCCCATGAAATCGCACAGAGACATGCAACACGGCCAACTTTGTTGTAGTTGCAGAGTCTCTTGATAGAAAAATAAAATAACATTTGTTTCAGGAGCGAAACTAGAGTAATTGCAATCAAGGCAACTATACCCATATATATATATATATAAAAGTCAGTATTTCTATTACATATTTATTATATCTATTTAGTAAATATACTTGATGAAGTGGAACTGATGAAGAAGACTACAGATGACTAATAAAATCACATAAATACACAGATATTTATATGTATAATCAGAGTGCATCTCATGAAAATTGTCATTTGACCACCCATGGTGGTGGCCAAATGGGTGGGTACCTTTTGATTTGGCACTAACCAAGTAAGAGTTTGTAAGATTTGAAAGATAAGTGTGAGATAATTTTAAAAACAACAAAACAACGTACTAGAGACCTTGAGAGCCAGGAGCAAGCCCCGTATAGTCTTTAGAGGCCAGAAAAAACAGGAGCAGACCCATTGTAGCCATCAGAGGCCAAGAAAAGTAGGAGTTATCCAAGCATGGCCAAGAGTCTTGTAGTATGATATTTGTTCGGTAAAGAAGTCAGCAGTAATTAAATCCATAAAAACAATTCTAAAAGTGATTATTCACACTTCATGTTAAAATGTACTTCCCAGACGAAAGTAAACTAGTACCTACAAAATAGTCTAAGGAACGACCTCCTAGCGTTACAATCCATTTTTTTTGTTTTTTTTTTTTTTTTTGGTGTTGGGTAAAATCATCCAATGACATCTCCCGCCCTTGACCACCAAACGGACTGTGGTGCCAAGACAAATCTGGTGTAAATAGATGAAATTTGTATGTCAGTATGATCACCTTTCGTGGGAAGTATAATAGTTACATTCTAAGTAGTTAAAAAATAGCATTTACATTAAAAAAAATATGATGATGAATGATAGCATCTAATAAATCAGTAAGTATGATTTAGGTTTAGTAAATCATACGCATTGACAAAGTACTCAAGCATAACAGAACACGAAAAATAATATTTTAGTAATTTTCCACGAGAAAGTATTTTACAGTTGTATTACTGGAGCTTAAACTAGGGAAACGACCTCATACTAAACAGCAGATGGTCTCCAATTATAAGATCTAGGGTCGGAAGTTCTCCGTCATCCACCGTAGTTCCCACCACCCACCCCCTACATACTTCTATTATTACTTGGCGGGGAAAAATTCAATAACCAAGACGCAGTTCAAAATGATTTTGAAGAATTTGTTGCCTCCCGTCCAGCAGCCTTTTTCAAAAAGAGCATCAATAAGCTACCACTACGTTGGCAAAAATGCTTTGATTGCATGGAGAACTACTTTGATTAATAAAAAATATAGAGAAAAAAGGGCGTAACTTATTTTATGAAAAACGCCAATTTCAAGGTAAAGACCTTATATTATGAGATACATTACTATAGAACTTGTACTCTACTAAGTTTTAACTGTAGGCTACCACAAAAAAAAAGCTTCAATATAGTTAAACTGCTACATCTGGCTTACGCGTGAGTTGGAGACGAAACCCTAAACGAACCCATGCAGCGAGATAATGTTGTGATAAAACTTTTGAACCAAGTAACTGAAACATTCTACACTAACTGTGAAGTAAGCGTTCCACACACAAAGAGTAAAGGATATTTTCTAGTCTTCGATTCTTGGAGGACTTGGAAACACAATTGCATCATTGCTTACCTACACTAGATTATATCAAGTAAAAAACACGCTACGTAAACAAATTAATAGGGCCAAAAATTCAATACTCCTAAGAGAAAAGGGCGTCGCCAGCCGATGTCACTGGATGATTTTACATACAGTAAAAAAAAGCTCCGGCCAGTGAAACGTCAAAGCAACCAAAACCAAAGTGGCCACCTTGACGGCGCGTTTTACTTGTTCAAATGTTCCTTTTAATTAATCGAGTTTTTATAAATGATAAGTTTACTAGTGTTTAACAAATGTTACCGGTGTGGCAGATTATATAAAATAAATCAATCTCCTCTTGGGGGGGGGGGGCATATCCCCCCTATTATACCCCTTGGCGACGCCCTTGCTAAGAGACTAGGAGCTTTGCAAAGAAACTCAATGTGCTCAGGAAAATTGTTTGGCAGAAAATGTATTTTACATGAATTAGGATGTTCAAACTTACATACCTACACATTTGCAATTTTTGATAACAGCCTACAGTAACGCAACAGATACTTTAGTAATACTCTACTAACCCACTTCCACCCAATTTCTATCCTTCTCTTCTTAGTCAAAGTGCTTGAAGGTTGCATCCACAAGCAACTATATAATTTTATGTACTGTTATTTACTGATGAGCCCTTTAAAGTTCTACAGGTATTTTAAAGCCCTTTGCTCTCCTTCAAATAACTTGCGATATAAAGGCACGCCTAAATCACTGTACTGTTGTTACTGGATTTTTCAAACGCTTTCAATACCATCAGCCACGATATTCCATTACCCGTTCTGTCCTATGTTATCCTATCTCTCCTAACGCACTGGAATGGTCCACCTCTAATCTTCTGGAAGCAGTTGGAATATTGGAGATGGATGGAGATTCTTTTTCTCACTGTGCGCTGGCGTGATTTGAAAACTGGCTTTCCTCAAGGTGGCATTCTTAATAGTGTCAGACTTTTACTGACTAAAAACCTACCCCATTCCTTCGTTGCCTATCGTGCCGGGGCCGGGCTTTCCTTTCAGAAACTGACCCATGACCCAAGCAGGCTTCTACTCTGCGTGTCTGCAGCTAGCAGGCCGGGCCTCTACGGTTTGCTGACAGCTCCTTGAGGCGCGCGGTAACAGCGTACGCGCCGTCGACGACTTGGGTTCGGTCCGGTCGGTTACCGGACGATCGGACAGCGTGCTACCCATTGCACGCCGTCCGCAAGCCCGACCATTAGGTGGGGTCATAGTTGAGCGCTAGTTTATATCATAATTATAAAAAAAAACTTGATAGCCATTAGAACCTGGTCCGATAGACATAAAAGTGTTGCAGTAAACCGAAATAAATGTCAAACGATCATCATTGGGATTCCTAAAACCATAGGCAAAGTGGAACGATAATTATTTTTAATAATCTTGGCTTGCTCATTGATATTACCCTGCACTGGTGTGTTAAGTTGCTAAAGTTAGTCAATCGTTTAAAAAACCTATTAACATTGAACACGAAGACTATAGGTAGGTACTTGCGCGATAATTTTTTTTTTCTATCATCAATTTTAGCGATGATTGCTACTGTGACCTGAATTCAAATCTCCTTTACAAACTGGACCGTCTTATAAAGCATACTTCTACTGCATCTGATATTTTTTTAATCTGCTGAAATATGATCATGTCCGATGGTTTAAAATTGCGTGACCACGTACCAAGCCCAATCCCTATTTTACTTAGTTTCCCAAAAAGGTCACGCAATTTGGCCCTAGCATCGAATTCAAGAGTACCTAACGTCATAATTCCAATGTCGACCGATCAGAATTTAACTCGAGAGTAAGCCCCCTAGTGATGGCCGTAGGAATTCGATGGATGCAAGACGTATAGGATTCTCTTTGGAATACCTCCCCGAAAAATTCAGGATGACATCCAACCGAATAATTTTTTATGTCGAAGTTCGAGCAATTTGAAAAAGTTGGCCATAGTATCGTCACAGCGCTAATTTGTTTTCCTTTTATATCTTTGTACTACTTTGTGTGCATAAAGCATAAATCCAATCAATAAATAGAGTTGGACGACACCTAACGCGGATGTCAATTGCCTATGTATATGGAGACAGTGTACAGAGATTCATTCATTACACTGAAGATCAAGGACAGTTTTTATCTCAGTACGACAAGACTGCTAATCGGGGCGTGGTCGTTTAGATCTGTATATAAGCCAGGAGCGGCCGGCTAACATTATCACTTGTGACAGCAATCCCAAGTAACTCTACAACCATGTTCTTCAGACTGGTATGTATATTATTTATATCATTAATTCTTTTATTATTTTTTTTAGTTTTAAAATCAGCTACTATAAAAATAGATTTTTCTTACCCTCGTTATATTTTTGTACCTAACTTATAAGATCTTCTTCTAAATATTGGCTTAAATTGGCAACAGTTTGAAAAAAGTAATTCAGTAAGAAAAACATAACATATAAATTATAAAAAAAAAATAACATAATGTGATTTGATGCCATTTTATAGAAGTTGCCATAATGCGATCTACGGCCATCAAGACATTCAGAAATAAATAATTTCATCTATAAATTAACCGTGTCGAATGAAATAGCAAGCAAACTATTACGTAAATTTCAGCGTTTTTATCACTGTCTATTTCATTATATGCATTTATAAATTCACTTACAATAAAGGTTAAAGTTATCTTAGTTTTATTGGTCCCAATTATAAGACAAAGATAGATGCCGACTATGGTTTTCTTTAAAATAAGATTTTAAAAGTTAAAATGTAAAATCACCGTTAAATTTTAGACAAAACATTTGGGCCAATTAAACTGACTGTAAACCTGTATTTAAGTATTGATACAATTACCACCTATAAATAAATTATTATTATTTATTTACTAATATCGTTCATCTTAAATCAGTAGTTGTCCATGTTATTTATCAGGTTGTATTTTTGTTTGCAGTTCGCCCTCTTCGCCGTGTTGGCCGTGGCTTTCGCCAACCCCGAACCCAAACCTGAGCCCCAGGTGGTGTCCTACACTTCCGGAGTTTACCCCTACGGCTACGCCGGATACGCCCCGGTCGCTGCTGCGGCGTACCCCTACGCTGCCGCTGGCTACCCCTACGGCTACGCTGCGTACTACCGCAAATAAGCTCATCCGTACAACCTTTGCTTGCTCAATGACACCGACCAAAATGTTTGATCATGTTTAATATAAGTTTTTTCGCAAATGTTTTTTTGTTTAATTTGTCGTTTGCATGCTACACGCGTGTTTGCGCTCACATGTGTGGAACCTACTAAATTTCGACAGCTGTCAAATCGATGTCATAACCATTTATTTATTTTTTATTGAACCTAATCTACATGTAGGACCTGCGATAATATCGTGGTTGACATTTTGTTTTTGTGCTACTGTTTATAATGTAGGAAGTTGTGATGATGTTTCTATTGTTGTACTGGTGGTACGAAACCAGTACATAACCTTATAGGGTAATGGTATAGTTCAGGACCAGTACCAGGACCAAGCCTATGAAACTTTGATAAAAATCTACAATTTAAACATCTAATTTTTCTCTGTGTATGATCAATCATTAATTTAATACTGCAGACTACTGACAGTAATATTCTGTTTTATTGAAATATATTATAAAGTGGGTGGTATTTTTATTGAAATAACTAGCTTATTAAAAGTGGTTTCGCCTGCTTGAATGTAGGTTTCTTCATACAAACTTTGGAACCACATTTCATCCCCTTAGGGGCTGAATTTTGATAAATCCTTTTTTTAATATTCGCCTACGTCATACAAGGATTTCTTATGCAAAATTATGCGCTCCTAGTCCCAGTACTTTCATCTATGTATTGATATGACACACAGCCAGATTCCGCGGGCTTGCGGACGGCGTGCAATGGGTAGCACGCTGTCCGATCGTCTGGTAACCGACCGGACCGAGCCCAAGTCGTCGACGACGCGTTCTGTTCCCGCGCGCCTCAAGGAGCTGTCAGCAAACCATAGAGGCCCAGCCTGCTAGCTGCAGGCAGGCAGGGTCGAAGCCTGCTGGGGTCATGGGTCAGCTTCCGAAAGGAATACCCGGCCCTGGCACGATAGGCTACGAAGGAACAGGCTAGGTTTTTAGTCAGTAAAAATCTGACAATAATTCCCGCTCCGCCCAAGGGCGGGATTCGTCATTGGATGATTTTACCTACCATAAAAAAAAAAAACAGCCAGATTCTATTTTTATATTTATAGACTGGATTCTGCCAGCGGCTTCACTTGCGTAAAAATAAGGTTCTCTATACGATCTTTGTCCCTTTTTTACCCTCTTAGGGGTGGGGCGAAACTCCGCTGCCGCGACAAGTCGCGGCATGGCGGACAGAGCTCCGGCGGGATCTCATGGTGAAATGGCGAGAGCGATTGTCGCAACCTCGTGCTGGGCACGCCACGATCGAGGCGGTAAGGCCCCTCTTTGAGGCGTGGCTGGAAAGGCCCCACGGCGTCGTCACCTTCCGTTTGGCGCAGGTGCTGACCGAACACGGCAAGTTCGGTCCGTACCTGTACAAGATTCGTGCGGAGACGACGCCCGGGTGTCGCCACTGTGCGGACCGCCCGGTGGACACGGTGGAGCACACAGTCGAGGTGTGCCCCGCTTGGGAAGAGCAGCGCCGTGTCCTCGTGGGGGCGATCGGCGGCGATCTCTCGCGCCGGGGCTTGGTTCAAGCCATGCTCCGGAGCGAGGAGGAATGGCAGGCGGTCGCCTCCTTCTGCGAAGCAGTAATGCTAGTAAAGGAGGAGGCCGACCGCCTTAGGCAAAGGCGGACACGCCGCCGCCGCCGCCGGGTTTCCGATCCCAATTTCCGGCCACCGTAGGCGCGGGCTCGCGGACGGTGGGCAATGGGTAGCTCGCTGTCCATCCGTCCGGTAACAGACCGGTCCGAGCTCAGGTCGTCTACGGCGCGCACCGTTCCCGCGCGCCTCAAGGAGTTGTCAGCAAACTGTAGGGGTCCAGCAGGGCCGAAGCCTACTGGGGCCAAAGGTTATGTGAGACTGTCACCAAAGGCCCCAGGATAAAGGCAAGGAATGGAAAGGTAGGTTTTTAGTCAGTAAAAGTCTGACACTGTTTCCCGCCCCACCCAAGGGCGGGATTCGTCATTGGATGATTTTACCTACCCAAAAAAAAAAAAAAAAAACCCTCTTAGGGGTAAAATTTCGAAAAATGCTTTCTTATCGGATGCTTTTGACAAACAAAGACCCTCCAAGTTTTAGATCTTTAATCAACGATTTAGGCTGTGCATTGATCTGTCAGTTTAGGACAAAGCATTTTTAACCGACTTTGAAAAGGAGGAGGTTCTATGTTCGGCTGTATGTATTTTTTTTTAAGTGTGTAAACAAATATCTCGGTCAATTGTGGACCGATTTTGAAATTTATGTAATTGTATGTTTATACTCCCGAATTGGTCTCATAGAAATATTGTTTTGATCTGATAATGAACTTCGAAGATATAGAAAGGAACTCTTCAAAAAATCATAGCAGAACTGTGGTAACAAGTAAAATTGCTTTGATTATACATGCAGTCCGTGACTGACTGAAGGAAGAAGGGGACTGATCTGATCATGAAGCTGGAAGGTATGTAAGAGCCGGAATTCTGTAATAAATTTTGTTTTTTTTTTTTACATTGTAGTCGGTTGTATATTTTTCGTAAAAAGTTTTTATTACTATAGATTTTTTTCCTACATAGATAAAACCGTTGTTTGAATTAAAACATTGAATGAAAAAATAAACAAAAATGAAGTAATATATTATGTGATCCAATGCAGTGAGTTCAATGTCAGGAGCAGATGTTTCAATGTTTGTACCTGTCGCTGACACCCTCGACGCCCAATCCAATACGAACATACACTAAATTGTATCCTTACGTAATGTTTCGTTTCGTCTTTTAACTAAACTAGGTAAAGCACTAAAAGATAGTTCATTTTAAGAAAATTTCTCGTTAACTTGAATTTTCCTGTGGATATGAAAAAGTCATACGAAAATTTCCTAACTTAAGTAGCAGTGGGTCGGGTACATTCCTCGCGGAACAGATGGACGATGGGGCTGAAAGGTTGAGAAGTGGCGACGCTGAAATGATGATAGTGATGATGAAACAAAACGAAGAAACAAAACCAAAAACACTACCAGTTTTCAATAGGTTTCTATTAGGTAGTTTATACATAAAGTTATATAAAACTTTATTCGTCAAACCAATTAAATACAAAACCTAGGCCGAACGGTAATTTATTTCGCGGTAAAATCCAATCCGATCACTGCCAATACTTTAGAACCTTCGAACACTTTTTGCTGCGTTCAGTAACTCTTGTAGGCGATGGGTGCCCCGAACCCGAAGTAGGGCGCACTGTACTGCAGGAGTGCAGCGGGCAAGGCTGCATAGACTAGTGCGGGCGCGTAGGTCAGCGGGGTCCGGTACACGGCAGGAGATATGATGGCCGCTCCTAGCTTGTGTGCGGGCGCCGCGAACGCTACCGCCAGGATCACGAGGAAAGATAACTGGAAATGAAGAGCAAGAACAATGCAACAATCAGCTGCAATTGTGGGTTAAGCTCGCCTGTGTACTTCACCTGTCCTACTTTTTATTATATGTAAAAGTTTGTGTACAATAAAGAATCTAAAAAGAGTGGTGGATTTTTTATATTAAAAAAATAATACAATAAACTGAATAGTTGGCTTGACGGGCGTATTATAGCTTGGATGATTATATTAAAGATAAAAATGCTTGGGTTAATGCTGGTCCAGCTCCACTACCAGCAGGGCGTACAAATTGATTAGTTTGGAAAATACTTTTTTATCTTTTTATTTAATATTAAATTATTATTGTATAATGTAGAAGCATTTATTTTCAAAGTTTGTAAATGTGAGTACCATGGAGCAATTTACGGTTTTTGGATATTGGACTTGTTTGACATAAATGAGCATGGTGGTTGAGAGTTTGTCATGCTCACTCAAATGTCTCACTGATGGTGGTGCGTGTGTTGGATCATTCGGTTCCCTTCAAAATGGTTGAGCTGAGTGGTGCTGATATGCGCGTCATGTCCGTGAACGGGCGCTGTCAGTTGAGACTGGTCATCTCTTAGCTGCCAGTGGTTTATTTTAATATCTTTATTTAGAATGCCTTTTTTTGTCTTTACTTTATTTTATTGACATTGTTCTCACATAATAGCAGCGACAAGAAACATGTAACAGAGATATTTGTTATACATAAAATGATTGAAAAGAGTGTCCATGGAGTTTCTTGCACATTCTTCTCCATAGAGATCTACGCTTTGGAATGTGCAATTAGCATCATTTTTTTTCTGACAGACTGACACCTTGACCTTTCAAAAGTGCCTGTAAATGGTTTATTTGAAATAAATGCTTTTGAATTTGAATTTGAATTTGACCGCTGCACTATTCTGAAAGACTGCGAAATATATCACTGCGAGCCTAAAAGAGTTTAAAAATGGTAGTATTCGAGTAAGATTATTGAAAAATTATTATGATACTCGTATAACGTTTAACAGTCTCGACATTTGACTAAGAAGTGCACATTTGGTCCGTCTAAACTGGCATGGTTTGGTGTCCTAGCATATTATGTGAGCAGCCGGCATTTTAAATGGGTGACTAATTTTCATAAAGAAAAAATGTGTTTAGTTGAGAAGGCTCTTCCCAATCTTTCTGTCGTCAGCGTGAGTATAATATAAAAGCTTGCTATTTAATTCAACGCAATCTGAAGCAATGTTTGATAAAGAGGCAACACGAAAAAAAAGATATCGTTAGCTATCTTTTTTGCACGGTTTCCTGGCGTCCCTGAGCGCTCTGTTGGTATTCGGTATTTCCGTTACTCACTTAAATATTTCACATAACTTGTTCCAGAAAAAACCTATATTTTTTAAAACCTCCCAATTGATTGAAAAATATGTTCATCATTCAGAATTTCGATTAAATGTGCAAAATATATTTTGGTTTCTAAAAATATATTTTCAAAACTTTTCTAATTTATGAGTTCGGTTTAAACGATTTTCAGAGGTTTTTACTGGATTAATTTCACACTAATGTATGTTTTTATCTCTATAAAAATCTACATAATATTCACAACATATCTGTGATTCCAAAATATTTAAAGAAAGATGTGAAATAACGTCATGATCACATAAGAGCGATTGGAGGAAAACATCTCGGGTTGGACGCTCTTAATAAGCGTTTAGAGTCTTGGTAATCTAAATGTATATGTCTACCCTTGAACTGCTTTGTAATAAAGCTATGGTTGCAGTAGAGCTATGATTGGCAACAGCAGTTGACATACCTACCAAATAATGCAATTAATTGGATTTTATTGTACATATGGATTACAAGAAAATATGATATTTCAAAGAACTGGATTTAATTGAAAACCAAAATTTTGTTAGCTAACAATAATGCAAGTTATTATTTCTTTTAAATTTTCACATAGGGTTAGCATTGGTAATATTAAAATTTAGGTCAATAACCTGATCTAACAACTGTAAATGCTAGTAATATAGTACTCTCTTGCCTTTATAGGCTGGTTTGAGTTGAGATTCGCAAGAGCAAACGTGCTCGGGAAAACGATGTATAATCCAGTAAGATGCTGGTAGGGATCTTGACCGTACTTCCAGGATTGTCCTGATAGCCGTGGTAAACCTCTTCACTCCACAAGCACCTCAGGATATGTTGGTCTTTTGTTGCTACCTAACTTCGTGGTAGCGGCCGTTTTTGGAGGCCCATTTATTGAGTGGGGAAGTCACCGCCTGCCTTTTTATCGATGGGTATTAATAATATTATATAGGCCGGGGGCCATAGTATTAGGTGTTCTCCACTTAAGACTCCAAAAACCATAGCCCTATTGTCTTTGTTTTCCATATGTTGCAATAGTTTTTAACCTACCGGGGGTTGTGCTTGGGTGCACTAGCATAGCGCGTACATGGATATGCGTAGGTTGGTATCACGTTCCATTGAAATGGTCTAAAGGGCCTGTGTACGTTAGTTTCGGATCTTTGTACGCCTTTCAAAGGTCCAGGACCTCAGGGTTCTGAGATATATTGATAAATAAAAATAATAATTATTTAGAATTCTTTTCATCTTAGTCGTAAATAAAATGCATATCACTGCACCTGTCACATTTTGTCTCTGCGTCATCCAAAGGTTGATTGGTAGAAAATCCCTGGGGCATTCAGTCCCTCTATGTAGTATTGTGTCCATGTCCAAGATTCCAATAAATAAATATAGTTAGATGCCGCCTAACGCGGATGTCGATTGCCTATGCATATGGAGATAGTAGTGTACAGAGAGTCATTCATTGCACTGAAGATCAAGGACAGTTTTTGTCTCAAAATGACAAGACTGCAAATCGGGGCGTGGTCGTTTAGATCTGTATATAAGCCGGGAGCAGTCGGCTAACATTATCACTTGTGACAGCAATCCCAAGTAATTCTTCAACCATGTTCTTCAGACTGGTATGTATATTATTTATATCATGAATTCTTTTGTTAATATTTTGTATACCATTTTTAAAGAAGTGCCATAATCGGTCATCACGGTCTTCAAGATGTATCATTTCGCCCATAAATAAACCGTGTCGCATGAAATAGCAAAAAAACTATTTCGTTAACTTTCAGGGCTTTTAATCACTGCCTATTTAAATGTATGATTTTATGGTTTCACTTACAAAAAAAGTTCAAGTTCTCTTAGTTTTTATAGATTTAATATTTTACCTGTTTCCCTTCACCGTTTGCTCTCAAAACGAAGACATGTGACTTCCACCAACCCGCACTGGGGCCGCGTGGTGGATTATTGTCTATTTCCTCTCCTAGAGAGGAGGCCTGAGTCCCAGGAGTGGGAACATAATAAGGCTGATGCTATGCTAATATTTTAAAAGTAAGTTAAAATGTAAAATCACCGTTAAATTTTAGCCAAAAAATAAGGGCCGATGAAACAGATTGTAAAACTGTCTTTAGTACAGATTAATTTTGTAAAATTAAGTATGTAATATTGGATTTTTCATGATTTTCGTGGTTTTATAAGTGAAATTGGCGGGTGGATGGTTTGGTGATGTCGGTTGGATTAGTGAAATACGTCGTCGACCCCCTTGCGCCATCACATATTCAAAGTACGGCGGGCTGTGCTGGCGCTGTCGCTGCGGCTGCTGTACTGTAACCTTATTGGTAATTACAGTTTTGAGCTGTTTGGGGTCGAAACGCTTGGGTCATGGGAGTGCGCGTCTCCTTTTTTAAGCAATTTTGACGCCTTCTGATCGACACTTTGCGTGACTGAGAGGCCTGGCTCGTTCTTCGCCCAAAGAATTAGCATTCCCATTCAACGTGGCAATGCTGCCAGTCTTCTGGGTACATTTCCGAATGACAGCGATGTGGAGCAGTATTTCGACGCCTGAGGGTACTGTTTTTGTGTTATATTATGTACATAGGTAGGTTTTAGTATAAATAGTTTAGTTAATATTTAAGGTAATGTACATAATATAGATATCATTTTGATGAGGTCTTTAATTAAATAAGTAGTTGTTCATGTTATTTATCAGGTTATATTTTTGTTTGCAGTTCGCCCTCTTCGCCGTGTTGGCCGTGGCTTTTGCCAACCCTGAACCCAAACCTGAGCCTCAGGTGGTGCCCTACACTGCCGGAGCTTACCCCTACGGCTACGCCGGATATGCCCCGGTCGCTGCCGCGGCGTACCCCTACGCTGCCGCTGCCTACCCCTACGGCTTCGCTGGGTAGTAAGCAATGTAGCAAATAAGCTCATCCGAACTACCTTTGCTCAATGACACCGGCTGCCAAAATATTTGATCATGTTTTAATATAAGTTTTTACGCAAATGTTTTTTGTTTAATTTGTCGTTTGCATGCTACATGCCTCAACCTCCTAAATAAAAAAGGTTATAGTTAGCCAATTTTGGCAGTTAGTCAAAATATGCTGATGCAGACTTTTTTTTTAGAACTTTTAAAGGGAAAAAAATTTTGGAGTACAGAATTTTCGTGTAACTTTAACCGTTTACGCAGCCCACGCAACAGAAGCTATCAAATGGAATAATTTTCCCCCGTTTTTGCAATAATGTTTGATGATACTCGTTTCCTATTAGTCATAGCGTGGTAGGTTCTATAGACCTTTAGGCTATTAGGTACTAATGAATTTTTCAAATCAGACCGGCAGTTCTTAAGATTAACGCGTTCAACCAAACAAACAAACTCTTCAGCTTTATAAGCAGGGGCGTCGCTAGTCCCCCAGGGGCACTGTATAAAAAAAACTGGTGGTTTTAACATATTCTTGGTTTACCCTACGGACGGTTGTCGATAATATGTTGCGTATTTTTGCCCACGTCAGGGCCCCTGTAGCACTGATGCCCTGTATAATTGATACGGCAGATAAGCGGTAGCTACGCCCCTGTATATAAAATTAATATACAACATTGTTGATCAAACTAATAAACAAGAAACATAGGCCGAACGGTAATTTATTACGCGGTAACAACCAAACGGATCACTGCCAATACTTTACAACCTTCGAACACTTATTGCTGTGTTCAGTAGTACTTGTAGGCGATGGGTGCGGCGGGATATGTCGCGATGGGCGCCGCGGGGTAGGACCCGAAGTAGGGCGCACTGTACTGCAGAGGTGCAGCGGGCAAGGCTGCGTAGCCTAGTGCAGGCGCGTAGGTCAGCGGGGTCCGGTACACGGCAGGAGATATGATGGCCGCGCCTGGCTCGGGTGCGGGCGCCGCGAACGCTACCGCCAGGATCGTGAGGAAAGATAACTGGAAATGAAGAGCAAAAACAATGCTACAATTAACAATTGAACAATCAGCTGCAATTGTGGGTAAAGCTTGCCTGTGTACATCAGCAGTCCTACTTTTTGCTATATGTAAAAGTTTTGTGTACAATAAAGAATCTAAGAAGAGTTCAGTTACAGGGCAAGCTATGCGTTGTTATATTCGATATATTGTCTATTTTTTAAGGATAAGGTTTATTGGGTATCTTAAAAATAATACATTTTGATGCTAGTAGGCGGATTTTATCATGACAGTGTTGGTGGAATAAACGCCTGAATTATGGGTGAGTTTTAAGGAGCCGTAATACGACAATGACCACATATTGTATGAAACAATGTTTTTAACACATGCACACGTTGCATGGTTTAAAAAATTTTAACCATGAAACTTATTTAAGGAGATGGGATTTTTGATATTATAAAATAATTATAATATACTGAATAGGGTGGCTTGACCGCAGCACTATTCTGTAAAAGTGCGAAATACATCTCTGCGAACCTAAAAGTTTATGTAAAGCAGTATTTTACCGAAAATGTATTATGTTGTATAACATGTAACTGTTTCGACATTTGACTAAGAACTGTAGCATCTGAGTTAACCATTTGGATGGTCCAAACTCGTGTGGTTTAGCATCCCAACATATGTGGGCATCCTGCCCTGTCAGCATTAAACACAATGGGTAATTAACGTTCACAAAGACACAAGTTTCTTTAGTTAAGAAAGCTCTTCCCAATCTGTCTATCGTCAACGTGGGTATAATTTAAAAGCTTGCTATTTCATCCAACGCAATCTAAAGCAATGTTTGGTAAAGAGGCAACACAAAAAAAGAGAGATCGTTATCTATCTTTTTTCGCACGGTTTTCCAGGCGTCCCTGAGCCCTCTGTCGGTATTCAATATGTCTGTCGCTCACTCAAATGTTTAACAAAACTTGTTCCAGAAAACACGTATTTTTTGTAAAACCTTACAAATGTTTGAAAAAAGTTTTCATCATTCAGAATCTCGATCAAAGCCAGCTTTCTATCAATATATTTTCGATACTTTTCTAATTTATGAATTCAATTTATAGGGACAAAATTAATTAAAAATAGCAATTTATCTCTATAAAAACCTAGATGATATATAGATAATATACACAAAATATCTGTGTTTCTAAAGTATTTAGACAAAGATGTGTTGTATGGAAAACATGTCGGGTTAGACGCTCTTAATAGATTTTTGGTGTATTGGTAATCTAAATGTATGTGTACCTCTACTTTGTAATAAAGCTATGATAGTAACAGAGCTATGATTGGTTGACAACATGCCTAACAAATAATGCAATTAATTGGATTTTTTTGTAAATATGGATTACGAGAAAATATGGTATTTCAAAAAACTGAATTTAATTGAAAACTATAATTTTAGTTAGCTAACAATAATGCAAGTTATTGTTCAATTTTCACGTAGTGTTAGCATTAGTTACGGTAACATTATCTAGGTCATTAACCTAATCTAATAACTCTAATAAATACGTTTAATTACATTAAATAAAAATGGTTTATTAGATTTAAGATACATCTATTATTTCATTTCATTAGTTTAAGAATAAAAAATCGTCGTTCTGCTACCCACTAAAATTTCACGGTTTATAAAGTAAGAAAAAAAGGTCCATATAAAAAAAATATGTTAAAAATCATGTTTATCTTAACGTAAAATGTTTATTTTCAAAGTAAATAAGTGTGTGACTTTTGTGTTGAAGTTATTTGTAGTGAAGCTGCATTGTATTGTAAGCATTTATTTTTAAAAAGAGCTGTTCAGAGTACCGCTCTTGATTAACTTTAAATAACTTTCCCATTGATGTATTAAACATCAATGAGCTTTTGGGTAATTTTTTTGCATGCAATGACGGTGAACATGAGCTGTAACCACTGATATAATTAAAAAGTTATGGCGATTTAATTAAAAAACTTATAAGTAGTTAGTGCTATTTATGGTAAGGCAGAAAATCACAAAAAATTGGTGCGTATGACTTTAAATCGAATCCATATTTAGTATCTATACGCATTAATATAAAAACTCTTTTTCATTCTATTACATTTTTGGCTGTAGGCCAGTGATTATTCTACAAAAATGGTCCCACAGGAAATATTAAAACAAAGTAAATTGCCGTAGTCTTACCAGTTTGTGCATGTTGCTGGGTGTGGCTCGTTCACAGGGGTGAATGATGCCCTACGAAGGACCCAAAGCATTTTTATACTCACGTGGTAGGCAACCTGCAATTGCAAAAGCGTTGACCTTACCAGGACGACTTTATGCTAGGGTGTTAATTTTAGAACGAGAAGATATTAAAATGCTTTTTACAGATCGCAGAGCTGTTTTCGAATTTTTCGTAAAGGTCAGTAGAGATATTTTTTCTTGTACTATAATTACTGTTGGGTTCTAGGAGTGCACTCATTTGTATGCGAATTTATTGCACTTGAATGTCATTGAAATGAAGTGTTGAGATAGTTGTAATTTATAGTATAATTATTTATATATTTAATTAATCTTTAAGCAACTAAAGGTACAAAGGCAGACTAAACAAAGGATACGTTGGGATAATAATTTTAAGGAAAAAAATATCAATGCTATGTGGATAGTAATTATAATATTATCGATCTAGGTAAACCAGAAAACGATTAGTACAACGCTATTACTATAGGCACACTACTATTAGGTACTACAGTACCTGATCTGGTTTTATCGGACAAAGACAGATTTCCCTGTTTAGTTATAGGGAATTGTTTTTGTTACAAAATTGTAGCAATGTATTTTTTAAACGATATATAGTGCAACATTACATTTTTTTTTACATAAAGATAAAAAAATTGACGAAAATTGTCAAAAATTTGAAATTGATTGATTGATTGGAAGAAATTGACTTTTTAAGTATGACATTAATTGTCAGACAAGAGCTTCTTTTGGACGCTTCTTTTCTTGTTCGTTAATCTTTGTTAATGTTAGAAGAATAATATCAATATTAATTATTATTATTTATATCTATGGTTTTATATATATATATATTTTTTTTTCACCAACCATGATAATATTATTAAATATATTGTTTTTTTATAAAATTTATAAAATTTCAAATATGTAAGTCTATGTGTTTGTTATTGAGTCATGCTTCAACGGCTGAATAAATTGACCTTGACCTTGGACAAAGGATTCTTTTTACTCCTTTTGTGAGGTAAAAAACATCAAATAACTAAAACTAAGACTCCTGGTCTGTATGTTGGGAGCGAAAGTGTCAGACTTCTACTGACTTAAACCCAAGCATGTCCTTTAGTTGCCTTTTGCGTTCCAGAACCACGTTATCCTTTTCAGAAATTGTAATGTTCACCATTCCTGAGGGCAAACGTGTTGACTAATACTACTGACTAATAAACCTCTCAATTGTCTGTAAATTTCTCTCTTGACAATAAATAATCTTCACTTCCAATCTCTGCAACCATAAATTAAGAACGTAAATAGGTACTCTATATATTTTATGCAAATTACGAGTATAAAGACATGATTGCTCTTTACTGCACTTCTATAAATTTATTCAGTAACGTGTGTTGTTCTTATTGTATGAATAGGTAATGGCGTGCTTCAAGTCGAGTGCATAGCACCGACCACGCGGGCTGGCCTTGGTAAAGGAGTTATCTCCAAGCCGCTAACAGATCGACTAACTCACTAGACCTGTTGCTGCCAATGTTCCAGTAATTATATAGAGCTGATAGTATGTTAAGAATTAAAAAAAAATAGGAAACCAGACCTATGTGCGAAATAATAATAAACTTTATATCTTTAATTCTCATTAATATTATAAGCTAGCAACTGCCAGCGGCTTCGCCAGCTTCGAAATAGAAAATTGTCCCAAGGGAACATACCCCCGGAATAAAGTACCCAGTCTTCTCTTGCATCATTTTTCATCGAAATCCGATCAGCCGTTCGAAGGTGAGGAAGTAATAATAATAACATCCATTTTCAATACACTTGCTCAAAAAGTGGCTCTTATTGCACTACACTTAGGTATGTAATGGCCCCTATTACCAAACTGTGACATTTTGATTACCATTAGATACGCGCTAGTGCTGTAATGTAGCTATAACCTTTTTATTCTACCTCTTTGTTCGCAAATCAAATTTTGAATACGAAAAAGAAACATATTTATTTATTAGGTTATTGCGTTCGTTCAATAGTATAAATTAGTGTTTTATGACGTATTTCTTGCAATTTCAACCATTTTAACTTGTATAAACGATTTATTTAATAACAAAGCATTAATTATAAAAATCGTTCGTTCAAATAAAAATTGTTTTTTTTTGTGGTCTATGGCCGCGATGCGCGCGGTTTTTGGTGTGATTTTTTCGAGTGAAGTTCATTGGTATCAAATACTACATAAACATTAGAAAATGTTATATCCGTATTCTATTGTCACTAAAAATGACATTATCGTAGAAACTTTTCACGCAAAAAAACAAACAGCGACTTGGCAATTTGATCAAAAGACTATATAGCTATAGCCTTCAGCTATGGATAAATTTGAAAAAAAGTAGATGCTCGCCTATGAAAACAGATTTAATTTTTTACCGCCATATTTTGAAAAATGTTACTAGTTTTGCTGTTGTGATAATGGTTAGCTAAATTATTTTTCTTCATGATACACGTGAGTAATGTACGGTTACCGTTCTTGGCTCTCATAAGATCCTCGCCACGGCTCGGATCTTAATACCGCCTCGACGGTAACCACCTACATTACACACTTGTATCACAATGTACTATAATATCACCACTGCGGCCGTGCGAAGCTGGGGCGGGTGGTAATAAAACATAAATTAAAGGAGTTTTAATTGGTAGAATAGAATAAACTAGACATAAACTGAGATTTAGAGGATCTCGTGATAGAATTTGCTTAAGGCCACACAGCGGCTTAACCCAGCACTAGACCAGGATAATTATAAACACTTAACTGTCAGCTTTTACCTTATACGAAATTGTTTAGTTGGTGGTATTGTCCACTCCATATGAATCTATGTTATTATTATTGATATTTCCATGCGTCAGTAGAGTTTTGCATTAAAATGAAGTTATGAGATATTTTTTGTTGTCACAACAATTGTTGATTGGATGACAAAATAATTTATATTAATGGGCTCATTATTTCTATTCATGAACATAAGCACATGAAAGGGTTATATAGACTTATGGCTGTTTTCAATTAACATTTTATATTATGATACGTTTTAACAATGACTTTTATTGGACAGGAGTGAGTTTGCCTTATAAAGAACTAGGAAAGGTATAATTATGGATATAAATATTCAATGATATGTTGAATACATAGTGATTTACGTTATTAGTATTTCATTGTATGTGTACTGCATTGGTTTAGTATGATCATTTCTTCCTGGTTTCCATAACTTATTGATGTTTTGGTTTTGATACTTATCACGTCATACGACAACTTATTTACTTTTTAAAAAGCTCTTCCGTGATCTATGTGTCTACAGTTTCTCTCCAGTGACCTATTCCACGACCTTTTTTTTAAGGTGTGAAATCATCCAATGATATCTCCGCCCTTGGGTGGAGTGGGAGGAAGTGTCAGACTTTTACTGACTAAAACCACACCTGTGTCCTTCAGTAGCCATTTACGTTCTAGAACAACAGATTCTAATCTTCGGAAATCCCCCGCGGTCTTAGCTAGTGGGCATCGGCTCTGCTGGGCCTCTACGATGTGCTGATATCTCTTTGATGAGCGCGTGGATCAGTACGCGCTGTTGACGCCTGGGCTCGGTCCAGTTATTTACCGGACTGCGATTCCACTTGATGGTAAGCAGTGATGCAATCGTTGATAGTGAGGCGCATTAGTTTATTAAGAGCCTATTCACTCTAGCTTCGAAGACACCCAAATTATAGTAGGACGAGAAGACCGCAGCTGGCCATCTATTCCATGTAATCGGTAGAAACGACGAGGCAAAACGCTTAGGCCGTGTTTACGGAGACGCGCGATACGCGGCGCGTTGGACTGTCCGTCGTACATTGCCATATGTTTGTGATGCGCGAACGATGACGGGGCCTGCTGCTGCAATGTACGACAAACGCCCAACGCGCTGCGCAACGCGCCTCCTCTCCGTAAACAAGCACATAGTCCGGAACGTAGCAAGTCCGGGTATTTCCGTTTAAGGGGTTACAAATAATATTCACATTAAACAGCCACACTTTTATTTATAATAATAAAAAAAATAACAAACACATTTTTACAACAATCCAAAGTCCAAAGAAACAATCAATTCAGTAATATTTTTTATTAACAATCGATAAGGTCTGTCGGTTGTTTCTTAAGTTACCGTTTGTAAAAATAACTGTAAGGGTACGAATAGGCTGACGCGTAGGCTGGAGGGGCAACGGGAGCGACAGGGGCCACAGGAGCCACAGGGGCCACGGGCGCCACAGGGGCCACGGGCGCCACACGGTTGTATAAAGCAGCTAATTCTTCAACTGGAAACGAAGGCCCGTAGGCTGCGGGTAGTTGGAGTGCTGCAGGGTACGCTGCAGGGTAGTTTGAGTAAGCAGAGTACGCCGTAGGGTACCCTGTAGGGTACGTAGCAGGCAATGGAGCTACAGCCGCAAGTTCAGCTGCAGTGTAAGCGGGTCCGTAGGGAAGCGTGGTGACACCATAGTAGTATGGCTTAGCTGACACCGATGCTATGAGGGCCATGATTGTGATCTGAAATGCAGAGTACCATGTTATTAATTTTAAATGTTTTATAATAAATAAAATGGAAGACATGTGACATCCACCAACCCGCACTGGGCCCGCGTGGTGGACTACGGTCTATTCCTTCTCCTAGAGAGGAGGCCTGTGTCCCAGCAGTGGGAACATTAAAATGCTGATGATGATGATGATGATGAAATAAAATGGAAAATCAAACATTATTTATGTACAATATACATATACAATATACATTTTTTTTATTGATATAAGCTAATGCTTAACTGCGATGATGGTAAAGTGATGCAATAGTTATTAGTGAATTGCACTCATTTATTAAGAGCCTATTCACTCTAGCCTTGAAGACACCTAAATTATAATTGGACGTGAAGAACGTTGCAGGCAAAATTGTTTCAATCCTTCGATGAACGCGGTATAAACGAATACATATTGATTTATAAGTCTTTAATAACAATGAATCAGATTGGCAATACTTACGTTAAAGCTATAAATATGTAAGTTAATTTTATTTATTTTTGATTTTTTTAATAATCTTTTGTTTTATGCACCTGCCATGTTTTCTCTTCACCACCCGTGGATGGCTGGTAGAGAATGCCTAAGTGTTTAATTACGGAGACGTGGCGCGTTGCGCGGAGCGTCGGTCAGTCCGCCGTACATTGCCATATATTTGTGTTTGCGCGAGCGATGACGCGGCCCACTGCTGCAATGTACGACAAAATGCCCAACGCGCCGCGCAACGCGCCACGTCTCTGTAAACACGGCCTACGGTATTAAATCCGCCTGTATACCTTTGTGTTGCATAATTTTTTTATAAATAAATAAATAAGGCTAAGGTATGGTTTAACATTGGTTAACATAACGTGAAAAGTCTAAACAGTTCGCTCAACAAACAAAAGAATAAATACGTCCCAAAGCAGCTAAAACACTAATCTACTTACCAAACTTGACTTCGACATTTTGTAATTTTTGTTTTGAATATTTATTTCACTTGTTCAGTTTGACACTCTTCAATTTGCACTGACTGACATGAAAAATGTCCTACCTTATATATTTGTCCGAGTTTGGGGAGAAACATAGAAACAAATGAATATTTGTATTGAAGAAATTAGTCGTTCAATAGTACTGCCAAGGCCTTCTTGAATGGCTCTTAGAGAAACAAAAGAATACATAATCGTAACGAAAAAATGTAAAGCCAGATACACACGTGCTAAAATTTTTGGCTATTGTCTTGGCCAAGTGTGGCGAGTCAGGTAAGGGGACATAACAGCCAGTGAATTCATTGCAGCCTCTGTACTCATGGCGAAATATTTTAATGCGCCATGAAATTCTTATGATATCATTTAATTCTAATTCTGTGGCTTTTCGAGTAATGTTAAGTTACTTCTATCCTGTCCTGTTCCGGGACATGACCTACACTTGTGCTTACCGAACACGGCAAGTTCGCTAAGTTCCTGTTCCAGATTCGTGCGGAGGATTCGCCCGGGTGTCGCTACTGTGCGGAACACCCGCAGCACACTGTAGAGGTATGTCCCGCCTGGGCGGAGCATCGCCGTGTCCTCGTGGGGGCGATCGGCGGCAGCGATCTCTCTCGCCAGGCCTTGATTCAGGCCATGGTCCGGAGTGAGGAGGGATGGCAGGCGCTCGCCTCCTTCTGCGAAGCAGTAATGCTAGCAAAGGAGGAGGCCGACCGCATCAGGCATAGGCAAAGGGGGGCTCGCCCCAGCCGCCCGCGCCGCCGGGATTCCGATCCCGATTTCCGGCCACCGCAGGCGCGGGCTTGCGGACGGCGTCCAATGGGTAGCACGCTGTCCGATCGTCCGGTAACCGACCGGACCGAGCCCAAGTCGTCGACGGTGCGTACTGTTCCCGCGCCGCAAGGAGCTGTCAGCAAACCGTAGAAGCCCAGCCTGCTAGTTGCAGGCAGGCAGGGTCGAAGCCTGCTTGGGTCATGGGTCAACTTCCGAAAGGAAGGCCCGGCCCCGGCACGATAGGCAACGAAGGAACGGGGTAGGTTTTTAGTCAGTAAGAGTCTTACACTACTTCCCGGTCCGCCCAAGGGTGGGATTTGTCATTGGATGATTTTACCTACCATAAAATAAAACCTACCCTTGTGCTTAGTTTCACCCAAATCCATTCAACCGTTCGAGCGCAAAGGTGTAACCAACAAACATACCATATAAACTTTCGCTTTTATAATATTATTGTGATGTGATAATATAGAGTTAATTAAAAAACTAGCCCAGCCACGTATTAATTTTTTACTTTACAATTTGTTTAAAAATAAAATCTGCGTCAATGATTTTCCATAACCTAGCCAGTTTATTAACCGTCTCTGCTATATCTAGGTCCTGCTATACGTAACTTTACAACGAGTTTAAAAACATACAATCCTTAGCCGCTTTTGCGTCAGTGACCTCTCGCGTCCAGTCCTAGTCTAGCCATAGTACAGAGCAAAAGGGCACGGATTGAACTCACTTTTTTCTAAGAAGGAGGTTTTTTTTATGGTAGGTAAAATCATCCAATGACAAATCCCGCCCTTGGGCGGATCGGGAAATAGTCTCAGACTCTTACTGACTAAAAACCTACCCCGTTCCTTCGTTGCCTATCGTGCTGGGGCCGGGCAGAAGCTGACCCATGACCCAAGCAGGCTTCGACCCTGCCTGCCTGCAGCTAGCAGGCTGGGCCTCTATGGTTTGCTGACAGCTCCTTGAGGTGCGCGGGATCAGTAGGCGCCGTTGACGACTTGGGCTCGGTCCGGTCGGTTACCGGACGATCGGACAGCGTGCTACCCATTGCACACCGTCCGCTAGCACGCGCCTACGGTGGCCGGAAATCGGGATCGGAATCCCGGCGGCGGCTGGGGCGAGCGCCCCTTTGCCTTTGCCTGATGCGATCGGCCTCCTCCTTTGCTGTCATTACTGCTTCGCAGAAGGAGGCGACCGCTTGCCATCCCTCCTCACTCTGGACCATGGCTCGGCGAGAGATATCGCTGCCACCGATCGCCCTCACGAGGACACGGCGATGCTCTACCCAGGCGGGGCACACCTCTACAGTGTGCTCCAAAGTTCCTTCGGGTGTTCCGCACAGTGGCAACACCCAGGCGACTTTTACGAAGGAGGTCATGAAAAGCGTGAAGAAGAGGTCATCCTCACACCCCAGCCGCTATAAGAGATGCCCCGGGCATTAAAACTCGCAGGGCGATTCCTGCTCGAGGTAGATACGGGCTTGTGGACGGTGAGCTATAACTTGCTCACCAAAAGGGACTAAGTCGGATCGACGGTGCGATGTGTATCACGCACGCCTTGAAGAACTGTCAGTACATATTACGGGGCCCAGTGAGTAAGCTTATTACATATAGGTATGTAGAATCCAAAGCAAACAACGTAATCCGAACTCAAAAGCATACAACGTTTAGTCACTTGAATCAGAATCTAAGTCCCAGGAGCCCAATATTATTTATTTATGTACCTAATACTAGCTATCTACTTACTTAGTTAATGTCCCACTTAGAATAACAAGCTGTAAAAGAGCTGCATAAAAAGTTCAGTCATGATACTAACGCCTGATGGTGACGCGTGTGTTGAATCATTCGGTTCCCTTCAAAATGGTATCGCTGAATGGGTATCGCGAAATGGTAGTAAGCGCGTCATGTTTGTGAACGGGCGTTGTCAGTTAAATTGAGACTGGTCATCTCATAGCTGCCAATGATTTATTTTAATACTATATTGAGTACTTTTTTTATTTCATTTACATTCTCCCCACATAATAGTAGCGAAAAAAAACACGTAACCGATATATTTGTAATACATAACATGATTTAAAAGAGTGTACATGAATTTACTTGCACATTCTTATACGTTTTAGAGTGTGCAATTACTCGTAGCATAATTTTTAGTAGTACTTTTAAAAGGTTATTTGAAATTTCTTGCTTTGACCTGCTGGCTTTGACTTTGATAGTCAAGATCAGTTCTTCCCATTAAAATCATTGTATAAATAAGTGAATATAACCTTTTCCAGGAGGTGACCTATTCAATTGAATGGGTCACTGGTTTCATATGGGGAGAGGATGAATACGATACGTTAGGGAATTATATCACGCTTATGTAAGTGGAAATTTGAAAGCGGTCGGTTCATTAATTAAGAGATGCCATAATTACTTATTATAAGACTCATAGTGCATATTTCGACGTGTTAAAGTTAGTAACTTAAAATGTCTGTAAAACATATGTTTTAATTCTGCTTTTGTCCTGAACTAATTAATCAAATTTGATTAGACCTAGATTACGAGACTGGATACTTTTTTATCCACAGTAGGTAGAAGGGATGATCCAGTGGTAACGGGTCCGACTTTCGAGTTATAATAATAATAATACTATGTATTATTGTGGTGTGGTTGTCGACTTGTGGGAACTAGACACAGCAGTCATTGTGCCGATAGTTGTGGCGGCCAAAGGCTTTCCTAATAACTAAGAGCCTCAACGAACTTTTGTGGAGGCTCGCGTTGGGCAGTTGGATTAAATGCTTGATCTAGAATGCAGTACTCCTGGACGCGGCGCGTATTCTTAGGAGATTCCTCACTCAGAAGCTCTGACCACCGCTCGCTTGGATCCTGTTCCCGATGCCGGTGAGATACTATTATTGACATTTTTAAATGTTTTTATATGATTTTGTTAAAAAAAATGTAACTAATATATCTACCAAAATTATATACATTATATAAAACACTAATTAAAACTATAATATATACACTTAAACCTACTCCTAACTAAAAAATAGCGTCATAAAACTCTTCCGCATCGCTGTCAACTGGAAGTGTGCCCAAAAGGCTGGCGGCATTGCCACGTTGAATGGCAATGCTTAATCTCTGACCGAGGTAAAAGCCAGCCCTTGGGTCACGCGAATTGTCAACTAGACGTTTGGAGAGATTTTTAAAAAGCGCATGAGCACTCGGTCCCCACGGCCCAAGAGTTTCAACCCCAAACGGCTCAAAAATATAACTGCCGACGAGGTTGTATTATTTCCGCCGCTGGAGGTTCTCCGCAGCTGCAGTGGCAGCACCAGCACAGCACGATGAGCTAGGAAGATGGGATGGCGCAAGAGTGTCGACACAGGTAGAGTCCCACACTAAAGGTCTACCGATCTTCCACGGAAATAATGACATACCGTCCGGTCTCTTACCATCGTCGCGTGCCAGCCCATGCGGTTCCAAAACAGCCGGGACGCCGACGGTGACAAGGGCTCGTCGGATAATGTCGTTAATATTCGCGTGCAGCGCTATGCGTCCCGCGCTTCGACAGCATGACAGACCGTGGTGACCGAGGCTGTTGACAACTTCGCCACAGTGGCAGCGATGAGGAGAACAGCAAGGAGCGCAAAGGCATAGGGTAACAGCTAGGCGGAAAGTAGTATCGTCGAACAAGGTGCCAATATTCGACGATGGCAGTGCGTGAAGCCAAAGGCCTGACTCCCAATTTCCCACAGCCAGCAGGCGCGCACGCTCCGCAGTAGTAACAGATGATAGGATTAGGTTTTCCTGAACTACTTTGTAGAGCGGCTCATCCCACCGTCTCTGGGAAGCCGGGTTGATGGGCGGATTTGATTCGGGCAAGCTAGTCTCCAGGCATCTATAGCCTCGATGAAGCACGGCACATTGAAACCAATCAGTGAGGGAGATAGGATATTCCTGGTTAACTTCTCAGTGCCGTGTACCGAGGATATAAAAGCAGGTAAACTAATACTAGAAATTTTGCGGACGCCAAGGCCTCCCATACGGATGAAAAGAGTAGCTTGAGCCCAAGCTCGGTCATCCATGGCCACGTTTAAAATTGACGTAAGGGTATTTGGTCCATTTTTTCCAAAAGATGGTGGTGTTTCCATAAATGAGAAGCGCGCAGGAAATATGTTAATTTAGGGCCGAAACAGCAGAAACGAATTAAGGTGATGGGCGAATGCATATTAATTTCCAGCAATCTCTCCGAAATATCATTAAAATTTTGAATTTTTTCCTCAACAAAATTGGGAAAGGAATCCTCGATAATAAGATAGCCAAGGAGACGAAGAGAGCTTCTTTCTATAATTTTTATATCAGGGGCTATTGAGTTAAATTTGGAAAGAGTCAGTTGTCTGTCAGTACTGTCAGATAAGAATAACTCACATTTAGATAGGTTGAGGTCAAGTCCTATTAAGTGAAGTTGATTTTTTAGGATATGTAAATCATTTAAAACTGTCTGCATCGCCTCCAAGGGTTACCTGTATATCTATCTAAATAAAATGAATAAAGGAAATATCATTTATTTCAGAAAAGATACTATAGATTGACAGAAATATAAGTACTAAAACAAAAAAAGCACAAACAAAAACACTAATAACATTCGTTTGTTACAATTATTCCTTAGTATATAGGGTGACTTGTAATTAGTGAACGATACTTAAACACGTGATTGTAGTCATGATAAAAAAACAACTTTTACTATAGGACAAAACATGAAATCGCGAAAAAAAATCAGTTAATTTCAGTACATTTTGACCAGTTAGGCTGTTAGGCGAACACAAATGTACTGACCAGCAGATTTTTTATTGCGATTTCAGGTTTGGTCCTATAGTAAAAGTTACTTGTTATCATGACTAAAATCACGTGTTTAAGTATCATTCACTAATTACCAGTCACCCTATATAATAATATACGTCGTGATTTCGTGAAAACCATTGCAACTGCCGCGACGACACTGCGCAGCACACATTTGAGGAAAGCCCATCTTGGACAGCGCTGTGACATAGTCACGGCCCTAGATATCAGGAAGAATTATTTTATATTTCTAAAGTCATGGCGTAGTCCAGTCTATGGTCTTCATGGTGAAATGGCGAGAACGACTGTCGCAACCCTGTGCTGGGCACGCCACGATTGAGGCGGTAAGGCCCCTCTTTGAGGCGTGGCTGGAAAGGCCTCACGGCGTCATAACCTTCCGCATGGCGCAGGTACTAACCGAACATGGCAAGTTCGGGCCGTACCTGTACAAGATCCGTGCGGAGGTGACGCCCGGGTGTCGTCACTGTGCGGAACGCCCGGTGGACACGGTGGAGCACACGGTAGAGGTGTGCCCCGCTTGGGAAGAGCATCGCCGTGTCCTCGTGGGGGCAATCGGAGGCGATCTCTCGCGCCGGGGCTTGGTTCAAGCCATGCTCCGGAGCGAGGAGGAGTGGCAGGCGGTCGCCTCCTTCTGCGAAGCAGTAATGCTAGCAAAGGAGGAGGCTGACCGTATCAGGCAACGGCGCTCACGCCGCAGCCGCCGCCGTAACTCCGATCCAAATTTCCGGCCACCGTAGACGCGGGCTTGCGGACGGCGGGCAATGGGTAGCTCGCTGTCCGTTTGTCCGGTAACAGACCGGACCGAGCCCAGGTCGTTTACGGCGCGCACTGTTCCCGTGCGCCTCAAAGAGTTGTCAGCAAACCGTAGGGGCCCAGTAGGGTCGAGGCCTAACTGGGGCTCTGGGAAGGTATGAAAATGCATACCAGGGCCCTGGAACCAAGGCAGGGAAGGAACAGGGTAGGTTTTTAGTCAGTAAGAGTCTGACACTATTTCCCGCTCCGCCCAAGGGCGGGATTTGTCATTGGATGATTTTACCTACCGTAAAAAAAAAAAAAAAAAAGTCTATGGTCTGATGCGGGAGCACATGGGATGACGGACGACGAACAACAAAGGAAGCGATGGACAGGGAACTGGAGGATGCAACTACCCTCCGGAATATACATAGCTGATGCACCGTCGAAGCGAAAGCCAGTCTTGCATATATCAGCTGGTATTATGTCAGCTCGATTCAAATTTTCTGTATTTTATATCGTATCTGTTTCTAAGAGCAGTAACGCCATTGATTTACAAGTTGTGGGTTCATTAAACCCAATCATACGCTTTATCTTCTGTATTTTATGTCATCACCTCTGTTCTCAAAATGGAGAAAGAAAACATCATGAGGAAACTGGCATGTTGTCGAATAAAAAAAATCGAAGACATATGACCTGCACCAACGTCCACTGGGCCCGCGTTGTGGCTTACGACCATTCCCACTTTCAAAGCCTGAGTCCCAGCAATAGAAACATAAGTTTGGTCATGTTTTATTATTCTCTGTATTTTCTTATTCTGGTAGAACCTTCGTTGTTATAAGATAATTATCCTCTTCGCTGGCTAAAGTTAGTTAAACATAAATAAGGGACTCATGTTGAAAATTAGTACCTACAAAATACGTATTACATTAAAATTTGGTTGTGAACAATTATGTATCAAAGCGGTTTGAGGGAAAATTCCTACGTAACATCGTTCGAGATTTAAATGTTAGCCAGATTCCTTTGCGAGCAAGTATTGGATGAGTTTTCAGAGGTCAAATTTCTAAATCAGTTCGATCAATCAGCTATTAATATTAGCTGTCATGGACATTCGGTGGTACGAGTATTATTTCTAGAAATGCCTGTGATAGCCACAAAATTGTCGATTGCTATTATAAAGTCTATCATTGAAAAAAAAAATGATTTCAGAACTTTTAGAGATGTTTTAAAATAAGTAATAGGTTTTAGAGACTAAATAAAACATTTAGTAATAATAAAAATAAAAATGCGCGTATTAATAAAAATGTTTATACTCTATTAATTCATTATTTGAGGATCAATAAATAAATTCCGTTTTTAATAAAAAGGTCCGATTAGAGATAGTAAGAGTACGGGGCTGCATAAGTGTAGGCGGAGTAGGCGACAGGCGAGTATGCGCTGTAAGCGGAGTAGGCAACTGGCGCAGTGTAAGCTGCTGCTACTGGCGCAGTGTAGGCTGCAGCTACTGGCGCTGTGTAAGCTGCGTAGCTCAGGACCAAAGGCTTCGCTGAGGCGAAAGCCAGGAGAGTGACGAAGATCAGCTGTAGAAAGAAAAGAGGTGATTACTATTCGTGTATATTTTATGTATTGGACTGCTCTGTTGGTCTAGTGGCAGTAGCCCTGACTGCTATGCCGGAGGTCGTAAGTTCGATTGCCACCAAAGACAAGTATTTGTAAGATATTTTTTTCTGTATCTGGGTGTAATTTATTAATTTTCAATATGTATGTAGTATTTTTTTTTATTGTTGTCAATATGTATGTATACAAAGAAATATATATTAAGTATGTTTATCAGTTTTCTAGTACGCTAGAGCTTGTAGTATGACTACAGGCTCTGTTTAGTTTGGGACTAAATGACATATGTGAAAGTTGTGTAATACTACTATACTATGCTACTAATACTATTTCTATATTCGATCATACATTGTTGTTTTTTATGAAATTTAGAAAATCTATCGCTAGTGGTCGAATTATATATTAACAACTTGAAGTTAAACATTGGTCTATTAAACTATAAGATTTAGTAAAAGTTTACCAAAATTCTCAATTCGAAAATAGATAAAAACGTAAAATTGTTTATATTACGTTTTTATTTCTTGTGTTAAAGGATATTGCAAGCTCAAAATCTTTGAGATTTTTATGGAATATCTGGCAAAGTGTCTTTGAAGATTATTTAGTCTGAACTAGTACAGTAATAAATATAAAACACGACGACTTAGGACTATTAATTACTATATTAGTCATTTGATCTTCATGCGGCAAATCACATAAATGTTTAAGATAATAATACTGATGAAGGTATCAGGATTATCATTAGATTTGAAAATTATTACAGAAAATTTTTAGAAGAAAGTTATTGACATTAAATCATTAAAAATTAACATATTGATATCGCTATAAATTAAAAAAAAAAGTAATTAATAAAACTAAGAAGTCGAAAGAAACAGGCCAACCACAAACAAAAGTCGTAAAAAAAAGAAAAACTTACGAATTTGAACATGTTGGCTGTTGGTCTATTAGTCCGACAATACTGACTGATGGTGTGACTTCCCGCCAGTTTATAAGGAGTCAAAGATGGCCTCATTGTGTTGGCAGAGTCGGCGCCCGCGCACCTTGAGACGTGCGCGATCGGGACTCACGCGTGATGCGAATATTTTCACTGTACTTGGTTTTAGAAGCTACAGGCTGATACTTTTAGGCTCCCATAGGGCTTGCAAATTTGAAGATGACAGACAAAGAACGAATTTCTTTTAACTTAAAGACCCTTTGGTAGGTTGTAGGATCATAATTCTGTGGTTGTAGGTACCAGGGAAGGCAGACTCTGGCAGGAAATTCTACTCCATATCACTCATGACATTAAGTCAAATATAACAAGTTTGAACCTAACATTGCTCTGAATCATTAGCACGTTGTTTTGATCGATTGTGGGTACGTGCGGTACCCACTTTGAATACAACTTTCGCATGCCCAAACATTCTTGCACGATGTGTCGAATAGGTTTCTTTGATATCTTTGGAGTCTCGGCTATCTCAATCAACTTCATTTTATGACCATTCAAAATTATTTTTTGGACTGTTTTGATGTTTCATCGGTAACAGGCTTTTTGGGGCGCCCACTGCGTTCATCGTCTTCGATAGTTGGTTGCGCGAATTTGCTTGATGTTTTAATGGACTGTATGTTTGAAAAAGCGATCTAAGGTTTGTTAACAATATGCAGGTACTGCGTCTAGCGTTTATTAATGGGATAAATGTATTAGGAAAGGAACACTGACCTTTTAACCTCGAAGGTTCCACATGGCGCCGCCGGCGGACCTCGACTTCGTACATTTAACCACTGCCAGGTCCTGTATTGCACTAACACTGCACTATTGCTGAGTCTCTGAATGATTGGATCACGAAAATAGTCAATTTTCTTGTAATTTCGAGCGGGCGCGGTTAGCGGTGCGGTCACATTCACAATCGATGCACAAACGTCAAATGTCAAATCATTTCTCTAGAGGTCGTGCGGGAAGCGGAAACGGTAGGGATAGGATTGCTAGGCCAAAAAAATAAATTACAAAAAACAAAGTCGCGGATCATAGCAAATTGGCGCAACCATTCCCCCCGGGTTTGAAGGGTTACCTTCAAAGAAAAGAAAAAAAACAAAAGCGAAACTAAACCCTATTACTAATCTAAACTATCAATACTAGGTAGCGAAACAACTTATAACTAACTATGCCACTACTACTGATTAGGCAGAGGGCAGAGGCGAATAACCGGACGCAGGTACGATCCAGTTGCGGTTTTAACTTTTACGACTCGCGTTATTCCGTTCGAACCCGGAAAAACTTCTTCCACTACACCAAGAGGCCAGTGCAGAGGAGGCGCACTCTCAGTCTTCAGTATCACCACAGTACCGACTGTGACTGGATCTGAAGGAGTGTTCCACTTTTGACGCGACTGCAGCGTATGCAGATAATCTGTCCTCCATCGCTTCCAAAAGGACTGAACTAAGCTATCTAGCAGAGCGTGACGCGGGTGAAGCTGCAGTTTGTCAGTCTCGACATCTAAAGCGGGCAAATATTTAAGAGGAGTCGTCGTCAAGAAGTGAGCCGGCGTCAACGCTAGTGGCTCCGATGGATCACTAGACAAAGTCCGACACAACGGACGCGTATTCATCAACGCCTCTACCTGAGCGAGTACGGTGCTCAACTCCTCGTACGAGAGAATCTGTTCGCCTATGACCCGAAACAGGTGCGACTTAAGGCTTTTAATATTCGCCTCCCAATTGCCACCAAAATGACTAGCCGCTGGCGTATTAAAACACCAATCAATGCGATTCTCAGCTAAGACATGGGCGAATTCACTTTGGTAGTACTTGGAGCGTAAGAATGTATGTAATTCCGAAATATTGCGTCGCGCTCCAACATAATTTGTGCCGTTGTCAGAGTATAAGCGCTTAACGGGACCACGGCGAGATAAAAATCGTTTAAATGCAGACATAAAACCCTGCGTACTCAAATCACTGGTTAACTCTATGTGAACCGCACGAGTTGTCATACAAACGAATAGGCAAATGTATGCCTTTGTGGAACGTATACCACGACCACGGGCAATAGTGACTTTAAACGGTCCAGCATAGTCCGTCCCAGTATGTATGAAAGGTTTCACCGTCTGTACAACACGACAAGAACGATGGTCGGCCATTTCCGGCGCGTTGAAACGCGGGCGGAGCTTAAAGCAGGGCACACATCTGTGCACTCTAGCGCGTATCAAATTGCGAGCGGAAAGTATCCAGTACTTCTGTCGAAGAATGGACATTAATAAATCGGGACCAGCGTGACAATTCACCTTATGGTGATAATCCACCAACAAATCCAAAACGTGATCCCTGCGTGGTAGAACTACTGGATGCATTTGTTCAAACTCTAACTTAGCATTTCGCAGACGGCCACCGACACGAATGAGTCCGTCTTGCAAAAATGGTTTCAAATGTTGAAGTGCGCGACTACAAGGTTTTTGTGATTCTAAACTACGAAATTCTATTGAAAAATAAAATTTCTGCAACTCTCGAAGTACAACTGATTCAGCTCTATCCAAATCAGCTGCGATTATAGCACCACGCGATGGTAATAATCTCAAAAATCTTAGGACATAAACTACACAGCGTAATAGTCTCGACCAAGACGAGACTCGATTAGACAACAACAAAACAACTGACTCTTCACGCGGAACTGATACTACAAGCGTATGTTTCTTCTCCTCGGGTGGCTCTGAAACAATAGCGGGGTTAAACGGAACACTTGGCCACTCGTTAGGAGTGGTATGAAGCCAGGGAGGGCCACAAAACCAAAGCGGATGATTTAAAATTTGCGCAGGAAGCAAACCACGTGAGAGACAATCAGCTGGGTTTTCTGTTCCAGCGACATGGAATATATTTTCCGGAGACAATTCAGCTTGAATCTTACGTTCCAAGCATAGAAAGCGTTTTTCTGCGGAGGCACGGGAGCCACCGAGCGAAAAAATATCACCCTTGAAAGGGAGCGCGACAACATAACGACCATCTTTATCACGAGTAGTCGTGCGGGTATAAATCTCCTCAGTGACCTGATCCTCAGGGCTGAGAATAGGCGGGACATTGACCTCTTCAATCTCCCAGAACTTGCGGATGGCAGACTCAAGCGGCGGCTCGACGGTGCAACAGTGCGACACAGTCGAGTAACTATTTAAATAAGCGGGTGCGGAACCAACTATAACAAACCCGAGAACTGTTTCCAGTGCGTGCGGAGCGGGGTACATCGGAAGACCTTGAATTCTACGTGATAACTGGAGATGCGGGAGAATCGAAGCACCGATCAATAGATCGATATCTCCAGGGAAAGCGTAATTTCCGTCGGCTAACTGCAAGTTCTTAAACTCCGTCAGCATGGACGTGTCAACCGGTACCGTGGGCAACCGTTCCGTAATCTTATCTGCGACTAGCGAATCCATTTCAAACGAAATATTACGATTAAAACGTGAACTAAATATTATTTTAATGGAACCGTGAATGGTTGCCTTTAAACCTCCAAAACCTTTCACTTCTGAGCGGGATGACCAATTATTAAAACTAAAACCAAGGCGTTGACAACAATCCCGAGTAATAAAATTACTCTGGGAAGCGCCATCTAGTAGCGCTCGAACGGTGTGCGGTTTGCCAAAGGCATCTACAATGACAACTTGCGCGGTCGCAAGTAAAACGGTAGTGACTTGAGTACCAGCGGCGGAAAGCGAACACAATGTTACGTCGTTTGCACTTGCAGCAGGCCGCGCGTCACAAGCGTCGCGCGTCTGCGCAGGCTGCTGCTGCGATGGCAGCTTACTACTCTCAAAATGTAAGAAGGTATGATGTCTAGCTGGACATTTACGACAGCTAACACCACTTTTACATGACGTAACCAGATGTTTGTCACTTAGACAATTAAAACACAAATTATTAGTGCGGACAAACTTGTAACGATCACTAGGCGATAATCTCTGAAATCCCGAACACTTGTACAGCTGTGTATGGCTACCCTTACACAGAGAACAGTCAGGTGTTGAGGCGGTATTAACTAGCGTATGTGCAGTCTTGACTGACTTCGATGACGCGTCTATACGGCGATCGGAACCTGTCCTATTCGTGACTTCATGACGTGCCGACGTGCGCTGCAATACCTTAATATGGTCGCGAATAAAAGATTCTAAATCTTCGAACTTAGGTATTTCTTTGCCGCGCTGAGTCGTTTCAAACAGACGAACAGTTTCAGGATCTAATTTATTTAAACCGATATACAAAAACAAAAAGTCACAGAGGTCATTGACCTTTAGGTTCTTTACTGCACGAACAGATGATGCGAAAATATTTAAAAACATCTCTAAATTATGATCGTTACAAACGGAAAAACTTTTCAAATCGAATAATTGATCTAAATATGCGGTGGCTACTAATCGCTTATCTTCGTATTTTGTTTTTAAAGTGTTCAAAACTAAATTGTAATTTTCAGCGCTAAACGTAATTCCAGCACAGACAGCCTTTGCCTTACCGGTCAATTTTTCTACGAGATAATGCAATCTCTCGTGATCTGTCAGCGATGTGTTCCTATGTATTATATTTTCGAAACTATCTATAAATAAATTCCAATTTCGAATGTCACCATTAAATTCAGGTATTTGAATTGGCGGCAATCGTGGGCGTTCGCGAGGAGGGTTGGATAAACCACTCGCGGGGGGGGGGGAGTCTCTAAACTCCTAGCAATACGTTTGATACGACAATACAAGTCATCAAAGGACGACAATGCCTGATAACTCACACAGTAATCAGGATTTAACTCCAACTCTAAAATGTTTATATTATTAATTGTAGATTCAAAATCCGCGCGCAAACTATCTAAAGTTTCCAACGAACACAAGAAAGCATCTCTAATCGCCAGATCCGAGGTTTGCAAAGATTTATCACAAATTGATTGAACACGTGAAAACTGTGAGTCCCTTTTAGCGTATAAAAGCTTTAACTGAACCTTTAAATCAGTACTAACCTTGGTTCCCTTAAGAGACATCTTGTTTTGATATATTCACACTATACACTCAAACAAACACTTAACGAATTATTAAGTAAGCGATAATTATCAGATAACAATATGGTAATATTGTAAACAACAAAGTGAACGGCGAACGAACGGAATAACATATGCGTATATAATCTATGGTTTATCCGTTTCCTACAAATATTCACTCAACAATGAACGGGTATTTTTGAAATGCGTCTACCTACATGCAATTTGTAGGATGGTCGAATGAATTTTGTCAAGAAAAAGAATGCGAACGATTTATATCTACGCTGATATTTACGTAGCTAACTATAATTATGCGGTGCGGTTGACGGCGTAGGTACCGTAATTATCAATGACTCTTTAACTATACGAGCGAAATAACGTATAGTTGCCTAAATGCCTAGATGCGGGTTTTCTACTATTATATCTAGGTAAACAGGCGCGTTGCGTTTATTCCCTATGGAACAAATACTATATTGCGAAATTACAAGAAAATGATTCACGATCCTGCTCGTATGGACCAAAAATAATGGTTGCGCGAATTTGCTTGATGTTTTAATGGACTGTATGTTTGAAAAAGCGATCTAAGGTTTGTTAACAATATGCAGGTACTGCGTCTAGCGTTTATTAATGGGATAAATGTATTAGGAAAGGAACACTGACCTTTTAACCTCGAAGGTTCCACATGGCGCCGCCGGCGGACCTCGACTTCGTACATTTAACCACTGCCAGGTCCTGTATTGCACTAACACTGCACTATTGCTGAGTCTCTGAATGATTGGATCACGAAAATAGTCAATTTTCTTGTAATTTCGAGCGGGCGCGGTTAGCGGTGCGGTCACATTCACAATCGATGCACAAACGTCAAATGTCAAATCATTTCTCTAGAGGTCGTGCGGGAAGCGGAAACGGTAGGGATAGGATTGCTAGGCCAAAAAAATAAATTACAAAAAACAAAGTCGCGGATCATAGCAAATTGGCGCAACCAATAGTTATATCGCTTCCTATACATAGCAAACCAATTCTCAATGGTTCATTTTGCAGGTGAAGAATAATAATGTTATGAATAATATTTGCTAATTAAAGCTTTGGCTTCAAATATTAATTTTTTCGTCAAAAAGCAATGTTGAATTAACACATGATTTTCCTTTTCTTCCCATTTTTTAACAATAAGCTTTTGATGTTTTACTCACAACACTATATCTCAAGAACCAAATGTCCGACAGTCATGAAGTTTTAAACGTATCTTTTGAAAGTTGTTACTAACTGAAAATCATATGGATTTCAATTTAGTAACATCATCAATGTGTCAGCCTACGAACTTTTCAGCCCACCTAATATATCACGCATGTAACAACATATCACCGTCACCGTACCTAAACTACTTATGTATAAAGTTTTCAACAATTCTTTGGGATTCTTGATGTGTGTTGGAACAGCAATTAGGTTTTACATAAACATACTAGCTGTTCCCTGCGGTTTCACTCGCGTCTTTGGTTACTGGTCCGCTCTTATCGGTCGTGTGGTGATGTAATGTAGACAACAGCCTTCCTCGATAAAATGCGCTATCTAACACTAAAATATATATTTAATTCGAACTAGTAGTTCTTGAGATTAGTGCATTCAACCAAAGCAGCCTTAGAGCCTTACAAATAAAAAATGAATGTAATATTGTAAAGAGATTTACAACTTACAGTTTGCTTCTGTAATTCTGGGCGAATAATTATTAATGATATCATAAATAAATCGTGACTCAGTATCTTAATCACGCCTAGATACATTTTACGCATAAAAAACTAGCTCTGCATTCATTTAAATATTAATAAAAATGTTTATTAAATATTAATAAAATTGATTTATGATGTCCTCGTTTGCTTTAAGCACGTGTTAATTGATGAAACAAATTAACTGAACTGGAAATATTAGTTCGATTTATATCTTTTGACTGAATGATTTATTGTTTCTTTTTTATTGTAATGATTATTCATTTATAACTTACGAATTGTACAAAGCAGTCACATACCTGCAAGTTAGTGGTAGTCATCAGATTTAGCCATCTGGTAACTAAATATTATTATTGTTGACTAAAAATAACAGCACCGCATAGAAAACTCTATAGGTATATGGGGCCGTTCACGTATTACGTAAGCAGATTTTTGCCAAATATTAACACCCCTCCCCCCTCGTCAGCAAAAGTAAGTAAAGCTCTCACCCCCTCCCCATGCTTCTGTAAACATTGGTATCTAAATGCATTTTTCAATGTACTCTGGTTTTGTTATTAGTTAATTTAATGAGTAAAATTTTTAAGTCTAAAAATAAGGAATAGGTCTAAATAACAACTAGGGCCGGTTCTAGTCACTGTTTATTTTTGTATGAACTTCGCTCGGGGTTATGTCGTCTTCGCGGCCCATACACAGCAGTTTTATTTTTATATAAAAAAAAACAACAACTATTCAAGATTTTTGTTCTTGCGAAGCGCTTTAAATAACAAGCTTTATTTTTTTTTTGTAACTTTCAAATAGTTCCGTAACGTAATCTCGTAGATAAATACGTTTGAAATCGTAAATTAGGGTCAGATTCGCGATTTTTTTTTTATCGAGCCAACTAATTTATATCGTGTTTTTATTTTTGCCAAGCCCTTGGCCATATAGTCAATTTTAATAAAATTAATTTTCATGGTATTCTCTTTTATATTTATGGATTTCCATAGGTTTAAAAAAGATCAAAATGAGTAGAACCGGGCCTTAATTCAAATTTATCAGTCATCAGTCCATGACACACGAATCTATGACTTAGTTTTCAATGACAATGGATTTTTGCTACTCAGTGATGTATTTATGTTCACTTTCATTCATCATTGTCTTAAAAAAAAAACTAAAAAATATATAGGTACTGCTGACGTAATCACCATTCAGACCCCCCATCCTCCATATCATCAAAAATAAGCAAAACAAAGACCCCACATCCCCGTAGTGCTTACGTAATACTTGAATGGCCCCTATATACTTTTTCATTTTTATTATTATTTGCATAGAATGTTGAGTGGTCTACACTGTCCTCTCATATATAGCGTTCATCTCACATCAATTATTTTTTTAAAGACTTGGTAACCATGGAGTTTGTAACAGTTTCTTTTCCATAAGAAGCGACCAATTGGTTTTATAAGCAAGCCTAAATGAAATATATTTTTTAAATTGAATTTTAAATGATAAAATAAATTTATTTTTATTCTAAAAAACCTTAAAATACATGTTTTATTAGAAATTATATCTTATAATTTCATTTTGTTATTGGAACCCCATTCTGGGTATAGGACTCTTCCAGCTTACTCTGTATTTCCACATTTTTTGTTCTAGGATCCGTCTGTTCCACTTCATTCACTGCATAAATAAAGTGAACAGTGAATTGAGTATGATTCGACTAATTTGTGCAACCATTTTATGAACATTAGAAGAATTGCTTATGATCTGCTAGAAATTCGGAATATGATTTGCTCTAGATGAATTGCTGATATGACGTTTTTAGGCCCACTGACCGATGTTTGTCTGTGATCAAATCTTGCAAATTAAATTTGATACACTTCCCTGTTACCGATTAAGCTGTGTATATATACGTGTAAACCGCGTGACAATGTAATACAGAGCTGATCTGATGATGAAGCTGGAAGGTGGCCATAGGAACTCGGTCGTAAACGACACAACCCCTTCGAGTTTGATTTTTATTGACGAGTATTTAGGTGCTAGATGGTAACCAGGGTCTGATGATGGAACTGCAAAATGGCCATAGAAACTCGGTAATAAGCGCAATAATATAACCATATCGTTTTTGAACTTTTTGGGTATTAAATATATAAGTCTTGATGAGTATTAAATATATAAGTATATACCGCGCTATAAAAGCGTGCTATGAAAAAAAAAATTAATAGAAAACTTATTCTTTTGACGATTGGTCCTTCCCATGATGTTGTTTCTATTGTCCATGTTGATTCGTTGTTATAGAACCTCCTTAATTAGCCACTTATAATATATCATGAAACGGGGGCGTTCCAATAACATTACCAATCACCGATCGAAACCAGAAACTATTAATTAATAAAACAAAAGGACACACGCTGTATTTTGGCAGCAGCTTCGCAATGGTCTAATCAAGCCGCAAGGATCTCGCGTCATGCGTGTAGAACGTTCTATGTGCGCAAGCGACACCTGCGCGGGCGCACGGACGCTCGGACATCGCTGCTAAATCAGGTGCCTACGATCAAGGTCACCATTACTGTACCCCAACTTGGAATAACCTTGAACTTGATTTACTACGTCTATATTTTATTGTATCATTGCGCAATGTTGGTAGTCCCTGACTGATATAAGGTCGGCTTCGTACTGTTAAGGATTTGTACTTCCGTTGAAGGGAAACGTTGAAAGGAAAAGTGTTGCGTTAATTATTCAAACAAATTACAAATTGTTATTCTTTTAGCGTGGAGTAACAAATGTCATTATACGATCATTAATACGAACTAGTGCTTGACTGCGATCCCACTTGATGGTTAGCAGTGATCGTGGATAGTTAATCGCACTAGTTTATTATGAGCTCTTGCCTTGAAGACTCCTAATTATAATCAGACGAGAAAACCACTGCAGGCAAATTGTAAAGTAATTTTTCAAATGACTGAGGTATCATTATTTGATTTTTGGCTGAAAGGTTGCACGTCATTGATGGTAACGTCACATAAGCACCAATCAACGCGCCTCACTTTTCACAACCTGTTGTGATAGGTTTTTACTCGAAGTCAAATCGGACGAAGCTAAATGCCAGTATCAAGCAAGTACCTGTCTGAGTACAACTCATTTTAATATTGGTAATACGATACGCTTTGCAGAACTGGTTTCAGGTTTTTTGGATTCTGACAGTCAAACATCTATAAATGACACCCGGAACCAACCGCTTGATGTGCTTTAATCTCGGTCTGTTAAGATGGTCACCCATCCACAGACTGACCTCGGCAAGCTTGCTTAACCTTTTTTTTATGGTAGGTAAAATCATCCAATGACAAATCCCACCCTTGGGTGGGGCGGGAAAAAGTGTCAGACTCTTACTGACTAAAAACCTACCCTGCTCCATTCATTGCCTTTGTCCCGGGGCCCCGGGTAACATTTTCACATAACCTTTGGTCCCAGTAGGCTTCGGCCCTGCTGGGCCCCTACAGTTTGCTGACAACTCCTTGGGACGCGCGGGAACAGTGCGCGCCGTAGACAACTTGAGCTCGGACCGGTCTGTTACCGGACGGACGGACAGCGAGCTACCCGTTGCCCGCCGTCCGCGAGCCCACGCCTACGGAAGCTTGCTTAACCTTGGAGATTGACCCGTGCGACTGTTGTTGTTTTAGCCACGAGCTCTGAAGAGAAAAATCATAGGAAACGACTTTCAAAGATCTCCAAATGACATCCGGGTCTTTTGGCTTAAGGTGGCTCATCCCCACACGCCTATCCTTAACGTCGAGCACGGTTTAAAAGCTTATTGCTTCATCTAATACAATCCAAACGCGATATTTGATGAAGAGGCAACGCGCATAAAGAGAGATAACGCCTAAAAACTCTGTTGGCATTCGATAATTACATTTACTCGAATATTTCACAAAACTTGTTCCAGGAAGTACGTGTTTTTTAAAACCCTTAAAAGGTTTTGAGAAAAATTGTCATCATTTAGAATCTCGATTAAATGTGCAAGACTTCTATTGAAGTACTTTTTTATATTTTTAATATATGAGTATTTTATGGAGGGCCAAAGTTCACGTAAAATAGCAGATTTTTACTGGATTATTATTACACAAATTTCTGTTTTGATTTCTATGGAAGCCTAGATAATATCGACAAGATATCTGTGTATCCAAAATATCTAAAGGAAGATGTGAAATAAAATCAGAATCATGTACGAGCGGTTGTATGAAAATGTACCGCGTGTATGGCTCTCAAGAGGCCATCCAAACGACACGGAGGGCTTCCCGACCCGTCTATTGTCAATCTGAGCATGGTTTAAAAGCTTATTGGTTCATACAATGCAATCTAAAGACGTATCACGAATAAAGAGTGATCGCTTTGTTGACATTCGGTAATGGCGTCATTTACTTTTTGACTTTTTCCACGAAATAGGCTCTTAATAAACTAGTGCGCCTCACCATCATCGATTGCTTACCATCAGGTGGGATTGCAGTCAAGCACTAGTTTATGTTATTTAAAAATAAAAAATAACCATTCAACAGGGTAAAACCAAATGAGAAGGTTGTATTGTTGATTTTTAATGATTATTCCGTAAGTGAATAAATTCGTGTTACGGTTGTCAACCATAATTGGGGTCTTTACGTAAATAGGTTACTTCTAGACAAGTGTGTTCTATTGTCGGCCACATCATCGCTTCCCATCAGGTGAGATAGGGGTCAAACGCGAGCCTGAATATCTATTTAAATAAAAGAAAGTCGTGTTAGTTACACTATTGATAACTCAAGAACGGCTGAAAGGTAGCTTAGAACCAGGAGACGGACATAGGATTATTTTTATCCCACTAAATAAAAAAAAACCACACCTGCTCATTTATTGGTATAGGGTAGAGTAGGGTAGAGTAGGGTAGATTATGGTAGAGCGGGAGCGAAGCCGCGGGCAAAAGCTAGTTATAAATAAAAAAATTAAACGCAAGACCTATAATAAGAATACAAATATAATTACTTATAGTTCTAGAGACCACTTCAATATTTTTCTTCGTTCTCCTCGTGACATGATGAATCAGTACATTTTCCCGGACTTGCTTCTTAGTCGTTCGCAATTTGCATGCCAATACGGTTGACCATAGACATTAATATTTAATGATACACCAAACAATAATGGCACATACCGTAGGTATACTAGAATAGAGTGTGTAGTGTTTGTATCTTTTTTAAATTCAGTTCTGGATACGAACTGTTTGTATTCAACCTACAAACAATTGGTAGCATAAAAATATACAAATATTAAATATAAACCTAAGTTTAAATATTGCTCTACTAATAGAGCAATGTCGCACCTCCACTTTTTGTTGATTTGTTTCAGAATTCAATGCATGTATATAAAAAATGGTTTATCGACTGGCAAATAATTGAGCTACATGTTCTATTATTTGTCATAGATGAGATATATTTTATTACTATTCATAATCCTTTTGAGGTAGGACATTATTAAAATAACTTTTTCCGATCTGGTTTTCAGTGGTCTTTGTCACGGTCAGTGGCGCTGTGATGCAACACTCCAAAAAACGCTCTGAATTTGATATCTTTGATAACTTCCCAATCTCAGTCATCGTCTTCCTGGTCTTTTTCCAACTAGCTTGGGTTTCAGTCTAACTGGATGGGACTGAATATCTGTATTTTAAATGCAACTTCCCATTGCTTCCTATTCCTAGAGTCAGCTTACGAAACTGAAAACCGAATATGGCTGAGTCATATCCACCAAAACTAGACCTTCGGGGCGAGATGCCCTATGTTCAACAGTAGACTTATTTTGGCTGAAATGATGATGATGATAAACTTCCTATGATACCTCAAAAACTTGGTAACTGGGCAATAAGAAGCTCCTTTAATAGACTGATAATCAGACATTTTGGCGTTTGACTACTAACCTGTAACGACTTTCAAACAGACAACAACCGGGACGTTAGAAAGCACTGCAAGTGCTTTCCGAAGCTCGGGGTGTCAGTAGATATTTATATATATAAAAAAGTCATGTTAGTTACACAATTTATAACTCAAGAACGGCTGAACGGATTTAGCTGAAAATTGGTAGGTTTAGGTAGCTTAGAACCAGGAGACGGATAATTTTTATCCCGTTAAATAAATAAAAAATATCCCAAACCTGCTCATTTTTTTTTTGTATCTTAGTGTAGAGTAGGGTAGAGTAGAGCAGGGTAGAGCAGGGTAGAATAGGATAGAGCGGGAGCGAAACCGCAGGCAAAAGCTAGTCCTAGATAAACTAAAAAAGTACATAATATGAACAGGAAAATTCATAATTATGTTCAAAAATTCCCAAAACTTAAGTACAAGTTCATAATATTTAAGCAGGAATTACAACCACGTAACCGGGTTCTCTATGTAAATAAAATTATTAATCATCATACAGAAATACTTTGATACGTCACATAAAACGCTTCATGATTTCACACATTCATTGTGACGTACGTATTTAGGCCATTCATAATGAACACCCTCAAAGCAACCCCGGTATGATGTAACACATCAACACATCTATACAATTCACGACTGTATCAACCTGCTCGAATTTCGTAACACGTTCTAAATAATAATAATTTATTCGATTTTGTTGTCGGTACTAAATGTTCTAGTACATATAGTATTCTGCGAGCTATCTATTTTGGTGGATTGTGTCATGCTGGACTACCTGATGTATGTATATTAAGCACGCATGCCAAATTGATACTCAATACGTTTGTCGTCTAAACCGTGGAGCATTATTATTTGCTGCGATTCGCTATACTTATTTGTTCTTTACATAGCATAAAACAAAGTTAATTTCGGCGTCTGTTAATTTGCTTAATTCTTCTTAACCGGATTTCGTTTATAAAATAGGAATAACGACTACTGTTTATGTATAAAAGATGCAGTTTTGCATCTGCAAAAAATTTCAGGAGACACTAACATAATTGTTAGGTGAGTTGGTATTTTTTTTTTAATTCTTTTTTGCAGAAAAAAATCACAACGGTTGATTGTGTTTTTTTTTTTAGTTTTATGAGGGTTGTGATGAATAACTGTCAAAATTCGCGATTTGAAGCTATGGAATCCGAACGTCGAGCAATCACGTATTCCACAACCTCCCCTGACTTTACATCCATGACCGCACATTTATTCACACCGAACTCCAACCTGATAGCACTACCGAAGGTTAGGGTAGGGTATTTTTTTTTATGGTAGGTAAAATCATCCAATGACAAATCCCGCCCTTGGGTGGGTCGGGAAATAGTGTCAGACTCTTACTGACTAAAAACCAACCCTGTTCCATTCATTGCTTTTGTCCCAGGGCCCCGGGTAACATTTTCACATAACATTTGGGCCCAGTAGGCTTCGGCTCTGCCGTGTCCTCCGGGCGGTCTTCACAGTGGCGACACCCGGGCGTCGTCTCCGCAGGCACGTCCATCTTGTACAGGTACGTCCCAAACTTGCTGTGTTCGGTTAGTACCTGCGCCAAACGGAGGGTTCGATCGTGGCGTGCCCAGCACGGGTTGCGACAGTCGCTCTCGCCATTTCACCATGAAAGGTTAGGGTAGGGTAGTACCTAGCTTTATCAGTGGCTGGTTGTTGTGGGGCCAAAAGTTTCAAAAAAAGTTTCAAGTCATCCATGTAAAGGTAGAATGTGAGTTTACATATTTCTGAACTCACCTACGCTTTGTCTTGAGTGGGGTAAAGTTTACGAAAAATATAACATATATATATATAATGAAAAATATACATGATCAATAAAAAATAAAAAAGTAAAATAACAAGAAATACTTTTAATTGTCATGTTGCTACTTATTTCAATAGGTATGTACAATTTTTACAATCTGTTGACTATTCCTCGGTAGGTTTTCACTTGAGCAGGACTGGAGCTTTGTAGGCAGCGGCGACTAAAGGTGCTGAGTAAGCGTTGTATGCAGCAACGGAGGCAGTGTATGCTGCAGCGTAGGGAGAGGCGTACGCGGTGTAAGGGGCAGCGTAGGCAGTATACGCTGCAGCTACGGGAGCTGTGTACGCCACTGGAGCGGCGTATGCAGCTGCTACTGGCGCAGCCACAAGAGGAGCAGAGTATGCCACAGAGTGAATACCGGGTTTGGCAGCCGCGATGGTGAAGAGGGCAGCGAGGATAACCTAAAATAAAAACAATTGAAAAGTAAAGTAGTGGTAAATCGTCTAGGTCAAATCTTTGAAATGAATTTAAAACCGTTATGTCAAACAGATTGAGATTTGATTGATTGATTTTTCAGTAATGTTCAGTTTGAATGACAATTCATGGTTAACTATGTGACCTAATTCTAAATCCAATATGGCGGATATTTTTTACACCCCCGAGTTAAGGGTATCAGTTAAAAGGATTTGTTAACAAGAACATGAAAAAGAAATCTACGTCACATTAAATCCAATAAGTCAGATATTTTTTTATTGTTTTTTTTTAAAGTTGCTTGTTAAAATTCATAAGGTTTTCTTAAAACTTAGATCTTGGCAAAAAAAGGAAAAATCTTTAAGAAACTTGATGCAAAGAATCTAATATAACCAAGGATCACTTGACCATGGTACATGGTATGAATTCTAAACATAAAACTTTTGGACACGCTTGAACTACATTTTCGTAATCAAATGTTCAATCAACGTTCTTTAAAATAAAATTTTTATTTACCAGTTTGCAAGTCATTTTGAAGTGTTTGTTTGCGTTTCTTGTAGTAGACAAGTTAGGTGAATGATACCTTTGAACTAAGCCCAGCAGTTTAAATACTCGGTTGAATACGAAAGAAATTCCACCACGATACGGGGGTGTGCTAACATATCATGTGTAATAGTGCTCCGAATTCAAGATAAACATCGAGGATGGCGTTAAACAAAAGCGAACCACGCTCTGAAGGACTTCGTAGTTTGTTTTTTTGTCTTTGTTATTGATGGGCTCGCTTTTGACCACTATCTCACCTAATAGTAAGCGAGGATATAGTCGACGTGGTTTACTCTTGATTTAAAGACCTCTAGGTTATCGTTTTTAAGAAACACAGACTCCAGGGTCACATATATAGGGTAACTGGTAATTAGTGAACGATACTTAAACACGTGATTGTAGTCATGATAACAAACAACTTTTACTATGGGATCAAATGTGAAATTGTGAAAAAAATGTGCTGGTCAGTATATTTGTGTTCGCCTAACTGGTCAAAATTTACAGAACTTGGTTGATGTTTTTCGCGATTTCAGGTTTGGTCCCATAGTAAAAGTTGTTTGTTATCATGACTACAATCGCGTGTTTAAGTATCGTTCACTAATTACCAGTCACCCTATATACGCCCAATAAATGTGTTCCTAAAACGTATTGTACGTATGGGTGGGATTTCCGCCATGTACCTGTAGCGTAAAGCTGTACGTCGACTGGCCCGATAATAGAATGGGCTTGGTGGAATTAAATTGTGCAATTCCGATGCACACCAGGTTAGCAATTCGGCGTTGATGTTCAAGACTTTGGAGTTTTCATTCGATGAGTGCATCATTACCGATGAGGAGGATGATGATTTGTTCTCGATATGGGGTATAACGATTACTTGAGGTGTTGCCATGAGTAACCGTATGTTGCAGGAAGTACCTATGTGGCAACTCGGCTTTGATGTTCCAGAATTTTTAGTTTTCATTTGATGAGTGCATCATTACCGATGAGGAGGATGATGGTTTGTTCTCGCTATGGGGTATAACGATTACATGAGGCGCTGCCAGGAGTAACTGAATGTTGCAGGAACTACCTACTTTTATGGTTACGCGTTACTAGAGCGCAGTTGAGCTGTTCTAAAAATATTTGTCACAGTAAAAATTTGGATAAAGTGAGATGTCAATCCTTAGTAAAAGTTTGATTAATAACTCACCAAAAATTACTCGTGGTCTTAAGGACAATAAGCAATGAGTAGCTCGCTGTCTGATAATATTTATATCAGCCGCGGTCCACTTTTTATAGTGATTTCATGATTCCCAGTTGTGGGATTGTGTTGGTCCGATGGGAAGACTTTGTAAAATATTTGTACTCAGTTGCATCCAGTTATGGTGTTTTTAATATCGTGCGGATTTCATCACTCACGCGGATTTGCTCCGCATGCGTAACCTCCGCAAATGTCCTTTTCAAACAAGTATTTATTGTAATGCGTGCAATACGCACGCGGGACGCGTTTTTTTGTCTTTTGAAATTTTCTGCAAGCGTAGCAAATCCACATGTGTGATACTTAATAACCCAAAGCGCAGAGTATAATTAATGATTTATTGATTGTTCTGTGCGTTAATATTCATCCGCTGACATTCGTCAAAACTGCGAGAGGTCGCAAGGCACAGTTTCCTTAGGCACGGCCTTCTCAGTTTGTCGATTTATTTTTTGTGTTTAAATTAAATTTTTGTGTTTAAATTTTTCGACTCAAAAATCTAATAAATTGAATTAATTCTATCTTTTTTTTTCTTGGTTCATTCGTGCATTCGACAAGTTGATCATTATTCAGGATGCGCTACTTCAGTTGCGTCAGAGGTCAGCGCGTGCGTGCCCAGTGTGTCCACTGTTACAATGCTAACTCCAGTTGCGCTTGCGCATGCGACTATGTGGAGGTCAATGCGCCTATTTAAACTAGACGAGTAATACAGATCATTCGTGAATGCGGCTTGCTCTTATTATTGTTGAGAAGACGTTATTTTTTCTAAAGTGATCTTTTCTTCAGGTTCATTATCAGGTTCTGGTCAAATGGGGAAAATATCCTTGACTAATCCCAAAAGCCGTGTTAGTATGAAAATATTTCTAAAGATATGCGGTGCCACTTTTGCTGTGTACCATACTTACAATCTGCGGCTTAAGTCAATCATTAAGTTACGAGTATTCTGTGATGTTGACAACTTCTGAGTCAGCCCTCAGTTCTCAGTTAATACAAAAAAGAATAATAATGTTTCAGGAATTTAGTACGCGGCAAATAACTTGAACCACGTACGGGATGCATTTTGGAGAGTGTGCGCGGGTATTGCATGACTTGATACCGCCATCTCCTTTCTACCATCGAACAACCCGGCGTACGGCGAATATCCACCCTTACGTTGTTGAAACTTCCACGGTCCGTACTAAGCGTTTTGCCTCGTCGTTTATACCGCGTACATCGAGGGACTGGAACAATTTGCCTGCTGCGGTTTTCCCGGCCAATTATAATTTAGGCGTCTTCAAGGCTAGAGTGAATAGGCTCTTAATAAACTAGTGCGCTTTACCATCGACGATTGCATCACTGCTTACCATCAGGTAGGATTGCAGTCAAGTGCTAGTTTATAAAATATAAAAAAAAAAAAAAAAAAAAAAAAAACCATTTGTAATGGTTATGAGCAGCCCCCCCACTTCGATTGAGACCCGAAAATCGGTTATAATCCTCGTCGCAGAAGATGAACCATAATGGTGGTCAACCTTGAATGCGCAGTAACCGATTTTCGGGTCTCAATCAAAGTGGCTCGTAACCATAGAAAATGGTTCAACTTATTTGCCGCGTACTATAAGTATATTCTATAATTGATATCTACTTATAACAAATACTGTAACTGAAACGTTAACTGAATTCACAATAGTGACTGGACTAGCGAGTGAAAATAGTTTCGTAAGTAATTTTTTTTTGCTCCGGGCTTCATGCAGGGTTCGAAGAGGGGAACCCGTCCACCGTAGTTGAGCTTACGGGCGACGAGTATTAGGTAGCTCACCATTTGAGCAATGAGAAGATGTTGTCCGCCCGTCTGGCAAAAACCGAGCCCAAATCGTCAACGGCGCGTTGCGTTCCAAGCTCGCTTCTATGAAATGTCAGCAGACCAGCAGATCCGATGCCCACTAGCACCACAGGGAATTTCAGTAAAATAAACCCGTGGTCGTAGAATACAAAAGGCAACTGAAGGATACAGAAGTAGTTTTAGTCAGTAAAAGTCTGTCATGCTCTTTCGTTTTGAGACTTTGCAGGTGGAGAAGTCATTGCATGATTTTCCACCACAAAAAAAACCATGCGTATGACAGCTCCATGTAGTTCTTGTCTTGCCCTTATATTGGAAATTGTTGTAGCAGAGATGTTGCTGGCTGTTTACGATAGTAGTTTTATTTTATTTGTGTCGCTGACCTCTATATACATATTTACCACACATTTGTGTGTTCATAATGGGTGCTACTGGTTACCTGATACAAATACTTTTTATATTGTTCTTTTTTTTATTGAAAACAACTGTTTGTCAAGAATTAAAACAGTAATTTGTCAGCAACCCAAGAGACACTGTTGGTTTTAGTCAGTAATACTCTGAAACGCCCTATAGCTTCACCCAGTGTGGGAGGTTTTGGTTCTAGGCCATGCCGGTTTCGTCACAATGTTTTCCTTCACCGTTTTGAGAGTAGTGGAACAACTTTAAAGAGTCAGGATGGTTACCAATGGGCCATCACTGCTTCACCTCAATTACCCTGTCTGCTAAAGGAAGTACGCATTATTAGATAGTATTATCTACTATAATTATATTATTGTGATATTTAATTTACCAGGTGTAGGTACTATGTTTAAAATTGTGACAGTATTTCTAAATTACATCGTATGTTATATTTATATATATCTTCCACAACTATCACACAACGCCGTCTTTCAAGCTAAGCAGAGCTTGTGTTATGGGTACTAAACCACTGATAGATAAATTACACCCAGACAAAGAACAAATGATCGTGTTCATCACACAAACATATGTCCTGGGTGGGAATCGAACACACGACCTCCGGCATAGCAGTCAGGGTCACTAAAAACTAGACCAACAGGCCAGTCAAAGATAACTATTTTGTTTGTACTTATTTTATTATTATTCTCACTTAAAAAACCCACCTGGGTTTTTTAGTCAGTAAGAGTCTGACACTATCTCCCGCACCGCCGAAGGGCGGGGGATGTCACTGGATAATTTTCACCCAACGTAAAAAAAAAAAACATGTGCAAAATAATAATTTCAAATCGAATATTCGCATAGGAGTTCAGTAGAAACGTATCACTTCGTAGAATTAGTAGCTGTGGTTGCACCAACTTCATGTTAGTTCACTCAAATATATCGTGTGTTGGACCAATATTACATCTAAGATAAGAATTTACACTGCTCGTGTTTATGTTTGTTGATATTGTTTATCTTATAACTGTTACGTCGGTTTTGATAATAAGTAGTCTAGTCTTGTTTGATTCATATTCCTGTTAAATAATATTCCTATATTATTATACTTGTACGTTTTAGTGGAATAGGGGTAGAAACTATATTGGCTCAAGAGCGTATTGGTACAACAAAAGGCAGGCTAAATCGGGATGTGAATGACAAGATGTATTGGTTGTACATATAAGGTATTTACGGTATCTGTACTCGTATACCTGTTATAGCCTAACACCAATTGAAAACATGATTCGATTAAAGGTACACAATTGTACTACCCATTACTTTCCATGTAAACTTCAACTATACCTGACGACCCTTGTTACTTATCTCCTTTGTTGAGTATTGTCAAGACTCCGCTCTGGCAGGCCTCAGTTCCGGGATCGTATCATGATTGAAAAAAAATTTCGGACTACGAGGATTTTGTCATATTGATCACTTCATTACACTTCAACAATCAAAAGCAGACTGCGGAAACAATAAACTATTTTTTTTCTATCAAGTTTTCAAACTTATTTTAGAACTGCCAACATCCTTCAAAACATCTATCAACATAACGCTAATCGTTTATGGTTTATTACAGATAATGAGGCTCATCTTTTCAGCTCAGCTCCCAGCCCAGCTCAGTTCCAGCTTGGGGTCAGCACAGCTTGTTTTACAGTTTAACTACTCTGCAACTATCTCACTAATAGAATATTTGTTACACTTTCACACTCAAAAGGAAAAAAAAAGGATTTGATTGAATACTTGTAAAAAGTGTTCTGGAATAGGATAAAAAATCCCGGGTGTATGTTCCTTTGAGATAATTCCCTATAATATTTTCACGTGAGCGACGCCGCTGGTAAAAAATATGTAATAAAATGCAATATTGTGATCGAGGTTATACTTTATTTACTGTCGTCTAGTTCTTTCGCTTGTCATGTCCAGGAATGGGTGTTAAAAATGTCCCAATTACTTCTTGAGGTAATAAGCTGCATAGGGCGAGGCGTAGGGGTAGGCGGAGTAGGCGGCGAGGGGTGCTGTGTACGCGGAGTAGGCGAGCGGCGCGGTGTAGGCGGCCGCCACCGGCGCGGTGTACGCCACCGGCGCCGTATACGCGGCGGAGTACAGCACGCCGGGTTTGGGCTCAGCCATCGCTGCCGCCACCATGCAAATGAATACGAACTAAAAAAAAAGAAAAAAAAAACAAGCAATTAATAATTGTTACTCGTAAAGCGAATCGCGACACGAAAACAGCGAAAGGCGAAAATATTCTAGACTATACGAAGCTTCCTAATTTTATATCGAAGATAAAGAAGTGATCACACTTTTTTATGTTACTTTAATGCTTAGTTAACATTATTATCGTGAGTCCATTACAGATAATTTTGAAACACTGCACGTTTACAACATTACTGATTAATATCTCGTTAATCTGCGTGAGTGACCAAGTAAGCACAATTATAGACTCACGTATTTGAACATTTTTTGTTGTTGTCACTGAGCTGCTGATGCACTGAATGATATCAAACTTGCAGTACTGACCAACTTTATAGTAAATACGAAGGACGGTGGACGCAATGTGGTAGAGGTTAACCGTAATTTGGGTAGACAATGCGGACGGAATAACAAGTTTAAAGTAAATTTTAACCGAAAGTGATCGCCTGACGTGAATCCATAAATCACATAAGGGCCGTTAAATTTTTGTCGTTTTAATACCGCGGAGGGTCGATTCCGTAAATGAAATACTATCGATTTGTATAGAAAAAATCAAAAAATAAAGAACTTTTTTCAAAAATTTGAATTAATATACGCATGAATGAAATTATTTTTTTTAAGTAAACAAGTCAATGACCTAGGTAGTTGTCGGTCGTTGCGTACTAACTACCTACGGTTCATTGGCCTCGCTCAGCTGACGTTTGTAATCAATTAAATATATTGACTCAAAAGAGTTACTGCTCCCTGGAGCGCAAACGGTAACTGAAGAACACAGATAGGTTTTGGCCAGAAATAGTTTGTTACGCCCCTTTGCTACAAAAAAAAGTTTAGAGTAGTCGTAGACCGATCGGCTGTAGCGCTGAGTATCGCGAGTTTGATTTCTATGGCTTTCAGATAGTAATTTCGGGTCTGGATGTCCTGTAAAGAATAAAAAAAAAGATTATTTTTATTACCTATTGTTTCCCCACGTAAAGCGTTTTATTGTTGGAAAACACCTTTTACGTCTTTTTCAAAGGACGGCCTTTCCTTCCGCTGCATCCATGGTGGGAGAATTTATTTAGTAATTCACCATCATCATCATTTCAGCCGAAAAACGTCCACTATTAGACACAGGCCTCTCACAAGTGTCGCCACAATGAACGGTCCTGTGCAACTCGCATCCATCGGATTCCCGCAACCCTTGCCGGATTATCGGTCCACCTTCTAGGAAGCGTTCCAACACTGCGTCTTCCAGTACGTGGAGGCCACTCCAGAAACTGTCGGCCCCAACGACCATCCGCTCTGCGAGCAATATGTCCTGCCCATTGGCACTTAAGTTTAGCGATTCTTCGTGCTATATCGGCGACCTAGGTTCTTTTGTGGATATCTTCATTTCTGATACGATCACGCAAGGAAACTCCGAGCATAGCCCTTTCCATTGCCCTTTGGGTGACTTTAAGCGTTCTGATGAGGCCCATTGTGAGCAACTACGTTTCAGAGCCATACTTATGTCATTACTGGCAACACGCACTGGTCACAAGCTTTCATCTTGAGACACAGTGGTATTTTGCAATTTTATTATTTCTGGAGAATCATTGGCTTTTAAAACTCTCTTACTTTAAGCTCTTGGGCTGGTTTAGGACGTAGTAGTTTGCGTTTTGGTTTTATTCCCAAATAACTGTGTAGAAAATTGTTTAAATTGTGAATCTATTGGTATGATTGCTGCAAGTATGGTTTCTTAAACATATGAGAAATTGTTTAAAAAAGTTGCCGTAGCTCGACTTTCAAACAATACCGTTATATGTTTTTTTTTTTGGTAGGTATCATGTTTAGTGATACCTTTGCCAAATAGGTATTAACCTGTTGAATACCGTAATTAGAGACACAATATAAAGACAATAGGTGTGCGGACGCCGGCGTCCTCTTGGGAAATAATGAATTAAACCAAATTTTAACGACTCTTTAAGAGTTTGCCTGCCAGGTGGTCCCATTTAAATTTGGTAAAGATCTGATAACGATTGAATATAAAAAAAAACACTTTAATAAATGATAGCAAATCTTCTGGGATTGATGTTAACAATAATATACATTACTTTTTATAATTATTATTATAAGATACTTAACGTTAACTACGCCAGTACAAATAAAGTTCAAAACTCTTCAAAGTTCTTCAAAATTTAAACCAAAATCAAATTCCATTATATTGGGGTTGTCAATTTGGGCATAATATTTTTGTTTATGGATGTTAATGATTCTTTTGTGTTTAGAAGAGCATTTCTACCAAGCCAGTCTCGCTTAAATTTTGTGAAGATCTGATTAAAAGGTTTGGAGATAGACCATAGAACATTTCTATAAATAATAGCTAATCATCTGAGATTGATGCAATCACGTCTGTTTATTATTAACACTATTTCATAACATAATATCGGGCCAGTACGCGCAAATTTTTAAAATTCTCACTGGTAAGCCCTCATTTCATTCACCAATCATATTCAAATTCCATGTTATTGGGGTTCTTAATTGGCGCATAACGTTTTGGCTTATGAACCGTTTAAGACGATTATTTTTGTGTTAAGTTATAACTCTGTAGTAATCTCGTTACTGAAGGAACATAGGTTGGTTTAAGTCAGTAGATTTGACATGCCCTCTTGCTCTACCCAAATGACTATACTTTCAGAAGTCGGTGTCAAATAATGTCTAAAAAATACACCATCTCCTGGAGTTATTTTGCATTTTTAGGGTTCCATATCTGCATAAAAACCCCTTATAGGACCACTTTGTTTTCCGTCTGTTTGTCTGTCTGTCTGTCTAGACCCTTTATCTCGGGAACACGTGGAGGTATCGAGTTGAATTTACTCAAGTCTGCGGTCCCTTGAAGGTAAAAAAAATCAAACTTCTAAGTTTACGAAAAAAAAGATACGGTCGTTTATTTTGCAAAAAAGGTATATTTCGACACTCTCAAGGGAAAAAAATCATAGGGTACTTCTTGTTGACCTAGAATCCTGAAATTTGGCATGAAGCAAAGTCTCATAGCACCAATATCGGAAAAAAACTGAAAGCTGTAAATTTGAGAAAAAAAAACATCAATTTTTGCGATTCGGAAAAATCTTCGTAACTCTATTTGGGAATTAAACTGTTTTCATAGGTTTGTACGTAACCCTGATTTCGCGAGGCCGACTCGCACTTTCCTGGTTTTTTAGTATAATTATGTTTGAGTTCGGCTATAATTTTTTGTAATTTTTTTTTTACTCTTTTGAAGTTTTTTTTTCAATTGACTAGCTATAAGTTCCATAAGAAAAAAAATTGGATGTTGTTCACAGCATTTGCTCAGTCCATTTAATTGATATCTAAGAGGGTTTTTTTATGGTAGGTAAAATCATCCAATGACAAATCCCGCCCTTGGGTGGAGCGGGAAGTAGTGTCAGACTCTAACTGACTAAAAACCTACCCCGTTCCATTCTTTGCCTTGGTCCCAGGGCCCCGGGTGCCATTTACACATACCCTTTGACCCCAGTAGGCTTCGGCCCTGTTGGGCCTGTTGGGCTATATCTAAGAGGGGTAGGATGTAAAAAATAATGGGCCAATAAATCTCCTAGCAACATCCAGAATCACAATCTGCATGCTTTTCTGAGTTTAAAACTATTCATAGTGCTGCCCTCATATTTCGCTCACTCAACTCCTTCCAGCGCCTGATCTACAAATAGGTTTTGTCTGGTATTTTTTTAATAGTTTTTTCATACCCTTACCAACAAGAAAAGTTGAGATTTCGTTTTATCAAGCAGTAGATTTTGGTAGTAAGATAAGTGTGAATGTGTGATGTGCACATTGAATAAAAAAATATATAAAGGTGGTAAGTATTATCATTTATTCAGTTTCATTTGTTGTTTGTCCATCGAAATTACTTCTTGAGGTAGTAAGCGGCGTAGGGCGAGGCGTAGGGGTAAGCGGAGTAGGCGGCGAGGGGCGCGCTGTACGCGGAGTAAGCGAGCGGTGCGGTGTAGGCGGCCGCCACTGGCGCGGTGTACGCCACCGGTGCCGTGTACGCGGCGGAGTATAGTACACCGGGCTTAGGCTCGGCCATTGCTGCTACCAGCATGCACACGAATACGATCTGTAAAAGAAAAAAAACATTTTTATTTAAGTATATTTTCTATTTCACTACAATTCCCTACGCTAAATTCTAATTAACGTCAAAATAAGCTGATTGACAGTCGGGCTGAATCCCAAAAACTAAGCGATGTTACTTGAGCACTGAAACTTGAGTACTGAATCTCAGGACAGGGGTTGTTTTAAGTTTGTGTATCAGTTGTGTTACGTTTTGATGTAAAATAAAGTTTATTCTTTTTTATTCACAGGACAATTGTGCTCACTTTCACTTTTTATGCTACAATCCATGACTTAAAAGAAACTATTTCTGAGTTGAAATGTATACGCACCATATACTTGAACATTTTTATTGTTTTCACTGAGCTGCTACTGCACTGAATGATGCCAAAGATGTGATAGCTACGAATTTTATAGTAACTTGAGAAGGACAAATGCACGCAATGTGAGTAACCTCATCGAAAACACTAGTGCGGACGGAATAATCATGAGCTTCCTTCAACGAAGAATGTCGATGATTGTCAATTGAATTTAACTAAGATGATGAAAAACAGTTTGTAATTTTTTATCGATTTAGTCATTTAATTATATAAAATCTCGTTATTAATGTTCTATTTAAATCTTTTAAGGTTTTGAATAAGCATAATAATATCTTGATTGACATAACTGACGATGACTTACTTAATATGTACCTGTTTGAAAAATAAAACGTAACATATATTTGTTTAAACATAATTCTAAGTTGTAATACATTATTTACAAATACAGATGGTAATATATAATAACGAAAACAATTACGAAATATCATCCGCAAACAGTACTCGCTTGGCCGATCGATGTGGGAGGTCGATTATGTATATGAGGAAAAAGAGGCAACCCATTACACTTGAGGAGTAAAGCATGGACCATCGGGGTCATTTATGCCTGCTCACTTAATTTTTTTTTTTTGCTTGTATCTTGCGACGCGGCACCAAACTAAACCCTTCGAAGTTTTCGTTTCGAGTGCAACCAAAAATGAACTTAGCTGTGGTCAGGCGGATGTGTCTTTGATAGTACCTATAAGTCTGATACCAGCAAACTCAACTATTTGTTCTTTGCCCTTTTTTATTATTTATAGGTTCGCGCTTGACCGCTATCTCACCTGATAGAAAGCGACGATGCGGTCGACAATGGTACGCGGTTACCTAGAAGAAACCTATTCACTCTTGACTTAAATATAATACAAACCAGTCTTGGGCATTCCCGCTTATTCCTATGCTATGCTGTATGAAAAATAAAGATTTTTTGAACCTCTACATTTCATTTGGCTATAGCTCGGGTTATATATAATATATATAGGGTAAGTCATCGTACACAAGTTGTTATTTTCATTTTACGAAGTTCTATTCTTCTAAATACTTGATTTGCAAGAGAAAAACCTAGCTAGCTCAAATGTTGAAAATCAATAGATTTATTTGCATTGTACAAATAAACTATACTTTTCAAATAAAACAGTGTGTGAGTGAGAGCAGTGGTGGCCGAGCGAGAGCAGTGGTGGCCGAGTGGTAATGGTTCCGACTTACGAGTTGTAGGTTGCGGGTTCAATGTCCCAATTTCATGTCTTTGAACCAAAAATTCGTAGAGAGGAGGCCTGTGTTTCAGCAGTGGGAACGTTAAAACGCTGGTAATGATGATGATGAAATAAAACACACATTTTTAAACAGCAAACATAAGTGTAATTGACACTTCTTTTTGTTTTAATTTTCCTTCACTAATGCTTCACAATATTATAAATTCTTATAAATACAATTCTATAGAAATTGACGCCCATTTAGATTTCAATTTGTTTGTCAGTTTAGTCGATATCATCATATTGAGCTTAGCTCCCGTTTTAAAATTTATGTTTTTGGTGTACTTAGTTACAATTTATTAAATTGTAGGCCTACGTTCCTACTCATTATTAATAATATTTTTAACTTCTTGTTTGTACTAATACATTGCGTTGTAAAACTGTTCTAGCAAAATCCATTTTGGCAGTCGAAAAATCTATATATATATACATATATATATCTATATATTTAAAAGAAAGTCGTGTTAGTTATAATATTTATAACTCAAGAACGGCCGATTTGGCTGAAAGTTGGTGGAAGGTAGCTTAGAACCAGGAGAAGGACATAGGACAATTTTTATCCAGTTAATTAAAAAAAACAACCGGCTCATTTATATTGTAGAGTAGGGTAGAGTGGGAGCGAAGCCGCGGGCAAATGCTAATGCTAATGCTATCTTATATTTTTACTAAGCGGAAAGTATGCGGCCGCACGTTGCTTTTTCAACGGTTTTAGATGATATGACAAGAAGTATAGTTGGTCTATAATTACTTGGGTCTGCAGATTTCCTTGGATGAATAGGCTTTTGTAATGTTTATATTGAAACACTTGATATAGTGAATACTAGATTTATTAGACTTAGAACATGTACATAATATTAAGATTAATCAGACACTGCTTAGGCGGCCACACCCATACCGACAATGACCAATATATCTCACTAGGGTTGTGACCATTAGTTTTACTAACTAGTGATGTGATATTACAACATCCCCCTTGTTAAGTTCAAATTAACCTTTAACAAACAATGTAACATAGGCTGTGGACGGACTTGACTTAAATTCAATTGACAATACAAAGTATCTGACAAGTACTTATTTAGTTTTACAATACAAAACATCTTGGCTTAAATATGACTTAATCTAAAATACACTTTAGTACATTTAATTGATTTCATCAATTAGCCTTCTAGTTGGCTTTACAATTCTACCATAACGGGTTGACTTTTGACCTATGGATTGAGATGAGGATTCTTGAGGTGCTGACTCCTGACTATCACCTTCCTCTCTCCCCTGCGACGAGTTGGATAACATAGGAGAATATTTATGCCTTAGGTGAATTCTGTTTCTCCTATACCTAACTCCATTGACATCCTCAATGATATATGACCTATTTCCTGTCAACCTTTGTTTGACAATGGCCTGTTCCCAATTATAATTTGGTTTTCTTTTGAAGTAGACATGATCATTGGGATATAATATTGACAATGACTTAGTATTCTTGTTATAATACTTAGACTTTTTTTCATTGTTCTTATTGACACACTCTTTATAATTTTTAAATGTTACAACCTTTGGTTTTAATTTTTTGTATGACATTGGAATGTTATCTCTTAAATTCCTAGACATTAACAATTGTGCTGGAGATGGTAAGTTATTCTTAGGTGTATTTCTATATTGTAATAAGGCTATATATGGGTCAGACGAATTTTCTCTACATTTTTTTAACATATTTTTGACTATTTTGACTGAACTTTCTGCTTGTCCATTTGACTGTGAATGATATGGACTAGTTACATTATGTTCTATGTCCCATTCATGTAGGAAATTTTTAAATTCTAATGACTGAAAAGGAGGTCCACCATCTGACACTAATGACAAAGGTATTCCATGACGGGCAAAAATAGACTTTAAATGTGTAATTACATTTTTGGCTGTACTGTTTTTATTTAACAAAGCTATTTCTATGTATTTAGAATAATAATCTGTGACAATTAAATATGTAAGGTTATCAAAATACATTAAATCAATACCAACTTGTTGCCATGGATACTTATTTATTTCAAAATTTTGTAGTGGTTCCTTTTGATTACAAGGTTTATATTTTGCACATATGAGACACTGTTCTACCACATTTTTAATATCTGCTGACATGCTTGGCCAATACAAAGAATCTCTTGCTACTTTTAAACATTTATTTATACCTTGGTGACCTTCGTGAATTTTAGCCAACATTTCTTTATACATAGACTGAGGTACTATTAATTTTGAACCTTTAAACAACAAATCTTTGACTACATGAATTTCAGCTTGTGTACTCCAAAATGGTTTTGCCAATGGACTGACTTTATTTTTATTTTTTGGCCAACCTTCATAATAATATTTCTTTAACAATTGCAAAGTTTCATCTTTATTTGTATGTTGCAACAGTTTTGTACTGTATTCCTTTGTGACAGCTAAATTTGAATACATTAAATTGACATGACAAGACATTTCAGATTCATTCTCTGGTATATAATGATCTTTTAAGGCTGCTCTGGACAATGTATCTGATATATACATCTGCTTTCCTGGGACATGTATAACTCTCAAATCATATTTTTGTAAAGTTAACATCATTCGCTGTAATCTAGCTGGTACATCATGTAATGGTTTATCAAATAAGTAGACTAAGGGTTTGTGATCAGTATGGTCAGTTACCCTATGACCATATACATACTGGTGAAACTTTTCACAACCAAATTGTATTGCTAACAATTCTTTCTCAATTTGAGCATACCTAGACTGAGTTTCTGTTAGTGTTTTTGAACTATAAGCAATGGGTTTATTGTTTTGTAAAATGACTGCTCCCAATGCTGACTTAGACGAATCTACTGACAAGACTAATGGAATATTGGGGTTATAATGAGCTAAGACTGGTGACTTTGTGATTTCATCTATTAAACTCTTAAGACATTTACTATGATTTTCATCCCAAGTCCAGACTGAATCTTTTTTCAAAAGATTTCTTAAAATTTGAGTTTTTTCTGACAAATTGCTAATAAAGGGACCTAAATAGTTGATCATACCTAAAATTCTTTGCAATTCTTTGACATTTTGTGGTGTAGGCATATTGACAATTGCTTTTACTTTTTCTTGATCGACCCTAGCACCATGTTTACTAAAAACATAACCTAAAAAACAGACTTCAGAAACTAGAAATTTACATTTAGACTTATTGAACTTTAAATTGACTTGACGTGCTCTTTGCATGACCTTATGTAATCTCTCATTATGTATGGCCTCATTCGGTCCATAGACAAGAATGTCATCGATGAATATTAAGACTCCTTCTAAATCACCAAACAAATTCATCATAACTCTCTGAAATATTTCTGATGATGCATTTATACCAAAAGGCAATCTTAAATATTTATATCTACCAAAGGGTGTTTGAAAGGTACATAAATCAGAACTATATTCATCTAATCTTAACATCCAGAATCCTGAAAAAGCATCTAAATGAGAGAAACATTCAGCTCCAACTAACTGAGATCTTATCTCATCAATTGACTTAAGTGGATAGATTTCCCTTATAATATTCTTATTTAAAATTCTAGGATCTAAACAAATTCTCAACTGACCTGAATTCTTGACAGTAATTACTATGCTATTCACCCATTCTGTAGGCTTAGTGACTTTCTCAATCACCTGCATTCTTTCCATGCGATCCAACTCTTCGCGAAGTTTATCGAGCAACGCAAATGGTACTCTCCTGGGAGGATCCACACATGGCACTGCATCAGGTTTGAGTTTCAGGTGACAGACAGGAGGCAGACATCCAAGACCCTGGAATACATCATTGTATTGTGTAAGAATTTGTTGACAAAAATTTTGTTTTGACACTGAAAAAACTCTTTTAATTATACCTAATTTCTCACAAGTGGGAAGACCTAGGACATTTGGACAAACTAAATCTGCGACTATAAATACTATATTTTCTATAATAGTACTGTTATTCAAGGTTAAGCTGCATCTGACATTGACTTTACCAATTATGGGTATTGACTTGCCACCAAATCCAGTGACATTTATCTGACATTTGACAAGTGTCATTTGAGAATGACGTTTTAAACAAAGAAAAGTTTGTTTTGACATTATGTTAAGATCAGCTCCTGAATCAATGATACAACTAATTTGTGTATGACCTACTAAAATGTTTATGTTCCATGACTGATTAGAATAGTATTTGTTTTGTGTTGTATCTACTGTGTTGACTTGTTGACTTTGTGGTGATGTGATTGACGTACTTGTTCTAAGTGTAACAAATGACTTTTGATGAAATGGTTTTGTTATGATAGTGAGTGATTCCTCAGACATGTGTCTGTGTTCATCATTGAGATATGAACTTTGACTTTGACTATATTTATTTGACTTCTTTGACTTGACACTGAATCTCTCAGACTGGTGATTGCATTCATCACCGAGGCTATTTTTGGACCTCTCAGATATTACATTTTCACCACTTTCATCATTGAGACATGACTTATAATTACTGAATCTCTCAGACTGGTGATTGCATTCATCACCGAGGCTATTTTTGGACCTCTCAGATATTACATTTTCACCACTTTCATCATTGAGACATGACTTATAATATTTTTTATGACAATGTGAGTCTACATGAGATCTCTCAGATATGACACCAATCTCATCATCGGAATCATTCCTAGACTGTGACTGGCCATTATATGACCACCCTGACTGTGATTGTCGGTGTAGATGCATAGTGTGTGACGGTGTGCCTATTGACTTGACATGTTTATGTGACTTTAAATGACTGTTGGATTGACTTGACTTATGACTTATAATTCCAACAAAATTATCTTGACTATTATTATGACTAAATGACACTAAGCGACTGACTTTTTTATTTGTAAAACAATACTTAGCAAAATGACCAAAAGATTTACATGACCTGCATTTGACTCCTTGCGCTGGGCACTTGTAGCGGTGAGACTGCCCACAGCGGCTACACGTCCTCGAGCGCTTTTCAGGGTTGGGAGACTGTTTTCCTTTGTTGGGTGACTTCCCTGCGCCAGATCCCTGCTGACCGACTGGTGAAGCTCGCTGTCGACGTTCCCCTCGACTACGGCTCCTCCGACGTAGATGCATGACATTTTCCGTATTTTCCTTTGTAGAACCATTGAGCATCTTTTCTGCATCCTGCTGAGCAACGATGAGTGTCCTTGCTAGTTCTCGCATCCTCTGGTATGTCAGATCAGGTTCCTGCAGCAATCTCTGACGGACATGTGCTAAATCTAGATTTAGATTTGCGATAAAAATATCCCTGATGAGTGATTCCCTGAGCGTTCCAAATTCGCATTCTTGACTTTTATTTTCTAGATCTGCCAGGAATCCCTCGATGGACTCGGATTTCTGTTGTCTCCTTGTGAAGAAACTATAACGGCACATGGTCAAGTTTCTCCTAGGCTCAAAATAATGGTCGAATTTTTCTTTGACATCCAGTATCGTGGTCTCTTCTAATTTGAGGTTAAAAGTGTTAAATATATTTAAACCGTTCTCACCAATGAGATGGAGTAAAATGGCGATCTTGCGTTTTTCACCTGCCCTGTCCAGACCTGTGGCTAACAAATACAGCTCAAATTGCTGCCACCAGCGTTTCCATGCTTCCGCATTGTTGTTTGTTGAATCTGAGGTGATTTTCAAGGCTTTAATCGCATTGTTCAGACTTTGTTCAAAATGGCTACCGCTTTTGACTGTTGATGAGTGGTCCATTTTTTTCGCGATTTTCTTCGTGTTTTTGGATTCTTCACTTCTGACACCATGTAATGTTTATATTGAAACACTTGATATAGTGAATACTAGATTTATTAGACTTAGAACATGTACATAATATTAAGATTAATCAGACACTGCTTAGGCGGCCACACCCATACCGACAATGACCAATATATCTCACTAGGGTTGTGACCATTAGTTTTACTAACTAGTGATGTGATATTACAACAGCTTTGTTAAAGCTTTTTTTAGTTGATTGGGGTTAGTGTCCTCTTCTAAAGATTGACTAATTAATTTAAAGAATAATTAAGTAAGTTTGTCAGCGCATTGTCTACAAAGAATTGGTGGGTAATCGTCTATAAAGAACCTATTTTTATTTTTTAAGGATTTTATCCACTATGTTATCTATAAATGTAGGCAGCCTATTCCTATTCTTGAAGAGGCCTGAGTCCCTGCAGTGGAAACATTATAACGCTAATACTGATTATGTTTTGATGCTTAAGGTTTTTTAAGGTGTTATTTATTTCGTATCCGTCATCTGGAATAAAGAACTTGGTATTTTTAGTGACATTAATAACTCATGTTTCATCACGTATATAGCATCTATGAGATTAAGTTTTGATGAATATTATATGCGATGAGAGCTTCTGCCACTTTCCCTACATGTGACCATTTTATAAATCAATTTTTATTTTTGGTGGACATTTGTTCACTGAACTCCCCAGCTTCAAATCAACATAGATTTTTAGGCTTGTATTAAAAGTCAGATATAAAGATTGTGAAAAACTAATATAAGTGTAATGGCCTGGTTTCGTGAAAAGTTCGTGGCTAATTAATAACAGTACCACGGTTTTTTTTTATGGTAGGTAAAATTATTCAACGACAAATCCCGCCCTTGGGCGGAGCGGGAAATAGTGTCAGACTCTTACTGACTAAAAACCTAAGTACCTTCGTTGCCTATCGCGCCGTGGCCGGGCCTTCCTTTCAGAAGCTGACCCATGACAAGCAGGCTTCGACCCCGCCTGTCTGCAGCTAGCAGGCTGGGCCGCTACGGTTTGCTGGCAGCTCCTTGAGGCGCGCGGGAACAGTACGCGCCTTCGACGACTTGGGCTCGGTCCGGTCGGTTACCGGACGATCGGACAGCGTGCTACCCATTGCACCCCGTCCGGAAGCCTGCGCCTTCGGTGGCCGGTAATCGGGATCGGAACCCCGGCGCCGCCGCGCCGGCTGGGGCGAGCGCCCCGTTGCCTCTGCCTGATGCGGTCGGCCTCCTCCTTAGCTAGCGCTTCTGCGAAGCAGTAATGCTTCGCAGAAGGAGGCGTCCACATGCCATCCTTCCTCACTCCGGACCATGGCCTGAACTAAGGCCCGGCGAGAGAGACCGCTGCCGCCGATACAGTGCCACGGGTTGAATTTCCAAAGTTAAGCAACGGTTACTGAGGTCAGTTTCTGGATGGGTGATCATCTTAACATGCTAAAATTCATTCATGCCTTGAAAAGCATGCTAAGCCGTTAGTCCTGGCTGTAATTGTAGATCTTTGATGGTTTTTGGGAAATATTAGAAGTCAGGAAATATAACATCAGGCTTGCTGGGTTGTGGAGGTCAAATAGGCCGTCGCTTCATGTCTGCATCAGGTTAGACTGAAAGCCAACCCCAACAAAGTTGGGAACTAAGTAAAGGTGTTTTAAATACCATGCGGATTTCATTACGTATGCGGATTTGCTCCGCATGCGGATGCCTTTTCATATTTTTTTGTAACTCGGGAAATACGCACGCGGGACGCATGCAGAGCGGGGTAATTCCGTATGCATGTTGAAATCCGCATAATATTAAAAAGACCCTTGAAAATCAAAAACAAACATAAAGACAAACTTATACTTTACTTACTTCATCGTCGACCATATCATTGTTTACAATTAGGCTCGCCGGATCATAAGCGCTAATATGGTCGATTACGTATAGAAGCCAAATACAAGCCGACCAATTACAAAACTAAATCGTGACAAAATAATGCTTTTGATTCTGAAAATGTATTTGATTCTGAAAATTTTAATAAGCCAAGTTTTATTTGTCAATAAAAAATTACGTGCTGCGGACGTTTTGGCAGTCAACGGACTGCCAAAGCGTTCTACTTACTCGTACAATGACTTAACGGGTAATAGTCCTAACGTCACAATTCCAATGTCGACCGATCGGAATTAAACTCGAAAGTAAGCCCCCTGGACAGACTGGAACTCGATCCACCGAACATTGTTGGTAAAGGAAGTTTAGTATCGCCTAGTAGATCATGCATTTTTTTAATCGATCCTTGAAGAAGAAAAAAATATACTTTTTATTTTGTTTAGCCTAGGTACGTTTTAGTTATTAGATATTGAGTTGATTTTAGATTTATGACTAATGTACTTGTAAATGCACGACGATTTAGAAGAAGTTATCAAAAATATTGCTTCCCGAATATTTTTTCTTCGCCAAGAGGAAGGCCATATTGCATTGTGCATTATCATTATGTATTAGCGAGTTGTAATGGTTAGACAAATACACATTGTACAATGTTGCACTCGAATTAGTTATTGATGCAAGAAGAACAAAGTCGCATAAAAAATCAACTGCATTAACCAATCCAATTTGAAATCGCTGATCGACACTTTCACTATACGCAGCGCTGCTACAAAGGAAATTCGTACCTATTTAATTTTTGTTGTTCAAAGTGGCGTAAGGCGTGGTGTAGGGGTAGGCGGAGTAGGCGGCTAGTGGCGCGGTGTATGTGAAGACAACGAGCGACGCGGTGTAGAATGATTTTAAACACCTACCGCCTTATTCCAAAACGCAATCTAAAATAATTCCGGGACTATTAATAGTTTAATCCCGATTAAACGCTATCTAAATTTAGTTTTTGGGGTTATTATCTACTAAATTTAATACCAATTAAAAGCAATCTAAATGTAATCCCGGGACTATTATTAGGTTTAATGTCAATTAAAACTAGTAATAGTCTCGGAACTATTTTAGATCGCGTTTTGGAATAAGGCGGCTACTGTCGTTGACTTTACTATAGAATTTAATGTGCCCTCATACATAAACAGATTAAAAACGCTCGTAAAAGACAGTAACTCGATGGCTACTCAGAGTAAGTTCCTCAAGTGAAATCATTTTAATGAGCACCGCCTATTTACTTCTACTAAATAAAATGTAGTTATTTATTAATTTTTGGATACACACCCACTTAAAAAGAACTAATACAGATAGTAGAGTACAAAGATGTAGCTTATGTCAAACAAAGTTTCTTCCAGCAGACTTGTGACAGGAGAGTTGGGTTAGAGATGTAGATACAGAAATGTGTTGGTCCCATTTTTTAGGTCTGTCTTGGACATTTAATTTAAAGCGGCGTCGCTATCCATGTCCAGAGTTTTTTTTTTTAACGATACTAAAGAACTCGTCATACAAATTACTTTTCTGGATAAATTAAAGACAGCAAAAAATGTAAACATTCTTATCATTTATTTTTTTGCAACTATTGAGAAAATCGAATTATTTTTTCAGGTAGTAAGCGGCGTAGGGCGAAGCGTAAGGGTAGGCGGAGTAGGCGGCGAGGGGTGCGGTATACGCGGAGTAGGCGAGTGGCGCAGTGTAGGCGGCCGCAACCGGAGCAGTGTACGCAGCTGCCACTGGCGCCGTATACGCAGCGGAGTAGAACACGCCGGGCTTGGGATCAGCTACGGCAACTGCCATCATGCAAGCGAGAACCAACTGGAAAAATAAGAATAATATTTTTATTTCTCTTATTATTTTCTAAAAAAATTGAATGAATCTAATGATTACGATAAAATTAAGCTTTTAATTCTTTGTTTGTTTTGTGTTATTGTATTCTGATTAAGGAAATACGTCCTTTTCTCTTTGGAGGTAGAACTGATAAAGCAGAAAAAAAAATACTTACAAGTTTGAACATTTTGTTAGTGATTGTCAAGGAGCTACTGAGAACTGAATGATATCAAAGGACCCGCGGCAACCGACTTTATAGTAAAATGAGAAGGACAGTGCGCGCAATGTGAGCAATGCCCCGTTCCCGAAGTGTAGGCGTGCATCGAATATCAATTGAAGTGTTAATGAAGAGCAAGTGACTGTCCAATGCTTTCTGTTTCATTATGATTGTGTCAATGATTTTCATTGCTTATGATTGCTTGAAAATTGTCTTAGTTCAAAAGCTGATAATCAAAAACTTTGGCATCATAGCAACATGGTCATTTATATAAAAAACTGGGCAAGTGCGAGTCAGAATCTCAATCTGAGGGTTCCGTTCAAACTTACATATTATGTAAACAATCCCTAATGGAGTCTTGAAGATTTTCCGATTCGCAAAAAAAGTTTTTTTTTTTTTTGAAGTAGCAACAAATTTACGGTTTTCAGGTTTATTCCTATATTTGGGCTATAAGACCTTGCTTTATGCTAAATTTGAGGATTCTGGTTCAACCAAAAGTACGAATTTTGATTACCTTGAGGGAACCTATCTTTTTTTCTTCGTTAACCTAGAAGTATATTTTTTTCACAGCTTCAAGGGTTTGCAGACTTGAGTATTAATTTCAACTCGATACCTCTACGCGATCCCGGATAAAGGGTCTTAAAAGACAAACTGGCAGAAAGAAGGACAGCAAAGTAATCCAATCGACTTCCAAATATGAAATACTCTAAATAGAAATAACGATTTTCAGCTAACAAAATAAATAAGCTTTTCCTCTCCTTAACTTTCGCGTCGTAGGGTTCAACATGTACATTTGTCTACACAAATTCCGCTAAAACCTTCTTTAAATCACACTATAACCAATGTGTAAAACAGACTCCTGAGGATCCAGTTAAGCATACCTTAAAAGCTTACAGGTATTCATTATTTGAAATGAGTTTTTATAAATTTTTCGTGGTTAAGTAAACTATAATAAATTAAAAAGAAATGTTAAATGTTTAAGCCCCACTATTACTTAGGATATGAATTCATTTCCTCAAATGAATTTGAAAGTATAAGACGACTCATTGAAGTTTTTGATTGAAAGAAGTTCATCAGTATTCAGTGCGCCACTAGGTAGTGAGTTCTATTAACCTCACGTTGCGTACGCGGCCTTCTTAAATGACTATAAAATTCCTGGCAGTCGTATTTTTTGTATCATTCAGTGCAGCACTAGCTCAGTGAAAACAATTCAAGATGTTCAAGTACATGGTTGGTATTTATTTATTCACAGAACATATAATTTGTAAACCTACACAACAAGATACATCATGGATGGATACAAAAATACCTTTTTAAAAATTTAAATTAATTAGAATAGAATAAAGTTTATTTTTATATTTTTTCTTTTCGAAGATCGTATTCGCATGCATGCTGGTAGCAGCGATGGCCGAGCCTAATCCCGGCGTGCTGTACTCCGCCGCGTACACGGCGCCAGTGGCGGCGGCTTACACCGCACCGGTAGCAGCCGCCTACACCGCGCCGCTCGCCTATTCCGCGTACACCGCACCCCTCGCCGCCTACTCCGCTTATCCCTACGCCTCGCCTTACGCCGCTTACTACCTGAAGAAATAACTTCGTCATTATGAGCAATAACCGATAGCTGCCGAAAAAATTAAAATAATTAGTATTATATATCTGCATTTTATTTTCATACAATTTCTAGTATCACAAATCAATGATATTATATTCGCCAAAAACTTGAAAAACATCAGAATTAGCTCTAAGCCTGGTCTAAAAAGTAAAAACCACAAAGAAGCCTATCCAGAATAAGACCGAAAAAGGCCACCTTTCAGGTCGTTTGAGTAAGCAAACCAGTGTAAAATGATGTAGTCATAGTTGATGAGATTAGGTCTCACTAGCAAACTTCAGCATTGAGAGTGAATGACCTATCGTATATTTGTTACTACCATCTACTTTATCACGCTCTTGAGCAAGCCTTTTAGCATTCCTACACACTATGCTGGTCAAAAGTCTTTACTTTCGGAATACGTTGACCAATGAAGTAATGATCTGAAAATTACTGCAAGTAATTGATTCCAAAAATTTTATATAAAAAAAGTTTTTTTTTTTTGTCACAAACCATAACCTTAATTATGAGTATATCTGAAAATTTTAAATAAAAAAATGCTTGTTCTCGAAACCTCGTCATAACAACTATTTAAATTTATATCGATTACACGGAGGTCCTATCGCTTAACAGGTTTCTTCTAGGTAAGCGCGCTCCATCGTCGACCGCATCGTCGCTTTCCATTAGGTGAGATAGCGGTCAAGCGCGAACCTATAAATAATGAAAAAATATTGCTTTAGGTGAGTGTGTACCTTTTACCTACATTTTCCGCACTAATGCGAAAACTATTATATTATTATTTCATGCCTAGAAGCGTTAGGCATAAGAACGGGTTTCGGAGTAAGTATTGAAATAGTACATTTTGATAAAAAAATGAAGATATCCGCAAGAGAACCAGGGTTGCCGACATAGCACGTAGAATTGCCAAACTTAAGTGGCAATGGGCTGGGCACATTGCACGCAGAACAGATGGCCGTTGGGGCCGAAAGGTTCTGGAGTGGCGGCCGCGTACCGGAAGACGCAGCGTTGGAAGGCCTCCCACAAGGAGGACCGATGACCTGGGGGCCGACCATAAACTTTGAGAAAACAATCTTATTGCAGGAGAGTTTTGTTTCAATCTTAAAGTAATATTACTTCATTTTGTACCATAAGCTTAATCGCTCAGTATGATTGTATTCCTGCTAAGGGCGGGGAAAGAATGAACGATTTAAAGATTTTGTCTATTCCCTGCTAAAACAGAAAAGATACGCGCTATACTGATCTGTATTGCGTTGTCTCTTTCAGATGTTTGTTGTTCGAATCGCTACATTAAAGTTCATCGTGAACTAATAGAACACATTTAACTCAAGAGATGCATTGTTAAAATATATTTTTAAAAGGATCAATGTAACTTTCATTAAAAGGACGTAATAACTTTCAAGATTTTACATTAATAAAGTAGAAAAACCAAAAAAGCTGCGAGCGACAACGTCGACATAATTTAGTTGCATGTTAGTGTGAATCGTAACATTCTGAATTCGGAACGTTTGTTTACATTAACAAAATTCTTATCAGTGTTTATATTTGTTTGGTGCGAACGAATTTGATTTTTTAATTAAAATAGTTTTCAATTGCTTTTTAGAGTAATCTAGTTAATGTTAGTGTTAGTGTTTGGTATTCGAAGCGGATAATGAACTATGCTTGAAACTTATTGTACATGAACATCATGGAATCAAGGTAAAGTTAAACAGTGTATTTCAGTGAAATACGTAACTTATTGTTCGTGCACTATTGATTTCGGTGTTATCTGCTTCCAAAAACTCAAAAATTTCATATATGTTCCCCATCTAGAAAACAATAATAAATTAACAACCCACATAGGTGCTAAAAACAATTAACACGACACGTTTGGGCATCGAAATAAGTTTTAAATACTTTATATGTTACAAAAAACCCTTTAAATAGTATATATTTGGAAAACAATAATGAATCCGCTGCATCCGAGCAACTTTTTTAAGCCTGCTAATTTGACGTAAAAACAATACTGCTAGCGGTCAAAAATCGCCTTATAGTTTGAATTGAATGAAGTTTATATACGGTGACGTCACAAAATCGCTAAGAAAACATTCTTGTTTTAATATTGTAATAAGATTGTTTTGAAGGCCACATGGTACGAAAAACATAAGTAAGATTAAAACAATACTGCTATAAGAGCTTGTGGTCGGCCCCCTGGTCAGGGTCGCTGGAGTCCGATGGATGCGAGACGCACAGGACCAGCCTGGCTTGCCTTGGCTGAAATGATGATGATGATGACATTTTGATACAAGTGCAGAAACTTAGTCATTACGACCAAGGCGAAATCGCACGAGCCGTAGGCGAGTGTTTTATGGAGCCGAGGGCTGCAGTGACAAAGGGGAACGAAACTTTTGCCTTACATTGCTGGCATATACTTAATTTTTTCTTTTCGGCAAAAGTGAAACCTTTTCCATTTCTTAAAGAACTGTATCGGAAATCAATAGCAAAAAGAATTATGCCTACAATCCGTAACCAAACGAAGTTAGAGACTATTTATTAGATTGCTATAGATTTTTTATCACACGTTATTTTTTATTTTGATTTCAGTATTTATGGTGTGTACAATTAGTGTCAATCAGGTATATTTTCAATTCGTTGATCACTATTTTTTTTTACTAGTTTTGGTGATGAAAAACTGCGAGTGTGAAAAAATGTAACAATAATAACCAACATAATCTATTTTATCAATATTATCTTGAAAATATTACGTATGCACTAGAAACGCTTCTATACGTGTCTTCGTTCGGTTTTAAGGACCTGGTTTTTTTGCTATTGATTTCTCGTATTGTCCTCTAACATCGGGGATAGGGTTTCATTTTTGGCGAAACAAAAAGCAAATCATGCCAAAAGTTGGCATTGGCTTTTGCACGAGTGGCAAACGACGTTTTTAATACACTTACTACTCGTGAGGGTTAACCCACGCCTCATAGGGGTTGAGGTGCGCCTGATATGATAAACAATTTTAAAACAATAAAATTTTAACAATTTTATTACAATCAAATTTTAACAACTTTATTACAACAAAATTGTGGCGAGCACGCGTACCTTTTTTCACTAGTACGGAAAATAGACTATTGTGTACCTAAAAACGTTGAGATAAGAGTGGGTTTTAAAGTAAATGTATAAAAAAATAATTATTTCAGCTACGACCTGTGTTCTAACTTACCGACGCATCTACCACAGTTCAGTGTTTTTTAATCTACCGGTTGGCTGGTTAGAGAGCAGTGGTGACCAAGTGGTAACGGCCCCGACTTACGAGTTGTAGTTCGCGGGTTCAAACCCAGCCAGGCGCATTACTTTGAGTAATTTATTTCAGCACCACTGCTCTCAAAACGGTGAAGGAAAACATCGTGAGAAAACCGGCATGTCCTAGAACCAAAAATTAGAAGACATGTGAAATCCCGCACCGGCTCCGCGAGGTGGATTTTGGCCCATTCCCTCTCCTAGAGTGGAGGCTTGTGTCCCAGCCGTGCTCTCCATTTGGCCACCACTGCTTTAAACTGATGTTGAAACTTTACTTTCAACTTTTACATACGATAACACAAAAAACAAATATTACTGTTTTTTTTTTAAAAAAGATCTCTGTATATTTACTAGTAAAAATCCCATTATAAATCAAAAAGCATCACACTACAAGGACTATCTGAAACACCCCATTTATTTTGTCATCATTTAACACCAGAAAAGATATTTTCAATGAATTCAAATAGTCATACATAAGTATAATTATGACTAGATGGTAATTTTACATTAGGAGACAAAATATCTCCCTATATGACACGCAATACTCAATTTACATGACGCTGCAACGTTGCCCAGTGTCTTTGCAACTTTAAGGTAATGGCAAGTGAACACATTCGCAAGAAGCTGCTGGTTCGTTTCTCAAATCAATTTTGGTTATTTGTATGTATTTATATAAGTATGTAGGTATTTATTATTGTATTACATTTCTATTTTTTTCCTTGCCATTAAGTTGCACCTACTATTTTATGTCCCTGCAGCACCCTAAGGTCGATTGGTAGAAAACGCCTATGGCATTAAGTCCGCCTTTGTACACTAGTGCGCAAAAGTTTTAATAAATAAATAAATAATTTGACAGCGTCGCGAGTCATATAACTTTTATTTTATTAATGTAACAGAAATTTATTATAAATTAACTAAATATAATAGATTATATACATTACACAAAAACATAAATACTAAACACTAAAGGCTACTCCTAATTAAAATATAGCGTCAAAAAACTCCTCCGCATCACTGTCGACTGGAAGTGTGCCCAAAAGGCTGGCGGCATTGCCACGTTGTATGGCAATGCTCAATCTCTGACCGAGGTAAAAGCCAGCCCTTGGGTCACGCGAAGTGTCAACTAAACGTTTGGAAAGTTCTTTAAAAAGTGCATGTGCACTCGGACCCCACGGCCCAAGAGTTTCAACCCCAAACGGCTCAAAAATATAACTGCCGACGAGGTTGTTATATTTCCGCCGCTTGAGGTTCTCCGCTGCCGCAGCAGCAGCACCAGCACAGCACGATGAGCTAGGAAGATGGGATGGCGCAAGAGTGTCGACACAGGTAGCGTCCCACACTAAAGGTCTACCCATCTTCCACGGAAATAAAGACATACCATCCGGTCTCTTACCATCGTCGCGTGCCAGGCCATGAGGTTCCAAAACAGCCGGGACGCCGACGGTGACAAGGGCTCGTCGGATAATGTCGTTAATATTCGCGTGCCGCGGTATGCGTCCCGCGCTTCGACAGCATGACAGGCCGTGGTGACCGAGGCTGTTGACAACTTCGCCACAGTGGCAGCGATGAGGAGAACAGCAAGGAGCGCCAAGGCGTAGGGCAACAGCTAGGCGGAAAGTAGTATCGTCGAACAAGGTGCCAATATTCGACGACGGCAGTGCGTGAAGCCAAAGACCTGACTCCCAATTTCCCACAGCCAGTAGGCGCGCACGCTCCGCAGTAGTAGCAGATGTTAATATTAGGTTTTCCTGGACTACTTTGCAGAGTGGCTCATCCCACCGTCTCTGGGAAGCCGGGTTGTCGGGCGGATTTATATTCGGGCAAGTGATTTTCCAAGCATCTATAGCCTCGATGAAGCACGGCACATTGAAATTAATCAGTGAGGATGATAGGATATTCCTGATTAATTTCTCAGTGCTGTGAACCGAGGATATAAAAGCTGGTAAACTAATACTAGAAATTTTGCGGACGCCGAGGCCTCCCATACGAATGGGAAGGGTAGCTTGAGTCCAAGCTCGGTCATCCATGGCTACGTTTAAAATTGATGTAAGGGTACGCCTGATAATTTGGTCCATTTTTTCCAGAAGATCGGGGTGTTTCCATAAATGAGAAGCGCGGAGAAAATATGCTAATTTAGGGCCGAAACAGCAGTACCGAATTATATCGGATAACATTTGGTTCCCTAATTTATCTTTAGCTTTAGTATATCGAAAGAACCAAAGTACCCACCTGACTATTTTGAACAACCCAAATTAATTTACTGCTAAGCCATCAGGCGGTGAATATATTCATGAATATGGATTTTTATTACGCAAACAGCTATAAAATCACGACTAAAAGCAATTGCCGTTCCTATGACAGTAATAGTGGTTTTATAAGTGTAATAAATTTATTTTTCTTTCTATATAAAAAAAAAAAACGTTGCCCCGCACTACGAATTACTTCTGACTCACTAACAAATTCCCAGAGCTGGAACAACTATACTTTATAGAAACTATACAAATATTCTTTCCGCGTAGGAATCCAAACTCACGACACGCAGCACAGTAGCCAATCGGCCAACCACTGCGCTAACCATGTCGTCAACTTCCTGAAAGCCCCAATGACATTTTAGTTGACATAAATTTAACCTTTATTCAGAATAATTCAAACCTGTACACCTATTAACACATATTACTGGGCTAATTAGAAGAGACAGTATGCTGATTCATTCATTGAAATGTGCTACAGTAGGTTCAAGTAAATTTATTACTATTCGTTGCACGACAACAAGCTCGATGGACCTCACGTTTTGTCGAGTGCGTTCGACCTTCTGATATTACTATAAAATCGGTTGGTGTCGCATCTTTCTTATCATTCAGTGCAGCAGTAGCTCAGTGAAAACAATCAAGATGTTCAAATATATGGTAAGTTTAAGTACCGAGTCAATAAATCAGATACAATTAAATCATTGTAAAAGTTTGACACGCTTTAAACCAAAGTAAAAAGTTAATTTGCAGTCTTTTTATGCATAGTTAAGAGATTTACAATTTATTTAGGCCATACCAATGATTTTTCAATATACATTTATTTTACTTTATTTTTTGTTCTTCTTCACAGATCGTATTCGCGTGCATGCTGGTAGCAGCGATGGCCGAGCCCAAACCCGGTGTATTATACTCCGCCGCGTACACGGCACCGGTGGCGTACACCGCGCCAGTGGCGGCCGCCTACACCGCACCGCTCGCTTACTCCGCGTACAGCGCGCCCCTCGCCGCCTACTCCGCTTACCCCTACGCCTCGCCCTACGCCGCTTACTACCTCAAGAAATAATATGAACACTACTGGCACTTATTTTTGGTCATGACAATGGAGAGAGGGAGACGATAGTGAATAAAGTTTAACCTCGATCACAATTTTGCATTTTATTATCTAGTCTAATAATTAACAATTTATATTAGTACAATTCGTCCGTCATTGTGTTTCCAATGATTACTTATCTATAAAAAACATGGACTTTACCTGAGAAATATATCTATGATGTATCATGACAAGCTAATAAAATTCAAGCTTTAGCTATTTTAAAATCAGTCAGATGATTTGAGACTCCAATGAAACCAACCTTATTTTGATTCGAAATAGTTTTCAAGTGCTACTTGAAAACTATACTAAAATGACTAAAATTTAAAAATCATAGATTCCACGAGAAATTTCTGAAAGGGGTAGCATAATCCTGGAATACAAAGAGCAACTGAAGGACACAGGTGTAGTCGGTAAAAGTTTGACAGCCTCGCTCGCTGGAGCGAAGGTGGACCCTAGAGTAGAAGAAGTCCTTCATTGTAATTTCTCCTGTATATGTAATTTCCCCTGTATCATGGGCGCGTTCACAAATATATTAACTCAAATAAAGAAATCACCCAGGACCGGAACGTCTATCTATAGGCCATACACATATTTATTTCGTGCAGGAATCGAACTCCGCAACAACAAATTGCTTAACCTCTGCCCCAATCGTGTTGGGTGTCCAATTGATATTACACAAATCGGAAGCCCTTTGTGTCCACGGGCCCCAAAAAGTGCCATGCATGAGATCCAACATCGTGGGAGGAGGCATCCATTTTAGTATCTAGACGATGATAAATCACCTGAGACTCGTTCTTGACAGTCGATAGAATTTCAAGCCGTAATTTCAGCAGTTGACTCTGCGGTTGACAGGCACTGCAAAAGCATAAAGCTGTAAAGGAAGTCCTTGCATCACTACCATCCAAGTATCTGTGCTCGAATTCCACAATTATCTTATTTTGTAAACAACGTGCCATGTTAAGCATTTCGAACGCCTTACTGAAGTCGTTAAATAGAAAAGTAGCTAAATATATAATTTCTATCATTATTTTTTAATGTAACATGCTGTGTGCGAGATTGGTATCTCCACTTTGTCAAATAAACCTTTTAAGGTTTTGGACAAGTGTTTTTTTTATAGTATATAGCCTAGAAGATACCTAAATTATAACCCGACGGGAAGACTGCAGCAGGCAAGTTGTTCCAGTTGTTCAATTAATTTGCCGCACTATCCCTATTTTTAGTACTTCCAGGTTTATTCAATACCAAAAATCATTAGTTGAACAATGACAACACACCTAATATCTAATATTATCTACCTCAGGAGCTTAAGTATAATATGTATAAGAGTATTTAGAAAATGCATATTCTGACTCATTCAATAGACGTTGGTTTCATTTGGGAAAAATATTATGTATCAAGGGTTGTATGTTTAGCTTGCCTTCAGATAAGTACCAAGCGCGGGTTGACGGCATGCTGTGTTTCACGCGCGTGTCAATGAGCTGTGAGTAGAATTGATGGATACACTAGAGCCTATGCCTGTCTGAGCTGCGGTATTGCTCGAAAGAGCAACCGTGATCCAATAACACAAAGGGCTACTGAAGGAATACAGTTGGGTCAGTAAAAATCTGGCACTATCTCGCTCCACCCAGAGCAGAAGGAGTTATTTTAAGGGTTCCCAAAATAAAAAAGGGTTTAATGTGCTTGTTTATTTTATTGTTTACATTTATTTTATAAATTATTTTGATTCCTCGACATGTTTATGAAATTCATATTCATATTATATTATTATTATATTATATTCATATTATTTTATATTATTTCACACAGTATTTACTGTGTTTAGTCGTTCTTTAATATTTATTTCACTGTAGTTTAAATTGTTAAGCTTTATCATTTTGTAATTGAGTTTTGTACCAGCCTGCTGCATGAGACTTGACGCAATACCAATAGCATTGCGTCTCATGCAGCCATCTTGGTTTGGGGTTTTTAAATAATTTATTCTTTATCAATTATAAAAAAAATAACATCATTATGTGGCAACGGCCATCTTCAATTTAAAATTGTATCTTTGACCTTATCCATCAGTCGATAGAAAAAGTAATAGACCATTTAAATAGAAAAAAGTAATTCCTGTAGAACACTGATAAAATTGAAATCAGTGATTTGATCTTCAACGAATAAATGTGTTGTGATTTGCATTCTATTTAGATAAGTAATTTAGTCAAATTCAATTGAAAATCATCGATACTCTTTGTTGAAGGAAACTTATGATTATTCCGATGGCGACTGCGTTCTCGATTAACCTCACGTTGCGTGCATTCGTCCTTCTCAAGTTACTATAAAATTCGTAGCTATCACATCTTTGGCATCATTCAGTGCAGTAGCAGCTCAGTGAAAACAAACAAAATGTTCAAATATATGGTGCGTACATGTTGAATATGGACCTTGAAAGGACAGGATTGAACGATCAAAAACTTTGTGACAGTGAAATTTACTTACAAAAGTGCATTGTTCCTCCATTGAAGTTTATGTAGCAAATAATGTGACCTACAATAGAAAGAATAGGAAACGAAGAATTAATTATGTTATGTTTTCTTTTCAGTTCGTATTCGCGTGCATGCTGGTGGCGGCGATGGCCGAGCCCAAGCCTGGCGTGCTGTACTCCGCTGCATATACGGCGCCCGTGGCAGCGGCGTACACCGCCCCAGTGGCGGCCGCCTACACCGCACCTCTCGCGTACTCCGCATACACCGCGCCCCTCGCTGCCTATTCTGCCTACCCCTACGCCTCACCTTACGCCGCTTACTACCTGAAGAAATAAGCCAATTAAAAAAATAATATGAATAAATAATGCTAGTGATATACCTCAAAATTGTTTTTAATTTATCTGTAAATCTCACAACGTAACAACGTAACGGGCACAATATTTTATAATTTACTGAACACTGCCCCTTTGTTAACTGAAACTATCTAATGAAGGGTTTTTTTTTATTGTAGGTAAAATCATTCAATGACAAATCCCGCTCTTGGGCGGAGCGGGAGATAGTGTTAGACTCTTACTGACTAAAAACCTACCCCGTTCCTTCTTTGCCTGTCATACCGGGGCCGAGCCTTCCTTTCAGAAGCCGACCCTTGACCCCAGTAAGCTTCGACCCTGCCAGCTTGCAGCGAGCAGGCTGGGCCTCTACGGATCTAATCAATGGATTAATAATTTCACTATCTTCGCATTTTTGTGGATTACTTGCATTCTATCTATATCTCAATCTATTTCCTCTGATTACTGAATTGTGATATAAGATGAGCACGATCGATGACAGTTAAGTGTAAGTGAGAGAGAATTCGATCCCGGTTGGATTGTCTTCTCGGGTTATCTCGCCCTGCGACTTTAGAGTAGGTAAGTCAGAGCGCTATATAAATATATCTGACAATGCATGTCAGAGATGTAGTCTATCGTTAACTTGAGCATGTAGAAGCAATGTTTGACAAAGAGAGAATACCAACGTTCTGTTTGCATTGCTTAATTTTGTAATTTGAATGATTCTTTGAAAAAGAGAGATCGTCTCATTCATCTGGACCACCTTTTGTACCTATCTATATTTTTTAGAATTTTCGTCATTTAGAATCTCAATTAATATGTGCAATAAAGATATTTTTTTTACCATTTTAATTTATACATATGGATACCAGTAGAGCGTTCCGGCGTTATTTCTTCTCTTTTCACGTTGCCTCTTCATCAAACATTGCATTTGATTGCGTTGTATGAAACAACAAATTTTTGAATCATGCTCACGTTGACAATAGACAAGTCAAAAAGGGCCCTACAAGTTTAGTTTTTAAAATATTGTGATAATTTTATTTGTTGTACTTAACGTGTAATTAAAAAACAAAATTTATTGTTATTATTAAATGTTAAATCCCATAAATATCGGGACATTTCAGTTTCAATTCCGTAATTTTTGAATCTAAAAAATAGATTCGATTGAGGATTCCAGTTGTAAATTACAACCGGAATCCGCAATCGAATTTATTTTTGTGTTAGGAGACTCCGATCTTCCGTATCTTATCTAAATTGCAATGGGTAGGTTTTTCTTTTCTATCTTCTAGCAGTAAGTGTCAGTTCTAAATAATGCATATGCAGCCAAAGCAGCCCAAGTTAAATGCCTTGATTTCTGAAGAAATATAAACTGTGCTCAATATTTGCATTAAGTTTTTCAGTTTATGGATTGTGAGAAAGTATGATTATAGCAAGCAACTGTTTAATAAATAAATGAATAAATTATGTCACGACTAGGTACATAATAAGGCAATCTGGAATAGATAGAATATTGTCACGTGAATTTAACTGAGCTCGTTTTTAACTGAGCTTAAAAAAACCTAAAAAAAAATTTATTACTCTTCAAAAATACCTAACCAATCCAATCGAATAAAATTACATTACACTTAATTAAGTTTCATTGAAAAAATAAACTATGTGTAGTTAGAAACATTTTTATTGATTTTCTGCACTGTTGCCATCATATTCATGGTATGTACCTATCAAATCTTCACATGCAAAACCCTGAGCCGGACAACTATTAACCATGACATACAAAAAATCTAAGACCTGAGGTCTACTGAGGCCATAACTACAAAGTAAAGGATGTAGAGAACGCACACCATGAAACGGCACACATAATTCCGTCAATTATTTGTGATAATAGTGTATTAATTAATCTGTGGATAATACTGCAACATTACCACCTACTTAATGTATTTTTTATATGTATTAGTTTTATGTTGTAGCTGTTTGTTATCCCTCAATAAAAAAAAATCAAAAAAAAATTATAGGTAATTTTTCTTATCCTATGTACTCGTAATTTACTTGTAGACACCTAGTCCTATTGGGAATAACAATGTTTTGCCAATTTACTTAAATCTGTTAAGTTTAAGTTCAGTCACACTTTTGAGATAGTACAGGCAGGTGATAAGAAGACGCGAAGACCTCATCTCTAGGCTAGCCTGTAGTGTTATTTTTATATATTTATCTACTATATCTATTTCATGTATCTACATACCACTACTTGCTTCATTTTATTTCATAATTATGGAATAACTTTATTTCTGTTCACATCCCTTTTATCGTTATAAAATCTCCTGTTAGAGTATAATTTTAATTTTTAGGCCTCTAAAGGCCTTCGCACTGCCTCCGAGGCTTGCACGAGACCTCTTCACTGCTCTGTCCTTGCCATGTCAAAAGAAAAGCCGCTGAGAAACCTTTCTCCGTATCCCTGCCGGTCTTTAAAGGCCATTGCGGTACCTCTCTGTTGCTGTACACCCTCACGTCCTCTGAGCCTGATGCAGGATCTTTTCATGCTCTTGGAACTCCCAGCATCCTCACTCGTACCAGCTTACAACTTACCTTCATATATCTACTTCAAAAGGAACATACATTTATTATGTTCCCTCTCCCTCCTTTTTTTCAAATTCTAGGCTCTCCATCTTAAAAAAATTGGCTTACCTAAGATATAAATTGACGCTTAAAAGAGTTACCATGACTCTGGAATGCAAAAGTCAACTGAAGGATACTAGTTGGTTTTCATCAGTTAAAGTCTGAAATTCCCTCTAGCTTTATTCTAGAGCAGGAGAAGCTATTTTATGACTTCCCACTCAAAAAATGGCACAAAAGATATAAAACTTACAGAATAATAATATTTACTGATAGAATGACTAAATCAGTCACTTTTTGTTCATAAAGTTCCTCTTAAACTACTAATGTAAGGTGACATTCTATTTAATTCAGTCAAATACAATTTACAATCACCACCACTCTTCGTTGAAGGAAACTAATGATTATTCAGAGCGCAGCTGCGGTCTTGATCAACCCCACGGTGCGAGCATTTGTCCTTCTCAAGACACTATAAAATTCGTAGCTATTACATCTTTGATATCATTCAGTGCAGTAGCAGCTCAGTGACCACAAGCAAAATGTTCAAATATTTGGTGCGTATATATTTTAATTTCTTTTTAGGATCTGGATTGCAGTACCTATAAAAAGTGAAAGTGTAAGAAAGTGAAGTTAACTCAGAATTGTGTCTTTTCCATTTGGCTATTTCAGTCTTACAATGACTGAACTCAGGAAGCTAATAAAACAGTGTTTTTAAATTCATATTGCGTTCTCATAATAGCGATAATCATGTAAAAAAAATTTGAAACTTGGAGTTAGAGGTGCTTTTAACAGTTTCTTTGAGCGCTTTTTAAAAATGTGAGATTTAGGCAACCCACGTACGTCACCTCGTTTAGGAGTGAGAGTTGTGATAGATAAACAAAAATTGAATTTAATGGTGCTTTATCTTTGCAGTTCGTATTCGTGTGCATGTTGGTGTCAGCTATGGCTGATCCAAAGCCAGGCGTGCTGTACTCCGCTGCGTACACGGCGCCGGTGGCGTACACCGCGCCGGTGGCGGCCGCCTACACCGCGCCGCTCGCCTACTCCGCATACACCGCACCCCTCGCCGCCTACTCTGCCTACCCATATGCCTCACCCTATGCCGCTTACTACCTCAAGAAGTAATTTCGATGAACAAACCAAAACATGAAACTCAATTATAAATTATAATATTTACCATCATAATATATGTTTAAATTTATCTCACATTAATTCCTATCTTGCTGCCAAAGCCAAATGGTTCAATCTGTACTAGAACCGCGTGATAAATTGTAGTCTACTCCGTCTCTCTGAGCGAAGGATATATATTGTAGGGTGATCACACTACTTATAGATGTTGAAGTGAAGGTACGATAATAATGCTTATTATAATGTTGATATAACAAGTGATATCTCCCCCCCACCCCCCCGGCTTCACACAGTTACACTCTCAAACTTTGTTCGTTTATTTCTCTTTCAATAAAGTAAACCACATGAAAATCTACTCATATTATGTCATTTAGGAGTTAGCGGATCTATATATTATTACATGTAAAGAGGGTGTAGATTGATTATATTATTAATGACAAATACATGGTTAAGTAGACACTGTTGGGTCAATCTTCGAGGTAAAGCAACACTTGCCGAGGCCAGTTTGTAGATGGGTGACTGTGGAAGAAAATACCGTGAGAAAACAGGCATATTTTAGAACCAAAATTTCCAAGACACATATGTGGCATCCACCAAGCAAGCACTGGGCCCGCGTAGTAGTGGATTACTTCCCAATCCTTCTCTTAAAGTGGAGGTCTGAGTCCCAGCAGTGTGAACTTACTTGGTATCGGGGCAACACGTTTTCTTCTTTCAATATGTTATGTCACCAGTCATGCTATCACTAACTATCTATTCTTTGGCCTCCCTTTCCCTCTCCATCCATCACATGTATACTTATAATGGCAGAACTACACTGCACACACGTGTTCTACACACGCCAATCTGGGCGCGTCGGTCTTCATACAATTTATAACGAAACTAGGCTTGTAGAGCTACACTTGTTCTACGCCACGCGACGTCACTGTGCGTACAAATCAGGCGTGTTACACGTGTGCGTCGGTCTAGTAACATACGTTTCATCCATCCTCTTCACATGGCCGTACCATAATAGACGTTTTCCTCTTCAATATTTCAGTCACTGTCGCCACTGTCGTCACTTTCTAACTTCCTCTAATATACTTGTAATTATTTCTCACTTTATCCATTTTTGTTACACCACACCATCCTTCTCAACATTTTCATCTCCGCTATATGCAATCTTTTCTCTCCCCTCATCATTTTAACGAGAATATACTTGCAATACATTTTTGGCTCGTCTACATTTCTAAAAACACATAACATCATACAAAAATCTAGAGTCTTGACACTACTAAAATAGACTTGCGGACGGCGAGTAATGGGTAGCTCACCGTCCGGTAACCCTCCGGACCGAGCCCAAGTCGTCGACGGCGCGCACTATTCCCGCGCGCCTCAAGGAGTTGTCAGCAAACCGTAGAAGCCCAGCAGGGCCAAAGCCTACTGGGGCCATGGACTGATTTCTGAAAAGAAATTCCAGACCCGGTATGAAGGGCTAAGAAGGAACGGGGTAGGTTTTTAGTCAGTAAGAATATGACACTATCTCCCGCTCCGCCCAAGGGCGGGGGATGTCACTGGATGATTTTATCTACCATAAATTTATAAAAGACACCACAAAAAGAAAAAAATATCTAGCGTACGTGTGACTGCGAAACTATTGACGTGAACTTGAAAGTTTATTAGAGTTCTGCAAGTTATTGGAAACCCATTTGTTTTTTTATCATTATAACCCAGAATCTCACGCTTATAGTCAAATCCGTCGTACCAAATTCGAGCGTGTTGTCATACTAGTAGTGGCAAGAGGATTTTCCGAACCTTAGATTTAAAAAATACTAGGAATACACACAAATTAGTGGTCCTGGCAACCAGGCTCAAAAAAATAGCAAGCTCATGTAAATGCCACTTTTATAATAAGTTTCCCAGTGCTATTCAGGAACTTAGCCTTAATAAATTCAAATTATTTGTAAAACGTAAACTTTGCGAGAAGGCTTTTTAAACTGTAAAAGAGTATCTCGAGAACAAAACGGCTTGAGATTGATCTGTAATCGCTATAATCGTTGCCATTTCATTTCTTATTTTCTAATTTTCCCTTTTCATTATTATTTATATTTATTTTTTAAATTGACGGTTATTGTTATTTTACAATTATGACATTATATTTTATTTTTGTTTTTTAAAGTTATGACATTGTTTATTTTTTAACCCCCGGTAAAAAAGAGGGGTGTTATAAGTTTGACCTGTCCGTCTGTCTGTTTGTCTGAGTGTCTGTCCGTGGCATCGTAGCGCCCAAACAAATGGAGCGATTTTGATGCGGTTTTCTTTGTTTGAAAGCTGGCTTAATCGAGACGGTTTCTAGCTACAATTTATGAAGATCTGTCCGGGTGTTTAAGGTCAACAGCTCGTTTGTTAACTGCGGTAGGGTTTTTAAACACTTAATGGGTATTTATTTTATTTTAAACATATGTGTGACCTGATATTTGAAATACTCGTACACAATCTGGTGCCATTGGTCTGATGATGGAGCTCGAAGGTAAGAACTCTGGATTGCTTATTAACATAGTAAAACCATTAAGTTTGGGCTCATTACATTCGTCTTGACCAGTTCCATACATTTCTCATGATGACAAGGACCTGATTGATACTAGAACTGGAAGCTGGCTGATGGAAATTTGGAATGCCTACTAGTAAACCCATTGATTTTAGGCTCATTATATTCGTCATTTTATATTGATAACAAGGACTGTCGGGGTTCTTTTTTTAATTTTTAATTTTAGATTATTACAATTGGACATTTCCATTTTTTCTTTTACAAATCGATAGCGTTTCATGAACCGGATCGACCCTCCACGGGATTAAAACGATCAAAATTTAACGGTGTTTTGGTTTTACAATTTGCAGTGTTTATTTTGTATGATTTTGTAAAATTACATTTTTGTAAACTTTTAATATTATGAATGTGGGGACTATGTGAATTACTTTTTCCCTTTCTTTAATTTTAACATAATGTCTGGCAGTTATGAGTATTTTTTGCGGCCAACCCAGATGTCCTTTCTTTGGTCTTGTTCGTCAAGTCACTGAGGTCCATAATGCGCCTGAGTTGAGCTACACGAATAATGACATATACTTGCACTGACTGAACAGGTCCACTCAGTACTATGTGGTTTTTCTTCAAAAGACCATCTCAGACTCCAATCTGCATGGTTCACGTATGTATTTTTTTATTTTTTTTTTAATTTTATCATGTTCATGTTATAAGCTCAGCGCAAGATTAGTTGGTAATTGAAATAAAATTCTAATATCACAACATAAATAAATTTATTTGTTCGCTATATTACTCTTACTTAATTACTACCACTCATTTATAGTACAAGGTATAAGGAGACGAAGATACGCTGTAAGAATACCCGGAGTAGGAGAAAGGTTCAGGGGGGTATGTGAACGGAGCGGAATATGCCGAGTATACGGAGGGAGCGTACGTAGAGTATGTGAGCGGAGCGTACGCCAAGTACGGATTGAGGAACACTTGAGGCTTCGGAGCCGCTACTGCCGCTGCCAGAATGCAAGCGAAGATAAACTGTGAAAAAAAAAGAACTATTTTTATTGCTGTTAGTGAATACGTATTATTCGTATTTTTTTTTCTGATTCCTATTTCTGATTCGATAAGACATCGTTTAAGACATTTCTTAAACTCTGACAGTGGTGACACCCGAGCGTCACTTCTGCACGAATCTGGGGCAGGAAGCTTTTTTTTTTTTTTTTTTTGCTGGTGGGTAAAATCATCCAATGACATCTCCCGCCCTTGGGCGGAGCGGGAGATAGTGTCAGACTCTTACTGACTAAAAACCCACCTCGTTCCTTCGTGGCCTTAGATACCAGGGCCGGGGCTTTCCTTTCGGAAGCAAACCCTTGGCCCCAGTAGGCTTCGACCCTACCTGCCTGCAGCTAGCAGGCTGGGTCTCTACGGTTTGCTGACAACTCCTTGAGGCGCGCGGGAACAGTGCGCGCCGTTGACGACCTGGGCTTGGTCCGGATGTTTACCGGACGGTCGGACAGCGAGCTACCCATAGCTCGCCGTCCGCAAGCCCGCGTCTACGTTGGCTGGAAATCAGGATCGGAATCGGAATCCCCGCGGCGGCTGGGCCTTGTGGGCCGTTGCCTCTCGCGTGCGGCCTCCTCCTTTGCTAGCATTACTGCTTCGCAGAAGGAGGCGACCGCCTGCCATCCCTCCTCGCTTCGGACCATGGCCCGTACCAGGGCCTGGCGCGAGAGAGGGGGGCAGGAAGCTCTCGTAATGGCCATGTCCAGTGAGAAACTGCGTTATGCGGAATGTGGGGACGCCGTGAGGTCTTTCCAACCACTCCTCAAAGAGGGAACTTACCGCCATATGGCGTGCCTAGCACTGGGTTGCGACAGTCGCTGTCACCATTACACCATGAGATCCCGCCGGAAATTTGGTCGCCATGGCGTTGTATCTCCACGGGCAAATTCTGCATGCGTGCAAGGACTATTGCCTCAAGATCCCATGGTGACAGGCCAGCAAGGAGGCTCCCCGCTTCGTAGTAAACCGTGCAGTACCCCCTCACTATCCGTATGGCCATAACCCTCTGGCTTGCGTTCTGCCTGGCCGCCGGTCGCTTTCACAGAGACAGCGCTCATATCGGCGCTGCATATAGGCTTCCCTTTCAGAAATTACCCGTGGCCCTAGTGGACACCGGCTCTACTCCTCATGGCTGGGATAGATAGCTCATATGTTCAAAGTTTCATCTAAACTCGTTAAGACATTGAAGTGTGATCACAACTATAGATGATTAATTAAGCCGCTTATATCAATAAAAAGGAAGCATCATTATCTGTTATGAGTAGTTTAAATAAAACAATGCATGATAAAAAGTTACCATGAATGATGAATGGAGGAAATATTCATACTTAAACATCTACTAGCGACCCATCAGACGATGCTTTGCTACATCAATTTTAAAGAAAAAAATGGGATTGGGGTAGTAGAAGAGTTCAAAATAGCCTGTCTTATTTTCAGATATACCAAATATACACAAAAAAATCATAAAATCGGTCAAGCGTTTCGAAGATTTTTATTTATGTACATATCTATTAGATGTAACAAAATTTCAATCCTTCAAAACTACGGAACCAAATATATTAATGAACACTATGAGGAGATCGAGGCTAAAATATTAACCACCACACGGGACGATCTTCAAATTTAAGCAACGCTCTCGAGGTGAGTCTGTGGACGGCCGGACGGCAAGCTACTCATTGCTCATCATCGGCGAGCCTGCACCCACGGTGGCTACCAGCTGGGGTCCGGTTCTCGGCGGCTGGGGCGTGAGGATGTCCATTCCCACACGCGTGTGGTCGTCTCCTTGGCTAGCATTGTTGCTTCGCAGAAGAAGCAACCGCCGCCGAGTCCACTACGCTCCGATCCATGGACTCCTGAACCAGAGCTAAGCACGAGAGATCACCGCTGCCGATCGCCCTCAAGAGGACAGTGCTTCACCCAAGCGAGTCATACTTCCACCAAATGCCTCAACCTCCGGAAAATTGACTTATATCTTAGAAAATAAAGTAGCTATTTAAAAGTAAAACCAAACATCTAATTTATTTAAATTAAAAATGTTATGCATGACAATTAGGCATGACTAAACAATTACATCCTTGGGCAAACAAATGTTCTGTAAAATTGTATTCATAACAAAATTATGAGTGAAGCACATCTCTGTTTCTAGGTAATAATATGCATGTAAAGTAAAAGACAATGAGTGAAATCCTTCATCTTATGCAAAAAATAATCAGTTACAGAGCGCAAAAACTATTTTTAGGTATTGTTTTAGTAGAATTTACAACTTATACACTCGTTCTACAATTTATTTGACATTACATTTAAGAGAATGTAACCATTTTTACTGATACTAGCTACGACCGCGGGGTTCAAACCGGTACCCCGTAACCGTGTTGCATAGAGCAACACGTGCGGCTAAGGAATGGAATCTCCTGCCGGAATCTATGTTTTTAATTCTGATAGCTACAACCTAGGTGTCTTTAAGTAAAGAGTGAATAGGTTACTTCTAGACAAGCGTGCTTCATCGTTGACCACATCGCAGCTTTCCATCAGGTGAGATAATGGTCAAGCGTGAGCTTATCAGTATATATAAATAATGATAATAAAAAAGCTCAATAGTCTTAAAACTAAAGTTCCCGGAGAAAGAGCAGTAACACTTTCTCCAGGAACTTTAGTTTTAAGATCAAAATAACGTTCTTGTAAGGTCCTGGAATGCAAAGATCAACTGAAAGAACAGGTGGGTTTTGGTCAGTTAAAGACGTTACTTTTCTCTTCACCCAGAGTAGAAAAAGTTATCTAATTAATTATCTAAAAAATTACCTAACCGAAAAAAAAGATCTAAAGACAGATCAATTTTTTTTTCACTCGCATATGACCTACCTGTTTCTTTTATGTGTGTATCCCTTATTGAAAGTCCAAATGATAAATTAATAAGAAGAATAATTAAATTTAACTATAATACTCATAAGAAGGAGAATTGGGAATAATTTGTCAAGTAGTGGGAGACAAAATAGGCTATTAAAAAACTACAACTACAATGCAGACACTACAATGAAGATAAAGCATACACTGCATAAACTTAATTTTTCAATAAGTATGAAAAAACTTTCTATGTACTTGTTACAGATAATGCTAATGAATAATAGAGAATTCGTTTTTTTTTTTTTGTTATAGTTATTAATATACCTTACCTTATATATATATATACGAATTCTCTTATACATTTCTCACACAAAACGAAATCTCATTTACCAACAAGGATTTTCGAAAAACACTTTAAAGTCTGCCAAAAACGAAGTAATTATTCACTCACCAATTTGTACATTTTAGAGGTTGTTGGTCACTGAGCAGCACTGAACTAAATGATAACTACTGAGTGTCCGACGGTTCTTTATAGCGAAGATGAAGGACGATGCATGTATTGTGAGGAGTTTGTCCCATACCGTGACGCATATGGCAGACGATTAGTTTTCATACCTAAAGCACTGTTTTTCTTTTCATCTGTCCAACTAACACTGTCACGGAACTTCCGTGACATAATAAGCTGGCCTCTTTTAAACCTTAAACTACATGCATCAGATATATCGGACAAACACTCTCACGTTTATTCCACCAGGGTCGCATATCGACGACCACATACTCCATCTCGTTAGCTCTTCTGTCACCTATGGGGATTGAAGAGCGAAACGAGATGGAGTACCCAGTCGCAAATACGCGAGCCTGGCGAATAGGACAAGAAAACAATTGTTGGACCAATTCCGTGCTGGGGTAATATTATTACATAATTATGCGGTTTAAAAAAAAAATGACATAAAAATTAACTTTTCATGGTTTTTTCCAGGAGAAACGAATGTATGGAAAACAAAATTTTCGGCCGAAAGTTTTGGTTTGGTTTTCGAATATTTACTCTTACAAATCGAAGATTCGAAAATTTACAGTTTAGACAATTAACGTTTTTAAAGGTCATTCATGTTGTACAATCGGCGTTCAAGGGGTTAAATTGATTCATTAGTCAAGTCTGAAGATTTTGGACTGTTGAGGAATGTGCATGCGACTCTGTTGTATTACCTGTAGTTCACACTAATGTCATAAAAGCAAAAGTTTGCGAGTGTGTGTATATATGTTACTTCTTCACTCTCAAATGAGTGAACAGATTTGGATGAAATTTGACATACGGGTAGACCAGGTCATGGAGTACCACATTAATAATTTTTAATACCGCGATTATGTCCCCTTGGGATAATTTTCTATTGTCACACGAGTGAAGCTGCTGGTAGCAGCTAGTTATTATAAAGATGATTGTGTATTTGATTAATATTATGAAAGAAGTAATCTCTAAAAGCACAATTTGCTACACTACCGTCATTGTTGCATTTTCATAGACTACTTTCGATCTACAAAAAATCACGATGCTTTTAGGAATGGATAGACTACAAAGCAAACCCCAAATTAAAAAAAAAAATTGCGAAATCAAAATATGCAAGAAATATTATAGTGAAATAATCAAATCAAAACAAATTTCTGGCGTAAATCTTTTTTACTTTATCAAAAGGTTAATAAACACGGGTATCGATGGCTGGTTAGGTAAACAATAAGCACGAGAGCAAGATCTACGCGAAATTTGTTTGAACGAACGTCCAAGCCTCGTTGCTGCGACACGTGCCTGTTTGCTCCCTGATTGGTTATTACGTGAGAATACAGATCTTGTCATATCAGGCACCTAAATATTTGCCTTATGTAAATAAAGTAGATCTTTAGGTACCTACGAAGTGTAGGTACGTCGCCGCGTCGGGACATACGCATTTATACCCCCATTTTTATCTCTTAAGTATACAAACAGTTAACTTAGCATTATATAGGGTGACTGGTAATTAGTGAACGATACTTAAACACATGATTGTAGTTATGATAACAAACAACTTTTACTATGGGACCAAACATGAAATCGTGAAAAAAAATCTGCTGCTGCAGTATATTTGTGTTCGCCTAACTGGTCAAAATGTACTGAACTTGGTTGATTTTTTTGGCTCGATTTCAGGTTTGGTCCCATAGTAAAAGTTGTTTGTTATCATGACTACAATCACGTGTTTAAGTATCGTTCACTAATTTCCAGTCACCCAATATATATTTCCAACTACAGGCTTCTTTCTTTTCTTCTTTCAAAACAGTAGACTGCGACCCTGTTGGGCCCCTACGGTTTTGCTGACATTTGAGGCGCGCGTGGAACACTATGCACCGTCAACGACTTGGGCTTGGTCTGGAAGGATACCGGACAGCCGGACGACGAGTTATTTATTGCTACAAACCTACGCTTACGATGGCTGGTAAAGCCCGGTCGCAGAGCAGGAATAATTTCGTACAAAGACCTTTGGGCCTACTGACAGTGGTCACAAACATTTTTATATAAAATGCGTTTTACATTTAACATTACAAGGAGAAAAATAAATATTAATTTATTAAGTAAATTATTGTTATTAAATATATAAATTATTTATTTACATTCTATAATATAACAATTTAAAAATCAACTTAAAATTACGAATTCGGTAGAAATAAAAATTAGCATTGTCATTAATTATTTAAATTAATGAATTTCGTCAAGGATTTTTTATAGTGACTAAATACTAAAAACTCTTCTATAGTGAACTCATGAACTTTTGTGGGGAGCAAAGATGGATTTGTGCGGATGTGGAACGACTGGGCCGTAACTCAGGTGACTATACTTTTATTAGTGACGTTTATGGTACATGTCGTTGGCTTGACCACTGTGTTAGTACTGAAATGGGTTATAAAATTATATCAAATGTAAAAATTCATTATAATGTGTTCTGGTCTGATCATTTTCCTATTGAAATAGAATGTAATTATGATAGTTTAAGACATAAAAAAACGATTTTAAAACATGTGCCTAACAAGATAGCTTGGGGCAGTAGGACTCAAGAACAAATCCTACGATATAGTGAAACTTGTAATAATCATCTGAAATGTATAGACTTTCCCCAAGAATTTCAGTCATGCGCTGACAAATATTGTAATAATTTGGAACATCATAAGATTATAGATATAATGTACAGTAAAATTATAAAAACGCTGCAGGAGGCGAGTATAGAGAGCTATGAAAGTGTCGTACATAGTAGAGGTCAAAGTAAAAAGCCAGTGGCCGGCTGGAATAAGCATGTTAAGGAGGCACATCTATTGGCTAAAAATAATTTCTACAACTGGGTTTGTCATGGGAAACCCTCATCCGGATACGTTTATGACGCTATGTATAACAGTAGGAAAATTTTTAAATCCCGGCTCAAGTGGTGTCAAGACCACGCTGAACAAATTAAAATGGACATTTTGGCAACTCATTGTAGTAAACATGACTTTAAGAGATTCTGGCAATGTACTAATAAATTAAATATAAAACAAAGTCAAGCTGAATGCATAAATTCGGAAAGGGATTGTAATAAAATAGCTGATATATTTAAATCACATTTTAAGATAAGCTCATCTTTATCTCCAGCATCGATACAATGTAGCCGTCAGCCAGATACAACTACCACTGTACACATAAGATCTAAAGATATTAAGTGTATTATTGACAACATGACACGTGGTAAATCGCCTGGACATGACGGCTTGAGTGTTGAACATTTACGACATGCAGGCTGTCATTTGCCTATAGTATTGGCTATGTTTTTCTCACTGTGCATGAATCATAAGTGTCTCCCTCGGGACCTCATGAGAACTATAGTCATACCAATCGTTAAATGTAAAACTGCTGATATATGTGATAAAAATAATTATCGTCCCATCTCCCTGGCTACAATTTTAGCTAAAGTACTGGATAAGTTGCTTAATACGCAGTTAAGAAAGAACTTAAACTTACATCACGCACAATTTGGCTTTCAACCCGGCCTTTCTACTGAGAGTGCCATTCTATGTGTAAAGCATACGGTTAGGTATTATTTGGATCGGGGGACACCTGTCTATGCTTGTTTTCTAGATTTGTCCAAGGCCTTCGATCTAGTTTGTTATGAGGTCCTGTGGGATAAATTTCGGGAGCGAAATGTACCTACGGAACTAGTGGAGTTATTTAAATTTTGGTATGACAATCAATTAAATGTCGTTAAGTTGGCGGATTGTTTATCTGAAGAGTACAGGCTCGAGTGTGGCGTGAGGCAAGGGGGGATTTCCTCACCCACCCTTTTTAATGTATATATGGACAGCCTGATTGGAGAGCTCAGCAGCATGCATGCGGGCTGTTACATTGATGGCGTCGCTGTCAATAATATAAGTTACGCTGATGACATGGTGTTGCTGAGCCCTTCAATAGGGGCCCTTCGCAACCTACTGAGGGTCTGTGAGCGTTATGCTGAGAGACATGGTCTCATGTACAATGCCGCCAAGAGCGAGTGTATGTTTTTTGGGCTCGGTGGTAGTATCTCTTATGATCCTCCACCCATTCATTTGAACGGTTCTCCTCTCGCTAGAGTGAGACAATTTAAGTACCTAGGGCATATTATCACAGATGATTTGAAGGACAATGAGGATATTGAACGTGAACGCAGGGCGCTGGCTGTCCGGGGTAATATGTTGGTTCGCAGGTTTGCTCGTTGTTCAGCTGAAGTCAAGTTAGCGTTATTCAAAGCATACTGCCAATCTTTCTACACGAGCAGCCTGTGGGTTAATTATACCCAGAGGGCATACAGCGCTCTGCGGGTGCAATATAATAACGTCTTCAGAATGTTGTTGCGGTTGCCTAGGTTCTGTAGTGCGTCCGCTATGTTTGCAGAAGCGCGTACGGATGACTTTTACGCAATAAGACGCAAGCGGGTGTCGTCACTGTTAGGCAGAGTACGCGGCAGCAGCAACGATATTCTGAAGATAATATCCAATAAATATCAGTGTCCGATACACTCGCTCTGGGTAAGCATTGTGATTGGGACGGTGAAATAAAATAAATGTACCTATGTTGTGAATGTATCTTGCTACTAACATAGTTTGTAAGTTAAAATTTGTTACTAACCATTATGGATCATGTTGTTATCTACTTAATAAAAAATAAAAAAATAATAATAATAAAGACCCCAGCGATTACGGGTTTGGGAGACAATTTGTTACTGTTTTTAGTTTTTGAATGCTTCTTTACTTGTGAAGTTTTAGGAGAAACATATTCATTACTATTAATATAAAAAAGAGAAACGAAATCTCAGAAATTACAAGTTTAAAATTTGGCAGGTTTGTTCCTTAAAAGGTGTAAACGTAAGATAAAAACGGATTTTATAATCAATTATCATCATTTTATATTTAATAAATTATTCTCAGTATTAAATTTTAATTTTTGACATTTTAATTTATTGACCATTGTATTTAGGTAAGTATTTTATCGTTTCAATTTTGGTACTTTTAGTTTTGTAGTCATTTCTTTTTAAGTTTTTGACATTTTTAATTAATTGATGGTATTATTCTGAATTGTTTTCGCCCAGAACTATTAAATATATTTTAAACATATGTACTAACGTAGAAATAAGTGTACTAACAAATATTGTGGACCAAATGTTGTCTGAGAAATAAAAAATATTATTATTATTATATAAATGCTAAGAAAAAAAAAAAAAACACTCAAAAAAGAACAAAACCTAAAATAACAGTAAAAGGTTTACAGTAAAGGGTTTACAATCCCTGACGACGGAGGCCAATATATCTGTGCGAGCGAGACGCATTATATTTACGGGGGGGTGACAGAGACAGGTAATAATAGGTCAACGTACGAAATTCTTCCTGCTCCGCGGCCGGGCTTTAGTCGAGGTCTGGGTCGGTCGCCTCTTTCACATCCATTAGAGCTTTACAGAAGGAGATATCATTTTATTCTTTTTGACTACCGAATCGAGCGATTTTGCTGCAGCTTTGCGGCTACCACGCTTCCGCCCTACGGCTTCTGCGCTTCTTATTTGCTCAAATATTCTCGATGCTACGCTCAGCGTCTGCGCTCGCGCTCGCTTACAATCCTTCAGAGCTTGTTTACGGAGACGCGGCGCGTTGCGCTACGCGTCTGGCGGTCCGTCGTACATTGACATATGTTTGTGTTTGCGCGAGCGATGACACGGCCCGCTGCTGCAATGTACTACGAAACGCACAACACGCCGCGCAACGTACCGCGTCTCCGTAAACACGGCCTCAGTCTCAGTCGGTCATTTGACAAGTCACTACTTCCGCGTAATTGTTATTCCTAATTTAGATGGATGATCTATATTGCGAGCCATTTAAGTAGGTAGTCGTAGTGCAGCGATCGCTTTGGGTACGCTCGAATCATAATTTTAAACGCCCCCTTAGAATAGCGAATTAAATCGACTTTTAACAATCATTATGTATCGCTAGAATATATATTTACTAAGTATTTATACTAAACCAATGTACATAAAAACTAAACTAAGAATGTATCCTAGACCTAACTATGTACGAGTACAAATATAATATAATATAATATAGAATTTTAATTTGTGTATTGTAGTCTAGGTCCTCTGTCCATATAGATGTGGAAAGGGAGGCCAAAGAAAATATAAATATATCATGTGAGGAGCGATATGAAAGAAAAGGGAGTCAGTGAAAGGGTGAAAGGTGTCAGGATCTTCTCTTAAGCGTGATTCTAACACTAACTGACAAAAAAAAAATATTGTACCAACTCCATGTTAAATGGGACCAGAGTTTTTTTTTTCAGTGGGTAAAAATCACCCTATGACAACTCCCGCCCTCGAGTGGAGCGGGAGATAGTCTCAAACTTTTACTGACTAAAAAACCCACCCCGTTACTGCGTTGCCTTGGTTCCAGGGCCCTGGTGTGCACTTTTACATTAGCCATGGCCTCAGTAGGCTTCAACCCTGCTGGGCCCCTACAGTTTGCTAACTCCTTAAGGCGCGCGGGAACAGTGCGCGCCGTTGACTACTTGGGCTCGGTCCGGACTGTTACCAAACGGACGGGAAGCGAGCTACCCATTGCTCGGCGTCCACAAGCCCGCACCTATGAGAAAATGGGACAAGAGTAGGAATTTGATGAGTTTCTTTTTGAATTCTTTAAGTTTTTAACGAAAATTTAAACATTATTTTTAATCAAAATGTTGTAAACACTGTTTATAAATTTTTCAATTGCAACCATGGTAGATTCTTATCAAGCATAAAATGATTATTGATTTGCTGGTGTGACGAATGTCAATTTAATTAATAGGTAATGTTAGACAGTAAAGAAAATCATTTAGGAAATATATATTGGTCTATCAACTGGATGTGATAATGGAGCAAAAAGAAATTATTAAATTATACATTCCGGTAAGTAAACCTTTGTTTGCTTTTGTCTTTTATAGCTTTTCTCTAAATAGATAATTATATTTGAGAGATATTCTAGATTACCCTAGTATTGTACTTATTATTTCCATTTGATCGTGGTTTTAGAAAACTAAGCAGTGACGGTAGTAATAATCTATAATTTAGTTTATTAGAACTACGAATAAACCATTTATTTTATTACCATTTATTTTATATCGACGTTTCCGAGGACGGTTATGCGACACCACGCAGCGCAACACGACGCCGACTACGTTACGTGTATAAAGTAGTAAATAAGTTTTGATTTTATAATATGTATTAGTTTATTACTATTTAAGATTATTTTATGTATTTTTTTCTATGAGCCACCGGTGCCTGAAAATAAAAATATTATTATTATTAGAAATAATTTTTATATCTTCGGAATCATCCATCCTTACTCATTTCAATAATAATTATTATTGAAAGGCACGTATTTGACCACTATCTTACCTGTGGTGCTGTTCTCTAAGAAAACGCAGCGCAGCCGCGACGACGAACATCCAAATAGGATACATTGAATTAACAATCCAATTTATAAAAAAAAATTTTTCGTAGAGAATAGTACCACTGATAGTAAGCGATAATGTAGTCGACGAAGGAGCACGCACTTGCTTAAAGTAACCTATTCACTCGTAACATATAGACGCCTAGGTTATAGCTATCTGAATTTCGATTCAAATATTCGAATTTCGAGACAGATTTCGGCAGGAAATTCCGGTCCTTAGCTGATCATATGCATAAATTTAATAAATGTGTTTGCAAAATGTTTTGTAACTTCTCTATTACAACCAAAAAAATAAAATCTAATTCGTTATGATTTCCAAGCGACAAGGCCATAGAAAGGGCCAATTCCTATAATTAATCTAAGTAGGTATGTTTTCAAACAAAGTAACCGTTTAAGTATTAGCGGTAGCCTAATATTTTAAAATATTTTTCAGTACTTTCTTGTCGTAATCGTCTCATGTGAAACTCGCTTCCGTACCCTGCAACAGACCTACTTTCTTGAATATGGTTTTGGTGATGCTACCATTCCTGATGTCCCTGCTGCTTTTCTCCCATATCAACATAAAGAACCAGTTGCCGAAAAACTTCCATCGAACGTTCCATTTAACGAAGCTCAGTATAACAATTGGAATCTAGATGGACTTTATGCCAATCAATATTCAGCAAATACAGAGCGCCCTGATAAGTACAGGGATTTTCAAGACAACCAAGAACCTGACATTAGCCCGTATACATCAAACGTGACTCCTTCAAGACAGATTAAAAGCACGTATCCTGTGAGAATTTATAAGAAAGTTAATCAAGATAGAGAGCCAGCACTTTACGACAAATCTTTCATTACAAACGATGTCATCGATCCTAAGTATCGCCTTTACGATGAAATTAAATTTTCTGATCAGAATAAAGCATACATCTATGATGAAAGTTCACCGCATCAAAAATTTAAAAAACCGAACGCAAAAGCAAGGGAGAATACACCTACACGTTACGGAGGAATTTGGGATTACTATATGAAAAAAATCGCTAATAAAAAACCCCATCGTAGTGGATATCCAGTAGTTTGTTCTACTAGAGATTTAACTGGTAGCGGAAGAGGAGATCTAACAAATCAAGATAACCTTACACAGAACGATAGTAATTCTTATGGTAATCCATATGATTATTCTTTGATCGATGTGAAGAACAGATTTATGGAGGACTATCATGCTTTTCTCTGATAGCCAATAAGCAGAATTGAGTTAGCGTTTGTGTAGTATTAAAAATTATAAATAGAAAAAGCATGTTTAAAAGCATTTTTTACGCCTAAATAAAATATCTATATAGTAGATCGCATCAGCCGATGACGTGCTGAGGTGAGTGGATCAATAAAATGTTCCTAATTTCTCAAAAAAGTCCATTCTCTGTTAGATTCTATTTTTAACCGACTTCGAAAAGGAGGAGCTTATGTATTTTTCTGCTGTACGTATTTTTATTATGTATGTTCACCGATATCTTGATCAGTTGTGGAACGATTTTGATTTTTTTTATTTTGGTTGAAACATTACTCCCGAATTGGTCCCATAAAACATATTGTTTTAATCTTATGATGAACTTCGAAGATATAGAACAGAAATCTTCAAAAAATTATAGCAGAACTGTCGTAAGAAGTAAGATTACTTTGTTAATACATGTAGTCGGTGACTGACTTAAGGAAGAAGGGGAGAGGATACATAGAACTGTTCTGATGATGAAGCCGGAAGGTAAGTAAGAACTGGAATTCGGTAATAAATCAGTGTATCCTAGCTGTGTTTGGTATTATTAGAATTGTCGTGATGATTTGATGATGGAACCAAATGGCGGAAGGTATCTATATGCCTTTGTAAATTCAGACACTTAAACATTCTGCCAAACAATAGTTAAGCTAAATTATTTTTCTGCCTTAAAAATATTCGACCAAAGAATATTATGCCAAATAAATTTCAGAGTATCAAGTTTCTATTCAAGTATCAAGCCATATAGCCATTACCGCTATACCCATTCTGTGAATCGCCTTAAGAATTTCACACAAAAATAGAAAAAAAAAACAGTAAATTTGGGGGTTTTCCCATACTTAGAACTGAAACTCAAATTTTTTTTTTCATTAAACCCGTACCTTGAGGGTATCTATGGATAAGTCTTCAAAAATAATATTGAGGTTTTTAATTCATTATTCCCCGAGAGGACGCCGGCGTCCGCACACCTATTGTCTTTCTATTGTGTCTCTAATTACAGTAATCAACAGGTATATAATTTTTTTCTAAACTGAATAGTTTGCGCGAGACACTTCCTAAGTGGTAAAATGTGTCCTCCCCCCCTAACCTGTAAAATAAGAGAATGATAAAACTAAAAAAAATCATACCATACAAACTTCCACCTAAAATTGGTTTGAACGAGATCTAGCAAGTAGTTGCTTTTTTTTTAAATACTCTATTATTAAAACATCGATCAAAGTTACAACAAACTACAAGAACTTTTATATTATGTTACTTGCTGCTACGGAACCCTTCATGGGCCAGTCCGACTCGCACTTGACCGCTTTTTTTACTTGGAAGGTTGAAGTCAGTTGTACTCGTATGTTTTGTATAAACTGTTTTTTTACTATTTTTAACTAGCTTTTACCCGCGGCTTCGCTCCCGATTTACCCTACTCTATCCTGCACTAACTTATACCAATAAATGAACAGGTATTGGATATTTTTTTTTATTGAATGGGATAAAAATTATACTATGTCCTTCTCCTGTTCTAAGCTACCTTCCCACCAATTTTCAGCCAAATCAGTTGAGCCGTTCTTGAGTTATAAATAGTGTAACTAACACGATTTTCTTTTATATATATATAGATTTATCGTCACCGGACTATGCTGACCGAACTGGTGGTCCTAGTACGCGAAGGTAACTAAAGGACCATTGGTTTTAATTAGTAAAAGTCTGGCACGCCCTTCCGCTTCATCCTCGGGTACGGGACGACATTAGATGATTTCTCACCTAAAAAATAACAGGGCTATTGCAAATACTATCAGATAATAACGAAACATGTAAGATTGTAAAAACTATACTTTCTACTCAACAGAACACAGAATGTGAAGAACAGAAATGTAATCTTGCATGATTGATATGATTGGTATAAACTACCGGTTTTTGTAATAATTCGGCTACATATCCACCACGAAAAAAAATCTCTGATTTTGGTTAAATTAATTGAACGTAAATTATAGTTTATTGTTTTGTATTCTTGTAATTGTTAAAGTGGAAACAACACTTCATCAGTTTGTATCACATGTAAATTAAGTAATGATTTGCTTGGAGGACCATGACTAATGGCAATTTAGTCCTAGCGTTAAAACCTTGATAACTAATATTGTTGCAGAAATTCTAACACAATGAAAGTTTTATGTCATCAGGTACGTACGGAGTAGCTAAAAATATTCATATTTGTAGAGGTTTTCAATCTAATTACAATTACTTTTCTTACGATTTGTTTTAAAACCATTTCGTGATTTAATTTGTATTAAAAAATGTTGTATATTGTAAGTAATAAAATAAATAACTTTATTTTTATTTGTTGTGTTTCATACACATCTTAAATTTGTCAGAAAACTAAACGATTTTTGGGCTATTCGATAAAAAGATTATTGGAAATGTTTCTTTTACTTTCCAGTTGATCCTTGTTGCTGTTCTCATTACTGGTCGAACTGATGCAGTACCAGAAAGATCACGTCGAGAGGAAGAGCAGGTACCACAAAGTAACCAAGTAAAATCTTACCCAGTTTCCTCCCTCAACTTTAATACTGAAGATCATTCAAGTGCAGAAATCGGAGAAGGCAATATAGGTAAAGTAATAAATTTGCAAGCCCCAAATGGTTTTTCTTTTGATGACTCAAATGAAGAAGCTGGAGAAGGCAGTTTGGGTAAAGTAATAAATTTGCAAACCCCAAATGATTTTTCTTTTGATGACTCAAGTGAAGAAGCTGGAGAAGGTAGTTTGGGTAAAGTAATAACTTTGCAAACCCCAAATGGGTTTTCTACTGATGACTCAAATGAAGAAGTTGGAGAAGGCAGTTTGGGTAAAGTAATAACTTTGCAAACCCCAAATGGTTTTTCTATTGACGACTCAAATGAAGAAGTTGGAGAAGGCAGTATGGGTAAAGTAATAACTTTGCAAAACCCAAATGGTTTTTCTATTGATGACTCAAGTGAAGAAGCTGGAGAAGGCAGCATAGGTAAAGTAATAACTTTACAAACCCCAAATGGTTTATCTTTTGATGGCTCAAATGAAGCTAGTGAATCTTCTGAAACTGAAGCTAACGCACTAACGTTCCACGATGGGGAAGATAAGGTTAATGTAGCTAATAACTTTGACGAAAGTAACGTAAAGGAAATAACGCACCTTCCCCATGGACCGATCCCCTTATTAAAGCCATCAAAAAATAGTGGTGATATCAAAAATACATTCAAAGCGAACCCAACTGTTGGTGCACATAGTGAACTACTAAACAAATCATATCAAGAACCTAGGCCTTTATATGCTCGTCTGCCTAATAAGGTACCTTCTAATCCAAGTTATGCATATGGAAATTCTGTTGTAGTTACAACACCACGAGTTGATACAGTCTATACTGGACCTGTAGATAAATATACACAATTTTATCAACAAAATCATCCCATAAGTAGCACTGGAATAGAAAAGAATAAACTAATGGCGAATGAATATGAAGTAACTCGAAGTTCTAATTGGATTCCTTATCAAAAAGGAAATGTTCCTTATACCAAAACTAATAACTGGAATCCTTACACTAAACCTACCGAAGGTGAAACTTTAATTCAAGCTGAGAAAGAAATCCAAAGTAGAGCGAAAACCGTAGCAGACTTAACAGCAGGAGAAAACGGTAATCGAAGACCTAATTTAATTCCGTATCAGAAACAAAATCTAAATAAACCATTAGTGCCAAATGAGGTTTTTCAAAATGGTTACAAGAATAATGGAAATTGGAATCCATATACCAAACCTACTGAAGGTGAAACTTTAGTTCAAGCAGAAGGAAAAATTCAAGAAAACGGTGATCAAAGTTCTAAATTAATTCAATATCAGAAAGAAAATCCAAATAAACCATTAGTGCCAATTAATGTTTTTCAAAATGGTTACAATAATAATAAAAATTGGAGTCCTTATACAAAACCTGCTGAAGGTGAAACTTTAGTTAAAGCTGGAGAAAAAAATCAATATAGAGAGAAATCCGTAGCTGACTTAGCTGCTCAAGAAAATGGTGACCGAAGTCCTAAATTGATTCAATATCAGAAAGAAAATCCAAATAAACCATTAGTGCCAATTAATGTTTTTCAAAATGGTTACAATAATAATAAAAATTGGAGTCCTTATACCAAACCTGCTGAAGGTGAAACTTTAGTTCAAGCAGGAGAAATAAATCAATATAGAGAGAAAGCCATAGCAGACTTAGCTGCTCAAGAAAATGGTGATCGAAGTCCAAAATTGATTCAATATCAGAAAGAAAATCCAAATAAACCATTAGCGCCAAATAATCTTTTCCAAAACGGTTATAATTATAATAAAAATTGGAGCCCTTATACCAAACCTGCTGAAGGTGAAACTTTAGTACAAGTGGAAAAAGAAATTCAAAATAATGGGAAAGCCGAAGCAAACATAGCAGCTCAAGAAAACGGTAATCGTAGTCCTAATTTGCTTCCATATCAAAAAGTATCTTTAAATGGTTATAATAATAATAAAAATTGGAATCCTTATACCAAGCCTGCTGAAGGTGAAACTTTAATTCAAGCACAGGGAGAACTTCAAAGTACTCAATTAAACAGTAGAATGCAATATAAATCTGCTAACCAAGACAACATAGTTGCACAGTCAAATGATGGATTTCATTATAGCGAAGAAAATAAAATAACTAGCGCAACAGAATTTGCTACGAAAACACCGACAAATATTGCTTCCTCATATAGCAGAGGTTTAGCAACTACACAAATGAGTAACCGCATGAAATACAGTGGACCTCAAGAAAGTTCTGTTTACGGAAATACAAATCAATATAACAACGTAAATTTAAATGGACTAGGAAATGCAAATAGCTATTTACAAAATGTTGCTCAATTCGGTCCAGTGATGGGCGTTGCACCACCAGGTCAAGCTGGTCCTGTACTTGAAACTAGATTTGGTCAGACCACTCATCCAGCGTATCGACCCTTATCTGCCTTTGGTTCTAAGCATCCTAATCAATGGAATCATTGGTAGAACTCATCTAATGTGTACAAATGGAAATTATTTGTTTTTGAGTATTAAATTTTATAAGTTCTATTATTTTAAACTTACTTTGTATTTAAACTATTTTATAGATTAACTAGTGAACCTCAAACATAGCATACAGCATAATCAGCCTTATAATCTAAGGGAGTTATATTATAATACGATATAACTCCGGCCTCCTCTCTATGAAAGAGAATGGGGCTGTAATCCACCAATTGGGCCTATTGGTTGGTGTAAAATTCTTAAAAAATCTAATTAAAATGAGGAAATAATGTCTTTTACGGTTTCATCCTTGAATTTTTTTTTATATCATAAATATGTAGGTAAAAGACATTTTAGTCGAGGTTTGTGTTAAATATACAATATCTAGTGCCACTACCAAGCGTATTTTTGATTAATTATCGATATGATAACAGGTAAATTGAACATTTCAACATTGTTTTAGAGATTGCAATACATCTGTGTGCAATTGCTTAATATTAATAGCAGTGATTGTAAACTAATAAATAACATTTTTCATACAGTCATTAATATTGGTTGAAGTACCGATAATGTTACTCTCGTATTAAATTAGTACAATTTTTAAACATTCTTACTTATTTAAATCTCAACAAAGTTCCATCAAAGTTTGGCATAGTAGTACGAATAATCTACATGTATTATGCTCCTAAACTAGAGTACTTGCTTAGGCAGCAGTATGGGGAAGAGATGCGAAAAGCACTTGATAAAATATGACGATGTGATGAAATTACGAAGATATAAATAAAGTTTTCGTTTAACATCTTGTTCGTTCATTTTTCTATCAACGTACTAAGGAGTTGGGCCCTGAGAAGCAGTAATATAAGGAAGTTACGGTATAAGATGAGGCGTAAACCAATGGGGATATTACGCCACAGCATGATAAACCACTGCTGGATATGCTTCCGCTGAGTATGCTGGATGTCAATGCTGTTAAAAAACTTGCATAAATAAACCAGATCAGGGTTGGGAGCTGCCGACGATACCGCTACCAACCGAACACCAACCTAAATAAAAAAGACAGCATTTAAGCTAAAACTACATTAGCTTTGTACGTAGAACAACGTTGCGTGGCATTGCGTGGCGTGGATCTAATGTAGCTTTACAAGTCTAGTTGCCATATAAAATGTATGGAGACCGACGCGCCCCAGATCAGCGTAAGGACCACCGTGTGCGCAATGTAGTCCTACCTTAAAACTTGAGTTGATGCAGGTGCAGGTAGGTACTGATCTGTTAGTATTGCACGAAAATAATAAACCTTTTTAATCCCCGGCGGAAAAGAGGGGTGTTATAAGTTTGACCTGTCTGTCTGCCTGTCTGTCTGTCTGTGTGTTTGTCCATGGCATCGTAGCGTCCAAACCACCAGCTCGTTTGTTAATTGCGGTAGGGTTTATAAACACTTAATGAGTTTATTTTAAACATATATGTGATCTAATATTTGAAATACTCGTATACAATCTGATGCAATTGAGCTGGTCTGATGATGGAGCTCGAAGGTAAGAACCCTGGATTGCTTATTAACATAGATAACCCATCAAGTTTTGGCTCATTAGAATCGTCTTAACCAGTTCTACACATTTCTTATAATGACAAGGACCTGATGCTAGAACTGGGAGGTGGCTGATGGAACTTTGGAACGCCTACTAGTAAACCCATCGAGTTTGGGCTCATTAGAATCGTCTTAACCAGTTCTACACATTTCTTATAATGACAAGGACCTGATGCTAGAACTGGGAGGTGGCTGATGGAACTTTGGAACGCCTACTAGTAAGTAATGAGCCCAAACTCAATGGGTGTAAACCCATCTCAACTTAATCGTCGGGGGTTTTTTAATTTTATAGTTATGTCTACATACTAAGTATCGAATTTTTGACCAAGTTAACAAAAAAATCCTTAAGACCAGCTTCTTAAGCTGGTCTTAAGGATTTTTTCCTTTACTATCCGCTCTACATACGGCTCTTCTGCCAGTACAATGTAATTACATTTTGTAAATTTATCTCTAATTTCTACCCCTTAATGTTAAAGGTGGGATTTGTCTTTGGATGATTTTACCTACCATAAATAAACCACTTAATGGTAAAAAAAACTTTTAAAAATGTGTACTGGAACAGTAGGCAAAAGTGTTAACACATTTTTAACGATAAAAAAATAAGGAGTTTTATTACTACACATAAAATACTGGACTAAACTAAGGTCCACAGACGTGTAGCTTTATAGACCCGTATTCATCGTTATACGCTTGGTTTACGCCTGCGTTAAGCTTACATACAAAACTATAGTCTACTGTCTACGGATGCGTAATCTCATAGACGTGACATGACGCCGACGGCACGACGCTGCCACTTCAGCGACAGAGGTTCATAGTTTTCTATGTAGATAGATAGATAGATGTATTGACCTTCACGCAGGCGTATACCAAGCGTATAATAACAAATACGCGTGTATGAGGCTACGCGTCTGTGGACAGTATGTCTAACTGTAGGTTGCTAGGGCTGCAGAGTTATTTGAAAGAGTTACTGTGACTTTAGAATGCAAAAGGCAACTGAAATAAAATACATGGATTTTAGTCAGTAAAAATCTGACACTCTCTTTCGCTAAACACGGAGCGAGAGGAGAAATTTTATGACTTCCAACTGTTCCAACTATAAAGAGACTAACTGTAGACAGCTAATCTGAATGTGATGTCCCTCTAAGCCAGTAATATACTATTTCATACTTATTTGAGTAACAGCCTTGACAAAACCGAAACAATCCATATTTAGTGGTCGAGTTAGTTTTTATGAATTCGAAACTAGTGTGGAAATCTATTTGTTGCGTCTAAAAAACAGATCATTTGTTCCCCTGTCTGGTGGTTCCTAAACCAGCCAATTGTGGCATAATTAACTTGACACCTCTTTTGATTTTCAAAGAGCCATGAAGCGTTGAAAGACGTATGTGGAAACCAAGGATACAATTTATTGTGTTCTCATATTTGCTTAGTTAATTTTCATCATGTAATAAACTAGGTATGATCACATGAAGAGTGTTCTTTTATTAATAAATTAAGCACTAAAACAAGAAAAAAAAAAAACACTTAACTAACTAATATTATACTTGCACCATCCCATCTTCCTAGCTCATCGTGCTGTGCTGGTGTTGCCACTATAGCTGGGGAGAACCTCAAACGGCGAAAATATAACAACCTTATCCTCTTAGTTCAATCTTGTGAAGCGTGACCCAAGGACTGGCTTTTACGTCGGTCAGAGATTAGGCATTGCCATACAACGTGACAATGCCACCAGTCTATTGGGTACATTGCCAATCGACAGAAATGCGGAGGAGTTCTATGACGCCATATTTTAGCTTTAAGAACTTTTTTTTTTCACAATTGTCACACAACACCGTCTAGTCCCAAGCTAAGCAGAGCTTGTGTTATGGGTAGACAAATGATAAACATACTTATATATTTCTAAATATATACAATCATATTATAGATAAATTACACCCAGACACAGAACAAATGATAGTGCTCATCACACAAACATTTGTCCTGGGTGGGAATCGAACCCACGACCTCCGGCATAGCAGTCAGAGCCACTAAACCAGTCAGCCAGTTACTTTAGTGTATACAAATATAGTCGTAATAAACTTAGACACCATTATCAGGGTCAAGCTTCCGTATTACAGACGATGATGGATATCGACATCTAATGACGTAAAAACAAATTTACTACAAAAAGAAATCAAACGGCTTCTTTTCAAGTAGCCTCAGCTGACGACAGGGTCAACGGCCGCTGGTACTGCAGTAAATTAAAATTTTGATTTTTTAGAGTGAACAACTCTCAGTGCGGTTCTGCGGTGTAAGCCGAAAAAAGTGTAACGGATCGCCTTGGTTTTAGATATTTTATCTTCTCCGGAGGCCTGTACAAATAATAATAGCAATATTTCACAACGCCATCTAGCTCCAAACTAAGCATAGCTTGTGTTATGAGTACTAGACAACTGATAAACATGCTACACATAAATAACCCAGACATAGAACAATTGATCGTGCTCATCACACAAACATTTGTCTTGAATAAGAATCGAAGCAAAGCCAACATGCCCGTCAAATACTTTTTACTATACTCACGTAGAGTCTACTCTGACGATAGAGAGTGAAAATGAGTAAGAGAGAGAGTTTGAGACGGCAGTCGGCACGAAAAATTAAACAAGAGCTTCGATCTTGTTAGGTGTGAGACACCCAAGTCTTTTGTTTTTGTTATATTTATCATACCCATCTATCGGATCTTACTAACCTTGTATATTATATATGTCGAAACATTACAAGTTGTTCAACTGCTTATTGTACTGGATTCTGAGAAATTTAATGTTCCTAGCACTACCAGGAATCTACTGAATTTGTAGAGCATCCTGTTACGCGATCTACGTTGAACAAGAACAAACTCAAAAGTTTGAATATCACGACCACAAGAATCCAACTACCTGCAACATCATGCCTTGTGGAAGAACACGAAATCTGTCAGAAAGTCAAGAATGTAGAAAAAAATATATAACAGAAAATTGAGTAGGAAAACAGATGTAATATTTTGATATCATTCATCATCATCATTTCATCCGAAAGACATCCACTGTTGGACATTGGCACCCCAAGTGTCGCCACAATGAATGATCATGTGCGTCTGTGGTCTGTGATGTCAATACATGTATGTAGATATATTATATACTCGTAACTTACATACTGTAGGTATACGAGTCACTCTATTTTCTAAATCTTCTAACTTTAACTGTGGTATTAGAAAAACAGTTTCGGCGATATAGTACAGTTGGAAACCAATAAATTTGGTGAAGAAACTTGCTATCTTTCACTTCCTCTTATCCACCAATCCCAGCAACAAAAGTGGGTCAAATGGCACATTTAATAAATAATAATTTAAATATGAATAATTTTTGAGGATTTATAACCTAATTACGTACATATGAAAACACAGAAATCACGTCTTAGGCGTCGGTACTCCTCCATTTCGCTAGAAAAATTAGACTTTTTTTTTTTAAGAATTCTATAAAAGACAATGTTTTGCCTCGTTGTTTATACCGCGTACATCGAAAGTTCGGCACAATGTGGCTGCTGCGGTCTTCCCGTCTGACTATAATTTAGGTGTCTTCAAGACTAGAGTAAATAGGCTCTTAAAAAATTAGTGCGATTCGCCATCAACGATTGCATCAGGTGGGATCGCAATAAAGCACTGGTTCATGTCATTAAAAAAGACGGTGAATCTTTGATTTTTTATTTAATAAACAAAGAGGAAGTTTTCAATTCAGTAATATTTATTTTTTGGTTTAGCTGTGATATACGATAGCTAAAAGTGAAAGATAATAAACTTAAAAAAATAAAATAAAAACCAGTATGAATTGTAAAAAAAACTTCTTACAAAAACATAACCCTCCTTCTGGCACAGTCGGGTAAAAAAACATAAATATTTTTTATTGCCGTAACCGGTATCTCTGATTTTGTTTCCACATTACTTAACACCGAGTTTTTTGTATACAACTCATTTGTATTTTTATCAGTTGTACTTATTTTTTTTTTTAAAGTAGTAGTAGTAGTCGTTCTAGTCACAAACGTATAACTCTCACTTTTGAAGGTGTTTGAACAGGACTGATTAACTAAAACATGGTCTTATCGATAAATTAATTAATGAGTGTTGAAACAGATCTAATTAATTTGTCATAGTGTGGGCTACACACATCTTAGATCAAATTGCCAACTGTTCTAATTGCTATGGTATATAAGCCGCATTTTGGCCTCGTATCGTTGAGTTTATGGTTGTGACGATGTTACTTAAAGCCGTAAGTATCGTGAAAGTGTTTAACAGTATTATTAGGACAGTAGGAGTGAGTTCCGCAAATTCGTGTTTCCCCTCGAAGCACTCGTATATACCGTGTACATAGAAGGACTGGAACTATTAGCCTGCTGTGGTCTTCCCGTCCGATTATAATTTAGGTGTTTCAATGCTAGAGTTAATGGGCCCTTAATAAACTAGTGCGCCTCACCGTCAACGATTGCATCACTGCTTACCATCTGGTGGGATCGCAGTCATGCACAAGTTTATTTCAATAAAAAAAAAATAACAATAAATAATTCTTCATCAGCCGTCAAATCTCAGGTTAAGCGAAGCAAAATTTGAATCAAGTTAGCTAGGATTAAAATTACGCCACAAATAATCTTAAAGCAAATGATAATATGATGTACTCATAAATCAAGAAAGTATGTTTTATAGAAACCTCACACATTAAATCGAGATTTTGAAAGGCGAATTTTTTTTCAAAAGCTTGTACCGTTTTTAAAAACACACGAAGTTCTGGGAACAAGATTAGTGAAATATTCTAGTGTTTGACGGAAGTTACCGAATATCAACAGAACCTTCGGCGTTATCTCTCTTTTTTTGCGTTGTCTCTTTATCAAACATTGCTTTGGATGAAACAACAAGCTTTTCAACCATACTCATTTTGATTATAGACGGACTGAAAAGGCCAAAACTTCTTAAATTTTGTGTTTTTCAAAATTTGCAAAGAAGTTCCAATATAATAAAAATCTAAACATATCTAAGATACAGGTCAAAAACCTCCTGAAGAGATTCAAAGAAAAAAGCAAAAAAACTTTCTACGCGTCAGATTGTATTATAAGTAATTCACAAGTTATTAAATGTTTCAATTTTTCATATCTCATTTTTTTAGGGAAATAAACCTTAAAAATCTTGAGAAAGTGAAGCGGGGTCGATGTACTCTTTACTACGGCAGAAATTTTACAACCGACACATGTGCTGTGAATATGGATGGATTTGATCTGAAAGAACCTAAAAAAATCATCTCTGGAACATATAATTTTATTTCACACATAGAATTCCTAAGAAAAGCTTCACGAAGTTGAGAACTTTATGATAGAATAAATTATTTCCTAACTGTACCGGGATTATGGTCTTTACCGACATTTACATGATCTGGAAGTGAAAATACACATTACATTACCGGTTTTTGCTAGCTACTTATTAATTTTAGCTGCTTACTAATTAGTTCAACCAGGTTTCAGGCTGGCTAAAGTGGCCTCTTCTTTCATGGGGTACTGTTTAAAATGTTATAATAAAATACCTCCCCACATATTAGAACTCAATGAAACCAAATTTAAATCTTGTGTTTATTTATTTATTTATTTATTTTATTGGCACACCAACAGCATTACATACAGGATTTTTTTAAACAAAATATTAAAATCATGACACTGGTATGCATGCCTATTATAGGTACGCACAGCTTACACCATATTACATATTCATTATTAAAAGAGATAAAAAAAGATTATTACTACAATTTTTTTTTTTGTGTTAAACGCACACTATGTAGATAAGCATATTATAGGTTGGAGGATTATATTCAAGACAAGAATGCTTGGCTCAATGCTGGTCCAGCTCCACTACCACTAGGGCGTACAATTTGATTAGTTTGAAAAATATTACTTTTTTTTTAAATTGTCATTTTTATAGTATTGTATAATGTAGAAGCATTTATTTTTCAAATTTTGTAAATGGTACTCACCATGGGGCAATTAATGATGTAACGTTGTTATTGGACTTGTTTGACGTAAATGAGCGTGGCAGTTGAGAGTTTGTCAGGCTCACTCAAATGTCTCGCTGATGGCGGCGCGTGTGTTGGATCATTCGGTTCCCTTCAAAATGGTTGAGCTGAGTGGTGCTGATATATGCGTCATGTTCGTGAACGGGCGGTGTCAGTTGAGACTGGTCATCGCTTATCTGCCAGTGGTTTATTTTAATATTATAATACGAAAACATTTTTTTTACTCTTTTTCTTATTTACATTGTTCTCACATAATAGCAGCGACAAGAAACATGTAACCGAGATATTTGTAATACATAACAAGTTTGAAAAGAGTGTCCATGGAGTTTCTTGCACATTCTTCTCCATAGAGATCTACGCTTTGGAATGTGCAATTAGCATCATTTTTTTCTGACAGACCGACTTCTTGACTTTTCAAAAGTGCCTGTAAATGGTTTATTTGAAATAAAGTGCTTTGAATCTTGAATCTGTAGCGACATCCATGTCGTCACAAATGAACTAATCCTGCATCGCGCAAGTAAGATTCGCAGTGCGATTGAAACATATAGAACAAACCCGAAATCATCTATCGGGCAATAGCCCACCAGACATAACACCCGTCTGGTCGGAGGATCCTCCCTTTTCAACGGAGGTATGTGGGACTTTACTCTCTGTTCCACCACCTCCAAACTGGTGACCCTCGACAAAGAACGTCAGCGCAGCCTTCGTGCAGCAACTACTTCGTGACGTCATCATTACTTCCTCAAGCTTTCGAGCAGCGAGCCATACAGCCAGCACCCACGGCTATATGGGTATCCTGACCACCAGCATGCCTACTTGGTCATACCTGGTCATCACCCTCAGCCTCATCAGCGACCTTGGCTAAGCACCTGTACCTTCGGCCAGTCACATGAAGAGCCTTGAAGAACCTCTCCTGGTCGACGACAGCAGTCAAGCCCTACGTCGCACAGCACCGCTCCGACTCACTGGAGCTAGCCGCAATACTCCGACTCACTGGAGCCTGCAGCATCATATCCCGACTCACTGGGATAGCACCACCCCGACTCACTGGGGCATCACCGCAGACAGTTCCGACTCACCGAGAACTATGCGGAATCCGGTTCCGACTCACTGGAACCAACCTCCATTGGCCTGGCACGCATCACGACGCCTCAAGAAGCATCAAGAACCATCGATCTCCGATCTCCGGAGGGGAGTGATGTAGCGACATCCATGTCGTCACAAATGAACTAATCCTGCATCGCGCAAGTAAGATTCGCAGTGCGATTGAAACATATAGAACAAACCCGAAATCATCTATCGGGCAATAGCCCACCAGACATAACACCCGTCTGGTCGGAGGATCCTCCCTTTTCAACGGAGGTATGTGGGACTTTACTCTCTGTTCCACCACCTCCAAAAATCTTTGCATAATTATGTTAATTAAACCCGTATCTAGTCTCATCGTGATTATTTTATGATAGTCGTATAAGCAACGCATGCAAGTAAAATTTAATTATGTAATATAGGACATTTAATAATGGACAGATTTGAATTTTTTTTGTAAATAATAAATAGAGCCCAAAACCACTGACCGATTGACATATTTATTCACAAATAGAATGTTACTATATCACTGAGTGATAAACTATATATTTTTTCTTTTTTATAATATTGTATAGTTATAGCTTGTACCACTGCTAACTGAAAAGTTGAAAAGAATCGTTTATCTTGGTATGGCCATGTAAAGAGAAGGGATAAATTCAGGTAGATGAGTATTATATAGATGAAAGGAGAGGGAGAGGGAGGCCAAAGGAAAGATGGATAGATTGTGTGAGAAGTGATCTTAAAAAAAAAGAGTCAGTGATAGCGTGACGGGTAACAGGGTAAAAAAAAGAAAAATTGTGTTGCGCCGACGACAGATACAGCGGGACAAGAACAGAAAGATGATGAACTTCTCCTCATATATATTCTTAACTTAATATTGAACTGTCTTTATCCTCAGTGGCTCCTCTTATTTGTGGCGTGTGTAATGGCCGTGGGTATGGTCGACGCGCGGCGGACCCTAGTCCACCACCACCACCGACGGCGACCCATCATCCTGTATAACAAGATACCCCGTGTCAAAGTCTCCAAGAGAATCCTGCTCTAATCCAACGCAGGACTCGCCTAGTACGTGACGTCACAACGCAACAGTATGATATGAATAAAAATTTTCCAACTGGAGTTTTGGTTTTTGATTTCCATAATATTATGATGCCCTATTTCACTAATATTCAAGATAAATGTTGAACTGGATATGAATGAACCCCAACACACAAATGGTTTTCTTGAAAATACTGATTTTGATAGAAAGTTAGTTCCCTAAATTTCTAGACTAAAACAATACAGACTTCACCCAACTCTATCTAGAGTAGATCTATAAACGAATGATAAATCATATTTTTTTTGCAAATACCCAAAGTCCGGGCGCCTTTTGAAGGTTCCCCTCGATAACAAAAAAAAAGGTACGAGTATTTAAAAAACACTTTTACATGTAAAATTTTGACCAATTTGGCCTCTATAAGTTGACTGAGGTTCCTAGCTGACTACTCTAGGAAGAAACACCAAAAAAAATTAAGGTGTCAAAGTCTCTTTTAAAGTCCATACCTACAGCGAACATGTAATGGTCAAATTATATGAGAACCATGCAGATTAGTGTCTCAGGTGGTCTTTTGAGGAAAAATCAACATCCATTTATGTAGATTTGTCCAGTTAGTGCAAGCATTTGTCTGTATTCAAATAGTTCAACTCAGGACTAAAGGAGGTTTAACGAATAAGTTGATGATGACGATGACCTTGTGTAACTGCTAAAATAGGTCCGTGTTTTAAAAATTTCTTAAAAGTTTTCTATGGTATTTAGAACCAGTCCAGACATAGATAATGGACTGAACATTACCCTCGCTTAATTGACCACTCTGTAGAAAGAACCAAAAAGTGACTAAGCGTCCAATATTCATCTCTTTTCTGTAGTCAACACGTTATAATGAAGGTTACAGTACAAATGCTAGGAACTGGCCCAATTAAAAATCTAATAAGAGACTCTATTGGCCACAGCTTAGGTGTAGGTCTTACACTTTTAAGATCGTATTCCTTATGATGAAGGTCATAGACTAAAAACCAGTAACTGGCCTAATCAAAAATCTAAAAACGACCACTTTTGGCAACACTATTGTTGAATTTATCTCATACTTTTTAGACCATATTCCCGTCACAGCTGAACAGAGAACGCTCAGTTCATTCTCTATGTCTATGATAAACAGTGTCCTAAGTCCTTGATCTAATACGTTTGCCCGCTCACCGGTGACACTATGCAAGGCTGCACGTGCTCATACTGCCTAATGGCTCAAAGGAGGATATTTCGGCGTTATCCGGTTACAATACCATACTACACCTCGTAGTACACTTGACCACTGATATAAAAGAAGTCCCTATTGTCTTGTTATCATTGTGCATCGGATCTTCAGTCCTACAGTCTTCTGCAGCTTCCATCCAAACCAACAACTGTCAAGATGTTCAAATACGTAAGTACCAAGTTTTATTTTTTATTTTTACATTAATATTAACTGTTTTTCGTATGCACCATAAAATAAATTTTGTTTTGGGATTTAAAAATGTGATCTATTTTAAATTGACGGAAAGTAGAGATGTTATTTATAACCAATTTGCAAAATAAAAATGATTTACCAATTATTATTTGCAAAAATAAAATAGATAAATACAAAAACAAAAGCATAGTTAATCAACAGCGAGCTTAATACAGAATTTGGATTTTCTTTCAATATTTTTGTTCAAATCATAATCATAAATATTAACAAGCAATGCTGCCAGTCTTCTGGGTACATTTCCAGATGACAGCGATGTAAAGGAGTACTTCGACGCCTGAGTGTACTGTTTTTTTTCGTAGGTAGGTTTTTGGATAAATAGTTTAGTTGATATTTAAGGTTTTGTACATGTGTAGTATAGATATAATTTGAAGATTAAATAAACAAATAATTGTATAGAAACTATAATTACATACTAGTGCGCCTCACTATCAACAATTGCGTATCTGCTCACCATCAGGTCGCAGTCAAGCACTAATTCATATCAAATAGAAAAAGTAGTTTACTTGTACGTTTTTGCCCATGCCAGCTAGAACCCAAAAGGCTTTAAGGATCTGGTTTCATTCCATTATTTCACCGTAGATATACGGTTATTTTTAGGGTTTGTTTTATGACAATCGGATATTGTTATAGAATTAAAAATGTGACATCGAAATTGTCTATAATAAGATGATGAAAAAGAAAGTACCGTATCATGGGCATTACTTTTTTTTAATTTTTCTCCAACGTTTTAATTTGTGTGCAGCTTAAATTTTGAAGGCACGGTGCGGAGCACGTCGGTTTCTATTCTTACGCACGACTAATTTTTGTATGACCTACATATGGTTATTCCGAGTCCGACTGTCTTATGTGTGTGGATTTACATATTTGTGAAAGCATTCACGATACGGGAATAATTCCTAGTGAAGAGCAAAAGAAAATAAAAATACTAGTAGACTAACTTAATTATTTTTTCCAGGTGTTGTTCGCTGCTCTCCTGGCCTTCGCCTCAGCCAAACCCAAACCCCTGGTGTTGGAGTACCCCGTAGCGGCTGCCTACACCGCTCCAGTAGCGGCTGCCTACACTGCTCCAGTTGCCTACTCCGCTTATTCTGCCTACGATTACGCACTGCCCTACTCTGCCTACACCTATGCAGCTCCTTACACTTATTACGTACGTTGAGAGAGCGAGGACTGCGAATGCTATGAATACGGACCACGATGTAAATTATTTAAATTATTGTTATGTATAACAGCAATCATCGAAATAAATTCTGTTCGATACTAATCATTGTTTTGTATTCGAAATATTAGACCTTTATCTTCCGCAACTGTTTTTCAGTCAACATAAATTAACATATTTTCTCAAAGGAGATAGCTACTCCTTTGGCCTCTAACTTTTTTTTCTGAATGCCAATCGTCAAATAACTTTGCCCGCTCTGTGCGGAACGCATGGGAGTGTTAGACTGACGAAAAAAGTCCAAAGAAAAAGAGGTTCCGTCAGTTGGCTTTTGCGTTTTAAAGCCATGGTGACTATTTCAAATAATCCCATAACCCTAGCATGGAGCGGCCCTGGTGAACCTCGTCCAATATGCTGATACCTCTTTGAGAGAAGCGTAGAACCCGTAGAACTCAATTCACCGTCGAAGCGGCAGATCCTTTTAGGATCAGCTATCCATTGCTCGCTGTCCTCTAACCCGCGGCTGATAGTGCAGCGCTTCCGCAGTGATACGGGCAAGTCTGCGGAGCATATTGTCGATGAACTGACTTTTAAACACCGGTTCAATATAACACCTCTACGCACGTAGATACGCCCACATTTCACCAGTGTAGAGATGGTCCTAATGACCAGCAGTTCATTGTATTTTCACATTGATCATTGTTAAATAGGTCAGGTTTTACTGTTCCTCATTGTTCGGGTTCACATAATATTATGTATTTGAATGGTTTAAGTGGGGTTAAGGTATGATTAAATAATAGTAGGTATCATACACGTAATACAATTACTATTTGTAACATAATAATGCCATACTATTGAATTTCTAATTGTGATGTGGTTGTTCATTTATAAATAACTTAATAAGATTAAGGTATTCATAAATGAGGTATTATTTGATTTAGTTGCTAAAGTCATTGGGCCTTATTTATAAAAAACAAAAAACATGTGATCCGTTCTTAATTCAAAATGTTGTATGGAAAATTTGAAATAATCTAGCCAGTCAGTAGCAGTAGTAGAATCTTCTAGCCAGTATTTAAACTAAGCATGGTTAGCGAGTTTTACAATGAAGAGGCTTTGTGCTTTAGCTGTAAGGGCATTAAAACACGTTTTCAGCGTTACAGAACTTACAAAATACCTGGTATTGAATTATGTCTTTGCAAATGTTATTGCTATTATGCCATTATTAAATAAACGTTAACATAATATTGTCTAATTCATTTCTATAGATACAGCCTTCATTCGTATATATTGTTATGAACTAAATATGTACGTCATAATAAGTGAAACTATGAAGTTTCACTTATTATGACGCTGCGCATTTATTGAAATTCCAGATCAAAATTAGGACACGCTCACTAAATAAACATAGGACGAAAACTAGCTAGTTAAATTAAATTGCGGGTAGATTTGATGGGTGTACTAACTTCTAGTTGGTGTTGATGTCGATTAAATTAATGTTGGAAATTAGTGATTTTATCGTTCGATACGGTGATAAAAGGGCTGTATAATGAACGTTGCTGACGCCCGAGACGTTTAGTGTGAAACACGTGAGAGCGAGGCAACGTCACGTGATTGCGCCCACATAACGTTTATTATCAAATAACCTTTTATTCAAACTACTGCGCGTGGTTTGTTTTACTGTGTATAGAACTATAAATACGAGTATATGTAGAGGTGCAAAAATTGAGGTGTAAAATTGTCGATAGTGAAATCGTGGTCTTCCTTCGTTTGAAGATACACCAAAGTGATATCTGTTACCTCTTTACTTCATAATATAGCATAATCAGCCTTAGTGCTCGATTACGGAGACGCGACCCGTTGCGTGGCGCGTCGGGCGGTCCGTCGTACATTGCCACATGTTTATGTTTGCGCGAGCGATGACGCGGCCCGCTGCTGCAATGTACGACGAAACGCCCAACGTGCCGCGCAACGCGCCGCGTCTCCGTAAACACGGCCTTATAATGTTTCCACTGCTGGGACTCAGACATCCTCTTAGGATGTTTTTAATATCATGCGGATTTAATCAAACATGCGGAATTGCTCCACATGCGGCATGGCTGCCCGATATCACGCCCGCATTCCGCGTGCGTATTCCATGCATTACCTACAATAAATACCTGTATGAAAAATACCTTTACGAAGACTACATATGCGGATTTGCCCCGCATGCAGAAAATTTCAAAAGGCAAAGAAACGCATCCCGCGTAATACTTGTATAAAAAGGACATTTGCGGAGGGTACGCATGCGGAGCAAATGCGCATACGTGATGAAATCCGTACGATATTAAAAACACCCTTAGTAGAGAAAATGTACCGTTATCCACCCCGCAGGTCCAGTGCGGTTTGCTGGTTGTCACATGACTTTGAATTTCAGTTTCTAGGAAAAACATCGTGAGGAAACGCCGATTTCCTCAAGATGTTTTACTTCACTGTCTGATTTCGATAATAGTTTGGTCCCTTCGTTACTTAACATCGACTTCATCATTTTGCGCTTTTTTATGTTTTTATGAAATCGGTTGTATTTTTTTGTAAAAAGTTTTTTTTTAGGTTCCGTTCCGCTTCATCGAGTCTTATAAACTACTCGCTTCTACCAAATTCTAAGATCCTTTTGTTCACGATCACGATCAGTGGTGCTATTCTCTAATAAAACACAGCGCTGCCTCAACGACGAACACCCAAATAGGATACATTGGATTGTCAACCTAATGCTCCTATACAATGGATTGTTATTTTAACAATGATCTACAATGTGTATGTATTTACAAATATATAAGTATGTTTATCAGTTGTCTAGTAGTCATAACACAAGCTCTGCTTAGCTTGGGACTAGACGGCATTGTGTGATAATTGTGGAATATTATTATTATATTATTTAATTTAGTAAATTTAAAAATTGTTTATCATAATACCGTATACTTGAAATGAAGTTTTCTACCTACATCACAATTTTTTGTACTGATCGATTATCGTCTAAGAGTTCTTTCAGTTCCCTTTTGCGTTTCAGAGCCGAGGTGACTCTTTCAATTCTGCGGCCCTCACACGAGCTGCCTAACACGTGAGACTTGTGACATAATTATTATACGTCTGCATTTCGCTTTCGTAACCGTGCACGTGCCGGGAAGAACTAGGGCCTATACCTGCCCTAGTTCTTCGCGTCACGTGCACGGTTAATATGATGAACCATTTGCTATGGTTGAGCACAAAATGAAACTTTGACGTGAACAAGACTTTCTAAAACTACACCCAACTCGCACAAACTACGGAAAAAAGCTATTATATATGAAGCATCCAAATTATTTAATAAATTACGAAAAGACCTCAAAGAATCTAAATCTAAAAATCATTTCAAAAGTTACTCAAACATTTTATATTGAAACACTCACAGTCCCTAATATAGTAATGAGCTACATCCATTATATAGGGTAACTGGTAATTAGTGACCAATACTTAATCACCTGAATGTAGTCATGATAACAAACAACTTTTACTTTGGGACCAAACCTAAAATCACGAAAATAGTCAGCCAAGTTAGTACATTTTGACCAGTTAGGCAAAAATAAAATGTACTGACTAGCAGATTTTTTTCGCGATTTCAGGTTTGATCCCATAGTACAAGCTTGTGTGTTTTTATAAAAAAATATCTGTGTGTTGTGTAAGCCTTATATTAGCTATATTGTTAGTATTACACTGTTTATATAATTGGATTGTTAGTTACAGACTAAAAACCTGAGCCTTCTGTAAAATAAAATTAATTAATTAATAACACAGAATCAAATTAAGTACAAACTTTTTACAATATTTACTAAGTATTTATACTAAACCTATGTACACAAAAACTAAACTAAGAATGTAAACTAGACATAACTATGTACAAATATAATACAAAAACACCAAATACATAGGTGTCGAAGTACTCCTCCACATCGCTGTCATCCGGAAACGTACCCAGAAGACTAGCAGTCACGCAAAGTGTCGATCAAGCGACGTGAAATTTCCCTGAAAAGGATACGCGCACTCGGACCCCATGATCCAAGCGTTTCGACCCCAAACGGATCAAAACTGTAATTACCAATAAGGTTACAGTATTTGCGCCGTTTGAGGGTCTCAGCAGCCGCAGCGGCAGCGCTGGCACATCCTGCCGAACTAGGAACATGGGATGGCGCAAGGGTGTCGACACAGGTTGCGTCCCACACCAGAGGTCTACCCACCTTCCACGGCACCAACGTCATACCATCTGGTTTCTTTCCATCGTCACGCACCAACCCATTAGGTTCTAATACGGCAGGTACGCCGGTGGTGACAAGAGCTCGACGAATAATGTCATTGATACTAGCGTGCCGTGCTATGCGGCCTGCGCTCCTGCAGCAGGACAGGCCATGGTGTCCGAGGCTACCGACAGCTTCGCCACAGTGACACCAATGTGGAGCAACACAAGGTGCGCCTAAGCGTAAACAAATTGCGAGCCCAAACGAGGCGTCATCCATCATAGTGCCTATGGTGGATGACGGAAGTGCCTGAAGCAACAAACCCGACTCCCATTCCCCACAGCCAGTAGACGCGCACGCTCAGCAGTACTTGAAGACGTGTTCATGAGCTTGTTACGTATAATACTGCAGAGCGGTACATCCTACTGTCTCTGTGAGGACAGCTTGTCAGGTAAATCTGTGTTGGGACAAGCCATTTTCCAAGCGATCAACGCATCGGACAAACACGGTACCTCAACATCAGCCAGTGACAAAGATAAAATATTCCTGGTTAATATTTCAGTACTGTGCACCGAGGAGAGCAAAGCTGGTAAACTTATACTTGAAATTTTGCGGACGCCGAGGCCGCCCAGCCGGATGGGAAGAGTGGCTTGCTGCCAAGCTCGGTCGTCCAAGGCCACATTTATGATCGAAGACAGTGTGTTCCTAATGATAGTAATGATTTGATCAACTTTCTCCAAAAGTTGTGGGTGTTTCCAAAGATGGGAGGAGCGAAGGCTATATGTAAATTTTGGCCCAAAACAACAATATCGAATAAGTGTAAAAGCCGAATGAATGTTAATTTTGAAAAGTCTTTCCGAGACATCATTAAGATATTGTATTTTCTGTTCAATAAATGTTGGAAAAGATTCATCAAAAATTGGGGAGCCCAGGAGGTGAAGAGAATTTCTATCAGTAATTTGAATATTTGGTGCTATTTCGTTAAATTTTGCTAAAGTCGTTCGTCTGTCAGTCGATTGGGGAAGGTAAATTTCGCATTTGGAAAGGTTAAGTTGTAGCCCAATAGAACTTAATTCGTTTTTCAAAAAAGTTAAATCTTTTAATACGGTCTCTACATCACCTCCTAAAGTTCCATCATCCAAATACCAAACATTAAATTTAGAATTTAGCTGCCGAATGATTGGATTTATTGCCAGACTGAAAATGACTGGCCCAAGAGGGTCACCCTGTTGACAACCGACGGCTAATTCTAAAAGGTTTTCCTTATACAATAATTTAGATGGGTGTCTATAACACTGGTAAATAAACATTAAAAAGTGAAACTTTACGATTATTTTGATGTACATTTCAGGTGCACTCTTCAGACACATTAACAGATCCAATATGATATATCCGACATACATTTATAAAACTTTTTGAGAAAACTTTAAATGAGAAAAGCAAGGATGACCGTGAAAAATCATCCAAAATAATACAAGAATTATTATTATCTTTACTGCTAAAAAGTAGATAGGGTTGACGTACAGCTTGGTAGACTATGACGATTTCTTTGCGAAACCTAGACTGACCATTAGCTTAATTTGATAAAACTTAGTAAATTACTAAGTACTAATAATGATGACATATTTAGACACTTAATAATTTCATCAATAATTTCCTCACTGTTGTTATTTTATCTAAACTAGATAGAAACTAGGACACAAACATAAGTTTGTGAATATGTGGATTAACCACATTCCACCTGCGCAGCCTTCAGAGAAATTAATATTTTAGACTAACGAACCTATCGCTTAAGACGAGAATCATATTGTTGATCCAGTTTAGTGGTTTAACTATTAAGTTAATCAGTTAAGGTATGGGTGATTAGAGAGTTTGGGTAGTAACACTATTCTGCCCTTTCTAAGTGTATCTAGTCTAACAATATATAGGGTTTTTTTTAAAGGTTATGTGTGTAGTTTGTATGACCCTCTAGATAGGGTGTCAAACATGAAAAAAAGTACCTGTACCTCCAATACTAATCAAAAAACGCACAATTGTATCGTTTTTAAGGCTTTTTGGGTCAAGATCCTTTAAAAATACCTGTGTCAAGGTTTTTTTTAATTCTATCACGACCCTTTGGTTACCGAAATAACTCATTTGATCATTTTTGTTACAAAAGCTTTTTAGGGCACATGGACTTTCAAATTAGCTTTGGGACCTGTAAACAAATATCTATATAAAGCAGTGTAATCCAGTGTTAACAACTTAATGTTGTGGGTTCGCATACAACTGGCAATCTTCTTTATGGTGTTTATTTCATCACTGCTTTTCTCAAAATAGTCATGGAAAATATCGTGAGGAATCCGGTGTCATACCGCCATATTCCAAAACGCGTTCTAAAATAGTTCCGGGACTATTACTAGTTTTAATTGGCATTAAACCTAATAATAGTCCCGGGAATACATTTAGATCGCTTTTAATTGGTATTAAATTTAGTAATAATCCCGAAAACTATATTTAGATAGCGTTTACTCGGTATTAAACCTAGTAATAGTCCCGAAACTATTTTAGATCGCGTTTTGTAATAAGGGGGAAAGAGCCAAAAGAATCAAAAGCATGTGACAATTACCAACTGGGCACCGCATGTTGGATTATGGCCTATTTCACATATAAAGGAGTTCTGTCTCCCAGCAGTGGAAACATTATACAATGTTTTGACTGCAAATAAAAGTATAATAAATAAATCAAAGTAAAAATAAATCAATAACTTTGACGATAGCTTCGCTCGTGTTAACTTAGAATTTATAGGCTAACAAATAGTACAACTTATCACTTTTTTTAATAGTTCTTAACACTTAATTAATTCTAAAGTTTAGTGATATTATAAAATTATGACAGTAGCGCCATCTAGCGTCTTGAAGTAATTGTCACCTTTAATTTAATGTTATTTTCTTCGAAAAAGGCAATTTTTTCTAGATGATACTCGTAGTTACAATTATATCTTTTTCAATCTACCACAAAAATGTGTATGCAAAATTTCATGATGATCGGTTCAGTGAAAGGCTTGAAAATGTAAAAAAAAAACAACTTTGTTTCGTATTTGAAATATATTATTATTTAGGAATATGTCTGCAAAAAAAGGACTGTAATTACATTAAAAGGCTCCTCGTTGCACTAACGCCCTTGTAAGACTACATAGTGAGAACCCTTAATCAACTTTAGACACTTATCAGTATCTTGTCGAACGTGCATTCACCTAAGTCAGTTAGTAGCATCTTACCCTTCTGTCCCCAGGGAAAAGAAGCACTGACCGAGTTTAACCACGGACGTCTTGCCGGTTGTTGACCTGATACCGTGGGATCATTAGAAATGATAACTTTGATTACAATTACAGATCAAAAATAGAGGGAATATGCATGAAAATAGTATATTTTGATACAGATGGAGAAAATTTGTAATTGCGACCGAGACGGAATTCACCCGAGCCGCAGCTAAGGGTGTTATGGAGCCGAGTGTTATCAAAATATACATTTTTCAGTACACTTATGAAGAAATAAATAAACGGGGATCGACGCGTGACTTGGAAGAAAAGCAAACAAGATGTAACTATTTTAATAAATGTATCTACATATCTCTCTCATTAAAACGCTGGTTTTTATGGCGGCCTTAGGCGTAGTACGGGGGCCATGGCCTTTGACGTCAAAGACCATGTCGGACTTCTCTTTCATAATAGCAGCTTTGAAGCTTTGTAATTTTGTTGATGAAGATTTCTTTCATATATGCTTACCAGAACCAATAACTATTTTAATAACTCAAACCCCAAGCAACCACACCTATTGTCTATCTATTGTGTCTCTAATTACGGTATTCAAAGGGTTAAATAAAAAAATAATTTACCTATTATAAATTAAATTTATTGTATTAATAAATTAAAAAATTGCGTGCATATTTCGTATTGTTGATTGAAGATAGAAGAAATTTACTCTTGAATTCAGATTTAATAGTTAATACACAGATATCTAAAAGGCAACCGTTTCTGACTAGCCGATCTATCAACACACAGCTCCATTCAGATAGTAATTATGACGTAGACATGCGCTAAGAAAGGTTTTTAAAAATTCATCATCTAAAGAGATGAAACGAGGTTTTCAACTTTGTATATAAATTTATTTTCACGCAGACGAAACCGCTAGAATTTCTTTTTCTTTTTACATTATTTACTCACATTCACTCATTATTTTTATTTTTTTCACATAATAGTAGCAACTAGAAACATGTAAGATATTTGTAATACAGAACACGATTTAAAAGTAATATATATAATAATATAATATATTTCATAACTATCACACAACGCCGACTAGTCCCAAGCTAAGCAGAGCTTATGTTATGGGTACTAGACAACTGATAAACATACTTATATATTTTTAAATACATACATATTATAGATAAATTACACCCAGACACAGAACAAATGATCGTGCTCATCACACAAACAATTGTCCTGGATGGGAATCGAACCCACGACCTCCGGCATAGCAGTCAGGGCCACTAACCACTAGACTAACAGACCAGTCACACAAAATAGTTTATTTGAAATAAATGCTTTGAATGTTTGAACCTTAAATCTTTACTTTTTACCAGTTTAAAAAATAAATAGTTATATAACAATAACTAGGGTATGTCCTTTCCCCAATAGTCTATAAACTTAACTATGTTTTGATGAAACCTAACTCTTTGATTACACAATTTGATAATAATAAACACAGCTCGTCTAGGGATAGGCTTATATTGAAACTATCATGTCTAATAACGTAGATAATCAAGATTTTAGGTTCAAATACCAAACATGAGACTAAATGTAGGTACGCAACAGAAACAGTCTTATCTATGAAAACTAAATTGGATTTATATTGGTTACAATTTTTTTAAACACAGATTAACACATTCTTAATTCAAATTTTCTTAAGAGATTTTAAATTTAGAATCAGAATATGGCACAAAATTGATAAAAAGAAACTTGAGAACAATTTAGAGACCCGGCTTTAAAGAATTTGACATACCTAAGTAGGTTTTTGTACACGCTATTATTATGGCGGTAAGTCCTCTTCTTGAGGAGTGGTTAAAAAGACAACACGGTGTCCTCACCCTCCGCATGACGCAGGTTCTCACCGGACATAGTAACCTCGGGAGGTTCCTGCACCGGCTTCGTGAGCATCACGCCCGGGTGTCATCATTGTGTGGACCACCTGGAGAACTAGGTGACGCGTACGGTAGAGCCGAGCCTCGCTTGGCCAGAAAAACTCCATATCCTCATGGGGGCGATCGTAAGCGTGTGGACATCGAGCAGTAGATAGTACGCCGACCGGTTGTCCAGTAATATAACCGTCCGGACCAAGCCCAAGTCTCAAGGAGATATTAGCAAATCATTGAGGCCCAGCAGGGTCGAAGCCTACTGGGGCCATGAGTTAAGTGAAAATGAACCCCGGGCCCTGAAACGCAAGGCAAAGAAGAACCATACGAGTAGGTTGTAGTCAGTAAAAGTCTGACACTCCCTCTCGCTCCGCTTAAGGGTGGAAGAAGTCATTGGATGATTTCCCTGTAAAAAAATCAAAATAGTTATATATTTTGTGTTTTTTTTTTTTTGTTATTTTAAAATTGTACACTGGATCTTACCCTCTAATGTGATCTCTCTCTATCACTCAATGGTTTGCTCAACTTTGAGTTAAGCTCGCCTTTGTACATAAATTTTGTAATCCACTGTGTTATATACTGTTTTGGTGTACAATAAAGAATTAAGAATTAGGTTTTACAAGTATATGCGAATACGTATAATTCAACTTTTTAATTCTCAAGCCAGATTTGTTTTTACGTAGAATCCTAAGATATTAACGAACTCGTTTGTCCTTAAAACTAATCTACGATTGTTCACTTTTATTACCCCATTTAACTTGCATAACTGTGACCGAAATCGGATGAAGCATGTTAATCGTGACTTGCTCGCGATTATATCCTCGAAGTTACTCTTACTGTGGCAAACCACTAAACCTTATATGACGACCTACATGACGTCTGGCGGCTGAACTATGGAGGAAAGGATATAAAGAATGAAAAATTTATTAATCTGCTCCAAAAAAAGGATAATTTATCGGTTAGGAATTCATTATATCGATTATCAAAGGGTAAAACCACACTTTTGAAGAATCTTTATAATAAACTAGCTTTTGCCCACAGCTTCGCTCCCGGTCTACCCTAGTCTAACCTAATCCACCCTCTACCCTAATGAGCAGGTCTTGGATATTATTTTTTTATTTTATTCAACGGGATAAAATCCTATATCCTTCTCCTGGTTCTAAGCTACCTTCCCACCAATTTTCAGCCAAATCGGGTCGTTCTTGAATTATAAATAGTGGAACTAACACGCCTTTCTTTTATATATATAGATGTACGCTTTTACGCTTTTTATAACCTACTGAAAATCAAATCTTAAAATAAGTACCTAATTTTGAAGAACGGACCTCCTAATTTATGTTTTCATCTAATTATTTATTTTTAGCCCTCTTGAGCATCCGTCTTTAAAAACGTGTCACGCATGAAATTTGATCCGTCATCCATAAACTTGAGTGGAGCACGTTCCAGTGATGACGTCAGAACTTCGCACATTTTTATCAAAAACATTCGTCGAAAGTTGCGGACGGATTGTGTACGTCATGTTACGATGCGGTGCGCATTCGTTTCTTGCAGCACCCTTATGAACTGTAACTTACACGTTTACGTTCGTCATTGAATAGAACGTAAGAAGAAAAGCGAATGGAAAAAAACTTTATTGAGCAACAAATTTCACAAAAACTTAAATCTAAGAGTGATGCAATGACGAATGTGTATTAAATATTTAATAATATCAGCATGTAGGTAACTCCCGGTATGTGGGATTGTTCGAAAGAAATAGCGGCTGCGAAACGCAAAAAAAACAACTGTAGGAACATAGGTCGGTTTTAGTCAGTAAATAACTAACACTTTATCCCGTTCCACCCATGGTCGGTTTTAGTCAGTAAATAACTAACACTTTATCCCGTTCCACCCATAGCGAGAAATTAAGCTATTTGATGACTTCCAACCAAAAAAAGAAGCGTTAAATAATTGTCTGCATAGCATTGCATCAGTCTTATAATGTTCCCACCGCTGGAACTCAGGCCTCCTCTTTAGTAATGGGCCGTAACCTACCATGCGGGCCCTTTGCGGATTGGTGGATGTCACATGTCTTCAAATTTTTGGTTCTAGAACATGCCGGTTTCCTCGCGATGTAATGCGCCTGGCTGGGTTTGAACCTATAACTCATTAGTTGGAGCCGTTACCACCCGGGCACCACTGCTCTGGTAATTGTCTGACTGAAGGGTAAAGGCTTCTTCTTGTATAAAGAACACAAGGGTTATAGTACATTCATGCAAAAATTCCTTCATAATGCTTTCCTTCACCGATGTTAGTAAAAATATGTATAAACTAAGATCGTACTTCAAATAAATGCTCCAATGCCCTATGAATTGTAAAAGTCACTCAGTACCGCCCTAGTCATCATGGCGTCGAATTTGTGTCCAAAACCAAATTCTTCGCTTTCAAATATTAGTAAATCACTTTGCAGGTAAATACTGGTCAATCACAATTGCATTATATTCACAGCAGCCATTTTGGAATTCAATAATAGCTTAAACAGGTGTAAGTATAATTAAGCTAATGGAAAGTTTCGCGATCCAGCCGCTTCTGAAAGTTTCCTTACACGCGTCCCTAAGGATTATTGCGTCAACACGGCTTTCTTCACTTGAAATCAACACTGTTGTTTAGAACTTTCTATCGACAGAAAAGCATTTGAAGGTTGAGGTGTAGTATATGCAAAAATATCAGATGTCACACATTTGACGTATGTTCTTAGTTTTTTTTTTTTGGTGGTGGGTAAAATCATCCAATGACATCTCCCGCCCTTGGGCGGAACGGTAGATAGTGTCAGACTCTTACTGACTAAAAACCCACCCCGTTCCGTCATTGCCTTAGATAACGTATGTTCTTAGTTGAGTCATACGTTGTAGGGATGAGCTTTATTTATTTATACAGACTTTATGCACATAACACTATTCAAAAGCGGACTTAATGCCTTAGGCATTTAAGTTCATAATTATGATAAAAATAATAATACCTTTCTCCTGTTAAAATTATAAATGTAATGGCCGTTTGTTTGCGAATGCTGCAAGATTGTTTGGAAGAGTCAACGCGACCCTCCAAAACAATTTCATTGGGATTTAGTCAGTAAAAGTCTGACACTCCCTCTCGCTTCTCCCAGAGCGGTTGATGATTTGTTTGCATTCAAGCTATAAGAGTAATTCCCAATGTGATAACTTTTTTTTAACCCCCGACGGAAAAGAGGAGTGTTTTAAGTTTGACCTGTCTGTCTGTCTGTGTGTCTGTCCGTGACATCGTCTTGTTTGGCCAGTGACACAGTTGAAAAGCTTTGACGTACAGATAGCTGCATCAATTGAGTATCCGTCTTATATTAAAATACCTTAGGGTGTTTTTATTCTCATGCAGATTTCATCACGCATGCGGGATTGCCTCGCTCCGCACACGTTTCACGTGCTTATTCCCCGCATCATAATAAAGGCTTTTATGATAAAGATATACGCATATGGAGCAAATCCGTATGCGTGATGAAATCCGCATGATAATAAAAACACCCTTAGATGAGGGGGACGCTGTCTGTACCTAAAGTTCAAATTTTGACTCGGTGAAAAATAATACGAGTGGTAATTTGTTGATGACCCATTTCCGAATTAAATTATATGCTGCAAACAGTGTTTACAAAATCGTTTATTACTTTTATTATACATCATCTTGCTTAATGGCTTATGCTTTATGGTTCTACGTCTGTTTGCATTAGACAAGTGACAAGCACAAAACTTTTTTCTTTCGCCTTCAACTCCCTGCCCTGGAGTTGCATTGGAACGGCACTCCGGTACCACCGGGTGCCCGACTACCTCTGTCGTGTGATTGAGGCCTACCTATCGGAGAGGTATATCATCTACCCCGGTCACCAGGGAGAGTGGAAACGTCGAGAGATGTCGTGCGGTGTTCCGCAGGGATCGGTACTAGGACCACCCTTGTGGAGCATCGGGTACGACTACGTGCTGCGCGGCGACTTCCCCGACGGGGTCAGCGTGGTCTGCTACGCGGACGACACGTTGGTCCTAGCGCGGGTAGAGTCGTACCGGACGGCGGTCGAATTAGCGACACGCGGGGTTGCGATGGTCGTTGACAGGATCCAGCAGTTGGGACTCGAGGTGGCACTGCACAAGTCCGAGGCCATGTGCTTCCACGGCTCTCGGGGTGCGCCACCACCGCGTTCCCAGCTAACGGTAGGAGGGGTTCACATCAGCGTCGGGTCGACGATGAAGTACCTGGGACTCGTCCTCGACAGCTGGTGGAACTTCAAGGAGCACTTCCGACGTCTGGCTCCCAAACTGAATCGGACTGGGGCTGCTCTCGGGCGGCTCCTGCCCAACCTCAGGGGACCAGACGCCTCCTGCCGGAAGCTCTACGCGGGAATCGTTCGGTCCATGGCTCTCTACGGGGCTCCGGTGTGGGCACCGACGTTGACACAGCAACCGAGGGCCCAGCTGAATGCGTGCCAGAGGGTCATGGCAATACGCATGGTGCGAGGGTACCGAACGATCTCCCGCGAGGCGGCGACCCTCCTTGCTGGCCAACCGCCGTGGGATCTGGAGGCAACAGTCCTTGCACACATGCACGACAAGCGCATGGAGATGCAACGCCGGGGCGAAATTCCGCTGCCACGACAAGTCGAGGCATGGCGGACAGAGCTCCGGCGGGATCTCATGGCAAAATGGCGCCAACGACTATCGTAACCTCGTTCGGGGCGCGCCACAATTGGGGCGATAAGGCCCATCCTTGAGGCGTGGCTGGAAAGACCTCACGGCGTTCTCAACTTCCGCACGACGCAGGTGCTTACCGAACACGGAAAGTTCGCTAAGTACCTGTTCCGGATTCGTGCGGAGGATTCGCCCGGGTGTCGCCACTGTGCGGAACATCCGGAGGACACGGTGGAGCACACTGTAGAGGTGTGCCCCGCCTGGGCGGAGCATCGCCGTGTCCTCGTGGGGGCGATCGGCGGCAGCGATCTCTCTCGCCGGGCCTTGGTTCAGGCCATGGTCCGTAGTGAGGAGGGATGGCAGGCGGTCGCCTCTTTCTGCGAAGCAGTAATGCTAGCAAAGGAGGAGGCCGACCGCATCAGGCAGAGGCAACGGGGCGCTCGCCCCAGCCGCCGCCGGGATTCCGATCCCGATTTCCGGCCACCGCAGGCGCGGGCTTGCGGACGGCGTGCAATGGGTAGCACGCTGTCCGATCGTCCGGTAACCGACCGGACCGAGCCCAAGTCGTCGACGGCGCGTTCTGTTCCCGCGCGCCTCAAGGAGCTGTCAGCACACCGAAGAGGCCCAGCCTGCTAACTGCAGGCAGGCAGGGTCGAAGCCTACTGGGGTCATGGGTTAGTTCCGAAAGGAATGCTCGACCCCGGCACGATAGGCTACGTAGGAACGGGGTAGGTTTTTAGTCAGTAAGAGTCTGACACTACTTCCCGCTCCGCCCAAGGGCGGGATTTGTCATTGGATGATTTTACCTACCATAAAAAAAAAAAAAAAAAAAAAAAAAAACCACGGTTCATTTCGTTCCCGAAATTTCATACGAACGAAAATAGTTTGACGTTTCAATTCTCTAAACCTACTCTAATTGGCAATGTTTCGAAAAAAAAAATGAGTTTGACACACGAATGTTTCGAAATTTTAACGTCAAATTGACGAAACCAAAAACGTTACCTTTTGCTTTTCGTTTTTGTGGATTTCGTGTGATAATAAATTACAATGGCCTCTAGAATGCTCTAAATAAAAGCAGCTCCACGTGAAGAACGTTTAAAGTACACAAGCAACCGATGAAGATGGATTATTCGGAATTTTAACCTCAAACCCACGAAACCAAAAGTGTTATATTTTGATCTTCGTTTGTGTGAATTTTGTAGGAAAATTGCTTAAAATGGCTTCAAAAATGCTTTAAATCAAAGCGGCTCTACGATATACAATGCCCTTCACACCGCCAGAGATAGAATCATATGGAGAAATATCATTCAAGGAAAAGTGATGAAGCAGGGTGGTCACGATCCTCAGCATTGAGGAAAACAACGCAAGGAGGAGTAATTACAGCAGCTCTACGTGAAGGACGTTTAGAGCGTACAAGGAACCGGCATCACTTACGCAACCAGCTTAACATTACGCAAATTCTTGTCTTAGTTTGTGGGAAAAGACAGACTCAGTCGGCAATTATTTGAGGAGTTGTGCCAGGAAATAATGCTTTTATTACCTCCAACGGCTTCTTCCCACCAAAGCACTAGAAAGTGGAGTGCTACTGTGATATGTTCAGGGTAGCAAAGCACTAGGCAGTGAAGTGCTACTGTTATATGTTCAGGGTAGCAAAACTCTAGGAAGTTGAGTGCTACTGTGATATATTCAGGGTAGCAAAGCGCTAGAAAGTGGACTGTCTTAAGTTGTTGTTGTTCAGTGAGATTTTAATAAAAGACTAAAATACATGTATAATGTTTATAATTTTTATTAACTTGAACCCTGTAAGATTTAGGAATTTTCATGACACTAGTAGTCGACTGACTGGTTATGCCTATCTTCCTTGCTGGGTTCTAGGTTCACAGCTACCTCAGGCTGTGAAAAGTTTAGAAGTTGGCTTGATTGACAGGAGGTGAGAAGGTGGATGGCATTGGTTCATTGATCTGAAAATAAAACGGATTAAATACCTAATTGTCATTGAAAAATTGTAATTATATAAGAATTGATGGAATTAAAATGGATTTTAAATTCTTATACATAAAAATTTGGTAATAAAATCAATTATTATTTTTGAAAACAAAATTCGGACACAACTAAGATTGTGAATAAAAGAATTCTAAGAATAGACTACCTACGACTAAATAAAAATACTAGTAATATTGTAAATTTATGTTAATATTTACTTACAAATACATATTTACTTTCTTATATCCAAAACAAAGCAGCATGTGGAGGCCGAAAATGTTACGCGATATCTCGCGATATCGACAGTTTAACTTAAAACTGTTTTTACAGAATGTGTAAAACGATCACAAAGTATGTATCATGATGTATTAACACAACACTTGAGTAATAAACTCGGAATAAAAATCTTTTGAAAAATCAAACAAAACATCCTAAGTTGACGAGTGCTGCCAACTCTATAAAACATTTTTTGCAAAATCTACATTTAAAAAATGCCAAAAAAAAATACTAAAATTTCTAGAAAATGTAAAAATAAAACAACGACGCGCATTTATTAAAAAATCCTAACAATGATGGCAAGGAAGCACTGAAAGAACTAATTTTGTGACACAAATAAAATATGAAGACCTTCGTTTGTATCCTCTTCATTAGATACAACCGAAGCAGAAGACTGACCGGCTCTGAAGCCACTCCTTTAAATCGGATATCAATTCCCAGTCCCAAATTGTGATATTTTTATGGCATTGTCAATTAATTAACTCTATTAGTTCTATTTCTATCTCTTATTCAACGCACGTAGCCACATACGAATCAAACAAAACAAATTTGCCTTCGATGACAACGCCGACTTATACAATAAACCATTATGTAGTTCAATTCAAGCGGGATTGCCCTGATCACTAGTTCACTACGGTCGTGTTCAGAAACATCACCGCGTTATTCAGGTTTATTTTTGTTTTTGGAAATTCAAGTTCAATATCTTCCCGAATAAAATGCTAAAAAATATGCTAAACTGTGCCCATTCCCTCTTCTAAAGAGGAGTCCTGAGTCCAAGCAGTGGATACATTATAAGGCTGATGCTATCCAATGCAATGCAATGCTAAACTGAATTTATGCATGCCAAATCACTTATAAAATTGCTAAATTTAGCCATAATAATGCTAAATTGGTAACACTGAAGTTAACAGTTTTGACAAGTTACAAGATTGTTTTTCTTCGTCCCATTTGGGCAGGCTAAGGTCTTAAACCTCACAACCTCGCCGCCAATAATAAGTACTTTTTTGAGTTCAATTTATATTCTATGTATAAATATTACAAGAAATATTTAATAAATCATATATTAAAATACAAATAAATATACAAAATGTGTATTGCAATTGAAAAGTAGGTAAAAAAAAGCACTGGCAACATGATATATTTTTCAAAAAGTCAAACTAAAAATCAAGTTGAAGTTGACATTTGTTATAATTGACACATTACGTTTGATTATACGGATATTTTTAATTGTCATACGTTAGTACCGATGATTGACAAGAAATGGTGCTCTTTAAATAAGTCGGTTAGCAAAGGTCGTAAAAAAGGATGTTTTATAATGTCGTGATGAATTTCATCAAAAATCAGTATTTAGCAATACATTTAAATTTTATTTATAAATATTACTAGTAATATTTAATAAACCATATATTAAAAGCAAAATTTTAAAATAAAGCCAGATTAAAATTAGTTTAAAAACCGTAATTTATATTAAATGACATATAAAAAGACCCACACAATATAGTTCATTCCATTCAATCACGAAGATTGTCTGTGGATCCGAACTTCATGTGCGTGTCCGAACATGAAACAGAGTAGGTTCACTGACGAAACTTCGTTTGAATTTCGTTCGTTTACGAAAGTTTCGTTTCGGAGAAAGAGAGTAGATCCCCTGGTCATTGAGTAGATAATTAAAACTTTATTAATCTTGTTATACAGTTTAGAGCTCAAGTGGGCAAAATGGCGACGCGTAGCTACAGTAGACCGCGGCTTTATTTCACAAATGAAGAATAATGATAATATTTTTGTACCTACGGGCGAAAGTATAATAAATAGGCATGTGAAAATCTCGCTTTTACTATAAAAGGCTAAGCATGTGAGCCATTGTTGGCACCACGTGGAGTATTCTTATACAAAACTTACCTAACTATGAGACGGCGCAAATATGTCCCAGTTCCTATCGAAAAGAAAAGTGCACCAATACCCATTTAAATGTCAACTTAACAACATGGCTGAAAAAGAAAACATTAAAGTAAGAAACCTCAAAAACATTTCATGAAAGAGACGACGAAAGAAACGACTTCAAAAAAGGAGGTTTTCCATTCAGTTGTATTGTTTAATTTTTTACGTTTGTTACCTCAGATTTACGTCATATACTTACTTGTGACGCGATTTGGAAAATTCTTTTTTTTTTTTTAGAAAGGTTATGCTTTCAGAATGGTTAAATTTTTATCAAACTCCAGGGGCCTTATCATGCCCTGTTGCTGCAGGGATTCCGATCCCGGTTTCCGGCCACCGTAGGCGTGGGCTTGCGGATGGCGAGCAATGGATACGTCCGACCGTCCGGTAACCGTCCGGACCGAGCCCAAGTCGTCGACGGCGCGTATCGTTCCACACGCGCCTTAAGGAGTTGTCAGGAAACCGTAGGGACCCAGCAGAGTCGAAGCCTACTGGGGCCAAGGATCGATTTCTCAAAGGAAAGTTCGGTCCCAGTATGAAAGGCAACGAAAGAACAGGAGTGGATTTTTAGTCAGTAAAGGTCTGACACTATTTCCCGCCCCGCCCAAGGGCGCAGAGAATTCATTGAAGATATTCCCACCATAAAAAAGTCCTATCCAAATATCAGTCGTGCGAGCGAAAATGAGGAAAGAAAAGAAAGAAAAAACATTTATTGTAAAATTATTCTTTTTCTTTAATGAGGGATGAAGGTATACATCATATTATGTCCTCCCCTCCATCCCTTTAACAATTTAGTTTAGATCGTCAAATCGTCACCTTAAGAGCTCATGGTAAGGCCTCTGTTCTGATGATGTGATCTATGAAGAATTGAGGGAACTCCTAAAATATTAATGGCACTTAATAAAGTGATCTGGAAGTCAAGCTTTCTGAATTCAAATTCATTCAGAAGTACCACTTGATTCAGTGAAACTGATGACGGAAGACCACAGATAGCAGATGGAGGGCATTTCATAAACTCAAACTCAATTAGTAATATAGTTGTCGGTACGTACTAACTACCTACAGTTGATCAGCTGACGTTTACTTATATAAATCAATTTCGTACATACGTAAATTAATTTGAGTTTAAAAAAAGTACTTTATTTTTCATTTTTATCTTTACAAATCGATAGTGTTTTATGTACCGAATCGACCCTCCACGAGATTAAAACGACCAAAATTTAACGGTGTATATATGACCGATCTTATCGGATGATGAAGGAAGGTGAGCACTAAAACTTCATTAAGGAATGTATGTAAGCAGAATCGCACTAGTTTCTTAAGAGCCTATTCACTATAGCCTTGAAGACATTTTAATTATAATCGGACGGAAAGACACAGGCAAAATCGTACCAATCCTTTGATGTACGCGATACAAACGATTTTGTAAACACTGTTTGTAACATATAATTTAATTCGGAAATAGGTCAGCCAAAAACTACCACTCGTATTGTTTTTCAGTATGCACTCGTATTACCGAAACGAAATTTGAATTTTAGGTACAGACAGCGTCTCCCTTATCTAAGTATATGGACGTATGCAGGGCAGGACAATCCCGCATGCGAGATGATAAAATCTAATATAAGACGGATACTTAACTGATGCAGCTGTCTGTACTTCAAAGCTTTTCAACAAACTGTGTCACTGGCCAAATAAGACGTAGTACTTATTTGTCGTATTCAAATTTCATATCACCAAAAAAAAAAACAAAAGAAAGACAAATTCAAGAACATACGTTATTACATAAAATACGAATATACAAGATACGTTGTTACATAAAATACGAATGTGGAGTGGACGTATCGGTTTGTAGGTCCGTCGGAAACAATTGTAGGTGTCAATTGCAATCGGTGACGACAATTCCTGGGGGTCTACTCTCTTTCTCCGAAAAACGAAGTTTCGTAAGAAATTTCGCGTGTTTCCTACCACGGTTCATTTCGTTCCCGAAATTTCATACGAACGAAAATAGTTTGACATTCCGATTCTCTAAACCTACTCTAATTGGTAATGTTACGAAAACAAAAATGAGTTTGACACACCAATATTGCGCAATTTTAACGTCAAATTGACGAAACCAAAAACGTTACCTTTTGATTTTCGTTTTTGTGGATTTTGTGTGAAAATTCCTTAAAATGGCCTCTAGAATGCTCTTAATAAAAGCAGCTCAACGTGAGGAACGTTTAAAGTACACAAGCAACCGATGAAGATGGATTATTCGGAATTTTAACTTCAAACCTACGAAACCAAAAGTGTTATATTTTGATCTTTGTTTGTGTGAATTTTGCAGGAGAATTGCTTAAAATGGCCTCAAAAATGCTTTAAATCAAAGCGGCTCTACAATATACAATGCCCTTCATACCACCAGAGATAGAATCATATGGAGAAATATCATTCAAGGAAAAGTGATGAAACAGGGTGGTCACGATCCTCAGCATTGAGGAAAACAACGCAAGTTTAGAGCGTACAAGGAACCGGAGTCACTTGCGCAACCAGCTTAACATTACGCAAATTCCTGTCTTAGTTTGTGGGAAAAGACAGACTCAGTCGGCAATTATTTGAGGAGTTGTGCTAGGAAATAGTGCTTTTATTATCTCCAAAGGCTTCTTCCCACCAAAGCACTAGAAAGTGGAGTGCTACTGTGATATGTTCAGGGTAGCAAAACACTAGGCAGTGGAGTGCTACTGTGATATGTTCAGGGTAGCAAAACACTAGGCAGTGAAGTGCTACTGTTATATTTTCAGGGTAGCAAAACTCTAGGAAGTTGAGTGCTACTGTGATATATTCAGAGTAGCAAAGCCCTAGAAAGTGGACTGTGTTAAGTTGTTGTTGTTCAGTGACATTTTAATAAAAGACTAAAATACATGTATAATGTTTACAATTTTTATTAACTTGAACCCTGTAAGATTTAGGAATTATCATGACACTAGTAGTCGACTGGCTGGTTATGCCTATCTTCCTGGCTGGGTTCTAGGTTCACAGCTACCTCAGGCTGTGAAAAGTTTAGAAGTTTGCTTGATTGACAGGAGGTGAGAAGGTGGATGGCATTGGTTCATTGATCTGAAAATAAAACGGATTAAATACCTAATTGTCATTAAAAAATTGTAATTTTATAAGAATTGATGGAATTAAAATGGATTTTAAATTCTTATACATAAAAATTTGGTAATAAAATCAATCATTATTTTTGAAAACAAAATTCGGACACAACTAAGATAGTGAATAAAAGAATTCTAAGAATAGACTACCTACGACTAAATACAAATACTAGTTATATTGTAAATTTATGTTAATATTTACTTACAAATTTTATACATATTTACTTTCTTATTTCCAAAACAAAGCAGCATGTGGAGGCCGAAAATGTTACGCGATATCGACAGTTTAACTTGAAACTGTTTTTACAGAATGTGTAAAACGATCAGAAAGTATGTATCATGATGTAATAACACAACACTTGAGTAATAAACAGAATAAAAATCTTTTGAAAAAATCAAACAAAACATCCTAAGTTGACGAGTGCTGCCAACTCTACAAATATCTTTTTGCAAAATCTACATTTAAAAAATGCCAAAAATATGCTAAAATTTCTAGAAAATGTAAAAATAAAACAACGACGCGCATTTATTAAAAAATCTTAACAATAATGGCAAGGAAGCACTGAATGAACTAATTTTGTGACACAAATAAAATATGAAGACCTTCGTTTGTATCCTCTTCATTAGATACAACCGAAGCAGAAGACCGACCGGCCGGCTCTGAAGCCACTCCTTCAAATCGGATATCAATTCCCAGTTTCAAATTGTGATATTTTTATGGCATTGTCAATTAATTAACTCTATTAGTTCTATTACTATCTCTTATTCAACGCACGTAGCCACATACGAATCAAACAAAACAAAATTCCCTTCGATGACAACGTCGACTTATACAATAAACCATTATGTAGTTCAATTCAAGCGGGATTCCCCTGATCACTAGTTCACTACGGTCGTTTTCAGAAACATCACCGCGTTATTCAGGTTTATTTTTGTTTTTGGAAATTCAATTATCAATATCTTCCCGAATAAAATGCTAAAAAATATGCTAAACTGTGCCCATTCCCTCTCCTAAAGAGGAGTCCTGAGTCCAAGCAGTGGACACATTTCAAGGTTGATTCTATGCAATGCAATGCAATGCTAAACTGAATTTATGCATGCCAAATCACTTATAAAATTGCTAAATTTAGCCATAATAATGCTAAATTGTTAACACTGAAGTTGACAATCTTGACAAGTTACAAGATTGTTTTTCTTCGTCCCTTTTGGGCAGGCTAAGGTCTTAAACCTCACAACCTCGCCGCCAATAATAAGTACTTTTTTGAGTCCAATTTATATTCTATGTATAAATATTACAAGAAAAATTTAATAAATCATATATTAAAATACAAATAAATATACAAAATGTGTATTGCAATTGAAAAGTAGGTAAAAAAAGCACTGGCAACATGATATATTTTTCAAAAAGTCAAACTAAAAATCAAGTTGAAGTTGACGTTTGTTATAATTGACACATTACGTGTGATTATACGGATATTTTTAATTGTCATACGTTAGTACCGATGATTGGCAAGAAATGGTGCTCTTTAAATAAGTCGGTTAGCAAAGGTCGTAAAAAAGGATGTTTTATAATGTCGTGGTGAATTTCATCAAAAATCAGTATTTAGCAATACATTTAAATTTTATTTATAAATATTACTAGTAATATTCAATAAACCACATAGTAAATGCAAAATTTTAAAATAAAGCCAGATTCAAAATTAGTTTAAAAACCGTAATTTATTTTAAATGACATATAAAAAGACCCACACAATATTGTTCATTCCATTCAATCACGAAGATTGTCTGTGGATCCGAACTTCATGTGCGTGTCCGAACATGAAACAGAGTAGGTTCACTGACGAAACTTCGTTTGAATTTCGTTCGTTTACGAAAGTTTCGTTTCGGAGAAAGAGAGTAGACCCCCTGGCCCGACTGTCTTCTGCGGGCTTATTACGCAATATTGAACTGACCGGAAAGGTCTCTCTAGCTCCATGTGTATCTAGATACGTCGAAAAAGAGTCTTATTTTGTGACGTGTGTTGCTATGCAAAAAAGACTATTACAAAGTCGTAAAGTATTACAGGACCTACAAATCTTCAATATAGGAGCTGTAGAAGAGTCACACTTATGTTTTTAAACCGAAAGCTTGTGTTTGTATGTTAGTTACTTCTGTACGCTCGTACAGCTGAACGGATTTCGATGAAACTTTTTACAGGAAAAGACTATGTCCCGGAGTAACATATAGAATACTTTTGATCCTAGAAATATGTACTCTCGGGATATGTTTTCGTATATGTCCTAGACCCATGTTCCAAGGCCCCGACTTACGAATTGTAGGTCGCGGGTTCAAACCCAGCCTTAGAGAGGAGGCCTGTGTCCCAGCAGTGGGAACATTAAAAAGGCTGATAATGATGATGATGATGATGATGGTGTTACTTTTGGTCGGTGCAATGAGCTTTTTTTTATATAATACATAGGCTCGCGTTTGATCACTATCTCACCTGATGGTAAGCGATGGTGTGGCCGACGTTTTATTTTTAAATTGATCCTGTCAACCGTCACACTATCACTGATTCCCTTCTCACACAGTCCATCCATCTTTTCTTTATACTCAATATTCCTCTTCTTCTATCCACATGTATACTTAGAACTCTTTTATCATATTTAACCCTCTTCTTCAAACCTTATTGAAAACTTAAATATAATAGGCGTTGAGTATCTCATTCAAAAGCTATCTGTTATCGCTTCAAATAAACTGTTTTCGTCTAAACGGTTGGGGCATCTCAAAGAACGTTTAGTCGAAATTATATAGTAATTAAGATTTAAGCCATTTAACGCTTGCTTGATTTATCTTAAAGGGAACAAATATATCTAATTAGCAACAGTAATTTAGAATTATCTAAGACTTATAATATCATTCGATAAGAAATCGTTATTCAAAGATTCTTTGCTTCAATCCCGACTAAGGAAATTGATTTATGTTTTCAAGAACTTACGCCATGTAGCAGATATTTTAATCCTAAAAAAAGTTTATAGGGCACTTTGTGAATCTCTTTTAACATATTGCATTTCAAGTTGGGGTGGAGCTTCCAAAACCACTCTACTTCCTCTTGAAATAGCACAACGAGCAATCTTGAAGGTTAGCTCCTTCCGACCCATTGATTACCCTACACATCTTCTTTATCAGTTTTGGAGCTTACCCACTGTTCGTCAACTTTACATGTTGACAGTGATTCTCAAACAACACTCTCTTACTCCCTTGGATAGAAATAATCTACTTAAGCGTCGTCGCAATGCTGTAGTGCCTCGGTCCCGTCAATTCAAACATTCATTCACACATAAGTTTTTCTGTTTCACCGGCCCTTTCCTCTACAATAAACTAAACATAACTCTCAATATCTACACACTCAATAAGCAAGAATGCAAAAGCAAACTGTTAGACTTTCTACTCACATGTGATTACCAAACTACTGAAGACTTCCTTAAAACATTGAGATAAAAGGACGACACAAACACACGAAACACGTACACACAAAACACAACTTTCATTGGAAATTAATATTTTGTTAAGTGTTAAATTATATAAACGTAACACCCAAATGCTGTTTTATCGATAAGTTCTTTTATGGGAAGAGAACTGCGTCCTGAAATACAGGCTCGGCCTAGTTCAGGCGCAGTTGCACATCTTTAATTCTTATGCATTTGTATTAGGCCACCATCAATTCTTTGCTCAAAATTTGTACACTATTATGGAGAAATAAATTATTATTATTTATTATTATTATTAGTTAGGAGAACAATAACGCTAAAATTAAAGATTTTTGTAATGGGTAGTAAAAGGATGATCTGTAAGTGACATTGAAAAGAGCTAGAGATTAATTCCTTATTTTTCTAAGAAACAGACAAAAATAACGTTAGTGAGAGTATTTTTTTTAAGGTAGGAAATCATTCCATGACTTATCCTGTTCTAAGCTGGTGCTGGAGTGAGTCACCTATGTTCCTTCTTTGCCCAGCGTTCCAGAAACCCGAGTTTCCCTTTCAGAAGTCAACCCTTGGCCCTAGTAGGCTTCGGCCCTGCTTGGCCCCTACGGTTTTACTGACATTTCTCAGGCGCCTCTGAAAACGCACTACGCGCCGTCCACGACTGGGGCTCTGTCGAAGGCTCGGTCGGTTACCGGACGGCAGTTACCGACGGTAGTTGAAAATCGTGGTCGGGGCCCTGGCGGCTCGGGTGTGAGGACCTCCTTTCCTCACGCGCCTCTTTTACTGGCATTATTCCATCACCGAGGGAGGCGACCGCCTACTATTGCTCTGGACCATGGATTGTACCAGGACCCGGAGTTAGAGGTTGCCGCCGTCGATCACCTCCACGAAGACACGGCGCTGCTCCGCCTAAACGGGGCACTTCGTGAGAGGGTTGTGCTTTATTCGGGAGAATCAGCTCACGTTAAAAAGTAGATACCTACGTTGCTTGTAAACCTCTTGGCTAGAAGCAAGCTTCACAACTTTATTTAGTTGTTCTTACTGATAAGGACGACGATGCAAACGACGTGACGTTTTGACGTTTCGTCTAGACTATTGAGAAGAATTCACAAATGCATTTTAGTAGTTAAATACAACATAGAGACATGAATAAACTAGTTCAAAATTGGCCACCTCTGAGGATGACAACAAAACAATTGATTTTAAATCTTAAGCTCCTGTGTAGTTTAGTGTTTTTGTTTTAGTCAGTTGCTGACGATTCGGACACAATATATTCGGACACTGTGTCCGAATCTTCAGTAAGTCGTTATAGTCGTCTCTCAAGTTCGAATATTGATTTGTTTACAAAATGGACCAAGGAAAAATACGTCTTTAGGGTAGAAATATCACGTGGAGCTTTCACTGGTCTCGTGTTGTTTACTAGAATTTTAATTTATCCTTTTGCCGCGGAGGCACTGACAACTTTCTCGATTAGTTATTTAATTGTAGCTATTGTATTTTGTAAAGACCCTATTTAGGGGTTCCGCAAATAGAATTTCAATTATCATTTTCTTGGATCTCGTCCTAGGCTAAGTTTTCTTTTTATTTATAGAATGAATATTAAATAATAATAAAAAAAGAATTTAAAAAAATAATAGTATTTTCTTTTTTTTATGCATCTGCCATATTGTCTCTCAACCACCCTAGGTTGACTGGTAGAGAATGCCTAAGGCCGTATTTACGGAGACGCGGCGCGTTGGCCGTTTCGTCGTACATTGCAGCAGCGGGCCGCGTCATCGCTCGCGCAAACACAAACATATGGCAATGTACATCGGACCGCACGACGCGCCGCACAACGCGCCGCGCCTCCGTAATCGAGAGTAAGGTATTAAGTCCGCCTTTGTACGTTTGGTTGTTGAACATTAAATAAATAAATATTTGTAGTTTTTACAAAAAAAGCTCCTATTATCCAATCCTGATTGTGTCATGGATTTGGTCAAAGGGCTTTGATTTTCTTGTTTGTTGTTACAAATGATAATAAGGAAACAGAAACTTATCAGTTTTCATATAACTCACAATGCTTGTATTTTACTAATGGCAAAACTTGTAAAATAATTTTGAAATTTATATATATCCCCAAATGAACTATAATAAATGATATAAAATGCAGACATGATCGGTTTTGTTGACAATGTATGATTAATCGAGAGACGTCATCTATATCTAATATGGCCGATTATAATAATTATTTTTTGCACTCTCAATCGATAAAAGTAAAAAAAAAAAAACTGCGGATACACACACTGAGGGTTCCGAACAAATTAACTGATGTAAACAGTTCAATTCCCGTTCAAGATGTAAACAGTTCAATTCCCGTTCAAGATGTAAACAGTTCAATTCTCGCTCAAAATTCAAGTATCCTATGAATTTTGATTCCCTTGAGAGCATCGAAATATACGTTTTTAGCAACATGAACGGTCGTATCTTTTTTTTACGTTAACCAAGAAGTTTTAATTTTTCTCAGTTGCAATGGACCGCAGACCTTAGTATATAGTATCAATTTGAACTCGATACCTCCACGCGTTTCCGAGATAAAAGGTCTTGACAGACATACAGACGGACAACAGAGTGATCCGTGATATAAGGGTTCCGTGTTTTTCTTTTTGAGATACGAAACCCTAAAAAGGTATCAATAAAAAGGGTGAAACATGGCCAGCGAAAACTAAAATATAAAAATGAATGAATAGTAAAAAAAGTATTTTTGAGAACATTTAATAAAATTTTCTATATAGAAGAAAATAAACTTTATATTAAATCAACTACATTAATTTAAATAATATAAAAAGTGATCAAAATTGTTTGTTTATTTACGCAGAAAAAAATGATTTTACTACTAAGAATTTATTAAGAACCAAATCCTGTATCTATCAATCAAGTCACGCCTCCAAAAACAAAACTTCCCAAAACAATCTCAAAATCCTACTAATTTATCCTTATCTAGATGTCTTACGAGTGCAGTGAAAGATTTACTAGTACTCATCGCAATAAAATATGTTCGCTCTTGTGAATTCCGATGACTCCCGAAGGCAGGGACTTAGCTCGCTGATCACGCGTCCATCAATGCCAGAGACTTCGCCGAGGATGGCCGATTGCAACACCACTAGCGTCTGCGCCGTATATAACGTAAAGACGAACGGGCTAACAGTACGAGTCCTGTTCTAACAGTACAAGCACAACCAACCTAATTTCCAAGATGATGAAACTTGTGAGTAGTCATCCATTTATTTTATCTAGTCGAAAGTTGTTAAGTTGGCAAAGGAAAGCAGTGAAAGTGATAACTAAAAGGGTTTTTTGACAGTAAAAATCATAATTTCTTTTCACTTATTTCATTTGTCTGGTCTTTATTGAGGAGGTCGATCATTAATATGTATCTAGGACAGCGGTAATTGACTTTGAGCCAAAAAACTATAAGGAAAACAGTATCTAATTTGTATGTATCAATACGCCTAGGCAGATACATCATTCTTCTGTTTCTGCTACAAGCAATTACTGAGCTCTCTAGTTTCATGTTCAGAGTGGATTGTTTATAACATATTTGTTTTACTTTTTTAGATCGTTGTCCTCGCCGCGCTCGTCGCAATCTCTGCCGCTAAGCCCGCCTTAGTGAGCGCACCCCTAGTCGCTGCCGCTCCCGCCGCGGTGGTCACTGCCACCAGCTCGCAATACTACCATCGCATCAACAACGGACTTGCCGCTTACGTTGCCGCTCCTGCCGCTTACGTCGCCCCCGCTGCCGCACCCTATGTTGCCGCACCCTACGTCGCCTCCCCCTACGCTGCTCCTTATGTGGCTGCTTCTGCCCCTCTTATTGCCTACTAAGCCATAGGACATCCTTTCGTGAGCTCATTGTGATACTACGACTTAATTTTTGCACTGGTTGTTGTTTATAATAAAGATGTTTTGAAGAGTTTTTGTTAGCTTTTATTTACCTCCTATGCTATGTTATTCAATAACATAATTTAAATAAAATTTATAAAAGACGTTGATCAGTCCAAATATTGGCTTTTAGTATAGCAGTCAAAACAAAACCTACAACCTGGTTACAGTGCCACCTACCGGATTCAATAGCAAAATAAATCAAAATCAGTCTAACCATGTTCAATAGAGCAGAAATATGTGTCGTGGTCCGATCTTAAAATGTTTATATAGCACGATGTTTTCAACGATTTCCTCCCCTATTCTTATTATAAAATACGAGTATTTATGTTGCCTACTGATAGAGCAGAAGACAATATTACTATATCTTTAATCGTATGAAAGCAATAATGAAGGTAATATGATATTTTTTTGGTCTAGCTCGAAGCCTATTCATGCCTGCAGTCGATCAGCAGTTCGAATGCAGCTTTTAGTATCAAAGCTGCATTTGGACTTGCTTTACTACATATAAACATTCATTCTTGTCTAGTTATAGTAGGCTTTTTGTTTGAACGAAGTGTATATGCGAATTTATAAAGTTTAGGTTTTTCTTGATTTTTTAAGCATATTCTTGATTTTCAACGAGTTCATTCATTCACTTATGAAATAAAAAAAAAAAAACGGAAATGACTTTATTTAACACTCGTGCACTTGTCGGCACATTCAGCTTTTCATTGTCACATCAATAGCTCCAATATACGTATTGAGTGCCAGTTCCGGCGCACGCGCATGATTTTCTAGCTACCACTCTGTGATATGCTGCTACCACACTCCATTGTAGCAGATCACCGTGGAATGAGACTTTCTAGTAACAATATACATATGTTCTTTTAAGATCAATATTTTTAAGCCCTCGTTAGCTCTCTTTGCTGGAGTTGTTCAAGTCATCTTGAGGATAAACAAGATATTACAAATTACAATTTTTAATTAAATCATAGAAAAAACGTTACAAACACAGCTATTCCGCGTTTATAATTTTTTTATGGATGCATTAATTACACTAATACTCACATCACTCGATCTCCTTAGATCCGATTTGATTACATGGATACGGCCTTATTCTATACTTATACGTGAGAGTCACCTGACGTATTGTAATACAATACTACAAATTTCACAGAAACTTAATATCTATGGGTACAATGGCGGTCGCTCGCATTTTCCTTCCGGTTATGAATGTTTCGGATGATACCTGTTTTGGATTCTGCGGGAAAAGACGCCCGGGTATCACCATTTTGCGGATTGCCCAGAGTACACAGTGTAGCGTACGGTGATAGTCAGTCCCTCTTAGGTAGCGGTGACCTATCACGTCCAGCCCAGGTTCGGGACATCGTCTGGAGCAAGAGGGAATGGAAAGCGGTCATTTCCTTCTGTGAAGCAAAAATGCGAGCTAAGGAGGTAGCCGAAACCATGAAGGTGTAGCCAGAAATCGTCCTGCAACTCTCGGTGCCCGGAGCGTCTCCTGTATAGGCGGCTGGGTTGTGAATTTGTCCTTATACTCACTCCCTAAGCCCCCTTAGGCACAGGTTTGCGGACGGTGAGTAATGAGTAGTTCGTTGTCCTCTCGTCTGGTAAGTTCGAATAAGCCCGAGTTGAAAGTGCATTGTGTTCCACGCATGCCTTAAAGTGGACGGAGCCTAGTAAGGCCGATGTGCTGCTAGGGCTATTGGAACATTTGAAAGAGTTATCATGACCCTAGGGTAATTTTTTCACGCAATGGGTATCTAACTGTAGGGGCCCAGCAGGGTCGAAGCCTACCCTGGGACCTTGGGTAAATGTGAAAGTGTACACCAGGGCCCTGGCACAAAGGCAATGGAGGAATAGGGAGGGTTTTTTTAGGCAGTACAAATCTGACACTATCTCCCGCTCTGCCCAAGGGCGGGAGTTGTCATAGGATGTTTTTTACCCACCCAAAAAAAAAATGGTTATCTAAAGAAACAGGTGGGTTTTAGTCAGCAAAGAGGGTATCTGTTCCTACACACATATTTTCCAAAAACCTGCAAAAAATGGTCCTGAACGTCTCTGCAAGACGCCATTTCTTCAAATAATAATATTTCAGGTAACAAAACCCATATTTCAAATACCTTATAGACTAACATACATAACTATCTTATTACTATATTAAATGATCTTGTTAGTACATATGATTTATAACTATGTTAGTACTATGGTAGTAGATGAATGAAGTTGTGCTTGCATTATAAACTAGTTCTAAGCTAGCTATCTTCGTAACTGTACACATAAAGACTTATTTATCCTTAGTTGCTCTTGACACATCATCCTTTTAGATAAAACTTACGCCAACGTGTGTAAACATAAGTTGCTATTAGCCGTCTATATTTAGTTTTACATTTTCACATAATTCACAACCACGAAGATCTCTGAAAAAAGCTCTTCACTACGTCATTTCTCTAAGAAATTTAAAAAATTGTCTTATAAAATCTAATGGCGGCCGGGATCTAGCACATACCACGAGTCCTTTAATATTTGTCGTAGAAGTCTAATATGTGATAGATTTATACAGCAATGCATATCTCCTTATAAATTTAAAGATACAATTTTCATTAAGGAAAAATTCGCTTTTCGAATTCAGTAACCAATCTGCGATCACGTGTCTATCAATGCCAGAGATGTCACCGCAATTGGCCGGTTGCAACACCCCCGGCTCGGCGGCGCCTGCGACGTATATAACGAAGTGACGATCTCGCTAACAATACGAGTCCTGTTTTAGCTGTACAAGTACAAACAACCCAAATTTCAAGATGATGAAGCTTGTGAGTATTCATTATTTCGTTGTAACCAGTTAAAAGCCCATTTTCTAATCCTTTCTGCTACGCTTCATCCTACAAGCCCAAGCTAATTGGAGCAACATTCATCTACATAAAAATCTAAGACAGACATAAATGACTGTGAAGTTAAGGAAAATAAATAGTGACATTGTCTACTAGTTATCATTTACGTGCAGGATTGGTGGTGACCAGCTTTTGAAATTTTTAGAACAGTGATAACTTTATAACAACCATTTCTCCGTTACAGATTGTCCTTGCCGCGCTCGTCGCCATCTCTGCCGCTAAGCCCGCCTTAGTGAGCGCACCCCTAGTCGCTGCCGCTCCCGCCGCGGTGGTCACTGCGACCAGCTCGCAGTACTACCATCGCATCAACAACGGACTTGCCGCTTACGTTGCCGCTCCTGCCGCTTACGTCGCCCCCGCTGCCGCACCCTATGTTGCCGCACCCTACGTCGCCTCCCCCTACGCTGCTCCTTATGTGGCTGCTTCTGCCCCTCTTATTGCCTACTAAGCCATAGGACGTCCTTTCGTGAGCTCATTGTGATACTACGACTTAATTTTTGCACTGGTTTTTGACTATAATAAAGATGTTTTGGAGAGTTTTTGTTATCTATTTGTTATACCATTTTGTTTTTACTCCTTTTACATAGCTGACCTTTAATTCTAGATACTGACCTTTAAAGACATTTACACATAAGACTTCTATAGATAAAAATACATAAGTATGTTAGATTTTTTTTGTTATGCAATGAATAATAATTAGTTAGGTATAGGTATAGTACTATTTCTCATACGAGTAAACTTTTTTATGGTAATTCTAAATCCTTGTGAATTATTTCGTCAACCAGGAAGTGTGCAATATAAAAAAACCTATTAACATAAGGTCTAATTAATCTATAGGTATACCTCCCTACATACCTACATCTATACCTACGAGTTGTAGGTCGCGGGTTCAAACCCGGCCAGGCGCATTACTTTGTGTAATTTATTTCATCACCACTGCTCTCAAAACGGTGAAGGAAAACATCGTGAGGAAACCGGCATGTCCTAGAACCAAAAATTCGAAGGTATGTGACATTCACCAACCCGATCTGGGCCCGCGTGATGGATTACGGCCCATTACCTCTCTTAGAAAGAAGGCCTGTGTCCCAGCAGTGGGAACATTAAAAGGCTGATGATGATGAATGATACTTACATACATATAAATAAAATTAAACTAACCTTTTGTAATGTCAAAATATTTTTTTTTCTTAATGCAATATAAAAGTATATTCGATACCTATATCAAAAAAATGGTAATTTAAAAAACTAAAAAACCCGACTGCTTTTCTGATCATCGGGACCCATTACATCATAGATCTACTGACTAGACGATAGACTTTCTAGAATGGGTCCCGACTGCTACAACGACTTTCTTGTTTTAGGGCTTTTTCATGAATACTCAGAAAAGCAGTCGGGTTTTTTAGTTTTTTAAATTACCATTTTTTATTTTTTACTATTTTAGTTTTATTTTTTTACGATATCACTTTCACAGTAATTACAAATCTAACGACACGTCGCAAACTAAAATCCATCGAGCCGTTCAGGCCACAGAGCGTGCCAAATATTTGAATTTGGCGCCAAAAATCCGACATTTTGTTTTTTTTTTATTTTGATATACCCAGTGTCACTCTCACAGTAAATACGAATCTAACGACACCTCTCCAGCTAAAATCCATCGAGCCGTTCAGGCTGCAGAGCGTGCCAAACAATTATACATACATACATACATACATACATACATACATACATAAATACATACATACATACTCTCGAAAAACATAACCCTCCTTCTGGCGCAGTCGGGTAAAAAGGCAAATTATAAAATTTTGTCATCCTGTCTGCCTGTCGGTGTGTCGCTCTTTCTGTCTGGTTGTTCCGACAAATCGCCGAAACGGTGAGACCGACTTTGGAACTTTTACTAGTTGATACATAGCAGATGTTATAGGCAGAAACTTATGATACATTTACTAAAAAAAAAATGTGTTCCTCGCAAAAAAAATCTTCATGAAATTGTATTATTATTATTATAAACAAGCATAATTTCACGATTACTTAATAGTAATACTAATCTATGAAACGTGACACATCTAACGAACTAAATTAGCGCCTAAATTAATTTGTGCACACTTCAAAGATGACTTATTGGAACCGTTCTAATAACTACAAATAACTTCAGTGAACCACCTACATTCTTACTTAAGCAGAATCACCAATATTTAAACAAAGTATTTACTTAGCTTTGCCCTTGGCTTTACTTGTGTTAATTTAGAATTTAAAGTGAATCTTTATTTATTAATCTAACAATTTATCTACACACATTATAATAAAAGAAAAGGAGAAGGAAACAGAAAAAATAGGTACAAAGGTTATTCCCAAAGAAATCTCTCTTTCTTTGTATGTAAAAAGTATTTTATTTTTCTTGAAAGCCTATTTTGTATCCCACAGTTGGGCAAAGGCGATCTCTAGCCCTCGGCTCCATAATACACTCGCCCACGGCTCATGCGAATTCCGCCTCGGTCGCAATGGCAAACTTTCTGCACTTGTATTCTACAAATGTACTATTTTTCCGATTTGGGAAAATCTTCGAGACTCTAATCGTGTATTGTTTACATAGGCAAGTTTGTCCTAAACCCTCGGTACGCAAGTCCGATTCGCACTTGGCCATTATTCTGATTTTCTGTTACATTGAACTAAATTCCTTTTTTAACTACGGCTCTTGAATGTTAATGTAAATGTTTACATAAGCATAGCTGGCTGGTATAAACTTCGCTTACCTGTGTTGTCAAGGGAAAGGAGAGGTCCGGCCGTCCGGTAAACATTCGGACCGAGCTCTAGTTGTAGACGATGCGCAGTGTTCCAAGCGCGCCTTAAGGAGCTATCAGGAAATCCGCAGGGCCGAAGCCTACTGGGGCCATGGGTTCGCTTCTGAAAGGAAAACGAGTCCTGGAACGCAAGATAAAGATTTTTTTACTTTTATTATTGATAGGTTCGCGCTTGACCGCTATCTCACCTGATGGAAAGCGACGATACGGTCGACGATGGATCGCGCTTACCTAGAAGAAATCTATTCACTCTTGACTTAAAGATTCCCGGGTTGTAGCCATCAGGAAACACAGACTCCGGCAGGGAATTCCACTCCTTAGCTGTACGCATAATAAAAGTGTTCCCAAAACGCTTTGTGCGTATAGGTGGGATGTCCACCATGTACCGATGGCGCAACGCCGTACGTCTGGTAGTCCGATGATGGAACGGGCTAGGCGGAATTAGGCTATGCAATTCCGACGCACACTCCCCGAAATGTAACCTGTAGAAAACCGACAGGCTAGCAACTCGGCGTCGGTGCTCAAGACTTTGAAGCCTCGACTCGACGAGTGCATCATTGCCAATGATCCTCTTGGCTCGCCTCTCAATAGTCTCAAGCGTATCAAGCTCGTATCGGGCAGATCCGTCCCAAAGATGAGAGCAGTACTCCATACACGATCGCACTTGCGCTTGATAAAGTTTGAGCAGCTGATCCGGCATGAAGTACCGTCTGACCCTTGCAAGGATTCCCAGCTTTTTTGCAGCCAGTTGAGCCTTTGAAAGAATAGGTATTACTTAAATGACTGATGACACACATTTTTTATTACTTCAATCGTTAATTATTCACAGAGGAACTAACAAAAGTCCCTTTCGATAAAGTGGATTGATGTTCGTGGGTACTTAATTGAATTATTTGTCAATGGCAAGGTTTTTTACTAGACTTATTGTCGAGGCTTTCCCAGAATTAATGTTAATGGCACAAGGTCTCTTGAAGGACTTCGGAATTCATTCCGTTATATTAAAAAACAGGTCTAGGTTGTCCATATAGCTGCTTCTGTTTGTTATAGTAACTATGGTTTCCTATACAAATATCCTGGACAATTGTAATTTATTTGTGTACCTACATGAAAGTGAAAAGAACGGTCAAGATAGAAGAATATAAATAAGACAAAAGTTTCTGAATGACTCGGCCAGGACAAAAAACCAAATAAAATGAATTATTTACTTATCATAAAATATAATTACTAAAATAAAAATCAGAAGACTTAAATTCACCCAAAGGCCAATGGAAAGGGCTCGGAGTTTCCTTTTGTAATCACATCAGAAATGAAGATATCCGCAGGAGAACCAAGGTTACAAACAGCCGGAAGAATCGCCTAAGTGGCAGTAAGCAAGGCATATTGCTCGCAGAACGGATTGTCGATGGGGATGAAAGGTTCTGGAGTGGCAATCATGTTCCGGAAGATGCAGCGTTGGAAGGCCTCCCACAAGGTGGACCGAGGGTCGCGGAAATCTGAAGGATACGAAACGCAAAGGATTCGTCATTATGGCGACACTTGAGGGGAAGCAAATAAGAAGAACGACCTGTGCGAGGCTAAAAAGTCTACTATCTGAGCTAACGCTGCGATATTTAAAAAAAAAATAACACAGGTTGGCGTTGCGCTGGTATTAAATGCGCAGCTAATATCAAAATTAATTCCTTTCAGCAACAGGAGAATTCGGTGAAAGATGTAGACGTAAGGTTTATATACACTATGTCAACTTCTTAGCTCTCTAAACTATTAAGATCTGGGAGCTTAAAATAGACTATAATAACTTAACTAAATCATACACAATGTATCAAGTAACAGCAAACAAATACACACATAAAAACATAGGTATGAAACAGGTATAAATTACATTATTAAAATACATAATTATGTATAACATATAATATTACTAAATGGTAGATAGATAATGTTATTTGACTAGCATTTTGAAATGAAATATATTTTTATTTTAACGTTATGGTTGTTAGTTAGACTAAAATACAAATTATGTTTGAACATTTTCTAAAGGCGCCTATGAGTTTCATAATGTAATACAAAATATTTTACACTAGCTCACATGGCTACCTAAGTTATATCAATCAATATACGTCATTACAGGTCGTCATTTACTTTCTACATAATCTATGCAGCCAAATTATTCTTAATATATGATTCCGTAAGATATTGCTTTAAATAGATAACGCCTATCAGTATACTCACAGCATTACACTCAAAAGCAAAATTTAAAAAACCATGGCGCCTAAAACAAATGAAGGAACGGATGTCTAATGGAACGTTACAATGATCACTTCTAAGGTGCAGAATCAAAAGAATTATAGCAGGCGCTGCAAAAAAGTCAACAAAATAATGTACAGTTGGTGCCCTAAGTTACCTAACTAACCTCCTTTGAAAAACTAGTAAAGAGGTGTGTCAGGAAACTTAAGGCAGCGACCCTACATAATTATCATCTTCATTATACACAGCTTTTACAAGCAATAAAAGACAATTTCCTGTCTTCCCGTTCGATAATAATTTAGGTGTAAGGCTTAGAGTGAATTGGCTCTTAATAAGCTAGTGCACCTCACAATCAACGATTACATCACTGCTTACAATCAGGTGCAAAAAATCTGCTGGTTAGTACATTTATGTTTGCCTAACTGGTCAAAATGTACTGAATTCGATTTTTTCGCGATTTCAGATTTGGCCCTATTATAAAAGTTGTTTGTTAACATGACTATAATCACGTGTTTAAGTATCGGTCACAATTGCCAGTCACCCTATATAGACATACAAGCTTTTGCCAGCGGCGTCGCCCACGTGAAAGTCGGTTTCTCCATATAAACTTCCAACCCCAGTTTTACCCCCTTAAGGGTGGAGTTTCGTAAAATCCGTTCTTAGCGGATGTCTAAGTCTATACCCTATAAGGAACTTACTTACCTGCCTTTTAAGCTTGTAGTTGTTATAGTTTCTGAGATTTCGTGATTAATCAGCGAGTGGTATTTCGCTTTTATATATGTGTAGATATATAGACATGGAGAAATTTCAGACATAAAGAGAATCTTTAATTGCCAATGTCTGCTTTCAATAAATAATAATAATAAAGACAACAACAACTTAAAGAGTCCATACAATATAACAATTTCTGTGCGGTGAAAGCTGGACTTAACAATGTATCCTTTTTAACGCAAATCTAAAAAAAAACTTTGTGACGCCTCACACACAAAGTACAGGACACTGTATAACACAACACACACTGTAGCACTTGATACTGTGAAGAGACATAGGTCTTCAATTACGGTGTTTCAGACTATTTTTGGCGGCTGTAACACGTATTAATAACTTAATTATCATCATTAAAATCATCAATAACATCTCAGTACGTCTAATCCTATTGAAAGGCTCTTTCATGAAATAGAAATTCAATAAGATAAGTTAATCATATTTTAATGAATATTGAACTTGACACTGACTTGCCAAAGGCAAAAAAAAAAACTTAAGAAAAATTTAATATTGTGTATACAACACGATATTAAATTTTTCTTAAGTTTTTTAACCTAAAACCTAACTTCCTTAAAACACAGTTGACTCTGTCTATTTTTTTATTCATTTTAAAAAATAAATCGGTTTTGTTGGCTTTCCTGTAATATAACTAACATATTAGAAAACAAAGTCCCTCACCGCATTTGTCTGTATGAACGCAATAAACGCCTAACACTCATAACTAAATAAATAAACTCATTATCATCCGTACACTCTCAATAATGTTCTATTACTTTTCACCCTTTCTATTGTATTTGCTGTGCCCAACAGGAACCACGACCATGACTAATAAATGTTTCACCTATTACCTAACTAACATTAACATTGTGGAATATAATAAATGAGTACTGAGTAAAAATATTTGTGAAAAAAATCCAATGGCTAACTGCCCCCAATTTTGGATAATGCTTAATATAATTTAACTTCTATCATAACAAACACAAAATTAATTTTGTATTAGAACAAAAGAAAACTTAATAACAGAAATTGCCCTTAAGTACCTCAAGGTAATTTTACGGGATTTCTATAATAACATTGTATTACATTTTCAAGGTTGTTTATAATAACAATATTTGAGTAAGGACCTTGAAATAAGTCAGTGAAGCCCCTTATATTCTCGTAAATAAAGCTTCTTTTATGATAAAATAATCCATAAAACTTTATTTAATGAGTTAGCTTCTGCTAGCGGCTTTGCCTGCATGAATGTAGGTTTCTATCTAAAAAAGAAAGAAAGAAAAACCATTTTATTTACGCGAAATGACGCAAAGCTTAAAACTAATTAACAAACACAAATACTATATAAGGAAGATATGCGTCACATTCGCGCAAAACGGCCGAACGCTCAGCATAAAGCTGTGGCCTCATGCTTAGAGCGCTGAGCTCACAGCGCTGATTTTCAGCGGAGGCCGGATAAGCTTTGGCCCTTATTTTATCCTCTTTGGGAGTGAATTTCGGAAAATTCTATCTTAGAGCTCGCCCGTAAAAGGAATCATTGTGCAAAATTTCACGCCCCTAAGTCGTAGTTTCAACTGTGTTGATATATCAGTCAGTCAGTCTCTTATAGTTATAGACTAACTGACCCGGCAAACTTTGTACCGCCCAATAAGGATAACGCCATCTACTTGAATTGGTAATTCCCGTACTAGCATAATTCATTTAAAAATTAAATTAAATTATAGATAGCGTTGCATAGGGATTCTCACACTTAAACCTTTCCTGGAGTATCACAAATATTTTTAAGACCAAAATTAGCAAAATCGGTCCAGCCGTTCTCGAATTTTAGCGATACTAACGAATAGCTATTCATTTTTATATTTATGAAGTAGATATCCAGAGCTTTTGTTTCTATTATCAGCCTTTCATTAATTATTGTGAACTTTTCGGTTTTATTAGAAACATGTTGTTTAAAGCCGTGTTGTCTTACTGCGCAGCGCATCTTTGTTTACTGATTCCTTAGTATTATACGAACTTTAAATGTTTATAAATATTACTAAGAGTAATTCATCAATACAATTTTCGTTTCCTTTTGAAAGAGTAATAGAACAAAAGAATGTTTTTTTTTTATAAAGAGACCAAACCTTCGTTCACCTACGTCATCGCTAACAGCAAAGGTTTTAGATATTACCAAATACCAAGAGGTCAACAAATATCTGATAATCTTTGTAAAAAAAAATTATTTAATTTATCGGGGACAAAAAACAAAATCCGAGTATATGAAATTCTTAAAACTAGAAACACAAACAAGTAACCCACTCCGACGTCGGAACTGATTTACTCGTACGTCCGATAAAAGAAAGAAAAATGTTTATTTGCAACTCGCACAGGACCAACAACAATAAAATACCTATACAACCTATAAATACTTAAAATTAAAAAAAACCAACGCAAAAAGATAAAAAAAGACAAGCGAGGCGAAAAAGGCTCCTATCTCAGCATTATGCTGCGATATTTAAACAAACACAGACAGCACACACAGCGCTGGTATTTTCTCACATCCTCAGGTTTAATTGAAAACCAGCGTCAGGCATTCGTTTTGTGGCGTTTAAGCTGAATTGAATCTATTTTGGCGGAGCCTTGAGGCACACTATTTATTTATATATATTTAACTACTTCTTTGTAGCTAAAACTAGTTGTTATCCCCACGGCTACTGCTTTGCTCCTATTAGTCGTATAGCCTTTCTGAATAAACTAGCTATCCAACACGACAAAAATTTGATTCGAAACAGTAGATGCTAAGACCCAACTGTTCAACCAAACAAACTCTTCAGCTTGACAATATTATAGTATAGATTGTTAAATACATACTAAATATTCAAAGCTTTTAAACTGGATAATAAGAGGTATTTTTTTATATATAGAGTGACTGGTAATCAGTGAATGATACTTAAACACGTGATTATAGTCATGATAACAAACAACTTTTACTATGAGACCAAACCTGAAATCGCAAAATAAATCTGCCAAGTTCAGTACATTTTGACCAGTTAGGCAAACATAAATGTACTGAACTTGGCAGATTTTTTCATGATTTCAGGTTTGGTCCTATAGTAAAAGTTGATTGTTATTATGACTACAATCACATGTTTAGGTATCTTTCACTAATTACCAGTCACCGTATATATTTGCGTGTCAGAATGCACGAAATTAACTTCCGTCACACTATTTTGTATTGATCGGTTCTCGATAGAAAAGAAAATCTTTCCAATCGCATTGCATCACACGTAACTAATGTATGTGTGTCATAATTTATGCCAAATAATTCTATTTCTTTCTTTATGTCCATGTCTTAACAAAATAATAACGGAAGAAAAGGACTGGTAAGAGATTAAAGAAACCAGAGCCTGGTGCTGCATGCAATGTTTTGAATCTCGTGATGCTCCAGAAACATTCCTAAAATTGTTTAACTTATATATGTATAACTGTATTAGTCCTGATTGCTTGCGGCTACCGTTCGGCCGTCCAGTAACTGTCTGGACCGAGCCCGAGTCGTCGACGGTGCGTAGTGCGAAAACTTTAAAAGAGATGTTAGCAAAACCGTAGACGCCCAGCATGGCGGAAGCTTACTGGGGCCATGGGTGGTCCGAAAGGGAACCGCGGGGTCGTAGGCCACAAGGCAAAGAAGGAACATAGGCTTTTTTTGCTTTAGGCTATATGTTTCCTATTTTCACTTGGGTGAACTCTCTACCAGAAGCTTGGTAGCTTGAAGTTAAAATACAATTTTTAAAACCTACTCATACTTGGTTCAAATGCCCACCGACATCTAAGAATGTGTTAAAACTCTTTCATTTATTACGCAAACTTTACACCAACGATCGCTGCTGACCATTTTAAAAAAAACGCCGTGAATTTTCCTCAAAGTAAGGATAACAGTGACCAATATAATACTTTGTATTCAGTCAATCAGCGTCCTGCAAAACGAACACCCGCGTGTCTAATCCGTGGGAGATTAGAGATTTAACATAAACAACCACCGAATGTAATCGAATATTGATCGAACACAGACAAATATGTCAATTAAGCAACCTAAAGTAGGTTAGTGGGAGCGATAACTAGGCAAATACGATATTACGAGTGTTGTGCTGTCCACTGGTACTTTCCCAATGGTCCGTCGTTATTATTCCCACGACGTTTTCAATACGATTTTTGTAGCCATCAAGGTCCGTGTCCTTACCCATTGTACCATTAGGTATTCCACGACACCCGCCACGTTGCCTCACCATGATGCAAAATTTGTTACACCTATATAAAAGAGGGGGTCCAATATTCTAACGCCCGCATTTTAATATCAAAAGCGGCCAGGACAGGGCCTTCAAAATGATCCGAACGGTAAAATAACTTCAAATTGAGAAAAAAATTATAAAAATGTTTATATTGTGATTGACTTTCTGAGTAATGTTTTGAGTTTTTGGTTTCAGATATTACTGTTGTCGTCGATATGTGGTTTGGTGAGGAGCTCGGGAGTGCACGGTGATGGTATGGCACATTTTGCTCATGTGGCTGCCATAGGACCTGCACCAGTGCCTGCCCCGGCTCCGGTGGTCACAGCAGCTAGCTCACAGTACTTTCAAAGAACCTTTAACCGTCTGGTTGTGCCTCAAGTTGTAGCTCCTGTTGCTCCAGTAGCACCTCCACCTTTGCAACCAGTGTTCCAAGTGGCTCCAGTCCCAGCTCAAGCCCCTGCAGTATTTGTGGAACCTACTAGAGCAGCAGTCCCTGTTGCTGTTGATCCACCGCCACCTGAACCGGCTCCAGTTAATCCGAATGTGGCAATAGCAATCGCGACAGCTCACGCCGCACCCGTTGCCACTATTCTGCTGCCGCCATACCCCTTCGGATTTCCACCAAACTACGGTTTCATTCCTCAGGAACAACCTGTTAACGTACCTGAAGAAAATAACAAGGAACCGACCACTCAGTCGACTACGCAATCTGAGGCACCAACGACGCAAGAACCTGAACAAACCACGCCTTTACCATCGAGCAGTGACGACAACTTTGTGCAACAAGCTCTACCTTCCAACCAAGATATGAACTTCAATTCGTATGGCGCGCCACTACCTCCGCAAGATGAACAGTTCCCACCTAACTATCCTGGTCCTCAGTTTCAGCCAAATCAGCCTCGCCCTCAGTTCCTACCTCAGCAGCCTCGCCCTGCATTCCAGGGACAACAACCCCAAGGACAGTTCCAGCCCCAGCAGCCACGACCACAGTTTCAACCTCAACAACCCCAGGGACAATTTCCGCAGCAACAACCTCGCCCTCAGTACCAGCCACCGCAACCACAGTTTCCACTACAAAGACCTCAGGGACAGTTTCCACCACAACAACCTCAACCTCAATTTCCACCGCAGCAACCGCGCCCGCAGTACCAACCAGTGCCACAAGCGCAACAGCCACGTCCGCAGTTCCAATCAGCGCCACAGCAGCCGCGACCACAGTATCAGCCGGCGCCACAGCAACCTCACCAGCAGTACCAGCCCCAAGCACGTCCGCAGCAACCTCGTCCGATATACCAGGCACCTCAACAGCCATGGCCACAGCAAAATGCTAAGCCCCAGAAGCTGAAGACTTCAGTAGAGGTCGTGCCCGTACCGTTAGCGTACATCACTCCTCCACCACTTCGAAAAACCCATGCTCATGTGAAAGTGGTTAAGCATGTTTATACATTTGTACCCGCCAGTCATGCTAAAATCATCGTGAGACCTGTGAAGTCTAGAGCTGTTCGTCTGGTGAAGGTAAAAAAAGTCCATTCCCAGAATTTAAGGGCTAATGCCAGAGACATTGAAGTCACTACATTCAGTCCATTTCCTAGGCCAAACACGAAGCCACCTAAGGTATAAATTTTGATTATTAAATTTTACACTTGTTAATAAAAATGCACATTGTAAATATGATTAAGATTGAGATAATATAGATATATTTATACTTTTTGTACATGTTTGTTTCAATTACACATTTCATATGCCATCACATTGTAACAGTCTTGGTCTAGGTCAACTAGACGTTATTAATTGTGCAACAGTTGTAGCGAGAAGACGTGCCTGCTTTGTCAATGACACTGGACCTATAAAGTAATGTAACGAAAGTGACATTTGCATGACAAGCTAGGGGTTTTCCATGAACTTATGATCATGTTATGTGGTATAACGATGTCCTTGTAATATTAATTTTGACGTTACACAAACACTTTAGCGTTTCTGCCAGGGTTGCGGGATTTTTTTTAAAATTTACCACAGTTCTGGAGCGTTAAAGATAACTACAGAAACACCGTAGATTTTGTTAGTAAAAACCTGACATTTGGTAAAATTTTTTTTAGATAGGAAGTCACCCAATAATTTCTCTCGCCCTTGGGTAAAGCGGGAAGGTATTTCAGACTTTTAATTACTAAAACCAACTACCATATCAGGTGAGGACCTTTATCATGCGGAAGGTTAAGACGCCGTAACGTTATTCCAGTCACTCCTCAAAGATGGGACTTATCGCCATAATTATGGTGTGCCCAAGTAAATAATTATAAGATTTCAGATCCACGTCAAGATAAATTCACTTGGGTTTCGAAATACCTACTCTTCTATATTGCTGTCACCAGGAAACGTGCCCTGAAGAAATAGGATTTAGACTTTTGCCTTGTTTTTAAGGAGAGAAATCATCCAATGACGTCTCTCGCTCTTGGGCGGAGTGCGAGGGCGTGTCAAACTTTTACTGACTAAAACCCACTCCTTTTCCTGATTTGCCTTCGTTCCAGGGCCCCGGGGTTCTCTTTCGCACAATCTATGGCCCCAGTAGGCTTTGACCCTGCTGGGTAGCTACGATTTCACTGTCATCTCCTTGAGTTGCGCGTGGAACATAACACGACATTAACTACTTAGACTCGGTCCGGATGGTTACTGGACGGTCATTCGGCGAGCTACCAATTGCACACCGTCCGCAAACTTTTACTTAGTAGAGGGATCTCCATTAGTTAAAAGTTTTCATAATTAAAAGATTCGGCTTTGACCAGTTGATGAATAAGACACAGCTGGTTTCGATTGACCCATTTATCTTCATCGTAGTGAAGCGTGCCAACGAATTACACATACTTAGACTTATCGCCGAGCATCAATTGCACGTCGCCACTATTGCGATTGAAATCAGTCTGACATCGTATCACAAGCGTTCAACATCTACATAAACGTTTTTTTACCCGACTGCGCCAGAAGGAGGGTTATGTTTTTCGAGAGTATGTATGTATGTATGTATGTATAATTGTTTGGCACGCTCTGCAGCCTGAACAGCTCGATGGATTTTAGCTTGAGAGGTGTCGTTAGATTCGTATTTACTGTGAGAGTGACACTGGGTATATCAAAATAAAATAAAAATACAAAATGGCGGATTTTTAGCGCCAAATTCAAATTTTTGGCACGCTCTGCGACCTGAACGGCTCGATGGATTTTAGTTTGAGAGGTGTCTTTAGATTCGTAATTACTTTGAAAGTGATATCGTAATAAAACAAAACTAAAAAAATAAATAACGGTAATTTAAAAAACTAAAAAACCCGACTGCTTTTCTGAGCTTTCATGAAAAAGCCCTAAAACAAGAAAGTCGTTGTACCCGATTGCACTTATCTATATAATATTTTAAATACTGGCAGTCGGGACCCATTCTAGAAAGTCAGCCTTCTAGTCAATAGATTGGAGTAATCTGCAATGTAATATAGGTATGTGCTCTCAATTCGGAGGCTTTCCGTCTGCTTTGCGGCTGCTTTGCGTCTTTCGGTATATTTACCAAAAGACGAAAGCCAAAGCAATAGCTAATGGTATTTATTTTGACATAATTAAAAATTATGAAATGTAAAAAAAATCTTTTACGCAATATTAGATCTTTAAATACACACGATAAGAAAACTTGTTAATTTTTTTAATGCAGTTTTGTTTACTTGAAAACTAAAAAAAATAAGTTCTTGTGCGCGGCAAATAAGTTGAATCATAATAGCCATCGTTACTATGGTTACGCTTCGATTGAGACCCGAAAATCTAATACTGCGAATTGAATTTCAATCGCCATTTTTGTTCAAATTACGTGCCGCGAATTATAGCTAACTTTATTGCGGTACAATTATATGATCTAAATGTACCAATTTTTTGCAACATTATATAACGAAATTTTTTTAACAAGTTTCAACAAATAATTTTTTGATAGCAAGCTTTTATAACGCGGTATATAATTAACATTCATCAAAACCATTCCAAAAAGATAAAACACGATAAGAACAATACCTTATGGCGCTTATTACAGAGTTACTATGACTATCTTCCAACAGTTCCAACCCCATCATCAGATTTTCGTTATCATCTAGCACCAAAGCACTCGTGAAGCACATACGAGTGCAAACTCGATGGGGTTGTATCGTTTAACTACATATTTCTTGACCACCTTCCAGCTTCATCATCAGATCAGCTCCATGTCATCATAATATTGCATTGTCATGCGATTTACACATGCATGCAAAATTTCAGTTCAATCGGTATCCGTTAAGTGGATCAAATATAATTTGCAAGGTTTGGTTACAGACAAACATCGGACAGGTAAAACTAAATAAAAACTTGTAAATACTATATAGCAAATGAAAACACAAAACTACTTTGTATTCAAAAAGTTGGAGCCTTGAATCTGAGTAGTATCAATTACGTATTCAGTAGACATGAGAAAATCGTGCGGTAGGAACATTCATACTTAATTTCCTAACTACGAGCATAACAATGATTTTATGAAAAACTGCTTTATAAAACGCTTAATGCTTTAACGGCACGGATGATGCAGTTCTTGAACGATTAGCTGCTGCGCTGCGTGTGGCGGGTTCGATTCCCACACGGAACAAATATTTATATGACCTATACACAGGTGTTACATGTAATACCCACATGTTTGTGATCGCTCCCAGAATACAGGAGTAATTCCTTGTATGGGGCAACGTATTTCTGCCACCTTTTTTTTAAGCTGGGAAATCTTCTAATTTCTTCTCTCGCTCGCGCTGGAGCTGGTGTTCAACTTTCACTGACGAAAACCACACCTATGTCCTTCAGTTGCCCTTTGCGTTCTAAGACCACGGGTTCCCTTATTAAAAAATCCCCGCAGCCCTAGCAGCCCTGCTAGGCCCTTACGGTTTTCTGGCATCTCTTTGAGAAGCGTGTAGAATACTTCACGCTATCGACGACTTGGGATTTGTTGCCGCCTACTCATCCTTTATTCTGCTAAATGAATTTTCAAGAAGTGGTAATCAGGGCAGACACCTTAGGCCTGCGGGATGCGGGCTTGCGGACGACTAGCAATGGGTAGCTCGCCATCAGAGCGTCTAGTAACCGTCCGGACCGAGCCTAAGTCGTTGTCGGCGCGCACTGTTACCGCGCTCCTCAAGGAATTGTCAGCAAACCGTAGTGGCCCAGCAGGGCCAAAGCCCACTGGGACCATGGACTGGTTTCTGAAACGAAGGTTCGGCCCCGGTATGAAGGGCTAAGAAGGAACAAGGTAGGTCTTTTATTCAGTAAAAGTCTGGCATTATCTCTCGCTCTGCCCAAGGGCGGGAGATGTCATTCAATGATTTTTACCTACCGGAAAGAAAAGGCCTGCGGGATTGTCCAAAAGAGTTATCGCAGCCCTGAATCACTGAAGGAACACAGGTGAGTTTAAGACAGTAACAGTCAGACACTACCAAATAGCGACATCACAGTATTATAATTTCATTTATATTATTGGAACCAAACGAAATTTTGAAAGTGGAATAGGCGCTGAACCAATGAAGGGATGGAGCACTAGTTTATATCATTTAAAAAACCGGCCAAGTGCGAGTCGGATTCGCGCACGAAGGGTTTAGTACCATTGACTAGGTAAACAACAGAAAAACAACAAAATAGGCAAAAAATTGTCGTTTTTGGTATGGGAGCCCCCCTTAAATATTTATTTTATTTTAATTTTATCATTAAAGTAAAAAGTATTTTGTGTATTTTGTGAATATTTCAAAGGTTTACCTGTTACCATTATTGATATCGAGCAAAAAAGGGCAAAAAAATCGCGTTTGTTGTATGGGAGCCCCCCTTAAATATTTATTTTATTTTGTTTTTAGTATTTGTTGTTATAGCGACAACAGAAATAATTTTTGAAAATTTCAACTATCTAGCTATCGCGGTTCTTGAGATACGACCTTGTGGCAGATAGACGGACAGACGGACAGACGCGAAATCTTAGTAATAGGGTCCCGTTTTTACCCTTTGGGTATGGAGCCCTAAAAAAAGATTCTAATTGGCAGTTTTCTCGAGTCAAAAATTTTCCACTTCACCTTTTCTAAGAAATGTGAATAGAAAACGAGTTCCTTGAAATAACTATCTTTGAAGTAGAGGGCTAGTTAAGGCTTGAAACGGAAAGAGTCGTGATCTTTACAATTTATTTAAAAATAGACATTGTAAAAGATATGTATCTAGTGAAATCACAATTTATTTTTTTAAATGAGGACTTTTATTCTTTTTATTCACTAGCCATCCCTCGTGGTTTCACCCGGTCTTTTTATACTGATCCGCTCTTGTGTGTGATTTTATAGCATTCTTTAATAAATGGACTACCCAACACTAAAAGAATTTTTCCAATTCAAATCAGATGAGTGCGTTCAAACAAACTCTCCAGCTTTATAATATTAGTCCATATTTGGGTCAACAACAAAGATTACACAAAAATATTTCTAATCGTAGTATTACAAATTGCTTCTTCAGCTGTGCTCTTTCAGTCGTACATTTTTATTGGTGAAAACATTATCTGTTTTCATAATATAATTATCTGTTTTCATAATAAATTAATATCGATAAAATGATTGTAAGACAAACAAATTCATTGTTACATAACAAATCAAGATTTAGAATTTTAAATTGAATATTTGAATTACAAGAAAGTAGACAAATATTCGTACTTTATCATTAATTTGTGTTCCTATTTTTTTGATCGATTAGTTAAATAACAATTTAATAATTATTAAATTTATATTATACTTAATCAATAATAATCAACTATATACTATTTTCTCTATAGGGGAGCGAATGGACTTTACCATGCGGGCTCAGTGTGGGTCAGTGCAGGTCACATGTTTTTGAATTTTAGATCTAGGACATGCCGATTTACTCACAGTGTATTTTTTCACTGTTTTGAGTGCAGTGGTGACGTATATATAGGTAAAATAATGCGTCAGCCTGGGTTTGAATCTACGACGTTACTGGGCCTGGGGGCGATATGTATACGTATAATATCTATATGTAGTATAAGTTATACATATGACAAGTAAGTCATTATATTTTAATATTTAAATTATATATGTTATTTGATACTTTAGTTTAAGATTTCACATAATTTGCTTCTCTTGTGTTGTTCTTTACATTTCTTTTAATCTCTCGAAGAAATTTCTTTAGAAATAAGCAATAAATTTTTACTTACATATATGTATTATGTATTATCTTTTTCCATTTCTTTGTGTACATAAACAGTGAGAAATAAACTGGCACATTTACTTAGTTTACTATTTGTGCTAACTTTAAAGTACTTACGAGTATAACATTGACACACGGAGTGAGATTTTACAAGCAAACCAAATTCCCCCTTCTCATCCCTTTAAAGGATGAATTTCCATCAACTCCTAGGGTTCGGCGAAAGTGAAGCCCGGGGCCCTAGTACGAAGGAAATGAAGGAACAGGGTAGGTCTTTAGTCAGTAAGAGATCGTAAGTTCATGCGGGCCATGCATTGGAGATATAGTCACGGCCAGTTTTCGTATGATGCATTATTAAATAATTATAATCTTCTTTCTTTAGAATCCAAAAGACTGCTTCTTGGAGCAATGTTTCTTCATGGTCTTGTCCATAACAAATATGACTGCACTGAAATATCTAATAAACTGTGTTACATTGTTCCGAGAACAGTAATGCGTAGGCGAACGCGCCCATATCGATTACTATCAACCACTTCCAGTCAAGTTTGTCATTCTAATGCCGGTTCTCGCGTTCCTCGGCGGCAACTTGTGGACTCTTATAACTATAAATTTGAGAGTATAGATATATTTAATCTCTCTGCAAACAAAAGAAAATTTGTAGTCGAACAGTTATTGGCTTTGTAATTTTTGTTTCTTATTTATTGTTTTACTCTGAGCGCTCGTAACCGCTATTATTTTCTTAAAATGTAATTGTTGTTTTTTTTTTAATGTACTGTAACTCACGTAGCATCAATCTTTAACTAGTGATCAGATCAGTGGATAATAGTGTTGGTATTGCAATAATTGCTGTAATTTTATGTTTATATGTAGTTTGTAACAATGTATTGTATTACCGTTTTTTATCCCTAAGCAATAAATAAATAAAGAGTCTCACACTATCTCCCGCCCCGCCCAAGGGTGGGATTTGTCATTGAATGATTTTACCTACCATAAAAAAAACAACTCCTTTTTAGTGCACTCCTACGTCATATAAGGAAGCCTTGTGCAAAATGTCATGTTCCTAGAGCCAGTAGTTTCGCAATACATTGATATGTCTGTCAGTCAGTTTCTCCTATTATAATTATTTATGTTACCGTCACAATGCAGAATACGTTAATGTGCGCATTAAGTAGGTAATCTGCAAATTACCGGGTACAATCTGTTTAAGTGTGAGATAGCCGATTATACCCACTTTGCTTCTACCCAGAAACAAAGTGGGGTTATAAAAAAGAGGCGAGTGTCCTAAAATAATTATCATCAACTTTAGATTATCATTAGAAATTTAATTTGAATAATTATACCAGTTTTATAATTTAACCATTCGCTTGGCCGTTAATCTTCTGGTTACCCAGCAGATTATCTAGTTAATTTCAAAACTCATTTTTTTTTTTCGCTATAACGAACTCAATCAGTTATTCTGCAGATTAACTAGTTAATATGCACTCTAGCTGATTTACGCACATTAACGGTAACATATAGATATACGAATATCGTGTAACGCTTACAAAGCGCCACGGCCATATCATCTTCATCTCGTAGCAAAGATCGTAGAGGCGTAGCACTGAATTAATATTACGGCGTAGCATCAGTTATGTTTAGAAGCAGATGATTTTCGTAGCAAATTTGTAAGACAATCTTAACTATCATAATAACAGTTAAATTTAAAAAAAAAATACAGTGACATCAGTTCTTTTGTTTATTATTGATAAAAATATATTGTGATGACGAAAGAAACGGATTGAAAAATACCATGTTACAAACTGGCGGGATGATAATATTAAAAAAAAAAAATAACGCATAATAATATATAAAATAAGATTATAGTTAAGGGTTTGCAGTTTTTCATTTTCATTAAAAATAAAAACAATTGTTTTACAAGTCAGAAGAAATTGGATGAAGTTTAGGACGGCTGTCAAGCCGTGTTAATTAACAAAACATGTGAAGCACGTTACATATTAACATTTTCCACAAAACCCTAAAATTAACACTTGTTAAGACTTCAAATAATAATGCCCAAAACGGAGAACTAGTCCAATAGCGTTATCAGTCTACCCAGCTTTACTGTCGTAATGATACGCGTCCTCATTGCGTGCCCAGAGTCTAACGAACCACTGCAATCGGTGACGAAACGAAACACAAGGTGAATCTTACAGTACAGTATAAAAGGTAATGTCACCAAACCTCGGACATCACACTCGCATCTTCTGTTCAACAGACAGACACCACCAAAACATTCAACATGTATAAGATCGTGAGTTTTTAGTTTTTACAAATTTATTCAACACAGTCCGTTTACTTTCGAAACAATCGGTTGCATTTGGATTAACCTACATCTAAAGCGATTTTCTTATCTTTATCTTATTGTTATTTCCGAATTAATACTTACTATTATGTTATTCCAGGTATTCTTCCTCGCTACCCTGGCTTTGGCTGCTGCCAAACCCAGCGCCGTGGCCGCTCCCCTGGTTGCCGCAGCCCCCGTGGTCGCAGCACCCGCACCCTTCGTCACCGCCTCCAGTTCCCAATACGTCGCCAGGAACTACAACGGCGTGTACGCTGCTGCCGCCCCATTGGTTGCCGCTCCTGCACCAGTTGTAGCACCTGTGGCTGCGCCTTACGTTGCCGCTCCGTACGCCGTCGCTCCAGCGGCTAGGGTGGTCGCTGCTGCCCCATACGTAGCTGCTCCCGCCCCAGTACTGCCCGCTTACGCCCGGTACGCCGCCGCTCCTTACTACGCGGCGTCTCCTTACTTCGCCCCCTCTGCCCCCCTTATTGCCTACAAGTAAAATATGACTGATACTTAGCCCTTTTTTATACTGAAGAATATATAATTATGACATACTTGTGGTTTTATTTTATGAAAAATTATTTACTCCACCCATACATACATACGAAGATAATATATATACATAAGTGATGACCTTACATAGCAACACTTTAAGTTTTCGAGAAGCTAGGTATATATTTTGTAGTTCTCATTTCGTTAGTACATTACGAAAATTAATTAAAAATACTTCGTCTACAGTCTTGTCACATCAACCCACACAAGGAGCTAGTTGCGAATGTTATTGTGCGTGATGGAAGTCGTGTGTTTAGTTTCAAGGAAGTTCGCCAGTCCTTGGTAAAAGTGAGTAATTTGCCTACGAACAAAACTCAGTACATGTTACATAAAGAAGCCATACAACAAAAGGGAAATTAAAGTGGCCTATTTCTGTACAAAGCGATATGTTTTGATAAACATATCTAAGTACGAAATCACAGAGAAAAATACGTATTTGTACTTACAAATACGTATTTTTCTCTGTGATTTCGAGAAGACTTCTTCTCGGTATCGATTCCAGCTTTCCGCGAAAATTTGTACATAGAATGTAGACTAAAATTATCATAATTTAGGCAATGGATACAAAGGTAACCTAAACGACGAATGGCAATAAATACTTGTAGGTTTTCCTTTATAAAATTGTTGAAAAGGAAGTCTAAGAGAACTACGCAGTCCACTAGCTATTTAGCACCCACACTGGTTCGCGAGCCAAGAGATTTGTTTTTCTTTCTACTTAGTCTAATTTAGTTTCTGTTCACGTTATTTGAAGAAATAAATAACTGACTTTATTTTATTGTAATACTGTATTATTCAAGAATTTCTTTAAAGTCTTATAATACTTTTCGCTCTTTAATATTTCTACTCCCTTTTATCTTAAAGAAAATTTTCTGTTTCTCAGTCACACATTCTAGATCCTTATGATCGTCGACTTCTTTCTTTGACAAATATGTCACAACTCAAGCAGTTCATTCATGAACTACTTTTCTTATAGACGCAGGACCTGCTACCAATGGCCTTGATTCAGAAAGCGGGACTCCTGGACACTGCTCGTATTTTTAGGAGGTTCCTCTCTTTGGAACCCCACTGTCTGTTCCTGTTACAGAGGGGCTACTATTTTATATTTTTAATGTTTTTCTATTGTGATAATATCTTTATCTATACCTATTAAATAAAAAATGTAAGGCCAAATGTGTTTATAACCGCAAAACTCAACATTGACTAATTTGGATATGATATAACTGCAATGTGTGCCTAAAATTTTTCTGTGTGGTGTAAGCTGTTAGTATAAGTTAGCAATAAGTAAATAAATAAATATAATATCACTAATTTGGATAGATTTGGTGGAAAGGCATGCAAAGAAGCTAATTGGTGATCCTTTGGTTAATTCCGATCTACAAAGCCTTGAGTTCAAACGAAGGGTAGCCAGCTTTTCGGTATTTATTCCGCCATCTCTTTTACCATCGGACAATCCGAAGAACAGCGAGTATCCACCCTTGCGATATAGAAACCTCTACAGTCTGGACTAAGCGTTTCGCATTGTAGTTTATACCGCGTACATCGAAGAACAATTAGTATATATATATTCTGATTATAATTTAGGTGTCTTCTAGGCTAGAATGAATAGGCTCTTAATAAACTAATGCGCCTCATCATCAACGATTGCATCCCTGCTTAGCATCAGGTGGGATCGCAGTCAAGCACTAGTTTATATCAATAAAATAAATGGATAAACTTTTTTATTATTATTTTAAGTCTTAAGTTTTTAAGTAGAGACAATTTTAAAAAAAGTGCACGGAAAACGAAAAAGAAAATTTTCTTTATTACATTCAAACTGTTCCTAACTGACAATATAAGCGTTAGATGTCAATCCTTAGTGAAATAGTGTTTGGCAGAACGACATAGTTATGTCGGGTCAGCTAATATAAACTATATTTAATATAAATAAATATTTTGAGTAAACAGATTAGTAATATTTAATTTTTTTAAGCGTCAAAACATGAATTATCAAAATTTTCCAGTGAGTATGCTCGTTGAAAAATTCTCGAGTAACAGTTTCAACATGTGGTTTTAACAAATCTATTTACACTGAAATTGACTTTAAATATTATCTAGAATTTCTAAGCACAAAATATATTATAGGCTAGAGACTGAAATATATCAAAAGAAATAGAACAAGAATTAAAAGCCCACGCCGTAAAACAACAAAGTAGAAGCCGAGTAGGTAGCTATTACTCTAATATTGAGTGAAGCACTCACTTAATATAAAGAGGTAAAACTTCTTTTAATATTAACCTTTGTAGCAGGCACCTAAAACGTTTCTTATTCATGTCACATGCTGTGCGTGCAATAAGATTTACCCCAACGTCAAACGGAACGCAAAACGGGGGCGAAACGTGGGCGGTAATATTATGAAGCTGTGTTTCTATAAAACCATTTAATAAAAACACTGAAAACCTGATCACAATCTTACTGAGCGAGTCACGTGGATCGAAATGTGTTGTGCAAACTTTTCTTTCACTCTTTACCGTGCACGAAACACGTGCTGCTTAGAAACGGGACCTTCTTGGATTTCCTTTGTATTGTTTATATACAAAGTTAATTCCTGCGTTGCTTGTATTTACTTTTGTAGTTTTGTATGTTTGATCGGTGATTTTGATTTGTAATAAGAGAAACTTCAAGGTTAATTAAGATGAACGTGCACATAATTATCGTTTGTGATTATATTTGGAGTCAAAAGCACAAATGTCTCGATCATGCACAAATTACTCACACCTAAATAATTATATAAAGTGAAATTTTAATGGTTGTTTTCCCGCGGCAGAACGGCTTACAATAAGGAGTACTTTCGAAATATGCAGTAAAAGTTTTTTTTTTTTTCCTTTTCTCTACTGCTAATTGGCAATCTGCTTCTGGAGCAATAATCCAATGTGCTGGCTGTAATCTGTCTTTGGTTTGGTGAGTAGATTTGTCCAGTGACGCATCTCTCAAATTTATCTAGTAAATCTTTCCGCCAGCTCCTGGACACTGTGTCTTTTCAATCGGGAGAAAGTGAAACTCCCAGGCCCTAGCAGTTGCGAAGCTAGTTCATTCCTGTGTTTTTTCAGTCGGGTTTGATAGCTTTTGCTGTATGGCTCGATTTCCTCAGAGACGGTTTTCAACTTGATGTCCATGTACATGAACTGATTGCTAACATACTGGGGGATATTTAGCATTTTTCTAATGGTTTTGCTTTGAAACCTCTCCAGTATTGCAATATTACTGTTGCTTGCTGAGCCCCAAAGCTGTATGCCGTACGTCCAAAAGGGCTTGATGATGGATTTGTAGACAAGTATTTTGCTGTTATGAGTGAGTTGAGATTTCGGTCCAATCAGCCAGTACAGGTTTCGAATTTTGGTGTCAAGCTGTTTGCGTTTGGTCCATACATGTTTTTGCCAAGTCAGTCGGCGGTCAAGGTGCATTCCCAGGTATTTTGCATCATTAGCTTGTGGGACACGTTCATTATATAGAAGAACAGGTGGGCAAGTTTCACGTCTGAGAGTGTAGGTAACGTGGACAGATTTGTCTTTGTTGGCCTTGATGCGCCACTTATCAAACCATATTTCGACTAAGCTGAGATGTCTTTGGAGATTCTTTGATGCTGTTTCCGGGTTCGCATGAACAGATAAAATAGACGTGTCGTCGGCATAAGTAGCAGTGGTGGTGATATCGTCGAGTGTTGGTAAATCTGCCGTAAAGATTAGGTACAGTATTGGTCCTAGGATACTACCCTGCGGCACTCCTGCTTTGATCTCGTGTAGCATTGACAATTTTTCGTTGTATTTTACCTCAAAACATCTCTTTTCCAGGTATGATTTCATAAGTTGATAGAAGGGGTGTGCGAGCTTTTGTTTAATTTTGGAAAGCAGACCGTCATGCCAAACTTTGTCAAACGCCTGGCTAATATCCAGGAAAATAGCCGAGCAGTATTGTTTGTTCTCCAGAGACTTGTGTATGGTGTCAACCAACCGATGTACCTGTTCGATAGTACCATGACCCTCTCTAAATCCAAACTGATGGTTAGGTAATATAACTTCAAGGTCATTCTTCATTCTTGTTAGTATGACTTTTTCGAATATTTTACCAGTAATGGGCAGCAGACTTATGGGTCTGTACGAAGTCATTTCTTGGCCTGGTTTGCCCGGTTTTAGAACCATGATGACCTGAGCGATTTTCCATTGGCTGGGGAACATCAATAGACGCAAACAAGCGTTGAATATCAACACCAGAAAGATAATTCCTTTACGAGGCAAGTGTTTTAAAAGAGTTGCATCTATTTGGTCATAACCAGGTGCTTTACAGTCTTGAAGGATGCGAATTTCTTTGACGAGTTCTTTTGGTGAGATACTGGCCAACGGAAGATGCATTTGGAAGGCTGATGTGAGCAAGTTTTTAATTTCTTCATCGTGTTCTTTGTTTGCGCTCGGCAGAGGTTCAAAGACTTTGTGCAGGTGTGAAGCGAAAGCATTAGCTTTATCCTGATCTGATCGAGCCCATAACCCCGTTTGGGTTTTTATAGGAGTTATTTGCATCTTCGGACGTTTAAGTTTTGATGTTGCCTTCCAGAGCGAGTAGTTTGTATCACTTGTTGGTGTGAGGTTCAAGAGATATTCCTGGAGCTTATCATTATTCAGGTCACTGATTAGTGATTTCAGTTCTTTTGTGGATCTGTTGAATGCAGCTTTATCTCTTGGGACTCTTGTTTGATGCCAGACCTTGCGTAAGTGGCGTCGTTCAAATATTTTATCTTTAACGAAAGATGGGTAAATATGTTCTTTTGGGACAAATACTTTGCGTTTTGGTGCAGATTTGTGTGCGGTAATATGTACAGTTCTATTAAAGGTTTCGATTGCTTCCTCAACCTCTTCGATGGTCTTAAGAGATATTTTGAGATCTATCATTGAAGTTATGATACGCTGGTATTCTTCCCAGTTTGTGTGCCTACTATGTATTTTCGGTGGCGCTTCATGCAACAGTACTTTGCAGTTAACATTTAATACGACAGGGGTGTGGTCAGAAGAGAGATCTATTTTTTGCTCGGCACTCATATTGTTGACAGAGAGATTCTTAGTAATAAAGAAATCTAGTAAATCCGGTTTCCTGGCTCTATCTGCTGGCCAGTAAGTGGGCTCCCCGGTAAAGATGCATTCCAGATTAAGTGCACCCACTGCGCTGTACAGTTGTCTTCCTTTTGGGTTTATAAGTCTAGACCCCCAATGCACATGCTTAGCATTCCAGTCGCCTCCACTAATAAAACGGTTTCCTAATGTCTCTAGGTATTCTTTGAAATATTCAGCAGATATAGTATGTTTAGGTGGGCAGTAGATTGCCGATATTGTAATTTCCGAGGCAACATCTATTATTCTGATTTGTGACGCCTGAATCATCTCAGAGCAGAATGGTTCGAGTGGATAATGTTTTAATTTAGTTTTTATTATGATAGCAGCTCCTGCGTGAGCTTTCCCTGATGGGTGATTTGTGGTATATACATTATAGTTGTTAATGTCAATATGGCTTTTTACTGTTAGTCTTGTTTCTGAAATAAGTGCAATGTCAATGTTTTCATTTATTAGGAATGTCTCTAATTCTTGTTTACGTTCTGTAAGTCCATTGGCGTTCCATGTCATAATGCGCAAGTCATAAATCATTTTGAATGAAGGCTGCCGATCAACTGGATCATTCTGTCCATAATTTTGTCCATCATGTTTGTCATAATTATTTCGAATCTGTTAAACATTTTGTCCATGATTACTTCCAGGTCAACAGGTGCGCCTGGTAAGATGATGTCGGTTGCTGTGTCTCCTTCGGTGCAGTTAGTTTTGACGGTCTCGGCATAAGATTTGCGTGGTTTAATTATGTTCATTTTGCGGTTGCTGGGTACAGGTTTGGTAAATTGTTCGTGTACCTCTAAACGTGGTCGGTCTGGAGCGGCAGAATTATCACCAGGCTGTCTGAGTCTTGAATACTCTGTACTCCATTTGTCTTGTTGAGTTTTGTTTGGCTTTTTTGGGGTTTGTTTCCCCTCGTCGATTGTGTTTAATTGTCTGTCTTTGTAATTCCTTGGTTTTGAGTCAAGTTTGAGTATTTGTTCTCTATACTGTTTATATTTTGAGCAGCCTCTATAGCTCGCGGGGTGCTTCTCATAGCAGTTCGCGCAAGTGGCTTCGGAATCGGGGGTTTTGACACATGAGCTGGTCGAATGTTCTTCTCCGCATTTGACGCACCGGAAAGGTCTAAAACATTGATTCTTAGAGTGGCCGAATCTTTGGCATCTTTTACATTGCACAATTTCTTTTTTCTTGTATGGTGGTTCAAAAGTGACTTTCATGTAGTTGAGATGTTTGATTTTGTAAATCTCCTTATTATTAAATTTTGGCTCTAGATCCACATAAAATAAGGGAAGGGGTTCTTTGGTCACTCTGTGTAGAACATTTACGACCTGACGAACCTCGTGTCCAATTTGGTCGATTTCTTTTTTGATGGTGGAGATGTCTTCCGAAGAGTGTAGACCGCGTAGTACTACTCTGAAAGCTCGCTCACTTTTATAAGGAGTACTTTCGAAATATGCAGTAAAAGTAAAAAAAAAAAAATATTTAAAAAAAAAACGAAATAACCGACTTCACTAAAAAATAAACACTAAAAGGATCAAGATATTATTGTATATTTTGTTTTTTTTTCTGCTTTTTTTCTATATTACAATAAGTAATTTAAGGTGTACCTATCCTTTCTATTACCAATTCTCCGTACTGGTGGCGCCGACGGAGGTGTCGCGCACTTGTGAATGCCAATCGCTTGGAATAGTGACGCGTTAAGCAATTACATTTTGATTCATACATGGAGATTCTGTTCGCTATACATAATATCGAGGCCGTCCTTCATCCGTGATCAAATTCACCGAGAACTTATTAACATAATTGATGTTTCTTCTGGTTCACATTGTATACCGAAATTCGCTACTTACACAATTGAACGTAGATTATAAACATCATACCTGTATGTTAGCGAAGGTTAGGCTGAGGTAACTATTTCTTATATGTATATTCCACGTTCTATTTAAGTCTAAACTAATATGGGGGATTTGAGCAGACTATTGTTAATGTCTGTAAAAAGTTAAACTCGTGAAAAGTTATATCAATTAACTAACATGAATGGCTAAATTACTAGTAAGTATTATACATATCGATGATGCAAAAAGCAAGGGTCACAATCACAACACCGCAATAAAAACGAAGCGGATAGTGTTACATATTATTTACGATAGGTACTGTAATAATAATAAAATATTTCACAACTATCACACAACAACGTCTAGTCCCAAGCTAAGCAGAGCTTGTGTTATGAGTACTAGACAAGTAATAAACATACTTATATATTTCTAAATACATAGATATTATAGATAAATTAATTACACCCAGACACTGAAGCCGGCTTGCGGACGACGTGCAGTGGGTAGCACGCTGTCCGATCGTCCGGTAACCGACCGGACCGAGCCCAAGTCGTCGACGGCGCGTTCTGTTCCCGCGCGCCTCAAGGAGCTGTCAGCACACCGAAGAGGCCCAGTCTGCTAACTGCAGGCAGGCAGGGTCGAAGCCTACTGGGGTCATGGGTTAACTTCCGAAAGGAATACCTGGCCCCGGCACGATAGGCTACGAACATTTGTCCTCGGTGGGGATCGACCTAATGACCTCCGGCGTAGCAGTCAGGGCTATTAACCACTAGACCAACAGGCCCGTCAAGCCAATTGATATATCCCAAGAATCTTAAAATTAATAAGCTGTTATTTTACATCACTTTCACCTTATTACAACTAAGCCCAAGATGCATTTCCGGAGATGGTATCTCATCTTCTTGTGCTTTAAAGCCACATACAGCATATAAGTTTAAGTTCTAAATTTTGTCGATATTATCAAATTAATCTAGAGCGCCGTAACTAAGCTCATTAGATGTGAACTGCCACAGTTATGGTGACTGTTGGCCTGACAGTGATATATCGGGCGGCAAGCATTTACCGAAATGATTGACATTCACTTATTCTATGCACATATGTGAATAAAATAAGGTTCAAAATAACATTAATTTCGGAAGTCGGTGTTTCTTGTTTTATTTGTTTGTTCCGAAATTAAAATTATTATGAACATTTTAGGTTTCTTTTTTTTTGTAGTGAAGTTTTTTTTATGTGAAAGGCTTTTATTTCACACTTTAAAAGTGTTATACACTTATAACCAAAGCAATGGCAATTCCAATTAGCCCAAACGCTGCAGTGCTACTAAAATACATGGTTTTTTGTGGAGTTCCAGTGCCTTCCACCTTCCGGCTCCATCATCAGATCAGTTCAATAGTACCTTATAGCCAAAGTGCACCTCATAAAAAATTATAATAAGCCTGAACACGGCTAGAATACACCCATTAATTATGGAGTTACGGTGCATACCTTCCGGCTTCATTATCATCATCAGATCAGTTCGCTGATATAATTTTCAGCATAACTTTTCAAACCATTCATTTATTTGTAATATATAGTTGCTTAACTATCTTTATTATGATACCTATGCGACTGAGAAGTTTCGATGGTTATTTCTGGTCTTCTTCTTCTGTTCCACTTAAGTCATATTTGATATTTCCTTTCAGGAAGCCATTCAAATATACACACCAAAAGAAAGAGTTTCATCCAAACCGATCAAGCCGTTTAGGAGGAGTCCGATGTCGAACAAACGTATGTAAAAATCACTACATGGTATAAAAAAGTCGCTTCCCGCTGTCTGTTCCTATGTATGCTTAGATCTTTAAAACTATGCAACGGATTTTGATGCAGTTTTTTTTAATAGACACAGTGATTCAAGAGGAAGGTTTATATGTATTAGATATGCATAATATATTTAATATATCAGTTACACCCGTGCACCTAAAAACGGTGAAGGAAAACATCTTGAGGAAACCGGCATGTCCTAGAACCAAAAATTCGAAGACATGTGATATCCATCAACCCGAACTGGGCCCGCGTGGTGAATTACGGCCCATTCCCTCTCTTAGAGAGGAGGCCTGTGTCCCAGCAGTGGGAACATTAAAAGGCTGATGATGATGATGATGATGACACCCGTGTGAAGCTGGGGCGGGTCACTAGTGATATATATGATGCATTGTAACATAATATGTATTTTGACTTAAAACTAAAACCTTTGTGAGAGCTGGATTGTGAATTAGATTCGGGACCTAGACAATGACAGATCTCGCAGCCTTTTAAACATAATCCTATTTTAAAGCCGCCGAACCGAGCTATCTCAAAATATTTCTATTGATACTATGTTTATAGATGTAAATGGAACAGAAATGTACTGCAGGTGTAGCAAATCTATTTATTTACATGCAGAAAGTCTCGTTACTATAAAATATATGGTAATTGCACATAGTGTTTTGTCGATAAATTAACTACTAGTGACCGTTGTCTTTCTTAATGTTGATGTAGAATTCATTATCTACCGTTTATGTATATTAATCGAAAACTTGAATAACCAATTTCTAGTTTATTATTGCTTATAACTTACTTATAAAACATGTAGGGTGACCAAGTCGGATGTACATGTCACAGGAAAATTGTAAACGTCGTAAGATAACAAAAGGTTAATTTATTTTTGTTAGTTACAATTCAAATTTACAGATTTACAAAACACTTTAACTAACCTTGAGATTGTAATCGCCTGGTTGAAAAAAAATGTCTAAGAGGCCTTTTTTAATATTGTAATATCTCTTTATTAGATTATAATTTCTCGATTTATTATGAAAAATATAGTTAACAATATCTCGCGTTATTTTACTATCTTATGGCGTTTGCAATATTTCGGTGACAAATACAACGGTGTTATGCCACCATTTTGATTTAGCAATGTAGCAATATGGTAAAGATAGTTTTTTAAACAATAATTATTGCATTAATTAAACTCTAAAGTTTGAAGTGGATTAGAAAATGACAAAAATAACATTTTTTTTAAGGGTAAAAATTAATCGTGAATTTTTTTGTAGATTTTTAGTGCAAATCTTAAACACTTAAAGCAAAATATTTGTTGCTTTGATAGTAGTGAGTGACCCTAATAAAATACCTATACCAAAAAATTAAAAAAAAACTCGGCATAGATTTGTAGGGTTCACATCTACCACATAGTTTATTTACGTACCCTCCAGGTATTAAATCCGACCTAACTCACGTCGGACTCTATGAGTCAACTTACGCACGCGCCATTTTTTTACGCAGATTCAATGAGTTTGCGTTACAGCTGAGAGGCTATACCGCATTACTAGGCAGCAAAAATGTGGAAATTCGACTCCTGTTATTTACTATTAAAATTGCAAAGTCTATTACACTTCTCATTGGTATTAAAAAAGTAATAGTCTGTATAATTGTACGTTACTTCTTCATGCTTAAACTGCTGAACGAATTTGGATGAAATTTAGTACACAGGTAGAGAAGTAGTATTATCCCGAAGGTATATTCATTCGAGATTATTTTATAATTTCATGCTGGTAAAGTCGCTGACAGAAAATAGTATAATGTATTTTATGAAAAATTATGAGTTTGTTTTTATTGAATAGAATAATATCACAACATAAAATTTTATACATTACTTTTATACATTAATTTTATACATACACGACTTGGTCACCCCGTATGATGTGTTTGGATAAACTAAAAGTTTACCGAAATGTCTGATAGTATAAAGTTTTGACATTGCCTCGAGTCTCTTCCCTTCATTGAGATTCAATTTATGAATGAATATGCTAACTAGGTACACCAAACTTAGTGTGAGTAAACTCATAATTAAAATTCAAGATAAACTAAATTATCATCAAGCCTGTTTAAAATTATTGTGGGTAGGCGAAACGAAACTTTAGCTTAAATGTTTTATTTTACTTAAAATAATTTACAGTTCAATTTTAATTGAACATCTTCATAAAATATATAAATGTTACCGGAAATCTATATAACTCAGGTATTCTATGCAATACCTAGGCAATGAATACCTGGGACGTCCAGACAATGTATGAAATATTATATTATTTTCCATTACATACTTTAACTAAGTAATGTGTACAATTCCTAGGGATTGTATAGAGTACCTGTTGGTCTACAGGCAATGAGTAAAATAAATAGATTTTCGTCTATATTTATCAATGTTGACCGACCTACCTATAATATTACGTGGCAAATGAACCATGTTCTATTATTTACAATTAATTTGCATAAAACATGAGAGCAGGGAAAGAATTGACATAATTTTAAGACATTCCAACATTTTTTTTTTATAGCCACCCGGAAATACCGCGGATAGAAATAGAACCCGAGTACTTATACATAACATGAAATTAAAAATGGTTCTGTACGTAACATAACGTAATATGCTTACGAGTATTTTTAACCTAACCTGTCCGTGTCGGGGTGCTCTAAAATTACGTCACTTCGTTCTCTACCCCCGTCTTTTACACATATTTCAGGCTGCGCATTCGGTATTGTATAGAACACCTATGCTAAGTATAAAATAAATAATATTTCATACATTACCTACACGTTTTAGGTTTTCTATACTTGGTCTAGGTATTGTGTAGAACACTAGTGTAAAATACCGGATTATACATATTGCCGGTAACATAAACATCGCAATTTTACTTACAGTATTTTATTCCTTTTTTACACTTGCAAGGCTACATGTAATAGAATAACCCCAACTTTTGGCCCGAAGAGGCACTTAACAGTGTGTCTAATTGTTGAAGTTATATAACATTCCTAAGCATGACCGGCACCTTGACATATTCGGTAAGCAATGGTGTCCATTTGACACCTAATTGAGCATGCGCAGGTCCTGCCTAAGGAAAGTGAAACCGTCCACTACCAACATAGACGTAATGCTTGCAACAGTATGAACTATATAACGACATGTAACACATTCATCGATACATTTCAACGTTGACACTCGACTGACCGAGTTCAGTTATCAAATTAAACAAAATGTCCTTCACGAGATTAGTAAGTATTTAGATCATTGGAGAAAGCTCTTCAATTTATAATAACATTGAACTTTTATTAATTACCCTGTGTTTTCTTTTATAGGTCATTTCTGCCATCGCCATTATAGCTAGTTGCAATGCTAGCGGCTTTGGTCACATCGTTCCTGCCATCAAGACCTTCAGTCCGTCAGTAGTTCGGTATGCTCCGTTCTACAACTTCCCGAATGGAGTGGGAGTGAGGTCTATACATGCTGTGGCTGCACCGGTTGCTCTGCCACCTCCAGTGGCACGTGCTCCAGTGTTCGCAGCCCCAGCGCCAGTATACCCGGGTCCTGCTCCAGTGTTTGCGGCGCCGCCACCAGCTTTCCCAGCGCCCGCACCGGTCTTCCCAGCGCCTGCTCCCGTGTTCCCTGCACCGGCTCCAGTCTTCGCAGCTCCAGCACCCGTTTACCCAGCACCTGCACCAGTCTTTCCTGCCCCGGCTCCAGTATTCCCCGCGCCAGCCCCTGTGTACCCCAGATTTGCCCCAGCTTTCGCTGCAGGTCCAGCATTCGCCCGTGCTGTACCTGCATTGCCGGCGGCACCATTCTCTCCTATCGTGAGGCCTGTAGCAGTACCACAGCCAGCTCCATTGTTCGCGCCTGCTTTCGGGCCCGCCCCCGTTCCTGTAGCTAGGGCACCCATCAGCATATCCCCATATGCGCCCGTGCCATACGGCCCAGCACCCATATTCAAACAGTTTGCATGGAAATGAATCTAGTCTTTGTTAATTGTTATAATATAGTGTCATTGTTTTCTAGTTACTTAATGAACTTAGTCATTATTTTTTATACCAAATTTTGTAATTAAATTATAAAAAAATTACTCATGTCTTCATTTAAACATTCATACCTTTAATAATATTCATCATGTGCTTGACGTTAAACAAAGGTAAATTAGAAATTTACCTAAAAATAAACTAAAAATGAGGTAAGTCTGTGATCAATTCAGTTATTTAACATAAAGCTAATCTATTTTTGTACCTACATAACTAAAGTAAAATAAAAGAATTTTTAGGAATTCTTTACAGAAACATGATGTACGCAAAATAATCAGGAGAAATAGTGTTCAAACGCGAGCTATCAATTTTTTTTTTTTTATTGAATCCGCTCTATTGTCGTGGAGTTGCGGACACTAGCCCGAAATACAAATACAAAAGAAATGTGTTGCAAATTTAAATAATAGTTATTATAAAATTGTTCATCATAGTCTCTCAAAGGTCAAAATGAAATTAACGACATGACGATCTATGAATCGTTTTACGAGTATCAACATTTGTTCTGTCAATATCCCATAGGACACGAGGCATAAACATAAAGCATAGCGACAATCAACCTTATTATGTTCTTACTGCTGGGACTTTGGTCTCCTCCCTAGGAAAGGGTAATCCACTACGCAGGCCCAGTTGGTGGATGTCACATGTCATGTCTTCGATTTTCCGGTTCTAGGACATACCGGTTTCCTCTCGATGTTTCCCTTCACCATTTTGAGAGCAGTGTTGATCAAATAAATTACACAAAGTAATGCACCTCGGTGGGTTTCGACCAGAGACCGTAGTAGTTAGGTCCGTTACCACTGGGCTACAACTACACTCTTTGGACACGAGACAGCTGGAAAAAAATATATAAGTAATTAATTATCTTTATTTATCACAAATCAAAAAAAAAAACGAGAACAAGTTCAATAGTCGAATAAACTTGGGGTCATCTTGGTACCACTTTGTGAAGATTATTTCGCCACTTTGACAGGAGCTTTACTCGACATCTGAAGAGGGTGGTCACGATTTAATTCATTGATACGACATCCATCACAACTTCCATTGAACTCTTCCGGCGGCCCATGTGACCCATGTCTAGTAGGACAATGATCTGTAAAATAATTTAGGTATTTATGGTTTCTTTAAGTTATTTCTCAAAAGACAGTAATGAAATCAGGCGTTGCTTGGTAGAAATTTAAGATAATTTATGAAATTTAACCGTTATGAATTATATGTATAATCAAGTACTCTTACGAATTTTATCCCTATTTGTATCCCACGAAATTCCTATTGGGTTGCTTGAATTTCAAGTTCCTAGAAGTCTTACTTCTCGCGATCAGATGACTTGTATTTATAATTTTCAGTGGCTTTATTAATGATCCTGATCTGCACATTGAAATTTGCAATCTGTTATTCCTAGACAATTACTGTCGTAACAGAAAACACACACACACAGAAACATTGCTTATTTATATGTATGTATCTAAGTATGTATTTATTAGTGTATATTTTGTATCTTTCCTGTTTGTCTATTTATTTGTTGCACCTACCATGTTAAGTTTCTGCACAACCCTAAGGTCAACTGGTAGAAAATGCCTAAGGCATTAAGTACGCCTTTGTACAGTGTTATGTGCATAAAGTTTGTATAAATAAATAAAAATAAAATACCGTTTACTGGCTGTTCCAGCTTTCCGTAATACTACAAGTTACCTATTTCTCAGTATTAGCCGCTATTAACGCTCTCCTGAACTCAAACAGGTCTTGATATGTTTGCAGATGATTGGAAGATAATGCTATCATAATAGATGTTTAAATTTTTTGAGAGGACTGTTTTAAATAAATAAATAAAGGTATATTTTTAAATACTATAGTTGGTTTGGGCTATTCTGTTAAAATAAAAAGAAAAAATAATTAAAAATAAATAGGTTAGCCTACCTGTGCGATAAATCGGTATCATGTAAGCTATCAATAAATATACAATTATAATTTATAATTAGTGTTAATTTCCTGCAAAATAAGTATAGAATAGAATAGAATAGAATATATCTCCGTATAAATATAAAAATCTCTTTCCTTCTGTATAAATTTTTCTTTTCAATTTGTATCCACTTATATAAAAATATAGGGGTTCTCAGAAGTAATAATGTATCGCAGGTACAAATAATTACAACCAGAAGAAAGTAATCGTCGAAAATCCCAAACTGAAATTGTCTGCAGATTCTTTTTTTCTTTTAGACTTTACTGCAAATGTTTACTGATCAAAAGATGATGCAGTTCTTTTTAATGTGTGTTGTGTAAAGAATTTATATATTTGGTAATTTCAGTTATAAATCAAGAACCATATTTTCATTATGAAACGAATCCCAGCAGGGTAACTGAGGTTTGGACTTAAATATGTAGAATTTAGGTCTACTCATATGGGCTGAAGTTTTCTTCGAAAGAGTTACTGTAGCCCTGGAACGCAGACTGCCACTGAAGGAATTAGGTTGGGTTTTAGTCAGTTAAAGTCTGACACTCCATGTCAGTCCAAACAGAGTGGGAGGAAACAGTAGACGATTTGCCTTAAAAAAGAACATATGGTATCTAATTATTTGAGTCACTCACCATCAGTTTCCATAACATCACATACCCTATGAGAGTACAGAAACTAATTTATACCGTACTGAGTAATCTACTTGTAAGACAAACCACATTTACTACAAGTGTACGAGTATATATGATACATTAAAATATTTCGTAAATAGCCAGTGAAAACCAAAAACAGTTTTGTTATAACATTTATTTTATAAAAAGTAAAAAATTATATCTAGTCTTTGATACATGTCTTTTCTATAGGAAGGTCAGTCGAGTGTTCTTTTCTAATCTATCGTACGTATGCTGGGGCGTAACCGAAGGGACCGGCGCGAACCAGCGGAGATGCGGCGTAGGGGTAAGGTGCGGCGTACGCTGCGGGGGCAGCGTATGGGCCGGGCAGTACAGGTGCCCCGCCAGCGAAGTAGGGTCCGGCAGCGTAAGGGGCGGCAGCGTAGGGAGCAGCAGCGTAAGGCGCAGCAGCGAAAGGAGCTGCAGCATAGGGACCTGCGACGTAAGAAGCTGCAGCGAAAGGTGCAGCTACCAGTGGGTTAAGTGCCTTGCTGACCACATTGACCTGCGCCGCATACGGTGGGATGTTCTGGGGCACAGCTTGAGCGTACCCTACTGCCGCTGGAGCTAAAAGGGGTGCTGGTGCCACTGCTACTCCACTGCATTCAGCTCCAATGGTGAAAGCCGCAGCGATAACCACGATCTGAAATGCGGAAATCATTAGAATATACATTCGGTTGAAGACATTTAAATTCCAAATTTTTGATCAAAATACTCACAGATTTGAAAGAAAACATCTTGCTTGATTTGGTAGTGGACCTTCCTTAACGAAAAGAGGATGTGAAGTGTGACTATCTAGAAAAAGTATTGGCTTTTTATACCTTGTTTATTGTGATTCAGATATCGTCCGACAATATAAACATTTGACGTATTGCGGCCGGTCATTTGGGATTCGCGGAGGCGTGCGCGGAGAAATGGAGCACATTGGGAAACTTTTTGTTGTGAAACTTTTTTTTCTTTGCCGTTGCGAATTTCTGCTGCAAGACATGTAGGTACTAAGTATCCTTTGTTGATGCAAGTAGAATGAAACGTTTAAAATTCATCAATGGTAATCAATATTCAAGACGAAACGGAGCATTTGTAACAGATTGACTACGATCAATATATCTACAACTTGTAGAATCTTTAATCTGAGGATCCCGTTACTACAGACCTACAGCTTCACAGGTCTAACGACGTGGTAAAGGTAGCTTGGTAAGATCGTTTCGTGGAGACTATCCACTGCATACCTACCGAGTTTCCTGCGAGCATTAGAGACTACGCTAAACTGTTGTCCAGCCGATACGGAGAATATGAAGCCAGAAAATTATGACAGAAATCTTTAGTATAACCCAGTTGGTTTTAAACTTCAGAAAAACAGTTGTTGCATGTATTATAAATTACTAATATTTAGCTACATTCGGTTAGTCTGGAAGTAAACTCAGAAAAAGCTAAGCAGATTAATTGTTACCTACAAGGATTTTTTAATGCATAAATGTTGGATGTAGTTGGTAAGCTCGCGGGATCAAACCTAACCAGGCGCATCACTTTGTGTAATTTATTTCATCACCAGTGCTCTCAATACGGTGAAGAAAAACATCGTAAAGAAACATGCTAGTCAAAAAAATTCAAAAACATGTGATATTCACCAAACCGCACTGGGCCCGCGTGGTGGATTACAGCTCATTCGCCCTCCTAGAGAGGAGGCCTGCGCCTCAGTTGTGTAGTTGGTAATAGCAGCATTTTACTTGGAGCAACTGCCTATCTGGACACTATTTCCCGCTCCGCCCAAGGGCGGGATTTGTCATTGGATGATTTTACCTGCCATAAAAAAAACCTACAACCTCATTACTGGATAAGACGATACCTATTGATAAGATTGAAAGCCGTCTGTAACATACCCGTAGTTAGGAAAAGCTAGGTAGGAAGGTAGCAAATGATATAATCTGATTTCGCAAACCAACAAGTAGGATTCATTAATCCTATGGTGACATGGTTATACCATTTTTAGAGTTCCGTACCCAAAGGTTACCAACGGGACCATATTACTAAGCCTCCACTGTCCGTGCATCCGTCCGTCTGTCTGTCTGTCTGTTGTCTGTCAGCGGACTGTATTTCATAAACCTTAAGAGGTAAAGAGTTGAAATTTTCACAGAATATGTATTTCTAATGCCTGTAAAATAAAAACCCATACAAGAAACGTTATTTTATTAACGTTTTTGCTCGATTTTAAAATTTTAGTATGGAACACTTTACGTGCGAGTCCGGCTCGCACTTGCCAGTTTTTTTATCTTTATAATTTGTTGCTCCACACTAGAAATTACTTCCGTATCATGGCTGCGCTCACATACTCCCACACCCGGAACAACTATCTGTAGAGCTTACAAATATTTGTTCCGTGCGGGAATCTGATCTAAGACTCATAGTGCAGCACCCAATAGCTCAACCGCTTCACCTATCGCATCGTATCAACTTAGATACTAGTTACCACAAAAAGAATCAAAGGCATCATTGAAGAATTAACTGTAGCTAAAATCATCAAAAACACGACAATGCAATCGAATTATATTACAAACCTCCAAAAGTACCACTGATTATGCTGATGATGAGATATTTACAATGCACCGACTCTAAAATCGTAACAATTAACGTAAGGAAAGCAAAAGATGAAGTAGTACTAAGCGATGTCATTGCATAAAATTAACTTGCTAGGTGCGCTATCGTGCAGACAATCAAAGCAGGCTCCGGCTAAAATTCACAATTTATATCAAAGGAAATAGTTTAGAGAAATATTCACTTGACCTACTTCTTAATGGTAGATAACAAGTTAGATTTCGCCTTACAAGCAGTTATGTATATGACAATATGCGTTTAATGTTCCAGTGAATTTCCCTTTTGTCAGTTACATAACGTGCAGTGAAATTGGTGTGCACAGAGTTCAAATTAGAATGCTCGGTCCGTCAACGAAGTCTGGGTCAAAAATCGACGGCGAGCCATCGCGATGTCCTGCGCATTATTTAGCCGCGCATGCGTGGTTCGTCCGCGGTGTTGCCCAATGAAACAAACAGTAGTATAAAACGTGACGATGCCCAGGAGACGGCACAGTCCATCGTATTTTTCAGTGTAATCACTTGTGAGCAGTCACACATCCCAAGCAAAATGATCGCCAAATTCGTTGTGAGTGTGTTGTCTTTTACTTCCTTGATTGTTGATTTAAGTACTTTCATATTTCTCTCTATCTCACTAAAGTAGCAAATACAGTAGTTAAGTAAGGCTATAAAAAAAGAGACTTCAAGTATCCTTTGAGTTTAATAGGATCAACTATCCACACCCTATAATGCATGGTAACATTTCAAGCCATAGCTTCGAATTAGAACGAGCGTTGATATCAACTAGTTACATTACTTGCTATGCCTTATGCATTGCATCATTAGGCCACATTTCCGTTAATTATTTCCAGAAAGTGAAATGAATAAATACGTCCGCATAACTTCAATGTCGAATTCATAATCAATAACTGCCAAAAGATTTGTCTGAATTTAAGACCGTTTCAACCACGTTTTAGAATTGAAATGTATTAGTTTAATGTTTTTTTTTTTTTGTAGGTTGTATTCGCCCTCGCCGTTGCCGTTGCCAGCGCTGGTGTAGTTGCTCCTGCAGCGTTGGTCGCCCCAGTCGCTCCGGCGGCGTATGTGGCTCCCTATGCCAGCTCCTATTCGGCGCACGCCGTGAACCACGCTGTAGCTACCCCCGTGGTCTCAGCCCCCTACGTCGCCGCAGCTCCATACGCCGCAGCTCCATACGCCGCAGCCCCTTACGTCGCAGCTCCCGCCGCTCCCCTCGTGGCTCCCTCAGCACCCTACTTCGCCAGATACCTCTCCGCCCCATACATCCTATAAACGAATTTGGTGATATCATTGCCTAGTGACTTGCTCAGATAATATGCTTCCTAGTTATTATTATGTATTTTGTTGATATACGAATTTATACATAGTTTGGATTTTTATTTGGAACCTTTTCTTTAAAGAACAGGCAGTGATCGGAATGCAGCTTAAGGTAACGTTAACATACAATGCGACCTGCTTCGATTACTAATTGACTTGTGACTTACATCAGGCGTCGCGCGGAAAACCAATAGACGATTCGCCACTGGTGCATGTTTCAATTTAGCCAAAAACTTTTTTTTTTGATTTGGGAATTACCGTATTCGACTTACGTATATAACTTCTCCCTCTCTAGATGTAACGAAATGGAGAGTCAGATCTTACTGACCAAAACTCACTTATGTTCCATTAATTGCTTTGGGCCACAGTAACTTTTAAACATTTTTGCAGCGCTAGCAGTCGTCGGCCCTAATAAGTCCAGTCCAATTTGTTACATTGTGGAGGCGCGCGTGAAACACATTGTGCCGTCAACTCGGGTTTAGTCCTTACTGCGCGGCTGCGCGACGAGCCACCAATAACTTGCGGGTCGCAAACTTGTGCCCGAATTACACTTTTACGGTGAATCGCCCTGCGAATCCCGACGCCCTATTCATGTTGACTGTTCCAAATGCTTTCAGGGTGCTTACTCTCGAGTTTAATTCCGATCGGTCGGCATTGGAATTGTGACTTTAGGTACTCTTAAATTCGATGCTAGCGCCAAATTGGTTTAAAATTTCGTGACCTCATGCCAAGCCCAACCCCCATTTTACTTAATTTCCCAAAAAGGTCACGTAATTTGGCCCTAGCATCGAATTCAAGAGTACCTAACGTCACAATTCCAATGTCATTCAATCGGAATTGAACTCGAGAGTAAGCCCCCAGGACTTTCTTGCTTTGCTCGTGTGTAACCCAAAAATTTATTTGTAGCGACATCTATGGCGCCAGATATGAACTATACTACGAAATCATACAACGCGCAATTAGTTTTCGGCGCGATTTGAAAATATGCGACAGCTCGAAATTAGGTAAAAACGATTTTGTTTCTTGCTAATTTAGCAGATAAGTGAGCAGTGCCTCAGTGGTAATGGCTTCGACTTACAAGTTGTAGGTCACGGGTTCCAACCCAACCAGGCGCTATAGCTTGTGTAATTTATTTCTTTTTATTCTTATAACTTAAAAGGTATACTGTTAAGTTATAATAATTATTGGTTTAAAAATTTATAAGTAGTTAAATAATTTGTATAATAAAAGTGTTGTTTCCCAAAAAAAAACGCTAGGTAACTGCATGATAATAAAATTTCTGTGCTTGAATAATAATAATTGTAACTTAATCTTTTTAATTAGGGCGTATTAATAAGGATGTGCAATATTCTAGTGACATAATGTATATATAGGTTGGTGGTAACTTAGTAAAAATAAAATGACGAACAAGTCATACTTGTTATGGGTTCTTTCCAAACTTACTACCTACAAGGCTACTGAGACCCATGTACCAAAGTATGTGCGTCAAGTTTAACAAAACAGGAATCCATCTAAGATTTCACGGACGAAAAACCTAAAACCTACTTACCTACATATTTCAGTGTCAAGGTCAAATTGAATTATTTCGTGTGGAAAATAATCCAGATAGATTAGACACTTCCATTACTTTTACTTCGTTGAATCAATGCCCATGTTTTTATTATTTTCAAGGAAAACCAGCCATATTTTTTAAGAAAAACTATTTGGTTCACCTATTTCCAAGAAGCTACAAGGCCGCGTTGTTCACGTTGCCGCTTTGGTTGCTTACAATGAGTGTCGAGATGAGAGCGACGCAATGAAATTGAATCATGAAATATGGATGTTTTTTTTAGGTGGGAAATTGTCCGCCTATAGTTGTTTTTAATGTCGTGAGGATTTCAACACGCATGTGGATTTGCTTCTCATGCGTAACCTCCGCAAATGTCCTTTTCATACAATTATTTATTGTAATGCGTGCAATACGCGTTACAATCAATACTTGTCGGTATATTAAAAATCTCAGCTCAATCGGTAACCGGGAAGTAGATCAAATTTAATTTGCAAGATTTAATCACAGACCAACATCGGTCAGATGAAACTAAATAAAAGCTTGTAAAATACCCTTAAATGACGTCAACGACTCGCGCTTTGTCCGGACGGTTACCAATCGGCCTGACGACGTGCTATCCATTACTCGCCTTCCGCAAGCCCATGCACGCCTAAAGTGGCTGGAAATTGGGATGGGGCGTGAGGATATCCGTTCCGTCACGCTTACGGCCGCCTCCTTTGCTAGCATTACAGCTTCATAGGAGGTGGCGACCGCCTGCCATGTGGAAAGTTTTTTTTATGGTAGGTAAAATCCAATAACATCCCCCGCCCTTGGGCGGAGTGGGAGATACTGTCAGGCTCTTACTGACTAAAAACCTACCCCGTTCCTTCATTGCCTTGGTTCCAGGGCCCTGGTATGCATTTTCATACCTCCCCGGAGCCTCACAGTAGGCTTCGACCCTGCTGGGCCGCTACAGTTTGCTGACAACTCCTTGTGCGCGGGAACAGTGCGTGCCGTCGACGACTTGGGCTCGGTCGCGGGAGATGTCATTGGATGATTTTAACCCACCAAAAAAAACCCTAAAGCGTGAGAAATCAGTAAATGGTTTTCCTACCTAAAAAAATAAACTGGGTAAGTAGGATTCGGACTCGCGCACTCCGTATAAACCTACCTATGATAATAATTCACTTCCCGAATCCATTCTAGGAGTTTTTCCGAATCGCAAAAAATGTTTTTGCGATTCGGAAAAACATTCAGTTTTCAGATTTTATCCTATATTTTTGCTATGAGACTTTTCTGCCGAATTTTAAGTACATAGTGCCCTATGAATTTTTATTCTATGGTTTTAACTTCAGCTCGATACCTCCACACGTTTCCGATGTCTTGACAGACAGACAGACGGACAACAAAGTGATTCTATAGAAACCCTTAAAAAATTAGCGAATCGGATCCCATTACGTTTTCAAAACAATTACATGACAGTAGAGAGTGCAACTGATTTCACACAACAAGGAAACTGATAATGAATATATCAAATGCCACACTTATTAAATATCCTTTTACTGGTAATTCAGTATGCACTTCGCAATTTAAACCGAATTAAATTAGAATAATATCAACATGTATGATATTACACAGCTACAGATGTCAGTTAGTATACACTTAATATTACGATAAGGTAACTTTGATTATTTTACTGCATTCACACCTGTTCACATGAAAACTAGTTCGACATAACACCACTTATAATCGTTATCAGTTTACTCAAACCCACTTACTATGTTAATAAATGGTCTTAATATTTTATATGTAACATAGTTTATAGCCTGGGGGTTTAATATTAATGATTTTAGTTTAATATCTTTGAACTAGACTGCACAAATGTTCTTGAAATAGTTTTCTACACCGTTAAATTTTGGTCGTTTTAATACTGTGGAGGATCGATTCGGTAAAATAAACACTATCGATTTAGAAAGATAAAATTAAAAAATAATGTACTTTTTTTTTAAAAGTCGAATTAATATACGCATGTACGAAATTAATTTCTTTTAAGTAAACAAGTCAATGACCTTGTAGGGAGTTGCCGGTCGTTGCGTACTAACTACCTACAGTTCATTGGCCTCGATCAGCTGACGTTTACGTATAGAAATCAATTTCGTACATGCGTAAATTAATTCGAGTTTTAGAAAAAAAGTACTTAATTTTCATTTTTCTTTACAAATCGATAGGGTTTTTCACTTAGATTAAATCAAAACAGTGGAAGATAGGTGACTCGCCTCCAGCGCGTGGATTGCTGAAATTGTGCCTATATGGCACGATTTCACATCGGTCGCGACGATCACACACATTTGGCGGCTAACGTTATTTCGCTCTCACGACAGCGCTGGCTCTTATCTCTGTCCTAGTCTATCAGTGAATAAAGGTTTGCGAATGTGATGATACTGATTATATATAGGTGTGTGAGTTTTGAGTCCAGGTTTTCTGATTGCGATGTTAGCTCGTAACGTATCTTCCTTTATAATATCCATGATAAAATGTAAAAAAAAGTTGTATAAAATTAATCTTCTAAAGAGCTACTGTGGTCCTAGAAGGCAAAGGGAAATGAAGGAATATATGTGTTAGTAAGGTGTAGCCATACTTCGTAACCGAGTGTAGACAGTCGGGCGACGTGTAGCTGCGACACTATTTCCCCCCTCGCCAAGTTACGAGTACAATCGTATCGTCTGGCATGAACGCTTGGTGTTGGCCACGCCCCCAATTCCTTTGTTCTGACATCATCTCAACAGAGGTTTTGGGGGCGTGGCCAACTCCAAGCGTCCGCGCTTAACGAAGCGATTGTAACTTGGCTAAGGGACCTAGTTTCTATGAAATAGCTCCCGCAGCTAGCAACGTGTCGCCCAATTATCGCAGACAACGCGTGACTTGTCGTTTAACTGCAGATCAGCAAGCTTAGCTAAGTTAATAATCTACAATCGTTAACGCTAGTAGAAAACTAATCAATGTATGGGAATGACATGTCATCATCTCAACAAAATTCGTAGCCAAGTTCACATCGTTCAAAATGAAAGAATGAAATGTAATCGTTTCTACAATGATCATCGCTACATCTTTTAGTTTTATGGTATAAATGATACTTACCCTAAGGCGTTTCGATTGTAGAAAAAAATTCGACAGGAAACGGTTGTAACTTCGCTAATACATTGAATCTTACACAAAAAAAAAATAGTTTTTACGATTCCGAAGAAGGAAAACTGATAAAACAGCAGGTCTAGCCAAGTTACGACCGCTTCGTTTCTCTTACGTCGAACGCCTCGAGTTGGCCACGCCTCCAAATCCTTTGTTCTGACGTCATCTCAACGCTCCAAATATAAAACAGTAAATCGAGTTCGCTAATTCCAAACGTGTCAGACATCTTGTTTCACAGAACATTCAGATTTAAATGGAATACGGCACTGCCTTCTGCTGCAAGCTGCAGTCGCACTCTCTCTTTCCATACCAGAGTAGGACAAATCATTCAATGATTTCACACATTTCCAAGAATGTATTGAATTATTTAGCTTTCTAATTTTTGATAACACAAACATCAACTTACACTACATATTAATTAAAGATCTTAATTAAGACCGTATCAATTGCAGAGCTATAGCAGGAGGCCAAACAAATACTTATAAATAAATTCCTGGAACGGATAGAAATCGCTATAATGAGACACTTGTGGGTGTTGCCCGCATCCTGTTACGCCGTCAAACTACAAGAAAAAGCATTTTCTATTTTGAAGTCAGACTTTCCTGTCATATAAAAATAAATTCACAAGAAACTTGTCGTGATGAAAGAACTCTAAAAAAGAACAAAGCTATTTTAAGAAGCGGAGTAATCATTATCACGAAGACTAATTCTAACAAACGGTATTTTTGTTTATGAACGAATAATATAATTCTATTTTGGTTTTGTTACAAAAGCAAGTTAAATAAGTCCGTCTGACTTTTACTATACTTTCGTATCAAAAGGGGCGAGTTTTTCATCAATAGAGGAAGAATGGTTAAAAATATAAGTTTTTGTTAAAAGTCAAGGCCGTAATTTTCTCCTGGTGTTGAGTGTGAAATTTAATTATTAGGTGCACGTGTGTTGTACAAAAAAAACATACGGCTTCAAAAAAAAACTAAAAATGACAAAATTACTTTAATTTCTGAAGTCTTTGTTCCTGTTTTTGTTTTTTTAACAGAGCCTGATCGATTCAATCGGTTAATTTAAAATAAGGACCTATTGTTGAGTCACGCACTCAATATCTCCGCTGCGCGCTGGAGGGAGCCACCGGCGACGGCTGCGCGCTGCGAGCATCGTCCATCGGGAGCGACCGGCTACTGCGCGAGCGGCGAGTTCCTCCCGCCCCGCGCGCCCGTCACCACCAGTCAGCTGTGAGACGCGACGACGTACACCCGCGCTCGCGCTTTCTAACTTTATATACGTATTCGTATTCTTGTAATCATTGTAAATGTAACAGTCCCTTTGTACAATATAACGTCTATATACAGTCCGCTCGTGCTTTATTTCACCTACAAGCTATCGTCGCTAATACCTATATATAAGGAAAAGTATACTACATGAAATTAGGTCATATGATCATTCATCATATCATATGACCTAATTTCATCAAACAAACAAAATTAGGTTTTATGAATCAAACTTTTGTTATTCTTATTAAAAATAAAACGAGAGCAATAAACTTGGTGTTGAATTAACGGATCATGTTCGAAATATTGCGCTCCAAAACCAAAATAGTTGATGTGGCTCAAAAGGCTGTTCAACTGAAATGGGACTGGGCAGGACACGTCTACCGCACGCCAGATAAACTGTGGGCCAAAGCAGCACAAAGTTAACATTGCGACGGGGTCGCGGCAGACCACGAAGGAGATGGCGGTATGAGCTAGACAGATTCCTCCAGAACTGACAAGAGGAAGCGCGGTCTCGTGAAATATGGAAAGAGTGTAGGGAGGGCTTTGCCCAGGAGTGGGACAAAACAGGTAAACAAAAAACTCAGAATTTTGATTTTTTCACAGCTTAAAGGGAAGCAGACCTGAGTATATAGTTTTGTTTCAACTCGATAACTCCACGCCTTCCTGAGATAAAGGGCCTTGACATACAGACAGACAGACCGACAGACGGACAAAAAAGTGATCCTATACGGGTTCCAGCTTTTCCTTTTGACATATGGAACCCTAAAAAGTACAATTTTGTTTTCATATCACTGTTTCGAGCGGCGGCGTCCGGCACCCCCTAAGAACCGACGCTCGTGTGCACCGCACACACTGGACTATAGGTAAATCCGGCCCTGTATAGAGTACTCTAGCCACGTCATAACCACGACGGTAAGTACCCTCAGGCGGCCAAAACGCCCGGATGTCACCATTGTGATGACCGCCACGGAGAACACGGTGGGGTACACGGTGAAGGTGTACCCCACTTAGGTGGAATACCGCCGTGTCCTCGTGGATGCAATCACCGGCAGCGACCTCTTGCGCCGAGCCCTGGTTCAGGCTATGGTCCGGAATAAGGAGGAATGGCAGGTGGCCGCCTCTTTCTGTGAAGCAGTAATGCTAGAAGAAGAAGCCGCCGAAGGCGGAAGCCGCGAAACGAATGTCCTCACGCCCCAGTCACTGAGATTCTGACCCCGACTACCAGCTACGGTAGACGCGGCCTTGCAGACGCGGAGCAATTCGTTCGAGCTCGAGATATACGTTAAATAACGCTCTAAAGTTAAAGAGTGTCTTGTGGAAGAATTGCCAAACAAAGACATAAATCATATTAAAAATTTGGCTTACAGCAAGTCACAAAAGCCAGAGTTTTTATTTTGAGCTAGGAATTTATAAAAGATAGGTTCGAGGAAAACGCACTTGGAATTTTGGGTCGTCGTTTTCGGCATACTTACATTACGCACGAGGGGATATAGGTTGGAAAATTGGATCGAGAACGTCAAGACTTGTTTTTTTATTTTTTTTCTTTGCTCAATCAAATCAACCTACCGCAATCCACTGACGGACATAGGCATTTCCAAAACTGCGCTAAAGCAGTCAGTTCGCTGCTTTCTGCACGCATATGACATTGATTATAATTATTATTGATTGTTTAATTTATATTATTTATTGTGATAAAAGAATAGCCAAGAAATTTAATTTATTTATTGAATTGTTTCTTTGTAACTAATTGTAGAAAAAAAAGTTAGTACTTGTATAGTTGTTATTGGCAAAATATGACTGTTCTCCTGATTTATTATTTTTAATTACCATGCATCACCCACATTTGCAAAATAAATTATCTTAGTGTCCTGTATATCTCAGTCTCCATTTTAGGCCTCAAGTAGTCTCCTCAGCTTGAGAAATTTCCACGCTACGCGCCGTGAGCCGCAGTCTGCACTCTCTCTCATCTGCTTCACTAGATGTCTTTCGACAGCGTATACGGAGTGAATTTCCCTGCCGGAGTCTGCATTTCCATGAGGATATAATCAGCTCAAATCAAAATCAAAGCTCAGCTATAATTGAGGGGTCTTCAAGTCACAAACAACGGAGCAAACGGTGGAGGTCTGTCCTGCTTGGGCGGAGCACCTCACCTCTCTCGTCCCGACCTGGTTCAGACCATGGTATAGAGTGACAGCAGCAGTAACGCAAGCAAAGTAGACGGCCGAAACTCTAAGACGAAGAAAAGCGTCCTCAAACAGTTGAAGATATCTACTTCATATTTTTTTTTAACTAATTAGAAATTATTATAACTTAAAAGGTATTACGTTTAGGTATATATACAAACTAAAAATAATAATATTTACAAATGGGTAAAAAAAGGAACTTATTGGACATCAAAAAATTCATCCACATCGATGTCAATGGGAAAAGTGCCCAGAACACTGGCAGCATTGCCACGTTGGATGGCTATGCTGATTCGTTGACAGAAGTACAGCCCAGCCCTCTGGTCACGCGAAGAGTCGACCCGCTGTTTGCTGATATCACGCACGACTCTATGAGCACTCAGACCCCATGGCCCCAATGTTTCAACCCCAAACGGCTCAAACATTTATTAATTGAGTTGGAAGATTCCACCCGTACAAACATTCACCCGGGGCCATGAGACAAAGGCAATGAATGGAGCAGGGTAGGTTTTTAGTCAATAAGAGTCTGACACTATTTCCCGCCACACCCAAGGGCGAGATTTGTCATTGGATGATTTCACCTACCATAAAAAAAAAACTGTACATGTTTGTTTTTTTATGGTAGGTGAAATCCTACATAAATTACACGTTAATTGTAATAAAGAAAGACCAGCCCAATATCATTGCTCACTTTCCAATTGCCTCTAGTTTGAAACAAACATTGTTTGTTTTGTACAAAAAATAATAACTAATTAAAACGTAATACGTATGTTATGTTCGAAGTAATTCATATCGTTCTTAGTTATGGCACAGTTGAATGTGTCATACAAGTATATGATTCAATTACAACCAGTACAAGGCTGAGACACCGATTATCGCACATTAGTGCAGTTCTTTGATACATAGTAAAAGTAAATTGTAAGTTAAAGTTAGGGCCCACCATTCCACAATTTATTAGATTTTACTGTAAACTATTCAAATGAAAGATATGAATTCCTTGTTCGGATTTGCGTAGAACTGCAAACAACTAAACATTTTGGTAAGATGACTGGTAGAAAATGCCTTGTTACATTAAATCTGCCCATTTACTATCGCGTTGATTTAAAAAAAATTCACTTGAATCCTGCGACGCGGTGCCAAATTAAACCTTTGTAGTTTTCGTTTTGAGTGCAAGCAGAAATGAACTTAGCAGGGGTCAGGCGGAAGAGTCTTTGATGGTACATCAAGATAAAATAAATAAATATTGGGCTGCAATGACAAAAGGCATTTCGAATTAGCACGAAAATATTTTTTCTACATCATTTCAGCCAAAAGACGTCCAACTGCTGAACATAACCCTCCCCAAAGTATCGCCATGACGATCGGTCCTATGCCTCTCACATTCATTGGACTCTCGCGACCCACACCTATCCCTCTAGCCAAGTTACAATCGTTTCGTTTAGCGTGAACGCTTGGAGTCCAATCCCTTTGTTCTGACGTCATTTCAACGCTCAGTCACGGAGTCAGTACAAAGGTATTGGGGGCGTGGCCAACTCCAAGCGTTCACGCTAAACGAATCGATTGAAACTTGGCTAGGGAGGCAGGTGAGAAGTCGTGAGAATTCAATGGATGCGCGAAGCACAGGACCCATCACTTTGTGACAGTTGGGTGAGGCCTATATCTACTCGTATCACTGAACGTCTTTGGGCTGAATTTATAATGAATTGATAGTTAACTTCAGAAGTAATCTTTTATAAACAAAGAAACAATTTACTCTTTATACTATTAGTTTAGGTAGATTTTTATTCAAACATAATTGCAGTATTGCCTTTCATATCATTTATATGGTTCCGGTTTGCGCTAGAACCCGTTTTTCCTGTTGTAAGTTTAGACAGCTTTATATTAGTCAGGCTTTCCGGCCAGCTTAAATTCATGTGGACTTGATATTTATAATCAAATTGCAACAGACTTCAATGCGTCATAAAATCAATGGACGTAAAGGTATGCTTTGTTTGTGGTAATAAAAGAATCGAATTATCTACTCATTACATTCAGTAAACAATTTCAACAAAACGTTTTGTCATAAAATTCGACTAGATAGTAGATAAAGACAGTTCTACTATCCACATAGTTTTCTTAAAATCCAGAATGTACCTTCTCTTTTTTTTTGGTGGGTAAAATCATCCAAAGACATCTCCCGCCTTTGGGCGGAGCGGGAGATAATATCAGACTTTTACTGACTAAAAAATCCACCCCGTTTCTTCGTTGCTTTTCACACCACGAGAGATCGTTGCCACCAATAGCCCCCACGAGGACACGGCGATGCTCTTCCCAAGCGGGGCACATCTCTACCGCGTGCTCACCATATTCTCCGGGCGGTCCACACAGTAGTGACACCCGGGCGTCGCTTCCCCTTGAATCTGGTGAAGGAACTTCCCGCACTGACCGTGCTCGGTGAGAACCGTCAAGCGGAAGGTGAGGACGACGTGAGGTGTTTCCAGCCACTCCTCAAAGATGGAACTTACCGTCATAATTATGGCGTGCCCAGTCCAGAATATACCCACGGAACTAGCAGACATTAGTTCAGTAGTTTTTGAATTTCTCGCGAACGGACATACAGACAGACGCGGTTGGACCTTGTTGCATAATATTTAAGAATTGTGCCACCAAAATGTCACTATCGGTGTTTGGGACACCTACTCGTATTCTGGACATTAAAAAATTTAGTTTCTTTGCCTAGTGCCCCTTGTGCCCTTGTATACTAGAACAAAATAACTATTTTTTGACCATCTTCAAATACAGTTTCCTTATTTTGTTTTCCCCAAACACACATGAGGTCAATAAAATTAACATAATAAATAATTTAAAACTATTATATTATTAATTAACTAGGCCTGATACCGAGAGTTTTTACAACTTCCTATTATATTTTATTAGTTTTTTACATAAATAACACGTTTTCATAATTAAAGAGTTTGCATAATATATTTAGATAATTATGATACGGGTTGTACACGGTTTTGTTAGTAAAAAAAAAAGAATATGATATAAATTATATGAGTGCTTAAATTGATCTAATTGAATTGAATGAAATAAGTTTTGAATGAATAATGAGTAATTCATTATTCATTCAAAACTTATTTCATTACGAGTAATATTTGTTTAACATTATTACATTTTATTTATGTTTCTGCTGAAGGACGACGCTTTTGAGCGATGTCCAACAGAAAAACTATTTTAGTCTATCTTGAATTAAATAACAATAAACATATGAAGATGTTATCATATTATAGAATATGATGTTTTTTTTTTTAAGTTACTGCAACTGATCAGAAAATCGCAATATTCCAGAAAACTTTTTTCACTTTTTGCACTCGATCGATTTAACATAACTAATGATGAAATATGAGGCATCCTACTCGATCTACAAGCATATTCTTCATATAAAAATAAGATCGAGTGAAAAAAAATATCCAAAAATCGACGAATCAAATTTCAACGTAAACATAAACTGTGCTAATTGACACTGTCTAAAACTTGTGGGAGTTTTAGCGGTATTTTTCAGAAATTCAGTTTTTTGTGAAATTCAGTAGCTGTTTTAATTATTCACAAATAGATTCCTAGTGAATATTGAGTTATAAAATTGGTGTAGTTTTGTGAAACAATATGTAAAATCATTGAAACAGGCACCATATCGGTAACATGGAGCTGAGAATTTTATTGTTCTATTGACAACCTCAGCGAAGCTTTCCGAGAAGGCTGACTCGATACATTTGCTGCCAAATACTGCAAAATCATTAAAATGTCAAAACATCTACATTTTAATGGAACTCATAATAGGTAAAAAAATAATATTAAGCCATGTCTTCGGCTTAAAGGACTTAGTTTCCAAGCCAAAAACATTAATACACACAAATAATCTAAACTTGTGATATATAATTAAGTGTTGTCATGATATGAAAGATAACGAGTCAGCTGACCGAGTGAGTACTTATAACAGTGTCATTGAGAGTGCCCTGCCCTCCTTCGCTTGTGTACGAGCATCGAGTAGGCAATTTTCATGTATGGACAAATAAATTTTAGTCAACCTATATTAACTAAGTCTATAGTCTACTCGCCACATTTTGATACTTTTGATTGTCATAGTGTTACTTAACAAATAGATTTGGTTGTTGGTTTCATAAGCTGACGTTGAAGAATCTAATATATTAAAGGTTACTTCAAGGCAAGCATGCTCCACCGTCTTCTATATCATCACTTACCATCAGATGAGATAATGGTCAAGCGCGCGCCTATCAATAACAAAAAAGAAATTTCATGTCACTGTGTTTGTTATCCTCCTCCATGACGGCTTGACCGATTTTTAGATGAATTATTTGTCTTAATTTGTTAAATAACGAAGAGATCAAACTATTATAGAAAAACCGCGTTCCGAAATTAAAGTTATTTCGCCTTTTTTGTGTGTGTGTTTTTTTTTACATTGAAGTCGGTTGTATTTATTTTGTAAAAAGTTTTTTTCTTTGTGAACGTAATTTATTTGGCAGAACAACGTTTGTCGAATTAGCTAGTAAAATTTTAAAAGGATTTCAGTAGTTCAGGGTAATGAAACTGCTAATGAAATTGAAAGCAGTATAATAGAAAAACAATGCTTTTACAAAGTCAAGTTCGACGAAAAGCTTAAGAGGCTGTCATTAACAAAAGTTCAAAAATGTCTGAATGTTACTTATAATAATGTAGCCAACCCTATTTAGTAAGGAGCTGCGAATAATGTTAGTTTTGATAGTATTTTAAGAATTTTTTTTTTTTCGACTCATTTTTAATATAAATTCTTAATACGAATGCAAGTTATCGTCAAAAGAGAGTGCTTAAACAAATCTAGCTCCGGTGAAAATTATCTCGACTTAAAAATATTAACAAGTAATTTATTATTAATAAATTACTTGTTAAGCTGGTTCTTTTTTTTCGATGGTACCAGAGCATTTTTCTTTACCTTTGAACAAAAATCCCATACTACTATTCAACATTGTTGCCAAAAATAAACAATAATAAATACATCAAATTTTATCCAAAACTCTGATGTTTTAAATATTTTAGTTTATACTGCCTTAAATTGCATAAACCGTCGCGCACCTTTTTCTTTTCTATGCAATCCAGTGACCGCGCTTGAGGTCATGTCACGGTCTTAACGCCTACTTATTTATCAAATGCGCAGTTATATGTCAAACAGTAAATTCAAGATGGACAATACATGCTTTTAATAATTACTTAATTTACTGCACAAAGCGGGTGTCCAAAGATGGACAAACCCACCAAGGTCAACTTGAGAAGAAGTTGTGGGATGACCTTTTTCGAAATCATCAAATAAATCAGGAACTTCCCGAATAATCCATGTCTGGTGATGACCTGCGTCAGACGGAAAGAGAGGACGCCATGATACCTCTCAAGCTACTCCTCAAAGAAAGGACTTACAGCCGTGATATTGACGTGCCGTGTAAAGGATGGTTTGAGGTGGCTCGAGAAAAGAATACCTGAAAGAAATCGGGGGAGGTCTTTTCCCAACTGTGGGAAAGTAAAGTCTAAATATAAAAAAAACAAGTAGTAATGTTTAGAGATATTATCTATTTAAGTTATGCACTAAACTTAGTTTTTTTTTTTACAAAAATTGAAATAATTTCTTCATTAAAACGTAAACTGACCCATATGAAACCCAATACATATAAGTAATTATATTACAAAAATAAATAAATTATTATTATAAAAAAAGTATTATTATTATTATTTTAATACAATCATTTGCATCTACTTATAAACAACTAAACTAATAAACTTTTTTTAATAGGTAAAGTTATTCAAGAGGAACGTTTATATGTATAATACATGCATAATATTTTGAAAATTCCATACGTATACAAATTAAAAATAATAATAATCATTTGCGATTTAACTACAAAAATTGTATAACTATGTTTTAATTTTCCATGAAAGTATCAAGATTGCTTGTATCATTATTAGTGTATGAACATAACGTGTGTTTTGAATTAAAAATACATCTAACTGACCTACCAAGTGTTCAAAGTACCGTTAGTTTCATAAGTTTAACTATGCAGGGTTAATCATTAATTTGGTACAGATACACATTAGACCAGAGTACCTGCATAATTAATTTGATATGTCTTTCGTATACTACTAGGTCTTTTGCGCATCCTCACTTAACCTGACCTCCACACGGGTCCTCATTCCCGTATTTTCACTCCCATTCCTCACTCTCGCATACTCACTCCCGCGTCTCCAACATATCCCGTATCCTTCCCTCACGAACTGTTTGTTTCTTTTCCTTGGTAATTAACAACAGTATTTATATATATATATAAAGTACAGTATAGTTCCCAATCAGTGAAAAATTGATTGTAATAGGATCGTTCCAAAAATTTCCGTTTACAAACATTCGCCAAATTTTCCTCATATTATATTTATCTCGATTTATATGTATAGCTAAAACAAGCTTTCTATTCACTTATTTTTGCATGAAAAATACGGCCTTAGACCGAAGGCCATTTCAAAACGTTTAAGATTCTATATCTGGTACTGATCCGATCTACCTTTCAGATACATAGCCTTTGAACATTTATAGAATTCAAGCTTCACCAAGAATCCTTACCATGCCTTGTATAGACGCTCTTACAATTGCCACTACATCTACCAACCTATAGATAGGGCCTATTGAAACTTATCATGAATCGATTCCGGAGAACCTATTGTGAAATGCAGCCTGCTGGGCTATGAATACAGACAATGAATCAATAAATTAATATATAGACATATAACTTGAGTTAATATTGCAATAATAACTAAAAGGAATAAAATTGAGTAGTTTATTACGATTTATTGTTATTTGCCTGTAATTGTCTAACTACGGGGCAAAGGCCAATAATGCAGACCAACTCAACTCAATAAAGGTATGTGATTTTATATTAGTTTTTCTATCGATTTCTTCTTTTATCGAATTATGGGAAAAATACTTGAAAAGAGTTTGAACTACGTCCGATGGACTTGAATTATTTTATTTATTATACAAATATTTATAAAAAACAAATGTAGGTGCAATAGGCGGGGTTATCACACAGGATTTTTTTTATAGCATTTTACGAAAAAAGAAAACGGCTTGATTTAAAAAAAGTATTTTGTCGAAGAAGAAAATGGAATGCATGCGAATACTAAGGCTAAAAATACACTTTTAGTTTTTAAACCTTATTTTTTTTTTGTTTATCATGAATTATTATTTTAGATCGGTTGTAAGCAGCATAATTTAAAACAACAACCGGTGTTACAACTTTATAAACACACACGTGTAATTGTGTTTTTACCACCTAAACCATAAAATGTTATCGTAAATCACTATTAGTCTTTTGAATTCTATTAAAACGACAATATTATTTCCACTGGCTGCTAATAAACTGAGATTGATACATAATTGAAATTTATTACTCTTACTCAATTAAGAAATAATACCAGACTATATTTATTGAAACTAGATTGTTTGTAGATACCTATTAGTCATTAAAAAATCTAAGTAGGTATATCCTTTTTCATTTTGAAAGCTATAGATAAAGTTTCATATTAAGTTTCTTTGTATTCTGTATGTATTATTGATCAAATATAATTACGCAAGACAACAATAGTGATGTAATACTCATACAATATTGCTACTAACATTTCATTGCGAATAATCAAACCAGATTGGAAATAACTGCCCACTATATTAACTTGAAAGGTCTGTTACGAAATGCGAATTCTGGGCTTATTATACTAAAATATTTAGGCACTTGAATTGAACAATGCAAGTGTATAATATGTCGCCGTTAGACCTCTAAAATACACGTTTTTGAATTATTGGGAGAAATTATTTGGGTTTACCATTTTTTTTGTTGTCTGTACCTGCTCTATGTCGTAGGTAATAAGTGACCTAGGCACAGGCTATGGGTAGGGTTAGACGGATTTGGCTGGCCATGTGTCTATGCGGTATATAAGGCACAATTAAAGGGCCCTTAGTCACATTCGCTCCAACATCCTCCTTCTTCACTTACGGAACAACCCCATCCCCTCAAAATGTACAAGCTGGTAAGATGTAGCTTTTTTTCTTCTATAACACACAAACCATCAGGTACACAAGGTTTCGTAGGTACACAAGAGAGTTATATCTAAACTTATTTTAAGACTTAGAACAATTCCGTATAAATGGTAGTTACCTAAATTTTTCTTTTAGTATTTATATAAAAAAGTAACGTTATATAAAATCGCGATTAATTTTTTTTTAATCAGATGAATATTAAGTTAAAAACCATACACATCTGGTTAAAGGGGACTCTGTCGAATAACAGAATAAAGATGCACACACTGAAATGTGACGTCACCTCGTAATGATGGTGCTACCACCTTTAGTTGGTATGGGTAGCTACGTGAGAGAGATTATTCCACCACGCCCGCTCACTTTCGTATAACAATACATATTTGAAATGCTGCTTCAATTAACCTTTTGAATACTGTAATTAGAGACACAATAGAAAGACAATATGTGGCGGACACCGGTGTCCTCTTGGTGCTACACAGTTATAACAAATTTGGATACTGTTTTCAGAAAAAGATTTATTTGTAGTGATAATTGTGTACTGTAAAAATATTGTCCAAATTAACACCGGATTATACTTAATTGTATTACGAACATTAGGCGTATGAGCAGTCCTTTATTTAGACATTTAACTTACTTAGGGCCTTAAAAATATAAATTATCTATCTCCCTCTGTGATTGAGTTGAAGTTGAGGGAATATTTACCGTGATAAATAAAAATTGTACCCAGTCATAAACTGTAAAAAAATACAATAACCACGAGGGCATAAAGTGCGATACATTTTCCGCATGTTTTATTATTAACATGAATAAAATAGATAGGTATTTGCATAATCGACCTAAGTATCCTAGTACAAGGGTGTACTAATGTACTCCAAATGTCCTCCAAAAGGCGACAAGTGTCCATGAATCACTGCCTATATTTTTAGTTTCCTCCATTTTTTGTTAAGTGACATTCTCTGCAACGCCAACGACCCACCGAGGTCGCTACAGTTGCCACCCGGTACTCGACCACGCTTTTTACACTGGTCAATCAGTGCAAATAACAACCCGATACAATATTATGTCAATGTTCTTTATACTGCGACCGTGACAAAATTTATTTGTGCCATAAACTTGGCTGGATTAAATTATTACTTAGTATCGATCCGCAAAAAATAAAGAACCCGAACGCCGAGTTACACAGAACAGCTTTAAACCATTTATTTCACATTTTATGAACTCGATGTCCAGATAAAAACATTTATTATGGGCGGAATATGTTATTAAATAAATATGATTTAGTTATCATACCTATACTCCTTTAATTATTATGTGGACTCGATTTATTAGGATACTTTTTTTAAATTAGAGGTATCCTTATTATAGATAATCGAATAGGTATCATTATAATTGTACGATAATAATGGGTTTGTGGTTCACGCCGATGTCTTACATAAGCTTAATCGATTTTTAATTTTTTGCTATATCTTTATTAAACAAGAGTGTGAATTTATTTGCCTTTGTACCGAAAGTTGAAGGTTATTTGTTTTTTTTTTGTGTTGGGAAACATTCAATGACTTTTCCCACTCTAAGTTAGAGCAAGAGGGCGTGTCAGAATTTTACTAACTAAACCCTCTTTCATTTGCCCTTTGCGTTTCAGGACTACGGTACCGCTTCCAAAAATTCCCGTGGCTTTAATTTGATTTATATTGGCAACTGCTATTTGCGTAATTTATTTTGCAAATTACCTTATTATGGTTTCTATTAGACAGACCACGGACCGTGTCGACCACAAATTAGCTTGATATAGATAATAACTATTAAAGTTATTGATACTAATCACTAAGAATGACTAAACAAAAAGTCTAAACAAACTTTTAGCAACAACGTAAGAATGGTTAAACCTCCTTGATAAACGAATAAAATATTTTGCAGGAACTAACAATACACTAAATTGATTTGCCAAATTACAATACGCATTTAAAACGCACCTTCAGTCCTCCTAAATTATTTATATCACGGTTTGGCAATTAAATGAAATTATTTCCGGCGTTGGATCGTAATATGTTAAAACATTTAGTTAGGTTTAAACCAATCTACACTTACATTGCAGAGTTAAAATTGTTTGTATGTTTGTTAAAGATTTAATTACGAAAATGATTTTACTGATAGAAAAGCATAAATCGCTAGGTGTAATCCCTTTCATCTTCACCTAACGGATTTTATTTTCCAAATCTTCTATGTCATGATATTTTTAAATTTCGATCAAGTATAAAAAAAAAACATCAGCTTTATAAATTAACCCAGAAGTCAACACTTATGATCGTGAGTAAAACTGAGTTTAGGTTGCACCGACCCCAAGTAATATGGGATAAGGGCAGGAAGAAGAAGATCGTGAGTTTTAGGTACATCTTGGCTACTTACGCAAAGTAAACTCACACTAGTTTCGGTAGACTACTTTGGGTCCGAAAAAATAAAGTCCGTATCCCTGGATGGGCCACGTCCAGGAAGTTTTAATAAAACTCTAGTGCATTAAATAGGTTTTTGTTTACACAAATATTATAAAGATTTTGCGTGTATATTTGTCACTTCTTCACGCTCAAACGACTAAACGGATTTGGATGAAATTTGACACACGGGTAGATTATATCCTATAATAGCACATATATTTCCGAAATATGTTTCCTTGGGATAATCCTTGTCTTACACTGGCGCGAAGCCGCTGGTAGAAGCTATATATTAAATACTAATATTACTAACAGAATTGATGTCAAGAACTAACCGTCAATGGTAACGTAATTATAAAGACCGGTCTGCAAATGACTGGTGGTCTAGATAAGCCATCGATATGTCCTCCTACTCGCGCCCTTTGCTCGTAAAGTTTAACTGATATTAGTCATTCGCATCACACTTCAACGCCAACTTAGGTACCATTTATTGATTTACTCGTTAATTATCGTCATCGGTATTTAATTGACAAGTTTTATCAAATCAGGACACACATAGGTATAATAAATACCTTTTGAAGCTATTTTTGCTTTCATTTCACAAACCATTATAAAATTCATATAAAAATTAGTTAAAAATTTTAGTTTTGTGATTTCTTTGTTATTCTTTGTATTCAGCAACTCTCAATTTAGTACATAATGTGTATCATTGATATATAATTTTTTTTATAACCCAGTGTATACAATAAAATATGTTTATTAAATGCACATTTAAAATAAAGATCTTTGACTATTTGACATATCTGTGCAACACACCGATTGCTGTAACTTCCATAACAATAATAATCAAATCTTTTTCATACATTTCCTTATTTTAAATTTCAAATTTTGTTAGTATAATTAGTTGTATATTCTCAGTATATACGCCACTATCGCGGCGGTAAAGAGTTGAGGTTTGAGGAGTGGCAGCGGCGCTTCAGCAAAACAAATTTGTCTATACATCACTGTTAGTTCCGGCTAATCGCCGAAACGGCTCATCCTATTTTGATGGGCACTTTCACCGGTAGATAGCTTGTATAAGGGGTAACAGGCTGCTTTTACTTTATTTTTAAATAAGGACCATCGCAAAAGACCCTTCTTGAAATTGTAACCAAAATAATGGTATAGTGAAGGCAGGCACCTTAGTTGTTTTAATAAATTAAAAGTCTTGATAACACTAGCGGAAGCGTTTATAACAAAATCCTTGTACGCACTAACTGCGTCGGTACGAAGTGCGTATTTATGTTGTGTTTTAATGATATATTAATATTATTTAAAACCTGATCGTTTTTTATACCTTCAAAAACCAACAAAAAGAAATTCCACAATATTCACACAACTTCTTTTAATTCCAAACAGAGTAAAGCTTGTGGTATGAATACTAGACAACTGATAAACTTACATAAATATATTTATAAATACATATGTTATACTAGACAATCGTGCTCATCACACAAACATTTATCTTGGGTTCAAATCGAACCCACGACCTTCGTCATAGCAGCATATTGTAATGGTAAACCAATTAACAATTCATACGAAAATATGACTTAAAGGACGTAGAATCCAAGTTAAAAGCATTAACAAAAAAAAAAACTGTCAATTCTATTTTCAAAATTCAAATACGTTATTTCCAAATTAATTGTAGGGTTGTTCTGTAACTTTGATAATATATTGTAAAATACAAACATGACATTTGTTAAATACTCAATCCGTGTTAATCCAAAAGAAAAAAAAATGTGTTGGGTTTTGAGATGTCAACAGCAGGTACTTAGTTTCTTATAAGTTAGTTGCCTGTTTAGGCATTGCAATTTAAATAAAGGAAAAAATTATATACATAATAAATGTTCTCCAGTTTACATTATACCTCAATGAGAGCTTGGAAGGATCACAATTAATAGCAACAGAAATACAGTTGTATAAGAGTTATAATTATAATTGAACCATTGTTCACAGTGAGCATATGCGAAGCGCGTGAGTGATCGCCACAATAGATCGGACAAAAGACGATCATAACGTCTCACCACGTGATCTTTTGTACCACTCATATGGGCTTTCAGTACCCTTTAACAACTTCTCAAAGGAAATTCGGCTATCTGTCCCAATATTATATCGGTCCAAAGCATATTTTTGTTCAAAAGCAATTGTTTTATTGTGGAGGATTAACGTAATCTATTGTGGGTACATACAATGCTCTATTCAGTGTTGATTTTAATAAAGCGTAATAATATTATATGTCAATTGAATAAGAAAATAATAGACGCTAAACCTTCCCATGAGTGACGTAAGGCGACTGAGAAATTTTGAAGTTTGAAAAGAAGCCTTCTTTATTCAAAATTTAAATAAAACTAATAACATTACATAAATAAAAACACTGATAGGTTTACTTCAAATTTTATGTAAGTGAATTGGTAGGTGCCTATAACACTGAAATTCACACCGCAGTCTCAGAACACCAACTTTTAAGTTTAAACATTATGTCATAATAACTTCGCTCGTGTTAAATTGTATTTGCTTCCTAGCTATATTAGTAGAAAGTGTCATCAAAATCAGCTTAGTAGTGCTTGCGTTAATGAGTAACAAACCTCACACCCATCCTCACAAAAAAATACATTTAAATTATAGGACAGAATTTTTAAATGTTAATTTTTGACAACTACTTGGCTGCTTATCACACTTGGCAATTTTTTTGTGTATATGTTACCGTTAAATTTTGGTCGTTTTAATCCTATGGAGGGTCTATTCGGTACATGATGTCATATCGATTTGTAAAAATAAAAATGAAAAATAAAGTACTTTTTTTAAAACTCTAATAAATTTACGCATGTAGGAAATTAATTTCATAAACACAGCACACATTACCGGCTGCGTTTTCGGTATTGTATAGAATACCTGAATTATACAGATTGCCGGTAACATATATACTCGTACAGATACAAGGTTATTTTCCAATAACCAGCAAGCACGACGAAAGACAACGCGCTTACCCCATACTTAAAAAAAAATTGGACTGGTCATTAAAACAACCTTTTATAGCCTAAAATTTCTCAGTTCCAAAGGCCTCATAAACCACGGTTGGTTCAGTGGTCGAGGGATTGGCTGCTGAGCTGCGTGTCGCAGGTTCGATTCCCACACAGAACAAATACTTGTAGTGTCTATATAATAAATGTTCCGATTATCAGTGTCTTGTATAGGTATACGAGTTCACATGTTTATGGACGCACCCAGATGGGTGCTATTTCTAGTATGAGGAATAAGTTTTATACTTCAAAAACAAAAAATGATTCCCACTATCACTATTTTCAGGTTGTATTCTCCGCCCTCCTGGTCGTTGCTGCCGCCGCCCCGGGCTACCTGGGAGGCTACGGCGCCCCCATCGCTGCCGGTTGGGGACACGGCGTCGTCAGTGCCCCCGTCGTCAGCGCCCCCATCTACAGCGCCCCCACCATAGTTAAGACCGCCGTACCTGTCGCTACTTCGTATGCTAACACTGTTAGGGTACGTTATCAATTTTTTCTATGAATTCATTAGTTAAATCATCTGTTTTTGTATATCATTCCTGCAAGAAACGATAAATTGTCGCTGAAGATGTTGATTCTTTCTGAAAAGGTTCGATATATCAAAGATGGCTGTTTGAAAGACGAAATGTATACCTCATCGGCAAGCTAGTATCTGAAAAAATATACGAGTAAGTTCATAAGCTTAGCAACCATTCCATCATTTTGATAAGGCATGTTGAAGTTAAACATGTACCCATGCCAATATGGTAGAGTCCAAGCACCCCCTGAAAAATAATCCTAGTTACGCCAACGAAGCTAAAGCTCAAGTATTAAGTTCAGTCTAAAACGCATTAATAATGGTACAAATGCGTTTTAGACATAGTGCTCTAATAATATATATATAAAAAAAAAAACATATTTGTTGAGACACTGCAGAATTTAGATATATCTTCCGATGCGTTCATGTGTTTCAACTGAATAATTTTTTTCAACTTTTAAGCTTTCAACATAAGCCTTTTTATCAATAGTATCGTGAAATCATTTGATTCCTAATTCAATATTTGGAATCAAACTTTCTTTCTCTGTATACTTTTCGTGGAAACTGGTGGATTTTTTTTTCACTGGTAAGATCAATTCACGATGCTGTCGTTCGGCAGAATCGCTTAATTTAAAGACTCAATTAGAAAATTTTGTTACAATCATAATTTAGGCTCTGCAATTTACTTAAACATAATAATAGCCCTGAAAACGTTTTTGTTCTATTAATTATATTTTAAAACTTATCTGACATTGACATGAACAGTGTGTATCCGAATCGTCACTGAAAAAATATTGAAAAGAAAAAGTGTCGATCCGGACACTGTATCCGAATATATTATGTCCGAATCATCAGTAAGTCACTTCCAGTGTGTGTGTTTATAATGTTACTAGCTTCTGCCAGCGGCTTTGTCCTGGTGAATGTGTAACAAACAGAATTACTTTCACATATAAAATATATTGTTGTACATCTCATAGCTCATTTGCTGTACTTCCAGGTCGCCTCTCCCGCGATAGTAGCAGCCCACGCTCCCATCGTCGCTGCGCATGCGCCTATCGTGGCCGCCCCAGCCTACGCGCACGGCTGGTGATCTGCCCAACTAAGGCCAACATCCAGGCCATACCACTCAGGCCACTCCACCCAGGCCATACCACCCAGGCCTCACCCACTCTTCCCGGATAGTGCAACAGTCAACATCTACTCAATATATTTATTTTTAATAGTTGTAAGACCATTCGGAATGTCAGATTGGAGCAAAAATCTAGCTCTATCGCGAGTTGGAAAGTTGTGCCATGTTTGGAATTGTAATTAAATGCAGTAAATTCATTTTGTCTTTTTTATTAAAATATCGCAAATGGACACAAAAAGTAACAACACATTCCCAAAGTAAGACACTTCGTTGTACGCAAATCTCGCCAGTATACAGCGATGGATTATGGGTCATCCGAAAGTGGACCCCGGGGTCCTGAGACGCAAGGTAAAGAAGAACATAGGTGTGGGATTTTATCAGTAAAAGTCTGACACGCCCTCCCGCTCCACCCATCTCTTGCTCTACCGCGAGATGTCATTAGATGATATCCGACATAAAAAAAAAAAATCCAGAACTGTATTATTGCAATGTAATAGGAGGTTATACGCTATTCTATACAAATTCCAATTTCGAAAAAATTCGGGACGGCAAAACCCAAAAAAAATCCTTACCTGAAAATACACAGAACACATTAGATTTATTTTTTGTTGTGAACAAAAAAAATATAAAAACAAAAATATATAATTGTTTTTTTTTTGTTCACAGCAAATATTTTTTCTTCAATAACATTATGTGCCTCACGGCTGAGCCAAATAAGTTAGGTAAATGTGTCGATATTGCTATTTAAATACCAACACATTCACTACTTATACCTACAATTTCTAGTATCGATATCGAAGTTAAGTCAGCCTCCATTAATCCAAAGGTTCGATACTTGTCAACTGCCAATCATGCGCGGGCGCAGCGGACAGCGGACACAAAGGAGCCGATACCGCGGCGAGTATTGAAACCGGTTCAATGTTTGCGTATCATTTTAATACCAGTAATTAGTTTCCATTCAAAAGGTCGCGGCTTTTTTTTGTAGATTATTGCTGGGCCACTCCTGGTTTTGCGATGGCGGATAGGTAATTATAATAACGTAATGAGCCTACCGGTCATATGTATGTGACAGTCTTTTAAAGAAAACACTACCTCCTTTTGGAGGAATTGGGTAAAAATCCGAAGATTTTAGGAAAAAATATGCAACCCACATATCGTTTTTAAACTAAACAATAAATTCGTTCAAGGACCATAAAATAACTCGACTCCTTGTTGAAAACCATCTAACTTTAGCATTAAGAGCGGGTTTCTGAATTGAATATTTTGAGATGAAAACGTTTGAGACGTTCAAAACTTAATTAAACGCTAATTTTGACAGTTTTTTAGGTTTGAGCTTGAGCATATGCATAATCAACTTCATATTTAAAGTAATAATTAATTGATTAATATTCGAATTCTTAATTCAAAATTCAGAATCGTGTCTACCTCTATATTTCCGACTAAATCAAATGATTGATCGTCTATTCAGCTGACATTTCCCTTTACCTTAAAGAGAACCGTTTTAAACCGATTCATTATGCCTACTTGTATCCGTTTACATGTGAGCTCAGATTTGGGCAGTAGATGCAGTGACTCCATACACGGTTATCGGATTGTACATCTATTTGAAACAGTATACCTACCTATAAGCTCGGACTTGACGCTACATACGGTGTCTCCGTATACAGCTGTCAGATTCCGCATGCCGCACCATGCGTAAAGCCGTACTGACACTCTTGATACATATCTTACTAGAGCTGTTTGTATGTGTGACAAGAAAAACAAATAGTGAAAAAAATTATGTTCGTTTTTTTTTAATAAGTTTTGAAGAGTAAGAAAAAAGGTACCTTACTAGAGAACTGGCTCACTATTGACGGCACGATTAGTGCTGTGGGTGATCGATTGCCTGCTGCACTGCGTATCGCGGGTTCGATTCCCGCACGAGACAAATATTTGTATGGTCTAAAGATAACTGGTCCGGGTCTGCATGTCCTGTGCATGTGAGTTTACATGTTTGTGAATGCACCCACGATTCAAGAGTTATTTCTAATTTGGGGCAAAGTTTAAAAAAAGGTTTTAGCCGTGGGATACCACAGCTAAATGTTTTTAAAATCTAGTTTTTTTTTTTCAAAAAATATAACTAACTTCAAAAAAAAGCTAAAAATAATCTTTTCCCTCCATTGATATACCTATAGAAAAAATCCCAACCAAACAGGTTTTCTTATGTCAATGTTTCCCTCTTACTCTTTGTTTGCTAATATCTCTTAATTTCATGTACATAAACGGCCTTATCTAATAGGTATTCCTAAAAAAACTGAGGGTCACATTAATAATGTTTATTTCAATGTCTTCGAAGAGACCTGCAAATGGAGAGTGAAAGCATTGTTTGGAATAAAATAGTACCTAGAGGTTCACTCAGTATTTACCTACACTTTTCTAACCATATCATAGTCCTAACACCAAACTTGATATTTATTTTGCTATTTGCAAAATAAATATCATTTGTCATTTATATACTGTAAACGCTCCCCGCTAAATACAAATTTCTTTGAAATTCAGTATTTACCTACACTTTTCTAACCATATCATAGTCCTAACACCAAACTTGATATTTATTTTGCTATTTGCAAAATAAATATCATTTGTCATTTATATACTGTAAACGCTCCCCGCTAAATACAAATTTCTTTGAAAATCTGTTACGATTATCCGTGTAAGCAACTTTGACCAATGGATAGCTTCGACAAGACTTTTTTTTAATAACTTCTTCCACTGAAAGGGGTTTGAGGGAGGGTTAGTCATAAGACTCACGTAAGTTCCTACACTTGCCATTTGCATACCAGGGGCGAACAATCCCGTAGAACTTGAAATTCAAATTTCAGAAAATTACTCTAGTCCCTATGTATTTAAATAAATAACAAGCGTCAAATAGTTTTTCTTGAACACGACGCGTATTAACCACTCTATGCATATCCAAGTCAAGCCTACGCCCAGTCGGTCAGAATGAGCATGAAAGCGCGTCCAAGGTCGATCAAACCTTAACATTTTGTTTACCGGCCACACTGCCGCAAAAAATAAACTCCAAGTTCTTACGACGGCCACACCAACACACGCGCACCTACTTACATGTACCTACGTGTTATATCTCATTGTAGGTTAACATTTACTGGACTATTTCTTATTTTTTTCTGTTTCCATAAATAGCAGCTTATTAAACACAGTATGCATACTAATTGTATGTAAGTATGTATGGTGAATTATGTTACACTTTTAGGGTTCCGTACTAAAGGTTTTTTTCCGGTGGAAAATCAGACTTTTACTGACTAAACACTTACTCCTGTTCCTTCTTTGCCTTCGTTCCAGGGCCCCGGGTTTCACTTTCACATTACCCATGGCCCTAGTAGACTTCGACCCTTCTGGGCCTCTACGGTTTGCTGTAATCTCCTTGAGGTGCGCGTGGAAAAATCCCCGCCGTTGACGAATTAGGCCCGGTCCGGATCGTTACCAGACGGTTGGATGGCGAGCTACCCAATGCTCGCCGTCATCGAACCCGCGCCTGCCGCGCGGTAGCCGAAAAAAGGATGGGACCCTATTGCTAAGACTCCGCTGTCCATCTGTCTGACAATCTCATGAACCGACATAGTTAGATAGTTGAAATTTTTACAGGTGATGTATTTCTGTTACCGCTATAACAACAAATACTTACTAAAACCAAAATAAAATACATATTTAAGTAGAAATCCCATACATCAAACGTGATTTTTTCGCCGTTTTTAGCTACGAACGGTACGGCAGTCGTCGCGGGCAAATCCAACTCGCACTTGACCAGTTTTTAAAGTTAACAAAGACGAAGACAAAAGAAAAATTTATAATGCTCAAATATTTTATTAAATTTTTCTTTGAAAAAAATTCGCCCCTGACTATGAATTACCTCAATTCTCAATTCTTTATTGCGTACCATAATGTATACATAGTTGGTAGGGAAATAGATAATAGTCACAATTATGGACCCTGTCGGACACAGCATAGATAAATTTAGGTAGAAGAGAGGATGAAGGCACTGCTTGTTTTACTTATTACTTAGTTTAGAGTAACTAAATAATATATAATCTGTTATGATAGCAACTGTTAGTGTTGTTCTACAGAAGTCAATTTATGAATTTTAATTATTGTTTTATTTATTATATTATTATATACATTTTATTTTTATAGTAATAGTATCTTTGTCAATACCGTTTATTTATTTGTAATTATTATTTTTATTTTATCTAGGAATATACATATTACCTCCTGGTGGGTGCGTTCACGAACAATTTAATTCCCATACACAAGACACCCAGACCCGGAAAAACTATATGTAGGCCATACAAATATTTATTCCGTGCAAGCATTGAACCGGCGATACGCAGCACAGCATTAATAGCTAATCAATCAACCACTGTGCCAAACGTGACATTTAATTGAATTATTTTTTTTCTTAAGAAATCATTACAGTAGTAACAAATCATGACAATATATTCCATTAATCATAAATAAGGCTACAATTGAATGCTACGAAAACGTAAATGGACACACAATAGAAGCTAATTTGGAACTTTTTAAAGCTACTTTTGGAAAACCTCAATTTTTTGAGACAGTAAGGCACTGAACTCATGAAGCGGTTTTCTTCCGCGGCCGCCGCGGCAGAGGAAATGGATATTTTATCTCAAAACTCAAGAGGCGGTAGATTGCCGCCGCCGCCGCCGCCGCCGCGACGGCTGCGATTTTCGACCGCAAGCCCAGGGCCGATAGGGCGCGGTCGTCGCCAACCGACCGCAAAGCGTGCGCAAACCGTCGCCTCCGCGCTCATCTGAGCGGCAGCCGCGAACAACCGCGCACACCGCGGCCGTAAACCGCGTCGTGAAAATTTATTTAATTTTTTACATATATATTTGCATTCTATAGGAGCTGCGGGCCCGCAACCGTGACGGGTGTGGAAAAAAACCGCTTCGTGAGTTCTCTCCATTACAACTCATTTCTAGAAATACCTAATAAGAGTATATGCAAATTTTAACGACATCAAAAGCTACTTTTGGTTTAGACAATGTTGTTTAATTGTAAACTACTTGAAGCAGTTGCTAATCTTCCTTATTAAGATTACTTAAAGTCCCATGCACCAAGAAGTCTGACTAGACACAGAGATTTTGGTGCCTAGTTAAACTGGGCTAGGTAAAGACTAGGGAAAATAAAAATAGTTATATTTTTTCGTGAAATATAGCGTAACTATAGACTTTTAAATATGATAAAGGTTCCATGAAGGTTCATTGTCAAAATATACAGAACAGGTTGTTCTTACCAACTTCCAACTCGAATGCAATTTATTAAATAATGTAATAAACTGAACTTATTGCGTGTGCTGACACGAAACTTGTCGAACTTGACTTTCATTTCAGGACATCGCGGCCAGTATAAATACATTCGTAAACCAAAAGAAAGCATCAGTTTCATCTCATTCCCTAGTCGTTCACATCTGAATATACACAGACCACGATGAATTCGCTGGTGGTGTTCTTATCTGTGGTGGCGCTCGTCGCTGGCAAGCCTTCGGGGCTGGAACCCATTCTGACATCATACTCGGCGCCAATCATCGGTGCTTCGTACGCCGCACCTGCAGTCTACAGCGCTCCTCTCGCTATCGGAGCATCTGCAGTATCCAGCCAATCTCGCCTGGACATCAAGTCATCACCCGCAGTGGTATCAACATCGATTGAGCCCATCGCCCGCACTGTCATCTCCGAGCCTGCTGTGATCGCCGCTCCAGCCATCGCTACCGCCGCCATCGCTCCCGCTGCCGTCTCCAGCCAGTCCCGCATCGACATCAAGTCGACACCCGCCATCAGCAGCACTGTTGTGTCAGCGCCCCTTGCTTACAGCGCGTCCCCTATCGCTTACGGCGCTGCCATCGGCTACAACGCGCCCATCCTCGCCGGTGCCGCAGGTCCTGCTCTCTTGAAGACGGCGTACGCTGCTCCCGCCCTCTTGAAGACAGCTTATGCTGCACCCGCCATCCTGAAGACAGCTTATGCTGCCCCCGCCTTTAGCGCTGCCATCGCCGGACCTGCTGTGCCCTTGGAGACCCCAGAAGTGATCGCCGCTCGTGCCGCCCACTTCGAAGCTAAGGCTCTGGCTGGTGCTCACCTCATCAAGAAGCGTTCTGCTACCTTCTTCTCGTCTCCCGTTGTGTCCACCCACTTGGCTTCCCCTATTATCTCCACCTACGCTTCTGCCCCAGTGCTGTCGACCGTGCACGCCGCTCCCCTGGCGTACTCCGCGCCCTTGGCCCTCTCCACTCCTCTGATCACCAAGGCCTACAGCGTGCACCCCTGGTGAACGTCACTACGATAACGAGGAATTATTCTTCGGTTCAGATTTACGAACGACAAATGAGAAAATGGCTTGTAAATAAATAAATTTATAAGAAAATTTTGTGTTTTTTATAATATCAAATTAACAAACAAGGTTATAACTGGCAGCGCAATAAGCGCTTTTTTTTCTTTTTTATGTCATAGAATGATCTCGTACGCAGCTGTTTGTGTAGGTACATGTCAAGCTCCCTGTCGCCTACCTCAATAGAGGCTAAAAGTATCTGAAATAACAATAACTAGGAAACCTCATGAACGTATCGTCAAGGATATTTACTTGAGACCATAAACTAAAACAAAGTTAACTATATACGGAAAGGTTTTCTTCATACTTCAGCTAATTAGGTATTTATTTCAAAGAAAGGTTTCGTCTAGGGACTAAACCTTAATGTTTAGAAGCGTATGAAAAGAAAACCAAACATATCGTATAAATAAAATCACTACCAAGTAACTAAGGAATCAGGAATTCTATGAAAAGCTTAGGCTACATACTTATACATACATATAGTATACATAGTAGTACTGTAGTACTCGTGAACTTTATTAAATACCTATGTTGAAATCAATGATAATTGGGAACTTTTAGTATACAATTTGTAAAATAAAATTGCGTAGTTCAGAAATCAAAACTTTTTTTTGTTTTGAAGCGTAATCAGTGTTATTTTATTGAACTTTTAATGAATTGTTTTGTTTCATTAAAACTTTTGGGTGTAGGTCAATGTAGAAGGCACGTGATTGCGACTCTTTGACTAACAAAAATATTATTAATTGTTTTTAGTATTATTTTTTTTGAGGTGGGAAATCAACAAATGTCTTTTCCCGTTTTAGAGTGGAGCAAGAGCGTGTGCAGACTTTTACTGACTAAAACCCACCCTTTAACCCACACAGTAACTTTTTCAAACGCTGGGCTACTTCGGTTATGGTGACCTCTCTTTCTAACTGTTACCATGCCATTCATTTATACACAGCAACTTGGTTTCAACCAGGATGAGACTACCCAGACTGACCAGGAAAGCATAGCACAAAAGAAAGGTGGCGCGTAGTATTTATTTTTTACTAACTCAGGTCAATATTGAACCACGGCCTAGTTCGAAAGTTATCGTAGCCATCCTAAAGGGCAACTTAAGGTTTTAGTCAGTAAAACTCTGAGGGTAAGAACTCACGAAGCGGTTTTCAATCGCGCACGCCGCGGCAGAAGAAAGCGCTGCTTTATTTCTAAACTCACGAGACCGCAATTTTGGGCGTTGCGGTTGCTTTTTTCGCCCGCAGACCTGCCGGGCGATTATCGGAAGACATGCAGTTGCAAGACGGGTTGATCGGCCGCCAACCGACCGCAAAGCATGAGGGCGCCACCTGCCGAAGCCTCGAGTGACCGCGGCTTGCATGATTCTACAAGTTGCCCGCCCGTGCAACGGGAGTCGCGAACAACCGCGCACACCGCAGGCGTAAAACGCGTCGTGAAATCTGCTTTAATTTTTTATGTATAATATCTGCATTCTACAGAAGGTGCGTGTCCGCAACCGCTGCAGCCACGGGTGAAAACCGCTTCGTGAGTTCTTAGGCTATCTCTCCTTCTTACCCAACCCAGAGTGGGAGAAAGTTTGATGATTTCCTAAATAAAAAAGCCGAATACTGTAACATCTATTAACACTCAGAATATAAACGGCATTTCAAAAAAATTAAATGGTTTTAAGGGCAAGACAACCTTTCAAAATCTAATAGAACATACACGAAATATTCTGCACTATAAATGTCCAGTTTGTCTTTTTATGAAGTAATTAAAGAGACCTGTGCGCTGCTGGCCTTTATGTACACAATGCGACTTGTTGATGCTATCACTCAAACTTCGAGTGTGCCACTTAGATGACAAAGCGTGACATATTTGGCAGACCATGTAGGGTAGAACTGTAAGGCTGTATATATAATTAGAACTTTTACTGCAACTCCGATCGCATGAATTTGATACTTTTATTTTAGTTAGAATTACTGCTGTAATAATAATGTTAAATTTTATTAACAAAGCCCAGAGCATTATTGACAATGATGCACTCGTCGGGTCGACGTTTCAAAGTCTTGAGCATCGAGGCTAAGTTGATAGCCTATCGGTTTTCTTTGCAGTTGTATTTCGGGAAGTGTATGTTGGAATTGTATAGCCTACACAGGCTTGGTTATCACCAAGCCGCCACTACCAAGCCATTATTGGACCACCAGGCGTGCGGCGTTGCACCGCCGGTATATGGTTTTTTTTTTATGGTAGGTAAAATCATCCAATGACAAATCTCGCCCTTGGATGGAGCGGGAAATAGTGTCAGACTCTTTGACTAAAAACCTACCCTGTTCCTTCCCTGCTTTGGATCCGGGGCCCTGGTATGCATTTTCATACCTCCCCAAAGCCCCAGACTAGGCCTCGACTCTACTGGGCCCCTAAGGGCCGGTATATGGTAGATATCCCACCTATAGTTGAATTCCCTGTCGGAGTTTGTGTGTGTAATTCACTTTGCTGTGCATACCGCTTTAGTTTAAAAGCTTTGACCATTACGTGCTTGTCAACGAATACTTGATATTTGGAATACCCAGGCGGCATTGCTGGCAATAAGTTTTATTATTTATTCAAGCTATCTGGATTAGATTAGACATATCAACGATTCTTAAACACTAATGCACGATACGATTGTAAGTTGTAAATTGATGCTGACATGTGTTATTTAGGATTACTAGTCTTAATTGTTATGGCGTGATCACGATTTTCAATAGAACTGATTGTTGAAAGCCTACGTTACTGCAATGTCAGATGTTTTAAATTTTAATTATAACCGACTTCAAAAAAAGAAGGCGGTTCTCGAATCAGTTGTTTTATTTTTTTATTTTTGTCATGTTGTTATACACCGATCATTTTTGGACGTTTTAATCCCGCGGAGGGTTGATTCGGTACATGAAACCCTATCGATTTGTAAAGATAAAAACGAAAAATAAAGTACTTTTTTTATAAACTCGAATTAATTTACGCATGTATGAAATTGATTTCTTTAAGTAAAGGTCAGCTAATCGAGGCCAATAAACTGTAGGTAGTTAGTACGCAACGACCGACAACTCCCTACAAGGTCATTGACTCGTTTACTTAAATAAATTAATTTCGTACATGCGTATATTAATTCGAGTTTTAGAAAAAAAAATCTTTATTTTTTAATTTATCTTTATAAATCAATAGTGTTTCATGTACCGAATTGACTCTCCACGGGATAAAAACGTCCAAAATTTAACGGTGTATTTTTACCGTTTCTACTTGGTTCTGTGTTCATAAACCGATTGTTCAACTGATGTTAATTATATTTAAACTAGGTACTTATAAGTACAGTAAATAGGCCCTTATCGAATACTTATCAATTAGGTTTACCTTATTAAACATTTCTTAATCCAACTACAAAGATGACTATGCTTGAATTTGTAATTTATTCATAAACACTAATATTTTATAAAGGAAATATTTGTATTTTTGTTTGTTGAACTTTGTAACTTTGTCACTGACTGACATAGGTATACCGATATTTTATTTACATTTACGCAGGCAAAGCTGCTAATAGAGACTAGGTGGAAATAATTTGAATACATCCCCATCGATTCAAGTATCGACTTTAGCATTGTATATTTGAAGTTATTTTTTAAGTAACCAGTCATCCGTATATGAAACAGGCCTGACTAATTGACTCACCTAGAAAGCTGATTTTTTTGCAAGTGTGGTAAAAACCACACTTGTATTAAAAAAACATAGACGAAAAATAAGATCGGATATCAAACCCTAATAGGGTGAAAAAGGGGGTTGAAAATTTTTATGCAAGCCGGTCATTATTGAAAAAAAAATTATCTATGTTGCCCCAAATTATACGCGAGCAAAGCTACGGCCAAAAATTAATGTTATTAAAAAAAAAAACTAACCTAATTCTAAAATTTAAAATTATCTCGTATTCTGAATTCAAAAGTAGGTGCGTAGAAAAAGTCTATGTCCCTAACTGAACATGAAGTAAAAAAAAAAAGTGGGAGCACAAAGACAAACTAGTTTCAAATTTCGAATCTGTTCCCAGTCATAACCTTTTCAAAGACCTTTAACTACTCAATGCAAAACTATCACTACGAGGGCCTTGTATTTTTGCAAATTGAATTTAATTATTATGTACGTATTTGTGTTAAGTGAATTACAATATTAATTAGTCTATGATTACTTCAAAATAATGAAGGTTTTTAATCATAAGCGTAAAAGGTTGTCAGATTCTAGAAAAATAAATAAAATATACTCGTAACAATGTTTTTGCAGCTGGAAACTGATATCTGTACCTTGAAAATCTAGAATTTCATTAGAAAGGATTAATTATTTATTTTTATTGTTGATAGGTTTACGCTTGACCGCTATCTCACCCGATGGAAAGTGACGATGGAGTGCGGTTGCAAAAGGATATTGTAAAACTAATATATGAAGTAACGGAAAAAAAAATATAGTAAAACCCTAAACTAAACAAACTAAAATATGGCGTCTAAAAACTCCTACAAATCGCTATGTCGACTGGTAATTTATATCTAAATATAGTTAGTTAAGTATTTAAAAATGTAAATTATATGTATAAATATATAGAATATCTTACGCTTCAAAAAAGATAATAAACAACGTGTTAATTAATACGCACAATTAATCTACCCACAAGAAGATAAGTTTTGAAGTGAAATTAAAATTATTTTATCTAATACTAACAAATGCAAGACTCATCAACAAACAATGAATCCTGAAATAAATTAAATTAATCTTGATTAGCTTACTTTCTTTCTCAAATAAATAACCTTTTAGTTCCAATGATTTAATCAAGATAATCAGCACTAAAATGTCATTGCACTCAAAACTTATTTCCACTTAGTTTGTGAAAAGTATATGATATCATAATGAAACAATTCCTAGTTCATTTCAATCTTCCTGAAAACAAAACCTTGACTGAATATTGATTTTTTTATGATTCATTTTAATATTTTCCGACTTAATATAACATTTGACGATTAAATTTAAAAACAGTTTGAGAATTCTGCAAATCAATTAGAAGAATGAGAAAGAAACAAAAACATAATAATGTAATCTAATTATGATTTTCCATAACACCCACATAACACAAGGAAGAACTAAACGAATCGATTGTCCACAATATGTAACAATATGTAACACACACCTTGGGCTTCACGCGACACTTGTCACTATCAGTGAACAATTCCGGAAGCTAATCACACATGACAAAAAATCTTGCTGGAATAAAAATATTAGGTGTCTTAAATATCAAGGCATAGATAGTGGTCGTGAAGGTTGTTCGGCCAGCAGTTGTTTTGGTAATGAGTACTTGCTCAACGCTTCGTATAAAAGGATCCGTCACAGCGTGTTAGACATCAGTTGATCCAACTTCTTCAGTTCGCCAACAACACAGACCACTTCAAAATGTTCAAGCTGGTGGTGTTGCTCTCTGTCGCGGCGATGGCTGCCGCTAAGCCTGGTCTGGTGGCGCCTTTGGCCTACAGTACCGTGGTACAGCCCGCGACCAGCTCGGTGTCGCAGTACAGCTCCAGCGTTGTGCACGGCTCCCCTGCAGTGTACGCCGCGCCTGCCGTGTACTCCGCTCCTGCTGTCTACTCTGCCGGTCCTGCTGTCTACTCCGCTGCTCCTGCTGTCTACTCTTCGCCCGCTGTCTACAGCTCCGTAGTGTCTCCCGTCGCACTCTCCCAGGCCCCTCACTCACCCGCTGTCGTCTTGGATGCCGTCAACGGAGTGCCCCTCGACACCCCCGAGGTAGTTGCTGCCCGCGCTGCCCACTACACGGCTAAGGCTCTGTCTGGATACCACCATCTCCGCAAGCGGTCCGTTGGCGTGGCCCCCGTAGCCTACAGCTCGGTGGTGTCCCCCGTGGCCTACTCTAGCCCCCTGGTGTCTGCCTACCGCAGCCCCGCTGTCGCCTACTCATCTCCCGTCGTATCCGCTTACTCTGCCTACCCCTCCGTAGTTTCCGCGTACTCCCCTCTGGCCTACTCCTCTGTGTACCCCAGGGCTCTCAGCGTCCACCCCTACTAAGTTATCCTAGTGAACCAAACTAGTACCTTGTAAATTTATGACAACCAACAATTATGTAACGAATTTATCACTGCCGAATAAAACGATTATATTATACTTCTCATCTTTTATTTTGTTACCTACATGATTGACCTATTTTACAAAATGTGATGGTAGAAATATCATAACAAAGAGCAAGCTAACAAAGCGCATTTACTTGTGCTAAGGATTAGATACGCTTGGGTACGATCCATTGCAAAGAAGACTTATAATGTTTAGAAAAAAAAAAGACAATGTTGTTGAGCACGATACCCATCATACAAACCTGGCAACGAAGGAACGGGGTAGGTTTTTAGTCAGTAAGAGTCTGACACTATTTCCCGCTCCGCTCAAGAGCCGGATTTGTCATTAGATGATTTTACCTACCATAAAAAAAACCTATAAGTAACTAAAATAATGAAAACCTAATTTTTCGTGACAGGAGGTGAAACAAATGAATTACGAGTAATATAATCACTATCACTACATAGTATAAAACAAAGTCACTTCCCGCTGTCTGTCCCTATGTATGCTTAGATCTTTAAAAGTACCCAATGGATTTTGATGCGGTTTTTTTTTAATAGATGGAGTTATTCAAGGGGAAGGTTTATAAGTATAATAACATATTTAATATTACCATTGCGCGCGTGCAAAGCTGGGGCAGGTCGCTAGTTATTGATAAGTCAACTCAACACGTTGTATTCTCAACAAAGAACAATATCTATTGTTTAAAATCTTTGTTTTAACTTTATTTAAGCTACGGTTAAGCACGCATATTTTTTACAATTGCGGAAGTTTTATTTAACCGCCTTGTTTCCCCAATCACGTTTACCTAATAATTTATTCAGTGCTAAATAATTGTAGTGCTTACTGCAGCCATAGTGAAACAAACCTAATTAAAATGTGAGACTAGCGTTAGAATAAACTAATTTAAGCTGCCCTTCAATTTTATTTGATTAAGTAATTTAGGTATGCTGTTCCGGTTGTTTTCCTGAAAGAGTACTTAGGTAAGTAATTTATTTTTTATTATATTTTGGTTTTCTACATTCACTTATTATTCATCTTTATAAAACAAAGAGCCCAAACATTCTAAAATCTTAAAGAGCTTTTCCGTGTGTTGATTTGTACACGCAGCGGGAATGAGTTTCAATATCTGAAGAAACAGACCTTTAAATCCTGTATTATTTTAGTTCTTTATTGTCTATTATCTATGTTTTCTTTATAAAATTATTGGCAAATTATATTATTCAGATGCAGGTGTGACTGTGTGAACTTTAACAATAAAATCTATGTGTCATATTGGTGTGTGGAATTAAAATATTTAAATTAAACTATAACTTTCAAGGTTCATTGAGTTTGAATTGTTGTGGTGAAAGGATTTTTATCTAAGATTTATTAACACAATTTAAATAAAAATCACTTCTTTATTTGCAGACTTCCAGATACATTACAAAATTGCACGCTTCATATTTAATATACAAACACTGATTATTTTCTTTTAGAAATCACGACTAGTATCTAGTGACCGTAGCCGTGGCCAAAACCTTGGCCACCGCCCAGGCCTCCTTCAAAACCACCTCCGTAGCCACCTCCGTAGCCACCTCCGTAGCCACCTCCGTAGCCACCTCCGTAACCACCTCCGTATCCTCCACCAAAGTGCAGAGGTCCTGCGACGAAGGATTTATGAAGAAGAGGCGCAGCATGCAACACTGGAGCAACTACTGGTACCACCGCTGTAGATATGACAGCTGGGGCATGATGCACGTCCAAACGAGCTTGGTGGGACACTGCCACTGGTGCCACGTGAGCTACAGGGGCCACATGAGCTACCACATGAGGAGACCGCTTGAGAATATGATGTCCGTGACCAGCGTGACCATGGTCTCCAAATCCAGCACCACCATGACCGAGTCCTCCCAGACCAAGTCCTCCATGACCGGCACCTTCAAGACCGAGTCCTCCATGACCGGCGCCTCCAAGACCAAGTCCTCCGTGACCGGCGCCTCCAAGACCAAGTCCTCCACGACCGGCACCTCCAAAACCAAGTCCTCCTTGACCGGCACCGCCAAAACCAAATCCTCCGTGACCGGCACCGCCAAGACCAAGTCCTCCATTACCGGCACCTCCAAGACCGAGACCTCCGTGACCAAGTCCCCCGTTACCAAGTCCCCCGTGACCAAGCCCCCCATGTCCCAGTCCCCCGTAGCCAAGTCCTCCATGCCCTAGTCCTCCGCCATATCCGTACCCTCCATATCCATGGCCACCGTAGCCGTGACCAGCATATCCAGCAAGCAGTGGCACAGCAGCGTGATGGGCCACTACTGGCACAGCATGGCCATGGCACAAGGCAAGCGATGCCAACAACACGATAACACGAAACATATTCAACTTATTAATTGGGGTACTATTGTATCACAAATTTGTACGAATCGCAGGAGCTGACTGACATTAGAACCCAATGGTTACCTTCTTATACCCCAAATGCTGATTCAGAGTGACAGGATCAAAACTATTAATACATTTGTCGTGCTATTGAACATTGTGATTGTTGCCACAAAAAAGTTGGAATTCGCCAGTTTATTGGAAGTGAATTGGTTTTTATAAACACAATAGATAAAGTACGTGTTCAAAACAAAGTTGTCGCCTTTCTTATTATAGACCCTGAATTAGCATTGTAAAGAAATACGTGGAAAAATGTTCTAAGAATAAATTATGATTCATCTGGTGAGTATGTTGCAATAGCGCATCCATCACGATATGGTAATTTAATGAATGACGTTTGTAGAATGCATCTCAATCCGGCCAGTGCCCCGGGGCCGGTGTGACGCAACGACCGGGCGACCCGTCCCAGCCTCGACCGAGAACTTGAACCCGTTGCGCCCGCGCACGACGTAACAACTACCGTTATGCAGCTATAAAGTAACATCCGATCTACCTCTCGTACACACTTCAGGTTTAGTGCAAGAAACAAGATGATTACGCTATTTTTACTTGTGAGTGCAATGTGTGTAGTGCATGGACAAATGTTTCCCTTGATATACGCTGCGCCCAGTGCAGTATCTCATCAATCCAGGATCGATATCAAGCATAGTCCTGGTTTTATTGCAGGCCCGCTGATATATAGTCCAGCAACGACTCTGTATACCAATCACCAACCTAATGATAAACCTCGGGAAACAGTACTAACCCCTGTGTTCACGGCTGATACCATACTAACACCGGTAGCATTAAGCTTTTTCCATAATCTACCTTTGGCACGAGCACTGGAGCATCCTATTTCAATAGACAAAGTGCAAGAAGAGATTTCACGAAACGATGCAATTGCTGAACAGAATATGGAGAAAGATGATAAAGACGTTCAGATTGCAATAGTGACGAAAATTCCTGAGCAAGAAAAAGAAAATACTGAAGAAAAGCAAGATATTCAAGATAAAAGTTACGTAATAATAGCTTTTGATGACAACAAACAAGTAACGACTACTACAGATGAACCTAATATGATTGGAGTCACAGACGCTTGATGTCATTTAAAGTGTGAAATTAAAACGAGATAATAACGTTATTTAGAAAAATGTAAGTTACTTCAATGTGTATCAGACTGAATTACTAGTAGCTTAAAATGTTTGCGATTAGATTTATTATAGTGTTAATTATATTTTGTAAGACGTAATAAATAAGTTTCATTCGTGTCACGTTATTTATTGACTTAACACTTACAGTTTGAGCGTGTTACACCCTTATTTATAAAGAAGTAATTACTTTTTGCTAAATAATTTCTTATTATGTCATTACTTGAGGTTAGAAATCTTCATTAAAAATTTAAATTTTTCTCAACTATAGAATACAAATTAGTACTTTAGTTACTTTTACTCAAATGTTACTCAATGTTAAGTTTACATTAATTTTGCTTTAGCTTTTTTCTTTCTTCGATACCGTCGCATAACTTAATCTTTAATTTATTTTTGTTTTCCTCGTAGAAGTGAATAGCTAAAATGTTATTCCTTTTGAGCGAACAAAGTTTCTTTAACCACAAAAATCAAAGATTCGTGACGTCCACCAATCCGCACTGGACCCACGTGGTTGATTACAGCTCATAGTTTGAGTCCAAGCAGTGGAAACATTATAAGGATACAATATAAGAGTGGTATGTAGGGACCCAGCAGGGCCGAAGACTACTCTGGCCTTGGGATAGTGTGAAAATGTATACCAGGGCCCTGAAACCAAGGCAAAGGAGAAACGGGGTAGGTTTTTAGTTAGTCAGAGTCTAACACTATCTCCCGCTCCGCCCAAGGGCGGGAGATGTCATTGGATGATTTTACCTAACATAAAAAAAAAATTATAAGGGTGGTATGCTTACTGGCAGCTAAACCCGCTTTAAAGTAGAAAATTTTGGAAAATCCTTTGTTATCGTATGTCTTAACTATATGCGTGCCAAACAGTGCAATCCGTTCAGTTCTTTGAGATGTATGTAGATAGATCAGTCGATAATGGTTGCCTTTTATACATAATAGAATTAGTTTTTAAAATATATTCATCAGCCTTTTTTCCCAAACACATTGGTGCAAACTCTACAAGTTCTGGATATAGATAACAACACGTTTTCATCAACCACTGACGAATTTTCGGATACTTTCCTCCGTTCTAACAATCACTTGAAGAAATGAACGTCAATATATGACCAATATTTGTATCTAAAACCAATTATACGTAAACAATAATAGAAAGTAGCAACAGTGGTAGTGTTTGATGTGTTTACAATACGCCTATTGTGTGCTCGAGCAAAAAACCTCTTTGTTCGGCATAGTTGAGGAAACGTTTGATTACAATACTACACGTATGTAGCACACGTGACTGGAGGAATGCATTAGTGCTGCTTCATACGTCATTATCGAACTTCTGATAATTAATTTTCTTTTTTTAATTTTTTTTTAAGGTGGGAAGTCATCTAATGATTTTTCTCGCTCTAGAGCGAATTGGGAGAGCGTCGCAAACTTTTACTGACTAAAACCACACCCGATTCCTTCAGTTGTCTCTTGCGTCTATTTCAAAAGTCGATCCATGGCCTTAGTAAGCTTCGGCTCTGCTGGGCCCCTACGTTTTTTGCTGACATCTCTTTGAGGAGCGCGCGGAACACTACGCGCCTTCAACGAGTCGGGCTCGGTCCCGCCGTAAATCTCCCTGAGGATAAGTTGAAATCGCTTACAGCTTAAGTAGGCAGAACACTAGTTGACAAGTTTACTTGACATAATTACAGACAAGTTTTAACGAGTTTAATCTTTGCAGGTTGAAGAAGAGGCAAAGGTATCAAACCGTTATACATCCTATTATTAATAAAAATAGAAATTCAAATATTTTTGAATTTAGAACACCGATAAATGATAATTTGTTGGTAATAACAAACAATTGTGCAAGTCATCATGTTTATTTATTATATTCTGTTCAAAAACACAATTTAAATTTTCATTAAATAATAAAACCTTAAAAATATGCGCTTTAAAAAAAAAACACCCTTGATCATGACGAAATAGGAATGAAAAAAGCCCTTGGTGTGATAAATTTAAAAAAAGCACGCGGGTGCTATACGAGTATATGCCATGTCGAACGTAATTGTAGTGCGAAAAGAGGCAATTTTCGAGCTGCTGGTACGCGATGATCTGCTCGACGTTGGAGCACGCTTGCCTAAAAGCCAATGTACGACCGTTTTATGTCAAATCTTTTTCTGCAATCGGTAATTTTCGAGCTGCTGGTACGCGATGATCTGCTCGACGTTGGAGCACGCTTGCCTAAAAGCCAATGTACGACCGTTTTATGTCAAATCTTTTTCTGCAATCGGTAACGCCTCGGCGCGAAAGCGATTTTAGAAAACGATAAGTAGGTAGCCATGTTGACGCGCCTAAGTCGATCGCTCGTTCAACAAAAATTGTAACTTGGCTACCATTTATACCATAAAACTACAGGATGAAGCTATGGAGACCGTATAATCGATTACATTTCATTCTATTATATTAAACGATGTGAACTTTGCCCCTGATCCTTTTCTATTCGTTTGTACTGACGGTTGAGATGTCATCATTTCCGATTTCATTAGTTTCCTACCAGCGTTAACGATTGTAGATTATCAACTTGGCTAAGCCTGCTGGTAAGATTGTGGTCAAGCGCGAAGCTATCGACAATTAAAAAAAAACAGCTGCAAGCCCAAGGCCATATACTTGCTTAGTAATACTGAACTCAAATTTTTTAAGCTGTTTGAAGTTAAGAAAATTGTATTAACTAAAATTGGACATTTCACTTTATAAAACTCAAATTATTATTGCCTCAATATCAACCTAATGCTGAATGTCCAGGTAGTATAGACATACTTAGTGCTTAAGTATACTGCTAGTAAGTAGTTGAAGGCATGAATAATCAAATCAATAAAATAATACTAACAAAGCAGAAGTGACACGCCATAACACATTTGCATTGGCCCTTCGAGTTCCTTTAATGGTAAAAATATATTTAAAATGTCATTCGACTGTTAATATAGTACCCTGAATATGTGAATTTATTATAAGGGATTTATAATAAACTAGCAGTTCTAGCAGATGTTGTACTGTCCACAAGCTGACTTTTCGCCGTCACCTACCGGGTCCATTTTTATTTTCAACATTCCATCCAAAGCGGTCAAGCTGTTTAAGAGAACTTAGGTAACAAACACATGTATAGAAGAATCATAAAATAAAATTTGAAACAAAAGTGTTATTAATAATTCCAAAATTTATTTAAACTTTCATGAGCATTATGTACATTTGAGAACACTATTTTCAATGGTGGACAATTTTGGATTTACAGTATTCTTCTAGAAGTTCTTCTCTAGAAAATTGCGTTGTGTTCTTGAAACACTTCCATCTAGTACAGATGAGACACAGCGAGAGCGGGGCTGGAGTAAGCGAGTGGGGTCTGGTAGGCGATGGCTGGGGAAGCATAAGAAATGGAGGAGTAGGGGGTGTGAGTGGTCTGCACATCTAATCTTGACTGATGCGAGTAAGAGGTAGGGGCGATGTAGGCGTTAAGCAGACCAGCTGATCGTTTCTTGATAAGGTGGGTGTAAAGAGGATGGGAGATCAGGGGCTGGGAGATCAAAGGTTGAGAGATCACAGGAGTAGAGTAGATAGGGGAGGTCGCGGTGTACGTGGATGCCAGAACTGGGCTAGTGGCGGCGTAGGTGCTGGGCGCGTAGTATGTGGTGGCAGGCAGCACAGCAGACCTCTTCTTGATGAGATGCACGGCGGGCACCGAGGCGATTGGCGCGGGCAGGATCTGGGCGCTATGGATCAGCGGCGAGTTGTATGTGGTGGCAGCGTAAAGGTTAGGATAGCTGGAGTAGTAGGCAGGCGCGGTGTACGTCAGAGGGAACTGAGCCGAGCGCTTCTTGATGAAGTGGGTGTACGCCAGAGGAGCCTGGTACGCCAGAGGGGCCTGGTAGACCAGCGGAGAAGGATGGATCACGCTGCTGTCCTGTCGTGTGATGGTGGTCGCTCCAGGAGTCAGGAAGGTCGAGTACTGCGTGATGGGCGCCGCAATCAATGCACCGGGCTTGGCGGCCGCCGCGGCGAAGTAGGCACACAATACCACCAGCTTGAACATGTTGGTCTGTATTGTTTGTTGCTCGGATGAACGACTGATGCCTCGACAATGTATCGCTTCGTATTTATAGAAAGTATTCACTAAAGCTAAGGGCGATCTCGTTTCGCAAACCGGTGCAAGTCGGCTGTTCAGGAAGCTGATATTTAAAATCCACGAGGTCGTCCACAGCCCCGCCCGGTCAGTTCATCATCGTCGTAGTGCTCTTATTGTGATACATATACCAACGAGCCAACAAAAGTGAACGACACGACGCAGTCAATGCCTTACATGCAAATACCAGTTAACTAAGAAAAAAATATCAATGCACCACGATATAATTATGTACACTTACAGATAAAAATCTCGCAAATGTCATTTCACTGAAGATAACGCTCATTAGTGGAACAGTACATGGTATAATAACTTAAAACTCAATCAGCGTCATAATTTTAAGCTTGCCTTTTACTTCTGTCTTTACTCCTGAGTTTGTTTCGGTATTTCTTCTCAAGATATTCAGTCAAGAAACACCGGGCTCATTTAGTTTAAATTGACGTTTACGTGTAAAAGAGTTTTTTAATAACTTATTTGAAAAATAAATATAATTTATCTTCTGTAATTTTTTATGGTATACAATACATTAAATACTATACCTTCATATATATACAGCTTACAACACTTGTGTTGCTATGGTATAAAATCCTCACTGGCCCTGGTGACATTATAAAAGAGTATAAATAAATAAAGTATCCTAGTCCAAACTTTACTTATAATGTAAAATTTCTGGAAATCTCTAAACAAAGAACGATTCAAATGAGAACCATGAAAAGTTTTATGTATTCTTCTTTTACGATTGTTCATTGTAACATTAAGGCATCGTTCATACCAGACGTAGGTTTTGTACGTTGCAGGCTGTGAGTATGCTCACTGTCAGCCCCATTGTGAACTTGGACTCGCCGTGTCTTTGTGGGGGCGATCGGCGGCGGCTTTCTCTCGCGCCGGAGCTTGGTTCAGGCCTCCGGAGCGAGAAGGAGTGGCAGGCGGTCGCTTCCTTCTGCGAACCAGTAATACTAGCAAAGGAGGAGGCCGACCGCATCAGGCAACGGTGCACACGCCGGCGCCGCCGGGATTCCGATCCCGATTTCCGGCCACCGTAGGCGCGGGCTCGCGGACGGCGGGCAGTGGGTAGCTCGCTGTCCGTCTGTTCGGTAACAGACCGGTCCGAGCTCAAATCGTATACGGCGCGCACTGCTCCCGCGCGCCTCAAGGAGTTGTCAGCAAACTGTAGGGGCCCAGCTGGGCTGAAGCCTACTGGGGCCAAAGGTTATGTGAAAATGAAACCTGGGGCCCTGGGACAAAGGCAATGAAAGGAGGAGGGTAGGTTTTTAGTCAGTAAGAATCTGACACTATCTCCGGCCCCACCGAAGGGCAAGGACAATACGCTATAGCGTAAAATTTATTACTTGTGTTAATAAAAGAGTAGAGAGTGCGATTTGCCAACAACGCACTTTGTAATAACGTATAGTCGGTTTTGTATGAACGAGAAGTTAATATAAATTGGAAACAATAACATTGTATAATGTAGAAGCACTTTTTTTTTCAAATTTGAGAATGTGAAGTACCATAGAGAATTTTTATTAGGTCACAACTTGTTTGACATTACGAGCATGGCAGTTGAGAGTTTGTCATGTTCACTCAAAATTTGAGTATTGTACCACCTTCAGCGAGACATTTAATGTCTCGCTGATGGTTGCACGTGTCATTGGGTCATTCAGTTCCCTTCAAAATGGTGGAGCTGAGTGGGGCTGAGGCACGCGACATGCTCGTAAACGGGCGCTGTCCGTTCATAGTTGAGACTGGTCATTTCTTAGCTGCCAGTGGCTTAATTTATTTTTTTAATTCGTTTATTTTATTTTTTCATTACTTATTTACATTGTGCTGACATAATAGAAGCGACAAGAAATATGTAACCAAGATTTATGTAACTCATAATTTGATTTGAAAGGAGTGTCCATGGAGTTTCTTGCACGTTCTTTTCTATAGAGATCTACGTTTTGGAACGTGCAATTTAGCTTATTTTTATTTTTATCTGGTCGAAATTTTAACAATTAAAATATGCCTGTAAATTGTCTATATGAAGTTAACGATTCCAATTTTTGATTTATGGCGCGCTTAACGCGCGCTCACAGTCAGCGGCTAACATTACGTTTGGTCTGAACATATAATAAAACACCGGTAGGTTCAGTGACACAGAGAGCAGTAGTTATTTTTTTTTTTTTACAAATCATAGATCATAGTTATTATCATAGTCACGCTCTTTAGAGCGTACTGCTCATCCCCGTACTCGTGTAGCCTGTGGGTTAACTGTACTGAAAGGGCATACAGTACCCTCCGTGTCCAGTACAATAACGCGTTCCTGGCGGTTGTGGGGCTGCCCCGTTTCTGTAGCGCATCACGGATGTTCGCGGAGGCGCGCAATGACTGTTTTCACACTACTATGCGCAAGCGGTGCGCGTGCGCCCCAATGCCATCTTGGCAATGATCGCAGATAGAATAGACTGTCCCTATATCCGACATGGCTGTGACAGACATGTTACTGTCCCAATTCCAGGTAGAAAATTGTAATTGTTGGCTGTTTTTGTTCCGACTGATTGAAAGCTAATTTTATTTTATTTTATTGTAGTAATGACATTTAATTGAATTTAATTTTTATGCAATTTAATCAAGTTATTTTAATATTAATTTTTGACAGGCTAATATTATAATTAAAATCTATTGACATTTAATTTAATTTTAATAATTTCAATTAGTATGGTCTGTATTATGTTTTAGACATGTAACTGAAATGAGTCTTTGGTACTTGATTTTTTTTTAAACAAATAAATAAATAAAATAAAAATAGTACAGATTAATAATCAATGCCTATTCAATCATTGTAGATAATACATTTCAACAGAACAAAGCCTTATTTCCATACAAATTTTGGTCTGTTGCCAAGGGACGCTGTTACTATCCTCCCGGATCCCCAAAGGGTTTCTTGTGAATACGCGTTCAAAACGATTTGAATAATGTGTTAAGCTCATTAACATTAATTACTATGTCTCGTACATGTGGCGTGACGCCAGACACTGTCCTACTTACAAAAATAATTATTTTGATAAAACCTTGTCCACCTTTCTCTACATTTATTATAAAATTTAACAAAAGCAAATAGTATTTATTGCTTATTACCAACCCGCACTGGGCCTGCGTGGTAGATTTCAGCCCACTCTCTCTCCTAGAGAGGAGGCCTGAGTCCCAGCAGTGGGAACATTATAAGGCTGATGCTATAATATGCTATGCTATTTATTGCTTTATTTAAGATTTCACTAACTCTTCTCACTTCTACACACTATTGCCTTCATTTCTTCTCATCTCTCCTTTCGCAGGTCTGCTGGAAGAAATTTCTTTTAGAAATAAGCAGTACCTTTGTACAATTTTTTTTGTTTATAATACTTTATCTCCTCTACATTTATATGTGTGTACATAAATTATAAAATAAATAGCTTTCTATGAGCTTCGTGTGTCGAATGTCTAAAACTGACGTTACTTTGGAGTCTTTACGGTAGAAAAACCTTAAATATTTTCCATGCGGAGCGTCCGGAGGACACGGTGGAGCACACAATCGAGGTGTGCCCCGCTTGGGAAGAGCATCGCCGTGTCCTTGTGGGGGCGATCGGCGGCAGCGATCTCTCGCGCCGGGGTTTGGTTCAAGCCATGCTCCGGAGCGAGGAGGAGTGGCAGGCGGTCGCCTCCTTCTGCGAAGCAGTAATGCTAGCAAAGGAGGAGGCCGACCGCATCAGGCAACGGCGTACACGCCGCCGCCGCCGCCGCCGCTGGGATTCCGATCCCGATTTCCGGCCACCGTAGGCGCGGGCTCGCGGACGGCGGGCAATGGATAGCTCGCTGTCCGTCCGTCCGGTAACAGACCGGTCCGAGCTCAAGTCGTTTACGGCGCGCACTGTTCCCGCGCGCCTCATGGAGTTGTCAGCAAACTGTAGGGGCCCAACAGGGCCGAAGCCTACTGGGGTCAAAGGGTATGTGAAAATGGCGCCCGAGGCCCTGGGACCAAGGCAAAGAATGGAACGGGGTATTTTTTTAGTCAGTAAGAGTCTGACACTACTTCCCGCTCCACCCAAGGGCGGGATTTGTCATTGGATGATTTTACCTACCATAAAAAAAATATATATATTTTCCATAGTGTCGGTGTAGTTGATTTGGAAAAAATGTATATGTATTTATATTAGAATTAAATATGTGGTAAGAACATAGTAATCCTCCCGATCGAAATTCGATCACGGTGGCCGATCTCAATAGAAATACTACCTATCTACCCACTTCAATGTCCCACTCATTTTATATTATATTTAGCCTGTAAAGTTAAAGGCCTCCCTCCATTCCTTCCAAATATCACGGTTACACGCTTTCTCGTTCCAATTCTCAAGGAAGACATCCATTTCGTCCCTCCTTGGGTCCTTCGTGGTCTGCCGCGGCCCCGAGTCGCTGTGTCCGGACACCAATCCTGTGCTTTACGGGCCCACAGCTCGTTAGGCATGCGGCAGACATGTCCTGTCCAGTCCCATTTAAGTTGAGCAGCCTTTTGAGCCACATCAACACAAATTTGTGTTTTGGAGCGCAGTGTAGTGTTTCGAACGTGGTCCGTTAATTTAACACATAGTATATAGTCCCACTCATAGTACTGACTTTTCTTTCTTTGTTCAATAAAATTCTTTGTGGAATGAGCTTCCCCTGGAGATCAGAATTAACATTCAAAACTAAAGTTGGCGAACTAATTCGCAAGAAGTTGCCGGTTGTATCATCACAGCGTTAATGTTTTCTAATTGTCGCTTTGAATCAATTGTTTGACTGTATTAGTGTTGATATGCAGTGTATTAATTTGAGTATATATTATATATTTAAGGTTTATTAGTATATCTGTTCTCGTATTCGCTTTTTCTCTCTCTTTTAGAGCACCTGCTACTATTGTTATTTTGGTTGGCGAGCAGAAAATGCCTAAGGCATTAAGTCCATCTCTGTACTTTAGTGTGCATAAAGTATTTAATTAATAAATATGTAAACCAAAAACGCAGGAGATATTATAATGCGCAAGCACAGGTGTACTCTGTTTTTACTCTCACAGTCCTATGGGACGGAACTGCGATTCGACGCGACTGGAGGGAGACCGTGCAGGACCACGGCTTTACGTACTTTCTGAGGCACATGGATTTCACACCAATCATTTCCTCAAGGAGCTGTCAGCACACCGAAGAGGCCCAGCCTGCTAACTGCAAGCAGGCAGGGTCGAAGCCTGCTGGGGTCAAGGGCCGTTTTCTGAGAGGAAGGCTCAGCCCCGGCACTATAGGCAACGAAGGAACGGGGTAGGTTTTTAGTCAGTAAGAGTCTGACACTACTTCCCGCTCCACCCAAGGGCGGGACTTGTCATTGGATGATTTTAACTACCATAAAAAAAAAAACACCAATTATTTCCAAACTTCGGAATGCAAAAAAGTTATTTTTTATAGATAAACCTGGTAGAACTTTTTGCTTGACCCGGGAAAAGAGCCCAGAAGGGAAGGAACCCTCCCAGAGGGACCTGGGAGGGTTCAGATACGATCAAAGGTTGCGCTTGTGGCCATGAAAACAGACTTAGCATCCATTAAATGGAGCCATCCAATAAATATGAAGTATTGAATTCCGGAACCAATCCCGCCAAGATAGTTAAAATACCAAGACGTTTATTTGCTAAGCCACTTGCGGCATGTTGAGGTACCTAATCTTAGCCTTATCTAATCGAAACTGTTATAGGATTTTTGAAGTCCAGTTTTACTATACTTAATTTAATATAGTTAAAGCTGCGGTCCTTTGAAGCTGTGAAAATATCAACCTTCTAAGTTATCCGGGTGTCGCCACTGTGCGGAACACCCGGAGGACACGGTGGAGCACACTGTAGAGATGTGGCCTGCCTGGGCGGAGCATCGCTGTGTCCTCGTGGGGGCGATCGGCGGTAGCGATCTCTCTCACCGGGCCTTGGTTCAGGCCATGGTCCGGAGTGAGGGGGGATGGCAGGCGGTCGCCTCCTTCTGCGAAGCAGTAATGCTAGCAAAGGAGGAGGCCGACCGCAACAGGCAACGGGGCGCTCGCCCCAGCCGCCGCCGGGATTGCGATCTCGATTTCCGGCCAACGTAGGCGCGGGCTTGCGGACGGCGTGCAATGGGTAGCACGCTGTCCGATCGTCCGGTAACCGACCGGACCGAGCCCAAGTCGTCGACGGCGCGTTCTGTTCCCGCACGCCTCAAGGAGCTGTCAGCACACCGAAAAGGCCCAGTTTGCTAGCAGCAGGCAGGCAGGGTCGAGGCCTACTGGGGTCATGGGTCAGCTTCCGAAAGGAATACCCGGCCGCAGCACGATAGGCTACGAAGGAACAGGGTAGGTTTTTAATCAGTAAGAGTCTGACACTACTTCCCGCTCCGCCCAAGGGCTGGATTTGTCATTGGATGATTTTACCTACCATAAAAAAAACCTTCTAAGTTAACGGAAAAAAGATACGGCCGTTTAAATCGCAAAAAAGGTATATTTCGACACACTCACAGGAATCAAAATTCATAGGGTTCTTCCCTAGAATCCTGAAATTTGGCATGAAGCAAGGTTTCATAGTACGACTATAGGAAAAATTCCAAAAACGGTTATGTTACGGTGGTTATGTCACAAAAAAAAAAACACTTTTTTTCGATTCGGTTTGTTCGGAAAACTCTCGGGACTCGATTCGGAGATCGAATTATTTACATAAGTTGGTTGATACGGACCCTCAGTGTAATACAATACAATAACAAATAGGCGTTCATGCTAAAAGGCCACATTTCGTTTTTAAAGGCCTAGACACTGTGTTGTTAACCGTAGTGAAATATACATCCAAAAAATACATGAAGAATCTCAGAAAAATATAAGTCTTACCATTAACAGCTTGTGTGTACTAGGTATCTGTTGTTTTTAATAACGTAAAGTGCATTTTCGCATGTATGCCCATTTGTTATGAAGCCCTCGATATCGATCTCCTTCGAGATCACAGTATCACAAACACAAACACCATTATATAATCTAGAACCTACTTTTTCGAAGTATTAGGATTACCTCATCCTTCCAAAGTGTAGGCTTCATATTACCAATATTTTGTAATTAAATTTCATAACAAACCCTTAAATTGGTTACTAAGTGGCTATTAGTACAACCAACGTCCTATTCCCAAATCGATATAAAGTCCTTGTAATAAATTAAGACTCCGTCGCCAAGCCAGCTCCCCACATACCTTATTTATACTGCGTCATTATAACGCCCTCCATTTCGGGATAAGGGCACGAACGTTGTTATTAGTTTACGTTAGGATATACCTAGATCACTGAATACTAATTTTAAAACCGTATAAAACAGCCTCTTTTGCATGGGTGTTGCTCACGTAGTCTGTAGACATCCTTGACTGCTAATATCACAACAAAAATAAAATACTACTGAAGCTCCCGAACTGGCCATGTCTGGTGAGGATCTGCCTCAGGTGGAAAGTGAGGACGCCGTAGCGCTTGTCTTCGTCAGCGGCTGAAACACGTAAAAGTAAAAAAAATGCCCCAGGAGAACATACCTACTCTTGAGGTCTACCCTTGTGCCAAATTTCATTCAAATACTGCTTTTTGATCGTGAACCAGTAATAAACATCCAATTAGACATATAAAAAACTTCTGCCTTTATAATAATTAGTATTATTAATTATTTACATGACCTTCCTTCATCCAAAAATCAAACTAGGCACTAGGTATTGTGAGAGCTAGCTCCAGCAGGGCTTAGGTCCGGGGTCTGTATATAAAAGAATGGGAGTCGCAAGAATCATTTATATTTTCGTATTTCTTCAAACTTATAACAAATCAAACGCCACTTAATTATCCCAGAAACACTCGACAATCCTTTTCTTCTATCAATTTTCAAACCTGTTCTAGATAGTCAACATTCTTCAAAACATCTATCAAGCCTGATCAAGCCAGTCCGTTAGCCAATACGCAACACCTCATAGGATCTCCTTCGACATCACAGTATCTATGTACTATTAGTACCTATTATCTTCTTAATCCAACTGACATAAATCTTCTGTTTTAAGGGAAAGTTAGGTCTTTGTGGCATTTCATATTCAATACACCGATTCACAACCCAACAAAACAAACTCCAAAATTGTAAGGCTTTAATAATAGACGGCTGACAGAGGTGTCACGTCCTCCCCGCAACCGACCATGTAATTGCAATGTGCATAATTTTGATGTCCATAATATCTGCCGCTGACATCCATCCGAGCTATTCCTACAATAATATTAAATCCACATATAACCACTTAATTATTTCATTGTTTACACACGATCGAGTGAACTTTATTTTCTCGGGCAAAAGTTGTTCTCCCAAGGCCGGTGATGTCTTCCGGCAACGCCTGTGAAGTCAATAGACTCATTTAAAACAAACAATACAAAAGGCGAGCGCTACCGTGCACATGCATCAGTGCATCTGAGCTAAGATACCAACACAGACCTTTCCACTTGCAAAATGCTGAAACTGGTGGTGTTTTCCTGCTTGGTGGCTGCTGCCACAGCCGGCGCGATCATTTCGCCCTACGCGTCCTTTGCCTACTCGGCGCCCATCGCCTATTCTGCACCAATCCTGACGCCCTACAGTAGCAACTACAGAGGACCGTTATCTCTGGCGCCCGGCCAGCCAGCCAATATCTTGGCGGCTGACGGCAGGCCCCTCGATACCTTGGACGTGAACCTGGACCGCTCTGCGCACTTCACCGCCAAGGCTCTCAGCGGTGGCATCCACTTCTTGAAAAAGCGCTCGGCTCCCCTGATTGCGCCGTTCGGTCATGTGGTCGCCTCGCCGCTGATCCAGAAAGTACCGCTCGCCTACTCAGCGCCTGTGCTCGGTTCGCACCTAGCCGTGGCTCCCATCGCCTACTCCGGCGCACCCATCGCTCACTACTGGTAAACAACTTCGAACATTAGAACGTGTAAAATAAAAATGACTGACTCTTAAATCAACCAGTTTTTTTGTTTCCTTTACCATTTCTTGACAATCATCAAGCGAACCCTTCTTTAATGAGATTTGTAGGCAGTAAACACAGAAAAATATGCAAATATTATTATAGCCTTCTCCGAAGAAGCACTTTAAACCCAATATTTTCCTCCTTAGTAAATAAATGAAGATGATATTTCTTTTGAAATTAAACCAAATGCATTACAGGTAGTTGAAGAACCCCAGACCTAAGAAAAGTTACTAAACGTAGTTACAACCAAACAACTGATACGTTGATAACATTTGCATGTAAAAATGGAAGAAAACATATCAATATAGCTCTAGACTCACTCGCATAGTACCTTATGGGTCAGACAGACAGTCTCTCCCCGATTAGTGGAAACAGAATCATAAGTCTTATAGTGCATCCACATTTCATCAGATATTCCTTCACCAAATGATCTTCAAGTTAAATGTGCCAGGGGACGAACCTGTTCCTACAAACTGGGCATAAACCACGATTGCTTCTGAATATTTTCTAATGGAAAATCCAGAACAGCTTACCTAGGGGCCTAACTGCTGGACTAAAGATAAGGAGATAGGTACTAAGCAAATGCTGAGAGGTGGTTCAAAATTCAAGGCTAAAAACCGTTTGAATTATTAGGGATAAGGCTTACTGCCGAAGAAGCCACGATAGATATATTGATAAACGACCCGCTTTTGAATATACTCGTAGAAACTGTTATCGAACCCAAACTTGGGAATATAAATGCGTTTCGTTGCGCGATCAGGAATAAAGATTTCCGCAGGAGAACACATATTCCCGAAGAATGCCAAACTAAACAAAGTGACAGTGGGCTGGGTACATAGCTTGTAGAAACGGTCAATGGTCAATGAGACAGAAAGGTGCTAGAGTGGCAACCGCATACCAAAAGATACAGCTTAGTAACGTTGACAAGATAAACCTAAAATTAAGTATTCGCGCGCATTCCACTTCCTTCGTTGACAAATCTTTCACGATTCAAGCTGCACGTTTGTGGAATGCGTTGCCTATTGAAGTGAAGCGTGCTCAAACGCTTCCAACGTTTAAAAAATTGGTGATGGAACTTTACCTTTCACTTTGATTTTTCTTCTCCTGACTCAATTATATATCATTTAGTATTGTATGTTTGTATTCGGATTAAGTCTTGTTAGTATTATTTCTGATGTTTGTACACTGACAACCCTAAATCTATTTCCTTTCACTCAGTCCAACCAAAGGTTGTCTGTAAGAAATTGCCCTGTGCGATAAGACCGCCCATTGTACCCTTATTTATAATAAAGTTTGTCCTATATTTGTTGTTAATAATAAGATAGTATAGATAGTTAGCAAGATTGACCGATGACCTGGTGAGGGTCACTGATGCGAGGCACACAAGACCGGTCGAGGTCTCGATACTTGGAAGAGGCCTTTTTTTTAGTTGAGGACTTGTTATGGTGGAAATGATGACGAAACTTAACTTAATAAGGAAGAGAGATGAAACATTAGTTTTATTAACTTTTCTCTGTTATAAGTTGAAGTCATTTCAAAGTAAATAAATCTAGAATTGGAATTACCATACCTGGTGACATTGCAAATTATACAGTTATCAATCCGAGATATCGATAACATAAAAGGCAAGCATTACTGACTGATTGATCTATCAACACACAGCTCAAACCACCGAACAGATTGCGCTGAAATATGGTACACAGACAACATTATTATGACGAAGGCATGTGCTAAGAAAGTAGTTCCCAAAATTCACTTCCTAAGGGGAAGAAACGTGGGTCCAAAATTTGTATCTTTCACATAGACGAAGCCATAGGAAAAGCTAGTTTATAAATAATACAGAGTTATTGGAGCACGGTACTTAAAACCGTTCACTTAACACCAGTTCCAGAAAGTCACTTAAAATTTGCCTCAAAAGCCTTTTTTATTTATTTCGTGTCAGTCTATAATAACAAGACTGACATTATCGCATTTTATTATTATTATTGATAGGCTCGCGTTTAACCACTATATCTCCTGGCTGTTGTTATTTCAGTTCAACATTCACAGCAGTTTATATTTTTGTGTTCATGCTGATTCATCAAACCAGTTTATTAATGTCGAGTTAATTTTAAATCAGTGTTATCAAATTTCCCCGAAAAGGAAATATAACATATATTTTCATACTCAAATTAACTTTGATTGCAAACGGGTTAACAGGGACAGAATCAATCGAAATGAAGATCAACTTATACATTTTATAGAGACGAGTAAATATAGTTCTTTTTTTTAAATTTCTTAAATTACAAAGTAAGACACATACAGAAAAAGACACTGACATACTTTTAGTGGAATACATGGTTTTAAAAATACAGAATAACAGTGGACAGAAATATTATAACTGCGAATCTAATTACGTACGCATTTGCATATTTTTTGACACCTCGCTAAACAAACATACTAGATACCCGTACTTGAAATATGTCACAAAAAAATGTCCTGATCAAACGCTTTGTTCATATGAACTTTGTTTTCTCGTAGGAAAGTAGTCTTTTCAGGGCCAGCAATGAATTCCGGTGTCGCCCATCAAGTTAATCTTATCATACTAGTATATAAGGCGCCGGACATTGCAAAAATGTATCAGTGCATCTGAGCTGACATTACAACACAGACCACTCCTCATTCAAAATGCTGAAGCTGGTGGTGTTATCCTGCATGGTGGCCGCTGCCGCAGCCGGCGGGCTCATTACGCCCCTCGCCTACTCGGCGCCCCTCGCCTACTCGGCGCCCTTCGCCTACTCGGCGTCTCTAGTGGCGCCCTACGGCAGCAACTACAGAGGACCGCTGTCTCTGGCACCCGGACAGCCCGCCAACGTTCTCGCAGCCGACGGCAGGCCCCTGGACACCCTGGACGTGAACCTGGACCGCTCCGCTCACTTCACGGCTAAGGCTCTCGAAGGCGGCGTACACTTGCTGAAGAAACGCTCAGCTGCTCTGATCGCGCCCCTCGCCTACTCTGCTCCCATCGCCTACTCTGCACCAGTCCTGGCGCCTTACGGCAGCAACTACAGAGGCCCGCTATCCCTCGCTCCCGGCCAGCCCGCTAACATCCTGGCGGCTGACGGCAGGCCACTCGACACCCTGGACGTGAACCTGGACCGCTCCGCGCACTTCACCGCCAAGGCTCTCAGCGGTGGCATCCACTACCTGAAAAAGCGCTCTGCTCCCCTGATCGCGCCGCTCGGTCGCGTGGTCGCCACGCCGGTGGTCCACAGCGCACCTCTTGCCTACTCTGCGCCTTTGCTCGGCTCACGCCTGGCCGTATCTTCCATCGCTTACTCCGCACCCATCGCTCGTTACTGGTAATATATACCCGCACCCACGGACTTACTTAAAATAAACAAATGAAAGAATTCAACATTTTTGTTTTTTTTTTTTGTATTACTTTTTTAAGGTTTCCGTAATCCTAACAAGGAACCCTTATAGTTTCATTGAGTTATGCCATCAAAGAGGTTTAATAGAAAAAAAAAAAAATTGACTAAAAACCAACTGTGTCCTTTCTTTTCGAAAAGTCAGGTTTGGCTTGATCATGCGTAAGTGCTTGTATTGGGGACATTATCTGTACTAACTTCCCGCACATTCTTGGTTAGAATAAGATGATTTTACTATCAAAACAATGACAAATAGTTTTCTTAGAATGGCATCATAATTTTATAAAATAATGAGTTTTTTTTTTTTTGTTAAATTTGATTCATGAAGCGCAATAAAAATGGTGTAACAAACACACCTAATACATCAGCATCAATTACCTGACTATGTTAATTGACAGGTTACCGACAGACCTTCAGCTATCAGCTCTCGAGTGTCAGCGCCACGTAATGGAACGATTTGTTGCGTATGAAACAAAGATTATGCGATCACGCCTATATTACGGTGACAACGACATGTAATACTGTCGAGGTGTTGTCATTTACATTACAACGGGTCTTGACGGGGCGCCAGATTAAAAATATTCCTAAAGAAATATGGAGTGAGTGAGAGGTAGTGATAGGCAATTTTAGAAGAATTCTTTGAATATTTCTACTTACATGCTATGTAGCACCCACTCCTGTCAAGATCGGAGACTCCACACTCTAAGTTTTAGACAATTTCATTTATCTGGGACAAACGGTTGAGTTAGGCAGGTTTTCTTCGAGAAAAAGGTCAATCATCAATTTCGACTCGAACCGGTAGCGTTCGGAAAGCTGGGCGGTATTTTCTTATACGACATACCATCACACTAACTCAGACGAAAGTCTAAATACTCGTTTACAGAAACACGGGGCGTCACGCGTCGGGTGTATTCACTTTTTACACATCGTATGTTCATACAGCGCGTGCTACGCCGCAAACCCCAGATATTTGCAGGAACAGCTCACAAAAATGCTGTGTGCGTTGCCGCGTCAACCGTTGCGTTCGACGCGGCGGTGCCATCTTCGGACACCGCCTTCATTTCAAGCAAACGCCTGTAAAATCGCTTCTTCATAAACACTTCCATATAACGTTATGTGTTTGAATTTAGAGCGGGCCGCGCCGACCAACAAAACCCGCGACGCTCTGCGTCTCCGTAAACGAGCCCTAAAAGCAGTGCTTGTTGCCAATGATAGCATAATATATGTATAGCTTTGAAACATAGCCGCTCACAATGGGCTTCTTGGGTGGCTTAAAATGACAATGGAGGCGGATATACTTGAAGTTTCCTTGCATAATCGAATCAGAAATGAATATATCCGCAGGAAAACCAAGATAATCGATATGGCCCTAAAGACTGCCAAACTTAAGTGGCAGTAAACGGGCGCAGAACGGATGGTTGATAGAGTCGAAAGGTTCTGGAGTAGTACAAATATATCTCTGACTATCTTTGGAGGTCAGCCAGGGTATCGTATCACCCGATAACCGTATTGTAGCGATCAGATGAGCGGTCGCCGCATGCAAAATCTTAAAGTTTCAAATGTTTCTCCCTTTGGAAAGAGGCAAGTAATCTACATAGCCCTGTTAGAGATGAACCAAGATTAAATATTATTAGAAATAAATATAATTATAAAAAAATATATATATTTATTAATTATTATTATTTTTTAATGTTATCAGATTATAAAAGATATCTACACAGTTTCCATTGCGCTGAACAGTTTTGTTGTACATAGGTATTAACTATTCACTCTCACGTATTTAATTGCGAGTTTAAAGATATTTATTTGATGTAAACTAGTGCTTGAATGCGTTTCCACCTGACGGTAAGCAGTGATGTAATCGTTGATGGTGAGGCGCACTAGTTTATTAAGAGCCTATTGACTCTAGCCTTGAAGACAGCCACATTATAATCAGATAGGAAGACCGCAGCAGCCAAATTGTTCTACTCGCCGTACGTCGTGTTGTCCAATGGTAGAATTGAGATGGTGGAATCAAGTCAACAATTCCTGCGCACACTCTCCAAAATGCAACCTCTAAAATACCGAAAGGCTGGCCACCCTACGCCTGTGCTCAAGGTTTTGAAGATTGGACTTAACCAAATCTGGATCACCAATTATCCTCTTCGCACGCCTGCCACCAAAGCTGCTAGGTGGCATTTTGCAGCACCAGCCATGTGGCTGAAGTACTCCACACACGATCGGACCTTTTTTTTTTTTTGGTGGTGGGTAAAATCATCCAATGCCATCTCCCGCCCTTGGGCGGAGCGGGAGGTAGTGTCAGACTCTTACTGACTAAAAACCTACCCCGTTCCTTCGTGGCCTTAGATACCAGGGCCGCCGACACACGATCGGACCTGTGCTTTGTATAACATTAAAAGCTGTCTCGGTGTGAAGTACTGCCGGATGTAATAAAGTAGTGTGAAATCAAAAAATTAAGCTTGTGACTGCTAAAGAAGTTATGAGAGAAATTCAAAATAACATTAGCTTGAAAAAGTCACCGGGCTACGAACTTTTTTAATAAGTAAATAAAATGATTTTGATAAAAATGTAACCATTTTGGAAGTAATTATCCTTTCTAATAAAAATATTCTAAATCACTGTAAAAATGATGGAATTTTGAGATAGAAAACATTTTAAAAAATACAACCGTATTGAGAACCTGTTGAAGTCTATTAAAAAATTACACAAATCCATACAATAATGCAACAAAACAATAAATTCTAATTTATTTTTGTATCGCGTTTCTATTATTCAACTCAACTCAAAATCGTTTATTTTACATATTTTACCTCCAGTAGTACTTTGGTATCCCGAATTTGCCAAATTTTATAAATTATACTTATGTACCAAAATACTCAAAAGGTATTTTAAAGAGACAAAATTGTATTTTTGTTTGCTCAAAACTACTGGACCGATTTTTTTAATTATTTCACCCTTAGAATGCTACTTTATGATTGAGTGATATAGCATATATATTGTCTACTTCTTTAATTTGTATTTATAGCTTAGCTTAGCTTCAGCCAGCGGCTTCACTCGCGTGAAAATATACTTATGCCTTTGTCACTCAGTAATAAAGTAACATTCTACTGGTGAAAGAATATTTTGATTAAGTCCAGTATTTTTGAGTTTATTCATTATTAATAAGGGTACTTACAAAATCCATAAATACAAATCGTACGCTTAACAGAAAAGGCCTAACTCAAAATAGAAGGTATTTGATTCTTGAAAAATATGTTTCAATAATAAGGTCCAATTTTGAAATGCCCTCTTTTTTGTGTTAGGTCTGTTTTCTATTAAACATGCGATTAATGTTTTCTCTATAATATAGTAACTGAAGAGCTTCTTTGTTTCGTTGAACGCGCTAATCTTAAGAAGTAGTAGTCCGTTTTGAAAAGTTATGCTACATAACGTAGCCACCTACTGCACTCAAACAGGGCCTCAAGTCTGCTATTACAATAGTGTGAGAATCGTCTATCATTGATTTCATCATGGTTGATTTTGACAAGTTTGGTCACTATAATGGCGTCACTATGACTTTCCAACAGTCACTCACTGACACACCATTGAAAGAAATGGCAATCTCGTACATAATGACAAATGAATTTCTGACTTATGGGGTAATCTGCTAAAATTTTGTCAATTCCTTTGATTAGTGACTTACTATTAGATTTGTCTGAAAACGATAAAGTCATTCTACCACCTTTCGTTTACGAGACCACTAACCGACCAATGATCGACCATTATGATTTAACAGATTAAAAAGTTTTACCAAAATGACAATGGGATTGTGTTGGAAGTTTACCATCGATCCGAAAAAAAAAGATTATGTCGGTCAAACTCAGTTATTAAGCTTCTTGATACATCAAATACTAATTATGAAAAACTTCACCACATACGGGCTCTGTTGATATGAATACAATAATCATTTTGAGTTGGTTATAATATAAAAGCTATTTTTAAACTTAATTTATAATTTTAAAATAGCCGACAGAATATAAATTGGTTCTGTTTACCGTACAGCAATATAGTATACGTAACTACACGTAACCTTTTCAACGATTTTTATGATATACATAATACTCATACGCGCTTATACATTCCAAGAAAACAAGTCAGGAAACCAATGATAAACATGAATATATTGAAAAATTCATTTAATATCTTTAGTATTTACAAAATGAAGACCACTACAGTACGCGACAAATAAGTTGAATTAAAATGGCCGTCGTTGCCATGGTTACGCACAGCCCCCTGCTGTGCAGCACTTCGATTGAAACCCGAATATCTGTTACTGTCGATCGCCATTTTGGTTCAAATTATATGCCACGTATTGAACGAATATTTACCAGTAATGAGCAATGGGCGCTGCGGCGTAGGCTACGGGAGCTACGGCCAGGTGTGAGCCAAGTACGGGGGCGGAGTAGGCGAGCGGCACTCTGTGGACCAGGGGAGAGGCGACCACGTGGCTGACCGGCGCGATTACGGGAACCGAGCGCTTCTTCAGGTAGTGGATGCCACTGTTAAGGGCCTTGGCGGTGTAATGCGCGGAGCGATCCAAGTTCACGTCCAGGGTGTCAAGGGGCCTGCCGTCGGCTGCGAGGATGTTGGCAGGCTGACCGGGGGCGAGGGACAGAGGGCCTCTATAGTTGTGGCCGTAAGGCGTCCAGAGAGGCGCAGAGTAGGCGAGGGGCGTGATCAGAGCAACAGAGCGTTTCTTCAGCAAGTGTACGCCACCTTCGAGAGCCTTAGCCGTGAAGTGTGCGGAGCGGTCCAAGTTCACGTCCAGGGTGTCCAGGGGCCTGCCGTCAGCTGCAAGGACGTTGGCGGGCTGTCCGGGCGCCAGAGACAGCGGTCCTCTGTAGTTGCTGCCGTAAGGCGCCACTAGAGATGCCGAGTAGGCGAAGGGTGCCGAGTATGCGATGGGCGCGAAGGGCGTAATAAGCCCGCTGGCTGCGGCAGCGGCCACCAAGCAGGACAACACCACCAGCTTCAGCATTTTGAATGAGGAGTGGTCTGTGTTGTAATGTCAGCTCAGATGCACTGATGCATTTGTGCAATGTCAGGCGCCTTATATACTAGTGTGATAAGATTAACATGATAGGCGTCGTCTGGAATGCATCGTTGACCATGAAAAGACTACTTTTCTCCGAGAAAATAATTCATACGAACAAAGCAACATTACTCTGGTACCTTTAGATATGTATACATGTATGAATAGAAAGTATACAATAAATATTGGAAATATCAATACTCGTATTACCTTAATATTTTTCACTAAATCAAGAGATCTTTGCAACTAAATCATAAAATACGAAAAATTGGACTTTTACAAGTACTTTAAGTTACATAAACTGTTTGATTTTTAAAAGTTTAAAATCGTCCTGTTTGAAAGTGATGCACAACAACCATTGACATAAGAAATATGAGATCAATGACAACAACATATACCTACAACTTAAACTGACAACCTTTTTGAGTGTGATACAAAAAATATAATAAACTAAACTTACAGTACGTTCGACGGTTCTTGGCGCGCCTGAAGTTAGGCTCTGCGAACTTTAGCGCTCAAAATAAGCGCGTCAAATAAATGATTTATAAAAATAAATGCCAATAACAGTTGTTAACAGCAATAACAACTGCTATTGGCATTTATTTTTTCAAACCATTTATTTTTTTACGAGTGCACAAGCGCTAAAGTTCGCAGAGTCTAACTTCAGGCGCGCCAAGAACCGTCGAACGAACTGTACATGGTTTTAAATGAGGAAACCCCACACTAAATGTACAAGCTATGATAAAGTAAAGTTTTATACAAATATTTTCAGCTGTCAAGTTCTTATTAATATATTTCGACAGAATGTGGTGCATTATAAATGGTCTTGAATCTCATCACATTCTGCCAGGTGTGGTGTAGAACATAAATCATTTTTTTTTTTATATTAGGTTAGTATTGGGCAGTGGTGACCCAGTATTAACGGCCCTGACTTACGAGTTGTAGATCGCGGGTTCAAACCGAGCCAGGCGCATTTCTTTGTGTAATTTATTCCATCACCACTGTTCTCAAAACAGCTGACGTTATGCATGCACAATACACCTTCCTCTTCCATCACTCTCTCCTAAAGACAGGTGAACATCGTATGAAAATCTGTTCAGTTGTTTTTGGGTTTATCGCGAACAGACAGACAGACAGCAGATAGATGTGGTGGGAGACTTTGTTTTATAACATCCTATCAGAAACATAAATGTGAATCTGGGAATCAAGTTCGCCCTAACTCGCGTCGGTAATTAACTGACATCCCTTGACAATTAAGTAATTCATGTCGCAACATGAGTAGATAAATAAAGTGCGGGACGAAGCAAGTGATGTAACAGAATACTATCCTATACTTAGCCCACTAGAGAGCCGATGATAAATTTGAACTTAAACTAGACTTCAATATTAATCTAAACCGATGCGTCATCATCATCATCAGCCTTTTAATGTTCCCACTGTTGAGGCTCAGGCTTCCTCTCTAGGAGAGGGAATGGGCCGTAATCTACCACGCAGCCCAGAGCGGGTTGGTGGATGTCACATGTCTTCGAATTTTTGGCTCTATGTTATGGTACGCGACAAATAAGTTTAATTAAAATGGCCGTCTTTGCTATGGTTACGCGCAGCCCCCCACTGTGCTGCACTACGATAGAGACCCAAAATCTGGTAAGTACTATTTTGGATCCACTCATATATCGCGTATTGTACTGACTTCCTTGAACTTTACGTCAATAAACTCTAACTATTCGAACCTCTGATTATTTCGTAATATGAACACAAAACAGATATAAAAAAACACACAACACAAACAACACACCACATTGATAAAAAAACAAACAAAAGCATGACGAAAACCAAAGTATTTTGAACTGATTGGCTCTCCTAATATGCTGGGTCTTGAAGATATAAAAAATGAACAAAAATTGGTATTGCAGTGCCTTCCTTCATTAATTCCCAAGAGGACACAGGTGTCCGCACACCTATTGTCTTTCTATTGTGTCTCTAATTATGGTATTCAAAAGGTAAAAAAAATCGCAATCAAGTTCAAAAATGGATTTTTCTTCGATTTGGTAGGTTCCGGCATGATATTTCTATTATTTGCAAATAAACTAATGTGACCACAGAATTAAATCGTTAAATATGTAACGTTCTCAAAAAATAAAAGGCCCGTTTTGTCATTTGTATTTTTACTATCAGCCAGTTTTTGTATTTTTTGGTTTGTCCAATGTAGTGACTACACTAGGGTACTATTAAAATAGCTACTACTACTACCGGACCACAAAATTATTAATTGTTTCTGTAAATGTACGGTTTTTTTATATTTCTATACCTATACGGCAAAAAAAAAGTATTAATTGATTTTCTCAAGAGATTTGTTTTATGATATGTAGAAGTAGGTAACGCAGATTTTATACCGCATATAATTATGATTGGCATCGCTTCCACAGCCACGTTTAGCGAGTGAGGTTCGAACTCATGACTTACCGTTGACGAGTAAGTCATGAGTCCACGTTTTCCCCAGTGGGCTATTTTCACTTTGATTGAAATATTTTCTTTTAATAATAAAAGTTAATGATGATATCTACGTAAGGATCTGAAAACACATTCAATAAACTTTTTTGAACTCAGTCTGAAGCACGTCTCATAGGCCCAAGGTACCCTTCAGGGTTCTCATCCGATGTTTCCGAAAAAGATGGTCAAAAAAGAGCGAAATCCAAACAAAGTAATACTTTTCATGAGTAGTTAGTAGAAATATGCACGACCGAATGAAGAAAGCCGATTGTCAAATTCACCAAAAAGAAAAAATAAACCAAAACTATACCGGTCATTTACAAAAAAAAAAACACTTCTTACAAACTTCTCTCATCTCATTTCAAAATTAATCGTTCCTATGTGAAAAAATAGATGACCACTGATGGCCAAAACCGACACCAATTCTTTAAATATCGTACAATAATAAACAAGTTAGATCAAATCATCCAAATTAAAGGGTATTGCATAGTGATTAAAGAAAAATGCATTTTCGGGGTAACTCTCTTTATAAACTATAGGCAGATATCTTGTCGAATATACTAAATTTTCTTTACACATTATTTCACCAATGAGGTCCCACGATGCCGCCATGGCCCAAAGGCCCCAGGGCTAGAGGAGCGACGGGTGCGCGCCAGCCGAGGTGAGCAGCGGCGGGCACGGCCAGGGCTGCGGGCGCCAGGGCATGCGCGCCTCCCCACGCACCGGGCCACGCGCCGAAGAGCGGAGCTGAGCGCTTGCCGATCAGATGAGCGTGCGCGCCAGCCGCGGCGGCGGTGGCGTGATCCACTGCCCTAGCGGTGAAGTGCACAGCACGGTCAGCATTCACACTAAGGGTGTCCAAAGGCCTGCCATCTTGAGCCAAGATGCTGGCAGGCTGGCCAGGAGCGAGCGATACAGGACCTCTGTAGTTGACGGCAGCACCACCCAGAGGAGCAGGCACCACTACGGGACCGGCAACACCAACGGCGGGAGCGTGAGCAACGGGTGCAGCCAGTACAGGAGCAGCCAGCGCCGGCGCTACCAGCGGGGCGCCCAAGTGTGCGCCCACACCCCACGGAGCTCCCAGACCCCACGGAGCCCCAAGGCCTAAGCCATGTAGGCCGAGTGCACCGAGACCGCTGGGCTTGGCGGCCACTAGGGCCAGGACGGAGGACAACACCACCAGCTTGAACATTGTGGTCTGTGTTGTTTTCTTAGCAGAGAGCAACTGTAATTCTTACCCTCTAAGCTTCAGCTTATATACCAATCAATTTCGTAGGCGTATTCCAGATACCTTTGTGACGTCAGCAAATATGCGGCTAGGCGTTGGCTGTAGGTCGCCGGTGGATAGAAAAGGACCATGGGGCGGCGCAGGCGCCACAAGCAGTGTCCGCCACAACGGGTTTTGAGATAATGCAAAATTCAACTCTAAACAAATCAGTATACACTTGAAAATGACTCCAGAACTGTTAGTACTTCCCTGTTCACCTTGGACATTGATAAAGGGCCATTCACTTGAAATGATTACCCGCCTCGACGCGCAAAAATTCTAAATTACCCCTCGACACTAAGTAATCATAATGAGACTTGCTCGTGTAATAGATGATGTCAATTAACTCGCCTATCTTCATTACTTCATAAATTCAAAATTTGCTAATGTGATGTAAGGAGAATGAGTGTCAATGACTTCTTATTTTAATGTACACAATTTGTAGGCACACTCTAATTAACTTTTAATAAGTTCATACAAGTGAAGAAGTTTCGTTATGAGAAAATAAGACGTAGTAATAATTATAAGGAATTACACATGGGGAAGATTACTGGAATGGATGGCTAGGTAGCTCTCCTGAAACAGACAATGTTAGTCGTAGTAGACTACATGATGGTGTTTTTTTTTATTGTAGGTAAAATCTTCCAATCACAAATCCCGCCTTTGGGTTGAGCGCGAGATAGTCTCAGACTCTTACTGACTAAAAACTTACCCCGTTCCTTCGTTGCGTATCATACCGGGGCCGAACCTTCTTTTCAGTAAGCGGCCTGTCAGTATGGACGTATTCCATACAATGTTTCCCTGGGAATAAACAGTCTAAAGATTTGATCCATTGTACTTTTTTGTATTTCAAATAACTGGAATTTCACAATAAATACTAAGGTCAATGACCGGCCATTGTCATGAACGCAGATACATTTTCACTTTGTAAAATCGCATTAGACCTCGTCGGATCATTAAAACCGGCATCTGGCAATTCTGGCATTACCGAGGGTTGCCAAAATGTCCGGTTCTAAGGTTATATTGATACTTAATTACGATAGATACTTACTTACCGCAAGAAATACTACTTTGGAGCAGCCTAATATCTTTATAGGGATTTTTATAATAGGATATTTTAATTATTACAAAGTTCTGGATACACTCGATCAAAATTCGGATTGTTTTAAAGTTTTATGCAAACATAGGCAACTAAACTAATTACAATTTGCAACATTCCTCTTGAAATTCAAGATTTACATGGTTGGAAAAAACATTTTTGTAATTTATAAAGAGATGAAATTTTTAAAGCAGATTATTTCTCTCTAAAATAACAAGGCCTTCGTCGTTATAATAATTCAGGTGCGAGAGACACACAGAGTAATAAATTATTTATTTAAGGATCACCAAGAATTGTTACAAAATAAAAAAACGAAAAGAAAAATTGGTACACCTAACCTAATCCTATAATGCACATTCAATTATAGGCAACCATAGCATAAGCATAACCGAGTGTAAGTGGCTCTAAAAATTATGCATGCAAGGCACAGAAAATGTTTACATTAAGACCAAGTTTGTCCTGCTTAAACAAATCAATTTAGGCATGCTGATAAATCTGTCTGAATGATTCAGACAGATTTAGACTAGTTACTAGTAGTTCCAGATAGTACTTACAGAATAATTTTCATTAGTTGAAAGTACCGGATACATAATATTTTTTTAATAACGATTTTTTATAAATAAAAATGAACCTAAAAACGGAAGAAAAACAAAGCATTTATTTCAAATACACATTTTTGAATTGTGAAGAAGTCTGTCAGTCAGAAAAATTATGCTAATTGTACATTCCAAAACTTAGATAGATAGATAGATATATTCTTTATTGTACACCAAAGATAAAATTACAATAGGAACTTAAAATAGATCAATCTAGATTTTTTTTTTTTTTTATATTGTATAAACTAGCACTTAACTGCAATCCTACCTGATGGTAAGCAGTGATGCAATCGTCGATGGTAAAGCGCACTAGTTTATTAAGAGCCTATTCACTCTAGCCTTAGATCTCTGTGGAGAAGGATGTTCAAGAAACTCGATGAACACTGTTTTAAATCATATATTTCATATACCTATACAATATGTAACAGAAACCTGAATATAGTTTGTTCAGAATCAGTAACTGAATGGATTTCAATAAATAATTTTTACACGATGTTAAATTTTTTCCCAAAAATATTTAAAAAGGTCATAAGTTGAATACTACTGACACTAAGTACAACACAGGTCACGAAAGGTCATAGCGGGTATTAGGCACCAGAAAACAGGTGCAAATGCAAAACAACCCCTCAGTTGCCTGGATGATCCGGTAACTATGTATTTTTGCTGACATAACAAGCTTATAACTCTGATTTTTCATAATACAATTATGAAATTTCGTTATAGATTCTTTACATAAAAATGTTAGACACGAATTTCGGGTTTCGCATATACTAAAACTAATTACAAATATCTTGGTTACATATTAGCTACTTCTTTCATGCCAAAAAATGCACGATTCCTGAAAAGGCCTTTTCTATACTTTATTATTAAAGGGTCTAAAAAATGGTACTAAGTAGCAATATCTATACTATGATTTTTTATTAGATGAACTAAAGTGACAGCTATAACAATGGTTGTTTGACAGTTGGGCATTGTCCACTGCTGTCACTTTGGTTCATCTAATTAAAAATCATGGTATACACCGTTAAATTCTTGTCGTTTTAATCCCGTGGAAAGTCGATTCGGTATATGAAACACCATCGATTTGTAAAGATAAAATTAAAAAATAAAGTACTTTTTTTTCTAAAACTCGAATTAATATACGCTTGTACGAAATTAATTTCTTTAGTAAATAAGTCAATGACCTTGTAGGTAGTTGTCGGTCGTTGCGTACTAACTACCTATAGTTCATTGGCCTCGCTCAGTTGATATTAACTTAAAGAAATTATTTTCGTACATGCATAAATTAATTCGAGTTTTAAAAAAAAGTACTTTATTTTTTAATTTTCTCTTTACAGATCGATAGTGTTTCATATACCGAATCGACCCTCCGCGGGAATAAAATACCAAAATTTAAAGGTGTATATTATTAAGGAAACTGCTAAACCAAGTAACTTAAAAACCCTCCAAACTTTATCGTAGTCTGTATCCAAGAATAAATAAAAAATAAAAAACACGACTTTCATGTCAAAAAAATATACTAAAAAGCAAAAAACAATTGGGGTAACGAAATTGAAAACATGAATACTTATATTTTTGGAATCTGCTCGTCAAATCTTTCACGATAATCACATACATTAAAACATAAAAAATAAAAAAATGGGTGGGTGTTCATTTATTTATCATACCCACCACATTGGATTTTTATATTTTTTAATAGCCTATGTTACTCGGGATGACGCAAGGATTCTAATGATTCCTCATACATGTAAATCAGTTCACTCATTTAGAAGTTATAGTGGACTAAGCTCACATACATTCATACATACATACATGAACCCTGAAAACATAACACTCGTTTTTTGGGCAAGACCTCACGGCGTTCTCAACTTCCGCACGACGCAGGTGCTTACCGAACACGGAAAGTTCGCTAAGTACCTGTTCCGGATTCGTGCGGAGGATTCGCCCGGGTGTCGCCACTGTGCGGAACACCCGGAGGACACGGTGGAGCACACTGTAGAGGTGTGCCCCGCCTGGGCGGAGCATCGCCGTGTCCTCGTGGGGGCGATCGGCGGCAGCGATCTCTCTCGCCGGGCCTTGGTTCAGGCCATGTTCCGTAGTGAGGAGGGATGGCAGGCGGTCGCCTCCTTCTGCGAAACAGTAATGCTAGCAAAGGAGGAGGCCGACCGCATCAGGCAGAGGCAACGGGGTGCTCTCCCGCCGGGATTCCGATCCCGATTTCCGGCCACCGTAGGCGCGGGCTTGCAGACGGCGTGCAATGGGTAGCACGCTGTCCGATCGTCCGGTAACCGACCGGACCGAGCCCAAGTCGTCGACGGCACGTTCTGTTCCCGCGCGCCTCAAGGAGCTGTCAGCACACCGAAGATGCCCAGCCTGCTAACTGCAGGCAGGCAGGGTCGAAGCCTACTGGGGTCATGGCTTAACTTCCGAAAGGAATGCCCGGCTCCGGCACGATAGGCTACGAAGGAACGGGGTAGGTTTTTAGTCAGTAAGAGTCTGACACTACTTCCCGCTCCGCCCAAGGGCGGGATTTGTCATTGGATGATTTTACCTAACATAAAAAAAAACACTCGTTTTTTGGGCAGTCGTGTAATGAGTCGTTTTAGTCCCATCTCGGCACCCATAGCTTAATTTACCATGCCCACGAATATTTCCAACTCGTTACCCTATCATATTCATAAGCCATTGTTAGGTCTACTGGCATTAAAATATTGTATCCAATCAGTAAATCTACTTGAAAAGTTATCTAATAAAAATAGATATTTTCTAGAAGTTACTGTTGCTGCTATGTTAGAGATCTCTAATTACAGCGATTCAAAAACATTTCTGGGAAGGTTCCATAAAAATATTTTTATCTTAATCCACAATACATTAGTATTTTTGAATTCAACTTCACTACATAGTATAAAACTGTATAAAACGAAGTCGCTTCCCTAAAACTACGCAATGGATTTTGATGCGGTTTTTTTAATAGATAGAGTGATTCAAGAGGAAGGTTTTTATGTATAATACATGCATAATATATTTTTCAATACACTTGCTCAGAAAGTGGCTTTTATTGCACTACACTCATGTAGATAATGGCATCTGTTAACAAACTGTGACATTTTGATTACCATTACGCACCAGTGCTGTAATGGAGCTATAACCTTTTTATTCAACCTCTTTGTTCGCAAATCAAATTTTGAATACGAAAAAATAACATATTTATTTATTAGGTTATTGCGTTCGTTCAATAATATAAATTAGTGTTTATTACTTATTTCATGCAATTTCAATCATTTTAACTTGTAAAAACGATTTGTTTAATAACAAAACATTAAATATATAAAAAGTTCGTGAAAATAAAAATTGTTTTTTCTTTGTGGTCTATGGCCGCGATACGCGCGGTTTTTGGTGTGATTTTTTCGAGTGAAGTTCATTGGCTGTATTTATAATTAAATAAAATTAAATACTACAAAAACATTAGAAAATGTTATATCCGGTTTCTATTGTCACTAAAAATTACATTATCGTAGAAACTTTTCACGCGAGAAAACAAACAACGACTTGGCAATTTCATCAAAACACTATATAGCCATAGCCTTCAGCTAAAGATAAATTAAAAAAATTAGATGGTCGCCTATGAAAACAGATTTAGTTTTTTACCGCCATATTATAAAAATGTTACTAGTTTTGCTGTTGTGATAATGGTTAGCTAAATTATTTTTCTTCACAAGTGTATTGAAAAACGTCGTATGATACACGTGAGTAATGTATGGTTACCGTTCTTGGCTCTCTTAAGACCCTCGCCAAGGCTCAGGTCTTAATACCGCCTCGACGGTAACCACTTACATTACACACTTGTATCGCAATTTACTACAATATCACCATTGCACCCCTACGAAGCTGGGGCGGGTCGATAGTATCTTATAAGGAATAAGTATTCGTTTAGACTTATCAATAATGAAGCTGTGATTGACTTAGTGATTCTTTTTTTTAAGAAGGTAAATCATTCAGTGACTTTTTCCGCTCTAGGGTGAAGCGGGAGAGCGTGTCAGACTTTTACTGACTAGAAACCAGCTGTATCCTTTATTTATAGTTAATTTTAAGAAATATTAAGAAAGTTTTTGTACATAATAATTTACACCCATGCGAAGCCGGGGCGGATCACTAATCATAAAAATTTATGGATAGGTACCCATGACTTTATGGGATATATCAATACTATACCAAAGACTGGTTTTGCATTGTCACGGCGAGTACGCATTAAATAAAAATCGCTAGGAAAAAATTATGCTACGAGTAGAAAACATGAACATTAAATGAATCGGTCGTTGAACTCAACCCTAATTACACCCTTTCATCGCATTCCGGTGGATTTGAACCGGTGAACCCAAAATTAATAAAGTACACAATAACCACATCACTCTAATAAAGTGTTTCGAAGCAAAAATTTGCCTTGAATAGTCCGTAATTGAAGATAATTTATTAAAAATTTTTCGTTAAGCTTTTAAAAACAAAGTGTGATAAATTATGTGCAAGGCTGTTTTATGTTTGGTTTTTAGTTCATTAAACACTAACTGCAGCCAATCGTTTCACCCGCGTAAAATTCGTAAACTGTCCCAAGATCCCTCCTGGGATAAAAAGTATCTATACAACCACATTTACAACATTAGTTTTACCGTTAAATTTTGGTAATTTTAATCCCGTGGAGGGTCGATTAGGTACATGAAACACTATCGATTTGTAAAGAGAAAATTAAAAAATAAAGCACTTTTTTTTAAATTTGAATTAATTTAGAAATTAATTTCTTTAAGTAAACGTCAGCTAAGCGACGCCAATGAACTCAGGTAGGTAGGTAGTTAGTACGCTACGACTGACAACTACCTACAAGGTCATCGACTCATTTAAAGAATTTATTCTGATGGCTGCTAATGCCCGCTATGACCTGCCGTGACCTGTGTTGTACTAAGGTGGTGTCCAACTTTTAACCTATTTTAAATTTTTTTTGGGATCCATATAACATTGTGTAAAAATGTTTAGTATCGATATAGTTACTGTTGTAAACTAAAAAATAATGCTGAATACCATTGGAAGACATGGTCTAACTTTGTGCCAAATTTCATCAAAATCAGACAGAAAGAAGCAACTAATATACACACGCACTCACATTAGTTGTGCCCTTTTTAATAACGACAGCAGTATATTATTATGTTAAAGTCCCACTACATTTTGGCAGAGCCAGTTTAGTAGAGCTTTTGAATGTTCAATAAGGACAATTGTACAAATAATCAAAATTGTCATTCGAGATCAAGGAACACGATATGTTTAATCAGTTTTCTCATCTTCATAAATATCATAAGACTTCTGAGAGGTCTATGACCAGCATACATTATTCCATACACAGTTACACACACTTTTTGCTGTGTTATTTATTTTTAATCTAATATACAAATCTCGTATCTCAGTGATTCATGCTATCAAACTCTTCCGAAACTGTTTGACCGATTTATATGGTATTTTTTTTTTTTTGCGTATATGATTTGGTGGTATTTTTCTCTTTCCTACCTTCATCTCCATTTTTTTATTCGCGATATTTATTTAATTTTATCTTGCAGAATAAAGTCTGCTGGATCAGATACCGAAAGGTTATTATTGTTTTATCAAATTTATTTGACTGGCCTGTTGGTCTAGTGGTTAGTGGCCCTGACTGCTATGCTGGAGGTCGTGGGTTCGTTTCCCACCTAGGACAAATGTTTGTGAGATGAGCACGATCATTTGTTCTGTGTCTGGGTGTAATTTATCTATAATAGGTATCTATTTAGAAATATTATAAATATGTTTATCAGTTGTCTAGTATCTACCCATAACACAAGCTCTGCTTAGCTTGGAACTAGATGGCGTTGTTTGATAATTTTGGAATATTATTATTAGTTTGTAAGTTTCCATTGTACATATAACGCCTTGGACATCCTTTATAATATTGTACAAGTGCTTGCTTGTAAATAATAGGTCTTTACCTATGAAATTGCCATCTTTTAAAACGGTTAGCTTTGAAGTGGGTATCTTTGGATTGACATGGAATTATAAATTGAAATAAACTTTTTTTTTAACACAACTTTATGTTAAAGGTACGTTATTATTATAAAGATTTATTACAGAAATGATGGAATGACGATCATGATGACATTCTGATATGTCAACCAAATATTTTAACCTACATAATAACTTATGAAAAATAGCTAACTAAAAACCAATACAAGCACATCTTCACATAAGAGCAATCAACACACATGAACTTGACATCGCGTGCAGTCACGAGAGTGTGACGTATGAACCGGTTGTCTACGCATACGCAGTCTTACGTACGCCACATACACATATACCAGTTACACACTAGTGCATATACCAGTTACACATACATACATTAACAACGAGTTTCGTTCATGTTTTTGCCCCTTTAGCTTTATTGACCTTGGCTCTTGGCATTGTTGAAACTGAAATTGAAATCAAGGATGATTTCAATGGAAGAAATGATGAAGCAAGTGTTTGTTACGTCAAAATTTATTACGGTATTGTTTTTACCCGACTGCGCCAGAAGGAGGGTTATGTTTTTCGAGAGTATGTATGTATGTATGTAAGTATGTATGTATGTATGTATGTATAATTGTTTGGCACGCTCTGCAGCCTGAACGGCTCGATGGATTTTAGCTTGAGAGGTGTTGTTAGATTCGTATTTACTGTGAGAGTGACACTGGGTATATCAAAATAAAAAAAAAACAAAATGGCGGATTTTTAGCGCCAAATTCAAATGTTTGGCACGCTCTGCGACCTGAACGGCTCGATTGATTTTAGTTTGAGAGGTGTCTTTAGATTCGTAATTACTTTGAAAGTGATATCGTAATAAAATAAAACTAAAAAAATAAAAAATAAAAAACGGTAATTTAAAAAACTAAAAAACCCGACTGCTTTTCTGAGCATTCATGAAAAAGCCCTAAAACAAGAAAATCTGGCAGTCGGGACCCATTCTAGAAAGTCAGCCGTCTAGTCAATAGATTGGAGTAATCTGCAATGTAATATAGGTATGTGCCCTCAATTCTAGAATGGGTCCCGACTGCCAGATTTTCTTGTTTTAGGGCTTTTTCATGAATGCTCAGAAAAGCAGTCGGGTTTTTTAGTTTTTTAAATTACCGTTTTTTGTTAGTGTTTTTATGCTTATGATGGTGGTGGCAAAAAGTGAAGCACTTTCGGTGCCGCCGCTTAGAATGTTATAGGAGCCGCCGCACGCATGATGGAATGGACTTCCTCAGGCCCCAGCAGCCTGGATCCCGACCACAAATTCCAGCAACCATGGGCGTGGACTTGCAATTGTTGAGCAATGGGTAACTCGCCGTCCGGCCTTCCGATAACCATCCGGACCAAGCCTGAGTCGTCGACGGCGCATAGTATTCCACGCGCGCCCCAAATAGATGACAGCAAACCGTAGGGGTTCAGCAGAGCCGAAGTGAGTTGGCTTCCAAAAGGGAAAGCCGGATTCCCGGAACGCAAGATCAACAAGGAACATAGAAGTGAGTTTATGGTGGAGTGGGTTTTAATTAGTAAAAGTTTAACACCTCTTCCCGCTCTGCCCTAGGGTGGAAGAAGTCATTGGATGATTTCCCACCTTACAAAAGGCATCCTTATTCTGTTACTTAATAGTTTCCCTTTTAACTAGTTTTAAAAGGTACTTACTTTAAACTTGCTTAATATTTAACGGATTTGAATAGATTTCAAAAATTCTTTCTGTTTGAGATTTTGAGTAAAATTACTTTTTATGCAAGCTGGTTGCGCCAATTTGCTATGATCCGCGATTTTGTTTTTTGTAATTTATTTTTTGGCCTAGCAATCCTATCCCTTCCGCTTCCCTTCCCCGCACGACCTCAAGAAATGGAATGACATTACGTGTTTTGAGCATCGATTGTGAATGTGTCCGCTCCGCTAACACCGCCCGCTCGAAATTACAAGAAAATTGACTATTTCGTGATCCAACCATTCAAAGACTCAACAATAGTGCAGTGTAGTGCAATACAGGACCTGGCAGTGATTTGAATGTGCGAAGTCGGGGTTCGCCGGCCGGCGCCACGTGGAACCTTCGAGGTCAAAAGGTCAGTGTTCCTCCCTAATGCATCCGTCCCATCCAGGCACAGTACCTGCATATTGTTAACAAACCTTAGATCGCTTTTAAACATACAGTCCACAGCTTATTCGCGCAACCATTACTTTTGGTCCTACGAGCAGGATCGTGAATCATTTTCTTGTAATTTCGCAATATAGTATTTGTTCCATAGGGAATAAACGCAACGCGCCTGTTTACCTAGATATAATAGTAGAAAACCCGCATCTAGGCATTTAGGCAACTAAACGTTATTTCGCTCGTATAGTTAAAGAGCCATTGATAATTACGGTACCTACGCCGTCAACCGCACCGCATAATTATAGTTAGCTACGTAAATATCAGCGTAGATATAAATCGATCGCATTCTTTTTCTTGACAAAATTCATTCGGAGGTCCTACAAATTGCATGTAGGTAGACGCATTTCAAAAATACCCGTTCATTGTTGAGTGAATATTTGTAGGAAACGGATAAACCATAGATTATATACGCATATGAACGACGTGAATGATTTAATCGAGAAATTGGGTAATATTCACTCATTGATTCAGGTTATTCCGTTCGTTCGCCGTTCGCTTTGTTGTTTACAATACTACCATATTGTTATCTGATAATTATCGCTTACTTAATAATTCGTTAAGTGTTTGTTTGAGTGTATAGTGTGAATATATCAAAACAAGATGTCTCTTAAGGGCACTAAGGTTAGTACTGATTTAAAGGTTCAGTTGAAGCTTTTATACGCTAAAAGGGACTCACAGTTTTCACGTGTTCAATCAATTTGTGATAAATCTTTGCAAACCTCGGATCTGGCGATTAGAGATGCTTTCTTGTGTTCGTTGGAAACTTTAGATAGTTTGCGCGCGGATTTTGAATCTACAATTAATAATATAAACATTTTAGAGTTGGAGTTAAATCCTGATTACTGTGTGAGTTATCAGGCATTGTCGTCCTTTGATGACTTGTATTGTCGTATCAAACGTATTGCTAGGAGTTTAGAGACTCCCCCCCCCGCGAGTGGTTTATCCAACCCTCCTCGCGAACGCCCACGATTGCCGCCAATTCAAATACCTGAATTTAATGGTGACATTCGAAATTGGAATTTATTTATAGATAGTTTCGAAAATATAATACATAGGAACACATCGCTGACCGATCACGAGAGATTGCATTATCTCGTAGAAAAATTGACCGGTAAGGCAAAGGCTGTCTGTGCTGGAATTACGTTTAGCGCTGAAAATTACACTTTAGTTTTGAACACTTTAAAAACAAAATACGAAGATAAGCGATTAGTAGCCACCGCATATTTAGATCAATTATTCGATTTGAAAAGTTTTTCCGTTTGTAACGATCATAATTTAGAGAAGTTTTTAAATATTTTCGCATCATCTGTTCGTGCAGTAAAGAACCTAAAGGTCAATGACCTCTGTGACTTTTTGTTTTTGTATATCGGTTTACAGAAATTAGATCCTGAAACTGTTCGTCTGTTTGAAACGACTCAGCGCGGTAACGAAATACCTAAGTTCGAAGATTTAGAATCTTTTATTCGCGACCATATTAAGGTATTGCAGCGCACGTCGGCACGTCATGAAGTCACGAATAGGACAGGTTCCGATCGCCGTATAGACGCGTCATCGAAGTCAGTCAAGACTGCACATACGCTAGTTAATACCGCCTCAACACCTGACTGTTCTCTGTGTAAGGGTAGCCATACACAGCTGTACAAGTGTTCGGGATTTCAGAGATTATCGCCTAGTGATCGTTACAAGTTTGTCCGCACTAATAATTTGTGTTTTAATTGTCTAAGTGACAAACATCTGGTTACGTCATGTAACAGTGGTGTTAGCTGTCGTAAATGTCTAGCTAGACATCATACCTTCTTACATTTTGAGAGTAGTAAGCTGCCATCGCAGCCGCAGCCTGCGCAGACGCGTGACGCTTGTGACGCGCGGCCTGCTGCAAGTGCAAACGACGTAACATTGTGTTCGCTTTCCGCCGCTGGTACTCAAATCACTACCGTTTTACTTGCGACCGCGCAAGTTGTCATTGTAGATGCCTTTGGCAAACCGCACACCGTTCGAGCGCTACTAGATGGCGCTTCCCAGAGTAATTTTATTACTCGGGATTGTTGTCAACGCCTTGGTTTTAGTTTTAATAATTGGTCATCCCGCTCAGAAGTGAAAGGTTTTGGAGGTTTAAAGGCAACCATTCACGGTTCCATTAAAATAATATTTAGTTCACGTTTTAATCGTAATATTTCGTTTGAAATGGATTCGCTAGTCGCAGATAAGATTACGGAACGGTTGCCCACGGTACCGGTTGACACGTCCATGCTGACGGAGTTTAAGAACTTGCAGTTAGCCGACGGAAATTACGCTTTCCCTGGAGATATCGATCTATTGATCGGTGCTTCGATTCTCCCGCATCTCCAGTTATCACGTAAAATTCAAGGTCTTCCGATGTACCCCGCTCCGCACGCACTGGAAACAGTTCTCGGGTTTGTTATAGTTGGTTCCGCACCCGCTTGTTTAGATAGTTACTCGACTGTGTCGCACTGTTGCACCGTCGAGCCGCCGCTTGAGTCTACCATCCGCAAGTTCTGGGAGATTGAAGAGGTCAATGTCCCGCCTATTCTCAGCCCTGAGGATCAGGTCACTGAGGAGATTTATACCCGCACGACTACTCGTGATAAAGATGGTCGTTATGTTGTCGCGCTCCCTTTCAAGGGTGATATTTTTTCGCTCGGTGGCTCCCGTGCCTCCGCAGAAAAACGCTTTCTATGCTTGGAACGTAAGATGCAGGCGTCTCCTAAGTTGAAGCAAGCCTATGATGATGTGCTGATCGAATATTTAGATAAAGGTTATATCTCATCAGCGCCTGCCGAGACTGAGGAGACACGTGATTACCCGTTTTACATCATCCCGCACCATGGAGTTGTTAGAGAAGACAAGCTTACAACTAAACTGCGTGTGGTTATGGATGGTAGCGCTAAAACTAGTACTGGCATATCGCTTAACGATATCTTGTGTTGTGGTCAGAACCTCCAGGGTAACTTATTTGAAATAATAGTAAATTTTCGCTTGTTTGCTATTGCGCTCTCTGCTGATATTCGGCAAATGTTTCTTAGTATTGGAATCAGAGAATGTGACCGTAGATTCCAACGCTTCTTGTATAGATTTTCTCCGCAGGAACCTTTGAAGGTTTACGAATTCAATCGTGTTTGTTTTAGGCTTAAGTCTAGTCCCTTTCACGCTCTTCGCACTATCAAGCAGTTGGCCGCTGACGAGGGTGATACATACCCGAAAGCAAGGGCCACTATTGAAACCGGATTGTACATGGACGATTTTGTGTACAGTGTACCTAGTGAAGCAGAGGCTATAGAGACCGCTGCTCAAGTAATTAGCCTCATGAAGTCCGGTCAATTTGATCTGGTGAAATGGACAAGCAACTCGCAAGCTACATTAGAGTCGATTCCACCGTCACACCGGTTGACTTCGGTAAAGGAATTCGATGATAGTGATTCGCATAAGATCCTTGGTTTAAGTTGGTCACCCGCAACTGATATGTTCAGTCTTAAAATTAGCTCGACTCCGCCAACTTGTACCAAACGCGTTATCCTAGCATGTGTAGCTCGGATATGGGATATAATGGGTTTTGTAGCTCCTGTCGTTTTGTATGCAAAGCTGCTTATAAAAGAGCTTTGGCTTTCCAACTGTGATTGGGACGACACCGCTCCTGACAGTGTTGCTAAGTTGTGGGCTCGCTATAGGAAAGAGCTTCCAATGCTCGATCAGATACAGATTCCTCGCCATGTTGGTATAGTACCAGACACTGTTGTTAATGTGGTAGGTTTCGCAGACGCCAGTGAGAGGGCTTACGGGGGAGTGGTTTACTTTCAGGTCCAAAATGGCGATAACATTTCAGTTTTCCTCATTAGCGCAAAATCAAAGGTATCTCCTCGTAAGGTTGTCTCTCTTGCTCGTCTCGAACTCTGCGCTATTCTTATGTTGGTTCAATTGATTACATCTATAGTCAAAACTTGTCGTCCTCGCATTAATATAGAGAGAATTGTAGCGTTTTCAGACTCAACCGTTGCTCTATGTTGGGCCCACTCTTCACCCCATCGATGGGGCACGTTTGTCGCAAATAGGGTGGCTAAGATTCAAGCTGAATTGTCACCGGAAAATATATTCCATGTCGCTGGAACAGAAAACCCAGCTGATTGTCTCTCACGTGGTTTGCTTCCTGCGCAAATTTTAAATCATCCGCTTTGGTTTTGTGGCCCTCCCTGGCTTCATACCACTCCTAACGAGTGGCCAAGTGCTCCGTTTAACCCCGCTACTGTTTCAGAGCCACCCGAGGAGAAGAAACATACGCTTGTAGTATCAGTTCCGCGTGAAGAGTCAGTTGTTTTGTTGTTGTCTAATCGAGTCTCGTCTTGGTCGAGACTATTACGCTGTGTAGTTTACGTCCTAAGATTTTTGAGATTATTACCATCGCGTGGTTCTATAATCGCAGCTGATTTAGATAGAGCTGAATCAGTTGTACTTCGAGAGTTGCAGAAATTTTATTTTTCAATAGAATTTCGTAGTTTAGAATCACGTAAACCTTGTAGTCGCGCACTTCAACATTTGAAACCATTTTTGCAAGACGGACTCATTCGTGTCGGTGGCCGTCTGCGAAATGCTAAGTTAGAGTTTGAACAAATGCATCCAGTAGTTCTACCACGCAAGGATCACGTTTTGGATTTGTTGGTGGATTATCACCATAAGGTGAATTGTCACGCTGGTCCCGATTTATTAATGTCCATTCTTCGACAGAAGTACTGGATACTTTCCGCTCGCAATTTGATACGCGCTAGAGTGCACAGATGTGTGCCCTGCTTTAAGCTCCGCCCGCGTTTCAACGCGCCGGAAATGGCCGACCATCGTTCTTGTCGTGTTGTACAGACGGTGAAACCTTTCATACATACTGGGACGGACTATGCTGGACCGTTTAAAGTCACTATTGCCCGTGGTCGTGGTATACGTTCCACAAAGGCATACATTTGCCTATTCGTTTGTATGACAACTCGTGCAGTTCACATAGAGTTAACCAGTGATTTGAGTACGCAGGGTTTTATGTCTGCATTTAAACGATTTTTATCTCGCCGTGGTCCCGTTAAGCGCTTATACTCTGACAACGGCACAAATTATGTTGGAGCGCGACGCAATATTTCGGAATTACATACATTCTTACGCTCCAAGTACTACCAAAGTGAATTCGCCCATGTCTTAGCTGAGAATCGCATTGATTGGTGTTTTAATACGCCAGCGGCTAGTCATTTTGGTGGCAATTGGGAGGCGAATATTAAAAGCCTTAAGTCGCACCTGTTTCGGGTCATAGGCGAACAGATTCTCTCGTACGAGGAGTTGAGCACCGTACTCGCTCAGGTAGAGGCGTTGATGAATACGCGTCCGTTGTGTCGGACTTTGTCTAGTGATCCATCGGAGCCACTAGCGTTGACGCCGGCTCACTTCTTGACGACGACTCCTCTTAAATATTTGCCCGCTTTAGATGTCGAGACTGACAAACTGCAGCTTCACCCGCGTCACGCTCTGCTAGATAGCTTAGTTCAGTCCTTTTGGAAGCGATGGAGGACAGATTATCTGCATACGCTGCAGTCGCGTCAAAAGTGGAACACTCCTTCAGATCCAGTCACAGTCGGTACTGTGGTGATACTGAAGACTGAGAGTGCGCCTCCTCTGCATTGGCCTCTTGGTGTAGTGGAAGAAGTTTTTCCGGGTTCGAACGGAATAACGCGAGTCGTAAAGGTTAAAACCGCAACTGGATCGTACCTGCGTCCGGTTATTCGCCTCTGCCCTCTGCCTAATCAGTAGTAGTGGCATAGTTAGTTATAAGTTGTTTCGCTACCTAGTATTGATAGTTTAGATATAGTAATAGGGTTTAGTTTCGCTTTTGTTTTTTTTCTTTTCTTTGAAGGTAACCCTTCAAACCCGGGGGGAATGGTTGCGCCAATTTGCTATGATCCGCGATTTTGTTTTTTGTAATTTATTTTTTGGCCTAGCAATCCTATCCCTTCCGCTTCCCTTCCCCGCACGACCTCAAGAAATGGAATGACATTACGTGTTTTGAGCATCGATTGTGAATGTGTCCGCTCCGCTAACATCGCCCGCTCGAAATTACAAGAAAATTGACTATTTCGTGATCCAACCATTCAAAGACTCAACAATAGTGCAGTGTAGTGCAATACAGGACCTGGCAGTGATTGAAAGTACGAAGTCGGGGTTCGCCGGCCGGCGCCACGTGGAACCTTCGAGGTCAAAAGGTCAGTGTTCCTCCCTAATACATCCATCCCATGCCAGGCACAGTACCTGCATATTGTTAACAAACCTTAGATCGCTTTTAAACATACAGTCCACAGCTTATTCGCGCAACCACAAGCAATAAAAGAAATAAGTTAACTACCCAATTATCTGCTAATTTCGGATAGTGTCGAAAGACACAAATAGAAAAATTCGACTTTTATTCCTAGTCTAGCTTATTATTTGTTTTGGCTTGGGAAATCACAGTCTGTCATTCTGACTCCGCCTTTATCCGAAACTACGGGTACTTTTATTTCGATTTCGGTTACGGGTATTTTTTTACTTCAAATATCCGATAATTTTATTTACGGTGCTCTATAGCATTTTTGATTAAACATGTGCCCACAACCTACCTCCCGAGTCATTGTCATATGTTTATCTAGCTATTGTTGTCTTGTGTTCATGCCTATATAGGACCTGACTCTCTTCTTCTTGGTCTTTTCAATCTTGCTAGAGTGGTTGTTGAGACGTGCGAGGTACACAACGCGCCGCGCCTTCGAGCGAGCTACCCATGACTCAAAGGGTATGTGAAAATGGCACCTGGGGCCCTGGGACCAAGGCAAAGAATGGAACGGGGTAGGTTTTTAGTCAGTAAGAGTCTGACACTACTTCCCGCTCCACCCAAGGGCGGGATTTGTCATTGGATGATTTTACCTACCATAAAAAAAAACCCATGACTCACCGTCCGCAAACCTGCTGAACCCATTTGCTGTGTATTTGTCATCGAAAGTGTTGAATCCATCGGTCCGTTATGTTGTAAAATTCAAAGTACGTAACTTTTAACTAAAGTAAGATAAAGAGACTTGAGCTTTTCATTCAATCAAATGAAAAGCTTTACAGATGAGTGAAGCTCGGTTTGAGACTTTGTATACCCACCTGAAGTGGCCTTAGTCTTCTAATTAACATTCAGATTTGTTTAAAACTTCTCAGAACGTACTCTACGCTTCTATATCGGCAGACGACACCATTCCATTGAGTTTTAATTAATATAGAGATTTTTGCCGGAAATTTAACTGAGTCCACATTAACGAAGCGGACGCGATTCCATCATCTCCTAGCCTTTTCTCACGGCTTGGGGTTGGCTTCCAGTCTCACAGATGCGACCGAATACCCGTGTTTTTATTTATTTATTTTATTGGCACACCAACAGCATTACATACAGGTTTTTTTTTAAACAAAATATTTCATGACACTAGTATGCATGCCTATTATAGGTACGCACAGCTTACACCATATTACACATTCATTATTAAAAGAGATAAAAAAAATATTATAACTACATTTTTTTTTTCATACAAAATGAAAAAAAAAAACAAATAAAAATATAAAAAAGTAAAATAAAATAGAAAAAAAAATAGAAAATAAAACCATTAAAAAGGGGACATATAATAGTATATAATAATATATACTCGTAAATACAATTAGCAGTAAATTTATCAGTTTTACATGGAGTCTTTGAATTTTTGGTTCTACGACATGCCGGTTTCCTCACGATATTTTCCTTCACCGTTTTGAGAGCAGTGGTGACGAAATAAATTACACAAAGTAATGCGTCTGGCTGGGTTTAAATCCGCGACCTACTACTCGTAATTCGGGGCCATTAGCACTGCCTTAGAATAGAACAAACGCTGGTAGAAATTTAGGGCATTTCATATTGTTGAGACACACGTACCATAATAGCACTTTTATTGTTGGCTAGCTTCTGCCTGCGGGTTCGCCTGCGTGAAAATAAAAACCGACCAAATGCGAGTCGGACTCGTGCGCGAAGGGTTCCGTACTACTCGACTCGTTAAACAACAGAACAACAAAATAGGCAAAAAAATCGCGTTTTTTGTATGGGAGCCCCCCTTAAATATTTATTTTATTATTAAAATAAAAATACAACTGAGTATTTTGTGAAGTTTTCAAGTGCTACTCCTATTGCTATTATTGATATCGAACAAAAAAGGGCAAAAACATTGCGTTTGTTGCATGGGAGCCCTCCTTAAAGATTTATTTTACTTTAAGTATTTGTTGTTATATCAGCAACAGAAATACATAATTTGTGAAAACATGAAAATTTCAAGTATCTAACTGTCGCGGTTCTTGAGAACCAGCCTGGTGGCAGACAGACGGACAGACAGCGAAGTCTTAATAAAGGGATTCCGAACGGAACCCTAGGCAACATACTCCCAGTTTAAAAAGTATCAAAATTCAAATCATTTATTTTGTGAACACAGGTGAATAAAGGTGTTAATATACTCGTACATAATTATGTCGATTGTACAGTCTATGTCCCGCTGATAGGCATACAAAATTAGTTTTTTTTTTTAATATTATCTAATTATTTAACAATGTCAAAAAGATTAATTTGCATGTCATATTAATAAAGAACATAAAATTGTTACAATAAAATAGGAAAAATGTCATATCAAAACAAAATAAAATACAGCAATGTCATGTAATCATATGTGCTATTTAGGACATGGTCTATCCTTTGGCCAAATTTCAATCTAATCCGTTTGAGCACGCAGGGATAACAAACACACATTTATAGAATAGGTTTAACGAATTTATTACTCATTATGAACAATACATAGTTCACTTAATAATGATTAATTAAAAATAATAAACCTATATATATAAAAGCGAAATACCACACTCTCTCACTCCTACAAACTTAAAATTTGCCAGGTAAGTTCTTTATAGGGTGTAGACATCCGCAAAGAACGGATTTTACGAAACTCCACACATAAGGGGGTAAAACGGAGGTTGGAAGTTTGTATGGAGAAACCAATTTTCACGCAAGCGAAGCCGCTGGCAAAGCTAGTGTAATAAAATACAGCAATCGAGCTATTATTATAAATGAAAAAAATTTAGTTTTTTTTTAAGTTTTGTTTTAAACACTGACTGAACGTTTAATTTTTTTATTTACTATCCTTAAATATATTTAGTAGATTATTATATAATTGGGATCCTTCATATGACTGCCGTAGTTAGTTCTATACTTTCGTAATTACATACAAAAGCCTTTATAATATTAATGTGTTAATAATTAGAATTATATTTATTTCGTAAGCGTTAATCACAAAACTAGACTTAACGTAGAAATTTAATTAATAACCTTCACGGGCCTTTAACCTTTTTATGTGACAAACACAAGGTTCTTCTTCTTAGCCTACCTACGTTCCTGACGGCGAGTAACGGGCAGCTCGCCGCCTGGAACGAGTCCGAGTCGTCGACGGCACGTGGTTTTCTAGAAGTAACTTAGGCTACCCTATCCATTAGCTGTCTACCAGTAAAACTCCCCTCAAGCAGACAGACAGACAAAAATTAAAAAGAAATTAATTTTTGTGACAGGTTTTTACTTCCATATCCAATTGTAAAAAAGGAAAAACATTTTGAAATTACAAACAGACATTATAATTTTATTTATATATAAGTATGTTAAGAGTATAGTACAAATAATAGCCCGGCGGTATCGAGAACAGGGTCCGGTAGCTAATTATTATTATTATTTTGTAAAACACACCAACAGCTATTAGCTGATGCGTGTGTTCCAATAGCTTGAACATATTCTGTCCAACCGGTTTTTAAATCAGTTCAGTTCAGTGCTATTTGTATTTGAATAACATACGCTTTTGTCGCGACTAACGCGAATCCATAGACCAAATATATAAATTCAACACTAGCAACATCCCGAGGGCTATCTTGACTAACTATGGTAAGCATAGATAATAGACTTTACAAATATTAGTTGGCGCGAACAGTAACTACATACCGCCATTTCTAAAGGTTGCTAAGTTGCAAGTGTATTGTGATAAGTTGTGTACCGAGCGTGAATTATGTTAATTAAAGACCTTTCGTGCCGTGTCTGGAAGAGGGACATGTATCCAGACTTCGAAGGCATGAAAGCTAAGTATTACTTATGTTAATATCTTAGTCAAGCTCTGTGTGGTTATTTGGTGTCTCAGCGCAATTGATTCCTATAAATGTTAATGTTAAAGGTGAATGCCTAACTGTATGAGGTATAGTAGACTCGCTCGGGGTAGTATACTGATGGGGCGAGAGGCGTCAGTATGATGAGGCCTGGAGAGTTAATCTCCAGGATCCCGACGCGGAAGGTTAGCGGAGTAGGTTGCTTCCGGGCGGAGAGGGCGGAAGTAGCTGAGGCCTGGCGAGTTAGTCTCCAGGATTCCGGTATGTACGTTTTAACGGGTAGGCTGCCTCTAGTATGATAGGAGTGTGAGCCGAGTCCTGGAGAGGTGGTTTCCTCCAGGTTCCGATGTTACATGGGTGTGTTATACACCAATTTGAGCCAGCTGGTCCCCCCGGGACCTGATCCTGGGGGAGGGAGCTCCGACGGCGATCGGGCTCCTCTTTTAACCTAACCTGATGCTCCCAGGACCTGATCCTGGGGGAGGAGTCCCGAGGGAGTTCGGGCTCTAATATTTATTTAACCTCATGTTTAATGATTTGTGATGAAGCTGTTATTATGTCATATTCATCCTGGTACAGCTATTGATTATACACTGTTGAAATGATGTTCTTCAGATGTTATTGTTGGTGTATTGTTTACACAATAAGTTTAGGGTTAATTGCGTTGATATATTCATGTTCAGGGAGCTTTAAACTTTACAGATGGTAGAAGTTCAGTCATAAGCGAAGCAGATGATATATAAGAGAAAGAAATCTATTACGAAGATTGGCAGTTGAGATCGGCAGGTATGTGATGCATTCTAACATCCATGTTTGTTGTACCTACACCGATTATATGATTAATCCCCGAGATACTTACAAGTGGTGTGAGGTGACGACAGCTTTTGCTTTGGGTTTAGTCAGTAAAATACCAACAAGTACGACGATATAGACAATAGTGATATTCAACCCTTCAATACTTCACCCAAACCTTCCACTTGAATCACTCTATCTATTAAAAAAACCGCATCAAAATCCGTTGCGTAGTTTTAAAGATCTAAGCATACTTAGGGACAGACAGCGGGAAGTGATTTTTTTTCACTATGTAGTGATGTTTTGCTGTGGGCAATTTTAATTATTACTAACACTAATCTCTAACAACATTGTTACTTACAAATTGGACACCATTAGTATGAAATAAAGTATTTATTATTATTATGAGACGAGCAAAACCGCGGACAATGGCTATATTTCCTTCTTCAACCTAACCGTGGTATCTATACCTTGGCATATTTGATTTACAAATTTAGTGTCGTGGAAGGAAGTAGAGGTGGGGCAGTTAGCTGATGTAATGGAAAGTCAAATTACATCATAACAGTTTTATAGATTAATTGATTTTATCTAAGTGGAATGTGTACATTGAATCTATGTAAATTGTATAAGTACGTTTTAGTACCTTTGTTTATTTTTTAATGGATTCTTTGATGAGGTGGCGCTGTGATATGGGTCGGCCGACGGGAGTCCACCCACCGCAGGCACGGGCTTGCGGATAACCTTCCGGGTAGACTGCACGTTGTCTCCCATGTCAGCAAGATTGACGGGGCCAGTTAGTGCCTGCCAACAACGTAGGTTTTATTCAGTCATTCCCTCCTGCTCCACCCGGAGCGGGTCACGCCATTTGATGAATTCCCAAAGAAAAACAGGCTGCCTGAAAGTACGTAAGTGTTTATATCCTAAGGTATACAAAGAACTTAATAGGCCTATAGAATACTATTTCAGTGCCGTGTCATACCGCGTACTCCTTAGGGACCCATAGTGCTCTACTGCAGTGTCATGCCATGCCATATTGAGTAGTTTTAAAGGACCTACCGTACACCACTGCAAAGCCGTACCGTGCAGAGTAGTTTTAAGGAGCCTATAGTACACCACTGCAGTTCTGTGCCGTGATCTGCCGAGTTCTAAGTTCCTATATTTCGATCCTAAGTTACATATACCTACTATAAAGCCATTAGCAAACCCAATTCGCAATAAAAAACGTGTAAATACAGTTTTAAATTAATCGCTACCGCTTTTTCCTTTATTACAGCTTTAAGAACCCATCGTACTGGTAAATTTTAATAAGTAACCTTCCTTTGTAGGTCCATCGCATCAATTGAAAGAGGTTCAAACGGGCACAAAGTTGAACGACCTCTAAGGAAACTTGAATATCAGTATTTCACGTCCAGTGGCCGGCTTCCTCACAGCTGTGACAGAAGAATATTAATCTAAACTACTGTCTAGGGATCTAATACATCAAAATGTTGGCAATTCTTGTTAGGCCTACGTATACTTAACATAAATACGACTGCCTGGTCGATTTATTGATTGAGATAACGACTGCTGAGCGTGCGGTCCTTATGGATAACAATCCTGATGGACAAGTGGTGTATTTTTTTTTTTTTGGCAGGAGTGGCAAATCCACATGGATGGGGCAGACTGTCCCGCGGACGAGACATTCAGGGTAGTGTCACACTCTTACTGACTAAAACCACACTCCTGCCACTCTTACTGTCCTTTGACATTATCTTCTTTTTTAGATCTTTATGTTCAGGCGATTTTTATGTTTCATAACGCGTAAGAATTTATGACGCATCTAAAAGGATGATATGGTAGGATGATGATACAGGTAATGTCATTGCCATACATATTCTACATAGCGTTTGGCGGAAACAGTAACAGAATAGTACATTGTTACCCTAGGGGTGAAAGTAACTTATTTAGTCCCGAGAAGACTTTGGCGTCCGAGCGAAGCGAGGTCGCTAATATTCGAGGGACTAAATAAGCCTTTCACCCGAGGTAAACACTGTGCTTTTCATTACGAATAAAAGGAAAATAAAAATAAAAACCTGAGTCGCCGTCAAAGGTCGTCGTATGATTTTAGGTATGTTTCTTTTGATTTAGGCCGTAAAAAGTTTCCGACTACTGCTTTAACCTCTTCTCTTAGGAATCAGGCGTTGAATCCTTAACTGAATCTGATTATTGTGTAATTACAAAATTTCTTACAGCAAAGATTTAGTAAAGTACCTATAAACAAAATTCTACAACAAGTTTCCCGCCATTTTGTTTTTTTTTTTCTGTGGTCAATCGGCTATTCAGCCATCATTTTTCATTTTTATCAGTGAAAAATGGTAACTATTTCTCATATCTATGTTAGTTTTAAAGAATTAAAGAATTAGTTGAAAGTAAATTATTAATAATTATGTAATTTAAAAAAAAAATATAGATACTTATCTCTTAATTTCAATTTTACATCGCACTGTAAATAACTGGCTGTATAGAAAGTTGAGACATAGATCAATAGAAATGGGAACATAGAACTAGTTTTTTTTTTAATAATTGGCAGCTGTCAGTTGAAAGTGATTCTCCCTAGGGACGAAAAGTATTACTTTCAACCCGCTCCTCAGGCAACTTTAGACCTACTTTCAGTAAATACGTATGAGTAATGAAAAAGTCATTTGTAAACCTGCTGGTCCAAAAAATCAGCCTCTGCTCTTTGAACCAGAGTCAATTTTGTTTTAAAACTCACTGTTTAAACTTACATGACCACTAACAAGGCCTGGGAACAACTGCTCACCTTCCCTTACAGAATATTGCATGTTGAAAAAAATCTGGCAACCAAAAAGACCTTAACTACCCAAATTAAAGAAAATTGTAATATTTCAGCCTACAATTTGGATTCAAAATTATCGACACAGACACAAAATTATACATCTGCAAGAGGCATATCATATCTGGTCGAATCTAAATTAGGGGAAGGTGACATCAGCGGAGCAGCCAGAATTCTTTTCAGTAGTGATGTAATGGCTCCGTGTTCTCCAGAAACTCTTGTAGCTCTGGAGAGCAAACACCCTGCCCCTGCGGATGACCTTTCTTTTCCTGACCCTCCTGATTCAGACATTTATACCCTCACCGTTACAGGTCGAGAGGTAATCTCAGCCGTTTGCTCCTTCCGGAGTGGCTCTGCCGGCGGCCTCGACGGCCTAAGTCCTCAACATCTGAAGGATCTTATCTGCTCAGGCGCCGGGGAAGCTGGTGAGTTGCTCTTGAAGGAGCTTACGGCCCTGGTTAACCTAATGCTCTCAGGCAAGGTGAATGAGGCCGTCATCGACACTCTATATGGGGCCAATTTATGTGCCCTACGGAAGAGAGACGGTGGCATTCGACCCATTGCGGTGGGTACTTCCTACCGTCGTATGGCAGCCAAGATTTGCTGTAAATTTTATGGTGAGGCTGTTTCGAAAAAATTTCAGCCCCTGCAGCTAGGTTTCGGCTCCAAAGGGGGCTGCGAGGCTGCCGTACACGCCTTGTCGACCTACCTAAATTCTAACTTAGGAGGGGTCATCCTGAAGGTTGACATTAAAAATGCCTTCAATTCGGTTAATAGGGACGACACCTTGCTGGCGGAATCTAAAAAAGAAATACCCCAAATTTTTAGTTTTCTTTGGCAATGCTATAGACATCCTTCTAAATTACTATATCAAGATAATCTTTTGGAATCCGCTGTTGGCTGTCAACAAGGTGATCCCCTCGGGCCAGTGATTTTCAGTCTAGCTATTCACCCAATTATTCGTCAGTTAAATTCAAAATTTAATGTATGGTATCTCGACGACGGAACCCTGGGAGGCGATGCAGACACAGTTTTAAATGATTTACATATACTGAAAAATCAACTTCACTTAATAGGACTTGACCTCAACCTATCTAAATGCGAGTTATTCATATCTGACAGTACTGACAGACAACTGACTCTTTCCAAATTTAACTCAATAGCCCCTGACATAAAAATTATAGAAAGAAGCTCTCTTCGTCTCCTTGGGTCTCCTATTTTCGAGGATTCCTTTCCCAATTTTGTTGAGGAAAAAATTCAAAATTTTAATGATATTTCGGAGAGATTGCTGGAAATTAATATGCATTCGGCCATCACCTTAATTCGTTTCTGCTGTTTCGGCCCTAAATTAACATATTTCCTGCGCGCTTCTCATTTATGGAAACACCACCATCTTTTGGAAAAAATGGACCAAATTATCCGGCATACCCTTACGTCAATTTTAAACGTGGCCATGGATGACCGAGCTTGGGCTCAAGCTACCCTTCCCATCCGTATGGGAGGCCTCGGCGTCCGCAAAATTTCTAGTATTAGTTTACCTGCTTTTATATCCTCGGTACACGGCACTGAGAAGTTAATCAGGAATATCCTATCTCCCTCACTGATTGATTTCAATGTGCCGTGCTTCACCGAGGCTATAGATGCCTGGAGACTCGCTTGCCCGAATACAAATCCGCCCATCAACCCGGCTTCCCAGAGACGGTGGGATGAGCCGCTCTGCAAAGTAGTTCAGGAAAACCTAATTCTATCTTCTGCTACCACTGCGGAGCGTGCGCGCCTGCTGGCTGTGGGAAATTGGGAGTCAGGCCTTTGGCTTCACGCACTGCCGTCGTCGAATATTGGCACCTTGTTCGACGATACTACTTTCCGCCTAGCTGTTGCCCTTCGCCTTGGCGCTCCTTGCTGTTCTCCTCATCGCTGCCACTGTGGCGAAGTTGTCAACAGCCTCGGTCACCACGGTCTGTCATGCTGCCGAAGCGCGGGACGCATAGCGCGGCACGCGAATATTAACGACATTATCCGACGAGCCCTTGTCACCGTCGGCGTCCCGGCTGTTTTGGAACCGCATGGGCTGGCACGCGACGATGGTAAGAGACCGGACGGTATGTCATTATTTCCGTGGAAGATCGGTAGACCTTTAGTGTGGGACGCTACCTGTGTCGACACTCTTGCGCCATCCCATCTTCCTAGCTCTTCGTGCTGTGCTGGTGCTGCCGCTGCGGCTGCGGAGAACCTCAAGCGGCGGAAATATAACAACCTTGTCGGCAGTTATATTTTTGAGCCGTTTGGGGTTGAAACTCTTGGGCCGTGGGGACCGAGTGCTCATGCGCTTTTTAAAGATCTCTCTAAACGTTTAGTTGACACTTCGCGTGACCCAAGGGCTGGCTTTTACCTCGGTCAGAGATTAAGCATTGCCATTCAACGTGGCAATGCCGCCAGCCTTCTGGGCACACTTCCAGTCGACAGCGATGCGGATGAGTTCTATGACGCCATTTTTTAGTTAGGAGTAGGTTTAAGTGTATATATAGTTTTAATTTGTATTTTATAAAGTTGTCAAAAATTACCACTAACTCACTTCCCGATTTGGGGGTTACAAGTCTAATGTTATTTTTCATTAATCATACTCGGAAAGTAGAGAATCGTTTTCAACTAACAGCTGTCAAATTAATAAAAAAAAAAAACTAGTTAAAATTTTTATTCGTAGATAAGATGCCTGAGTCCTAGCAGTGGGAAAATTATAAGGCTGATTTTATCTTTGCTCTTATTTTCCCAATCCTTGGATGAGTCAAAGTACCTTGAGTTTCGAAAATTGTTTACATAATTATCAATTCTGTTGATATTACGAATAACATGTAATTACTGTTATAACATTAAAGTCATGTGTTGTTTGCTATCTTAGACTAATGCCTCGAGCGATGATCGCAGATCAACTCAAGTGTTGTTTGAGCAGCTGGTATTGGTAAACAAGTCCACATTTTGGAAGAAGGCTCTTGCTTCACACCATCGCATTTATCTATCGGAATCGGAAATCTTTAAAATTGCCTTTTTTATAACAATTTTAATTAGATCAGTAATTAGGTGGTGGAACAATGGTAACGGCCCTGACTTACGAGTTGTAGGTCGGGGGTTCGAACCCAACGTGGTGCATTAGGTAATTTAAGGAATTTATTTCATGACCACTGCTTTCAAATGGTGAAGGAAAACATCGTGAGGAAACCAGCATGTCCTAGAACCAAAAATGCAAGCACATGTTCATGTAAAATCCACCAATCTGCACTGGGTCCGCGTAGTGGATTAAGGCCCATTACCTCTTTTAGAGAGGAAATCTGAGTCCCACCAGTGGTAACATTATAAAGCTGATTACTACTATGATATGCAGTAATTTACATAAATAAAAATTTATTTTTAAATGTACTGCTAAGCGCAAAATTCAAGAATGAGTGGAAAAAGAATTAACTTTTTTATAAATTATTAAGATTGGTTTGTCTCAAATCTCAAGAATTCAAATTATTCTTTATTACATTCAAACTGTGCTTAGAATCGATATTAGGGAAAGCTGTCAAACTTTATACGATTTTTTTACGATATAACGTTTTTCTATGATAGAACGACGTCCGTCGGGACTAATATAGTTTCTAATAATTTCATTCATAATACGCACATACATAAATTCACGCTTTTACGCCATAGGAGCGGGTTTTAGTCAGTAAGTCTGATACGCCATCCTGCTCCGCCATAGAGCGGAGGAAAAGTTTGGATGATTTCTCACAATAAATAAGTACCTGGCTGTGTGTACTACGCACGTAATCATTGTGAAGAACAAGCAATATTATAATGAAAATAATTGTTTCTGTCCTTACTAAGAATATCTCTTGACAGTGCATTCATATACAGAAATGTCAAATCACAATGACTTGAATAAATTCACTAGATAATTATTTGTTCCGGGCGGAAATCGATTCGGCTATCAACAATTTAATATAGCAAACAAATTATTCAGTGATTGCTTTAATCGAACTAAAAACTAGTTTTTCCAAGAAGAATGCTGCACGATTGTACAAGTTACCCGCTGGCGCAGCGGGAATCGCGAACAACCGCGCCCACAGCGGTCGTGACACGCGTCGTGAAATGTGCTTTAATTTTTACATAAACAACATTATTTTGGTATATGCGAAACCTGAATAAATATAGTTTGTGCAGAATCAGTAACTGAATCGATTTCCATGGTTTTTACACCATGTCATCTTTTTTCCCAAAAATAATTAAAAAGGTCACAATTTGGACACTACCAAGTACAACACAGGTCACAGCAGGTCATGGCGGACATGGGCGCCAGCGCACAGCTGGTTGCGGGAGCAAAACAACCCCTCAGTCACCCGGTTGGCCCGGCGACCATGTATTTGTACAGACAACTAGGTAACTAAACAAACTTATAACTTTGTGATTTTTCATAATACGTTTATGAAATTTTGAACTTAGATTCTTTACATAAAAATACTGGACACATGTTTCGGGTTTCGCATATACTAAAACTAATGTTGTATGTCTGCATTCTACAGAAGCTGCGGGCCCGTAACCGCGGCGGTCGCAGGAGAAAACCGCTTCGTGAGGTCTTAGCCTTAGTTGTTATTATATATACTAGGTCTTCGACTTCGCCCGCGTGAAGGTAATAAATTTTCCCAAGGGAACATTCTCCCAGGATAAAAGTAGCCTTTGCCAATCCATGTCATAGTCTCCTCTTGTGTTCACATACAGATACACACTCATAAACTTGCGCCTTTATAATAATATTTTTCCTTGACGATTTCGTTATTCATAAAATATCTAATTAAATCTTCAACAAAAAAGAAAACATTTACCAATAGACTCCACTCTAACTGCGTTTACAAGTACCTATTATCCAATCAAGACTGTCTATTTTTCTCGTAATTACAATGTACGTTAAACAAAAAAATCAACATTGAATAAACTACGACAAGGCCTTCGATATAACGAATAGCATTCCGCGTCGACATTGGACGCCATTCTTGTACAACTATCTCACATAATTAGCATGAATTTAACCTACATAATAACGTAAATAGTATGATTTTGTGGCTTATTAATCATACTGTCGGGCACTGTTGAGGAATAGAAGCCACAGCTCATTTAAATAATAATAATAGTGGCCAGATAAACTAGTTAAAAGGTTCTCATTGGTTCTGTGTCTTAAGCTAGGTACAGAACTCTTGTCTCTGTGTTGGTACTATTAAATGTTCTATTTTAGAAACAACTGATACCCACGAACAAAAGATGAATATCGGTGCGCCCATAAGAGAGCTAGACATGTCTGCAGCATGACAATCGAATGGTGGGCCCGTTTAAATCAAATTGGGTGCCATGAATTTGCGAGAAAACAAAATCTTAGCTTGTTTTATTTTATCCGAAGCTTAAAGCCCATGACGGACTTATTAGGTGAGTACCTAGCATTACATAATCCGCCTTAATGTTCCCATTGCTGGGACTCAAGCCTCCTTCTAGACATCCACCACGCGGATCCAGTTCGGGTTTTTTTGGTGTTACTATTCTAGCACAGACATGTGGTACTCGCCATTTTTTCACAATAATTTACATAGGCTTATTTGCAAATTGAATCACCGTCGTGCCCTCATCATGACACTGTTTTACTCAAAACCTATACATGCAGCTTAAAGACTACGTGATCCCTCCTCAGACTCAATTTTTTTTTCCTGTATGTGAATGTCATCAAATTTTTGGTTGGTCGTGGTGATGAGTGCCTACCTATATCATGTTATAGTGGTGTATTATGTAATCGTCAAATGAGTTTTCCGTAACGTCCCTCGTCCCGAGCAATAACGAAGTATCGTATGTGTTTTACATAATCATGATAATGAACGTAGACGTACGTAGAACGTAGATTACATCTCAGCGTAACTGTCTGCGAAATCCAATCAATACCTTTATCGGTTCAATGACAACAGTAACAAAATGGAATATCGAACAACGTGGACTTCTTAATACTCGTACAAAGACTGTCCTCAATATGTATGATTCCTTGTTTCGTAATCAATTATAGGACACGGTATTGTGAAATTTAGGGGGCAATTGCCCATCGGGTAGCTGGCCGAATTTTTTTCATCTACAATTTTACACATACGAAAGATTGTGAGCAGATCGGCACTGGTTATTATGACGATGTGAACTTAAAAAACTTTTTACAAGAAAATACAACAAAATGTGCAAAATAACTTTGATTTCGAAAGTCGGTGTTTCAATATTAGTATGATCTTTTCGTTATTTAACGCCGAAGTTAAAGTTATTTTGCACTTTATTGTGTTTTTTTATTAAATCGATGTTTTTTAAAGTTTTTTATTTCACACTTTTTAATTGGAGTACCCATCAGAAAAACTTAAAGAGATACCTTCCGCCATTCGGCTCCCACCTCCTCCTCCTACCTACCTTCAGGTTTCATCATCAGATTAGTTTTATGTATGCCTTCTTTCAGTCAGTCACCGACTACATGTACAAACAAATAAAAAAAAATTGTTACAACAGTTCTGCTATGACTTTTGAAGAGTCCCATTCTATATCTTCGAAGTTCAGCATCAGATCAAAGCAAAAACTTCTATGGGAACAACTCGGGTGTATAATCTTTCAATTAAAATAAATACTTTCAAAATCGGTTTATATTAACCGAGATATTACAACTCAAAAATTTGGAATAAAAAACTCTTTACAAAAAAATACAACCTACTTCAAAAAAGTGCAAAATAACTTTAATTTCGGAAGTAAGTGTTAAATACGAAGAGACCAAACTATTATAGAAACACTGACTTCCGAAATTAAAGTTATTTTACACCCTTTTGTGTCTTTTTGAAGTCGATAGTATTTTTTTGTAAAAAGTTTTTGATTCTACAAACAAAACCAAATGTAGGATAAAAAACATACAATCGTGAAACAAATAACACTTAAATATTGGTTAGGATTTTGTACCAAATGCAACGGTTAGTAGATAAATAATATAAAGTATAAAATTATGTATTTTATAACGAGTGTAAATGCTTATATTATAATAAATATTTTAATAGCTAAGCCCAAGCAGCCTATCTTGAACCTCTATGTTTCAAGCACCCAATCGGTACGATACAAGTAGTAGTAGAACTCAACTCTTCTATAGCCATAACAAGACGGTCGATGTCCAAAGCGATCACAAATCATTGAGGTGCGACAACAATCGAACCGTAAAGTCTAAACTGGACTTGTTTTGCGGGGGTAGGTGAGTCCATGCTTAACTTAAGCCAAGTTGCCACCTTACTACCTGTGTTGACGTGGTTGTAGATTGCCTTGATCTAGTAAAGCTGGTTGCCAACGCGACCACAGAACAGCCCATAAAAACGTCAAGAAATAACACTGTTTACGTGGAATTGTTAGAGTACCTACTATATAATATAATGGAATACTTAACTAATCTGATAGCTCGACTGGTGAAAGTGAATAAAAATCTGATTGATTCTGAATAAAATAAATTACAAAAACTTTTGTATTTAACGATTGCTTCAAGCTATTTGCATATTTAAAACACTAAATATGTACACTAAAACAAAAGAATAATAAAAATACTTTCTATAATTACAAACTTAAAAATAACTTAGATTTTGGCGTCGTAAAACTCCTCCGCATTGCTATCTACTAGTGATGTGCCCAAAAGATTTGTGGTAAAAAAAAGTCCCATAATGTAAGAGTTTGGTGGAGGTCACTGCAGTATCTACTAAAAATATAATATTCTACTACATGGACAAAAAATTTACAGAACGCCATATTTTTAGAATTTACTTAACACGTGAATAAAGATAGATTAAAAACTCCGTATTATGGAATAAGAAATTTTTAGTTTGTCAATGCAATTATTAAAAAACGTAAAATTGCAGACATCGTTTTTCACTTTGCACCCGTCAAGATAATAATGTACATACCTATTCGTATGTACCAATTTTGAAAGCATAAACTTGAAATTCCGTGAATGACGAAGCAAAAAATAAGGAAGTGAACTGTTTTGAATTAAATAGAATTTGTACCGTAGGTAAGTAGCCGCCAACGCTAAGCTGATAATCTCTAGTTGACTTATAAAAAGCTATCTATACCGATAGGTACTAACTATATATTTTTCACTAAAGTACTTTTTAGGTTACCCAGATTTTTTAAGCGTCTCAACTGACACGAACGTGACTTTTTAAAAAGGAATTATTCATAAGGCCGCAGTAGCCCATTAACTACTGTATAATACAGCCTTATGACGTCACGACCACGTCACGTCTTACAACACTCTTTGTGTAAGGTGCTTCCCTTTAGGAAATGTCACTAACGGCCGCATGTGACACGTACGCGTAAGGAAGGGCGCCCACGAGCAACTTAGTTGCCTAACAACTTATCTTTGTCACACTTTCATTAAAACCTGTAACTAGTTGCGGAGACAAAAGTTGCTTGTGCGCTATCTCTAATAATATTTTTTAGCTTGGAAAATTTGCAAAAGTGCAAAATTTCTCAAATACTTTTTTCGTATGATTCAATCACTCAACGTAAGATTTCCAATGAATATTGAATCTAATATTTACTTACTTATGGCGGTACATTTTCTTTAATTATTTTTCACTTAATTCTTAATACACGTATAGGTATTACTTTCCTTTATTTAAGTTGGCATCATCAAAAAATATTATTCTCAGAACGATATGATCATTTCAACCCTACAATAATTCAAGACAAAAATTGCTCTGCTATATCATATATAATTTAAATTGAGCCATGAACTTTACAAATATAATATAGCTAGCAATCCTCACAAATAACTACTCACTCACTCATAAAAAAGATTGACTTTTATTACATGAATACTTATAAGCCTTTTATCGGATATCTTATCTGAAGGCGCCGACGCGCAAGGCGATAAATCGCATTGATATCAACAGCGAGCAACTGAGCACTCAATGTTTGCCTTATAAGGCGGGTTGCTTTATGCAACGCTTCGGTGTAACAGCAGGACGCTTTTATGCAAACGTGAGCGGTATAACGTATTGTTGGAAAGATCATGGCGTTCTTATCAGATCGCTCCAGTTTACCACAAAGGTATATTGTGCAGTCAGCTCGCCCCCGCGTCCACTAGTGCTTCTATTCTTTTAAGTAGGACAATAAAAGTTAATGTTAAACGTTTATCGCGACTCAGATTTATTTCTTAAGAGAGCTTTTTTGTATCCATGACCTTGTGGTATCGGATTTGTGTAGGCTTCCACATTTAAACTTTTGGGCGGAGCGGAATATAAATCTAACAGCCGTTTTTTTTTTTTTTTTGACGTTTATTTTATGATTGTTTGTTTGTCTTTTGGCCATGTGAAAAGGAAGGATGAAACGTATGTTACTAAAATATTTATGAGTAGATATACATGTGGATGCATTGAAAGGGAGAGGGACGCCAAAGAAAAGACATGCATTGTGTGAGAAGTGATGTCAAAGAAAAGGGAGTTAGTGCGTTTGTCAGGACAGAGTCGAAGTAAAAAAACGTGTTGTAACGTGTAAAAACTAGGCAAGTGTGAGTCTGACTCGCACACTAGGGGTTTCGTACAAATGAAATTATATAAATAGTTCAATTCCCGAATCGAGTCTCGAAGATTTATATCTTTTTTATATATTCCTTTTTTATATTTAATTTTCAGATTTATTCTTATACTTGTGCTATGAGACGCTGCTTCATGCCAAATTTCAGGGTTCTAAGTCAATAGGAAGTGGCTGAATTTTGATTCCCTTGAAAGAGTCAAAATATACTTTTTTCCATTTATGCGGTTTTTGTCATTATGGCCGTTTAAACGGCCGTATCTTTTGTTCCTTTGACTTGAGTAGATATATGGTTTAATTTTAACTCGATACTTCCATGCGTTCCCGAGATAAAGGGTCTTGAAAGACAGACAGTGGGACAACAAAGTGATCCTCTAAGTGTTCCATTTTTTTTCTTTTGGCGTACGAAGTCCTAAAAACGGGACAAGAGCAGGAAGACGAGTCCTTTTTTATGGTAAGTTTTCATCAAACAACTTCTCCCACTCTGAGTGGAGAGAGAGAGTGTCAGACTTTTCCGCACTAAAACCCACCTGTGTTTCTTCAATTGTCTATAGTCTTAGAACATTCCCGTAGCCCAAACCTGTTGTGCTTGAGAGTACAGACAGCTGCATCAATTGGTTACCTCGCTCACATCAAAATATCATAGAAACCGGTAACCAGTTAATGACGCTGTCCGTACTAGGTACCACATGGATAAACTTGAACAGTTGTTTGTTTGTACGTTTACGTACATTTCCTGCACATGTTCACTTTTTATATTTACATCGAAAAAAACCATGCCAGCAAGCAGCAGGCCTAGCCAAGGTAAGACCGTTTCGTTTCGGTTCTCTTGCGTCGAACGCCTCGAGTTGGCCACGCCTCCACTTCGTTTGTTCTGACGTCATCTCAACGCTCAGTCACATGGTCAGAACAACAGAATCGGAGGCGTAGCCGACTCGAGGCGTTCGACGCAAGAGAATCGAAACGCAACAGTCGTATCTTGGCAAGAAGGGCTGTACTGCTAATTAATACGAGTAGTAAGTATTATTAAACAGCTGTTGTATTGTCCATTGTATTAAGATCTCATGATCTTCATCATCTTCATGATCATAGCACTAGCAGGTATCCGGCAAATATCCAGCTTGCAAAAGAGATAATCCTGGTTCTTTTTTTTCAAATGCGAAACTCTCTACGAAGGCCTTTCCCCTGATATGTTGCCAACACATACTAATACAATATGCGACATGGAACTTGAACCAAAATGGCGGTCAACCTTGAATGCGCAATACCAGATTATTTTCGGGTCTCAGTCAAAGCGGGGGATGCGCGTACAAATAGCGATGGGTTCAATTTATTTGCCGAGTACTATATTACATAAAATAACTTGTATCAGTTGCACTGAGGCAACATTAAAGTGTCGAAAAAAGGAAGAGATGTTCCTCATCTCAGAGATTTTCTTCTTCAAAAAAAAAAAAATCTAGTAATATCAAAAACAAAATGTATTATTACGGGATAAATATTTATCTTCTACTTTATATCACTTTTCCGACCAACTGTAGGTTCCCTTGAAATTTTAATTACTCAACCCCCAAGCGAACGTCGGCGTTCGCACACCTATTGTCTGTCTATTGTGTCTCTAATTACGGTATTCAAAAGATTAATTTTACTAAGATCCAGCTAAAAATCTAGACGTGATGAAAACATTCTACTATTACCGAACACCTATGCTCATATGTTGCATTTTAAAAATTAAATTCAATCAAAAGTGTATATATAGGTTACAGGCATATAAAAAAGTGGGCAAATTGAAACTGGGGATGAAATAGCAAATAGCTATAATTCCTGGGTATGGAGTTATAGCTATTTGCCAGCTGAAATTTGTCTTTTCTTTGAATTCCTGTCCAATGCACCACTTGAAACTTTGCACGAACACTTTTCAGACTATGGGTCATTCATTGATAACCCATAGATATTGAATCGAAATTTTAAAAAAAATGGTTTTTTTTTTCGCTCCACCCTAATGATTATGGACGAAGCCAAAGCGCCTTACGGAAGCGAAGCAGTAACCAGAGATGCAGGTGAAACCACGGGGAACAGCTAGTACACCTACAATAAACCGGATTGTAGATAGATTTATGTTGTTACTTAATTATAATTCACTTTGTTGATAAGGAACATTAAGCAACACAGCACAACTCTATAAACAAACAGTCATGTTGTCACGATCAAAATTACTTTTTCACTTAGGGAAAATTTAAAGCTAAATTCTTGTCGTATTTGCCTATCTACAAACATTATAACATTATTCTATCACAATGGTTTTTTTACGGTAGGTAAAATCACCCAATGACAAATCCCGCCCTTGGGTGAAGCGGGAAATAGTGTCAGACTCTTACTGACTAAAAACCTACCCTGTTCCTTACCTGCCTTGGTCCCAGGGCCCTGGTATGCATTTTTATACCTCCCCAAAGCCCCAGACTAGGCCTCGACCCTACTGGGCCACTATAGTTAACCTGTCATAATGGTAATCATCGATATGTCAAACAGTAATGGTAATCATATAACATCTCGCCTGCAATCTCTGACGGGTTAAGCAATTGTTTATTAAATTATATTATTAGGGCGTTATTAACAAAATTGCGTTTATTCAAAGTTCGAACGACCGAAGCATCGCAGTCTGTAGCATTTTTGCAGTCGTAAGTACATTCATTTCCGTTTACAATTATTTTTTTATTAATATTAATGCAGTAAATTAAATTTACGGTTAATCCTGTGCGTTTTTAGCATCTAATATTATGATATGTTTTTTTTAGATATGCCATGTAAATACCGTCTTTCAATGATTTTAGAGAACATCCATTTCAACATCCAAAAAAATTGTGAAGCATTTATTAGTTTTGTTCTCTCAGTAATGTCATCAAAATAGATTATAACTCAATTATTTGATGATAGGCGACAATAGGCGATAAATACCAAACGTTATTTGCGCGATATAAGTGAATAAAATGGGATTGACGTCTATTAGGCAGATTGTCATAGATTAGAATAAAGGAATTAAGAAAATGTCAATAACAGTGAAATGATCTGGTTACCTGTTAGCCTGTCAATTTTTAAACTATATCATCGTGTATAAATTGCTTAGTAAGGCAATGTAACGTGGTGACAAAGCCAGTCTTTCTTGGCCACACTTTCGATCGACAGCGACGCAGAAAAAATTGTAACCATATTTTAAGATTTTTATTTAGCAGCTTTTTATAAAAAAGTTGTTTAGTTAATTGACTTTTAGAATAATGTGTATATTTCCCTTTTATTTTTGAACAGTGGCAGCCGAGTGACTTACGAGTTGTAGGTCGCGGATTCAAACCCAGCCAGACGCATTACCTTGTGTAATTTATTTCATCACCAATGCTCTCAAAACGGCGAAGGAAAACATCATTAGGAAACCAGCATGTCCTAGAACTAAAAATTCGAAGTTATGGACATCCACCAACCCGCACTGGGCCCGCGTGGTTGATTACGGCCCATTCCCTCTCCTAAAGAAGAGGCCTGTGTTCCAGCAGTGGGAACATTAAAAGGCTGATGATGATGATGTATATTTCCCTGTAATATAATAATTGGAATGAATTAAAATAACAGTTTAGAAAGACATCTATAATAAAATATTATATAATAATCACAATTTTTATTCCCACAGTTGGGAAACCGGCCTCTTTTCAGTTAGAAGACAGAGGCAATATTCAATATCTAGAGTCCAGTGGAGCTCAAAACAAAAACGAAAATTAATTTCAGTTTTATTCAGGCCGCTTACTTATATCAAAGATTCAAAGCTTTTTATTTAAAACTAGCTGACCCGGCAAAGTTCGTACCGCCCAAATTGACGATTTTTAAATTGAAATTTCCTCACCGTTTAAACTTTCCTGTATTATCACGAATATTTCAAGACCAAAATGAACCAAATCGGTCCAGCCGTTCTCGAGTTTTAGCGAGACTAACGAACAGCTATTCATTTATATATATATAGATAAACCATTTATAGGCATTTTTGAAAGGTTCAGAAGTCAGTCTGTCAGAAAAAATGATTTTAATTGCACATTACAGAGCGTAGATCTCTATGAAGAAGAATGTGCAAGAAACTCCATGGAGGATATCTTAGTTTTGAAATAGATTTAAAATATATATAAAAGTAAACAATAAAAATCAGGACGTGAAGACGTTAATACGGAAACCAAAATCTCTGAGCAATTCATCTCTAAACCCAACCATTAACCATGTCGGGTTGCCGCAATATTCATGTTAATAGCTGGAGTTTTTATGGGTAGGGTTCAATAAGAATAGATTGATTTGGGTGACCAATGAGACCATTTAATCCAAGCTGTCGCCATTTGTATTGGGTCAATGATTTGGGCTTTCATTTTTAGGTAATAACTAGCTACTGCCAGCGGTTTCAGCTGCGTGAAATTAGAAATGTGTCCCAAGGGCGGGATAAAAGTATCCCATCTGCTAATGGTCTAAACGTTTTTTTTATTTTATTGTGGTTAAAAATGGTCCAATGACAACTCCTTCCAGTGGTGCTATTCTCTAAGAAAACGCAGCGCTGCCTCAACGACGAACACCCAAATAGGATACATTGGATTGTCAACCTAATGTACCTTACACATTGGATTGTTAATTCAATTTATCCTATTTGGATGTTCGTCGTTGCGGCAGCACTGCGTTTTCTTAGAGAATAGCACCACAGGGCGATGATGTTCACTTTCACGTTAGCCATGGCATGGTCTACCTGCATGTCTTCTTATCTTATCTTACGGTCTGGTTTCCGCCCTTAATCCTTAGTAAATCTATTGTGCGTAAACCATGGCGGCCTTTATACCCGTATGTCAAATTTCATCCAAATTCGTTCAGCCGTTCGAGCGTCAAGAAGACACATACACTCACAAAAGTCCGCATTTACAATATTACCTATTGAGATTACAAAATAACTTAGCCCGAAAAGAAACAAAGGAGCTGAACTACAAAGTGTTGCTCTCGTTTGTAAAACAAAAGCAACTTGACCCTATTTATATGATAGTTCCACTTTCGACATACTGTATTAAAAAAAAGCTACGAACATAATAATACGCAACTACCTATAAACAGTGGCCGCAGACAATGATTAATGCCGCTATAGAAGAACGAGTTTCATCAAAACTTTAAAAAAAAAGTAATAAAATACCGGCCAAGTGGGAATCGATCTCGCACACGAATGGTTCTTTACCATCCGTAGCAAAAAGATAGCAAATAAAATCATGTTTGTTGCATGGAAGCCCGACTTAAATATATATTTTACTAGTTTCTGAAAGTCGGTTTACGAGTTTCGTAAAATCCGTTCTTATGAATGTCTACACTCTATAAGGAACCTACCTGCTAAATTTTAAGTTTATAGGGATTATCGTTTCTAAGATTTCGTGATTAATCAGTGAGTGGTATTTTGCTTTTATATACCTACATATATTCCTTTTTTAGTATTTGTTGTTATAGCGGCAACAGAAATACATATCTAGGCTATGGAATTTTTAACTGTGTAGCTAATACAGCCCGGTGACAGACAGACGGACAGAGGAGTGATAATAATAATAATAGGGTTCTGTTTCCTTTGCGTAGGGAACTCTAAAAAATGTGATAATTTCAACTAGTTCCAAGTTTATTAAATCAGTACCTACAACTAAATTCGTGAATATGATAATAGTGACAGCTAATTTATTATTAATTATATTCAACAAAAACTCTAGATTAGGTATGTATGTCCCATTTATTTTTAATTGCTTGCAATTAGAACGTTTCAACTTCTTTTTATATTTTCAATGTTTTAAAACTATTACAAGATTTTATTTTAATATTTTAACTAGCTGTTGCAAGCAGCTTCGTCCACGAGAAAATAGAAAATTATTCCATGGGAATATACTTATTCCTGAGATAAAAAAAAGTATCCTATGTCTTACTACTGGACATGGTCTACCCGTTTGCCAAATTTCTCTCAAATCCGTTCAGCCATTCGAGCTTGAAGAAGAAAAAACATACTCGCCAACTTTCGCCTTCAGCTGCTGCTAGAACGTTTTTTTCGATAGTAGAAAATTATCCCAAGGCACTCCTAGGACACAAAGTATCGTCTGTATCATTCCAGGACATGGTCTATTCGTGTGTCAAATTTCATCAAAATCCGTTTAGCAGTTCGAATGTGAGGAACAAACCTTTTTACCTTTATAATATATTATTATTGTGATTACAATCTAGCCTAAAATAATAATATGCGATTCTACTTTACTCATTATTAAAAATAGCATATTATTTATCACCAATTCAAAAGGTTTTTCATTTGTAATTGCTAGACAACACGTCTAGCAATTACAAATGGTATTATCGCAAACGGTCACATGTCGGTGAACTCTGTGAGCGTGGGTTTCAAATGGCGACAAGTTCCTAATTTCTGAGTTCCAACATGAAAATATAGGAGAGCAGACACACAGACATACAGAGAGCAATGGTGGCAGAGTAGTTACGGCCCCGACTGGGCTCATTACTTTGTGTAATTTATTTCATCACCACTGCTCTCAAAACGGTGACGTGAAACATCATGAGGAAACTGGCATGTCCCGGAACCAAAAATTGGAAGACATCCACCAAGCCTCACTCGGCCTGCGTGGTGGATTACGGGTCATTGCTTCTCCTAGAGATGAGGCCTGAGTTCCAGTAGTGGGGACATTATAAGGCTGATGATTTGAAATATACCTAATAATAAATTTAATAAAGTAACCAAATAATAAAGGAGGAATAACAAACAGTCACACATTCACAAACTTTCAACGATTTCAATATTCATAAAGTATCGAAATAAGTCTTCAACAAAAAGGAAAACATTTACCAATAGACACCATTCTAACTGCGTTTACAAGTACTTATTATCCAATCAAGGCTGTCCATTTTTACTGTCATTACAATGTACGCTGAAAATTATAACTTTGTATAGGTTGCATCGCCGAACAAGATCTGCTTTAGGCCCCTCGCCCAGGGCGACTTTTTGTAGCAATGCTGTCACGCGTTCCGTAAGCCTGACAGCATCGCTAATAACGCGTGCGCATTAGGCCGTCTTTACGGAGACGCGGCGCGTTGCGCGGTGCGTTGGGCGTTCGTCGTACATTGCAGCAGCGGGCCGCGTCATCGCACGCGCAAACAAAAACATATGGCAACGTACAACGAACCTCCCGACGCACCACGCAACGCGCCGCGTCTCCGTAAACAATCACTTACTCGCATTTGCAACGCGCTATAAAAGATGTCAACTCGCTACTTACGCGCGACAGCATCACGACTGTATCGATGCGAATGCGCTACAGAATCAGCATCGCTACAAAAAGTCGCAGGGGCAAGGAGCCTTAAAGTTAATATGTCGGTTGGCGAACGGTCTCGGAGGCTGGCACGTCAGCCGCTGACATTCAGCGAATGTGCTTACTACCATTACTTCTTAATTATCATACGTACCCCGTCATATACGGCAGAACGAATTTATTTTTCAACACATTGCTTGAACTTTTCATTCTGGTTTCAATTTTAGTGGTATTATTATCATATACACTCACTTTTTAACACGTCCGTCATTTTAATTAATTAATGTAGTAATTTATAACTTAAGTACGGTGATATGTACAGAAATAAAACTGTTGTATTCAACTTATGTCGACGCCGAGTTGCTAGCCTGTCGTTTTGTACCGGTTGCATTCCGGGGAATGTGCGTCAGAATTGCATAGCCTAATTCCGCCTAGCCCATTCCATCATTGGACCACCAAGCATACGCCGATGCTCCACCGGTACATGTTGGATATCCCACCTACACGCACAAAACGTTTTGAGAACACATTCACTGTGAGTATAACTAAGGAGTGGAATTCCCTGCCGGAGTCTGTGTTTCCTGATAGCTACAACCTGGGGATCTTTAAGTCAAGAGTGAATAGGTTACTTCTATGAAAGCACGCTCCATAGTCGACCACATCGTCACTTTAAATAAGAAGTGATGATGGTCAAGCGTGAGCCTATCAATTATAACAAAAGTAAAAAAAAAATAACTTGTACCACACCACACACTACAAGAATAATTTTACGATCTAACTCTAAAATGTTTATGCAAATTGTAAATAGCCCTACATTGCAACCGTAATTAAATCTGTCCATTACCATTAAAATTCTACTAACACTTCTCAGGTTAAATGCATTCGGCAATCAAATTAAATTATATTATTACTAGTTTATTAGTATGTGGAATATAGTGCTAAGTCCCACATACCTCCGTTAAAGAGGGAAAATCCTCTGACCAGACGGATGCTATGCCCGATCCGGGCAACTGCAAACTGCTGATTACGGGCTTTTGTATATGTTGAAATCGTGCGAAGAACTGTAATTTCGCGATGAAGCATTTTGTAGTTTATTTCTTATTAACTCTATAGATGTCACTACACTAGTTTCAGACACGTAGAAGCGGAAAAACTTAAGAAAACACTTTTTATCTTAGGAGTCGGTATTGTGAGTATTGTCACAATACTGCCAAGATTAAAATTATTCGGGCACTTTGAATGTATGCGTTTTGGACGCCCTGCGGTGCCGACGCGGTGCTTTAGGCCGTGTTTACGGAGACGCGGAGCGTTGGGCGTTTCGTCGTACATTGCAGCACCGGGCCACATCATTGCTCTCGCAAACACAAATATGTGGCAATGTACGACGGACCGCCCGACGCTCCGCGTAACGCGCCGCGTCTCCGTAATCGAGCACTTAGTCATACTGCGTACGTTTCATACAAAGCACACGGTGCGGCCACCGTAATTCAAACGGTCGACAACAGTACGGCAACGTCACAAGCACCACGTGTTCAATTCAGTGTTGAATAGCGCATCACTGACATAGTTTGTATTCCAGTACACGGCAGCCAGATACGTTTTCAATTTAGGCCCTTATTGTCGGACTGCTAACGTACTGCAACCGGCCAGCTGCGTACGGAATACGTGCAGCAGGGGAATCAATCGCTTCAAGTCAATGAATTCGCTTTCAATTTAGGCATTTCATGTCGGAACATGAAACGCCTAAATTGAAAGCTTCTAAGTCCTATTCCAAGACATTTTCTACACGTGTGCCAAAAATCCACATCCATTCAGCCGTTTCAGCGCAGCGTGAAGAAGTAACAAACATACACACAAATACACACAAACTTACAATATTAGTAAGATATGATTTTACATACAGTGGGCCAAATGTAATTAAAAGTAAAGTAGTAGATAAGCGATCTATTCAATCTGCTAGCTGCGAACTTGCACAACATGGAGATGATGAAATTTATTTGAAACTTGCATCAGGAATCGCTAACAAAAGCTTCTGGGCCGACTTCCGACCCAGTAGCATACAGGCGCAAGATGGTGAAATGAAGAACTAAATAAGCTCGGCTACGAAATCAAATCCCGCTTGGAACAATTAAAGGTTTACAGATATCGGTTCGTATACGAAATTTCTAGAATCTCTCAAAGCAGATTTTCAAGGGTGTTCGAAAAAGTTTACTGTGATCCTAGAAAGTGAAGAGTAACTGAAAAATACAGGTGGGTTTTAGTTAGTAAAAGTCTGACGACTGCCTCAAAAAGTAAATATATCAACTAAGTAGAATTTAAGTAGAACTTTTCTAAGATATTGTTATGTGAGAGTAGATACCCAATTGATGCAGCTGTCTGTACCTGAGTTATGTTTGACCACAAATTACTATCATCCCCAACCAGACACGCCATACAAGTGGATTATATTAGGGAATATGCATAAAAAAATATTTATCAACTAAACAGTTTTTTTTTATTATTATTTTAATTAATATAATCTAGTGGTGGACTGTAATTCCACCTCATGATAAGTAGTGATGCGATCGTTGATGGTGAGGCGCACTAGTTTATTAGGAGCCTTTTCACTCTAGCCTTGAAGGCAAATAAATTATAATATCGGACGGGAAGACCGCCGCAGGAAAATTGTTCCAGTCCTTCAATGTAGTTTACCAATAAACACACAAAAATAGAGTAATAACTGTGCAAACAATATCAAAACTGGTTGAAAAGCAAAGGAGTTACAACAGTATTGAATAATATTTATCTGTCGTTCTCGCCACAACGCAGCATGGCAGCTTTTCTATGGCAGCCGTATAGGCGCGATGAAGTTTGACGTCAAAAACTACATCGGACATCTCTTTCTTATTTTAACTTTACCCTATTACGTAAAGTATAGAAAGAAATACTAAAAGAATCACGTACATTCCATTACAGTCACTTTATTCTTTTATGACTTAAATAACTGTTGTACTTTTATGGCAACACCATATAAGGTATGTACTATTAAGATCACGTTTGCGACCACTCATGGAGTCACGGCTGACACAGTCTAATCCGTAAATGTCCTTTCTATATCATATACAATTTATATTAGTATGTTTCTTTATTTAATAAAGAGTTCTATATTTCATCTTGATCTGACCTTAAACGGGCGTCAATGTTAAGCCAGCTGTCCAGCTAATCTGTTCAAACTATCTTAAATTTTAGTTCTTAAAATGTCAATGTAGACAATAAAGCTAAGATCCAGCTCCAGGGTAGCGAAATTCAAATTCTATTCGAAACTCAAAAGAAAAAGAAAAGTCCAGCCGTATCAAAAAACGGCCAAAAAACAGGTTTATTGTATGGGCGCCCCCTTAAATGTTTACCTTATTCTATTTTTTGTTATAGCGGCAAAGGAAATACATCATCTGTGAAAATTTCAACTTTCTAGCTGTCATGGTGCATGAGATATAGCCTGGTGACAGACAGACAGACACCCAGACGCACGGACATCGGAGTCTTAGTAATAGGATCCCGTTTTACCCTTTGGATATGGAACCCTAAAAAAACTTGGCAAGTGCGAGTCGGACTGGCACACTGAGGGTTCTGTACAAACTAATTTACGAGAATATAAATAGTTCTCGAATCGAGTCTCCATATATAATACGTATTTACAGTTATCAGATTTATTCCTCTATTTGTGCTATAAGACCTTGTTTTATGCCAAATTTCAAGGTTCTAGGTCAACGGGAGGTACCTTCGATCAACAGTAATCGAAGGTACCCTATGAATTTTGATTCCCTTGAGTGTCGAAATATCCGTTTTTACGGCCGTATCTTTTTTGATTAACTAAAGTTTGATTTTTTCACAGCCATAGACTTGAAATTTAGTTTTAAATTGTCGTTAAATTAGTAGTTTCATTTTTTCACAGCTGCAAGGGACCGCAGACTTGAATATATGGTTTTAATTTGAACTCGATACCTCCACGCGCTCCTTAGATAAACGGTCTTGACAGACAAACGGATAACAAAGTGATCCTTTATAGGTTCCGTTTTTCCTTCTGAGGTGCGAACCCTAAAAAGAAGATTTTGAGTAAATACGACAGTAAAAATGGTTACAGATTAAACATGCATGAACAGAAAACATTGGGGTCAGCTTCCAATCTCACCTGATGCATCTGAGTACTAGTTATTTACATATGGGGTATAAGTCCACTGTTGGACTTACACCTCCCCAAGTGTCGCCACAATGAAGGCGCATTATAACGCGATGTTGGACAGATTGGACTTAATTCAAGTATTACCACCTCAGGAACTGTTTAAAAAAAAAATTCACAATCATCATTCAATCAAAGAACGCCACTAACAAAAATAGGCATCGGAAATTTAAAAAAAAATATATAAAAAAAACATCAGATATCAGCACAACAGTCTTGTAAAAAATGTGCTATGAATAAAACTTCAGGTATTCTACTGATAAAAACTTAGCGATATCCTTGAACTATCTTTTTCTGAAATTCGCTGAAAACAGCCAGCACAATGTTTTTTTAAGTGTGAATAAAAACAACAAAGCATTGATCTCTTTGAACATCACCGATATTTTTATCAGCATGAGACTTACCTACTGCAATCTTTATTAACAGATTTTTGTTGGATTAGCATTGTTTTTTAACAGTAAGTACGTTGACAATTTGGTAATATGCGCCTATGTATAGCAAAGGTAAAAACTCTTTAAAGTGGATCTCTTTACAAGGTTTAGAAGTAATAGCACAATATACAATCATAGGACATAAAAGGCAATAAGGGTCGCCGCACATGGGCCACAAAAATGCCGCCACGGCGGCGTTATTTTGTGGCCCGTGTGCGGCGGTAGCGGCGCTTTTTGGAGGCGACGTTTTTTGTGGCGGCGCTTTTTTGAACTATCTTTTATATAAACTCGTGTCACAATGTGTGTTATCGAACTCCATCGAAACAGCTTGATAAATTTTATGCTTTTTTTTTGTGTAATTATATTTCATAGGTCTGAGTCAGAATAACGTACGTCATAATACGAAAAATAACAAGGCAGTTTACGGCCGTAAACTGAATTGCCTGGAAACAAACTGGGTTTTAAAAAGGTCGTAATAGGCCCCCTGAGAATATAACAATATAAAACACGTTTCATTAGAATTTAAGGATTGCGTTTATCAGGGATTGTTTCAAAGAGTTACTATACGGCCCTGGAATGCAAGGAGCAACTGAAGAACACGTGTATTTTAGTCGGTAAAAGTCTAAAACTCCCAATCGCTCCACCTAGAGCAGGAAGGGAAAGATGATATCCCAATTAAAACAATCGCTTATACTAACACACACTACATGGATTTATTGTTGTCTGAAATAAATATTTGTTAGAACAGGATGATCACTTTTATTGATATGAATATTTAGTAGGTAGATAATCATGTTTCTATTAACATGAAACAAGTTAGCAATAAAAAAAAAATGTAAAAAAAACCTACATGTGTAACAACTGTAAAAAAAAACGCTCCATAACTATCTACTGATTAACAAAAAACTTGCTGTATCCTCAAAGATATCCTTAAATGATCGACATTTTGTCTACATCCTTATTCCTGACCGGTATTTGAGGACCGGTATTTTTAACACATTTTTTGCTACCATTTTTACATTACAATCGGCGTCCACATAATGTCAGCGGAATATCCAATAAAAAGCCATGTAGGTATTCATGCATTAAACATAGCGATTTGGTCAGTCTAAACGCATGTGACATACATACACAAGTGCAGTTTATCTATACTAATATTATAAAGAAGTAAGATTTGTAAGTTTGTATGTAGGGCATGTGATTGTTTCACCAGTAGAATGCTACTTTGTCACTGAGTTACATAGGCATACGTTTTTTCACCACCACTGCTATCAAAACGGTTAAGGAAAAGAGGAAACCTGCATATCCTAGAACTTAAAATTAAAAGACCTCACGTAATTCATCAATCTGCACTGGGTCCAGATTTTCTGACGGCTTCGCTCCTCATGTAACCAATTTAATTAAAATAAATTTTCTGTGGCATCATCATGTAAAACTTATAGTTTTTGTCAAAAAATGTCATTGTTTGTCATTTCTTTTTACCGTGACTATTAACCATTGTTTTTTTTTAAGGTAGAAATCTTCAAATGACTTCTCTCGCTCTATGGTAGAGCAAAAGGGTATGTCACGCTTTTACTGACGAAAACCCAACTGTGTCCTTTATGGCCTTTGCGTTCTAAGGTCACGGTTATTATTTCAAAAAATCCCGTAGCTCTAGCGGGTATCAGTCCCGCTGAGTAACTACAGTTTTGCTGACATCAACACCTTTTCCTTTTTTTTTCTAACTCCTTCTTCTTCTCTTTTATTATAATGCGTATTGTTTGTACATTAATTATTAAATAAATACGTAAGAGTCCACACAAAGAGAATTAGTAGAGACTATAAAAACTCATTAATCTCTTGCTGTTTGTTTTTATTTATTGGGAGTGGGCGCACCATGTCTCCTACTTCAGCCCTTCCCATTCATCATCATCCGACCTATGGGATGAGCAGCCTCTTCCGAAAGATGTTCCGGCAATTCACACATCGTTTCTATGTTCAAATATTTCCTCATAAAATCACCAATCCTCCGCATCACACCAGCAGGTCTTGTAGAATCATAATATGAATCATATTTTTTTTATTCGGCAATATTTACAAGGAATATGATTCTGATATGCAGTGAATTGAGTATGATTCGACTAATTTGTGCAACCATTTTACGAACATTAGAAGAATTGCTTATGATCTGCTAGGAATTCGGAATATGATTTGCTCTAGATGAATTGCTCATGTGACCTTTTTAGGCCCGCTGGACGGTCGACTGTCACCCGGCAATAAATATGGATATCAATTAATTCAATTAAAATACATTGAAGGAAAATCAAATGGACAAGAGTTAATTAAAATACAAACCGAAGTCGCACTTCCTCAGTATCTGACACTATTACTATTTACTGTTACAAAGTTCTGCCTAATCATAATGGGCATTTAATCACGTTTATTACATTTATATGTAAATTAGTCGGTAGGGGGCATTCATTTATTATGTAAGACGGTTTAGGGGGTAGAGGAGTGACCATGTCTGGTTATTTCTCACAAGGGAGAGGGAGGGAGTCTTGATATTTCTTAGGTACATAATATCGCAAATATACGCAAACTTAAAATTTGAAAAACGCGAGCAACCATGCGTGTGCCAATGTGCGCTCGAATGCGTATAGCTAAACTATTTCTGCTGCGCCTCTCCGCTTGTGAACTAGACGATACTTGTTTGGTTGTTGTTGCGTAAACGTTTCTAAAAATAGTTTTAAAAATTAACATCAAAACGGAGAGGGATTCACCTATTCTTAGTATTTTCTTATTTGGGGGGAGGGGGTCAAAAACTAGTAAGAATCATCTTACGTAATAAGTGAATGGCCCCTAATTTACTAATTTTATACACTTCGTGATACATTCTTGACTTTATCTTAAGACTAAAAGCTCAATCGCACATTTACTAAACGCCGCTGCCGTGGCTAGACAGACTTCACGGTCATAACTCATTTATCTGCTTCAATGACTTGGTCAATGGAAGTGATAAATACATAACATGAATCAAGTGCCACTGATCTTAGATGGCCTTTTTTGATTTATTTCCAAATAATGCGAAGAAAAATATTAAAGCGTCAATCGAGAGCTTAACTAAATGCCATCATGCATCGTTAAAATCACTTCCTTTTAAACTACGCTAAAAATATTTATGATACTAACTGATCCGGCAAAAAAGGGGGGTTGAGGGTAGAAGGGTAAAAACTAAAGTTTATTCTCAGACTACCAAAATATACACAAAAAAATCACAAAAACAGGTCAAGCTGTGTTTGTGTAGTTCGGTAACAAACACAATACTGCGATTTTTATGAAATATATCAGATTATTTTTCAAAATATCTTTAACTAGCGACCTGCCCCAGCTTCACACGGGTGCAATGGTGATATTAAGTATACATATAAACCTTTCTCTTGAATCACTCTATTTATTAAAAAAAAAACCGCATCAAAATCCGTTGCGTAGTTTTAAAGATCTAAGCATACATAGGAACAGACAGCGGGATGCGACTTTGTTTTATACTATTTAGTGATAGTGAAGGGCTAAAAAGTATTCGATACAAGATTTCTCGATTAATACTTCCTGTGCATTAATTAAGTTAGCTGTTCAATAAATCACTGGCGCAATGTCTTACTTCATCTGAAATAGAAGCGATAACTAACCTTCCAACCTATCGGATCTTGCTCAAACGGGAAGGAACGGACCCATTTTAGTGCCAATGACCCGATGAAAAGGTACAGCCGTCAAAAACGAAATAGTAGCCCAATGGTAGTACTAACTTTAATTACTGAGTCTAATGTGACAGCTTTAGAGAATTTAAACAGGATCAGACCCGCCTCCTGTTAGGTCGTTGACCTCCGGAAGGTATTTTGTAAATATCTTTGTTTAGTTTGTACACCTCTAAAAAGGTAGGTTATGGGAAAATAAAAGAATGATTGTTATATTTTACCACCTCATGTTTTACCCGTATACTCAAATAAATTATTTGTATTTGCATAATGCAGAAAACGGAGCCTTTTTGACCTCGCACAGGTCTTTTTTTATCTTTTTATTGTTGCTTTTTATTTTATATTAAGTTTCTATAAATTAGAAACTTTCTATTTAATTGTTCTTGGTCCTGTGCGAGTCATAAATAAATGTTTATCTTTCCTCTTTCTTTATGATCTTTCAAAAGATTGACGTGTACCTAAAAGTGTTTTTTTAAAACCTATTTGTAAAATAAATATCATTTATCATTATCTCATTATCATTTATGCGATAGTCACCAATAAGAAAAAAATATGTCACAAGGAAGACCCCTTAAACCCTCACAGGGCTATTTTGAGCTTTCGAAGGAATCCATCGATCATAGTCCTTTATTGAACAAACTATAGACAAAAGTCTTGTGTACCTATAAATTGAAAATGGAACGCGAAAACAACATGGCGCAGTTGCTAAATATGGATAACAGGCTTATTGCTAAGTCCGGTAAGATATGTCTACAGGGAGTGGAGATTCGACCGAATTATACTTCCGGGTACGGAGTTAATGGACTATTTTGTGTAACGAAGTTGAACTCGACAAACAGTTTATATATGAAAATAGAGATGATAGACAACCTAGGGGTCTTTAAGTTAATCTCTCGGCCGCCGGGGAGGTATTAAAATTACGTACTAGTAATTGCGCGCTTTTTAGAAAATCACATTACAAAAACTTCTGGTTTTTCCAGGAAAAACGAAGACGTAGAAACCAAAATTTACGGCCGAATGAATTTCGTACACCCGTGTGTACAGCATGACAATTAGCGTTTTTCAAGGTCATCAAAGTTTTACAAACGACCCTATGTACAATCGGCGTTCGAGGGTGTAAGTTGTAATGTGTCACTTTTAGGCCAACGTGCGCCATCTTCGACCACATCATAAACCATCAGCCGCCATCAGGTGACTGAATAAAAACAAAGTCGTCAACGATTTTTCGCTGTTGAAAAAGATGTTATCACTAATGTGTGGGAATTGATAAAAACAAGGACATGCCCTCTGTTCAGTGACAGTGATGAACAAGCAAACATAATCTTCTTGCCATTGTACTTTTAGGGTTCCGTAAGTACCTAAGTCGGCAAAAACAGATCCCTTATAGGATCACTTTGTTGTTCGTCTGTTAAGACCCTTTTTCTCAAATACGCGTGGAGATAAAAAGCTGGAATTATTTCAGCTTATAGTAGCAGACGTGATTCTGCTACCCCAAGCAGCAGCAAAAATCAAAATTGTAAGTTAACACAATCTAAAGATAAGGCCGTATATGCTCTGTTTAGACCCATATTTTGACACTCGCTAGGAAATTAAAATCTATTGGATATTTCTCGTTGAAGTAGAATCTTGAAATTTGGCATGAAGCAAGACCTCATTGCACAATCAAACTGTAAACTGTAAAGTATCTAAGTCACTAAAAAAATAACTTTTTGTGATTCAGAAAAATCTTCAAGACTCGATTCCAAATTGCTATTTACATTGGTACGTTTGTACAGAACCCACAGTGTACGAGTACGACTCGTACTTGCCCGGTTTTTAATAGTTCCTCAGGAATGTTCATGTGCTGAACTGCTGTGGAAAAAATATTTTGATGAGAGATCAAGAGAGAAAGGTATCTGGTACAACACCATCCAACCAGAACCTTTAACAATACCCTGGATAGAAAATTATACACTCAACAGAAAAGACATTGTTACTGCCATGAGGCTTCGCTCTGGTCACATTCCATCGAGGAAGTTTACGTTCCTTATGGGCATCACATCTTCGCCTAACTGCGAAAAATGCGGAATTATCGAGGACGTACATCATATTCTGGTGGAATGTGAGCGGGGCGAACGCCTCAGGAGAAATTTGTTTAGCACTTTAAATTTGTTAAATATCGGTATCTGCAATAGTATTCTACCGAAACCTACGTCAGACGAGACAATATTTTTATATAAAATATATTATAATAATTTTAAATAAGTTAAAATTCAAAGTTTGGCTTTGATGGAGCGTCATAGTCATTATAGTGACCAAGCTCCCTAATTCAGATTTTTTTTTTTAAACTGCTGTGTGGAACTGCTGTATCCTGTGCAAGTACAGCAAAGTTTGGTCAAAAACCCCACTCTCGTATTGGGTTGGCAGCTAGCCAACTATGTATGTGAACGATTTATCAATGACCGGTCTATTAGGCGTAACTGAACAGTTAATTTTATTCAAACAGCTTGTATTGACTGCTCCAAGGTTGCTTGTAGTTACTTTTATACGTATCCTCTGTGATAATTAACGTCAGCTTGAAAAAGAGTTTATTGGCGTCAAACATGATGAATACTTATCATAACAAATATTTTTTTCAACATGTTATATTTTATCCAAAAAATATTTAAAAATGGTCACAAGTTGGACACCACCGACAATAAGTACACCACAGGGTTTGGCTAGTCATAGCTGGTTGCGGGAGCAAAACCACCTCTCAGTCGTGGTGCCGATGACCATGTATTTCTGTGGAAAAACAAGTAACATAACAAGCTTACAACTTAGTGATTTTTCATGATACAGGTTTATACATAAATTGTTTACATAAAAATATTAGACGCGTATTTCTGGTTTCGCGTATACTAAAACTACTGTTGTATATTTCAGTCTAGGTTGTAAACTGGATCGCTGCCGAGCCCCAGCAGAGGGACAACCAACATTATAAGGCTGATTATGTATATTATATTATAATGTATCAATTATTTTTTTCACCTTTTTTTATCGGTGGGAAAATCATCCAATGGCATCACCCGCCTTGGGCGGCACAGGAGATAGTTTCAGACTTTTACTGACTAAAAACCCACTACTGTTCCTTCTTAGCCTTCGTTCCAGGTTTCACTTTCACATAACTCATGGATTATGCTATATAGTATTTTGGTATTTCCGTAAATGTAACAACTAATATAATAAAAAATAAACTGACGTAATGTTATTTCAGATAATTAATTAGATAGTTTAATATCCTTTATCGAACATATCGAGTAGGTAGACGTAGGTACCTATGATCGTTTGCGCTCCATTTTATACTTAAAGTCTGTTCTACCAATTACAGTGCACCAATAAAATAAAAAGTAAATGGCGTGTATTCGTTTTCTTTTTAGTTTCTAAAAGTGCACTTAATTCCATTTATTCTAAGAATTGGTTTGAATTAATTTTGAAATAATTTTAATTTTAGAATTTTACTTTGATCTAAATTGAATTTTAATTTAATAAATAAACTGTGTACCTATTTGTGTTTTTTAAATGTAAATTTTAATTTGTATTACTTAATACGAGAATAATTTCCTGAAAAATAAATGATTTTTTATTATTATTGCTTTTTAATATACTAATAAAATTATTTTTGATTTTTTTTAACAATGAAATAAACGATCGTTCTACGGTGATCAGAGATCGTTCTACGACCTCAATCTCAAACAATCAATGACAGAAAAAGGGTCTGCCCAAATAAATAAAGGGGTTTTCGTAAATAAGTAGATCATTGCGTATATTACGTAATAGTATTTCGTTTTTAAAAAATAAGTGAGATAGAACTGGACAGAGATAAAACAAACTGAAAACGCAGAAATATAAATGACACAGTAAAAAAAAAATACAGTGTAAGTATATTGGTCGAATGTGCTCTTGTGACAAGAACACGGAACTATAATGTATTAGTAATCGAGTAATTCCTCGTGTTCTTGGACACCACTCCGCTTGACTGGGCGCGAACCTTTCATTGTCCGCCGCCGAAGCACGGCCGCACCGACCAAGCTTCTCGATACCGCCGGCAAATTCGAACCTAATAACAATAATCACACGAATGATTTTCAATTACCCAATCACATACACTTACTTCTCTTTGAATATAAACAAGACGCAGCTTTTGTAATAATAGTACTTATGACTTAGTAAGTCTTTTAGGTCAAGCAAAAGCTACAATTGGCTAAGTATTATTAGATTAGTAAGCACTAAATTAGAGTCAAGGCACTTTCCTAATGTCGCAAACAAACAATGATTCAAGCGAAGGCTGAAATACTTTCATAAATCATTACTTTAATTAATTAAAATATAATAAAAGATACGTTTGCAATTTCCGTTCGCAGAAAAATAATATAGACATACATTAAACCAACGTCGTCGCGCACTACATACTCCGACAACGAAATTTTTCGACTATGTCATATTTGACCGCCACACATGCACCGAGGCCATTATTGACAACTGACATTGTTCTAGCTATGCAAGCAATATTACTATCAAATACATATAACTACTTACGCCTGAAATTGCCTTACCTTTTAGTTTATATCCGGTCAGTATAAATATAGCGGAGTGCGAGTCGAATTTATCAGTCGACCGTCTACGGTTTTGAAGTGATCTTCTTGTTCGTCAGAAAAAACACAGACCACGTTCACAATGAAATCGATGGTGGTGTTATTCGCTGTGGTGGCCGCGGCCTGCGGCTCCCTGGTGCCGCTGGCGCAGCCGCCGCACCACCCTGCGCTCGTGCTGGACCCTCACGGCCGCCCACTCGACACTGCCGAGGTGATCAACGCCCGTGCCGTGCACCTGCAAGCTAAAGCTCTAGAAGGACACTACGCCCCCCTCGCGCACGCCGCCGTCGTGCCCTACTCCTCTGCTGCCGTGGTGGCCGCACCTGCCGCCGTATCTCATCAGTCCCGAGTTGACGTACGCACCAGCCCCGCCGTCGTGAGCCAGTCCGTCGTCGCCCCCGCGCTGGCGTACTCCGCCTACGCCTCTCCTCTGCTGGGTCACTCCGCTCTCGGCTACGCCGGTCACGGACACTACCTGAAGAAGCGCTCCCTGGGACACCTCGCATACGCCGCCCCCGTGGTCGCCGTAGCTCCCTCCGCCGTCTCCCACCAGTCCCGCGTAGACGTCGTGTCTAGCCCCGCGGTGGTCTCTCACGCCGTCGCTCCCGTCGTGTCTCGCGCCTACGCCGCGCCCGTGGTCGCCGTGGCTCCCTCCGCCGTCTCCCACCAGTCCCGCGTGGATGTGCGCACCAGCCCCGCCGTCGTCTCCCACTCCGTCGCTCCTGTCTACGCTGCTGCTTCATACGCTGCGCCCGCATACGGTTACGCTGCTGGCTCATACGCCGCCCCCGCATACGGTTACGCTGCTGGCTCATACGCCGCCCCCGCATACGGATACTCCGCGTACGGCGCTCATGGTTGGTAAACAGCGAAACTGACGAACACCTAAGACTATGAACCTAAGATGATGTAAAAATAATTAAAAAAAGTTATTTATACAATAAATCATAATGAAAACCTTATTCTATACTTTCATTGACAGCACCCACAACCAAAAAGGGAAAAATCTTGATTTGGCCTTCATTAGATATTAAGTTATCAGAGGTCTAGAATCTAACATTCGTAGAAGGAAGTAACAAAAAGTTGATAATACCACCTCTACCATCCCGGAATCATAAACATGACTTTATCCTGGGATTTAGTTGAAATAATTGATCACGTTTTGTTCAAAATTCAGTTTTTATGATGGGATCCATGACGAATAATTGTAGGAACATATCAAATATTAGGCATGCGTGTAAGTGATTTTGGTATATTCATCGAGAACTCTTACTGCTAGAGTCGGAAAGTATCATTTGATGAAGTGGAATTGATGAAGAGGACCACAAATGGCCATCGGAACTTTACACTTACATGTCACTTCATAGTCGTTTAACTATCTTCATTGTGATGTCTACACAATAAAGATAGTTAAACGACTATGACAATACCAATAAATAAATAGTTCTAAATGGATCTAATGAAAATGGTACCATCGAACTAATTTGATGATATTGAAACTGGAAGGTAGGTACCGGAACTCCGGAATAAAACAATGTATCTTAACCGTGTTTGGATTTATTAGAACTGTCATGAGATGCACTCTGGCTATAAGGTACCATTGACTTTTTTTATTATTATTATGGATAGACTCGCGTTTAACCACTATCTCACCTGATGGTAAGCGATAATATAGCTGACGATGGAGCACGCTTGCTTAGAAGCAACCTATTCACTATTGACTTAAAGACTCCTAAATTATAACTATCAGGAAACACAAAATCTGGCAGATCTGATCGGATGATGGAGCCGAAAGGTAGAAGTTAGGCACGGGAACTCCATAATAAAACATTTGTCCTAGACTTGTTTGGGCTATGTTCTATAGGTATCTTGCTATAGAATTTGCAAACAATTTAGATTTCGCTGAGAGACAACACATAAAAACAACAAAAAAAAAATTAAAAACTATTTACAAAAAAAAAACAACTGACTTCACTTCAAGAAATAACTTTAATTTTGGAAGTCGGTGTTTCTGGTTTTGCTTATTCGATCTGAGAAGTGATCTTTGAATATTTTTAATGGTAGTTCCTCTGGCACCGACATTTCCCACTTTCTTGGGTAAGACGGGAACAGACACGGCTTCGAATGCCTTGGATAGTTTGTTCTCCCGACCATATCGCTTCATGCAATTATTGCTTAGAAAATTTGTACTGAAATTGCAGTTAACGTGATCCTCAACTACCTGCTCTGAAACCGTATTGATCAGTGGCTAAAATAGATTTAACCGGGACATGATTTATAAATCTTGTGTTGAACGCTCAGGCTTTGTCGAAGATCTTTACTTTCAGCATAATCGAAGACCCTGATATTGGTATATAGTTACCGACATCGTCTCTGTGCCCTATATTGTGGATTGGATGGACTGCCACTTTTTAGAAGCAATAGGAAAAGCACCAGAGTCTCCCTAGCATCTTCTTTGGTATTAAATGTCTTGAAATTCTTCAGTCTTAAATGTTAGTAGCAGTGACCTTTCCGGATCATGGTCCGGGGCGAGAGGTAATGGGAGGTGACCGCCTCCTTCTGCGAAGCAGTAGTAGACGGCCACACGTGTGAGGGAACAGACATCACACCCCAGACGCTGTGACCATGACCACGACTATCAGCCACGCTGTAACCCTGACCTCAACTACCAGTCATATCAGCCCAGACCTTAGTACAGTAAATAATAATAACGATACTAAGTACTAAAATGCAACCGAAATCAAAATTAATACCTACCTATAATAATAAAATAATATTGTTATTTGGTTTGTATGATAAATTCTGCATGTGCAGATCCGATTACAAGTGATAACCATCTTCACGTGCCCCAGGGGCCGGCTTTTACCTTGGACAGAGAATAAGCATTACCTTAGTGCGTGGCATTGCCGTCAGTTTTTTGGGCACATTGCTAGTCCAGACATATAGTGGTTAAATATTTTATAAATATGTAAATGGTACGCAGTGATTAGAAAAATACTTACACTGATAAAAAGCTTTGCAATCGCTGAGTAGTATAGAATATAATAATATGTGTATAATGATATGTTACAAAACAGGGGCGGCAAATTTCATTTGACCCACGATTTTTTTTTTTTTTTATGGTAGGTAAAATCATCCAATGACAGATCCCGCCCTTGGGCGGAGCGGGAAATAGTGTCAGACTCTTACTGACTAAAAACCTACTCCGTTCCTTCGTTGCCTATAGTGCCGGGGCTGAGCCTTCCTCTCAGAAAACGGCCCTTGACCCCAGCAGGCTTCGACCCTGCCTGCCTGCAGTTAGCAGGCTGGGCCTCTACGGTTTGCTGACAGCTCCTTGAGGCGCGCGGGAACAGAACGCGCCGTCGACGACTTGGGCTCGGTCCGGCCGGTTACCGGACGATCGGACAGCGTGCTACCCATTGCACGCCGTCCGCAAGCCCGCGCCTACGGTGGCCGGAAATCGGGATCGGAATCCCGGCGGCGGCTGGGGCGAGCGCCCCGTTGCCTCTGCCTGATGCGGTCGGCCTCCTCCTTTGCTAGCATTACTGCTTCGCAGAAGGAGGCGACCGCCTGCCATCCCTCCTCACTACGGACCATGGCCTGAACCAAGGTCCGGCGAGAGAGATCGCTGCCGCCGAATTTGACCCACGATGAACTGTATACTGAGATCTACCAATGTAGATCGATAGTACTTACAAAATCAACTTAACCATTAGAACAAAAGAGCGTGCTCAAAAATTTTAAGCTTAAAAACCTCAAACAAGTTCGATTATACATATTTCAACGAACAAGAAGTTACGGGGTGACAAGGTATATAATGTAGCGACAAATAATAGCTACATATTTGCCGCATCGTAATATAGTCCACATGGCCTAAAAGTAATCACGTTTGCCCAGATCGACTGGATTTACAGCCGAGATTGACCAGTCGATTACGATCAACTGGTTGGCCACCCCTGTATAGATAAAAGCTATTGGTGACAAAAACTAGTAAAAAAATAAAAATTTAAACATTCTTTGACTAAAAAAAAGGTTGTAAACAATCGCAGTTAGTATTCAAGTGCTCTGTTATGTTGGCAGCACTGTCACTTCTGCATTGTGTGGGGGTCCAATACCCTTACCCTTAGTTACATTGCTCATAAGACTGAATCTGAGGTATTTTGTTTCTCATGAATAACTTCCAAGTGTTAGACTAAAAAAAGTCGATTAGTGGGCGCATCCCTATGTCACCGCGTCCCATTGCCCCGCACTAGCGTTTTTGACAGTCGAAGAGAGAATTCCCGTTCTTTTTCACCGCGTCATATTTTTGAATAGTTTGGAGTTGTAATTAAATGATTTATGTGTTAAAACAACGTTTATTTTTATTACAAGTTACTGTAAAATAATCACGATTTGGATAGGCAGTTTTATTAACTTGAATGACGACAAGCCAATTAAAATTGCTTATTGAAATCTATAATCCCTTTCTTTTTTTTTAATTATACGACAAGTAAGAGCAGCAATATTTGATAGCAACACCGTCGCTGTCATGTTTATAATAATTATTAATTTATTTATTCAGACATCTTATGAAGCCATTACAAGAAAATTATGAAATGTTAATAAGTACGATCTAAAATGCTACGTTAGCAATCAATTACTAAAAATGTCTTTATCCTGTGGCTAAGGTTCCACACCAGAGATTTGTCAGACTTACAAGCTATTATTTTTGGGCTGCAGTTACACCTGCCAGTGAGGCTGTCTTTTCAGCCATGAAAGGCATCCGAAGCTATGCAGTTATAAAACGAGTAAAATTCCCATCTAAATAACGATATAAGGAGACACACACAGCTTCAGATCCCTTAAAATATAACAATACAATACAATACAATAAACTTTATTGTACACCAAAATATGTAGTAACAATTTACAGGAACTTAAATCTTAATCTTTAATAACGTTATACTTTGGATGTTATACGGCTGGCCTGTTTGTCTAGTGGTTAGTGGCCCTGACTGTTATGCTGGAATCTCTGGGTTCGATTCCTACCAAGGACAAATGTTTATTTCTTTATTTAACAATTTGTACACACATAAAAAAAGGAAAAAAAAATGAAGAAAACAGATAAATAGGTACAGAGATGATGCTTATTTCTAAAGAAATCTCTTCCTGTTTGTGTGATGAGCACGATCATTTGTTCTGTATCTAGGTGTAATTTATCTATAACTAGCGACCCGCCCCCGTTTCGCATGCATTGGTGATATTAAATATATTATCCATGTATTACACATATTAACCTTCCTTTTAAACCACTCTATCTATAAAAAAAACCGCATCAAAATCCGCTGCGTAGTTTTAAAAATCTAAGCATACATAGGGACAGACAGCGGGAAGCGACTTTGTTTTATACTATGTAGTGATGTGTATGTATTTAGAAATAGATAAATATGTTTATCAGTTGTGTAGTACTCATAACACAAACTCTGGTTAGCTTGGGACTAGACGGCGTTATGTTATAGAAGTGGGATACTATATTATACTAGTCCCTCCTCATTGAAATGTCGCCGCATTATCGAGATCTACTTTCTATACATAATGTTTCAATAATGTTCTAAGACCATACGTTTATCATTCGAAGATCTTACAGTCATTATAGATAATCAGACGCCTGAAAGACTGACCATCAGTCTATCTAAACATTATCATGTTACCCAGTAACTGGGCTGTGGATGTCTGATAGCCAGTCGCTTCATATAAAACACAGGAATTCAGCCGCATCTGGTTTGACTGGAAGCCAACCCCAAGTGAGTTCTGCTGGGGTCATGGGTCAGCTTCCGAAAGGAATACCCGGCCTCGGCACGATAGGCAACGAAGGAACGGGGTAGGTTTTTAGTCAGTAAGAGTCTGATACTACTTCCCGCTCCGCCCAAGGGCGGGATTTGTCATTGGATGATTTTACCTACCATAAAAAAAACCCCAAGCGAGTTGGAAAAGGCAAGGGAGATAATCATCATCGAAATATATACCTACTTTCTTCTACCTTATTGATCTTATAAACACTTTCCTACAGAACTAGACATGCCTTCACTTCCGATGTATTTTAGTTTGACCGCCACACACTCACCGAGGTCAATGCAAAACTAGTTAAACAATGTAGCAACGAATATATTACGTATGAAATTACTTTACCTTTAATTTATATCCGGTCAGTATAAATACACCAGCGTGTTAGTCAAAATTATCAGTCGACCGTCTACGGTTTTGAAGTGATCTTCTAGTACGTCAGAAAAAACACAGACCACGTTCACAATGAAATCGATGGTGGTGTTATTCGCTGTGGTGGCCGCGGCCTGCGGCTCCCTGGTGCCGCTGGCGCAGCCGCCGCACCACCCTGCGATCGTGCTGGATCCTCACGGCCGTCCGCTCGACACTGCCGAGGTGATCAACGCCCGCGCCGTGCACCTTCAAGCTAAAGCCCTGGAAGGACACTACGCCCCTCTCGCACACGCTGCCGTCGTGCCCTACGCCTCTGCCGTAGTAGCCGCACCCGCCGCCGTGTCCCATCAGTCTCGAGTTGATGTACGCAGCAGCCCCGCCGTCGTGAGCCACTCAGTCGTCGCCTCTCCTCTGCTGGCTCACTCCGCTCTCGGCTACGCCGGTCACGGACACTACCTGAAGAAGCGCTCCCTGGGACACCTCGCATACGCCGCCCCCGTGGTCGCCGTAGCTCCCTCTGCCGTCTCTCACCAGTCCCGCGTAGATGTCGTGTCTAGCCCCGCGGTGGTCTCTCACGCCGTCGCTCCCGTCGTGTCTCGCGCCTACGCCGCCCCCGTGGTCGCCGTGGCTCCCTCCGCCGTGTCTCACCAGTCCCGCGTTGATGTGCGCACCAGTCCCGCTGTCGTCTCCCACTCCGTCGCTCCTGTCTACGCTGCTGCTTCATACGCCGCCCCCGCATACGGTTACGCTGCTGGCTCATACGCCGCCCCCGCATACGGTTACGCTGCTGGCTCATACGCCGCCCCCGCATACGGTTACGCTGCTGGCTCATACGCCGGCCCCGCATACGGATACTCCGCGTACGGTGCTCATGGTGGACTCCTCCGTTCCGCCCCCCTTGCCCATGGCCATGGTTGGTAAACAGCGAAACTGACGAACACCTAAGACTAAGAACCTAAGATGAAGTAAAAATAAAAAAAATATTTATGAAATAAATAATACAAAAAAAAAATACACTTATTTTTATTTTGGCACTATTCCTTTACGACAGGGGATATATTGACGTTATTGATAACGATTACATTTTATAAAACCCTTGTAATTATTAATCCTATGAAGCAACATTTGTGAGGGTTTAAGCTTTGTAACGGGGTGTAAGCAACTATCTATAGTACTAACTATGGGTATGTATGGTGTACAGATCCGTGCTAATCCGGAGACTAAAAGTAGTCCTAGATTTTTTGCGAATCCAGTTTTTGAATCTCTTGTACCTACAGTTGTCCTGCAATTTTGAATAAGAAAGATACGCACACATTGAAGATTCGTCCCCCATACACCCCTCACGCATCGCCTCTTTTACAAGTAAGTATCTAAGTTATTATTTTGTCGAAAGATATTTTTGTCTAGTAAGTAATTAAAATCAGGAGTAGTAGTTTAATAATACCGCGGTGGTTAAAAGCCTTGTGACGAATTTAAATCAGCGAGAAATAAAGCCAAATAATTTCAACTGTAAAAAGTTCAATGAACTATTTCGCTATTTAATTAGTCATATAAAACGTAGGTTTACCAAAACAAATCATATTTATTTGAACATGGTTTCTGTTAATTGATCAATTAATACAAACGAGTGAAGGCTTCACTAAAATTGGCCAAGTTGAACGTGTGAACGTTTCATTATAGAAAATGTAAGCGTATTCCATCATCAGCCATCATCGCTTACCATCAGATGACATAGTGGTGAAACGCGAGCCTATTCACAATAAAAAAAAAATAAGATTCATTGTCAACTTCACAAAACTGTTTTTTATTATTATTATTGCTAGCCTGTGCTGTCCCACTGCTAGGCAAAGGCCTCCCTCCATTCTTTCCAATTATCACGGTTACTCGCTTTCTCGTTCCAACTCTTAAGGAAGATATCAAGGTCGTCCTGCGAACGCGGGGCCGCGGCAGACCACGAAGGAGATGTCCTTGCTGTGTCCGGGCACCAATCTTGTGTTTTATGGGCCCACAGGTCGTTGGACACACGGCAGCCATGTCCATGTCCGGTGGGTGTGTTCACAAACATGTAAAGCCACATGCACAAAACACCCACACCCGGAACAGCTATCTGTAGGCCGTTCAGATATTAGTTCCGTGCGGTAACTGTACCCTAGACACGCAGCGGAGCAGCGAATGGCTTATACCACTGCGTTATCTATGTCGTCAAATAATATCACGTTTATATTTCTCAAAGCCTTAGGCAAAGGTGTATCTATAGTACACCTATATTTCACTAGTTATATAAAGAAATAGGGGATCAAAGGTCCCTGTTTTAATACTGAGAATTTCTAAATAGGTAAATCAAATTACACTTATGACTGGCTTGTTGGTCTACCGGTTAGTGGTCCTGACTAGAAGTCAGCCGCAGATCGTGGGTTCGATTCTCAACCAGGACAAATATTTTTGTGATGAGCACGATCATTCGTTCTGTATCTGGGGTGTAATTTATCTATCATCTTCAAAATTTCAGCCGGAACACGGTCATTGCTGGACATAGGCCTCCTCCAAGTGTCGCCATAACGACCGGTCCTGTGCGTCTCGCATCGAATACGAATTTATCTTATAATGTACGTATGTATTTGCAAATGTACGTATGTTTTCGCATGTACGAAATTAATTTCTTTAAGTAAACATCACCTGAGCGAGTCCAATTACCTGTAGGTAGTTAGTACGCCACGACCGACATCTACCTACAAGGTCATTGACTCGTTTAAGAAATTAATTTTGTACATGCGTTTATTAATTCGAGTTTTAGAAAAAAAATACTTTAATTTTTAATTTTATCTTTACAAATCAATAGTGCAAAATCAAAATTTAACGGTGTATAATAAAACGAATCCAGTAGTAGAAACGAATAAAGCATTATTTAGAGCAATGGCTTCTAACAATGAGTTCAGAAATAATGGATCGCGGAATGCATTTTGTGTATCTACTCAATGATGTATATTTGCCAACAGCTAACCTCGCGATAGGCAATTCAAGTTCTGCAATGTCCTTGCGACTGTCGCTTCAACTACTTGCGTTAGCTGCCTGGTTTAGCGCTATGGGACATATTTATAGCAAGAATATAACCCTGAGATTAGTTATATATACAAATCTTTCTTTGTTAGAAAATTATAGTATTGTACCATGGAGCAATTTTTACCGAGAACGGCCAACTCGAGATACATTTCAATACAACCGCTCTTACGTATAGTATTCAACTAAGTATTATATGGTTAACAAGTTTTATAAATGAGGCTGGATCATTATATCTCTGGTATTCGAAAGAAGCGATGAGAAAACAGTACCCAAATGGTTTAGCTAATTAATGTGTCTTTCATCGAAAGGCAAACGCAGACAGGGAAGACCTCAAGAAAGATGGGCCGACGCGGTAATCAAAGTGGCTGACTGTGGCAAAGGACCGAGAAAGTTGGCACAAGCTGGAGGAGGCCTTTACCCAAAGAGGGGTCCATAATTAAAAAAAAAAGTTAATATAAGATGTTATGTAAACACTAAATTGTAATTAAGGAATAAACAGGCCTTTTTATTTTTTTAATTTATTTATTGTTTTCCATCGATCATCAGACAAGTCTTATCTCAAAGGATCCGTCTCATATCTTCAATGGAGCGCAACAAGCATCGATGACATACGCGTTGTATAGATGTTGTTTTGAGTTACGGTACTTCAAAAAGGATTTACGCATTCTTTTTTAGAGCAATTGTATTTATTGGAAATAAATAAAACAATTGACACAGGCCAAAGGACAAACCTTGTTGTCATTTGGTCAATAACCCGCCTAATTAATTAAAATGCCAGTGAAGTATTGCACATGAATCAAATTAACCAAATCACGGCGTCATACCTTGTATAATGGATCCCATGAAGCTGAAGAGTTAGGAGGTATTGGTGACGCTCCCAGGTACGTCACTTAGTGGTCTAAAGTTCTCTTATGACGATAATGACGTTGATTAAGTTGGAATTCTAGGAAAACGCTAACCAACCGTAAGTGAGCTAAGACCAATGCTAAAATTATTTTGGATCAAAGTCAGAATCAATATGTATCGTTAACATAAGTATGTAATTCCGCTCGGTACAGAATACGGATACGGATGTATAATATTGTAGCTTTTTCTATCGGCATGTGAATGTTTAAAATTATTTGACTGGAAAGTACTGCGGGTATTAAAAATATCTTATACTCTGATTCAGGTCACACCAAACTCCATTCTATCTTGTAGTCCAAACATCTAATTCTGGTTAGCCGCTAAGACGTGATTTATCGTCAAACCTCCAAGTATGTAAACTTACAAACATACCAACATGAATCATATTTAGAATTGTAGGAAATTAAAGTCAAGAAATATAAATTATTATTTTATTATTTGTCTATTCATTTTAATAAATAAGTATTAAAACGAAAACTACAATCATTCTCGTCGAATCTTCATTTTGCTTTACCAGAGGGCGGCGCGCAGATAATGTGGGGCGGACCAAACAGCAGAGTGAGCGATGGGGGCGAAGTGAGACACAGCAGGCGCGGCGTATACGGCAGGAGCAGCGTGAGCGTAAGTAGACACTACCGCGGGCTTGGAGATCACATCAACGCGGGACTGATGAGACACCGCCGAGGGAACAGCATGTACAACGGGAACAGCATAGTGAGCCAGAGATCGCTTCTTCAAGAGATGACCATGAGAAAGTGCGAGTCCAGCGTGGGCACCGTACGCGGAGTATCCATGAGCGCCGTACGCAGCGTATCCGTACGCGGGGGCGGCATATGAGGCAGCAGCGTAGACAGGAGCGGCGTGGACGAGGGGAGCAACAGCGTGAGAGACGATGGCGGGGCTGGTGCGCACATCAACGCGGGACTGGTGGGAGACGGCGGAGGGAGCCACGGCGACCACGGGCGCGGCGTAGGCGTGAGACACGACGGGAGCGACGGCGTGCGACACCGCCGCGGGGCTAGACACGACGTCTACGCGCGACTGGTGGGAGACGGCGGAGGGAGCTACGGCGACTACGGGGGCGGCGTATGCGAGGTGTCCCAGGGAGCGCTTCTTCAGGTAATGTCCGTGACCGGCGTAGCCGAGAGCGGAGTGAGCCAGCAGCGGAGAGGCGTAAGTGGAGTGCGCCAGCACTGGCGCGACGACGGAGTGGCTCACTACGGCGGGGCTGTTGATCACGTCCACTCGGGACTGGTGAGACACGGCGGCGGGAGCGGCAACCACGGCGGAGGCGTAGGGCACGACAGCGGCGTGCGCGAGGGGGGCGTAGTGTCCTTCCAGGGCTTTAGCTTGCAGATGCACGGCGCGGGCATTGATCACCTCGGCAGTGTCGAGCGGGCGGCCGTGCGGGTCCAGCACGAGCGCTGGGTGGTGCGGCGGCTGCGCCAGCGGCACCAGGGATCCGCACGCCGCGGCTACTACAGCAAAAAACACCACCAGCGTATTCATTTTAACGTGGTCTGTGTTTGTAAGATTCGACGATACACAAGATCACTTCAAACCGTGTCACGGCTGACTGATACTTTTCACTCGCCATTGGACTCTTTTATAGTCCGAGCGGTCAAATTATGAGCTGGGTACATACACAGCTGATAATTTCTCAGATCTTAAGTTATATTAGGTAGTGAATAGCAATGTCAAGTGTCATAATGAAAGTAATCAGCCTTGCACTAAGGCAGCTTTTGCGTTGTACTTAACCATGCTTCCGACTCGACAGCCGTGTGATCATGGCTTAAGGTAAAATAAATCGTAAATCAGCAATGTAAATAAAAAATGTGTTGACGTGCGTAATACGGATACACATTAAAAATCATATCAATGATTCGATGAATTTAATTCAAGTTATAGAGCAGTATTTCGACAATGCTTCTGGTGTAACGGCAGCGTTGCATAAGAAGTTGGTAGATATAGTTGTATTGTCTTTCACTTATTGTAGTACCTAATCCTTAGACGTGGATCTGTGTCACGCCCTGCAATGACTACAATACTAACCCACTTAGGAATAACCATTTTTAGACATATGCATGTATGAAATAGTACGCTGCGGTGTTTAAAATATAAAGTGTCATTGCATCCATAAACGAAAGTTTATATATATATGTAATACGCTCAAGAAAAATTAGTTTTAACTGGTTTCAGTCAAAATTCTTATTTAGTTCAAAACGCCTTTATTTTATTATTTGCAAAGAAAATAAAAAAGTCTTTTAGTTATCTACCTAGAATCCACAATGACAGGTTTTTAAGTAGTTGTTAGTCGTTTTAATGTAGTTTAAATTGATCAAAAGCACTTCTGGCCAATTCTTGCAATTAAAAGTGTTAACAGTTTTATCTGTTACACATATAGTTAACATAATTATACATAGTATGTATATGTAGGACCTGGTACAGGTTTTTTTTTATGGTAGGTAAAATCATCCAATGACAAATCCCGCCCTTGGGTGGAGCGGGAAGTAGTGTCAGACTCTTACTGACTAAAAACCTACACCGTTCCATTCTTTGCCTTAGTCCCAGGGCCCCAGGTCCCATTTTCACATATCCTTTGACCCCAGTAGGCTTCGGCCCTGTTGGGCCCCTACAGTTTGCTGACAACTCCTTGAGACCTGGTATAGGTGGATACTCGTAGGTATATTTCCTAAATATACGAAAGCTTTCAACAGTTCGATTTAGTTGGGTTTTAGAGACCTTTTATCAAGAACAGAAGCTCATCAAAATAGGCTCAGTAGTATAGTGTAGTAGTGGGGTAGGCCTTTCGTTTCATCAAAGTAGGCCTTTTGCAAGTATTTTTTAATCTGTATTATAGCAATTTCCGATTTATGTTTACAGTTATGGAAAATAAAAAAACACACGTTAACCTACAACACAAGTGCGAGAATATAATTACGTATTCTCACGCAAATCTTGTTTCAAGTTAATTTAAGATCACGAGCGGATACAATTCGTTTGGGTTTCCGTCAAGCCTGAAACTAATTATTATACTCCGAGGTTTGCACATTTATCATCACGCTTGTGTTGATATGCTGGAGGAATAGGACAGTTAAGAATATTCAAATACGTTTACTAAAAGCTACTTTCACTTGCTTCTCTAGACCTTTGGCTCGACTCTAGAACCTAAATATGACATTACAAGCTGTCCCAGATCTCACCTAGTGACTTCTCCCGTTCTAGGGCGGAGCGAGAGACAAAAAATAAAATGCCATTAGCAGTTGTTATTGCTGTTAACAACTGTTATTAGCATTTATTTTTTTAAACCCTTTATTTTTTCACGAATACACAAGCGCTAAAGTTCGCAGAACCTAACTTCAGACACGCCAAGTTAGAACGGCCGTACTGTAATAACAATGGTATTTTAACGTGTCTGCAATGTGCATGCACCTTTACAGCAAATATAGGCTATAACCCATAGTTGCTCAGATAACAAAAATCAGTCACCATAGCCGATATCGGCAAGGCAGTATAATATTATACAGGTAAAATATGTACGTACGTACAATAAGAATCTGCTACTACATTGATTACAGCTGTTTTTAAAACGTATAATTTTTATCACTAAATAATCATGAATAAATTATTTTAGATTGAAAAATTATCTATTTTGACAAGTGCTTGATAAATCTTGATTACATACTAGCGTGATTTGGGGTGTATAAGGAAGTACATTATTCCAGTTACATGTGGTATACACATCTACGTATGTATATGAGACGAATATTTTACCCTTCTAAAGAAATCCTGACTTAAAATGGATTTTCCAATAAATTCCAAACTACAAAGACATAAAAGAAATATGGGTAAAGCCAAAACATTGAATTCGAAAGGGCAAAGGAAATAGTGCAGCCATTGTGACAGGAAAAGTAATCAATTCATGTCATTCTCAGTTTATATAGTATTCGGAGACCTTTGGAAATACGAAGACAATACATTCAACGTGTTCACAAAATTACATAATGTATTACTATCTCTGATCTCTGTACATATCCATTGTCCAGACGAGAAAGGTAGAATAGGGCTTTTGAATCAAATTAAAAAAAGGTAATGGCGGTGGATACTTCTGGGAAATTGGAGCTCACTGGCGCGTTGGACTTAGAAATAGTGGACAACTTCATTTACCTGGACTCCAATGTCAGTAACGGTGGCTCCTGCGAAAAGGATATTCGCAGGAAAATTGTTATGGCTAAGAGCGCCATGTCTCATCTTGACAAAATCTGGAGGGATCGCAACATCTCCGTAAAGACCAAGAAAACTCTGGTCTTACGCTAAAAGCTGCAGATCGCAAACCCTTTGAGATGTGGTGCGAGAGAAAATACTCCATATCCCTTTGATAGCATTTCGGACCAATGTCGGTTGTTGTCTGAGTGTCTTCGTAAGATTCTGCAATACTTCGGTTACCGGTTACATTGTAAGGAAAGATGGTGGCAACATCAAAAGGCGCGTGACCAGTAAAGTAATCCACCAGATCCGCACCGCTCTTGACTTGAAAGCCCTATGCACCGCCAGAAACAGGAATAGATGGAGGAACATCATAACAATGAATCTGATAATGGTATATAGGTCATGACCCTCAGCATTAACGAATATAACGAATATAAGGAGGAGGAATCAAAATCATCATAAATATTTAAAAAACTGTTGATGATGATTTTGATTCCTCCTCCTTACGTCGCGTCGTAACAAATAATTTTTTATGGCCTACAGATTGTTATTCCGTGTCTAGGTGTCTTATGTATGTAAATTTACTTGTTTGTACACCCAAGATACAGGACTAATTCCTAGTTTGCAGCAAAGAAAAAAAAAATATTTATTTATTTATTTATTTATATATACTTTATTGTACACCAAGAATGAAAATTCTATTTATTTTCACATTAGGTTAGGGTAAAATTTACACATAAAATGTTTATTTAGATTAGTTATATTTGTATATTACTATTTGTTTATAATATTAATCAGTTTTAATTCTTATTACAGTATTAAATCAACGTTTTTCCACCCAAGGCTCATAAGACGCACGTATAGCTCGTGAGGCGCGCGTGTAGATGTCTGTCTGCTGCTCTCTACCGTTCCCACATTATACAAAACGTCTGACAGATTTGACTACTGTAATAATCACTACGTATTAATAAAAATGAACTAATATATGCATTTTTATTATTTACAATCACACAAACAAAAACTCAAAGCAATATAAAATATCTGAGTGACCTACTAGATGTGAATCTTACATGCATAATAAACGAGACGAGTATATTAAAAATAGCCACTTACTATTATATATTAATTAACATTATAATCTTAAAGTACAAATTATTCATATGAAGAAAAAAAAAGCATTAACCTTGTAAAAATAACGTTATATGCATATACAAACATTAACATGCATTTGCGTATTATAATCCGATGTCTACCAATCACACTCTACATGAGTCACTCACTAGTTGCCTTCTGACTTTGACTCGGAAGTAATATCACAAACTTTTAACAAGCGCTCAAACTCTTGCTAAAATTAGCAAAACTAGAGTAGTAGATGTATTATGGCATATTTGTATGGACGTGATATACTTGGTAACGTTCAGTAGAACGCAAATGACATTTTCAGTGGAAATGCCACGGGGTCGCGTCACTGAAAGCTTTGAACAATGTTGTTGTGTATAACAGTATGTTATGCTCCGGTCGGTTATAAATAAACCAATTAGCTTAAATTGGTTTGTTGTGCTTCGATGACGATGCATTCTCCGCAATGGCTACCTTCCTCGTACAAAACACAGCCATATGAAACCACACCATCGTGCACATCACATGAACAACCATTTTTATTATATCCTAAAGATATCCTAGTTTGTTTTTTATTTCATTTAGTGCTTTTTAGGGTTTCTTACCTCAAAAGTGTTGGAATCTTATTGTTTGGATAAGGTTTTCAATTGATCTGACACTTGTGTGACAACTGATATTTTAAAGCTAGAAATAACTGTCGTCTAGTCTATTTGTTTTGTCAAATAACGAATTTACATTTAAAGTGGTGCATTAAATAATTCTTGAACTTTATGTGACATTAAATCAAATGTTTCAGATATTTATATTTTTGTAAAGATTGTTCTGGCTGTCTTTATACATATACTGACTTGAATAAATAGTTGACTGTTTCTGTCGTGGTGGCGTTATATCGGGTCCCCATTTTACTTGCTAGCTGGTGCTCGGACACTCGGGTAGTCGGTTGTCAGCGTTAGAACAGTTAAGTCAGAGAAATAAAAAGTGATTTGTGTGGATAAAGTCAGTAATGTTGAATTAGTCATCCAACAAAAGGAAAAACACGAAACCTTATAGTATCACTTTATTATCCGTCTGTCTGTCTGTCAAGACCCTTTATATCGGGATCGCGTGGAAGTATCGAGTTGAAATTAAATCCGCATACTCAGGTCTACGGTCTCTTGAAGCTGTGAAAATTAAACTTCTAAAGGAACGAAAAAAAAAGATACGAATGCCGCAAAAAACGTATATTTCGACTCTCAAGGGAATCAAAATTCCCTGAAAGGCATGAAGCAATTATTAATTATTTAAGCTTATAGCACAAGTATAGGAATAAATCTGAAAACTTAAAATTTGTAGTTATGCCACAAAGAAAATACTTTTCCGATTCGGAAAAATCGTCGAGACTCGATTCGGGAATTGAACTATTAACATAAGTTAGTTTGTACGGAACCCTCACTGTGCGAGTCCGAATCGCACTTGCCCAATTTTTATTTATTATGTGCTTCGTAAAGTGGGCAAATTCATTTTTATTATATTTTTATGTTACAATTAGCAATGTAATCAGTATGTCAACAAATTATACCGCGTACATCTAAGGACTGGAACAGTTTGTCTGCTGCGGTCTTCCCGTCCGATTATAAGTTTAAGTACTGATTATGTAACGTTCTTGGTGTACAATAAAGTTTTATTCTATTCTATAATATAGGTGTCTTCAAGGCTAGAGTGAATAGACTCTTAATAAACTGGTGCGCCTGGTGTCCCAGTCGTTTCAGCTGTGCGTTTATAGGTCAGTAATATTTTATTAGACAAAAATAATATTTTAATAGAATCTATTCTAAAAGATCAGTTAGTAATTCTATGAATAACAAATCATAATTTTGTTAGCTGGCTAGGTTACGTTAAGTTATGTACAAATTTGGGCACTTCACTTATTAGAATAAGTGAATCATCACTTACGATGGTCGTCGATGAATGGTGGAATAGTGTCTCTCTGGTTAGGGGCAAACAAAAAATAGGATAAGATTATCTTTACGAATAGTTCATACCGTGGTAAAAATATGACATTTAAGGTGGTAACAGTCCTACCAGAGCTGCAGAATTTTCCGAAAGAGTTACTGCAGCCACGGAACACACAGACGGTTTTTAGTCAGTAAAAGTCTGACACTCCTTATACCAGTGCACACATACCTAGAGCGGCAAAAGATATTTGAAGAATTCTCACCCAAAAAGGAGCTGGTAGCTGTGCTGAGGAAAGAGATTGCCCAGTATGCGGACCCGTACCAACTCGTGGCAAACCAAATTTACTCTCAATAGTATAGTTAGTATTTAACTTTTCACTACCTAAAATTCTTTTGTTAATATTTAACCATAATTTTGAAATATTCAAAAAAGTCATAAAACGCCTAAACATATTTCATAGCATTTTTTTAAAGTCGTGATTATTATAATTTGTATACTACAAATATACTCGTAGGTAAGCCTTTAAGGCCGAATTACAGAATAGTATATTGCATTATTACTGATACCTATATAGTATATGTAGTAGCTCTTTGTTCACATTACGAAAATAACTGACAACTGTAATCGGAAAGTAAGGATTTCGGAAATGACTGTTATTTTAAAAATAGGAATTGTTGATAATTAAATATCATGTTTATAATATTTTTAATGTGTATAAAAAAGCGTTTAAAAATCAGTAAACAAATAAATAAAACACTATTTTTGATATAAATATACTTGTGACACAAATTGGTACGGGATATGAGCTTTCTCTTTTACATGAAAAACCTTATTAAATTATATGCTAATCCAAGACACGGTCTACCTTAAATTTCATCTAAATCCGTTCAGCCGTTCGAGCGTGAAGAAGTTGCAAACATTCAAACAAACGTTCGCCTTTCTAATAAATTGGTGCGACTATCAATAATGGAAACGCTGCTAGGACAGGCGCATGCACAAGACGTCTTAAAAAGCCTCAGCAAAATGTGACATCTCAAGCATTTAGCCCGTCAGTCTTCTATCGTTTTTTTTTTTTATGGTAGGTAAAATCATCCAATGACAAATCCCGCCCTTGGGTGGAGCGGGAAGTAGTGTCAGACTCTTACTGACTAAAAACCTACCCCGTTCCTTCGTTGCCTATAGTCCGGGGCTGAGCCTTCCTCTCAGAAAACGGCCCTTGACCCCAGCAGGCTTCGACCCTGCCTGCTTGCAGTTAGCAGGCTGGGCCTCTTCGGTGTGCTGACAGCTCCTTGAGGCGCACGGGAACAGAACGCGCCGTCGACGACTTGGGCTCGGTCCGGTCGGTTACCAGACAATCGGACAGCGTGCTACCCATTGCACGCCGTCCGCAAGCCCGCGCCTACGGTGGCTGGAAATCGGAAGTCTTCTATCGTTTATATTTCAGGGATTGTGCATTGGAATTGCACAGTTTAATTCCGCCAACCCAGTGTTTCCATCGTCGGACCACTAGACGTAGTGTTGTGGACATTAAATACATTTACATTTTGGACATCCCACCCATACATATAAAGCGTTTTAAGATCTTTTTTTTTTTTGCGTACAGCAGGCTAAGGATTGGAATTAACTGCCGGAATCTGTGTTTCCTGGTAGCAACACCAAGGGTCTTAAAGTCAAGAGTGAATAGGTTACTTCTAGGCAAGCGTGCTCCATCGTTGATCACATTATCGTTTATCATCAGGTGAGATAGTTGTTCATACGCAAGCCTATCCATAATAAAAAAAAACATGTTCCAACGCGTGTCTCATATGTAAGTATCCGCCTACGAACATCGTTCAGGAACTATTCACAATAGTAGTAGTAACATAAGGCTCACGACATGTACTTAGTAACCTCGGTTAACCATTTCCTGAAGATTATTATAAACACAAACACACGTAAGTATGACCCCTAGTTTGAGGAGTACATTTCATGTTTCATCAAAGCTTTTTGATGAATAAGTTGAGAAAATGTCTAATGGGCATTGCAAATGGAGCAACTTAAGTTGAGGCTACTATCAACTTTTAAAAAGTTTCTTGTTGAAAGTTGATAGATGCTATAACGTTTACGGTTGGTGCACTTTATGGCAATCTGTGAGCAATTTCATAGCTTCACTGACATTCCCAGGCACAGGGAGAGGGGGGAGGGTGTAAAATCACCCAACAGACACGTTACGATTGACGGTTGAGGAAACTGGCAACTTTAAAACCGGTATAAATGTATGTATATGTAGGTATATTATATAAATAAATATATATGTATGTTTATTTTATTGATATATATGTATATGTGAACCTTTGATTTTTTAATAATCTTTATTTTTATTTTTTATTTTTTTTATGCACCTGCCATGTTTTCTCTTCGCCACCCTAGGTTGACTGGTAGAGAATGCCTAAGGCATTAAGTCCGCCTGTGTACCTTTGTGTTGCATGAAGTTTGTATAAATAACTATAATATTTAATAGTTGCTAGTCGCGGCAATTAGGAACTAAATTAGTCATCGATTACAGCAATTGAAATACATGTAAACAGCTAGTTGCCAGTTACTGCAATAGTTGCTCCATGTGCAAAGCGCTTTACTTTTTAAGTTTTTATGAAATTTGCTGAAAGCTGTAAAAGCGTTTGTCGTGACTAACCGTTTTTTGTTTTCTTTTTTTCAAATCACCTACATGAGCGACAAAACTGTACCGCGACTCACCTTATTTCGAAACACTTACCGTTCCTTGTGCGACATACTTCACTTCAAATATGGATTCAGTCCAGACCCTAGAGTTGAAGGCATGTCAGTCTTTTACTGAAAATCATACATGTGACCTTCAATTGCCCTTTGCATTCTAAGGCCACGGGTTTCCTTTTCAATTCCCCATAGCCCTAGTAGGCAGGCTCCGCTGAGCGTCTTTTTGAGGCTTGCGTGGAATACTACGCGCCGTCGACTACTCGGACCCGGTCCTTACTGGACGGCCGGATAGCCGGACGGCGACCTGCCCATTGCTCGTGGTCCGCAAGCCAAGATCTCCCTGTGCTGACGATGCCCGGGGTATCTTCTATCCTATTATTATCCGATGTCCCTTTCCTCACGTTTGCAGCCATCTCCTTCGCTATCATAACTGCTTCACAGTCAGAATCGATTACATCCCATTCCCCCTCGCTCTGGATCATGACCTGGCCGCAGGCGCCGCCAACAGTTGTCATTGACACGGTAATTTTAACATTTGTATGCTAACATATATTTTCAGTAATAATATATAATTATATAATGTAGATTGATACATTTGCATATATTATATTATTATCATATTATGTGGGTACATATTGACATCTTGATAGGAAATAAATATGAAGTATTAATAATGAATGTTCATTAGACTCTAAATAAATGATATCTATCAATGCTGTAGTACCATAGTTATCTCTTCGAGTCACGAGCTCGAGAAATACCTACAAAACTTAGACATATGTGCCTAAAAAGCTTTTATTACCATATAAAATGGCTATAAATTTGTTAAATTAACATAAAAATAAATTAAAACAGGAACTGCTTTATATTAGTAACACGTATAGTAAAGTGTGGGCACTGGGCATTGCTGTTCGTTTTCATGTGTGATATTACGATTAATTCGAATCGCATGAAATGTCCGGGTACAGTAAATAAGGTAGTAACACAGAAATTATCAAAATTTAAAACATATAAAAGTCGTATATTTACAAAAATACATACAACATTTTTTACTATAAAGCTTATTACCTAAAGTAAATTTCATCGAATCCTGTCCTTATTGCGGTTTACCAGTAGGACGCGTAGACATTGGGGGCGTACACGGAGCGGGCCTCCACCACGGTAGGAGACACCACCTGGTGAGACACCACGGCAGGAGAAGACCGATAGTCAACTCGGGACTGGTGAGACACGGCGGACGGAGCGGAATACACGGCAGTGTAAGGAGCGTACACAGCGGGGGCTGCTACCACCTGATTGGTTACCACGGGAGCGGAGTAGCTGGTGACGACGGCGGGAGACGAGTGCACATCCACGCGGGACTGATGGGACACGGCAGAGGCACCGGTGTACAGTGCAGGGGCGACAGCCACAGTACGCGTAGCAACCACGGGCTCAGACACCACGAACTGCGCTGGAGAAGACACCAACACGGAGGAACTGGACTGCTGTGACGGCACTGAGTACACCAAGTGCCCAAGAGACCGCTTGTCCGTTTTGGCGCTGGGAGCAGCCACGGCCACAGCAACAAGAGCGAACAACACCACCAACGATTTCATAGTGAACGAGGTCTGTGTCGGGATCCGAATGAGGACGATCACTTCTAACCGAACTTGGTCGACTGATGACCGACTTAGAATCGTCCCGCTATTTATACGTATGATAATAATCTATGTATGTGTATCCGAGTGAGTTATTTGGGCGTCTAGGAATACAAAACCGACCGTCCTTGTCGATGTCGCCTAAATCAGCTGCTGCTCGGAAAGGCCGCGCTTGTTGGTACAGTTACGCCTAATGTAGGCCTGTGACGTACCATAATGTACCAGATAATGGATGGTTGACATTTAATGATTATAAGTTGGCGACGCTAGGCGGATCATATCGCAAAAAATCATTGCAAGCACGTTATATCTACGAATGTTTATTACTTCAAGGGCAACCGATATCCGCTTCATATCCGCAATTAAGACGTATTTGCGAAGTGATTGGACAGTAGGTACGTAAGTAACTCTAGTTTTGAATATTTATTAGATTTTATGCAAAATATAATAAATAAAAATCCAATAATAAGGAATTAATTTCGTATCAGATTGACATTTATAATTATTAAAAGTTGAACAACTTCTGTTCTTGTAATTAATGTAGCATATTTAATTAAATATCACTTGTATATAACTAATGAGTTTTAAACATCATTGAAGATACGCTGGAACTAAGAAAAACCAAATGGAAGAACCGTATAATTAATAATTGATGTCCAGGTTTCGGTTGGCGGCGACGAACTCTCGCGTCCGGCTCTTGTTCAGGCTATGGTCTGGACTGAGAGTCAATGGATAGCAATCAGAAACAGCAACGCGAGGAAAGGAAATGTCGAAAAGAAACCGTGACGGATAGGACCTCCTCACGCCCTTGGTGCTGGAGCAGTAGACCTCTCGAGCATCGAGGAGTTACAGGGAGATTACCGGGCATCGTAGGCGCGGAATTTGGACGACGTGCAGTGGTTCGCTCGCCGTCCAACCATCAAGTGGTCTTCGAAAAAGTTACAAGTAGATTTTAGTCGGTAAAATTTTGACACGCACTCTGGCTCGAACCAACATCGAAGAAGATTTTTGATGATTACTCACCTCAAAAAAAGATCCTGGATTCGGTTTCATGCCTTGACAAAATGTGCACGACTTGGCAACTGAAACCAGGACATCATGATCAGCAGCCGCACAAGCGTGTATAAGACGAAGCACTAAAGTATATGCTGAAAGCCGGCCGTAACAAAGGTTTCGATTAGTACTTCAGCCTTAGATTATTTTGCCGATAAAACTAAAGGTAACCAAAAAGCTTTTAAACGACAGCGGCATTGATTGGAAATAATCTGATTGATAATCGATAATAGTGTGCAGCGATCGATCAATAAAATGGCTCCTGTTTGAAAAGGTTGGATCGTTTATTTCAGCAACCACGATCATTCACATCTTTTCTTTTTTGTTCTTAAGGTGGCGAATCATCCAATGACTTCTCCTGCTCTAGGGTAGAGCAAGAGCGCGTGTCAGACTTTTACTGTTCTAGTCTCTGTTTTACTTCGTTTCAGAACCCCGGGGTTCTCTTTCGCACAAACCATGGCCCCAGTAGGTTCCGACCCTGTTGGACCCTAACAGTTTTGAAGACATCTCCTTGAAGTGCACGTAGAGCACTACGTGGCATCGACGATTCGGGCTCGGTCGGTACGGTTACCGGACGGTCGGTTGGCGAGATACCGATAGTACGCAGTCCGCAAGCCCTCGCACCTAAGATATAGACTGGTCTTTTTGTGTTCAAATGTGTTCATGTCATTTTTTTCGTGTTGGGCAATCACTTAATGTCTTCCTCAGGCTTTAGAATGGAGCGGGAAGGCGTAACTTAACAGAAATCAACCCATTACAAGTATCTTCGTGTGAAGAACTCTTCCGTTATCGTTTCTTTGAATTTTAAATTAAACATAAGGCAGTACTACCACATTACCAGGTACACAGGCAAATGAGACTTAATTGCGATTTGACCTTTATTTTCCAAACAGATAAAAGTAAAACTATTAAAGGTTTCCCCGTACTACAAGTAATAAGCACTTACTTTTTAGTGTTCTTTACCATAAGCAGGGGCGTAACTACAGCTGTGTCAATTTTATGGGGCCCCCAGACTACAAGGGCCCCATCATGTGCATATCGAAACAAGTCATCCACTAACCACCTCTGTCGAGGCCTATCGCGACTTCGTCTACCTAACTCCGTGATACCAGTCTGTTCAAGTAGGGATACCTTTAAAAAAAAATACCTATAAGTACTTCATTCGAAATATGATTAGAAATTCTAAATATGATTAGACTTTTAAACAAACTTTTTTACTACCCTTCCTTTTTTACTGTTCCTCTTCTATTCCATAAGCACAAAGACCCTGATTGACGGGCGAGTAAAACCGCGGTCTTTGGGCTCTTCGGCAAAGCTCGTCGGTGTATCATTGCAATACGAACGACGAGACAGGCTTGCGGCTCATCATGTTTGCTTCATTTTATACTAGGCTCGTCGTTCAAAATTGTAGTCGATCAGCACTTTCGAGCCGCGAGTAAAACCGACGTTCTTTAAAACCTCGGTATTGGCTCGTCGAGTACGTCCATCACCCACTTTACAATAGCACCTATTTACCGCAGTAGTCATTTGTTATAACAACGCAATAAAGATCAAAATCGGTTGAACGGACAGTAAAAAAAAGTTGTTTATATGTCTAATTTTATTTCGAATGGAGTATACAACATTACTTTTAGTAAATGCGAAACCTGAATATAGTTTGTTGAGTTTCAGAAACTGAATAGATTCCAATATTTTTAACAACCATGTTATATTTTTTCCAAAAATATTTAGAAAAAGGACACCACCGAGACTAAGTACAGTACAGGTCACGGCAGATCATAGCGAGCATTAGACACCAGCGCGCAGCTTGGTGTGGCAGCAAAACAACTCCTATGGAAAAACCTCCTTTTGAATTTTATTGTATTATTATTTTTGACATTTATTATGATTTTTTATTTGTTTAATATTGTGTGTAAAAAAAAAATTAAAACTTTTATGGGTCTGGATACCTGAATTAAATGAATATTATTATTATTTCTAATTTTTCTCAGGTTAGCACCTGGTATCCTTTTAGAATCTCACGGGAAACAAGGTGGGATCGTAGTTAGTTATTATTATTATTATGGCCTGGATGGCCCGGTGACCGTGTGTTTGTGTGGACAACCAGGTAATGTAACAAGCTTATAACTTTGTGATTTTTCATGTTACAGTTATGAAATTTTTTACATAAATTCTTTGCATAAAAATACTAGAACCGTTTTTCGGGTTTCGCATATATACTAAAAATAAGGTTGTATATATTTTTGATACAAAACCCTTTTGGAACTAGCTACGCCACTGCCCCAAAGTTATAATTAATGGAACCTGATTACTAAGCCTCGGCTGTCAGTCCGTCCTTGGCTATCACGGGGCTGTATCTCATGAACCGTAATAGGTAGCCAATTGAAATATTCATACAGAGCACGTACCATTAAGAGTATATACATACAATTAATAGTCCTCATACAAGAAACGTGTTTCTATGGCGTATTTTGCGTTAATTATTATTTTTCGCTTTATCAAAAACGGACACATTAAAGAAACAAGTTCTGTAAGTACATATACTCGTATGGTGCTTACACTAAACATAAAAACAACTACTTATTACTCGCTTGCCAAATGTTCGGAAAGCCGTATTTTTCAACACTCGCAAAGGTTATAGGGTAGTAAAGATATAACAAACACACACATACATATTGGCAAAGTTACTTTTTATTATTTTTTGTTATTTTTATTTAAAGTCACTTTTTATAATATTAGTTTGATTTAAAAATGTAATTTATATGCATAATAAAATGAATAAACAAAGTAATATGTCACACTAGCTTTTGCCACGGCATCACTTTCATCAACCGACTACGTATTCTACCTTACCGAAACTAGGTCTATTTCTTATTTGCTTTTAAACCTACCCTGTATGCTGGTACTGTAGAGGCCCAGCAGGGCCGAAGCCAGGCAGCCAGCAGGGTTGGGGCCAAAGGTTATGTGAAAATGAAACCGGGGCCCTGGGACGAAGGCAATCAAAGGAGCAGGGTAGGTTTTTAGTCAGTAAGAGTCTGTCACTATCTCCCGCCCCAATCAAGGGCGGGATTTCTCAATTGATGAATTTTATTTTTAACACCATCTGAGCGAGTCCATTGACCTGTAAGTAGTCAGTACGCAATGACCTACAACTACCTATAGGTCATTGGACTCGCTTACTTAAAGAAATTAATTTCGTACATGCGTATATTAATTCGAGTTTTAGAAAAAAAAGGACTTTATTTTTTAATTTTATCTTTACAAATATATAGTGTTTAATCTACCAGATCGCATCCACGGGATTAAAACGATCAAAATTTAGCCGTATATATAAGATAATAATGTACTAGCTGACCCAGCAAACTTCATACCATCTAATAGCCGATTTTTATTTTCGTAAATTTCTCCATATTTTCTCACTGTTTAATCATTCCCTGGAGTATCATGAATACTTCAAGACAAAATCGGCCAAATCGGTCCAACCGTTCTCAAGTTTTAGCGAGACTAACGAACAGCTACTCATTTTTAAATATATATGTATATGATAGATAATAATAAAATATTAGATGAGTGTGGTGTGATCAGTTATATTTAGATCAATGACGTAGCTCGTCCAAATCAGGAGACTAGTACAAAAAACAAATTCGATAGTTTTTTTTTTTTTTTTAACGTATGTAAGATCATCCAATGACAAATCCCGCCCTTGGGTGGGGCGGGAAATAGTGTCAGACTTTTACTGACTAAAAACCTACCTTTCCATTCCTTGCCTTTATCCCGGGGCCCGTGGTGACAGTCTCACATAACCTTTGGCCCCAGCAGGCTTCGGCCCTGCTGGACCCCTACAGTTTGCTGACAACTCCTTGAGGCGCGCGGGAACGGTGCGCGCCGTAGACGACCTGAGCTCGGACCGGTCTGTTACCGGACGGACGGACAGCGAGCTACCCATTGCCCACCGTCCGCGAGCCCGCGCCTACGGTGGCCGGAAATCGGGATCGGAAACCCGGCGGCGGCGGCGGCGTGTGCGCCTTTGCCTAATGCGGTCGGCCTCCTCCTTTGCTAGCATTACTGCTTCGCAAAAGGAGGCGACCGCCTGCCACCGGAATAGACCGGTCCGAGCTCAAGTCGTCTCCGGCGCGCACTATTCCCGCGCGCCTCAAGGAGTTGTCAGCAAACTGTAGGGGTCCAGCAGGGCCGAAGCCTACTGGGGCCAAAGGTTATGTGAGAATGTCACCACGGGCCCTGGGACAAAGGCAATGAATGGAAGGGTAGGTTTTTAGTCAGTAAGAGTCTGACACTATTTCCCGCCCCACCCAAGGGCGGGATTTGTCATTGGATGATTTTACCTAACATAAAAAAAAAATCACGCCGCTGGACCGATTTCGCTAATTCTTTTTTTGTCTGTTTGTTATTGTCAGGAGAAGATTTTTATGGAAAGAGAGAGTAGAGTAGAGAAGATTAGAGTACTCAGTTGACGGAAGCGAAGCGGCGGGCAAAGCTAGTTCTATTACATTTATTCACTACGAATATCTTCCTCTCGTCCAACATACCACAGTGTCTCAAAGAGAAAGTCTATGACCAGTGCGTGTTGTCAGTGATGACATATGGCTCTGAAACATGGTCGTTTACAATGGGCCTCATAAGAAGACTTAAAGTCACCCAAAGAGCAATGGAAAGGGCTATGCTCGGAGTTTCCTTGCGTGATCGAATTAGGAATGAAGATATCCACAAGAGAACCAGGGCTGCCTACATATCATGTAGAATCGCCAAACTTAAGTGGCAATGGGCTGGGCACATTGCACGCAGAACAGATGGCCGTTGGGGCTGAAAGGTTCTCGAGTGGCGGCCGCGTACCGGAAGACGCAGCGTTGGAAGGCCTCCCACAAGGCAGACCGATGACCTGGTCAGGGTCGCTGGAGTCCGATGGATGCGAGACGCACAGGACCAACCATTGTCGCGACGCTTGCTTAGGAGGTCTATGTCCAACAGTGGACGTCTTTTGGCTGAAATGATGATGATGATGAACCTCTTAACAATAAGCGACTTTCGCATTTGTCACGGCCCTGTTACTCGTGATCCCTGTATTTGCCTGCTGCGGTCTTCCCATCCGATTATAATTGGGGTGTCTTCAAGGCTAGAATAGGCTCTTAATAAACTAGTGCGACCCACCATCAACGATTGCATCACTGCTTACCATCAGGTGGGATTGTAATCAAGCACTAGTATATAACCAATAAAATATATATATATATCTACGGCTGATACGGCGGCGGCCTAATTATTGAGATGAATAAACGAAAATAACATTAAATTAATTTATGTTTTACTTCCGAAATCTTTTTTTTAGGTGGGAAAATCATCACATTTGTTTACAACTCATGTACCTAAAATGTTTACATAAAAATGTTATTTTATATAATAACTGCTCCTCTTTAACTGAAATAACCTCTATTCTCACCTCTATGAATGGAATCCTCTATACATAAAATAGATATTTATTTATACTTGGATATCTGAGACACAGGGTAAGTGGTATACCTTCTACCTGGGTTTTTTTTTTTGGGTCGGTAAAATCATCCAATGACAAATCCCGCCTTTGGGTGGGGCGGGAAATAGTGTCAGACTTTTACTGACTAAAAACCTACCTTTCCGTTCCTTGCCTTTATCCCGGGGCCCGTGGTGACAGTCTCACATAACCTTTGGACCTCCTACCTGGGTAAGTATACCACTTACACACTGTCAAATTTGCAGGTCCTTTGAAGTCCCAGTTATCCAGATTTCACTGTATTTTAATTGTGGTCCTAAAATACTACCCAATAATAGTATATTATGATACAAGTGTGTAATGTAAGTGGTTACCGACGAGGCGGTATTAAGACCCGAGCCGTGGCGAGGGTCTTAAGATAGCCACTTTCTGAGCAAGTGTATTGAAAAATAATTTTTCAATACACTTGCTCAGAAAGTGGCTCTTATTGCACTACACTTAGGTATATAATGGCACCTGTTATCACCTGTTGTGATATTTTGATTACCATTACGCACTAGTGATATAATGTAGCTATAACCTTTTTGTTGGAAGTTGGGACCGCGGTCCCGTTCCCGCTGCGCTGACTGGTGATAAATAAATTCATAGGGGCCAAGATGGGGTTTTTTGTGGTGGGTAAAATCATTCAATGTCATCTCCAGCACTTGAACGGAGCGGGAGATAGTGTCAGACTCTTACTGACTAAAAACCCACCCCGTTCCATCGTTGCCTTTCATACCAGGGCCGAGCCTTCCTTTCAGAAACCGACCCTTGGCCCCAATAGGCTTCGACCCTGCCTGCCTACTAGCAGGCTGGGCTTCTTCGGTTTGCTGACAACTCCTTGAGAACCTTCAAAATATACGCTTACGGATATATTTAAGTTAAAATTAAGCTACTTAAATTAATTGACTAAATTGATTTCTGATTTTTGTGATTATAATTAAAACAAAAGTTTAGTTTTCAAATTACGCCCTCTAACGCGAATAACGCTAACTAAAACCGCCTGCAGCAAGAAATGTGAGCGTTCCATATATGTTACAAACAGTTCAGTGAGAAACTCTCGGTTTTTTTAGTTCATAGATTTTACGACAGATGTCGCTGTACCAAAGTAGATTGTTTTTTGTTTTATGAACTTGGCCTCTGATTTTTTCATTTCCATTTCCGATTTCAACAGGGGACAAAATATCCAACGCGTCGTAGGGTACAAGACACTGGGCAACGTTGCAGCGTCATGTATATTGAGCGTTGCGCATCATGTTGGGGGCATTTTGTCCGGCAAATAAGTTGAACCAAAATGGCCGTCGTTGCTATGGTCACACGCAGCCCCTCACTTCTATTGAGGACCGAAAATCAGTTACTGCGTATTCAAGGTCAATCGCAATCACAAAAAAATATATCGCCATTATAGTTCAACTTATATGCTGGGTATTGTATCCGAGGCTTTAACATCCACCTCCATTTAGAAATTGAGACCACCATATAAAAGATATAGAGACAGAGAGAGATCTTTTAGAACATTATGCATTAGTTCTCATATACTTAATTTTCTAAACCAAAACCAATATTCTAATGACATTTCAATTGTTCTACGTATTTTCTGTGAGAAAATATGCATTCATTAGCATATGCCTCTTACTATCTAGATAGGAATGGGAAAACGAAGCAAAGAATGGGCCATGTTATTTTAATCAGCGAATCAAATACCATATTCAAAGCCATTGTGTAAAACTATGGTAGACTTTCTCCATAGAACCTCGAATAGAAGTGATGTCATCATTCATAATAACCAACATCAAAGAGTTTTAAAAAATTGAGACTAACCCTGTTTTAAATATTTGAAAATCATTTTTGTTATTTTGCGGATATCCTTTTGTTGCTTCAAACATAGACAAAGCTTCACTTGTACTAAAAAATACCAACGTTTGTTTTAAATAGTATGTACCTTTGTACCAGCCATAAACTTGAACCAATTATCCTTTTATACGTAGTTTATTAAATTATTTTTCAATTCACTTATTCCACTGTTCTTATCCCACTGCTTTTAGGCACGCCATGGACTGTTTTTCGATTTTATTGTAATAACATTGTTTATCGAAGAAAAACGTCGTTTTACACATGTGCTTTGTCCCTGCAGCCCTCGGCTCCATAACACACTCGCCTACGGCTCGTGCAAATTCCTTTATTGGTTTAGGTAGAATCGAGTTTGTGAACTCTTGAACCAGAGTGTACCCACTGTTTTTCTCCTCCTCTTTTCACATAATTATTTAAAGAATATGTCAATTACATATGTTTCACAAAGCTTTTAAACACAATAAGGTTCTTTTTACACTACCTGCTGATAACGCCGTTTTACATGTCATACAAACATTACCTAAAGAAAGTCATTCTGACCCTGGGGATATAATAGAATGTATTATGGACGTTCCCTAAGGAGTAGATTTAAATTTGAAACGTCAATGCCATTATTTTGAAAGAAAAAAGCACATTAAAGACACTGCTTTATACCCCAGTAACATAATAATAGCTGTATGTATGTATTAATAAATATAAATAATCTACTATTTGAAAACTGAAAATATTATATTACCCCATATTGGAAAGAAACAAAGCCCATTTTCCGTAACACCAGCTGGGTTTTTTTTCTATTGTCTTTAGTCCAAGCATTGTTTATTTTCTGATTACCTATCAAAAGTACGCAACTACCCATTAATATTCCTCAATATTAATGAGGAATAATCTTTTCCTCAATCAAACCTACGAAAAAACCCGTGGGTCGCCGGGTGAGCGAATGAATAGGAGTCCTTGAAGAGAACCTTAGGGAAGCCCGGAGTTACGTGGCGGCTAGGCGAAATCTGGGTCATCGATTTAATTTGCACACAGAAATCCGTGAGTCGTGTTATAACTTCATTATTTATAAGTTTTTCAGAATAGTGAAAAACGATTTAAAATATAAAAATGATAATATTCTTTGTTCCTAGTTAACATAAAAAACTACTGCATTCTGTTATTAAATACCTAAACTGATTAAATATAATATTTGCTGCTGCCAGTGACTTCGCCTGTGTCATAGTAGAAAAATATAACAAAAATCCTGGAATAAAAATTCCTTATCCTACGTTTTTTTTTATCCTATGTACTATTCCTAGGACATGGTCTAATTTCTTTAAGTAAACGTCAGCCGGGCGAGCTCAATGACCTGTAGGTAGTTAGTACGCAACGACCGACAACTACCTACAAATTCGTTGACTCGTTTACTTAAAGAAATTAATTTCGTACATGCATATATTAATTCGAGTTTTAGAAAAAATGTACTTTATTTTTTTCATTTTGTCTTTTCAAATCAATAGTGTTTCATGTACCGGATCGACCCTCCACGGGATTAAAACGATCAAAATTTAACGGTGTTATATATAATTCTTACAGCTGTTCCAGCGTGAAAAAGTAACAAACATACACACACCCACAAACTTTGGCCTTTATAATATTAGTGTGTTAATAATTACAAAAAAAATAGTATGTTCCTCATAGTAAGACATTCCTTTATCTTTTATTTATTTTGATAAGCATCGTTTGTCTTCGTTTCAGTTTTAATTTGATGACTGCCTGCTAATTTCCTTTCTCGATTTCACCTGGCAAGTGCAATGTTCTATAGTAGCCTACCGGTAATAGCGATAATGTTAGAGGTCTATGCGTCGTGCTAGTTGGAACTGATCGTAAGAAAATCGTGAGTGTCACTACGACTTACAAACGAGAACCATTGCTTAAGAGTTTACGCAATCAATTGCTTGTAGTAAGTATTATAACATCATGTTGCTTACATAATTTAACTGGATAGTCAGGACTTAATTATTATCTGATAAAATGCGCTAGACCTTGCAGAAAGAATAGTTTTTAATTAATTTGCTAAAAAAGACTCATTAATTTATATCACTCAGCTAGGAAAAAACGTCTTCTATGGTATGGATAAGTATGGTAATTTGAAGTCAATTTTAATAATAAAATATTTAGCATTTACAGTGACTCTATCCATTCTCTGTTCGATATAAAAAGGCTTGTATTGGCCTTGCGCGAAGCACGTTGCAATACCGAAGCGCAGTTCGGAAAACCCGCGTCTTGCAATACGAGTTCCCAGTAATTTACCAAAACATTTAATATTTCATGAGTAAAGTTTGTAACTTGATTAGTTACTTAAAATAATTGTTTGGGAAAACCTAGAATTTATTAGAATGCTGTTATGCAGTTTACAAATTGTAACAACCTATAATTATGTTGTATTTTACTACATAATCAGGGCCTGTAAAGGAAGTTTCTGTTGCATGCATAACTAGGAGTATTAGGAGTAAATGAAGTTTAAAAGAAAAACCCAAAGTTTTTAGATTAATTAACAAATGTGGGACTGAAACAATTTGCCTACAGTGGTCTTCCCGTCAGATTATAATTTAAATGTTTCAAGGCTAGAGTAAATAAGCTGTTAATAAACTAGTTCGCTTCACCATCAACGATTGACCTTTGCTTACCATTAGGTGTGATCGCAGTCAAGCACTTGTTTAGTATCATTTACAAAAAAAAACTTGTGGGACTAAAACACAATTCGGATGTTGCAATAATTTGAAGTCATATTTAAAGTAATCTTGACTAAGCCTCTACATTCTTTAGCGCAAGATAAAAATAAAAAAAAAACTCTCGGAAGTCAAAACTAGAAGACGCAACTACCAGAGCCCAAAGTCATTGATCTTGGTTACGTAACAGCGAGTCAGTTGCAGTGAAGAAGCCATAAAAAAGTGTAAACAAAACAGAGGACTAGGCTGTATTTCTGTACAAGTACCAACGCCGTGACGTCATAGGTTCAACGCCCTCAATGCGGTAACTGAGGTGTCTGTTTATTACCTCCTCTAGTTTGATTGATTGTTAAGATACAAGTAGTAGGCCGCACGCGAGAGGCAACGGCCCCCATGCCCCAGCCGCCGCGGGGAATCCGATTCCGATCCTGATTTCCAGCCAACATAGGCACGGGCTTGCGGACGGTAAGCAAAGGGTAGCTCGCTGTCCTACCGTCCGGTAACCATCCAGACCAAGCCCAGGTTGTCGACGGCGCACACTGTTCCCGCGCAGCTCAAGGAGTTGTCAGCAAACCGTAGAGGCCCAGCCTGCTAACAGGCAGGCAGGGTCGAAGCCTACTGGGGCCAAGGGTCTGCTTCTGAAAGAAAAGCTCGGCCCTGGTATAAAAGGCAACCAAAGAACTGGGTGGGTTTTTAGTCAGTTAGAGTTTGACTCTATCTCCCGCTCAGCCTAAGGGCGGGAGATGTCATTGGATGATTTTACCCACCACAACAAAAAAAAAGATACAAGTATCAAGACCTCTCATTACTTTAATGACGTACAACGTCATTTGCGTACGACGTATGGCGGCGGTTGGTGAGAGCCCGCGGCACTTCTTCGTCGTTCATTCATGTTTGATTTGAGTGTAGTACGGGATGACTCACTCTGTAGTAATTATGTACTACTTAGTTTATGAGAAAGATGTTCTGTAACAACGGTTTGCATACTTTCTTTAGAATTTTGAGTTTTCTTTTATATCAACCCACCTTAGTATATGCCGCTTCTAGTTGTTCGTATTCCGATGTTGTTTACGAATTAACTATATTACAAATGTGCATCGATTACTGTACACTTTTTGATTATTTATTTTAAATTCTAATTTAAGTCAAAATTCTTACTGTACGTTACTAATAATTTTTGTAAATTAGTTTTAATATTTCTCGTCTAAGAGAATTGAAATATAGAATAATTCTTATAGAAAATAAAGATATCTTAAACTTCATTAACACACTTCAAAATAATAAGGTATAGAGATATATACCAGCATGTAGTACCTTTATTTTAAGGGACCAATGTTAGTTTTCCCTTTTTTTTTTTAATATAATCTTTAGTGTCAATATGTTGTTTTTACATTATGTATTTCTGTGCCAAATAAAATATTTTTCTTTCTTTCTTTCTAAAGGATAAAAACTGGACCCCTAAAACTGCTTGCTGACCGCCTGTCTGTCACCAGGCTGTATCTCATGAACCGTAGTTGCTAAAGAGTTGAAATTCGCAGAGGATGTATTTCTTTTGCCGCTATAACAACAAATATTAAAAACAGAATAACATAAATGTTTAAGTCTGGCTCCCATATACCAAACGCAATTATTTTCCGTTGTATGCGCGAATCCAACTTGCAATTGACCTGTTTTTTTTTTAAATAATCTCAAACATCACACATCACTTAACATCGTAAATCATTATTACCAATTTTAAGCAAACCAACACAGATTCTCTTATATAAAGTTATTCCAAATAAATTCAATTCGTTGTACTACATAATTAGACATGCTCGATTGCCACTTTACTGTGTCAGTTACGTATTAAATTACACAAAATATCTTACATGATAACTAGAAATATTAAATTCACACATACACATATATAGATTTTATTTTTCTAAAGTTATGCAAAAATCTGTCTACAGTATCTGAAACCATACTAAATTAAACCTTAATCAATTAAATTAAGCTTAATTATTGAAATCTTAATTAAAGTTAATATTCTTAGTAATGCATTCTTAAACACTATTAAACGTTCGCAAAATGATTTTCAACACCTCAGCCACAAGACGTCCACAGCTGGACAAAGGTCTCACCAAAACATGGCTACATCGTTCACAAAATTATTATTGTTAATTATTATTGTAAATGTACTAAGGGCCGTAGCCAACTCCCAGAGGCCCCTTAGATACTTGTCATGGAACGTGGTACCAACCGACGAATTATCCATGTAAGCACTATGCAACCTTATTGCAACCGTGGCTGGTGGGAAAACTATTGCGACATTTGGAAAACAAAGATGTTACGTTGGCCCGTACTATCCCACTGCTGGGTAAAGGCCATCTTCTATTCCTTCCAAAAATCACACACAACGGAAGACATCCACGTCATATGCTTCGTCAAAAAAATTACAAATATCTTTACAGTCTAGACACAATTTATTTATTTAATACTTCATGCCCATAAAAGTACACTTTATGGCCAAGGCGGACTTAATACCCAATGCGATATTATAGTTTCCTAATTTTACAATATAATACTAGCTTAACTACTGCTTCTGTTTATACCGCTAATTCTATATGTATTATTTAATTAGAAAGTTCATTCATAAATCGTGGTAGTCATCACTATTTAAGTCAAAAACAAAGTAAGGAAACTCACACAAACACACACATATATGAATATCACAGCTTAGTGGCACACAATCATATTTACATAATAATGTTAATGATATACACGATGACTCACCCACCATTTCTTCACTGTTCTGACTAAAATATTATATCTGTTAGTCCTCAACTGTTTTGGGTTAAGGACACAGTTTTGTATGAATAATTGCAATAATCTGTTTCCAAGAAAATATACGAAAGGATATTTATGTGAATATTTTTCCGTAACATCTGAAGGTCTGCAAGAAAATCGATGAAACATATTTTGCAAGTATAATGTGTGGTTATATCTCGCTGAATCTCTCGATTTGCCGCTTATTTTGTTCCAACGACAAATAAAAATCAATCCAGCCCTTTTCCTTTATTACTTGGGGTCAGCAAATACATATTTTTCTTCTATTCTAAGGATGGAGATAAAAATTGCTATCATCACCCTTTTCTTTCATATCACTGCTCACTCAATCCATCCATCTTTTCTTTAACCTCCTTTCCCCCTTCAGCCATCCACATCTATATACATAATTCTTTTAGTAACATGCGTTTGATCCCTCCTCTTCACATGACCACTGAAGAAAACTCAGTATGTTAAGCTGGTTGCCCATCACCTCGATAAACGAGACTAAACCACCCGTCGTGTAGTTGCTATAATGTTACCAAGATCTGTTTAAGCCACTAAAGAATGAGCAGCTAAAATATCAGATGACGACACAGCATCTTAACGCATGATCTACTTTCAAATGCAGATGACATTTAACAATAGGTACCTACATCAGCATGTCAACAACAACTCAAGTACCTACAGTACCACTGACATTATTTGGCATCAAACCACGCGTAAGTTCATTCAATAGAGCATTGCAGTCATAGAAATGGTTCAGCGAACTCTTGCGCAAGTGGTTGGTTCGTCAGCGTGCATTGCGCCCGCGCAGGTCCGGCTCGCACCGCGCTGGAAAGCCCCTCTTGTGCAAGTGGTGCACAAATGCGCAGCTGTGTCGAAAAAAATAAATCCTGTTTCTAATTAGCAACAACTAGATACAAGAACATAATATTTTTAAACTATTTTTTTAAATGTCGGTCGATGCATCCGCGATTACGTTTGTGATAAAAGCAACCTATTACATAAAATTAAACCGTTCTATTGATGCCTTAATTTTAAAACTTCACTCCTTTAATTGCAAAACTGCACTACAAACTTTGATTACATCAAAACAACAACAAAACCTACGTCGAGAGTAGGGATTAGTAGTTCCAAGCAAATCCCATTATGAATTATGAGCGTTAAGTCCTTACATAACACGCTGAGCACAATGGGTGGCAAATCGCATTAACTTAGGTTACATAACGAATGCATTTTAATGACACAAACATGATTATCATTGTGCCAATATGAATGTGCGACGCGTTGAAGTCTTTTGTACTGACGTAATATACAAAATATGACGTATTTTATAACAGACTAGTTTACCCGGGGTAAAGTTGAACAACTTTGCCCCGGCAAAGCTTGCAACTTTTTTTTGTATATAAATTATCAAAGACAAAGGGTGGGCGGGTTAAGATAGGAGGGTAAACAGTAGCCTACCTATTCTCAGACCTACAAATACACGAAAAATGCCATAAAATCAGTCGAGCCGATCAGTCTGTCAGGGACGGGGTAGGAAAAAAAGTATTTATGTTGCATGAAGTTTCAATATCATAAATAAATAATTGGTGGGATAGGGCGCCTTCAAATTAGCCGCAAAGTGCTACGCGGTTTTTATTCATATGTAATATCAAAGCGGCGCGGCAGCAGCGCTGCAGTCGCGCCGCACTTTGCAGCTAATTTGAAGGCGCCCATAATCTTTTACCATTGAAATATGTCAATGGTGAAGCTTTGGTACAATAATTTAATTAAATAAGTATTTTTTTAATCATAACTTATTGTAGTAATAACATAAATATTTGCGGCATCAAGTATACGAGCTTGACATGTACCAGACAGAACTGTTCAACAGGAATCGAAAGAAGAAAAGGATGCTCTGCAGGGGCCTTTTCACTGGCTGGAAGTTTTTTTTCGCCTGTACTTTCCCACTGCTGGGCAAAGGCCTTCCCCAACATCTTCAAGGTATTCTTTTCTCGAGCTGCCTTGAACCAGCCCTTGCGGTAGGCGTCTAGTTCATCTAGCCAGCTCTACTCAGGTCGGCCTCTGCGGCGTCATCCATCCTCAGGTACCGACTTTTATACACCGTTAAATTTTGGTTGTTTTAATCCCGCGGAGGGTCGATTCGGTACATGAAATACTATCGATTTGTAAAGAGAAAATTAAAAAATATAGTACATTTTTTTTAGTTCAAATTAATTTACGCACATACAAAATTAATTTCTCTAAGTAAACGTCAGCTGAATGAGGCCAATGAACTGTAGGTAGTTAGTACACAACGGCCGACAACTATCTACAAGGTCATTGACTCGTTTACTAAAAGAAATTAATTTCTTACATGGGTATATTATTTCGAGTTTTTGAAAAAAAAGTACTTTACTGTTTAATTTATAAATCTATAGTATTTCATGTACCGCGGGATTAAAACGACCAAAATTTAACGGTGTAGAGACTGTTGTCCAGCAGTCAAGTAAGTGCGTATGCAGCTGAAACCTATTTTAGCCGACCAGCCTTTTTTACCTACATTTATGATCCCCGTTTTTAAGCGCAGCGTAGTGTTTCTTATTCTGTCAGATCCTTTGACACTACACTCCGATGTGCTTTGACAAACCCCTGGGCGAAACTTATGCGACTCGATGAGCGACCTGAACAACAATAATTTTATGTTTACATATTTAATAAGGCCTATGTCCAACAGTGGACGTTCTTCGGCTGAAATGATGATGACGATAATGATGATGATATTTAATAAACAAAAATATTTTATAGAAAAATTGGACACTGACCAATTTCGTGTAATTTTCATTTCATCCGGAATCAAGATCAATTAAGGTTTCAATGATCACTTCAACCCTTGATCTCTGCTAAACTTCAAAATAATCTCTAAAGTTCAAAGCCAAAGATTTTATCTTTCTGGCGTTATTCTAACTTCTTGGAACCAGTGCAGAAAAATAGATATTTTTGAAATTGATACCGCAGTCTTGGAACGCAAATGGCAACTGAAGGACACAGCTGGATTTTAGTTTGTAAAAGTCTGTCACGCCTTCTCGGTCCACCCTAGAGCGAGAAAATCATTTGATGATTACCCCCACCTCAAAAAAATATGCAGAAAGATGTCCTGGTTCCTTCCGTATACATATCTCTTTCATTCGTCATCTCAGTGTTTACTTATTGTACCTTCACACTATACATTCCTATTTTGCTTTGTCTACTATATATGACCCCTACATACGTCTTTTGTAGACTATCCACGTCCACACATAACGCTTTTCTTGTCATAAACTCATAATCGACACATTGGGCTGGAGATAGCAGATCGTTGTGATTAGAACTAGGTTATTGGCTATTCTGTAATTTTATTATAATTTCTGTGTAGCGACATCTAACAACAACAACTAATCCTGCATCACGCAAGTAACATTCTCCGCGCGATTTGAACATATAAAACAGCCCGAAATAATCTATCGGGCAGTAGCCCACCAGACTTAACACCCGTCTGGTCGGAAGATCCTCCCTTTTCAACGGACGTATGTGGGACTTTACTCTCTGTTCCACACTCCTCCAAATCTGCTATTTCAGCCAGTTGATATTAGATACTTAGAAATATGTTTGCAATACACGCAGAACAGTAAAACTCGGCAATCACATCTTATGTTATTGATTAAGTTATCGATTCCTGAATTGAAGATTTGAAGTTAAGAACGAGTCAAAAGTTTGATCGGTTTTCATGATAAAGTATTTGATATCAAATAGTTGAGTACATCTTCAAATTCTTTATTCAGAAACCAGTAAATAGATTAACAGAGTCGAATCACTCCAATCCAAGCATGCATACGAATATTTCAGTAGACCGTATTATTTGACATAGGTATTACCGAGGTTTGGCAACGCTATTCCGAAGTCAGTCTGCTTACAGCATTTGTAACTTATATTTAGTTAGTTATAAATCCTGTTGACTATTAAGTCACAAATGAGGTCGAAACCACCTTTTCCAATCAAAACAACCTTTGCCAAATCGTGTTACATTTAGAGCCTACTTATCATTTAAATGTTTTTCGGCAATATACTTGCAAAACTGCAAGTAGAAGTAACTGGGCCATCGTGCCTTATTAGAAAACTATGGTCCTGAGAAAGTAGCTTATTATCTTGATATGGAAGGGTGAGCTCCGACATGTGGGCGGCTTAATGTCATGTTACCTAACAATAGATTCCTATATATGTTTGTATGTGACAACCTACTGTTATTTATATACAAACATGTCACAAGTCAGGTGTTTCAAAGAAAAATGCAATATAAGGAGCAATTGCCACTGCCATCAACGTTTGATCACTGCTTACCATCAGCTGGGATCGCAGTCAAGCACTGGTTTATAGAAAAAAAAACCCATTTGACAGACTCCACTAGGGCCAATGCCTGCATCCATACAGTCCATTAATCATTATGAGCCAACTCCCTGCGTCTGGGACAATCGCAAACAATTGTATTTTTCTGCCCAAGTAATTAGTGTAAGGCGCCACAATTATTTTATGGTTGATTTACCCGCGGTCCTGGAACGCAAAAGGCAAGTAAAGTTACACGGGTGAGTTTTAAGTAAAAGCCTAGCACTCCCTCTAGCTTCACACAGAGCGGAAGAAATTAAGTTATTTGATGATTTCCCACCGAAACAAAAAGGGTTATTATCATATTTAAGCAACTTTTACATTAACATTACAATCGTAATCTAACAAAATAGTTCCAGTTTTCCTACACTGACATAATTTTTTGATCGCTCCTCAAGGAGATCCTGAAACTGTCTTGAACAAATAGCATAGAACACCAGAATAATTTTCTATATTTCAGAATAGAATCCATAGTAAAGTTACTTATTTATTCTATTATAGATTATTTCTATTTATAGATTATTTATGTAAGTTGTTGGAATGGGTACTATCGCCCATTCCAACAACTTACAATATTATGTTCAGAACTTCCTGCATGAAGAATAATGTTAAAGAAAAGAGAGTCGGTATAAGGAAGGGAGAAATTACGTTATCCCTCCCTTTTACCGATTCTCTTTTCTAACAGCTAACAGGATAAAATGGAAGAAAAAATGTCTTGCGCTAACCCTAAATAAAATAGAACAAGGGCAGGAAGATGTTAATGATTTTTAGAACTTCCTCACCTATACAGCTTTTCATTAGGAAGTAAACGGATGTCTTGATCTTCTCAATTGTATTGTTTTGATCTTATAGGTAATAATGCAGGCGACATTGAAGAAAATTAGTTTCATTAGGATATTAAAAATGATTGATGGAAGGATGTTTTAGTTGCTTTCAGACCGTTTAAGTTTCAAAACTATGAAATAAGTATCATAAGAAGAAGTGCGGCTCAGTTTTGATCTTACATACCTTCTATGCCTAAAACATTGTGTGGTATAAGGCTATCGCCTTATCTACTGTACTTGGCATAAACTCAAGACCACTACTTTACGTAGAGATAATGAGTGTTGTGACAAATGCAAGATTGTTCAAAAGAAGCCCTGAAACGCAAAGGGCAACTAAAGGAACACTGATGAGTTTGAGTCGGTAAAAAATGATACCCTCTCGAATAGGAGGAGTTATTTGATGACGGCCTTATTAAAAAACTAGAATGTGATGTATATAGCTATTTTTTTTTTGGGGGTGGTTGAGAAATCATCTAACGATTCTCTCGCACTAGGATGGAGCGAGAAAGCATGTTCTGACTTTTACTGACTAAAACCCACTTAATTATTTTCATTTCATTAGTTCCCCATGACTATGGTTTTAGCGGATACTTGTAGTGCTAAGAACATAGTGTAGGTGAGGTATTAGCCCTGTAGGTAAAAAAACTTCTTTGTTTCTTGCTCTTTCTACTAGTGAAAACTGTATAAACAATCCTTTGTGTAGTACAGGGGAAGTTCGCGGATAGCTGATACTAGATATATAAATATACGAGTATATAGAGATACAAAACTATACGACCTAGATGTTAGTTCCTTAACACTTTCAATAAATTGCATACATATGTAGATGTTAGCATCCACTGCATGTATCAAATATGACATCAGTAACTTAATGTCAGTATTCAGCTTACGTTAACAATACAGATCCGCTAAGACGACCTCAAAAACCCATGTTGCCAAACTCTACTCAGAACATGAATGAACTAAGGGTTGATCAATGTTATGGCGGACGTCATAGCCTCTACCAAGACAGCTCTACGACAAGCGTCTAGCGATCGGATGAAGGTAAGTTTGGTAAACCCACTCTTGATCTGGGGTGTAGTGGTAGGAGGCTGCGTCGATCGTCTTACAAAATCGGTCCGCGTGCATCTTTGCGTTGGTCGAAGTATAAAGCGACGTGGTGGTAGAAGTGGCAGTCATTCGGACGCAGACAGTGCGCCGGTAAACTTGTGAAAATTTAATCATTTGAAATAGTTTTAGTGTCAAACAAGGAGTGAAGAACTTAAACGTAAGTTTGAAGTGCTTCTACAGTTCGGGTGCAACGGTTACATCACAGGATTTGCGGTGACGGAAATGAGACAAATAATTTGCGGCACAATAACATACTCGTTATAGATTTTCTCTTTCAATATCCGACGGTGAAAAGCAACTACCGCTGCGTCTAAACACATTCATTACGCAGAAATGGTGTAACTTTATCATATTAGTATCGTAACTATTTGTTTGGTGTGCGGATACATAACAGTGATTTAATACAATGTAATATCTGTTTATGATATCATTTATTTGATAAATTGTTGTTGTTTGGTTGTGTTTCTTGTTATAAATTAATCATTTTCATTTGAAATTTGTAATTATTCAGTCAAAACAAATAAGCATTTATCAGATATCCAGAACACTATTTTTGTAACAAAATATCTAAAAAATAAAATTATTCTAATTAGAAGATTAACATACAATAAGAGTAAGTAGTTTCCCAAGTAAATGATCCTCGCGTAAACTTTCACTTTCCGGTAAACAACTTGTGCGCCCGCGCTGGTCTCGAACACAACATCAGGAATATGTAAAACATTGCATGACATAACCATGCTGTACTTAGCAGCGTGGATTATAAAATTTCCGCATGCCTGTTTTATACAAAGAATGTTGTCTCTTTTGATAGTAATCAGTAATTCAATCTCTTATGGATAAACTTTAGGGACATATCTGCCCAAACCTCGGGAAATACAGACGTTTTGTTTAATATCGGTGCAAGAAGAGATTCTGAATGACATAGTTCTGATTAGACTGTCATCTATCAAATGAATATTTCTTAGTACTTCACCTTAGCATTTTTTTTGCACTCGGAATCGGTACATACCTACTACCACTAGTACCACACTAGATTTTTCATTAGAATATAAAATACAAAATTATGATTATATGATAACATTTTAATCTTGAATTTTTATCTTACATCCAACGTGCTCAGGACTACAGAGCACGCACAACACTTTCAAACAACGCTAGCATCAGATCACACGCCTTTAAAAATTATTTACTTTTATTTTTTCTATATGTCACGTGCAAGCACGCTCTACTAACCGCGTTAAACTATAATAATACGGAAATATAAAAACGCGAATTTTCATCTGATTATGCTGTAACTTGTTGCATAAAAACAAACAAGATAGAGAATAATATCGAAACTTATGTAATATTATCGACGGTTACCGAATTTGTGACGCATCGCTCGAGACGCACGCGGCTTGCAAACGAGCTGCTTGTCCCAGTTTTATCGACACCACGACACTGACACCAATATTTAGCTTTCTTTCATAACATAAGACAAAAGCTGACCTCGAAAACGTAATAGGTTGCCTATGAGCTAAACATACGCGTAATCCACTCCTGGAATGATCTAATTTCCTTTTCTGTTTCTTGAATATGCCCTTTAAGATAAATTGTAATAAATTAATGGTAGTGTTTACAAAACACCACGTTAGCCAACCAAATACTACGTAGATTCGTACTTAGTTAGTTCTATATACAGCATGTGAGAGTGCTTTCGCGGCCCCACGCCTTCCAATGACCGCACACAGAGCAGCCACCACACCGCACCGCTGACGTTATGGAGCCTTACATAACCACAGCCACAGACCGTCTGCGAAAGTAAAAGTGATTCTCCGCTTGCAGTTTCGAAACAATGACGTGCTTTACAAAATAAGGATCAAATGACATCAGCATTTTGATAGTTTTATTCATTTCTGTTACAGAATATGCGGTGGACAACGGTTACCTTTTTATTGCTACCAATAATATTCGCGTGTGCGAACGCAGAATGGTCATGGGGAGGAGACGCAGACACCAAGTCTGCAGACCAGCCCGAGCAGAAACCTTCAAGTTTATTAGAAGGCGAACAGTTACCCGAAGCGCAAGAGAAGAACTTTGAATCTAACAGCACCGTACTCGATGATATCGTTGATGAGCTGGTGAGCAGTAAACAAGGCAGAAGTCTGGGCGGCTTCGACGATGTGTACAGCGATCCCACGATCAAGGATGCCTTGGACGCAGGAGATGACGCTGAAGCTAGAAACCTGATCAAAGGAAGATTGTGTACCCTGGGTCTCATACAAGTACGTATTAAAGAATATAATTATATATTCGTTCAGATAAGCTGAAACTATGATGATTTTAATTCAGAGATATATATACACTTACGTTTTAACATTACTTATAATTTAATAATTTCAGTGTGAAGATGAAGACACGAATGAAAAGCGCACCTACCTATCACCAGATGAAGTAATTTACGCCCAACCCGTCGATATCAAGCCTATTGGTAAACCAATAGCATCAATTCAGGTTCGCGGTCCTCCCAGACACTATGGCCCACCTCAGCCTATGCCCTACCCTCCGCGTCCTGGAAAGTACCCACCTAAAAGAATCGGATATGGTGGCAGACCTGGTTTCTCAGAAAAGTATGGCGTAGCAGGAGGCAATTTCCAATTCTCTCAATCTCAAAGTAGTTCACAATTCAACGGACACGAATCTAACTTCGTTACCAAACCACCCATTTACCACCAAGCGACTCAAGGACCCTATGCTTATGAGAACACTAAACCTTCTTACAACAAAGGTTCTTCTGCACACTCCGGTTCCAAAACAGATTCCGTTGTACAACAGCACATTCATCATCATTACGTGCACGACGCTGAGAACAAAGAGCCCAAAGTGATAATTAAACCAGTCGCAATCCCTGTTGGATCTATCGGTCAGCTGAATTCTCAAAGCCTTAGTGGTTATGGGTCGCACTCACAATCTTCCGATATTCTAACAGCAGGCGGCGGGGACTATAGTAGCATTACTTCGGGTGGCTTCAAGCCTATGTCCGGCGGGTTTTCTTTAGATAGCAATAACAAACCGATTTATGAATCTGATACAGTTTATGGCTCACAGTACGGACACAATTCTAACCAAGTTGGTCACAGTGGTAGCATTTTGAGTCAAGGGCTCCCGAATCAGTTTTCCAACAACGCTTTTGAAGACCAAAAGTATGGCAACAGTCTCGGAGGTTACGCTTCTCAGAATACTGAATTTTACAAAAAAGAACTACATGTGGGAGGATCTCAAAATAATCTTTACAATCAAGGTCCAGCAACTTTCGGACAAAACAACGCATATTCCGAGAACTATCATGAAGCCAAAGCTCAAGGATTTCAATGTGTATGCGTACACTACGATCAATGCCCAAGCCAGGAAGTGATTGGACGCAGAGATGACTTGTATTTACCTATTGACCCGCGTAACAAAGGCAGTGAAATCGTAGCGCTAACTGAAGAGCAATTAGACAGCTTGAACAAAACTGATGCTATTACAGCAGTTGAGAAATCGGCAAATACTACAGAGGCAAAGAACTTAAGCAAACGTGAAACCAAAGAAGAGATACCTGCAGAAGTTGAAAAAGAAGCTGAACCGGTAAGAATGAAAAGCCTTAATCATAGTTATAAGTATTTTATATAGAATTTATGCATCGCAAGTCAAGCTTTTTCCCAAAATCATCTTACTTGTAACATTTACCTCTCCTCTTCCTATTCTCAGCACTCACCCATAGAAAACCCTAAAACCTATGAAAGCTATTCGAGTTTTTTATTCATCATATCTCAAAGCCTGGGGTAACACTGTTACACTTGGATCAAGTGATATATGATTATTAAATATCAAAATCTAATGTTACAGTTACAAAAGATATACTAAACAATGGGCACTGACACATTATCTAACATTAGATTAAATTATAGTTTCATTTATTGATAAGTAAATATCACTACAGCGCATCCGTCGATTGCCTGGCTTCAGCGATCATGCCGGTATTGACTACAAACATGTGCAGCCCACGTTTGGTATCTCTTTTTCCTTGCCCTCCGGCGTCCCCAGTGCTCCCAGTCATACTAATCTCCTACCTTTCAATACCCATCTCACTCCTTTCAATCAAGCTTTCACAGAAGGCGGTATTAATCTAGGAGTTGCCGTTGTTAATCCACTACTCTCTCTTCAAATAACCAAAGATGAAGAAGGGGATAAGGTTTTTAAACCTTTTCTACATTTTCATATTACCCCAAGCCAACAGAAACTCTTGGCCGTTACTAGACTTTTCGATCACAAAAAAGCACTGCTGCTAAACAAACATCATAATTACCATATGATTTATCCCCCGATGTACCCAATTCCTCCTAGGTATCCCGTACATCCTCTGCATCCGTTACACCCGGCACCGGTCTATCCTCAATCACACAATCCACACTATGGTTATACCCCGTACCCACCTCAACCTATATACCCACATCATATACCCAATTTCGAAGAACATCCCCATCATCCACCCCACCATAGACCACCACCTATACATCATCCCCAACACCATGATGGACCTCATCATGAACCTCCTCATTATGAGGGACATCCTCATCATCCACCTCATTACGATGAAGGGCTTCCAATTTACTCCCCAAATTACGCGGATTACGAACCAAGTCACTACACAGAAAATGATAATTTTAATGCTATTCCTGAACCTTCAGAAGGTTTTAATGATTATTATGATGACAATGGTAGAAGTAATGGTGGTGAGGATTATCCTGAGGCCAAACAAAGAAGTTCTGATAATTCTGAAAACGTTAGCGTTGATACTGACCTGAGTAGTCACACGAATCGATCCGCTTATTCCCGCTCCTATGACTTTCCTTCTACCCCTCCTCGGGGAAACCAAACAATTCGATTTCCTGACACACGAAAGAAGAGGGAAATTGATATAGAAAATTTGTCCATTACTGTACAAGAGGTAATTCATGCACTTTTCTTAAAATATTCCTTTGCACCGCGTTTTAATTTTATTGGCTTGTAAATGTTTAACCATTCTGTTCCCACGTAAAGCAATCGCTTTTATGTATGGCTCCAAAAATTCTGCACGACCTCATGGTTCTAAGTTTGTTTTTGTTTTATTTTTAGCGTCAAGGATACTTCGGTCGTCCTCAAGTTCAGCAGTGTAGACCAAACCAAGTATGTTGCCGTCGTCCCCTACAACCCCAGGCTGCTAACAAAGGACAGTGCGGCATCAGACACTCTCAGGGCATCAATGGCAGGGTCAAAACACCTTCTTACGTAGATGGAGAGAGTGAATTCGGAGAGTACCCATGGCAAACAGCTATTTTGAAGAAGGACCCTAAGGAATCTGTATACGTCTGCGGAGGAACACTCATTGACGGTCTTCACATTATGACTGCCGCTCACTGCGTTAAATCGTAAGTGTACCATTTTGTTTTTAGTATAGGTATTAAAGAAAGACAAAATAACCCTTAGACCTACTGTCCACAAACACGTAGCTATGAAGCTACGTGTCCGCGACGTTTCAATAAAACACACCAAGCAGCTTGAGCATCATAGCGTACTGAACTCTGTCCGCAAGGCGAGGTTTATAGTTTGTATGTAAGCCTTGAGCAGGCGTAAAGCAAGTGTAAAATCACGAATACGCGTCTATGAAGCTACGCGTTCGTGGACTTAACTAGATGCTAAATTGGTATCTAATACCTACCTAAAATATTGAACAAATTTACAATAACCTTTTCTCATTTCAGATACAAAGGTTTCGAGTTAAGAGTGCGCCTCGGTGAATGGGACGTGAATCGCGATGTCGAGTTCTACCCATACATTGAGAGAGACATTGTTTCTGTCCACGTTCACCCACTGTATTACGCTGGCACTTTAGATAACGACCTCGCCATCTTGAAGATGGACCATCCCGTGGAATGGACCAAATATCCCCACATCAGTCCCGCTTGCCTACCTGACAAATACTCCGACTACGCTGGACAAAGATGCTGGACCACAGGATGGGGCAAGGATGCTTTCGGAGATAACGGAAAGTACCAGAATATCCTGAAAGAAGTAGATGTGCCTATTCTAGGACATGGCCAGTGCCAACAGCAGCTGAGGCAGACACGCTTGGGCTACAACTACGAACTGAACCCCGGCTTCGTGTGCGCTGGAGGTGAAGAAGGCAAGGATGCGTGCAAAGGTGACGGCGGTGGCCCCCTGGTGTGCGAGCGCAGCGGCACCTGGCAAATCGTGGGCGTGGTCTCGTGGGGTATCGGTTGTGGCCAAGCCGGAGTGCCTGGAGTCTACGTCAAAGTAGCTCAATACCTAGACTGGATCGCGCAGATCACCGGGAAGTTCTCAAATTATTGAAAAGGATGCAATATTTAAAACAAAAAGATCGCAACCTAATCTGTAGATACAAGCGTCTTATATTTATTTTTAGGATCTAGATGTACTTATTTAATATTTATTACTTTAAGCTTTGGGTGGTAATATCCAGAGCATCCGAGTAATTGCGTATGCAGGTTTTATAATTAAAAATAAACTATATGAATAAGAAATTACATTTTTTGTATAATTTATCGACCCGTTCGTTCATTTAATTTAATTACAAATTTTGTATAATTTATCAATACGTAGGTATTTTATAAACGTTTTCAACAAAAAAATGCTGGCTATTATATTAATTAATATTACTTAATAAATATCAATCATCAAAACTGACACATTACAAATGACAATTGACACTAAGATTGAAACAAAATCTCATACCATTTGCTGTCACTGTGCTGTACTCGCCTGACATTATAGAAATGACTGCCAAAGGTAAAGGCAAGGGAAATGTACCAAAGTTCAGTAGCATCGTTGACCAGAATGATGCAGCAGGTTTCGTTCTACCTGACAGCCTTCCTTGTTCCGAAGTTGATTTCCCAGTGCTCATCAGGAGAAGATCCAGAGCAAACTGGAAGGAGATCGTCGATGAAAGTGATAAGTGGCAAAAACAATTAGAAGAATATCAAGAGAGCAAAAAAGTGCCTACACCTAAACCACCGTTCCTTAGTAAGTCTAAGTATCTACTTTAAACTTTTAACAAACACGCAGTTAGTAGCTAGTAGTGTTCCACGCGGGCCTCAAGATGTCAGCAAAACCGTAGGGACCCAGTAGGGTCGAAGCCACAGCTAGAGTACTTTGGTCGAAGCGTACTGGGGCCATGAGTTCGGTTCTGAAAAGAAAACCCAGGGCCCTGGAACGCAAGGCAACGAAGGAACATAGGAGTGGGTTTTAGTCAGTAAAAGTCAGACGCCCTCCCGCCTCGCTCAAAAGCGGGAGAATTCATTGGATGATTTCCCACCTAAAACAACCCAACATGCACACTATGGAATGAAAAATGATACTGTGCAGCCATTGTTTATCATACTTCTAGTTTTGAAGATTAGAGATCATAAATGATATTTCTATCTATGAAAATACTACAAGCTCTTAACGCGATCCATTTTACGACCCAAATGAAAATGTTAAAGAGATGGAGCTATATAAGGTGTATAGCTCCATTCTTCTTTCTCGCTCGCAAGACTAACATTTTAACACATCATGTTAAGTCCCCTGACAAGACATGCGTCACCTGCTGTGCTGCCCATCCTACACAACAGCCTGCACTTTACAGGATTTGTACGAGGTCAATGAAGCAGCGGTCAGGTAAAAAAAAGAAGTCCCCTGATAATTTTTCGCCTACCTGTTTTTTAAGCAGGAAAATCATCCCATGACATCTGTCGCTCTTGGGCGGAGCAAGAGGGTGGGTGTGTCAGACTTTTACTGACTAAAACTGACTGCCCCAGTAGGTTTCAACCCTGCTGGGGCCCCCCTACGCTTTGCTGACATCTCCTTGAGACGCCTACCTTAGATTCATAAAGAACTTTCTTACCTAATAACGATTTGGTTTCATCGAGACAAGTTCAAAAAAAATCCTTCAATCAGTATTTTTCTTGTAGAGACTGAGGCTGATTATATTAAGGACGAGGTATTTGTTCATCTCATACCGGCTTTAGTGGAAGCACTGAACAAGGCTAAGATATGGGAAGCTTTTACAAGAGAAAAATGTTTCTTCAACGGCATTGACCACGTCGTACAGGTAGATCAACTGTTACCTACTAAGTATAGTACGCGGCTAATAAATTGAACCATTTTCTATGGTGCACAGGTCACACCTCGATCAGGACCTGAAAATCGGTTACTGCGCATTCAAGGTTCAACTTGTGTTACGAGGATTATAGCCGATTTTCAAGTTTCAATCGAAGTGAAGACAAAATTGGAACTGTGTTCCTACACTTCCTACCTAATGTCTTGATCAAAAACCGTGTAAAAAAACAGACAGTAAAATGTTGCTCGGCCGAGACAGCGATGTAAGCGAGTTGTAGATATAAGCGCTCGGCTGAACACTCGGCGCTATGTTTATACGTACCGAGTATTCGGACGAGAACACTGTCTCGCCCGTATACTCTGTACGTGTGATCAAGACATAACATACAAACCAACAAATGTATTTTTTCTAGGTCCTGTGGAACAATAACCCTCGTTATCCGTGCCGTAAGGAGAGTGACTTGCATATATTCAACATGCCCTGGGTCAGAGCAACGCTTAAGACTAAGTACGTAGATAAATGTGATTTCATTGTTTCTTAGGAACTTCTGTATCAAACTAATATTACCAACTTTTTACCCGACTGCGCCAGAAGGAGGGTTATGTTTTTCGAGAGTATGTATGTATGTATGTATAATTGTTTGGCACGCTCTGCAGCCTGAACGGCGCGATGGATTTTAGCTTGAGAGGTGTCGTTAGATTCGTATTTACTGTGAGAGTGACACTGGGTATATCAAAATAAAAAAAAAACAAAATGGCGGATTTTTAGCGCCAAATTCAAATGTTTGGCACGCTCTGCGACCTGAACGGCGCGATGGATTTTAGCTTGAGAGGTGTCGTTAGATTCGTATTTACTGTGAGAGTGACACTGGGTATATCAAAATAAAAAAAAAACAAAATGGCGGATTTTTAGCGCCAAATTCAAATGTTTGGCACGCTTTGCGACCTGAACGGCTCGATGGATTTTAGTTTGAGAGGTGTCTTTAGATTCGTAATTACTTTGAAAGTGATATCGTAATAAAATAAAACTAAAAAAATAAAAAATAAAAAACGGTAATTTAAAAAACTAAAAAACCCGACTGCTTTTCTGAGCATTCATGAAAAAGCCCTAAAACAAGAAAAAACTGGCAGTCGGGTCCCATTCTAGAAAGTCAACCGTCTAGTCAGTAGATTGGAGTAATCTGCAATGTAATATAGGTATGTGCTCTCAATTCTAGAATGGGTCCCGACTGCCAGATTTTTCTTGTTTTAGGGCTTTTTCATGAATGCTCAGAAAAGCAGTCGGGTTTTTTAGTTTTTTAAATTACCGTTTTTTATATATTCTTTGAATCTTGTCAGCTAATAGGACTAGACAAAGACAAACACCTACCTATTTAGATACATGTAGATGTTGTTTAACTATAAATTCTCATTCGAGCTCCAATTAGGTTCATTACTCTAAGGTACCCTGAACATACCTATTTATTTGAGCCATATTATGTATGTCCTGACTGGTAGCAGTTGATATTTTTTTGTTCAGTGGTAACAACAGTGAATATATAGGGTGACTGGTAATTAGTAAACGATACTTAAACACGGGATTGTAGTCATGATAACAAACAACTTTTACTATGGGACAAAACCTGAAGTCGCGAGAAAAATCAGTTAAGTTCAGTACATTTTGACCAGTTAGGCGAACACAAATGTACGATTTCTTTTCGCGATTTCAGGTATGGTCCCATAGTAGAAGTTGTTTGTTGTTATCATGACTACAATCACGTGTTTAACGTTTACTAATTACCAGTCACCCTATTGGAGGTCCTGGCTAACATAGCCAGCCTATCTAGAATCTTCTTTCTGTCTGCGAAGGCTTCGCGGAGCGACTTCAGTGTTGTAAAGATTTTTCGCACGTTAGGAAGCCTCGAATAAAAAAATGACTAGAGTAGCTGACTCTTTGACGTTAGGGCTTCTGCATAACCGCTCTATATAACATTTTGCATATTTTGTTTCCGCTAAGTAGTCGTTATGGATAATCAGTTGTAGACGGACACTGTTTCCATTATGCACAGCAAACGACCTTGCGCCTTTAATATCAATTCACCAATCCAATTCTTTCAGTCCTCGTCCTTACTATCCAAAGTCTTGGCTATGGCCCGAGGAGTACGCGGCCACTCTCATACAGAAAACTGTTCGTCAGTACTTCATACAGAGACAAGAGGAAGTACAAGAAATGCGCGATTTCTGGAGGGTAATTATCACTATTGCTTTTAACACACACCTTTTACTCTCAGGAGAAAATGGGGTCGAATATCAAAACCGCAAAGCGATGTCTCCTTGTAAATGTCTGCAATTAAGCTGCACGATATCCAAAGCTACACACGATGACTGTATGGGTAGGTAAAGTACATTTATTAGACAGCGTGTGTCTAACAATGTACCCATTTCTACTGCAGTGTAGCTCTCAGATAAGTTCATGCTGAAGCTCGGAGGCGTAGCTCGACGCCTTGCAACTACGTTCCCCTTATATAGGTTGCGCAGAAAACTTCGTGAGTGATAGAAACCAACCCCAAAGTACAAGCCTTCGTTGGTAATCCGTATCGTGCCCAATCGCCATCCCTAGCCATTTTTTAGACTATGGCGATTGGCCGAGGCTGGACCCATTTATAAACGCACTATTAACGACACTATTGCACCGTTTAGACAGTCTTGATTAGGGATGGCGAACCTTTATTGATGACGGTGCTATTAAACATTATAAAAAAAAAAACCAATGCGTGCCACCAAATATTGTTTGCTGATTTATTGAAAAAAAAAACTAAGACGCACACACACAACTAACTATTTAACTTCTTTTAAAGCTATCGCACTGTCAACAGTGTTATGTATTTTTTATAAATAAAAGTCACTGTGATTTCTGTTATTGCAAATTATGTAGATGGGGATGTTAAGTAATTTTGTATTGGTGTCCCCAAATTTCTGCATCCCTAGTCAATACGAAAGACTGAAGAATAAAAGATTTAATTTTTGTAGATATTATTCCTAAATCTTTCCCTGTATTCCAGAAACTTGAAGTGGAAAGCCAAAACCAGGAAGTCTTGGACGCCAATCCACTCTTGGCTAAAGCCTTTGCATCCTCGTCACATCTTAAAAAGTAATGATTCGCCCTGATACGAAAATGCGATTCCAGCTTGATAAAGGCAAATGCACTCTTTTCCATGTGATTTCTAAATGTATTTAATGATTTTTAAAAACATGTTTTTGGGAATAATTAAATCCAGGTCTGGCAACCAAATTGTGGAACATCATGATATATTGTTAATTTGGTTTATCATCTACTTTATTCTATAACATAACTAATATTAAATAAACATGTGATAATTGTTGTTTCCTTCAACTAAGGGGTACTCCCTCATAGAGAGACGGACTGACAGGTTTTCCAAGGCCCATTGTAAATGCTACTGTGGGCTTTTCGTCACCTTTAGCTATCTTCTTTACTCGATTCGGACTGTGATTGTAGGAGATAGGCATTGTGAAGTCTGTCATTATCTGGAAAACAGTGAAAAAAACTTATTAATCTAAGAAAGTGTGCTGGAAGAGGTTTCTTTAGAAATAAGCATCACCTCTGTACCTATTTATCTGTATTCTTCATTTTCTTTTTTTTTCCTTTTTTTGTGTGTGTACAAATTGTTAAATAAAAATAAAAAAAAGTTGAAAAAAGCTGAGATTGGGTACAGAGGTAACTTTAAAGTAAGTAATAAGTTTAGAGATTTGTATATCATGGCCAGATGATGGAAATTGATCACTTCATGAAATCATGACATGGCCAAGTAAAACTAGCTAGATCTTTTTAAATATTCAAGTTTGATGATATTTCAATCTTCATTTAACATTTATTGACATTCTTAATTTCAAAACCAGAAATAAAGGCATAAAAGCTGTCTTAATTAGACATCTATTGTGATCCTTTAAGCCCGGTATCCACCAAAGCAAAAAGGAGAGGAGATAAGAGATGTGTTGCGAAGCTGACAGGTTATTTCCAACAAAAAGGAGAGGAGAAGTGTAGCAGTGAAATGTGAGCTTTGTGTAGCAGAGATGTGAGCTGTGAGAGAAGAGGCACAGGGAGAAGGCAACGGGGTGTGGGGTGCGCGAGTGCGTGCACCGCCCGGCCGCCCATCCAGACACTTCTCTGCTCTGCTGCACTTCTTGTTCAACCTGCCACCACAAAATTCTATAGAAAAATGAGACATCTCACCTTTCCACTTGATACATTTCCACCAAAGTTAAGCAGAGAAGAGATGTGGAAATAACAAAATTGGATTAGTTTATTCAAACACATCTCCTCTTGTCTCCTCTCCTCTCTGCTTTGGTGGATACCCGGCCTTTTACAATCCCTAGTATCAAAACAAGTTCATTGTGGTTTTTTTTTAAACAGAAGTATTATAAAATAAATATCTGGTGCCTTATCTATCTTAGAAACAATCTTAGAAAGTTTTTCTTTATTGCACTTACTTCCAGTCCTTTCTTTTCGTGATCTTTGATAATAAACTTCTTCATGAGTGGTGGCATCTCCACACTATTTGGTAAAATTATTTCTGGGAAATCGTGTACTTTATCTACATCAGCTAGCAATTTAGCCTCCTCATTCTTCGGTATTAGTTTGTAATCAGGCTTATAAGATGTACGATATATTTCAGTTAAATTGGGCATTTTGCGACCCCTGAATGTTTTCTCAACCCAAACTCGTACTCGACGCCTTTCCTGAAAAATTATAAAAATGTTTTTTTATAATCGAAAAACAATCTTATATGGTATGGCATTTCATTCACAGAGTAACGTAAAAGGTGAAAGTAGTCTATAGGTAGATAACAAAACTAACATTAGGTTTACATATAAAAACAAGCTAAAGGATCTCTCACCTCGTCAGGACACGCCTCAACCTTAACAATTTTCATAAAACTAGGTTCCGGGTATCTTTCAAAAACAGATCGAACAATGATTCTTCCAACACCGAAATTCTTCAGGCTTCCAACAATTTCCCATAGAGTTTTACCTTTGAAATCCGTTGTTCGCCCAACATATTTTATTACAGTTGAAGCCGTCGTAGACATTTTTAATACAAGAAATGCAAATAGTAAAGTGGAATTATGAAACAATAATAAAAGATTATAAATCTTATGCTGTTTTTTTAGGTTATACAGGATGACAGTGACATGCTACATGTGACAATGACAGTAATAAAAGTTACCTTTTATTTTTATTCACGTTATATATCTTACATTGCGTAGGTATCTAGATAAAATTAATGTTGTAAAACAACCAAAAAGAATGTATGCAGAACAACTGCCAAAATAATTTTAATTTATATTATTTGTGTGTGTGTGAAGTGCATAGAGTCAAAGAGAATATAAGCACTACGTTTACATAGAGTCGTGTAAGAAGTTTGCTTTCAATAGTGAGAAGCAGGGAGGATTCTTGGGTCGTATCGTGGAAAGAAAAAGAGGAACTATTAGTCTCTCGCACTGTAATTTAAAAAAAACTTGTAATTTGTACACTGTCGCCATCTAGTAATGATTGCTAGTAGTGGTTCTAGAACCGGAAAATATATCGTGTTCCTCATCTTCGATAGATGGCAGTGCCTACTTTTACAAATCAAGTTGTTAACAACCTATTTGTTTTGAACTTGTCAGTAATTCAATTTTTATAAAATAATTATGTCATCTCAAAAAGAAAAAAAATCTTTTTTCGTATGGGGGTATAAGAAAAGAAGGTTTCATTCGGTTTAATTTAATGTTCGTCGTCATGTTCGTAGTAATGTAATAACCGATACTGTAAGAAGAAAAATCAAACGGAGAATTCAAATTGCGTTTGCTGAGAACCTACCTAATTCATGATGGTCAAGAGCAAGAACGTTGGGTACAATACGCGGCAAATAAGTTGAACCTGTTGCCACGGTTACGCACAGCCCCCCACCTCGATTGAGACCCGAAAATCTGATACCATATCGGTTCAACTTATATTTCGCCAATTATACCCAATTATTATTTAGAAATACTTAATACCTTTTTATATATATAAATAGGCATTTCATAATTCGAGATCATTTTAAGCCATCGTCATCAACTCAAGTGTGTACCTTTGTATATTTTTGGGTGGGTTTTAAAAGACCATTTGTAGTTGTTTTAGTAGTAAAGTGAGTTTGCGCTTCATTTATACCAGCTTCACCAAAATTTCGATTAGTTTTAGTTGTGGATAGTTTAATTTGCCGCTTTTACCTGCTCCTCCAACTCTGTTTCCGATTCTGATTCCGATTATAACATTTAACAACTCCATTTCCAAATTCGGTTCCGATATAACCATTTCTGTTACATCCCTAGAAATTACAATAAAAAATAGTCCTGATTAGGGAATAATATCATAAAAAAGATTACAAAATTATATGCAATGGAATTTAAACTTCAATGTAGTTTGTTCCAAAACCTAATATTTTTCTCAAATTCAAACAGCTTAGGTATGTGTATAAGAAGTAAACATGTTTCTATGTATGGACGATCCTCCCCTTTCAATGAAGGTTGGGTTAGGTTAGGGGGTAACACCTTCTTCTGCGTACATATACCATAAATATGAAATGTAACCAACTCTAGATCCGGTCCGTACATTTCCGGATGACAGCGATGTGGAGGAGTACTTCGACGCCTGAGTGTACCTACTGTGTTTTTGTACATAGGTAGGTTTTACTATAAATTGCATTGAATTGCATCAGCCTTATAATGTTCCCACTGTTGGGACTCAGGCCTCCTCTCTAGGAGAGGGAATAGGCCGTAATCTAACACGCGGGCCCAATGCGGATTGGTGGATGTCACACGTCTTCGAATTTTTGGTTCTAGGACATGCCGGTTTCACCGTTTTTGATAGCAGCCTTAGTGGTGATGAAATACTATTATTATTATTTACTATAAATAGTTTAGTTAATATTTAAGGTTTTTTAGGCACATTTGTAGATGTCATTTGTAAAAAAAAAATATTTCCTTTAATATTAAAATAAAGAAATCCACCATGACACAAAAAAGATCTACTATAGGTCCTGAAAACGAGGTGGTACTCGTAAGACCTTAGCCTGCCCAAATGGGGCGAAAAATAAAATTTGACTAATTTTGGCGGGATTTTTTTGAGTGAAGTTTAGTGGCTGTTTTAATTATTCGCAATATTCGCAAATTGATTCTGTGATGTACTTACTAATGGCACTACTATTGTTGTAAAATTGAAGTTTTGTATCTCAAGTTTGCTGCACAAAAGGACAATGTGGAATCATTGAGGCGCAATATTTACTGGGAAGTACTTACAGAAAAACAAGTCTACTTATATATTTTATTCATACAAGAATATATAGATAACATAGGCCAACGAAAATAGTACTTTGTTACCCTAGGGGTGAAAGTAACTTATTTAGTCCCGTGAAGAAGTTTGGCGTCCGAGCGAAGCGAGGTCGCTAATATTCGAGGGACTAAATAAGCCATTCACCCGAGGTGAACACTGTGCTTTTCATTACCAATAAAAGGCAAATAAAAATAAAAACCTGAGTCGTCGTCAAAGGTCGTCATATGATTTTAGGTATGTTTCTTTTGATTTAGGCCGTAAAAAGTTTTCGAATGCTGCTTTAACCTCTTCTCTTAGGAATCAGGCGTTGAATCCTTAACTAAATCTGATTATTGTGTAATTACAAAATCTCTTACAGCAGAGATTTAGTAAAGTATAAACAAAATTCTACAACAATTTTCCCGCCATTTTGTTTTTTTTTTCTGTGGTAAATCGGCTATTCAGCCATCATTTTCTATTTTTATCAGTGAAAAATGGTAACTATTTCTCATATCTATGTTAGTTTTAAAGAATTAATTGAAAGTAAATTATAAATAATTATGCAATTTAAAAAATATATACAATAGATACTTATCTCTTTCAATTTTACATCGCTCTGTAAATGACTGGCTGTATAGAAAGTTGAGACATAGATCAATAGAAATGGGAAGATAGAACTAGTTTTTTTTTTTAATAATTTGACAGCTGTCAGTTGAAAGTGATTCTCCCTAGGGACGAAAAGTATTACTGTCAACCCGCTCCTTAGGCAACTTTAGACCTACTTTCAGCGTATGAGTAATGAAAAAATATTTGTGATTTTTTTTAAACCAATATACCTAATCTCGAAGTTGTGGACGACTACGTTTACCTGGGACAGACGGTCCAGTTGGGTAGGTCTAACTTCGAGAAAGAGGTCAATCGTCGAATCCGACTCGGCTGGGCGGCGTTCGGGAAGCTGCGCGATATCTTCTCGTCCAACATACCACAGTGTCTCAAGACGAAAGTCTATGACCAGTGCGTGTTGCCAGTGATGACATATGGCTCTGAAACGTGGTCGCTTATGGTCGCTTACAATGGGCCTCATAAGAAGACTCAAAATCACCCAAAGGGCAATGGAAAGGGCTATGCTCGGAGTTTCCTTGCGTGATCGAATCAGAAATGAAGATATCCGCAAGAGAACCAGGGTTGCCGACATAGCACGTAGAATTGCCAAACTTAAGTGGCAATGGGCTGGGCACATTGCACGCAGAACAGATGGCCGTTAGGGCCGAAAAGTTCTGGAGTGGCGGCCGCGTACCGGAAGACGCAGCGTTGGAAGGCCTCCCACAAGGTGGACCGATGACCTGGTCAGGGTCGCTGGAGTCCGATGGATGCGAGACGCACAGGACCGGCCATTGTGGCGACGCTTGGGGGAGGCCTATGTCCAACAGTGGACGTCTTTTGGCTGAAATGATGACGATGATGATGACCTAATCTCTACCTATGTATTTTTGGATGCTGAAAGCGTATTTGGTATTAGTTTTTTTTTTATCACCCACAATCGACACAACATTATGACATTCATTGTAATTTTAATAATGAGGGGAAAATTGTTATATAAAGATTAACAATAAAGCTTCTTTTATTGCCTTACAATTTTTACTACGAATAATATTTAATTATTATAATGCAAGTAAAAAGTGCTTATTTTTTATTTCTTTAAATTTTTACAAACATAAACGCCATTTTATAGTACGAATAAAAAACGCCTAGATTAAACACTGCAACGCAAGGGTCTATCAACCTAGAAGAAAAAAAAGCCGCGCAGTTTATTAGAACTACCCGCCAAATAATATTTGATTTTATTACTAACCTTTTAACATTAAAATATTTTATTATTAGATTTTATATATTGAAATGTCGGAAATCTGTGAGTGATACAACTTTTTCATTATTTTTTTCAGAATCAGCACTTCGATTTACATAAAGATCAGCTAAAATTATTATTGAAAAAGCTTTTTCATCGTTGGCCTGTGTAATTATTGTTGTTAAGTTAGGCGTGCATCGTTTTTGTGTAGACTTGCGTTGAATATTATGTGGGGTAGATCACTGGCGTCTATTTAATTATTTATTAACACACAGGGCTGCGTTCAAATTTGAGGTTAGACTAAAGGGGCTATTACACCTTTCTAAATTCAGGTTCCGATATTTAGGCACGCCTAAATTCAGGGAAGTATAATTGCATTAAGGAATAAAGTGGATCGCCCTTGGCGCCTGACATATTATTACAAAGTACTCTGTGGCGACTGATTCAGTGACCTGAATCAGTGAACGTGTAATCAAAACCTCCGGCGACTGACTTTATTTTTCTAAATCGGCCCCTGAATATCGGAACCTGAATTTAGAAAGGTGTAATAGGCTCTTTAACTCTAATGACGTCATCAGGTAGATATTTTACACTCACATTTTTGAACGTGAACTGTCAGTCATTTATGGCCGCTTACACCAACCTACCCTATTCGAAGCTAGAGTTAGTTACAAAGAGTATAGTAAATAAGGGGATAGTTAGTTATAAGTTAACTCTAGGGTAGCTACTCGAGTTATAAAAGAACGACCCTGGGGCGACCCAAAAATACCTGAGTTGGGGTAGAATTGCGAAATTCTACCCCTACTCAGGTATTTTTGAACGCAGGGCTGGACTGGAGGCTGTCAAAGTGCTTTTGTCCGTGTTTGTTAAGCACGATTTTAGCGCTGTCGGCCGAAGTCATGCATGTCGCCACATACTTCAACTGTAAATTTCACTGCAGCCATTTGCATTGTACGTCAAAATTAGTTCTCTGGACGCTCGCGGGTAGCGCTTCAAATAAGGACAAAATATTAGTTGTCTATTGTATGGAACAGCCTATCCAGTGGTAAGTAAAGAGAGAGAGAGAGAGAATGAGAGAGATCATTGGGAGTAGATGGAATAAAAATAAAAAATCATGAAAAATCAACTTCAATTTATTTTCAATTTCTTATTTTGTTACTTTATGGAATTTATGCAATACAAATGTTGTAAAATATAATTACAATAGTTAACAGTTATTAAATTTTAAATGCAGGTTTTAATTTTAATTATTCATAACAATGTCATGGAAAAGTCCAATTTATGCTGACCAATTTATAATATTGTATCTCATTGCCCATAATACGCTATGAAATGAATAAAACGGTCCTTCATACTACTTAGTGAATTCTTAGTCTTCTACATTTTGCTATATGAGGGTTTCGTATTGAACTATGGATTAAATCCCATTAAGCCCTAATTTTAAATATTACAGGCAAGTTTTAGGCATTTTAATATACCTGCTATTATAAAATGATTAAATGATAAGTTCACCATTACAATTTAATACAATTTTAGAACATTGACATTGAATATTTGCTATGGCCATAAAATCACTGTTCATAACAACACAAAACATTATAAAACAAATTTGCACTAGTCACTATCCATTAAGCAATCCCAATGTCTTAATTCGACTGCAATTAACAAAAATAATATATTTTAGACAATTAATTACCAAGCAATGAAATAGCAGTAATTGTCACCTTTGGTGGCGTTATCCGTATACCTTTGCTATTTTAGAATTAAAGGGCACAAGTAACTTGCACAATAAAAAGCGTTGAAACTCCTCAACAATGTGTTTGTCCCTATCTCAGAGCAGACTATACCCAACTGAGTAGTGAAAGTAAGGCATCCAATCACTATTGGATCAGTTTTCACCAAACTCTCAATTATTTAGTGAAGAAGCTACCCTCCTTACGTCTAGCTGCTTCTATTTCTACAGCAACCAGTGTGTGACAATTGCTAATTCAATTTAAAATATACAACTTTGCTAATTCTTATCTTTACTTTCCAATTGTCACCGATAAACATAGTTGAAGTAGAATATAGAAACATACCAATCATAATTTTCTACGGTTATAACTGTACAGCAGTCACATTCCGTTGGCAAATAATTAAACATAAAATAAATATTAAATTTAGCTATAAATTGCCTAGTTACCAACCGGAATGGGTTTCGTGAACACGCAGGTGGTGAATAACAAGTCCATTCTTACAAGAGGCCTGTATACAATAAAACATACATCGCCCCACAATTAACTATTACTAAGCAATCGCAATAATAATTTAAGACATATTTACACATCGTCGGTATTCCACAATTAAATAAGGAACTTAAATTAGAATAATTTAAGATAGTCGGGATATTATTATTAATAGGAATCAGTCATTCAGTATCCACAGTGATCGAGCAGTGTCGATCGTCGTCGTCTCGTCAACGGCCGGCGCGGGCGGCGCAGGCGGCGCGGGCGTGCGGGCGGCGGCCGGCGCGGGCGAGTTCGGGCGCTGTGAACATATGTAGCGCGCCCGCGGCTCTCGGCGCGCTCGCAGCCCGGCCGGCCCGCACCGGCCGATGCGGAACTTAGGACACGCACGAGGTCGATCATCGACGCGAAAGCTTTCGGCTTGGAATTTGCCATGCTCTAAATCAAGGCTAGAAATAACCTAGAAGTGAACTCGCCGTGTGAGGTACGAGGAGCGGGCGCTGGGCCCGGGGCCGCGGCGGCGGCGCGGACGCGACTCGGAGCTGCGGCCGCGCCGTCGCTTAAGTCGTGTCCCTTCCATATGTACCGATGCGCACTTCGTTGATTACGTTTGCCCACTCCAAAGCATACGAATCGGGGTCTTCCAAATAATATGTACGGTTTGGCTGTAACAAAAAAAAAAAATCCGTTAGTCTTTGTACTTGCTCCATGATAAAAATTTAGTTCTAAATAAATCAGAGGAACCAAAATTTAAGTAAAGTAAGAACTTACCGTGTGCACTAAAAATATTCTGAAGTTTTTGGCTTCGACCCGCAACTCGGGTGACCAAGGGATCTCTCCCTTGAGCACCATGTTAGCTGGATCGACGTAAAATAGGCGCGGTCCTGTGGTGAGCAGCAACATGCGGCGTCGTGGAAACAGTCCCTTCCTCTTGTCTACCAGGCCTTGCTTTAAAATGAGCTCTCCGTCGACGAACTGATGCCACTTGCTCTCCCGAGATTGTACTTCAAGACGACGACGTTTTTCTTCGGGGCTGATGTTTAAGATTCCTAGAAGAAAAATTCTAAAATCAATCACATGTTAGAAAATCCAAGAGTTTCTATATATCTGTCAAACTTATTGAAACTGTGAATGGTAAAGCGAGTGCGTGTAGCTACACAGCTGATTATAAGGTCAACATTAATAAAACACGTAGGGCGTAACGAACGAGTCATTCATGTCATGGCATAAGCGGTTGAGAATGTGGCACTCCGGGACGACGGCGACGTGCCGGAAGGCTGACGTCATACCAACTATAAAACCGTAAACCATACACTGACTGAGGACGTCCGTTCTGAATGTGTATAGCAGTGAATGCGATGACGTCGTCGCTACCCGTGCAGCGAGTGCAAGGATCATATTACGATGCGCCAACCATATTTAAATAAAAGAAATATTTGTTTGCATAGGCGCGATTTTTCTTAAAAGAAAACACTGCTTATTTGGAAAATAATCACAAATAAAACGTTATTGGACTCGGTTTAGTTATGAAACGAGAAGCGTATAAATTTGCCAAGAATTCAGGTCATGGACGCACCAGTTGCCTCTTACTCGTCGCTTCACTGCACTCGCCCGAGACTTTGTAATTGTCCACATCGGCTACATACTCAACCTACTAACATATATTTAGGCTTCTAATATTTTCAGAAATAGATTTATAAACCCTTACAATATAATTATGACAAGATTTTCATTATTCTTTCATTCAGAGATTCATCAGAGATTCATATCACCTAAATTGAAGCTAAAGCACCCTAGAGAACTTGGTAGCTAGAAACCAACTAAGATCTATTACAGAATAACCACAACAAGATTAATTAATTACCTTTAGAGGTAGATAAGTCGAATTCCCACAGTCGCACGAGTTGCTTATTGCCCAATCCTGGTTCGAGATGATCGGGTACATTGTATCCGAACGATCCTCCGGGCAAATATGGGCTGATAGTAGGTGGCGTCTGCTCCCACAGACTATCCCAGTCTATTCCAGTGAAGAACGGATGATTACGAATGCTTTCATAAGTGTCTCCTTTATCATTAGCCCCAAGTCTTTTGGTATGGTCTAGTACTAAGAGTTTTTCTACAAGATCTTTTGCGTCAGCGGGAAATCCTTCTGGGAACTCGAAATCCATCTTGAGAATTTTTTGGAACGTGAGAAACTCTGTGGCTGCACGGAAAGGAGGCAAGCCCGAAATCATTTGGTAAATGATGCATCCCAACGCCCACAGGTCTGAGGCACGTGTGTCGACGCAGTCGTGTAATAATTCTGGACTAACATATTGCGGTGTTCCAACGAAACTAATTTTTCTAGACCGTTCATTTTGCGTGTCACTATCTGCATTATTCGGTGAGGCACAAATCTCTTCAGGTTCAAGAATTTTAGCCGTTCCGAAATCAGCAATTTGCAAATGCATATTTTCATCTAATAATATATTTTCCGGTTTTAAATCACGGTGAATGATTCCCTTGTCGTGCATTTTCTCTAAGGCCATCAATAATTCAGCCGCATAAAATTTAGCTACATTTAGCTCAAAAGAGCCAACTTGATTTATGTAAGACAGCAATTCGCCATTTTTTGCAAAGGACAAGACAAAATACAGCCTTTCTTCATCTTGAAATGTGCAGTACAGTTTGACGAAACCATGAGCTACATTGAACAACATGTTCAAGGCATCTTTTTCGCGTTTAATGTACTCTCTTTTCTTTTTTCGGATGATGTGAAGTTTTTCACACACTTTAACTGTGAAAAAGAAATTGAACAGATTAGTTTGTGAATCTTCAAAACATCAAGTAATAAAACGAAATAGGGTCAATAGCTTAATATTTGTCTTAAATCTTTAAATAAATAAAGTAAAAGAAGTATATATACGTACTTGCATATTCCTTTCCACTGTGTATATCCTTTGCAAGAAATACGGTGCTGTAACAACCCTCGCCGATTAATTTGCCAAAAATATAGTCTTTAGCAGTTCGTTTGGTGGGCTTCTGTGCCTGGCTGGCGGCCGGCGAGGCGCCAGGCGCAGCGGGCGCGGTCGGCGGGGTGGCCGCGGGCGCCGGCGCAGCCGGTGCGGGCGCAGGCGCTGCTTGCATCTTGATTGGCGACTCTACTATAGTCTCGGCCGCAGCAATTGGGGCTCGTAACTCGCTAGATGCTCGACCGTTGATCTGGAATAATGAAAACACCCACTGAGTAAAATAACATTAAGACTTATTCACGGAACTGTTCGAGATCACAGACTCTGTCTAGTGGAACGTCGTGAGAGAAATGCGACGTCGTCGCGCTTCGAAAGCGTGCACTTGTTTATCGGCTGGCAGCAGCGGCGGCGACGGCGATGGCGGCTACGTCATGCGCGGTGGGGGCCAGGGGGCAACGCGCCGTCTGCAGAGTCGGCTTCTTTAAATTTAGGTGACCGCTAAATACGTAAACATTGCTCACATCTAGGTGAATTAGAATTTGAAAAAATCATCGCATTTGGGATCGTGTTTACCTGTTTACAACAGTTTGTCAATAGAACGTCAAAATCTCAAAATAAACAATGTTTTTATTGTAAGCATGAAGGTTTTTCACTTTCGACGTTTTATAGAATGAAAACTTTTTTATTTCTCAAATGAATTGCGTATGTTCTACACTGCATATTTTCCAGGGTTTCAGACAATACTGAGAAAACTGACCAGAAAAGCTCTAGATATGAAAATATTATCTTTTAGCGTCGAGGATAAATAGTAAAATGTACCGACTGCCACGTTCACTGGCCTCGTCTACAGTTCGATGATCCAATTTTTCGAGTTCGTAGCTTGAGTTTTTGTTCATTTTTTACGGGGCCGACGTCGAGCAAAAAATGACGCTTCCATTCAACGTGAGTGAAGAGAGAGATAGCTGTATTTGCAATTCTGTCTCTTTCTAACAACGCAGAATACCGCGAGTTCGTGTTTAACGGTATACCTTCTAGCCAAAAACAAACTTAATGAAAAGCAAATGAAAGTAACTATAATTTTACCGTTACTTGGCGGGAATATCCATTCTTCAATTTTCACTGTAAGTACGTTGAGTTTTTTAGGTTAAGACATTCTTTTGGTATTTGTGAAACCGTCGCGACACTACTTTCAGTGAAAGTTCTTATGGATCCTGTACGGGGCGGCATTTATTTCAGAACCGGTAATTGACTAATCGACAAAAACAATACAAGGGTATTGCGGGACGCGATGTGTTACTGACTATAGTTACCACCAGGAGTTATGCCCGAGGCTAGATATGACGATGAAAAACAAACGATGGACGGAATAATGTAAAAATCCTAAACCTAAAACACCTAGGATTCTAAATTAATTTTCAGACAGGCTCCAATAATCCGCGTTACAGGCTTTGATTTCGGATGGAAAGGAAACTTTTTATCCGTGACTGAAAAGTCATCACAGCACATTAAGATTTACTTAGTTTATTTACGCTTATTTAGAAAACAACTTACAATGTACTCATATTGATGATAAAATCAGATAAACGGTCAAGACAAGAATAATGTAATCTGCACTTCTGTATCACAGCTGTATGGTTCGCGGCAGTTTGGTTAGGAAGGAATGAGTCAGTAACAATTAAGCTTGGTTGTAAGCGCCGCAAATGGGCCTCGCATTCCGCGGCCGGGTCGGGGCGCTGGGACGGCGGCGCGGCGTGCGGCGGCGGTGTAGACCACCGTCGCAACGGTACTTACACTCGCATTCCCACAGCAGCGGATTCCACCGTCCACTAACACCGACTTCATAGCCGACCTAGATCCCCTCCACCGAACCTTCCACAACACATTGCAATGCCGTTTGCAACATACGCGACTTTATGTAATGCTCGACATTTGTACGGATAAATACTGCAATACTAGTACTGTGACTAAGAGAATATATCGGTTTCTATAACATAAAAAATAATGAATGACATAGAATGTGCAATAGATCGTATCAAGTTCAAAAGGATGTATAGCATTTTATGTTTACCCTTCCTACAATCTGCATCCGTTTTAGAGTTAACTAATGTTTAGTCAGCGTGCTGGCTGTTATACAGTTACCAACTAATGGATAAGTTGTTTTATATTGAAATGATATTTACACTAAAGAAAAAGTGAAAGATGAATGAGATTCCGAATGCGTGATCATGAATCACGAAGTGTAAACAACCTTTGTTGGAGAACATTCGACAACAAGCGGCATCCTTCATCGACCCGTCGCGCTTAGAACGACCTCTAATTATAATATAAAATATTAGTCTACCTACCTTCGAGTACGTTTACGTACATAAACAAAAACTTACAAAAAGTTTTGTAGAAGGTACCTATCATAGGTAAGTTTGGTTTATAAATAATACCACAGAATACCTACCACTATAAACGTGCTGCAATCTCATTGATGCCGTTTAATACTTATGTTATGCCCTATATGTGCCAGTTTAGTTCAACTTGTTTACTTTCCTGTGAAATCAGTGTTTTTCCACAAGCCACAATGGCACAAGCCCTACAAAAATTATCGGGAAAGATAAAGAATGTGGGTGTACACAACCTCCTCCGCCGAGTATTACGCCACAACATCACGGTGACGTATGACTTGTGTGAGCAAACATTGTCGCGGTGACGGCGTTTGGCTCGTCAATTTTATCTAGATAACCGTAAAACGGGTAAAGGGCGAAGTGTAACAAAATATTTTGATAGTTAACTTTGAGAAAACTTCGTGACTATTGTTCTATTGTCAAACTGAGCGGTTTGTGTAATTATTAGAATTAAGCAACCGTATTTTTATTATGGTAATGTTTTTGTCTGACAAAGTTACCCAAAAGATTTGGGGTATTTATCAATAAGGGAAAAATATAATTTACTTTTTGAAGCCACTTTCTGATGCAATATTTTTAGTCAATACACTTGAGCACGTCACAAGTTGCACGTTATTGTTAAGGTCGTGCTAATCATGCATATTGCGCGGCAAAGTTAACTGAACAATCTGCGTGTAAGGATACGTTGTGTTTACGATAGTTGTATGTTGTATGAGTGCAGCCGTAGCGGTCTGCTGAGTGCGGAGATCGTGAGGAATTCGCAGTGGTAAACAAGCTGGTCACGCCGCCGACGCGTGAACAAACAAGTGCTTGGCCGCCTGGCCGCGCCCGCCGACGATGTTTGTTTGTATCGCACTCGCCGTTCACAACGGAGCACGGAGCCATCTAATGACACTCAGAAATACAGGGCGAAAGTGTGCAATCACCGCTTTGTACAGCGAAAGTTTACAAACTTATTTGATAGATTGTAATGCAAGGCATTGCCACGTCTAGCTGCTCTAACTAAATATTTTGTCAATTAAGTACATACAGTTTACTGCTAGTTCCAAACTGCGGTTGAATTTAGAAAATTACTATCTAACGAAAAATAAACATTTTATGGCATAAAATGCTTTTATTCATACTACATAATAATAAATAATATTATTCCACACTCCTACTTATCTTATTAATCTAAATCGAATCTTTTCCAAAAATTACATTCATATTACTATTTACTACATTAAAATAAAGTTTTAATTTCACATAGTTCAAACTAGAGTCAAACGCTATTGAACAATATTATAAACAGACCGACATGGGGGTACACATAAACACGGGCTACAGCAGACAGTCATTGACCTTACCTTAGATTTGGGCGAGGGCTGTTTCCCGCGCTTCGTGGAGCTAACGCCAAGTAACCGCAAAATCCTGTTAGCTGCTTCGAGAAGAGTTGCACTACCCCTCGAACCTCTTTTAACTCTGTTGGTCAATCCGCTCATTTCGACTTGTCTCACACTTTAGTTTTCTACCGTTTTGTTATTGTTTGAAACGGTCAAAAACACGATCACAGTTCATGAAGGTTGATTATTTTTCTGTAGCAAGTATTAGTTTTCACAGATAGAGTTCAGACGATTATTAAACACAAATAAATTTAAGAGATATGCAATCAAGATAAATAAATAAACAACGATAATTTTCTAATGTTATTTGCGCGCGTACGTCCGTTCAGTCAAACGGCGCGTTGCGGACTGACAACTTGTACTGGATTACTGGAATGCAACGAAGCGACCTGACGCGAGCGGAGCATTGACTACGTCTCTCTCTCGCTAGACAGAATAATCGCATCGGTCGGTATGTATGGGGGGAGGTGCGGCACGGCGGCGCGCGCGGCTCGGTGTAGTTGTGAGTTTGTGAGCCCCCATTCCCCGTTTGCAACCCACTCAACCCTCCGAGTTCAATCTATGTGTGGAACGACGAAGTGTGGCATGTCACCCTCACGCGCCTCCTACACTCGAATACCACCTACTTAGGTATTTACCCTTCAAAAATGCTACTCTTGAAGGAAGTTTCGAAGCTAATAATTAAAATTTCAAGAAATTATTTTGTAAAAATAACAAATGGTTTAAATTAACCAAAAAAAAAAATTGCCTGTATAATAACAATAATTTATTGGAATATTTGTGGTAATCGTTTAGTGTTGTCTGAATGAAAAATAATTTCAATGCTGAGGAAAAGTATAATATTCTTCAACCCGACTCACCACCGCACGTGACTATTTTTCTAAAGTTCTAGGTGGGCGGGGGAGGTTCCCACCAAGATGGTTCGAGTCGCCTCGGGGTTCTCGGGGTTTATATCGAAAGCGGGAAGTGGGAACAAATCAATAGCATCAAGCAGAATGCAGCACCGTATAGCGTCAAATGCATCGTGGTATTGCACAATCTGCGTCCACGTGGGATTGAGTTGCTGACGATTCAGACACAATAATTCGGACAGTGTCCGAATATCTGATCTGCTTAAATTTTGTCAGAGAAAAAATATTAAAAATGAAATGTGTCGATTCGGACACTATCCGAATGTCCGAATTTTCTGAACTCGTGGGATTTTCTAACCGCAGATGTAGGTATTATATCGCCTAGCAAAAAAATATTTTATTTAGTAAAAGCATAGCATACATAGCATCGGCCTTATAATCTTCCCACTGCTGGGAGTCAGGCCTCCTCTCTAATATGAAGAGCTCAATGATATTATATTAAAAGAGCTTGCTTATCCATGCAATTGTTTTGTGTATTTCGATAAATTAAATATTTAAGGTAGAACTACACTGCGCACAAGTGTGCCACACACGCCGATCTGGGCGCGTCGGTCTCCATACATTTAATATGGAAACTAAACTTGTAGAGCTACAATTTATCCACGCCACGCGACTTCGTTCTACGTACAAATCAGGCGTGTTGCACGTGTGCGTCGGTCTAATGTAGTTCTAGCTTTAAACTAGGATATAAGATCTAGAAGAAACTATCAGTAATATACCATAAATCCTCCGAATAAAAGGCAGGATGTTACGAATAAAGGAAGGTGGAATAATTGAAACAGGGTGTTTCAACATCAAGAGATTTGTATACCTGCGCGGGCGCATGCGGGTAGTAAATGTAATAATGTAAAAGGAATGGACCAGTCTGTATTGTTATTTATGTCTTTTCTAAGGAATCGTTAGGACTTTATCAATAGTCAGGTAACTTTCACCAGAGAAACAAAAATGGAAGCAAGACAAATTTTTGCATAGAATATAATTATGTCAAATCGTTTATTTTTTAAAAGTTACCTGACTATTTATTGAAATATCAGGACCTAGACAAAGCATTATTGTTGGCAGTAGGCTTGCAGACAGATCAGCGCCGGTAAGTAGGTCGTGAACTTCCGAGGGTGCATCAAATAATAATCATTCTTATCTGACTCATGTCTTTTTATTTAAAGCATCTGTATAACGCTATTAAAATACAGCTAGTTAAAAAAACTTCAGGGTATATGAAAGCTGTTTTTTCTCTCGATTCATTGGTTGAGTGAGCCGCAGCAGATGTTACCAGCACGTGCACGAAGCTCGTGCTGCCACACATGTGCATTTCGATAACCATCCCCGCATTCATGTAATATACACCAACAACAATATGCTACAACGAGGCGTCAGGCGACAGGCATACAATGACCACACCATACCAGTCAATCCCTTTTATACGAGAGCTTTTTTAAATTTAGAACTGATCTTTCATTGGTAGATAGACAGATAAGTCCTTATCATTCTGTAAAACAATAAATGACCATTTGACGTTTTTCCTATACAAAACTGTCAAACAATTTTACAGATTATTTATTACTCAGATAAAAGTTATCTGACGGTTAAAAAATTGACCCTTAGTTAAATATTTTTCGAACATTACTTAACTGATTATGGACACTATTATAATTTATGCATTCACTAGAACAAACTATTTCTTCCATAAAAACAATTACTGAATACTGAGGTATGAATTTTTAATTAATTAGATACATAATCTATATTTAGGAGACGGCGTGTGCAGTGAACAAAAAATACTGACGTTGTACTTACGTGTGTTTAAAGTCTATGTATTCTACTTACGTACATACAACGTAAATGTAAATAAAAGTGACAAGTGATATTTTGTTAGAGCAGGTGTTCTCAATAAACAAGTCTGTCGATACGATACTCGTAAAATTTTACATTTAATTATTTTCAAAACTTATGCACTTTACGATTCAAGTCAAATGGATGTAAAGCAAGCCAGGTGGACCAGAGTCTGTTTTTTTGTTCATTTGTGGGTAGGAGAGCAGTCTGTCGCACGCAGTTGCAACCCCTGCCGGGGCCCCGACGAAGCTACGTTTCAAAACAAAATAAAAGCTGCATCGAACATTGAACCCATCACCTGGCACTGTTTTTATATGATACGGTATCTATATGGAGGTAAAAAAATACAGTCATGTATTATTTAGCTTCTCTATAAATTAGAAAATGTTACTTTTAGTTGAAAAATATTATTTTTGCCGATTTGGATTGCGATTATTTATTGACACCAAGCGCCATATTGCACATTCTACACATGTGCCGTAAAAATAAACAATGTTATTTACCTATATATTTATTACTATCAGTAGGTAGATATAATCACTTACAGGTGACCGTGATGATGTTCAGGATTCATTAAAATATGCAAGTATGGCGCTGAGGTGGAATAACAAACTGATAAGCATACAACTCAAATGATAAAAGGGGGACAACTACGATTCACTCAGTTCACACCTCTAGCAATTCGGCGTAGGTGTATCGATATAGAGATACGATAAGGGTTGATAACGTGCGCGAAATCATGCGCAGATAAGGTTTATCATCCAAATAATTACAAAACAAAGTGTTTGATTGTCAACAATATGATTGAATTTGCATTTTATGCACTTGGAAACGTGACATCTAAAAGCTATAATATCTGTGGGTATTAAGCCATGAGTGAATAGGTTACTTCTAGACAAGCTTGCTCCATTGTCAACTACATCATCGCTTACCATCAGGTGAGATTAGTGATCAATCGTTATTTAATAATAATAAAAAAATCTAAATAATGAAAAACCGAAGTTATCTGCTTTCACATGTACGTAGTACTTTAATGAAGCTTGCTGAACTTTACTTTGAAAATCTGTAGTAACCAATAATACTCTAGCAGTCCACTTTCAATTCCCCTGTGCCTTAGTCCACACCCGACATGGTTCCATGGCAATATCTACGCTATTATTGAAAACACGTGTAACTATGACAAGGTCGCACAACACTGTAGCAGGTTATTTAGCTATTCCAATAATATGTAATTTATATGCAATGTATGCAACCGTAGCACGTACGCGAAACTTCACTCTAATAAAATATTAAATGTTACACATGTAAGCATGCCGTATGTACTATTGTTTTACTATTTAAGAGCTAGTGTAAAATCTAACGAATGTAACAATATCCCTTAAAACTTCCGCGTGTAAAACAAAATAAATTATAAATTTACAGGGTTTTCAACACGGGTAAACCCGTAGTGTATTGTTGTATGATATGGCAGTATTCGCGGTGCGAAGGCGCCTAGCGAAGGTTATCGACGTTCCGAAATGTCGTGGCTGCGGCCTTGAGTGGTCCTTTGACCCTCCATTGGAAGTAATGTCCGCCGCTCTCGAACCACCTGCTCGAGTGCCCCTCGCATATTAAATATTTAAATCTTCAACGGTCTTATGGCATAACTAATATACATTTATATAAACATAACAAAGACCACCTTCTAAAACCAAAGTTGACAGGATTTTTGCATGAAAATTAATTAAATAAGGCTGACATTTATACATTTAAGCAATCATTGATATCGATATCGTATTACTAAAATAAAACTATCTTATGTGGGATTACTTAGGTTGTGAAATTTTGATTTGGCAAGAAAAAAAAACAATTCTTGTTAGTCGTGCTAATTAACTACAGACTAGGTACCATAATTAAATAATAGAGGTACTTAGTATAATTTTAGTATGATATACATATTATTTGCAATTAAATAAAAACCGGCTAGATACCGACAAACGTTAAGTAGAATCCAATTACTTGGGTAGTTGTCGTCGCTTCACAGTTTCACAGAATTTTAATTAATTATTTTGGCGACACACGGGCGTGATAAGTTCGATGACCGATGAATTAATTCAAGGGCCTTAACCGTAGCTTTTATTTTCCTGATAACCTTCGAATTGCGGCCCCGCGGGTGAGGTGAACTCGCAGTAAGTACACTCTTTATTATTACCTAGCTACTGACTAATGCGGTACACTAAACATATTAATGTTGTAAATATAGACTAACCCCTCTGCACACCTTTATAACGACTAAATATAATATTATTTAGGCCTTTTGTGCTTTATTTTGCCGAAAAATTAATAACATGCTGTATTTTATCTTCGCAAAAAGAAAATATGCACATAATTAAGAACAGCAAAAATTGGGTTAATTAATGTTTTACTTGGTACAACTTTGGTAATGTTAACACTGTTTATTATTTTGTATTAAATCAGTATAAAAATAATTTGTTGTTATTACATGTATTTGTTTTTTTGGAACACGCCGATAAAGTTGTGTAATCTGACGCCCGAGTTCTATGTGAAGCTTCCTTTACTATTAAAAGGCTTCTTTCCTGTTCATGCCTCATTAAAACTTTAATTAAGGATGCTAATATTCTGACTGTCTGACATGCATCTGAATGGATGTTTATGTTTTTTACTGCAATATTGAAATCTAATAATGATGTGACACGGACGATAATCGAGGACATACGATTGTCGATGAATGAATTCCTTTCAACGCATTAATGACGAGGTAGTCATCGGCCTGGCATGCAGTGCGTCCCCGGTCCCACCCGCGGACAATATCGATAAAATAATGGACAGAGCATGTGTTGTCTCATCGGAAAACAATTAACGCATAACAAACAATTTAGTTGCGGTCACAGATAGTAGAGCGGGTCAAAGTACAAGAATTTGTGCCGAGATAACATTCTGCTTATCATATCATGCACTTCCAAAACACATGAACATGTTTACACTTTATTTGTGCAGCCTGGTTAAAATTGGACTTGCGGTTTGTCTTAACTTTTAGTTAGTAATGTTTAGAAAGTATCATAATATATAACACGTTAAGCTGCAGGTTGTTATTGTTTTTTTTTATTGACTAATGTGCATGTTTCCGCTTTTTAAGAGATGGCCAAAATACCTATTTTTATCACCTACTATAGTTATCTAATGATGCAATGTTATTTATCATTAGTGCCCATCACTAAAAAAAAATATTAAGCTTTGTGTGACGCAATCGATGGTTCAAAATATACCATTTTACACCTAAAAGTAAGTATCATTCACATAAAATGATCATAATATATTATCATCTTTTTCTTCGAATAAGAGGTTATCAAATCACTACAATAAATTGCCCTTGTATTTTATAAATACTTTTTATACAGAATACAATGTTATGTAAAAACTTAGCAAGGTAATGAATGAAACATGACTATTATTTTTTTTTTTTAGTTGGTAGTTAGGTAATAAATAAGACAGACAATAGAAATTAATTTTCTCAGTTGTTTTTTTTTTTTTAATTCCTTAGGTTGGTAAAGATAAGATTAAGATAATGCACTTGAGTTTCAGGGATTTTAAGTCATTTATCTTAAAATAAATAAAAACCCAATTTACCTGGAAGAGTTGAGAGATTATATATTTTTAAACGAAAGAATCGAATTAAATTATTTATTTTCTCGGTGTACAATAAAGTATAAATAAATAAAAATATCCACTTAAGAAACTGACTTGCTGACGATTCGGACACAATATATTCGGATAGTGTTTAAATACCCTTTTTGTTCCATAGTAATTATTATATTTTAAAACATTTTATGTAACTGTAATTTTTTTTTTAATATATTATATGGAAAAATAGCGTATTTAAAACTACTTTAGGCTGGATTTAAGGCAGCAGCTTCGGGTAATAATTATTTTTTATATTAAATTTTACAACGTTTTTTATCCGACTGTACTAAACAGAGTTGTGCCCGAATCGTGAGTGAAAAAAAAAAATTAAAAAATTTGTCAATTCGGACATTGTCTCTGAATGCATTGTGTCGAAATCGTCAGTACGTCATCAAACTATCGTAGTAGGTGTCCGAACAGTATTTTTACATCATTTTCCTTATGATCAAAAGACGTTTGCAAGCGCCAAGCAATAGATATGATATCGTAATGTGGCTTTAGGTATCTATACAAAAACATTCTGGGAATTACCGACACCGTCACTTACATTTTGTTGTTTTTACCCAGTATGAATATTAGTTTTAATAAATAATAACAAGCATTAAATCAGGTTAAAAATTAATAAACTCATTTTCGAATTCTTAAAACTAACAATATTACTTTGAAAATCAGCATAATTTTAGCAGCAAACGTGTATAAGTACGCAGAGTATTAACATATCTTGGCCCTTTGCGTAGGACAAGCTAAAAATAAATCTAGTCAGAGCACTGGTATTTTAGTCCGTCTGAGTTAAAAATAAGTAAGCCTTATAAACTGGCAAGACTATGTAAATTGCAGGGCAAAAAGCGTGATAAAAGTTGCTTCGCCAGCGCATCGTCAAGACGGCACCACACACATCTTTGAACAGGGTTGATTATTTTGCAATGTTAAAATCAAATATTAAAAATCTTACATCGTCTAAACATAATCCGATATCTGCTCATTATCCTCTTGGCTTGATAGAAAACGATGTAAGTATAGACTAACCCAAAGTGTTACTGTGTAAGTGTTCACTATCCATTATCAATGGGTAGTGATGCACTCATCGAGTAAAAGCTTTAAAGTCTTATGCATCGACGCCGAGTTGCTATTCGTCGGTTTTTTAACGGTTGAATTTTGTCGAATGTGCGATTCCGCCAAGCCCGTTCTAGCATCGAACCTATGGTGATGCGCCACCGGTACTATGGTCGACATCCCATCATAATAAGGACACTCGTTTTACGCACAATGAAGGACACCTACCGGAATTCCCTACTGGAGTCTGTGTTTCCTGATAGCTACAACCTAGGGGTCTTTAAGTCAAGAGTGAATAGTTTATTTCTAGGCAAGCATGGTCCATTGTTGACCACATCATCTCTTACCATCAGATTAGATAGTGTTTGAGTGCACGCCTTTCAATAATAAATATTACTGGAATAATCACTTTAATATGAAAGTAAAACAAAAATCCAGATTTTTGTATCTACAGTAAAACATATTATTTCGTTAATAATAGTCATTTATCCAAAACGCACCCTACTGTACCAAAAAGTTGGACAGCCCTATACGAGCGGAATGCCTTCCACTCACAATTCCACATACTTTAATCACTTCCCGCGCGTCTAGACATCAACCTCTAGTTCCCAGTTCTTGCTATGGCCAAACTAAATCTTAGGGCTACCATTTAAGATCCCTATTACGTCGAGAGTAACCCAACGTTAACGATTAATAAAAACGGGCTCGCTGTCCTCGGAAAGTGCATTGATCTCAAAGCGCGTCCTTCTGTGGCACAAAAATTGCTGCACGTGAAGTGGGCGTCTCTTTTGTGTATAAACATAAGAAATACGTGCGAGCAGGACGCAACAAACGTAGTAGGCAGGATGCGCGTGGTGAGCAGCGGGCAATACACCCAAGCGAGCGCAATGAACGGCAGCCATTAATGTGGAAGTACCACGCCGCATTTTGGCGCCAATACATCCGTTTAAGGAAATAAACAGAGTTCTCGATAAATTGAATACCTACCTATTTACCTTATAACCTTAGCCTTGAATCCTGGATTCAGTAATCTATTTCATGAAGAACTATTTGAAAAAATACTTAAGTCCATACTGTATTTCTTGCTAAAGTTCTGTAATTTTGTCTATCTCTATTGGAAAGTTAGGTTGATAAAAAAACTGACGCATTGGGTATTATCATAAATACATATTAATTAAAACATAAAACCTATTAAACTATAATATTGAGTAACATAAAGATGATGTTAGCTGCAAATATCCGAAGAGGAATCACAACTTTCGCGCCAAAAGCGTGTGCTCCAAGCAAGATGGCGGCGAACACGTGCTCTACAAATACAAACAGGTCACTCTTGCTTACTACGATTTGTTTTTCTCTATATTTGAGCATGTTTTATTCATTTGTAGGCTCTATTTTCTACTGTTAATTGCATTTTCTAGTAAATAGATTAGTTTCTGAAAAAAAAAACAACAGAAAATCTGCTAGTAGGTATGCTGAATTTCGACACAAAATAATTTTATTTTTGTTTAAGTAATTAATTTTTCTACCTTCTTATACTTTGTTATTTTTGTAATTAATGGGTAAGTACAGGTACACAAATGTAACAAATACAATACATTTCCAAAAACTCGTTCGCCCACTGAAGAAAATTAAGGTGCAGGTAATAAATAAACAATTAGGCACTAAGTAGTTTTTAAAAACAATAGCCGCTGTAAGCAATATATTGTATTGTAATCTTAGTGTACAATAAAGTGTAAATAAATAAATAATAAAAGTGTACCTGAGTAAATGAAAGAACAATTCATTCTAAATAAATGACAATAGGTACCTACGCAGGATGTATTTATTTTTTCAGATTTCGACCTTTCTTGGAAAAATATAGCAACTTGAAAAAACAACAAGGATAAAGGCGGCGGGCGCGGCGGTCACAGCGAGGGCGGCTTTGTAATGTGCAGTTCTGCCTTAGAATGTGTGGGTACAAATTCCACGAAGGATGAGATGCCTACCGATACATTCAACTTTACTCAACCGGCTAGCATGCCAGTGACCGTTGCGTTTGAAATTGCAAGGAAGGAATCTTCACTATGCAAGTTTATATTTCACACAAACACTAAACTGTTAGTACCTAAAAAATATTTTTTTACCAATTAAGTAAATATGAATAAGAATGTACCTCAAAATTGGTAGATACAGACAAGCACTCAAGCGAAAAAATCAACGATCCGAACTGTCTGGCCGTTGAACCCAAAAGCAAATGGCAAAAAGCTGAGCTACACATCGAATGGAAATGTCTCGAATCTTTAACGGATTTTCATTTCCTGGAAAACGTTGGCTTGAAAAGTTTTAATAATGAAAATAAGTTGAGAACTTAAAATGCGTTTTGAGGGATGAATAATAAAGTTTTATGACCCTCGCGTGGTAATATTCTTGATAACTTTAAGGAAAATCCTTTTTAAAAGTTCAGATTTCGTTTATAATGTTTTCCCGTTAGACAACGGTATAAAGTTTACGGTGTGAAAATAGAATTGTATAGAGCCTGTTATGAAACGATGCGATGTACAATGTTGACACCATATATGTACTTTTAATTCATAAATATTGTTTTGTATAAAATATATGGTCTTACTTTACGATAACTTTTCATTGTACCGTTAATTTATGATGTGCTTTTCACTTAGGTGAGAAAATAGTACAATACAAGTTCGTTCTCACGTAGACTCACTCCGTCATTTATCATTAAGGAAGGTGGAATTAAACTAGCACAGCCTTGAAACAAAGAAAAACCTCTGTTTACTGCGCACAATTTTTGGAGGTCCATGACCTACTGGGTTCAAAGCATGTTCAACAATTAGCTACGCATTGGATATTGTTACGCAACGAATTTGTTTTATTTCACAATAAAAAAATAACGAAATGTAATCATTTCTTCAATTCATGATAATTATTTACTTGTACATTAATTTACACCTGTAATCCACTATTTCACCATAATTATGATGTCGTCAATTGGTAACCTTTTTTAGATTTTTAATTCTTTGTATAACAACAAATTTGCTTATAGCATAACCTTCTAATATTGATGTAACTAAATTTTTTTTATTATTATTAATATTACAGACCTTAAATACAAATGCTGCATGAATCTCTAACATTAGATACGCTCGACTTAACTAAACACTGTTATTTAAATAATAATTTATAAGAATAGATTTCAATAAAACAATGACTGCGCTTGATAATTATTTATCATCTGCAATAGGACAGGCCGTGATGAATCAACCGGCGGGAATGCAAGCGGGTCTGCTGACTTTGGTGGTCGCAAGTAGTCGCGAAGCTGGGCGCGCGACCGAGTGAAGCCACGCATGCATGGCGCACCTAAGCCACGGTTGCCGGTCGTTCGCCGAAGTTGCACGCCTTACGCCGCCGCCACCCGTTGCACCGTTTGCGGGACGAAGCTGCATTCCACGCATACCGTTCCCGCCACTACACTAATCCACTTACATTAGCTGGTAAAAGCAATTCTAAAAGCTTTTCATCTGAACATAATGTTTTGAATATTAGTTTCGAGTTGGTGAAGCATATTTTAGACTACATTCTACTAAAATAGCCTATGAAGAATAATATTCTATTATAATATTCGGTAAGTATCGTTTTTTCTTAGCACGCACTTGAGCAGCAGTAGTCAGTACGATTGAAAGAACAAAGGCGTGATTCAGATTTCCGGGTTTGTTTGTATGGCTCTTTGTTTATCTTGTAGGATGTCGAACTTTCAAAGATTAGTTTGAGGCTTATTTATCTTTGATTATTCAATTTAAAAGGATAAATGTCTGCAAGAACCTAGGTGAAAGACACTGGCAAAAGTTAATTAAACTGCAGGAAGTTTTGAGCCTTTTTGATCAAAATTTTGCTGATGGACCATATAAAACCACTTTTGGTTTTTTTTTTCGCGTCGCGCTTCAGGATATGGCTATCCAAAATCTAGGTATAGGTACGTCAAGCTAGGCAAAAATAAAAATAAAAAACTGTAAGAGCCCTTCAAAGTCTCTTGATCAAACTTTTGCTGATGATGGACATTAGACGAACATTCGACAATAAACTCAAGCGCCAAATAAAAGTAAATAATATTTTAACCAAGGAATCACCAAATCAAAAAACTGTAAGAGGCCGGCTCAAGGCTTTCGATCTAAAGGTACGCTATAAAAGTCCTTTTTATTTTGTAGCGTCACAAATTTTAATATTTTATCTTCAAGAAGTTCTTTTATTTCAAAATTATGTTTTCCTACAGAGTGTCATATTCGCACCAGCGAAGCAAGCAAGAGCTGAAACCTGTAGGAAGTCTGAAACCTCTGATCAATTTTTTTCTGATGAAGGAGCTACAAAACCACGTGTTTTTTTCTAGATACATAGCATCACGCGTTACGCATAAGATTCACGTTTGCCGGTAGCCATCCAAAGAAGTTTAGGTCACTATCAACTGCAGAATATACTAAAGCTATTGTTTCGTCAAAGGCACACTTAGAGAGAAGTACTAGCACGTCGATATTGCAGGCGTGGGTGGTCTGCGCGTGAGTCATCGCGCCCGCGTGCAGTCAGCGCCGGCACAAACTCGCGGATCCTATTGTCCACGCCCATTCACGAACTAACAGTATGCCCCTGCAGTGTTGCAACTACGGTGTCCTGATTTAATGAGTTGTAAATTGATTTAAGTTCTAGCGCATACAAATCACCTGATTTTATAGCATAGGTAGGCATGGTATCACTTGAATTACTTAGAAAATAAACGCCAATTTGTAGTGCTAGAGTGAATTTGAAGTGATTGAGTGAATTTGCAAAAACATGATTAAACCAAAGCTTTACCTATAATTGGATTTTGTTATATTTCTCATTTAACATTAACATTTTCTCAAGATTTTCTTTAGACTTTCAAAGTTGGGGTTGGCAGCACTGTCTTCGGACCTCCGTACCTCAATCCACATGCACATATTAAGCAACACGACACGACCAGGCGAACATGGTTACGAAACGGTTTATAGCAACAATTAAGCCCCATTCATTCCCAACACAGATTCAAGATAAGGCATGTGAATGTGTCTCCATACTAGGAAACTGCTTAGAACTACGTTATATAGCTTTGAATTTACATGTAATTGTACTGAGATGAGTACGACGGATGAGTAATCTGGGATTTGTGTTATGGACTCCTCAACGGTCGGTCGGATACAGTCGGCATAAAAATAGAATTATCTTTTCTATGACGTAGACCCTCTTTGTGCTTAGTTCTTTTGTCATCCAGTAATCTTAAGGTCAACAATGGAACATGGGCTGATTTTACTTTAGGGAAAAGGTTCGGGAATTATGATTTTTTAATAAGATTCACTAAAGAGTCTTTGTGGTTTAGAACGACGTTATTTGCTGCTCTGCATGATTTTTCGTCAGTTTACTTATTAATATAAGGGAAAAAATACTTCATTCTATGCATAGCATGTACGTAGTATAGTATAAAATCGAATACAGCTATAATAACATGTAAGTACATTAAGTGTGCGCATTTATAAGTGTTGATGTAGGGAGCGTAGCGTGGCGTCAGAGCGTACATTCACCCAGCCGTCTCGGTCATAACCGCGACGCGCCGCCCTTACCCGGCCAACCCTTGTCGGCGGCGGCGCGGCTCGCTTAATACTTTAATTTCGTCCTTCCCCTGCCGCGGCGTCCCAGACGAGTCACGAGAGTGCGAGACGAGAGAACGACCGCCGATAGGCCATGTTCAGAGTGAACACGCGGTGACTAGAGCGGGTGCGGGAGCGATTAAAGGGCCAGACATTGCGATTTGTTGAAAGAGGCTAAAATTTTTCATGAGGGTAAAATGCTAGGCGATCCGTTGCTAAGTAAGCCGCTCCGTTGTCGATGTAGGCCCACAATAGTCACTTCAGTATGGAGAAAACGGCAGGTATCACACTCGCGCAAACTCCTCAACCAGGCCGAGGCCATATTATGCGTACCTACTACTACAGAAGGACTTATAGATCTATGCGGGTACCAGGCTAAAGGCAGTTGAACTACGGGAGGGAGTTCTTGAACTTTTATTTGTCCCTTTTATTGGACACTGCTCTAAGGTTTCGTAAACAGCTTATCCCGGTTTTGGATCACTTCACTTTAGTTTTTCATAAAGTAATATATTAATGTTGTAGTTAAAGTCTCCTATAGGGTGGAAGCGCCGCGGTACTACGCCAAGCCAGAATTTCCGCCAGAAGACACGGATACCTTTTTTGTATGTAAATCAGTAATGTATTTTACATACAAGTCTTGGAATAAATCCTTTGTAAACGAGTTTTGTTTGATTTTTTTTTACGATTTTTTAACACTATTATTGTATGTGACACTTATGAGGTCTAGGTGTGTATGGTTATAATATGTAGTTCTAAATTTTAAAGTCCTGTTCTAGTTAATTTATAGGACCGACGACCCAGAAGACTTTTCAAGTCGTACACAGTAAATTAAATAAAATGTCGAAGGTGTTCGTTGTCTACTGAGCACAGATTTGACATTGATTTATTATCCGATTCGAAATTCTCCTTATATTTTACATAAGGACAATTATTGAGAATCAAATCTAAAGCCACTCCATTATTTTTCCCTCGGTTTTCCCCACAAAAATATTTTTGTTGATTATGGTCAAGTCATTAAAAATGAAAGATTTTTTCCTTGTTGGTGATACGATCATTGACTGAGAAAATATTAAAAAAAATCAATTGGTTTTTCGAACGACTTTCTATTATTTATTTTCGATTCATATTTATAGGTTCTTTAATTTAATTTCTTATAAAATTAAAGAACGAATAAATAAATATATAATTAAAAAATAAATAAATAGAAACACAAGATAATCGATCTGAAGCATAAATTTTATTTTATCACAGTTTAAAAACATAATAAAAATTATGAATTCAAGATATGTACGTACGTGCCATGTTGGGTAAGGGCGGTTATCTCAATGTCTCAATGATATAAATATTTTTATCTAGACTCGATGATACCTATTATTTGTAAACAGTACATTTTGGCCCATCTTAGTATGATTTAAAGAATATTATTACATTACCGGATAATTGGAAACACCGTGAAATTGTAATAAATCTTGCGAGTAGTACACATAATACAATATTTTAAAAAAAGGTAAGGGTAAAATATAAATATATATTTGTTAAATATAATAGAATAGAACAGTATATGTATTTAGCAGGTGTACAAATATTAAATGAGTATCTAATTTACAAATTCACATAATTATAGTTCCTGCAATATTAAATAAAATTAAATATAAAACAAACAAAAAAAATATAGTGGCAGTTTTTAAATGAAAATGTGTAACTTTACGGACCACGTTATTTTTTGCATACATAAGAATGAGATGTTTTCAATGTTAACTATTTTATATAATGTCAATATGCAATAATTTTGAATCATATTTAAAACTAAGAAGTTCACAATTTTACGCGCTTTTTCATAACGGTCTTTGCAAGTCCAATGACATTATCACACTAATATTATAAAGACGAAAGTTTGTGAGGAATATGTGTTTATATTTTTTATTCCTGCACGCTGAAATTGCTTAAGGGATTTGGATGAAATTTGGAATAGCACATAGGATACTTTTTATCCCGGGAGGAAACATAGTCCCGGGACTTAGGTACTATTAATTATTTTGTGCCTGGGATAAAAGCTTGGGATATTTTTTTACATTTACGCGAGTATAACCACTGGCAAAAGCTAGTATTTGTTGTAAACCGAAACCGACACAAAAACAGGATGTGATGATCATGTTTTGAATAAAAACGAAATGTGTATAGGCAAGTAGAATTTAGTTACCCATGGTTCAAGCCCAACGGGTAAGAAACATCAAGTTGCATTTCAAATCTATGTTTTTTCAAAACTGACAGTTATTTTCAGACACCAATAAAGGATACTGTCGTAGATCGATACAATTAGTATGTAAGTCTCAATTTCTCATGGTTAGTGTGGTTGGAAATTGTTATAATGAGCAATAATAGCTAGTCAGCGATTAACTCCTGATCACTTGATATTCTTTGTTCAGTGCAGACAAGGATGTGGGTTTAAACTCCGGACTAAGTTCGTAGAATATACGAGTACTTGACCTTACCTTAATAAGTAGGTAGAACGGTATTTTAATTTTTTCCTCCATTCTCCCACATTCTACTAGTTACATTAGTGACATAATAAATTCAATTATTTCATGCCACATAAATATGACCAAGCTCAGTATCCGTGATTTTTTTTCTTAATCCAAGCGGCAAGTGGTTGGAGTGGTAAGCAAATTCAACAATGGTGCGGAACCTTTTCTTGCAAATCTTTTTGGTACTGTACTGGTTTTATAAAGATTTGGGCTGTAGTACAATACATCTATAGTAATACCGTTCTTTATGCCCATTGTGTTAGCCAGACAGTATTGAATTTCTATAATGACAATCAAAGACATGATTTAATTTAGAAACCAGTAAGTCGAGCGTAGAGGTCGGCTAGCGTCTCGTCGCCTCGCCGTCTGCTCACCTTGGGTGAACCCAGCCTCACAGTACATATCCGGGCGTATCTTAACGCATTTATATTTAAATGTGAATTTGTATATCGGCGTCCCTCTCTAAATGTACTAACGAACGTAGCACTTTCACTCGATGTGAATGAAGTTCGGTTCATTGCCAGACATGGACCGAAACAAAGCGACCAAGTGTGATAGTAAACCGAATATCTGTGACATCAACTACATTAATATATATAAAGAACCCTATGAGAAATGTATAAAGAGCGTGTCACTCCCACGCTACACCCTGACGATGCAATAGAGAGCATGCGGGTGCACGCACGAGTAGGATAATTGATCAAACAATATTCCCAATAAGCCACAATCACATAAATCAAATAAAAGAAACGTGTTCACATGTTATCGGCTGTCAAGCAAATTACTAACAGCTACGTCGCTCTCACAATAGTGCAAGTAGTATTGTAGCATAGTAAACGGGAAGCACGTGTATGGCGATAAGTGTTCAAGATATTTGCACGTAGGTACATGTCATCGTGTATACTTTATCGATTATTCACAGCTCTGAAAGGCCATAAACCTAATCTTTTGTTACATAACGTCTCCGTGTTCCTTAGCTATTGTACATGTAGATAAATAAAGCAATATAAAATGGTGCGTGCGACGCGCTTACACGTGGTTTATACTATACGCTATTCTGAACTCACTACATTAACCGCTTATCAGTTACAAGAAAAAATAATGGTGAGCACGGAAAAGGAATGAAATTTTCCATTATCGCAATATAAAATGAAATCAAGCACGATGACGAAGTACAACAATTGCACGTGGAAGTGTAGGAGACATTGAATCGACTCAACTGCATGCTTTGTTATAACAACATAATGTGGAAAGTATTAGTTAATCGAATGAATACTTACGGTATGGATAGTTTGTCCACTGAACTTTAGGAATCTGTGCTTTCAGGTATTGTCTGTGGCTGTGATACAATCGACAATGTGTTTCATATTTTCATCGCAACTAAGCTCACTAATGATGATAACTTTGATAACATTTGGACAGAAAAAAATCTAATTCATTAATAGGAGCAAGTGTGATCAGAATAAAAACTATGATTTTTGTAAAGAACGTCAAATGTAATATGTATATTTCACACCATTTATCTTATGGTAGGAAAATTTTGTCACCAATAAATCTTTAGTAAACACGGTACATTTCGAAGAATTAAAAACAGATCAGCACAGCGCCGTCTGTTTGTTTTATTTATATATGTCGTGGCCAGATCTTAGAATTGATCACTTCATTATATGGCCAACTAAAACTGGCCAGATCATTAAAACGTTAACATTATTTTGACAACATGTCAATCTTCGTTTGGTCATATCATACATGTAAGATTTTTATTATAATAAAAGGTCTAAAGAAAGTAGACCAAACAAGGATTGAAATATCGTTTAAAACGATCTGGCCAGTTTTAGTTGGCCATATCATGAAGTGACCAATTTCTATGATCTGGCCACGACATATATTTTCATTGGAGTCTGCGTCCCTCGTCACCACTTCTAGGATGCACAAAATGCAACACAAGCGCTTAAAAATACTTCTTTCAGAAATTAAATGACGTTCAGCTGTTTTTCTTTGTTTTCCATTTAGCCTACAAACAAAGCTACTCCAAGGACAATAATGTAGCAAGTAACTGTGATCAATGACCGCTCTGGCAGAGTGCCTGGAAGAATTTGCTGTCTATCTACGCATAAACATTATATCAAAGAAGTCTTCTTGCTTTATTCGCCATTTAGTTAACCTAGCCTTTTATCTAAACGGCGCCGTTTAACTAGCGTCCTGAATTATATTCAGTTGATAATTAGATAGCTATTTAATCAAACGGCTAGGCAAATTATCTGGGTCGATAAGGTTTAACTAGCCTAGCCCAGAAATTTGACAGAGGCTGTGGCGAGTAGTAAAATTACTTTTGATTTTCGTTGAACAGTGTGCTGACGACGGTCGTAAATAAGATAAGCGGACGGACATGTCAATCGGAATGCAATTCGAAAAAAGAATACATGGGAGTAAGCCGTGGTATTGTTGGCGCGATGCATCGACACGGCGGCGTCTGCACGGCCGCGGCTCATGTTGCGGCTAAAAGTGGACTCGACACCGAAGCGCACGCAGAAATAAACGCAAACAAGCAACACCCAAGACCACGCAGATATAAACCAATGTATCTAACACATATTATGTAGCTGCAGAATGCAGCAGCCATTACTATACGCCTATACCGACAGCCGGAGCAAGGACACTACCGACACTACGCAATCTGCGCGCTACTAATGACGAAATATTTACAGGAAAATTGCCAAAACGACTGAAGCAATTTGTGCAAAACTGCCAGCTGAGCATTTCCGGTCATCCGTCCCAACAGTATACAAGGTGAAACCTTTGCTTGTTTGTAACGCCAGACGGATTGTTTCAAACATGGTTTGCGAACGACTGCGTCATCGTATCGTTACCTGCGTACGACCTGCGTACTTCGAGGACTGTTATGCATTCAGTCTTTTATTAGTAACTTTTATAGTGATTGGTTAGCTGATAATAACATTCCTTTATTTCTATTGTATAATTAAAAAGGAGAGTTATGATTACGACATCAATTGTTCTGATTGACGTGCGCATGCGTAATCCTTCATGTGAGTTTATTAATGACAATGCGAATGTTTATGCACACACGTAATATAACGATTACCTAATGTCGGCGCATTGGATATAACTTCTTAATATATTTAGAAACATTTTCTGTCAGTTGTGATGTGATGTAATATGTTCCTATATAAACACGATAGGTATAAGCGCACGCGAGGAAGACCACCCTCCACTTGGCTGACGACGGTCCAGACAGACCTTAACGAAGCCGATCTCGACACAGACATGTCACAAAATCGTGCTCAATGGAAACCGAAGACAAGGACGACTGAGCCCAAATAAATGGGATAAGGCATAGTACATTGAATACCTCGGGCATTATGTTACTGAGAGCCTTGAAGACCATGTCAACATAGAAAGGGAGCGTAGAGCATTGGCGGTCAGAAGTAATATGCTGGCCTGCAGGTTTGCGCGTTGTAGTGATCAGGTTAAAGTCATACTTTTTAGAGCTTACTGTCAGACTTCAGACTTTCTACACGTGCGGCCTGTAGTTCAATAATACGCAGCGATCGCTCAGTGACCTACGTGTCCAATATAACAATGGATTTAGGATGTTGCTGGGGTACCCCGGTTTTGTAGTGCCTCCGGTATGTTTGCGGAGGCCAGGGTAGATGGCTTCCATGCCATAGTGCGCAAGCGGCTCGCGTCTTTACTAAACAGGGTCAGGGGTAGCACTAACGGTATCCTACAGGTCATTGCGAATAAACAGGATTCAAATATCCTGAAAACCCATATTCGTGCCCAAACTATTTAAATGTATGATTGTAACTAATATGGAGAAATTATGTCTGTAATAAAGATTTTATTATTATAGTCAGAAGAAGAGTGAAGAATCATAATTTATAGTAATAATTAATAATAGTTAGCTGAGCAACTTTTCAGGATGGCAAAAATCGAGGATCACAGTACATGTGATAAGCCAGAGCCCATCCCTGTGCCTGTGTCTGCTCAGTAATAAAATAAAATAAACTTAAAAAACCTATATCTTATTATACTCTAAATAATAAATAATATTTTGTGTATTATAATCATTAATATTACCCTTACCTCTGAAATTGAGGTTTTTTTTTTAAATGGATTACTTTAAATTGTGCTTATGAAATTAGATTGACTTGGAATGGAATTCTACTTTATATCAAAGGTATTGGTTGCGCGAATTTGCTTGATGTTTAATGGACTGTAGGTTTGAAAAGCGATCTTAGGTTTGTTAACAATATGCAGATACTGCGCCTGGCATGGAATAAATGTATTGGGAAGGAGCACTGACCTTTAGACTTCGTTGGTTGCACGTGGCACTTCGAAGATTGCACGTGGCACCGGCCGATCCTCGTCTTCGCACATTTAAATCACTGCCAGGTCCTGTATTGCACTAACACAGCACTATTGTGGAGTCTCTGAATGATTGGATCACGAAAATAGTCAATTTTCTTGTAATTTCGAGCGGGCGTGTAAGCGGTGCGGTCACATTCACTCGATGCACAAACGTCAATGTCAAATCCTTTCTTGAGGTCGTGCGGGGAAATAAACGGAAGGGATAGGATTGCTAGGCCAAAAAAATAAATTACAAAAAACAAAATCGCGGAACATAGCAAATTGGCGCAACCATTCCCCCCGGGTTTGAAGGGTTACCTTCAAAGAAAAGAAAAAAAACAAAAGCGAAACTAAACCCTATTACTAATCTAAACTATCAATACTAGGTAGCGAAACAACTTATAACTAACTATGCCACTACTACTGATTAGGCAGAGGGCAGAGGCGAGTAACCGGACGCAGGTACGATCCAGTTGCGGTTTTAACTTTTACGACTCGCGTTATTCCGTTCGAACCCGGAAAAACTTCTTCCACTACACCAAGAGGCCAGTGCAGAGGAGGCGCACTCTCAGTCTTCAGTATCACCACAGTACCGACTGTGACTGGATCTGAAGGAGTGTTCCACTTTGGACGCGACTGCAGCGTATGCAGATAATCTGTCCTCCATCGCTTCCAAAAGGACTGAACTAAGCTATCTAGCAGAGCGTGACGCGGGTGAAGCTGCAGTTTGTCAGTCTCGACATCTAAAGCGGGCAAATATTTAAGAGGAGTCGTCGTCAAGAAGTGAGCCGGCGTCAACGCTAGTGGCTCCGATGGATCACTAGACAAAGTCCGACACAACGGACGCGTATTCATCAACGCCTCTACCTGAGCGAGTACAGTGCTCAACTCCTCGTACGAGAGAATCTGTTCGCCTATGACCCGAAACAGGTGCGACTTAAGGCTTTTAATATTCGCCTCCCAATTGCCACCAAAATGACTAGCCGCTGGCGTATTAAAACACCAATCAATGCGATTCTCAGCCAAGACATGGGCGAATTCACCTTGGTAGTACTTGGAGCGTAAGAATGTATGTAATTCCGAAATATTGCGTCGCGCTCCAACATAATTTGTGCCGTTGTCAGAGTATAAGCGCTTAACGGGACCACGGCGAGATAAAAATCGTTTAAATGCAGACATAAAACCCTGCGTACTCAAATCACTGGTTAACTCTATGTGAACCGCACGAGTTGTCATACAAACGAATAGGCAAATGTATGCCTTTGTGGAACGTATACCACGACCACGGGCAATAGTGACTTTAAACGGTCCAGCATAGTCCGTCCCAGTATGTATGAAAGGTTTCACCGTCTGTACAACACGACAAGAACGATGGTCGGCCATTTCCGGCGCGTTGAAACGCGGGCGGAGCTTAAAGCAGGGCACACATCTGTGCACTCTAGCGCGTATCAAATTGCGAGCGGAAAGTATCCAGTACTTCTGTCGAAGAATGGACATTAATAAATCGGGACCAGCGTGACAATTCACCTTATGGTGATAGTCCACCAACAAATCCAAAACGTGATCCTTGCGTGGTAGAACTACTGGATGCATTTGTTCAAACTCTAACTTAGCATTTCGCAGACGGCCACCGACACGAATGAGTCCGTCTTGCAAAAATGGTTTCAAATGTTGAAGTGCGCGACTACAAGGTTTTTGTGATTCTAAACTACGAAATTCTATTGAAAAATAAAATTTCTGCAACTCTCGAAGTACAACTGATTCAGCTCTATCCAAATCAGCTGCGATTATAGAACCACGCGATGGTAATAATCTCAAAAATCTTAGGACGTAAACTACACAGCGTAATAGTCTCGACCAAGACGAGACTCGATTAGACAACAACAAAACAACTGACTCTTCACGCGGAACTGATACTACAAGCGTATGTTTCTTCTCCTCGGGTGGTTCTGAAACAGTAGCGGGGTTAAACGGAGCATTTGGCCACTCGTTAGGAGTGGTATGAAGCCAGGGAGGGCCACAAAACCAAAGCGGATGATTTAAAATTTGCGCAGGAAGCAAACCACGTGAGAGACAATCAGCTGGGTTTTCTGTTCCAGCGACATGGAATATATTTTCCTCTGCGGAGGCACGGGAGCCACCGAGCGAAAAAATATCACCCTTGAAAGGGAGCGCGACAACATAACGACCATCTTTATCACGAGTAGTCGTGCGGGTATAAATCTCCTCAGTGACCTGATCTTCAGGGCTGAGAATAGGCGGGACATTGACCTCTTCAATCTCCCAGAACTTGCGGATGGTAGACTCAAGCGGCGGCTCGACGGTGCAACAGTGCGACACAGTCGAGTAACTAACTGAACAAGCGGGTGCGGAACCAACTATAACAAACCCGAGAACTGTTTCCAGTGCGTGCGGAGCGGGGTACATCGGAAGACCTTGAATTTTACGTGATAACTGGAGATGCGGGAGAATCGAAGCACCGATCAATAGATCGATATCTCCAGGGAAAGCGTAATTTCCGTCGGCTAACTGCAAGTTCTTAAACTCCGTCAGCATGGACGTGTCAACCGGTACCGTGGGCAACCGTTCCGTAATCTTATCTGCGACTAGCGAGTCCATTTCAAACGAAATATTACGATTAAAACGTGAACTAAATATTATTTTAATGGAACCGTGAATGGTTGCCTTTAAACCTCCAAAACCTTTCACTTCTGAGCGGGATGACCAATTATTAAAACTAAAACCAAGGCGTTGACAACAATCCCGAGTAATAAAATTACTCTGGGAAGCGCCATCTAGTAGCGCTCGAACGGTGCGCGGTTTGCCAAAGGCATCTACAATGACAACTTGCGCGGTCGCAAGTAAAACGGTAGTGGTTTGAGTACCAGCGGCGGAAAGCGAACACAATGTTACGTCGTTTGCACTTGCAGCAGGCCGCGCGTCACAAGCGTCGCGCGTCTGCGCAGGCTGCTGCTGCGATGGCAGCTTACTACTCTCAAAATGTAAGAAGGTATGATGTCTAGCTAGACATTTACGACAGCTAACACCACTGTTACATGACGTAACCAGATGTTTGTCACTTAGACAATTAAAACACAAATTATTAGTGCGGACAAACTTGTAACGATCCCTAGGCGATAATCTCTGAAATTCCGAACACTTGTACAGCTGTGTATGGCTACCCTTACACAGAGAACAGTCAGGTGTTGAGGCGGTATTAACTAGCGTATGTGCAGTCTTGACCGACCTCGACGACGCGTCTATACGGCGATCGGAACCTGTCCTATTCGTGACTTCATGACGCGCCGACGTGCGCTGCAATACCTTAATATGATCGCGAATAAAAGATTCTAAATCTTCGAACTTAGGTATTTCGTTACCGCGCTGAGTCGTTTCAAACAGACGAACAGTTTCAGGATCTAATTTATTTAAACCGATATACAAAAACAAAAAGTCACAGAGGTCATTGACCTTTAGGTTCTTTACTGCACGAACAGATGATGCGAAAATATTTAAAAACTTCTCTAAATTATGATCGTTACAAACGGAAAAACTTTTCAAATCGAATAATTGATCTAAATATGCGGTGGCTACTAATCGCTTATCTTCGTATTTTGTTTTTAAAGTGTTCAAAACTAAATTGTAATTTTCAGCGCTAAACGTAATTCCAGCACAGACAGCCTTTGCCTTACCGGTCAATTTTTCTACGAGATAATGCAATCTCTCGTGATCTGTCAGCGATGTGTTCCTATGTATTATATTTTCGAAACTATCTATAAATAAATTCCAATTTCGAATGTCACCATTAAATTCAGGTATTTGAATTGGCGGCAATCGTGGGCGTTCGCGAGGAGGGTTGGACAAACCACTCGCGGGGGGGGGAGTCTCTAAACTCCTAGCAATACGTTTGATACGACAATACAAGTCATCAAAGGACGACAATGCCTGATAACTCACACAGTAATCAGGATTTAACTCCAACTCTAAAATGTTTATATTCTTAATTGTAGATTTAAAATCCTCGCGCAAACTATCTAAAGTTTCCAACGAACACAAGAAAGCATCTCTAATCATCAGATCCGAGATTTGCAAAGATTTATCACAAATTGATTGAACACGTGAAAACTGTGAGTCCCTTTCAGCGTATAAAAGCTTTAACTGAACCTTTAAATCAGTACTAACCTTGGTTCCCTTAAGAGACATCTTGTCTTGATATATTCACACTATACACTCAAACAAACACTTAACGAATTATTAAGTAAGCGATAATTATCAGATAACAATATGGTAATATTGTAAACAACAAAGCGAACGGCGAACGAACGGAATAACCTGTCTATATAATCTATGGTTTATCCGTTTCCTACAAATATTCACTCAACAATGAACGGGTATTTTTGAAATGCGTCTACCTACATGCAATTTGTAGGATGGTCGAATGAATTTTGACAAGAAAAAGAATGCGATCGATTTATATCTACGCTGATATTTACGTAGCTAACTATAATTATGCGGTGCGGTTGACGGCGTAGGTACCGTAATTATCAATGACTCTTTAACTATACGAGCGAAATAACGTATTAAGTTGCCTAAATGCCTAGATGCGGGTTTTCTACTATTATATCTAGGTAAACAGGCGCGTTGCGTTTATTCCCTATGGAACAAATACTATATTGCGAAATTACAAGAAAATGATTCACGATCCTGCTCGTATGGACCAAAAAGTAATGGTTGCGCGAATTTGCTTGATGTTTAATGGACTGTAGGTTTGAAAAGCGATCTTAGGTTTGTTAACAATATGCAGATACTGCGCCTGGCATGGAATAAATGTATTGGGAAGGAGCACTGACCTTTAGACTTCGTTGGTTGCACGTGGCACTTCGAAGATTGCACGTGGCACCGGCCGATCCTCGTCTTCGCACATTTAAATCACTGCCAGGTCCTGTATTGCACTAACACAGCACTATTGTGGAGTCTCTGAATGATTGGATCACGAAAATAGTCAATTTTCTTGTAATTTCGAGCGGGCGTGTTAGCGGTGCGGTCACATTCACTCGATGCACAAACGTCAATGTCAAATCCTTTCTTGAGGTCGTGCGGGGAAATAAACGGAAGGGATAGGATTGCTAGGCCAAAAAAATAAATTACAAAAAACAAAATCGCGGAACATAGCAAATTGGCGCAACCAGGTATACTTATTCTTTTTTCGTAATTATTCTTTGGGTTTTGTATTTTCTCTTCTTAAAACACGCCAATTTCATAGATACGGATATAATATTAAAATAATATCTATCATTTAATAATTATTATCTATATATTTTTTATTGTATATTTTTTACACGGTCTCTACGTCCCTTTTTTTTCCAACTCTCCTTTCGCAGATATGCTGGAAGAGATTTCTTCAGAAATAAGCATCACCTTTTTACCTATTTTTCTTCTTCTTGTCTATATTATAATAGGTGTATACATTAAAATTGTAATAAATACTTTCTTCGAGAAATTGCAGTTTTAATAACAGCCTATGGTTAATAGCCTGCTTACGATATGATAGATATCATTACGTATTACTGCGTTGCATTGCATGATTCTAAATAGTACACAAGGCCGTGCCGCACGCGTCCGCATTGCCGCTGCAAAATACTGAACATAAAAGGCATGGCGTTTTTGTGTAGCTAGTGTATAAGGTTATTTATATTTACATTTCCTATTATGCAGTTGTTTGTTTACATCACCGACCTTGAAAGCAGTAACAAAAACACGGAAAGTTTCATCTTTGCTTAAGACACCAACACACATGACAACAGTACAGCCTGTTGCAAAGCATTGTTCGGGACTTACCGTGGCCCTGGAACGCAAAGGGCAGCAGGCAACTTGATGGGCTTTACTCAGTAAAAGTCTGCTACTTACTGTCGCTCCACTGAAAGCGAGAGAAGTAAATTGATGATTTCCCTCCAAAATTGCATACAGAAACTGATTCAAACGACTATTTAATAGGTTTTGCCTACGTCCCCCATTAGTAAGGAATTCTAATAACTGGGTAAACCATATAGGCATATTAACCACTTAAGGAAATATCTAACTAGCAAGATAACTGGACACTAGGTGTTTCTGGAACCCACACAATAACCTCATTTAGTTAACGCTGGTTTTTAAACTATAAGAATTATTATAACGATTTAAATCTCTAACTAATGTGAGTGATCAGTGAACTTCAAATGATTTAATATGTATCCTAGCTTAAGTGCTTGTTTATCTAGCGAGGTAATTAATTAAAATATATAATTATAACGTTAATCATAATATTATGAATATGAAACACATCAAAGAAGTGACTAATTAACTTACTGAACTATCTAGATTATATAATTATATTATTTTGTTCGAGACTTCTGGGCCAACGTAACGCATAATTTTGGCGGCTCATCTAGTCTGTGTAGGTATGTCATCATTACGCAGCTGATCACGCTCACATTCTTCGGTTATAGCTAGGTCGGTTCGCATTGCACTAGTGTACAGTAATTAGGGTAATGTTTACTGTTGCGCGGCCAAACGAATGAATCACTGGTTGCGTAGGCGCAGGCCCCGCGCGACCAAATCAGTCGCCTTGTCACACTCACACGGTCTGTTTTTAACCTGACCCTATTATAAATAATAATATGTTTATTGTTCTGTCAGTTTTTAACAAAAAAGTGTGACGCCAGTAACCTAAAAAATCAGCTAACGTGAATGTTGTTTGTCGTGAGAATTTATAGACCAGCATTCAGACAGGGCGGTCAGGGATCGTGTGCGTGGCGCGTGCACATATCATAATATACATATCGTAATATACCTACAAACAATTTATAAACGTATGTTTGTCCATTTATTTATTTTTGAAACTTTAATAATTATTTACAGGAATTAGGTTTTCATCAATTCAGTACATCACATGGCTTCCGTCTTCGCATTAGTCAAGTTCGTTGGATGGTATGCCTTTAGACTAAAACTTAATTCCATCTTGACAATCTAGATGTTTATAACAAAACGACCACATGCATCATCGGATGACGATTTTACAATAAAAATAGCGTTCATTCAGTGTGCGTATCACGCGATCAGCACAAAATTACATCACTGTACAACGCGCGAAACGTAGGTACGTCACCTCGTGATAAGGCATGTGTAGCATAATTGTTGTATATTAAATACAGATGTGTCCAACGTACACGTATGTAAGTAAGAGTAGTGTATAGCGCCCTTGTCTCGTGATGTACAAGTCACAAGCGCGCGGCGGGACAGTCGGCGCCGCGCCAAGCTGCAGCGACGCGGCGCCGCCGTCGTGTCGTTTGCGAGGCCGCGTCATCCATCCATCACGCAGCTCATCATCCACTAATAATAGAACACGCCAGAGTATACTAGTGTTTCATTCTTCGAATTCCGCTCACAGTAAACAATATCGTCATTCTCGCAAAAACTAACCCGAGATATTCTGATCCTTTCCCGATATATTCATTCATCCGGTTAATAAAACAGAAATTCAACGTGAACACTTGATAACCTATTTATCAGAAGGTCGTGTTTGTAAACATAGCACACGATTTTACTCACGCTCAAACTGTTTTATATCTAGAGGTCATAAATTTTTAAAACAGACAACGTGATATGTGTATGGTTTGTTATGAAATAACAACTTAATGTGTCTATGTTATTATAACAGTCGTGATAGCATAATATCAAGATGGACATGAAACATCTCTTGACAATGGAGCACAATGAAATGTAATGAAAAGCGGATTCAATAAACAGTTTGTTATTTACAGTTGGCCACAAAGTAAATAGTGGTTATATTACTTATAGTTAAATACGGTGTGTGCGTGTGCAGGGTACAATGATTGTAAACAGTAAACACGGGGCATCGCTCGCGCGGCGCTGCAAACAGCTCCAAGAATATTCCGCTGGACTCCGCTCTGACACAAACACATCACACAGCACCACACCGGAAATACCCGGCCGCGGCCGCTTGCACCACATACACAAATACACTTCGACACAATACGATTACATTATTTTGGACAAAACATTTACATACTATACATTATTGATTTTGTTTATCTCTGTTAGCTAGAAACGTTACGAGATATCCTGATTTAGAACTCATGGAATAGAACAATTGGGATGATGATGCGATCTTTGTTATTTGTACCACTTCCTGCCCGCGATGCATTCACTCGATGTTGGTTTAGATCACTGATATTATTATTTTTATGCGTACTTAAACGAAAATTTTAAATAATAAAATCTTCAAAATTCAAAATATTTTATTTCTCATAGAACCTTCCCTACACATGGACACTTAAAAAATGTCAGAAGCTGCATGGTTCCAATTAGTCGTTTCCTTTGGGGAAGCGGTAAGAAACTTCATTTCAAGCAAGCAATAACATTTTGAGAGTATATATTTTTTTAAGCAATAGGATTTTACTTTTAATATTTTCCGTAGAGGTCGTCGATTTAGGGTAAGAGGTAAAAAAAAAACTCCTAAAAATGAGTAATCGGTGGTAAAGTGAAGTGTTTTCAGAAGAGTTTACGTAGGTAGGATTTCGATACATGAGGATAAAAACTGGTTAGGATAGTGTGCTTTCGCCTTGACTAATATGGTATGGTAGGGAAACCCACGAACAAAAATAAGTAAGTAACTGCCTACAATAACAAAAATTCACGACCAAAATTGTGTTGTTTTGTAATGCAGTCAGTTGATAACAGTTAATGCCCACATAGGTTCGGACATCGACCTATCGACTGATCAGGAAAATTCTATATATCTGTCTTTATCAAATATTTCTTATGAATATTGAACAAATGGAAATTCTGGTAACATACGACAAAACATACATATATATCGATAGGTTTGAAGTTGTTTTGATGCCAACTGGCATGTAAAATTTTAACTAGGTATAGAATCAGGTAATGTTTATAACTAACGACTCGCCCCAGCTTCGAACAGGTATTTCAAATCTTTTAAATTCTCAGCTTATCTTCATTATAATATTCATGTATTTATACACCTAAACCTATTTCATGAATAATTCTGTCAATTGGTGAAAATCCGCATGAAAATCCATTCAGTAGTTTTTGAATTTATCGCGGACATATAGGACCCTGTTAATAAATAAGTAAGGATGCTGGGAAGCATAAGTAAAACGATAATATTTAATTGATTTTCAAATTAGCGAGCTATCACGGAAGGTAAGGTCTAAGGGTCCACTAATAACCGCTCGAGGTGTGTTGTTTTCACATGACCATGTTTAATATCCGTGCTATTTGGCGTGGAGTTTTTGCGATGGGTGTCAGTAACCGGCCAGTCGACGGTCAGTCACCGGTAAGGCATGGTGAGTTGCTCCAAGGTCTGCGCAAATACGCGTGTAGGTATACGTTCTACTCAGAACGTGTTCTGATTCAGCTTATTGTTACCGGACGTGATATTTTTATGGCTTGTCAAAACTACAATGTCAATGTTTTGAAAATAAAGTTTTTTCAAGTTAAGCAAATTCATTGATCTACCAGGAAATCTGCAGTTGACTTTCCTCTGATGTTGAAGGTTAAGATCGAGGAAGACTGTTAGTATAATGAGTGAATTTGGAACATTTGTATGCTGATAAAGTGTTGTAGATCGTTGCTGGTATAGAAAACCTAACAATAACATGACGTAGAGACTGCATCATAATAGGTGTGGCCTCCACAGAGAAAAACTGTAACAAGCAGGAATACAAACAAACAAATGTAACCGCAATGGTATAAACCTCCTTCCCGTCTCGTCATTTGTAAACAACCACTGTTTTTGTATGTAGGTAAAAGATTCACCTCATTTTTGATAAAAACAATGAAGTTGTTGTTTTTGATGCAGTCACAGACATAGCTCCATCTATATTTTTTTGGCATAGCTACAACTATTTAAATTAAATTAATAACGGTAATTTATCGACAGCGGGAGACGATATCGACAATAGAACTGCTTGATTCTCTACGTGGTCTTACAAGAAAAATCATCATATTTTGGTCATTCGGGCTGCAGGATGTATGCGTCATGAAAAGCTCGGATTTCCGGGTATTACTGTATTAGTACTGTTCAGCGAAATAAGAAGGGTGAACGATACTTTCAGAATCCATTTAAGATTTGTAGATTCTGCGTGTATTATTCAGCATAAAATAACAAATCTAATTACGTTGATGCAACGTATATCGTATACGTAACAGTACTTACGTACACGTTTTAAATTTATCACCCACTATAATGTATGAAGGGAAACGACGCCGACGTGAGAAAACCCACGTGATAGTAACTATATCTTGTATGTAATAGCGGCGGGAACTGTGAACGTTGCGCCACTTGTCATAGTGGGTGAGCAGAGCTGGTGAGCTCAGGCCTCAACGTGGGTACACGGCGCGTACCCACGGTGTTTACGTTCACTCTGAGATATTTCTGATTTCCACGCAAAGCCAATGTTTATACTTTTGGCAGCAGGATGTGAGATTCTTATTCAACAATGAAATACAACATCTCGGTATTACAGTCCGAAACTACTGCTCCGTATGTTTATATACGTCAATAATTAAAAAACGATTGTCATCATGAGATGGTAGAGGGTTGCCATGCGTGACGTTTGCTGGACACTTATCAGTGAACAGCCAAAAACCAGATAGACACAGAGTTTGAGATAGTGAGTGCAAAGTGATATACAATTTAGAGACGAGAGACGATAATAAATGTTGCCAAAGGGGCCCAGCAGGGCCGATGCCCTCTAGGGCCGCGGGAATTTTTGAAAGAGTTACCGTGGTCCTCGAACGCAAAGGGTAACTAATGAATACATGTGGATTTAAGTCAGAAAGAGCTCACACACGCTCTCGCTCCACCCTAGAGCGGGAGAAGTCATTCAATTATTTCTAAAAAAAAAAATGAAGTAATAGATTTTTGTTCGCAATTTCATCGTTGGTTGGTCCCATAGCATCACTTACTTCATCCAGAATTGTGTTGTAAGTACAAGGGAACAAACTGACTGCTTGTGACAATCCAGCTGAATACTGGATTATCATTAAGAGCATCAACCTCGATCCTAGAAACTTCACAGACTACACGAGAGGGGGAGGACGGGCGTAACGAACATTGTCAAATAGTGGCAATGGCCGTGTCGAGTAAAGTCGGTCGTTTCAATAAATGATATTTTGATTGACGGCAAACACAATGAGAGCGATGAGGCCACAAAACTCGAGCAGTGAGTAGTGAGGCCGCTTGAACAAACATGGCGCCGCCGCCCGCGCCGGCTGAAAGACGTCACGGATACACTAATATTGACCCGTCCGCACTTTTGTACGCCGCTATTTACCAACTATCACAATATACACGTTTAATTATGAGGCGCCAAACTAGTCAAAAAATAAAAGTCATTAATCATCCGGCATAAAAATTATGTAGTAGGTATAATATCATCGCATATGTTACTTGTGTTAGGTGGGAGTATTTGCATAAGTAAGGCTTATCTGTTTGATATGAAACTTTTCACAATCAAAACAGGTGGAGTCTGAAAGGCTTAATCATGAAAAAGTAATGACATGTTAAATATCATACACCTTCTAAAGTTCCTAACTGACAGTTTTGAATTACTCGGTGCCTGTACCTACCTTAAGAATTTTAAAAACATGATTGTTTCACAATGCTTTGTGGTTAAAACTGGTAAGTTATCGTGGTTAGGAATCTAGTTATCGCGGGGTATTTTATTTAACGACAGTATATTTCCAAGTGCGGGGTGGCGCGGCGCGGCGCCCGGCGCTTCTCACTGAAACACGTAAATAGGTTCAACGACCCCGACCTTGGCGCCGCCGACGCAAGTCGTATTGTCTTCGCTACACATATTAAAACAATACTTACATAACACAGCACACGATAACATTTTAAAACTAAAGCTGCTTAGAACAATAAGGTACTATTTTTCGCGTCCCTTTTATCTTATCTAAAATATTATATATTCGTCACATAAACAACAGAACGTGATCGAGATTATATTAAATCTTGCAGTAAGCTATATTTGTACGTGTTGAAATTGATGTAATAATAATACTATGTTTAATGATAGCGCTCTGTCATGTGGATTCAATAACAATAACGCTGCTGTAACTACATTACCTGTCTGCAGGTTTTTAGGTCGAATATGATGTCTGATGTGTCAAAGGTTGGGCCGTGAGCCGATCAGAGACAATGGGACGTGGGAACTCCGTGGAGCCTACGCGGTTCCCACGCGTGCGCCCGCGCCGGCCCGCCGCACGCCCTCACAGCTCAGCCGCAGCCCCGGAAGCGGCGCGTTCTATTATGTATTACCACAACACTTTCATTCAGTACGATTTTATTTCAGTCTAACTGAATTTATTTAAATTTATTATCGGACACCAAATCATTAGTGTCACGATCACGACACGGGTCTGTGATCGTTTATCAAAACCAGTTCAATGAGTTATATTTTATTAGACAACATTAGTATTTAATTTGGTATTTTGGCCATTTCGCAGCAGATTAATTGCGTATTAAGAACCAGCTTCATGAGTGAGAAGCATTTAAATCTTGTTTCGGTTCATTCAAGAGTCTATAAGTCCTCATGGTTTTTGAAGAGCTGGGTGTTAATAAAAATTCATACGTGTATTGTATTCTAATATGTATTTTGCATGCTTTTATCAAACACTGAACATTAGAAATAAATAAAACATGTTCTCTATGTATAAAAAATATAAACACATTTTTTTCTTTGGCAGCGGGCAACGGTGCCGTGGTCGACTATTCTGTCAGCGTCATGCATTTAAAAAATATTATTTAAAGTAGACACATCAAGTCAGCGACTATGCAACACGAATGTCACATTGACCGCATTTTAAATCATTCATCAGTGTCTACTTAAAATAAAATTGTTACAACAGTGACGAGTTTTATAAATATTGCTGAACATTAATTTTAAAAAGTTTTCGTTGCAGAATGAAACCTCGACGCCCGCGCCGCCAGGCACAAACGATATCGATTCATCATATTCGTCTTCATAATATTTACAGAATGTTCACACCGTTCACACTTCCAGCCGTTATGATGGCTCCTTCTCTGTTACTGCAGTGCGTCTTTGGAACTCTCTCCCACACTCTATACGTGACAGCCCTTCTCTGGAGATCTTCAAGAGTAAAATTAAAGAGCATTTTCTTTCTCAATGACATGGTATTTATATATATATAATATATATAAGTATGTTCCCTCTCTTAGAGAGGAGGCCTGTGTCCCAGCAGTGGGAACATTAAAAGGCTGATGATGATGATGAAGTATGTTTGTATTTATGTATGTTTATGTATTATTCAATCCTATTTTTTGTTATTTTAAAATTGTACACTGGATCTTACCCTCTAATGTAATCTCTCTCTATCACTCAATGGTTTGCTGGAAGTAAACTCAACTTTGAGTTAAGCTCGCCTTTGTACATAAATTTTGTAATCGACTTTGTTATATATGTTGTTTTGGTGTACAATAAAGAATTAAGACCAAAGTATTTACGTTGCATAGTCGTATTTTCTTACATTACGTGAACACGAGTATAATGGGTAAACAAACAAGGTCGTTTGGGGCGTCATTGCTTCTTTATTTCAGTACTAAGGCATACAAAAGACAGTATTCTCACGTCCATGTCCTTCACGAGATCCAAAACATCGCGTGATCCCACCATGGCAATGTGACTTCTTAATGACACGAGTTCTACCTACTCTACAGGCGGTGTTTACACGAACAGAAAACAGATAACGCCAAATGAACAACAATTGCACAATAACATGTTATTCTGAGACGGAAACACAAAATAATTGCTGAGAATCATCATTACTGATTCCTTGATGATGTTGTTTTTCAATAATTTAAGTAGCTTGTAGTGTAGGTACCAAAAATACAAATTGTTTGTTTAGTAAAATTGCCATTAGCAACAAAATTAATTTGATTTATCTTGTAGTAATTTATTTTATTTCGTTGTCCCGTGTATGGTTCTCATCCTAAAATATATTTTGATAATGATATTATCGAGATCGATATTTGTGCTGAGAAATTACAATAAAATTATAAAGAAAATCTGAATTCACAATTGAATCCATAATCAACAATATTTTTAAAATCAGTTCTAATTAAAAATTATCGGTGGTTATAAATAACGTGGCTATTATAACATTGACAAAAATAAACGATAAGATTATCAATTGTGAAGAATAGAATTAAATACATACATAATTATATCGTAAGAAATTTGCTCAAGAACACGTAATTAATGAGTGAATATTGGGAACCATCTCACGACATTAAACCGTGGAGTGTCAGTTTCACCTTGGTACAGACACAGTGGCGCATTAAGTCAATGCGGGGCCTGTGGCAATTCGACAAGGGGCCCCCCTAGGTAGACCTTTTTTATTAAGATAGAGTAAATAAAATATTTTGTGTGTAGCTTTATTTAGATTTCATGTAGTGTAGATACATTAAGTATTTTTTGTCACGATCAGGTGGCGCGGGGCCCCCGAATGTGCGGGGCCCATAGCATTTGCTACTTTTGCTATATAGCTAATCCGCCACTGTACAGACATACGTATTTATTCTTTGTGTTTCGGTTGTTGTGAACATTAACCTTTTTGAATTGTCTTTATCTTCTTTACAGAGTATAAAGCAAGGTAGCTGTTTGCGTCTATCTGTTTATCTGCTAACTCCTAAACCGAACAACAGATTTTGATGCGATTTTACCTGTTTATTGCTCTGTTTGCTCTTTACATGCGTAGTGTGAGACCGGGGTGGATCACTAGTGTACGATTTTTTTTTAAGTTTGAAAATTGTCTAATGACTTCTCCCGCCCTATGACGGAACGGGAGGGCGAGTCAGACTTTTACTGACTATAGTCACACCTACGTTCCTTCTTTACCTTGCTTTCCAGGATCCCGGCCTTCCGGGATTACCTTTCGTAAGTCAACCCATGGCCAATATAATTGTACCATAATACCCAATTGAGGACTTTTTCATTTTTTTTTCATACTGTAAGATTTTATTTGCCAATCGAGAATTCTGTCTCCCCTACAACAAAAAACCAACAGCTAGTCGATTTTTTTTTTTAATCGTTGCACCACACTAGGAATCACTTCGGTATCAGAAGAGCCGGAACCACTTACAGTACGTCCACGGTCATATAAATATTTGTTCCGTACGGGAATCGAACCCGCGACACCCAGCAGCCCATCGCTCAACCACTGCGCCAACCGTGGCGTCAAAGTCATTTAGTTCACACGTCATTGTAATAAAGCGAGATCAAAATTAATTCCCAAGCTTCAGAGACCAAACCTCTGTGAGGGACTATAGTAGTAGCTGAGTGCTAAATAAATCCATAATAATAATATTTTGAAACTCTGTGATCCGTCTGTCTGTTACACTTTCACGTTAACTACTTAACCGATTTAGATGAAATTCAATACAGAGTTTCATCTATGATTTCGCATCAGCTATAAGGGTGTTTTTAATATCGGACGTATTTCACCCCGCATGCGGAATTGCTCCGCATGCGGGGCTGCTGCATGGTATCACGCCCAGCGTCCCGCGTGCTTAAGGTGCGTTGGGGTAAGATCGATGCTGGGGTAATAACGTATAGATTGAATATCTCACATATTTAGCTATATTTTTAATGCTACCCACATTGCGTGCCACGTCATATTGACGTGCCGCCGTACAATGTAACTAGTTTTAAAATATGTAACTAAATAAATGAGATATTTGATTTATATGTTCTTACCCCAGCGTCGGTCTTACCCCATCACAATATATTCTACGAATTACAATAAATACTTGTATGAAAAAGACATTTGCGGAGGCTACGCATGCGGGATCGCTCCACACGAGCGATCCCGCATGCGTAATGAAATCAAACATCAACATTCTAACCGCGCGACGTTCACGTGAACGTAGGCAGCAGCTAGTATAGAATATAAGACTGAATTGTTTATAGGGGACTTACCTAATCCGATTTCTATGAACCCTTCATCCTTTATCTTTCCAGTGTAGTGGCAAGTAAAGTCCCGGGGGTCACTAGCACCAGCTAGAAGTCGCACCCAGTAAATTCATAGTACGCTCATGAAATTCGTCTACCTCAGCGTACAAGTACTCCGATATTAAAAGGGTCATGGCCTGTCTAGACAATACTATAGATGTATAATCTAGAGGTCTTGTCTAGACGTCTGTATAATTTGAAATTTCGGGCGAGAATCATTGTTTCATTATTGTATTTTGTAGAATTTTTTTTTTTGTGTTCGTTGAACAGTTAAGTCAACGTGATACCTAACCTTTACCGTGAAACACTAGGTATCACATTGAGTTCCAATAATAACTAGCGACCCGCCCCAGCTTCGCACGACTGTTCCAAACGTAAGTTCCAAATCTTTAAAATCATCGAAGGAATGGAACAATTTGCCTGCTGCGGTCTTCCCATCCGATTACAATGTGGGTGTGTTCAAGGCTACAGCGAATAGGCTCTTAACAAACTAGTGCGCCTCACCATCAACGATTGCATCACTGCTTACCATCAGGTGGGATTGCAGCCAAGCACTAGTTTATATAAAATAAAAATTCTCGGCTTTTTCTCTTCTATAATATGCACGTATTATTTACCTAAAACTTTTTCATGAATTACTGTCCATTGGCGAAAACCGCAAGAAAATTCAATCATTAGTTTTTGAGTTTGTCTCGACCAGACAGACAGACCCACGATGCGGGACTTTGTTTTGTAATATGTATGTAAGGATAACATAATTAACAGCAATTATGCGGAAATATACACACGACTATTTCTCTTTTTTCCCTGATAGGTCAACAAAGTCAATATCAAATTCAACATGGTCCTGTATCGTAAATAAAACAATACTTTTCAAGTGGAACACAAGGAAAATCTATTTTATCTTCACTATACACCATGGAATTTCCAATTTTGTGATACCACGCCAATTCATGAACACTACCGGCATATTGATAACTCATATCTAACTGTAGACCTACCTAACTGGGTTTGTTACGAATATTGACATTCATTCTATTTCACTTAACTACCGGTAGTTAAAATATAACTAGATGTCGGATCATATGCATTTAATTTGGTTGTTTGCATTTGTAAATATATAAAACGTTACTTTTACAGTGTTATTGCATATTTTAATTTATTTTTATCAAGAATGTTTGTTTATGTAGTTAAATGTATGTATCTTCTATTACAGTTCTTCAATAGTGAAAGTAGTTTCTACAGAAATGGCTCCAAATAAGTTCTGTTTTCATAAGGACCGGAGAGGTAATTGTCCACCTAAAAATTAATATTAAATAACAAACAAAAAACAACTAGAAATCAAGTATGATTCTGTATTATTGAATATAAATAAATATTATACATATGTATACACCTACATAAAAAGAAGGCTAAAGAATGTACAGATAGATAAAGGTTTATTTCGCAAATTTTTAGCGCATTTTGCCTTAATATTTAGGCATTTTGACTGACTGATCACGTAATCCGATGTCTAAACACAACAGTTTCCTATCTTAAAACCATAGGCACGCCATAATCAAGGAGGTAAGTCCCCTCTTTGAGAAGTGGCTGGATAATCGTCACGGTATCCTCACCTTCCACCTGAAAAAGGTCTTTACCGGACATGGTAAGTTCGGGAAGTTCCTGTACCGGTTCCAGGCGGAAGAAACGCCCGGGAATCGGCATTTCACGGACCGCTCGGAGGACACGGTGCAGCATGCGGTGGACGTGGGCGGAGCTCCGAGCCCTGCTTGGGCGGAGCACCACCGTGACCTCGTAGCGGCGATCGGCGGTGGCGTCCTCTCTCACTTGGTCCTGGTCCGGGTACAGACCATGGTCAAGAGCGAGAGGGAATGGGTGGCGGTCGTGTACTTCTGCGAAGCAGTGATGCTAGCGAAGGAGACCGCATAACATGTGAGGGACCGGACATCCTCGTACCCCAGCTGCTGAGACCCCAACCCCGACTACCAGCAACCGTAGGCGCGGGATAGCGGATGACGAGCAATGGGTAGCTCGCTGCTCCGCCATCCGATAACCGTCCTGACCTGCCCGATTCATCGACGATGTATAGTTTTCCACGCGCTACTGAAAGAGATGTCAGCAAATACGGCTTTGCTGACATCTGTTTCAGGGCCGAACAGGACCATAGTCTACTAGAGCCATGGGTCGACTTCTGAAAAAGGCCCGTGGTCCTAGAACGCATAGGACAACTGAATGAATATAAGTGTGGTTTTAGTCAGTAAAAATTGCTTTGCCTTTTTGATACACAATGAAAGAAGCCCACTATTGGACATAAGCCTCCCCCAAGTGTCGCCACAATGAACGGTTCTGTGCGTCTCGCATCCATCGGATTTCCGCAACCCTTACCAGGTTATCGGTCCACCTTGTAGGAAGCCTATACAATATCTACTCATAATACTTTAGGTTGCGTTATTTATAATATGAAAATATATATTATGTAAAATTATATGAAAAGGATAATACCTACTGCGTATTATACAGCCATAAAACAGCATTGGAGGAAAAAACAAAGTTTATGACTATGAAAAACCCCATAGAATCTGCATGTAAACAAAGTTATCATTATGTGTACGTTAATAATAACATTTTCTCCCCTATTATATAGTCTATAATACTTATCCATTATTTTAAAAATAATCATTACCTACTTGTTTACATTTTAAAATATAAATTTTCTGACCTGGGTTTCATAAATGAAAAACTAAAGAAAATCTTTCTTTTAGTTTTAAGTGGTGGCACCTTTCAAATTAATGTAGGTATGTGAGAATAAAATTCAGACAAAACCAATCGGAGAATCTACATAATGTAAGATGATTATCAAACAAATGCTTTGAAACTGTTCATTACAGTTACTTATTATTTTAGGTATAGGTATTTGACAAAACCTTACCGAAGTTAAAAAAATGGTACGAAACGTTTCACATCTACCTATATATTTTACAAGAAAAAGCTCTATGCAACTAGAAACGATTACTACGTCGTAGTAATCATACTAATAACGTACTTTTATTAAAAAATTCGTTGGTTGATATTCATACACTTTTCAAACAAAAACCAGGGGCAAAAGTCTGCTATTTTTGTAAATTCGTCATTTCAACACAATCCCATTGTCATTTTGGTAAAAGTTCTTAATCTGCTAAATCATAATGGTCGATCATTGGTCGGTAATTGGTCTCGTAAACGAATGGTGGTAGAATGACTTTGTCGTATTCAGACAAATCTAATGGTAAGTCACTAATCAAAGGAACTGACCAAATTTTAGCAGATTACCTCATAAGTCTGAAATTCATTTTTCATTATGTACGAGATTACCATTTCTTTCAAAGGTGTGTTAGTGATTGACTGTTGGAAAATCATAGTGACGTCATTATATTAGTAGATTACCAAACTTGTCAAAATCAACCATGATGAAATCAATGATAGACGATTCTGACACTATTGTAATAGCAGACTTGAGGCCCTGTATGCAAAGTTTAAAAATAACATTTTCTGAATCACTTTCAGACTTTGAGAGTTCGCAACTTTGCACCATTCAGAATAAGTTAGTTCCATAAAGAATTTGTTACTACTGCAAAAAGCTGATAGTACCTACTTGTTGTATGAGTACTACAAACGTGTAAGCATGCAAAAACGCCATTGTTTATGACAGATTACGATTGACGATAGAGATTGGCGTTAACAAAACATCCTGTTTTACAATTAAGAAATAGAACAATAAGCGTTTACACAAAAGACTCATGTTAGAACTACACTACGCACACGTGTGACACACAAGTCGACCTGGGTGCGTCAGTCTCCTCCATACATTTTATATGGAAACTAGACTTAAAGAGCTATAAGCGTAACTCTACAAGTGTAGCTCTACAAGTCTAGTTTCCATATAAAATGTATGGAGACAGACGCGCTCAGATCGGCGTGTGTGGCACACGTTTGCGCAGTACAGTTCTAGCATTAGGCGTATTACACGTGTTCGGTCCAATGTAGTTCAAGCTTCATTGTACCTACCATTTTCTATATTCGTAGACGTTAGGTTTTGTGTGGCTGTGCAATCGAATAAGTGCTTCTTGGGTAAAATTAGTTTGTAGATAATTATACAACGTTACATTTTGGTCGTTTTAATCTCGTGGAGGGAACAGAACACTATCGATTTGTAAAGATAAAATAAAAAAATAAAGTACTTTTTTTCTAAAACTTGAATTAATATACGCATGTACGAAATTAATTTCTTTAAGAAAACGAGTCAATGACCTTGGAAGTAGTTGTCGGTCGTTGCATACTAACTACCTACAGGTTATTGAACTCGCCTAGCTGACGTTTACTTAAAGAAATTAATTTCGTATGTGTAAATTAATTCGACTTTAAAAAAAGTACTTTTTTTAATTTTATTTTTACAAATCGATAGTGTTTCATGTACCAAATCGACCCTCCATGGGATTAAAACGATCAAAATTTAACGGTGTATAACCTAATTAGGCAGTTCATTCATACTAATATTTATTATAAATGTCAACGTAACTCTATCTGTTAAGCTTTCACGGTTAAACTGAACTGATTTTATTGAAATTTGGTACGAAGTCTACGGCGCCGCGGCGTAAGTTTGAACCCTAAAAAAGGCCATAGGGTATTTTTATCTGGCTTCGATTTCATTCACGTCACACACGCGAACGAAGTCGTAGGCAAAAGCTACTAATAGTTATAATTTACAGAACTACAATCTCGTCATTCTACATTCCTTTTCTGATATTGATATTGAAATAACCGTTAATCAACATCAAAATAACAAGTTGATAACCCATCATAAATCAATTCACAAACACGTAAACACAAACAACCACTTAAATGTATTTAAGTTTGGGCAGACAATTACCTACCTTCGTTCAATTTAAACGTTTTATATTTTATATAATAGATATACTAGCTTTTGCCCGCGGCTTCACTCAAGTCAACTCACTACTCTATTCTACCCTATCTTTTTCTTTCATAAGAACCTTCTCCTTACAATAACAAACACAACAAAAAAGAATTAGCGAAATCGGTCCAGCCGTTCACATGTGATGACCAAGAGAAATATGGATTCATTTATATATAGATTACTAGTTTTTGCCCGCGGCTTCGCTCCCGCTCTACCCTACTCTAACCTACTCTACCCTACCCTACCCTACTCTACTCTAACCTACACAAATAAATGAGCAGGCTTTAGTTTTTTTTTTTTTACTTAACAGTATAACAATTATCCATATTTATAGATATAAATAAAGAATTGTAACTTACCGAGCTCTGGAACATACTGAGCATTAACAAAGGTTCCACAGCCATAATTTCGAAAGTTAATTAAAATCCGCTACATTTATTGTCACTCACTGATCAAATACTTTATTTAAATGAACACAGAAATTATTAGACGCGTTACGAACCTGCGGAACCGTTGCGATGTTTGTTTACAAACTGAAACGGGGACGCGGCACCTTTTCTTGCGAAATACTTTATAAAGTGTGACTAAGTTGGCAAAACAAATTGCGTCAGTGCTGAGCTCGATTCATGCGCTCTACACTTTTGTGGAATCCGTACCGAGTACTCAACGAGAATGGAAATGATTTTCCCACTGAGCTGTATATTTTTGTAGTCAATTGTCATAAATGATTTGAATACACATTTATGACACATGTATCATTTTAAACAGATGTGCTTATTAAGGCAGTATTCTTTATTGAACTAATATAATCTCTAGTTGTCGTAACAGTTTTAAAAGGCAAAGAAAAATAAAAACATAAGTAAGTACAATGGGCCGCAAAAGTCCCGAGTCGCTGATAAAATGTGTGATAGTTTCTGAAATACATTTGTACCTCTACCATGAGTTTTAAGCAATAGTATTCGTCGCTACTCGATATCGACGCCGTAAATATTTTGTATGGCAAATTTTGCAGCGCCTCTAGCGGTCACTTGCAGAACCAAAATTTGCCATACAAAATATTTACGGCGTCGATATCGAGTAGCGACGAATACTATTGCTTAAAACTCATGGTAGAGGTACTGATGAATTCGTGAAACCGTTTGTACACTACATATGTAACTTAAATTTTAAAAAGTCGATTAAAATACTTCTAGCTTATGACAACAAATATACGTATCGCAGTTTGTTTTAAAAAAAGAAAGTTGTTTTTATCGTTTAATACTTTGTATTCCCTACTCGAGCGTGTATCACTTCATTCAGACGCTGTGCCAAGCTGTAAATGGATCGTGTCAGAGCTCACATTGTTCTGGTGAATTGTTTGAAAGCTCTTTCAGACCTGAACAGCCGTGAGATATCTATCTCATAGCATATTGAGCACAATGAATCGTTCTTCTCGTGGAATTGTGCACCTTGACCTGCCGTTTCCTGGTTCTGATATCTTTCGACGTAAAGATAATTATAGTTCTAGCAAGCTAAAAACCAATATCAAAAAACTGTAACAGCCCTGCGAAGCTAGAGCAGTTCCCTAGTATAAAATAAACAAACAAGTATTAATTGTTAAAAAAAAAAAAACAGTTTGTTTTGTTAAGACCTATTAGTGTTAGTCATCCCATGTATAAAGCAATTAAAATTTTCGGCAATAACAAATTTCAGTGATCATACCCGTAGATACAGGAAAAACGTTTATTTAATTGCAATGGGTGCCTATCGTCAAATCGTTCTAGGAAAAAATACCTCGTTTGGATGTGTGTTAACATGAACTTTGTCAAAATTCTATATCAGTCGATAACAGTCGTGCGTACTTTGAAGATAACTATATATTTTTGGTTAAACGTTAGTGCTTGTAATTAAAGGCCGAACCAAGGCTTTTGACTTGATTTTAGAGAACTTTGTAAAACAACTGAAGTTGTGAAACATAAATTCAGTTGTCTAACGAACTTTTTATTAAGAAGACAGTTCAAGCTCAGACAACTTACAAATATCATCAAAGTTCTGGATTCATTATTATTTTTTATTGCGGGATAGTTCTAAAGAGTTACCTTAGCCCTGGAACGCAGAAAGTAACTAAAGAAAAACATGTAGGTTTTAGTCACTAAATGTCTGGCATTCTCCCCACTCGCCATTTAAAAAAAAAATATTTTCCACTATACATGTAGGGACTTCGCCCACATAAAACTCTCAAAAAAAAGAAAAGAAATCTTTTTGGGTATTGAAAACTGGGAAGCATTTATTATCGTTGGATAAGAGCAGAAAAAAAAAATACGGGGACATGTTGTTTTTGTACTACTTAAATGTAGTTATGTATGGTTATTGACGTAAATAGCGGCTTCTATCATAAACAGGTAAAACAATTGTGGTTTTTTACTTGTTTGTGGTAGATTTTATTTATTTTCATTTTCAACCTTGTTATATTTATTTGAGTAAATGCATGAATAATTCGAATACAAAGTCCATTGCTCTTGGGGACAAAGTTATAGGTACTTACGTAACTGATATACGTTAAAGAAATTAATATGAAAACAATCCTCAGAACCGTAGCTAAGTGATTTAAGACTACAGTTTATTTTCTAAAAGCCATGATTCATTCAACACATCATCAACAAAGATTAGTCATGTATTAGTTTTTATAACAACAAAACACTTCAGCCCTCTGTAAGATGAGTTATCTGGTTTTTACAGGACGATGAAACATCGTTTTCCTATCTGTATTTAGATTTGTCATCGATAGTGGCGCCGGCGCCGGCGCCAACAGTCTTGATATTTATTTTCAATGTTTCAGATTTTCAGCGTTCACGAAACTTAAAGTACAAACGAAAAACGCAAAGTACACTGAATTAAAATATAAAGTACAATAACAATCCTGCCGTCGTTATTGAAAAGGGCACTACTAACATTTTTTTTTTAATTGAACTAAATACACATTGGGAACCAGATTTTTTTCTGAACAACGGCAGAATCGTAATCCCGACTATTTTTTAGCCGTTTTAAAATAACTTTATCTTTAAATAGCCTGGTAAGTATAGAGTACCTACAGTAATGTAGAATGCAATACACGATGACGCACGACACAGCGGGGAAATCCTACAACCACAACAATTTCAAAAATAACTTACCTTGTAAAATTACTTATTCTTTGCACATCTATAAGATGTTATCAATATACTGATAAGAATGACTTGACGAATAACACACAGGTAATAAAAATAACTCGTTGCATATCTAAATGTGCGAAAATAAACTCCCCCAAATATGATAAATAAATAGTTATATCCTGTTACAGTGCAAGAAACAATCGCAAATGAATATTTAATAAACAACGATTTTTAAAATATACCGTTACATGTTAGGAAATCCCAACGTAAAGGAAATTATTATTTGCCCTTGGACCACTTTTGTTAGCGATATTATGAGCTAACAAGGACTCGGTTTACTGGTTGAACCAATATGTATTATTTTGTTAATTTAGTAAGCGATTTTGTAATATTTTTAAACTTCCGATTTTCCTAAGACAGTGGCTTGTGGGATGAAAAGATACAATGTTTTTCAGAAGTCTTTTAGTAGAATTTGTAAAGAGCAGTGTTGGTGTTAGCCTGTTACCTAAACAGAAATGCCTCGTAGGCACGTCGTAGCAGCGTAGGCAATGCTTAGCTCATTGTGGTAAACGATGGGTAGACTCTGCGTCCTACTACACGCTTAAGCAACTAAAACGAGCTGTCGCGCGTCGTAGACATGTAGTATTGTGTCTGCCTAATGCCCAAGGCCGTGTTTACGGAGACGCGGCGCCTTGCGCGGCGCGTTGGGCGTTTCGTCGTACATTGCAGCGGGGGGCCGCGTCATCGCTCGCGCAAAAATAAACCTAATGCAATGTATGATGAACCGCACGACGCGCCGCGTCTCTGTAATCGAGCACTAAATATCGGTCCGCGATTTTGTAGCGTAGGCCCGCGAATTAGTAGCGTAGGCCCGTGAATTAGTAGTGAAGGCCCGTAACGAAGTGAAGTAGGCCCTTGACGCGAGGTATTAACGTACATCTGCAACGTAGTAGCTATGCTCGCAACGTAGTAGTGCAAGCTCGCGACGTAGTAGTGCAAGCTCGCGACGAAGGAGCATGCTACCCAAGGGTAGCGGCAAGGGTAGGGTAGAAGGGCAAGCCGTTCGTTAGAGGTTTTCAGGGGAAGAATTAAAAAACATTTCTTATCAACATGACCCTTAAATATGTATGTATAGGTTTTATTTATTGTATAATAATATATTATCTTTATGTATGGTGTGCTGTACACATGTCTATACATATAATATATTTTTAGTTTAAAATTAGATTTAAAATTTATGTGATTAAGTTTTGTTGTGCATGATTGTATAGTTATCCTCAAATACAATTACTCGCTCATTTTTTTATGTATATGTTTTGCTGTAAGAAAACCCAATTCAACTCACATCAACTGTCCTATTTTAGTTGTTTTTTTAAAATTGTATGTACAATAAAGAATGCTACCATGGGCCTACCAAAACTGTAGGGGCCCAGCAGAACTGTAGGAGCCCAGTAGGGCAGAAGCCTACTGGGGCCAAAGGTTAGGTGAAAATGAATCCCGGGGCCCTGGATCGAAGGTAATGAATGGAACAGGGTATGTTAAGAGTCTGACACTATCTCCCGCCCCACCCAAGGGCGGGATTTGTCATTTGATGATTTTACCTACCATAAAAATAAAAAAATGGGCCTTCCAAAACCTTTTGCTTTCCCAAAAATCCTATCAGTGCTTTCAGATAACTTCATAGAACAAATCAGGATCAGGGGCCTTACTATGAATGAAATGTTAAAATGTTATGGATGCGAGCGAGAAAAAGTTATGGAACTATACACCTATATACCTCCATCCTTTAGATAGGTTAGTTTAGGTGATCAAATGAATCGTATCAAGAGGCCGTGGTAGAGCCTCTGTTGAAACAAATGAGTTTGGGATTATGGCGATTTATCTGGAAAACGTTTTCTCAAACTTTCGTTTGGATATCGTGGTATGCATGGCTTGCGGTGCTGTCATATATGAACCACCTGTTTTCTTAGACCAACAGATTAATTTGAGGAAGCCAAAAATAATAACACGGTTGACGGTATTAATTACCAGTCACAGAAGCATAGTTTTTGTTTTGTTAAATATTGTAATACAGAAGAAATACGTATGAAGAAAAATTGACTATAAATATAAAAAATAATAATCAATTTCTGCTTCTTACTCAAACTTCTGTGTTTTATGTGTGTTCTTGGGGATTTCTGTGTGTAGAAAGTGATTGTGGATGTTCTGTTCTTTTGCTTTTATTTTTTGTAATTTAATTATAAATAAATGCTTTAATTTTTACCCATTATCTCCAAGCATCAAAAGTATTAAGTATTCGGCATGCGGCCGAATTGTATGTAGATATGTCCGAATCACGGATATCGAGGGATATGCCTTGGGGCGTGGCACGTGGCGCCTCGATCTGGGCAAATGACCCTTATAATCGAACAACGGCTGTACGCTTCATTCATTCGCTTTGCAATTGCGTACAGGGTACTACTGATACGTAAAAAACCAAAATGCCGAGTTGTGCAGTAATTATATGCAAAATAGGTCACATATCATCAACCTGAAGACAAATGGCGTATCCTGCCACCGGTAATTAAACAATTAAATCACTGTTTTATATTTTAAATCAATTTTTAAATATTTCACGAACTCAAGTTCGGAACGACACGAACTAGACCGAACTAGCCCGAATCTTCCCGAACGCAATGACCGCAATGACCGTTCAAGATTTAGAGAGGTGCAGTCGAGTGCGTGAGGCTGATTTTATCGATATGCGTATTATTCGCAGTTTAATATATTTTTTTACATTTCTATGAATATTGTCGTATTACATGTATAGTAGGAGTTAAATTAGTTATTGAATGAATGTTGTTTGAACGAAATTAAGGTATTGTTATTTCAATACCCGTGAATTAAAATTGACATTATATCTAAAGATTGAGATGATCAAAAATTATAGTACAATATGATAAGTAGCACGATAAACAAGTATAATTTTATACAGTTATTTATTTTTGGTCAAAAGTTACAATATTTTATGTTCGCTATGCAAAACTATTAAATCCTTATTTTTTTAAATCTGGGTATTTGGTGTTTTCGTACGCCCTAGTTGTAGTGGAGCTGGACCAGCATTGATCCAAGCATTTTTATCTTGAATATAATTCTCCAACTTATAATAATATAATTTCTATTCCAACTCCTTCTGTTTTCATGCAGTGCGACTGTGTAACTCACTTCCAGCAAAGATTTGTGATGAAAAAAATATCTTTTTTTGCGATTCGGAAAAGTCTTTGAGAAATTTTGGAATTGAACCATTTACATAGGTAAATTTATACGGAATCCTTGGTGCGCGAGTCGGATTCACACTTGACCAGTATATTTTTGTTAGATGTATTTATTTTGAGTAGTTAGTGTGAGTTATTTCATCATAACGAATTCGATCCTGTTAGCATCAACTACCTACAATTTGTTTAAAATGAAAACGAGTTTGCTAGATGACGCTATTTTGATTCCATAGAAATTTATGTTAACGCTAGCGAGTTTGAATACGTGTATAAAATTTACCTAAATGCTTAAACCAACTCTGAATGTAGGTAGTCACATAAGATTAAAATCATATAGTTAAGATTAAGTAATATATTGTTTAATAATAACAGCATGATATTTAACAGAGAACGTTCCCTTGAACCGGTAATACGATATAAAAAAACTAATTCCTATTTTATTTTATAATCATTACTCACTTTTCGGATAAGTATATAAAAAAGAAATTATTTAAAGAAAATTAGACGAAGTAATTATATTACAAGAATAATTATGCTGAAATTAAATATCGATAACAATTATCGACAATCGGTTCGATGCTCTAATTGCATGCGTGTGCACGCATGCAATTAGAGCATCGAAACGGAAACATTCAATGCACGCATTGAATGTTTCCGTGCTTACAAGCGAATGCCCCGCCCATTCTATTTATGTGTGCTATTAGAAATTGATTTAGTGTAGCTGCTTTCTTCTTAGTGTGCGTGTACAAATTTTGAGTGTGTGTCGTAAATACACTATTTGTGAATGTTGTAATTATTTTGGTGGGAGATAAGCGGTTGCGCAAGGATTTCTTATTACTTTGCAATGAAGGCATATCTCGGGATATCTATGGTCCGAATCATCGATATATTTGTACTATATAAAAATCGATGGTCCGAATATAAAAAGTAGCCGAATAGTTCGAACACAAGCTCAGTATTCGTCTGATTTGACTACTTCTGCCATGCGACGTCAGAGTGTGCATAATTTTCGTATGTAACATACCCATCATTGCCCGAACCGTCGAGCTATAAGTTTGGGGGTGCTAAGTGCCACACGTACTCGAATGAAATCAGCATAAGTATTGCGATAATTTGATAAAATGCACTTTGAAAATAACAGATAGTGAACCCACATCGTAGATACGAGGAATAGATAACGGATACTATTACTACAAGTACACAATAACACTACTTTAGCTTATGGACTGATGGTCTATAGCTATATTGTGGTTAAAATTACTATAAAATGAGAGTACCTATTGGATTAGTTTCCAATGCACATAGTAATAAGATTTCCTTAAACACTATTGGATCTCAGTTTCTTATTAGGTACTCTGCGCAAAACTGATTAACTTTCTTTGAAAGCTGAAAATAACTTACAACGGCAGTAGAGGAAGTAGAAGGTTGTACTATTAACTAGAAAATATAGCCGTAAATACGGCGCGCGTCGTGACCCAGACGGACGACCTTATGCGCAGCAACCTTCGCTTCGGTATTAACGGAACTCGGCAAGTAAGGTACGTATATACCTACTACGGTACAGAGTTATATAAGGCTGGCCTGCGCCCCCCGGCCGCTCCTGGCGCCTACCGCCTCCAACCCTCGCAGCACGCCCGCGCCCGCAGCTGCACTGCACCACGACCTTCGGCCTTTCCGCTGCAGCGTAGCTTGACCCAAATCGAACTGATGCAATGTTATATCATAAGAGCGAAATCCAACTCGCTAGGTTTCTATTTTACCATTTCAGTTAGCAAATGAACGCGAAAGTTTCATTCGTCGAATGTTTTACTCTCTCGTTACTTAATTTGAAATTATTTCTTGCGACACTTCTCTGTCAGAGGAACAGTAAAATAAACAGATAACACTAAGTTGCATTCCGAAAACAGAAAATCACGACGAAACTAATAAAATTAGGAGCAGAAAGCTGTGAAATAAACACTACTACGGTGACTAGTTTATTGCCAGATTTTTTCCTGTGACGGAATTCAAATAAAGTTTTAAGGCTTACTGTGGGAGTAGCGTAGTGGGTGTAAAGTTCAGCTCCACCCACGGCCTCGTGCTGCAGGCGGAGCGGTAATATCATGTTTAATGATAGTGCAGCAATTTTACGTAAATGTAACACATTTTATGTACTACCGGTAACTTCCCTACAAGGTAGAAGGACTTTACAGACAAACTGCGCAGTTACCAAACATCAATAAAGTTATTTATAGCTCCTGAAAACAGCAGGTAACATGAATCCAAGACCATCATTACGGTAACGTAGCTCAATGTGTTTTCATTGTTTGTGTTTTATTGTTGAGCAAACACACGGTCATTTCGTACCCTTGCCACGGGACAATTTAGCGTACCTATTACTGACGTCATCATTGAAATAGCCTTAGAAGCAATCATAAAGGTTATACAAGCGTATAAAGTGCGCAATTTCCCGCGTCACGCGACCCGAGTCGTGAGCCGCCGTGCAGCGTGAGCGAGCCGAGTGGGCGGATGTACCTTTTCAGTTTCAGGCTCTAATGAAAACATTGCGCAACCCTTCACTCACGTTACATTTTAATGAGTTCTCGTTCAAATTAACTTGTTTTGTTTATACAACATTGATTTTAAGAATATAACGTCACGTTTTTTTATGGTTGACGTTTACTGCCGTCAATGACTCTGACGCAACCGTCCCGTTTTATGATGGCTATTAACACCTAATTCCTTTTAATATCTATTTTTAGTGAGTTAAATTAAATTAGGAATGCAACAGTCACTATTTTTGTTATTAAGAAATTAAAGTGCGAGTTTATAATCAGTGCGGCCTTAAATTAGAACTAAAATTAATGTAGTAATTAGACCTAACCTGAACTACTACGTACTATAAACCTACGTGTACGTTATAGTCTAATAATAATTTTAACCTAATTTTATGTTTTGTAAACATTTCCTAAGATTGTTTCGTCCATATAATATTTAGAAACGGGTAATAACTAATAGGACCAATGTCAAAATATCTAAAATTACTTAAAAAAGTCAATTCTGTTTCTGATTCATTGTAAGATAAATTTTGATACGATCTTAATATAACATTTTTGAAATGCAACTTACTAAATGCATATTCCCTCAAAACGGTGAAGGAAAACATCGTGAGGAAACCGGCATGTCCTAGAACCAAAAATTCGAAGACATGTGACATCCACCAACCCGCACTGGGCCCGCGTGATGGATTACGGTCCATTCCCTCTCTTGAGAGGAGGCCTGTGTCCCAGCAGTGGGAACATTAAAAAGCTGATGATGAAATGCATATGTGGTTAACATTGCATTGAATTTCGTATACAGAAAAGGGCCTCTGAATACAGAAAATATGTGCATAAAAGAATACTTTCATCTGTAAAAGTGTAAATTAACGATGCTGATGTGTTTACGCCTTTTATATTTATATTTTTATATAAATATTCAGTCATATGCCAACAGACCACACACATATAGGTCACAGGTTGGCCTATAACCAAAAGTGGACGTCTTTTGGCTGAAATGATGATGATGATTTAGTCATAACCCTATTCTAGAGCATTTTTGAGTGCGGTTTAAATAATGTATTCATTATAAATAACTGTCGTAAAGTCAGAACATTGTAAGTTTTACGAGTATATAAAGGGTGGGTCAGGAACAGGATGCTGGAGACTTTAACACTGCTCTTTGAGCGCAATCTTGTGGTAGGTAAATAGCTTAAGTTATTTACCTCCATGAAGGCAATAGGTATTTAGATTAACACAAATCATAATAATGTCACAATTAAACAAACTTGTTTAATTGCTTTAGAGTCAAGAATAGGCCCATATTAGAGGTGAACAGGAGTAGAAGGAATAGATAATAAAGTGTAAGACCGTAAAGGTCATTTAAATTGAAGTAAATAAGAAAAAGGGTTGGTTCTAATATATTTCCTTGAGGGACTCCTAAACAGTTACTTTTTAAGTTTACGAATCAATCATAATTTCTATTTTAAAATTGTGACAGAGGTTGTTAAAATAGTTCAAGCAACAGCATGAACTATTATAACACATATAGGTATTCGTGCGAAACATCGCACGAATACCTGTATGTGTTCCTGAACTTGTTCAACAAAAAAGAAAGGGACCCAGTATCAAATGCTTTTGCTAGATCCAGGTAGATACTAATTGAATGATTTTCATTGTCTAGTTTTTGCGTCATCCCTTGTTCAGTGTCAGCAATTGATAATTTTTGGCGGCTTTTTTCTTTGTTCAATGTCATTCATTGATATTTTTTTTGAAGTTGATGACAGTATTGAAATAGGTTCGCAATTCAAATCTATTTTCTTTTCTCTTGCTTTGAGCACTGGAACTACTAGTGCCATTTTCAAACAGCCAGGAAAAACGCTAACCGATAGGCAAAATTGGTAAATACGAGTTAATGTTATTACCAAAATCGTTCACTATTTCATTAAAAACCTTCTATTAGTTCAAAGTTAAGCCTTTAACTATTAACATGATTTACTGATATAAGCGACGAGGCGTGTGCTTATAATAATGCAGATAACTCTATGTTTAATTATGAATGGTAGGTTTTTTACATGGCGCCACATCTATTTACTGTGTTTACCCAATTCTCCAAGTAAATTACTGTTATAATAATTAGCAAAAAGATAGAATAGATGCAAGGTTAGTTTTAAACAATATTTGGTTTTAACAAGAACTACTCAAATGTGTTGTAAGGATTTAAACTAGAAGTAGACTTTGGCCACTTTAACACAGTCTTCAGAGTTACTATCAATTTTCATATCGTTAGTGGTTCATTTTGTAATGAAAGATTTAGGAGTGTGGCGTCAAATGAGGTGATGAAATTGAACAGCTAGGATAGCTGCTTCTAGACATACATACAGCAGTAATTTGCTACATATTTGCTTAGGAGGTTCTTTGCCACCTACGTTATTTTATGTGACATACATAACATCTTCTTGATTATGAACAGTCTTACTACTAAACATTTGCAATCTTCAACCTTTGAAGGAATCGGTTGACATTTAGCTTCTGTTATTTTAATTTTTATTTATTCTGTTAGTATTAAATTATCAATCTCAGTATGTAGGCGTTGTGATAAAACAAGTCAATCGTCCATATATTTATTTATATTAGATTATAACTGGTTCAATAAAAAAAGATTTAGAGGGCTCATAGTTATCATTTTTCAATTTCGCATGATTTAGTCACTGACTTTTTGATCTTCAGCCATGTAACACTGAGATGGTTTCAGTTACATTAGTCAGCTTGTCTTCCGCAATGTCCGCACGAGCATAAGTGTTGCTATTAATTAATTATTGGCATTTAAAAATTTGGTTTCAAGTGTGAAGTCTCTTACTTTGCAGGATGTTCAATTTATCAATACTCAGTCTTGATTAATAAGGGCTTAAACTAAACTTCTAAAATATAGTTACCCACAGTTCCTTCCTTTTCGCCTGAGTTATGATTTAATTTTGCCGAAGCCAAGCACTAGGCCCGAGGTTTTGGACCCTTGTTGTTTTTTTTTTTTTTTTTGGTAGGTAAAATCATCCAATGACAAATCCCGCCCTTGGGTGGGGCGGGAAATAGTGTCAGACTTTTACTGACTAAAAACCTACCTTTCCGTTCCTTGCCTTTATCCCGGGGCCCGTGGTGACAGTCTCACATAACCTTTGGCCCCAGTAGGCTTCGGCCCTGCTGGACCCCTACAGTTTGCTGACAACTCCTTGAGGCGCGCGGGAACGGTGCGCGCCGTAGACGACCTGAGCTCGGACCGGTCTGTTACCGGACGGACGGACAGCGAGCTACCCATTGCTCACCGTCCGCGAGCCCGCACCTACGGTGGCCGGAAATCGGGATCGGAAACCCGGCGGCGGCGGCGGCGTGTGCGCCTTTGCCTAATGCGGTCGGCCTCCTCCTTTGCTAGCATTACTGCTTCGCAAAAGGAGGCGACCGCCTGCCACTCCTCCTCGCTCCGGAGCATGGCCTGAACCAAGCCCCGGCGCGAGAGATCGCCGCCGATCGCCTCCACGAGGACACGGCGATGCTCTTCCCAAGCGGGGCACACCTCGACTGTGTGCTCCACCGTGTCCACCGGGCGGTCCGCACAGTGGCGACACCCGGGCGTCGTCTCCGCACGGATCTTGTACAGGTACGGACCGAACTTGCCGTTTTCGGTCAGCACCTGCGCCAAACGGAAGGTGACGACGCCGTGGGGCCTTTCCAGCCACGCCTCAAAGGGGCCTTACCGCCTCGATCGTGGCGTGCCCAGCACGGGGTTGCGACAGTCGCTCTCGCCATTTCACCATGAGATCCCGCCGGAGCTCTGTCCGCCATGCCGCGACTTGTCGCGGCAGCGGAGTTTCGCCCCGACGTTGCATCTCCACGCGTAAATCATGCATGTGTGCAAGGACTGTTGCCTCCAAATCCCACGGTGGTAGGCCAGCAAGTAGGCTCGCCGCTTCACAGGACACCGTACGGTATCCGCGAATCATACGGATGGCCATGACCCTCTGGCAGGCGGTTAGCCGGGCCGCCACTCGCTTTCGTAGCGATGGCGCCCACACCGGCGCACCGTAAAGGGCCATGGACCGAACGATGCCTGCGTAGAGCCTCCGACCCTTGTTGTTAAATTTTGCTCGTAAATGCAGTCAAGACCTTCTTGTACAGTAAGGAAAAGGGTGAAAATACTCCTATAACTACCCAATTATGATGAGATGAATTCCTTTTATTTTCTTATGTCATTCTTTGTTCCAGTGCTAACTCTCCATCGTTTACGTTTATCGTTTGAAATAGTGATTTGGTTGTTTCACTAGTTCGGATAAATTACTATAAAACTGAGGTTATTTGGGTGCAAGTAATTATTTTTATTTGGCTTTGTCATGTCAGCAAACCAATTTTCGAAAATCCTGATAAAATAATGACATTTACTGAAACGCTTTGTCCGACTTTGCGCAATTGAAATATATACATGTAACCATAGATATCCGCATGTAACATTCAATGAACCTTGTCATCACTACGGTTACTGTACCCTTGTCAGCGAAATATTTATTTAATTCGACTTGTATCTCGAAATGCACAAACATTGCACAGCACAGGCACAGGTATATCATTGAAGGTCAATATATTTATAAAGGTATCGACCGCTTGGTTGAAAAATTCTTTTTTTTCCCAGAGAGTGTTCTATTTTGCAGGTTCGGGAGTGCGGCCGCAGTAAAGGTCTAAGAATAAATTACCCCTTCCTCTCATACAAACCTGGATGTTGTATAATCAGAGTAAGGGATTATTTCAGGCGATTAAGCACAAGTGTAAAATGTTAAAGCAACATCCATGGCGGATTAACAAAACAGATAAAATGGTATTGTAACATTCGTAAAAAGTTCAGGCATGTTGTGTCTACACGACTAAATATTACACTTACATATATTTCCTAAAAAGGAAAATGAAGGAGGAACCCCTATAATTTGGCATCACGAGTCTTATTTGCCTACCCACATACTTTCTGCATAGGTACTAGATAGTATAGGTACAATAAGGAAACTGCAAACCATTTCCACATTTGAGATTAGTGTCTGCATTCCTGGTCTAAGTAGGTAGATGCCACGGAGGTTAAATATTATGGTAGTCATCGAAATATAACATAAAAACTTTAAGGTTTTAATCTATTATCTCTAAAGCTTCTTTTTACATATTTGTGTATTCTCTTATTGTGTTATAATTCTTCTGTTCGAATCTTTGATACAACTCCTTAATTTTTTTCGATGCAGCATAATGTTCTTTGGGTAACATTCATTAAGTCGTCCAAGGGTAGCTGTATGGGATCTCGGGATACTCTAACAGAAAAACAATTTCCGTAATGAAGGGACAAAACGCTATAAAAACAATTCCAGGATCTTTCTCGTTAATATTTTGTTTGTTACTTTATCTCTTGCACGTTTCAGGTATGACGTACACGTGTCGTCATACGATGGAAATAACCAAACACCTTTTTTACGAGTTATTTATATTATCATGATCATACTAGGCAAAGACAAAGTTAGCTTACGGTATCTGTTCTAAGGACAACAAGAAGGTTTGCGCCACACAGTATGTATGTCCTGACCTATTGTATACGGTTACAAGTGGCGCCAACGCATTAGGTCGCCTGTGGTTTGCTACAGCTTATGCCTAGTTTTGTGCAACGTACCAGGTTTCCTATGTTATTATATGTCCTTATCTTTAACCTACTACATAACCGGATATTATAAGTGCTACATGAGATAATTATTTATATTTATAGAATTATGTACTTGTTTTGATTTACACTAAGATTGATAAGGTATCAGTGCTGCACAGGCTCTATTTCGAGATGATAAAACTAATTAACCTTTAAGTTTCAAAATGTGATGACATAATCCTAGAAACCTAGTTATGTAGAACAAGGTGTTTGATTAAAGAACAGGGCTTAAGTAAGAGGATTATAACGATTTCCTTGCAGCGGTATAAGTGCAGTGTTACGTAAACAATGCTAAATGCATTCTGTTGTAAAGTGAAGGGCGTAATGTAGGGCGCGCCTAAGCCGGCTGTTACGCACATGCAAATTGTGTACTCACACAGGCTAGCTCCATTGTGATATGAGCTCCTAGTACTCACGTGAAATCTAAGATTAGCCGGCTATGCATTTTGTATTGTTCCTGACATAATGCAGGACACAGTTTCGAATCGATATACGACGCGTACTCGCAGCTACCGTTATGAATTCATTCATCTTTTAAACGCGTTTGAAATAGTAAAAACACGTGTCTCAAACTGTTTCAAACACGTGTTGGTAGCATTTACAAGGCTCTGTGTGTGAGCACAAAATAATGTAAATAACTGAGTGCACCATTTGATTGTACTATTTGCAGGTAAATATTTGCAAGGACTGAAACAAAATAACGTAGCCTGATTTTTACCAGCACCAAGTACGCTTGCTACGCTTGCGAATGGTTCTTTTGAAGTCGCACCTAAAATGAGTAAACAAAACCTCAAAATTTTGTGGCACGTGGACAAACATTGCGGACGGACATAACGACATAATAATATTCGTACGACGTTTTCCACTGCTTGTGGAAACCCCACAACAGAAGATTGTGCCACGTGAAAGTAAACAAACAGAAACGATAATTACCTTATCTGGCTTGAACATGTATCTAAATATTACACTGCAGCACTGTTATCGCTAAGTAATGACATACGGGAAAACAAAGTAAAATAAATCGTTCCTTAGTGATGTCATAGATCACTTCTTTGAACCATAGTACACTGACGTCACTCGTTTGTGCAAACTAAATATAACTAGAAATCATACTTCGATCTGATATTACTTTATTAGTTCCAGGTAACTAATATATTACAATAACATGTCGAATAATCTGATTGATGTTACTAGCACTTTTGAAATAACAAGTGTGTAACTATTGCAAGTTGTACCAGTTGTAACGTAACGTTTTGGCGGGCTGGGAAGACAATTTTACCGTAAGAGACCTACAAAACCAATTGCCACGTAGGAGAATGATACCACAGGTTTACTAAGCAACATTATTTTCCTCCTTTCTAAAATGCTCATCAAAGAATCGACAAGTTCAAATAAAATTACTGTTATTGTGGTCAAAGTCGGTACTAAAATAGGTGCATGGCATCGTAATTGCAGTATGCAGTAGAAATGGGGTGGCACCAGCGGCGGGGGTGGCGAGTGGCGAGCTACGGCGGCGGGGGTAGACAGGGGGAGGGTGTACTATCGGACGCGCCAGGCTCTACGTCACTTACGGCGCCACGTGCGCGATCAATAATGACGTCGTAGTGGCGTGGGGGGCGGGGGGCCGGTGGAAGGGGGCAGCACGGGGGCCGCCGAGCCTGCGCGCGCAAAGCCAGCCAGCGACCTACTTACGATTACGTTTCACGTACCGTCTACGTAACGCGATCGAACTCTAGAATGGGGGTGGCGCGGAAACACGACTACGGTGGCGCAGGCGCGCGGTGAAACTTGCTAGACGATACTATGATTTGCCATTTTTTGTTATATAAAATTCATCAAGGATCCGACCATGAAAGTTGTTCTTTCGAAAAGCATTGCAGAGTACTTTGTTTACACAGCTTTTTCAGTAGGTAGTTTCAATTGAAACGTCTGAACTCCTCATAATTACGTAAAGATGTATACTTGAAACAGCAGGTTTCTGTGGTTGTACTTAATCACTGGAAGGAAGTAAGTAACGTTAATAAGTCCAGGTAGTGAAGAAAGTAACGTTAATATGTGTACAAGGTACAAGGCTACTACGGCGGCGCCATCGATCAATCGAACCACGTGGGTGGATGCCACGTGGCTGCCCAAAACCAACGATGTCTTCCATATATTTTAATTTTAAATATTTTTGTTAGGTAAATACTTATATGTGGAGGTAGGATTATTTGCTTCTGCTTTGTTAACTAATTGTTAACCTAACCTTGGCAAGGAAAATTGAAAGGTATATTAGAAGTTTTTTAGAGTTTTTTTTATTATTTTTTATTAAGTACTTGTTGTTTTATACACAAATATTAAAACTTACTTTTGTTTTAGGTGATAAATCATCCAATGACTTTTCCAGCTCTTGGGCAGAGCGGGGGGTAGTGTCAGACTTTTACTGACTAAAACCCACTCCTGTTCCGTCTTTGCCTTCGTTCCAGGGCCTTGGGGCTTTTTTTTATGGTAGGTAAAATCATCCAATGACAAATCCCGCCCTTGGGCGGAGCGGGAAGTAGTGTCAGACTCTTACTGACTAAAAACCTAAACCCCGTTCCTTCGTAGCCTATCGTGCCGGGGCCGAGCATTCCTTTCGGAAATAAATCCATGACCCCAGTAGGCTTCGACCCTGCCTGCCTGCAGTTAGCAGACTGGGCCTCTTCGGTGTGCTGACAGCTCCTTGAGGCGCGCGGGAACAGAACGCGCCGTCGACGACTTGGACTCGGTCCGGTCGGTTACCGGACGATCGGACAGCGTGCTACCCATTGCACGCCGTCCGCAAGCCCGCAGGGCCTTGGGGTTCACTTTCGCGTAACCAATGGGTTAAAATTTTACTTTAGGATAAATTAAGCAATGCATAAAAATAAAAACGGTATTACCTTTTACCTGAAACCTAAACTAATCAATATTGTTATGTTTCCAGTGGTCCAAATAAACAATTATTATGATTGAGTCAATAAAAAAGTCGCTTAATTTCAAATTTTTATTTGTCATTGTCGCCACAAATTACTATAATGCATAAAGTAATTAAATTGCCATGACCTAGAATACCTGCATAACTTGGTGATGGGAATAGGCAACTGTCATTAAATCCATACTAATATTATTATTGAGAAAGTAATATCTGTGTGTTTGCTAGTTACCTCTTCAACCTCCCAGATTTTGATAATTCCTGGCACATATCATCTGGAAAACGACATGGCATTTATTCCTAAAGCACTCTAAAGGTGAGGGCACGAAAAATATGGCAAAAAAAAAATTCATGGTATTGATGACTTAAGGATATAATTCCGCAATTAAATAAATACTTCTTAAGGCCATCAATCATATTTTAATCAACATACAAATTGACACTGACCTGCAAAATGTATAAAACTTAAGAAAATTTGAAATTCACAGGCTACCCTGGAGCATCCACCTTTTCGACTTTCACGCAGGCGGAGCCGCTGACAGAAGCTAGCAAATCTAATATTTTTATATAAAAATATTCTATATATTATATAAATATATACATTTAAATATTTATATAAATCTATATAATCTGTGCGAAATACCACTCACTGATTAATCACGAAATCTCAGAAACTATAACACCTACAAACTTAAAATTTGGCACGTGGGTTCCTTAAAGGGTGTAGACGTCCGCTAAAAACGGATTTTACGAAATTCCACCCTTAAGGAAAAGGTAAACCGACTTTACCTTTAAGCCGCTGGTAGAAGTTAGTATAGTATATGTACATAGTATCCATTTTCGACATTGGAGGAGTAATATGCTATCATGAGGAACATGAGTGCACTGACGAGTGGCGCCGGCGACCTAACGCCAACAGCCGTGGCCTACTTGCTACGACAGGTCAGCTAGGCTTATACTGCGACACGGATCATAACGCCATTCATTCACGATCACGAGAGGACAAACGTTCCTGTGACAGAAAGAGCACAGGAATTCGCCAGACATGTAGAAATCTACGAAAAGCATTTCGCTGGACATGTCTGATTTTTGCTCCTAGCAATTGGTTGGGTTGAAAATTAATCGACAAGTTTCGTAGCTATAGGACATACATACATGATTCAATGATAATGGGTAAAATAAGCCTGCTTTGGCTTTGCCGTAGTCGGATAAAAAGAAGATGTGGTGGACGATAGAGAACGCTTGCCTAGAAGTAACCTAGATTCACTCTTGACTTAAAGACAACATCCTAGCTTGTAGTAGTTGTAGCTATTAGGAAACACAAGACTCTTTCCTTCCTTAGCTGTTCGCAGAATATGTTTCCTAAACATTTTATTAAATACGTATGGGTGGAATATCGAATACAGCCGTATGTCTAGTGGTCCGATGATGGAACGGGCTTGGCGGAATAAAAACTACCCAAAATGTAAACGGTAGAAAACCGACGCCAACGGGCCAAACTATTACGATTTATTGTTTCCGAATTCATGTTATTTTATTATATCATTATTGACTTCAACCTACTAAAACCAGATTAAAATTTGAAAAAAAAAAAACTTTTTTTCCGTACATTCTATTTCTATCTCGAGTTCAGTGACACAAATTGATTATGATTAATTACTTGACACTAATTTGCTAATAATATCCTTATACCGTTGTATTTTCATACACTTGCTAATTACAAAATCCCCACGTGGTTATGTGGCGTGGGTATTTCTACCCGCGTGTGGTTTTACTTCAAGTTACTAACGACAGGAATCTGATACAAGATGTCGACGTACACATCATGTTTCAAAAGCTTTTTGGCTGTAAATTTATCTTATAGTATTTACTAGTTGTCCCCCGCGGTTTCTCCCGTGTCTTTAGTTAGAGGTCTGCGTCCGTGGACCGTAACGTGATATTATATTAGCCGATACTATTCGTCATGAATCTGGCTATCCCATAAAGACAGATTTTTTTTGTAATCCGATTGGTAGTTGTAGAGTAAGTGCGTTAAAAAAAAAAAGCTCTTCCACTATATTACAGTTTATAATATATAATAATTTATGTAAGTTAGAATTTTCCTCAAGCTTTGAAATATTTTCTTTTTCTATTACGCAATGATAATGTTACCTAAATTAGTTTTTGTTTTGTATCTTGCATGGAGGTTTTCCTGCTTAAATAATAGGTATTACACAATTGGTGTACCCTCGTGGAGCCCCGTCTGGCGAGCTCTTTGTAATGTGTCGTTGTCATGTCAACCTAACATAAAGATTATGGCGGGGGTGTGTGTGTCTGTCTCCTCTCTGACCTCCCCGTGTCGGTTCCGCCCTGATACGTCCTTAGCAACTCGCTAAATATTACCTCAAATTATTTTTAGTTTTCAATCATTGTTATGGATATTCAGTGAAATGCAACATGAAAAAAAAATTTTGTTCCTATACCTACTTATAATAGTGTTACATAACTTGAGCATTGGAGTAAAGCGAGTAGAGACTGCATTGGCAAGTTTATGCACAAGCAGGGGTGTCTGCGTGCGCACAGCTTGGGTTCCGCTGCTGAGGAGTTGATCAATAAAGGGGACCCAAACAAACGAGCGCTGCGGCGGCGTGGGCCAGTGACCTATTTACCAGCAAGCAGGCCGGCGATGCAGCAATATTACGGGCTACGGCGCCAACATGCAGCTTGCATAACCACCTACTACCTCGTGGAAACGGAAAATCGATATTAAATGATTGCGGAATGTAACCGACTGTATCGAGTGGCTCTCTGGTATGACAATATCGAAGAAATAGAAAACATTCCGAGAATACTCACCTTTGCAAGTTGGTAAGCAAACCGCACTCATATACCTTATACAAACAACTTCGCGCGTTATGCTTACTTAGAAGCACCGTCTTTCCTTATTATCTTACTGGAAATCATGTCGACGATTTCTTATGGTAATAACATAATTTTCCTGTTGCAAGATTTAGCAGGAAAATCGACGTGCACTTGCAGATTATGCATTTTTCCGCCAGTTATAAATGAATTATTGCCGTAGAGACTGCCTAATTAAACAATTGTATACTACAGTAACTGGCATGTAACAGTTATTAGAAACAAATATTTAAACAAACTTTAGAAAGCAATGATTGATTGTGTCCTGAGTAGAAGAGAGGGCAAGAGAGTATTTAGTGTCACCGAGATGGCACTGCATGCTGATAATGTTTAACTGCTGATAAAAATAGAGTGATGTAAAACGTGACGTGCGAGACGCTGTAAGCAAAGGTTGTCGTATTATTAACACATTCTAATTTGGGGGAGCCACCGACCCAAACAAACCATCGCGAGCAGGTGACCTACATTCCGGCTGCGTCTGCTGGCGGCCGCAAGGTACGGCATGATTCATGCGGGAGGAGCGGCGCGCCTGGCGCTCGTGCCGACTCATTACGGGGGTAATCCACCGGGACACGACTGCACGAGCCCCTTCCACTAATAATAATTCCATTATACAGGCCAATTATAATAGAAAAATCGAATCGAATTTGAAATCTTTACCGAATTTCTAACTCATCATCATCATAGCATAAACAAGCATCGTATTTGGTGTTCCATTTTCGAAATTGCCCTATATCTAGTGGTAGTAGGTTGCACAGGCGGCGGCGCCAGTGGGATGGGCATCATAACACGCGCCCGTATCAAACGTGGCTTGTTTTGCTCGCTACTCGCTGACCCAGTTCGTAACGCAGTGGTAGCGCAGCGCAGCCGCATCGCAGCACACGACAACATGAAAGCGTTTTTAGATGTAGCTTTATTTAGTTTTTTACCCCTGTCCTAAATCATTCACATTCCTCGGTGGACGTTATACCAACATGCTATCCGGTATCAAACAACGAATTTGGACAACCATTTGTAAAATTGAATGATGATATCGAAGTCAAACGTTCAAGACTGACACATTTCTTCATAGGTTAATTGACTTCATTAGTCGCATTTAATTATATTATTTACATTTTAAAGTTCGTAGAACCCAAACTACATTCCTACGAATTCAGTAATTATATAAATTAGCTTATATTCATGGAAAGAGCTCCCCCATCTTGATATAATTACAGAACACAATTTGCTAGTTATGTATATTAGAAGAAAATGCACGACTTGAGTTAAAAATAGACAGAACTACCTATTTTGAAATCCGCCTTATGAATATATTACGTAATTACGTGTGACAACTCTCTAAACTGGATTTTAAGTACAAAACTCGTTCTGTCGGTATATGAATGGATTTGGAATGTAACAATGCCGTGTATACAGGTAACATGAAAAATGCACAGTCGCGACCTTAGCCCAGTTGTGAGCGGAGGCGAGGCGGCGAGGCGTGAGGTGCCGCAGTGGAGCACTCGGCAGCTGCGTGCTGAGAAGCCCCACCAGCATCGGTGACACAATTTCGAAAGAGCCCGGTGTAGGCTGACTAGATTGACACAAGTTGTGGTGGTCTTGAGTTATGTAGCCACTGTGGCTCGCGTGTAAATTACACGACACGACGGTTTTATTGCAACAGGCATAACGGTCGCTCTGTAAATAGCTTGACGTTCTACCTGAATTCTAACAAACGAAAGAATACGATAACAGGCTGTATATTGTACGATGACTTTGAAGATAATAAAGCGTTGAGAAACAGACAAAATAAAACAACAATCAACACAAAGTACTCGTATTTTCAAAGGTCGTGTTGAGCATAAACAAATGGCTGTTAACAATTAGACGGTTCGAGAAACTTATTTGTTACTTAAGTATGAAATGAATGCTAAGTAAACAGCGAATTATTATAACGTTGAATGTTTTGTTTTCAACAGCTGTGCTCATTTAAATGTTACGTAAGTTGATGTTACAACGACGGCAAGAGAAACAACGTGAGCGGAGCGCTGAGTGACAGTGGTGGTGGGAACACAAGCAGCGACCTTGCCGTGGTCGTTCGAGTCAGACAAAACACTGCACCAACGCTCAACAAAAACACAAACTGTGAAACTATTATACATACAGAAGAAATAAAGAAATGCCGAAAGAAAGAAATTAAATGCAAATGTGACATTTAAAACACAAAACTGGGTACCCGAATTCGTTATAATTCTAAAACTCAGTCAACAATAACAAAAAGAAGAGTAGGAAAATTGAAATGTCACAAAGAATTATGAAACTCGATAGTTAAGTAACAATTAACAGTAAAAGTATGTACGAGTAGGTTTACTTTGATTACGAAATGTTAACGGGAACAAGCTGATATGAAAAGAGTAAAGTCGTCGAGATACGTACAATTGTGCCGTTAGAAGTGGGCCAAGCTCAATGATAACAAAGAGGGATATTAACATTCGAAGCACGTGAGGATGTTAAAAAGGGAGCTGTAAAGAAAACTCAAAGGAAATCGTTTTCCGTGACGTATCTTTTCGATTTTTTTTTTTATATGAACTTGTGGGTGTATTTTGTAACTACGGAATATTTTCCGTGTCTTTACGATTCGACGGATTATAATTTAACTTGAGGCCGTCATAGTGTACGAGATCAAATAGGATCAATTTGAGCACAAGCACATTTTCTTTCGAGTGACAAAAGCGACTAGCATCGCAATCTAACGACTATAACAATTATGAAATATCAAGTAACTAATTACTATCAATTAAACTCAGAAATACATGTTATCTTGTCATCCATCATGATACAAGCGAAACAAAAATAAAAACAAAACAACAGAGTCATTTCCTTACAGAGAGATGACTCAAGATTCTGCTGACTTCAAACACGATAAGATGACATCAACCAGGAAAGTCCATTAGTATCTGAATACGGTATAAGTGACGTGGCCTGCAAATTATAAATTAGGAGGCATACAATGCCGAGTCATTTTAAAAGAACCGTCAGTTGTTTACTCTAAGACGACGGGCGCCACGGAAAACATGATATTGCAGTTTTCTTTATTGATATTTCCACAGTGGGTACACCATCGTCAAGTTTTTATTAAAATGGTAGGTTTTAGCTCTTTATTAAGTTAGATACTTATGTTAATGGTTTTAATGAGTATAATTATGTGAATATAGACATGTCATTACTGCATATTATTTTGTTTTACCCAACTATCCGATACTGAATTGCAAATTGCAATAAGCGTACGAAAATTTGAATTTCGAATTTTCCTGGAGCATTCACCTTAACAATAAACCGTACAGCTTCTCGAACCGCATTTTATTGACAAAATAAGGAAATGTCACAATGAATAATGAAACCAAAGTTACACAGTAAAAGTACTTTCATTACGAAACGTTAAAGGGAACAAGCTGATATGAAAAGAGGAAAATTGAGATTTGTATAACAGTGCCGCTAAAAGTGGACCAAGCTCAATGATAACAAAAGAAATTAATATCCCAAGCACGTGGGGACCCTAATGAAAACTGGAAAGAAAACTCAAAAGAAATCGTTTTCTCTACTATCTTTTCGATTAAGTTTTCTTTTTTAAGACGTAGTTGTGGACGAATTTCGTAGCAACCAATGATGTATAAAATATCATTGGTAGCAATGATATACTACTACGGAATATTGAGAGTTTTGCTCAAACAATATTTTATTGATAAATGCATTATGTATTACCTAACAAGTGTAATTAACCGACATGCGACATGCGAACTCAATGTCAAAGTTTTCATTATAATTTGCGAACAAAATTTGTTTACTTTGATTTTACATAAGCGTTTAATTTCAAGACAAGTCTTGTACGTTTTTACGATGTCTGGCAGTTATATTTTTTTTAGTTTAATAAAATAATAAATATTAAAACATCTTGATTGTTGGGGCTTTTGAAGCAGGTAGGTAAGGCAATGATGAAAATGTTACCAAACCTCTATTTTTTTAAAATAATTGATGTACAGGCTTTTTTTTCTGTGTACTGTTTATTATAATATTATGAAAAATATAATACACTACCTATATTATATACATAATACACTTGAGACCCTCACAATATGTTTTATTTGATATATCGCGGTATAGATAATTTTCCGGTTTGCTCCCCAAAAGAGACCTCCATATTGAAATTCATTTATTTACGTTACATCTCCTTGTCTGGTTACAGATGTTCATGTCTATACCAAATATCAACTCAACGGGTCCAGCAGATTCAATATAAATTGGCTGTAATAGTGATATGGATGAGTGATCCTACATGGATTCCGATTTTTCATTCGGCCAGTCCTAAAAACATTAATTTTATTTCAGTTTCTCTGTTCACCAGCCTTTGACCATCAGCTTTCTTTCGCAATAAGTTTCTTGTTAATGCAAAATTGCATATGCGCTGATTCACAATACAGATAACTCTTCACATCTTGACAGCTAAAACATAGTATTAAGAAATGCTTCACGGTGATTTAATAATGCCAACAACTTGCTTTCAATAGCGTTTAAATAGCAAGCGGTTATTCTCAAAAGGACAAGAAAGAGAGAGTCAATCGTAGCCTCGTTGTTGTTGCAATAGTTTTGCAAAAACACCGCCTCCAGCAAGGCTGTCGACACGAACGCGCGCGCGGCTCAGACTCCGCACAGCCGGATCCGAACAGCTGCTTACACTTCAACAAGCACATATTTACATACTTTATGTCTCTACCTCACACCAACTACCTTATTATTTATCGATATTTATAGGTTACAAGCACAAATAACTATAACAAAAATGCATTCTACCAAACAAACGATTAGATTATTTTATTGCACTGTAATTCTTTGACGTAGGTACCTATCTAAATATCGTAAAAACAGGTGAGATTTGGCATTAATTATCTGCGGAAGTCCAATGTTCGTCAATGTAATTGACGTTAGATCTTTTAAAACCGAATAAAGCAACAAAAACAACAGGAAAATCATACAGTAAACTATGACGGACAGATTTATTGAATTGCATCTCGTATTTAGATTTATATTATCCCGGAAAGCGTTTAATGGTTATGTATTTTTTTCAGTTTGCTTGTAACCCGACTACAATTCATGATGATCACATTATAATGCGAATGAAACAACCATATGCAACAATGGTGTATAATATCAGAAAATGTTAGATGTAAATAAAACGGGTTGTTCCTTGACGGAGTCTTGAGTTATAATTGCTTACAGAGAAATAATTGGAAATTGGAAACAACAGAGAACATAAAATTTTAAATCATAATATGACTTATAAATCTCTCGAACAGCGCTTACTTTTCGGAAAACGAAATTCACAATGTGTCGGTCTCTTTCATCGTTTACATTAAATCAGTGAGTCGTCGTGCGACTGAACGCGCCGACAAAAAGAGCTGGTACACAGACCTGTCTTACTTGACACTTGACTGGAAAGCAAGCAGTATCTGTAATCTGTATGAAGCAATGAAGGTTTCGCTGCGCCCGCGCCGCGCTGCCGTCAAAACAAGTTGCGCAATGCGCTCGCATTCCGCTTCTGTTGCGGATGTCACACTCACAATCTAGACGGTTGCGGTTGGTTCTTGTTTATTTGCTCTTCTCATGTTTACAAGCATGACAAGTTTAAAGTGGCTTACAATTTGCAGCCAGTCTCTTGTAAGTAGTTTCAATATAACATTTTAAAAGAAGCAATTATTTTCAGCATCTTTTTACAGTGCTTGGAGTTTGCTTTCTAAAAGCTAGACTTCCTCAAAAGAAAGTGTTTATTTTTACATAGATACTTTAATTTCAAAATAAATGTAATGCCCACACAAATAGTTGCAAAACAAGATTTATAGCTCAACATTCGTTTTTTCGCAATTTTTATCACGTTTCACGGGTTTGCTCCGCCAGGGGAAAGTCTCAAGTTGTTAATTATAAAAGTGAGTTTACGTGGCTTCATTTCGGAAAATGGTGGTGGAACCAGGTGCGAGCGGGGGGCTTGTTATTGTAATGTTGTTTGTAAACAGGACCCGTGACCGTTACGACAGTTCTGTTTCAAAACAAACGCAAAATACCGTTATGTAACTTAGAAAGTTCGCTTAGAGATGGCGAACACAGGCAACTTTTGTCTCTGCTACTAATTTATTTCTCACATCAATTTACGGGTTCGTATCAACGTGCGACAGATACACAAACAAGTTGCTGGGTAACTATGTTGCCTGTGGGAGCCCTTCCTTAATAAACGACCGTTCTACAAAAGAAGGCAAGCTAAAAAAACACAAACATATACTTTATTGAATGTTTACTTAAATTTCTTTGTAAACAGCAAGAAGTTTTTCTTTTTTACATCATACAAAAGGCAGATCTAAAATTAACTCGACTGAAAAAAGGTTACCAACACGCATCTATTGTGTTCCATTTATGTTTTTACAGGTTATTCCATTTCCAAATATGTTTTTCTTGGAAACAGATCGATGAAAGTGGCGTGGGCGGCGGTGAACAGTCTGAACAGTTGACCTAATAATCTATGTGAATGAATTTATGTATGAACGTGAGGATCACAAACAACAGCTATCTAAAATATTAACGTACCTACTCTAAAGTATTTTCAGAAGTGATATTTTTACAATGATTAGCTCTATCATTAAATATTCTAGTTTTTACTCCTGAATTGCTAGTGGGCCAATTCTGAGACTCTCTGAGGTCAACCTCGTTTATTTTTAATCACGAAACCTATCACTAACAAAAGTATAACTCTAGACATCATATTTCCAGGAATAAATAACATTTTCTACTTAGGGGTGGTTTCACAACGATTGCATAATATGACGGAGACGAGACATGGCATTCACGCAGGCGCGGTCACGTTGCGTTTGTTTGTAAACACGTCTACTGGCTGGTGAAGGTTACTTGTAACAGCGGGTACCAGGTGGTTTCACTTTACATACTGTCCGTTTTAATTCTCATGTTTTGGCTATGTTTAGCTGCGACTTTTGGAATAATAACAATGAACGAACGACCGCCACGGTTTCACGGTTTTGGAGGTTATTGTATTGTATTTTACGTCAAATCGTATATCCTCAACAAAAAGTAGGTAATAAAAACTACAGTGTCACTTTCTTTGAGGAAAATTTTGTGAGTGACAATAAATATAATTAATTATGTATACTATTATTATAAATTTGAAAAGTGTATGTGTTAGTTTGAACCCGTTAATCTAGGAAATACTGAAAAATTATATTAATATTGGATAGCTCATTTGTCGAAGAAGGAATACATATCACGCTACGACCAAAACAAGTGGAGCAGTAACTAAAGACACGGGTGAAACCGCAGGAAAGAGTATACATGAAAGAAACGTTGGTAAACAAGGACCCAAAACGCAAAAACAAAAGTGACGCATCTCGTTGAATTTCACCTGCACAGCCTACATACCGTAACAGAGTGAATCAGTGTTTACCACGCATTCTTTGAAAGACAAGCGAGTTACGATACCATAAAAGGCTGTGTTTCTTACTTACCTCGTTCCGCAATAACGGCCGGGCTATGACGCCTTAACCTAGTTACTGACGCCCTTGGTCGCCATCTGCCCATGCGTTTGTTCCTGGATAGAAAAGAAACAATATAAATATCGATAGTTTTAGATAGAAAATAATGCTAAGAAAAAATGATTAACAGATTGAATGATTATCTTTTTAAGCGCCTTCGAAAAGGAGGAGGTTCTATGTTCGGCTGTATGTATTTTTATAATGGAAGCGAATGGCGGAAGGTATCTATTTAAGTTTGGCTGAAGGGTACTATAGCTAAAAAGTGTGAAAATGCGCTGAAACGCAAAATGAAGCTATAATCTCGATTAGGCGCTCATACTGCGTTTTTTTTATATAATGGCGATTAGTTTCTTGGTGAATTTAGCCCTTCGGCCAGAGCTTTACGAGTTTACTAACGTGATCTTGCTGCTTGTATAGGAGTTTTTTTTGAGGTGGTAGTAATCAAATAACTTTTCCCACTCTCTCTGGGTGGACCGAAAGGGAGCTAGGAGTTCCTTCAGAGTTGCTCTGCGTTCCATGGACGCGGTAACTCTTTTGAGCAGCCGCAGCCCTTATTTAGGATGCCTGGTTATCTAAAGAATCGTAATTAAATGATAAAAGTTTGCAGTTGGATTATTCAGTGAACATACCATTCGTTATTCGATAGGCCTACTTTCTATAACAACAACCAGTTAATTTGAGTTTGAAAACCAAAGTTAATCTCGTTTATATGGTATTGTGTTCTGCAATCCTTACAATTCTGGAAAGTTATTAATAAAATTCATGTTGTTAATACATGTGAAAACAAAATCGAAGCATAGGTCGACGACTTATGCGGGAACATTTCAAAGAGGTTGGTTTACATTTAATATGTGGTTCTAAAATTAGAACGCAAGGGCTAAATGAAGGGACATGCATACATATATTTAGGTAGATTTAGTCAGTAAAAGTCTGACACGCTCTCTTACTCCATCCCAGAGCGGTATAAGTTATTTGATGATTACCAATATCAAAAAAATAAAATAAAAATAAGTCTGTGACTAAAACTTCTAAGGTTATTTGCGTAAACACGTGTTCGGCGCGCTCTAGGTCGCTAAGTCTAATCAGGTTAATTAAAATCACACGTGAAGTGTTACATGCCTCAGTCTTAGATAGTATGTCGACTATTTAAGGTATATAAGACGCACAATAATTTATGTAAACAATAATACACTTGTTTACGTACACATCTCTCATTTCACGTACATCTTCATAGTATCATGTCGTACGGTATCTTACTATGGGGAAGGGCTACAGACATTGACTCAATTCTAATTCTACAGAAAAGAGCTATTAGAGACATTTACAATCTCCGCCGTTGCGATTCTCTAAGGGACCTGTTTAAGGATATTAACATCATGACGGTGCCTTGTCAATATATCTATGAAAACATCATGTACGTTAGAAAAAATCTTCATCTTTTTAGCAAAAGAGGGGAACTTTGAGTATTAGAGGGGATAGACATAATTATGTTACAAGACATAGAGACGAACTAGTTCAACCAGGTTTCAGACTGGCTAAAGTGGCTTCTTCTTTCATGGGGTACTGTTTAAAGTGTTATAATAAAATACCTCCCCACATATTAGAACTCAATGAAACCAAATTTAAATCTTGTGTTAAACGCACACAATGTAGACAAGCGTATTATAAGTTGGAGGATTATATAAAAGATAAAAATGCTTTTCAAGAGAAAAATGCTTGGCTTAATGCTGGTCCAGCTCCACAACCACTAGGGCCGGCGATCTCTCGCACCGGGCATTGGTACAGGCCATGCTCCGGAGCGAGGAGGATTGGTAGGCGGTCGCCTCCTTCTGCGAAACAGTAATGCTAGTAAAGGAGGAAGCCGACCGCATTAGGCAACGGCGCACACGCTGCCGCCGCCGCCGAGATTCCAATCCCGATTTCCGGCCATCGTAGGCGCGGGCTTGCAGACAGCGGGCAATGGGTAGCTCCACAGAAATATTAAAAACATCTTTTCTTTTATCTGTGGGTAGCTCGCTGTCAATGGGTAACAGACCGGTCCGAGCGCAAGTCGTCTACGGCGCGCACTGTTCCCGCGCGCCTCAAGGAGTTGTCAGCAAACTGTAGGGGCCCAACAGGGCCGAAGCCTACTGGGGCCAAAGGTTAGGTGAAAATAACCCCGGGGCCCTGGATCGAATGCAATAAATACCCATACTGTAGTGGCGGTGGACAAGAGATAAGTCTCCAAGTCCACTCCGCCCCCACTCAGGACTCTGCTGTCCTTGGTCAACGAGAACTGGCGCAAACCTGTAGTGCTTTACACTAACGATCGCAGGGAAGTATGGCAGAATAAGGAACTTCACAGACGCTTTTTCTGGGCCTTGGGTCCGTGTTGGGCCAATGTAGACCAATTGGCTTCGTAGCCTACCTGCTTTTCGGTTACCTCTAGGGGAAACCGAAGGTTTTATTTGCAATTGCATTATGAACGAAGATAATATAACGAAAACTACCAGAGATTTAATGTGAAGGACGGCACGGTTGAAATTTTCGGGCAAATCCACGTCTGGAAGAGTCCATCCACCACATAATCTCTGGTTGGTCTCGTCTAGGTAACGGAGAGTACTTGCATAGGCACAACCTTACAGTCAGGATTATCCATCAGCAACTTGCTCTGAAATACTCTCTTGTGGAAAAGCAAGTGCCGTAGGTACTACAGGTACGCGCACGACCCTGTTTTATTATATTAATCTCATCGCATTTTTCTGGGATCGATCCATTATCACTGACAGGACTATAATTGTAGCCAAAAGGAGAATAGGGTTATAAAATTATTGTTGATATAACTGTCCCGCATGATGAGAACCCCGTGAAAATCGAGAAAGATAAGCAAATCAAGTATCTTGACTTGATTCGCGAGGTTGTCGACATGTAGGTTGTGGACTCGGCGATCATTGTACTGATAGCCGTGTCAGCCAATGGCTTCAATCAACTCGATCAACCACGAGCCTCGACTAACATCTTAGTAGGTGGCTTTCGGGATCAAGGGCTTCATTCAGACGGCGGCGGCGGTACTTTTGGACATGCATAATCGCATTGTTAGGAGTTTAGGAGGTTCATTTCTCTGGAGCACACTCGTAGCTTGGACCTTGTTCCCTAATAAAATACTTCATTGGTAGAGCAAGTGAATGTTGCTTATTATTTTATTTAATTTTCTAAATTATATTAAAAATACTTGTTAGTAGGTGCGATAGCTATTTGAAAATTGACCACGTGACTAATTCGGAAAATAAAAATATCGTTGTACAAATACAAACAAATGAATTCCAATTTTCCTAAGGTCACGAAACAAAAGGTAAGTTTAAGCAAACGGGTAGGTTGGCAGTCGTGTCTAATCGTACTACAAAAATAATCGTGTCTGAACTTCAGGGAGACGTCTTAATCCTCAACCAGTTATCTTGACTGGTTGGTTTGACTGGAGATTCACAAGAGCAAACGTGCTCGAAGGAAGGAATTAGTAAGATTCTGGCAAGATCACGACCATACTTTCGGTAAATAATATAAAATCAGCAGTGCAGACCAATGGTAAATAATAATCAATGTGCCTGCCAAAATTCAGTCTCAGACGACCACATTACCTAGGGAAACTGGCACAATGTAGAGTTTGGGCTTCTAACTGACCGATTGACAAAGATTTTAATGTGCTTTAAGCTAACTGGCTGACCCTTTATCTATCATTGACAAGTGCGGTTATTCTTATCAATAATGATAAAGTATGCAAATAGGTAGGTAGCTACCTTTTTTTTTTTTTTTTTTTTTTTTTTTTTTTTTTTTTTCGAGGGGAAACCTTCAAAAGGCGCCCGGACTTTGGGGATAAGTCCGGGGAGTGTGGGATTTTTACCTCACTAAAACCACCCCGGTGATCACCATCAGCACATTGAAGGGGCGCCGTTACCTCTTAAAAGACCATTCCGGAACCCCCTCTGTGCAACGCCTATTAGGGCACATCCCTGAGGAGACTATATAACGGTATCCTCTGAGCCTCTTTGTATACGGCAGCACGTGATCACTGTGCCACCGTCTTCCTTGGAATCATTCGATGGGCGGGCAGAGTCCCCACTCTGAGCGCCCGTGGTTCCAAAGTCCCACCTGCATTAAATAATACAAGCGGGGTTTCTGCGTGTTAGGTATCGGGGCGGTTGCCTCCCCGACGCCTTCTTCTTCGAGTGGGATCAGCCCTCTCACGTTCCCGCTCAGCCACCTCCTTCTGGACCATTACGGTCTCACAGAAGGAGGCAACTTCCTTCCAGTTTTCTGGCTTCGCCAGCATAGACCTCACTACTGCTGGTAGAGACAGATCCTGCCCGATTCTGGCGACCAAAACTTGTCGCTCAGTTGTCCACGCTGGACAGTCTTCCAGCGTGTGCTGTGCAGAATCCATGACGCTTCCGCAATGGTGGCAATTTGCCGTGGCCTCTCGCCCAATCCTATTTAGGTACTCACCGAAGCAACCGTGCCCGGTGAGCACCTGAGTGAGTCTGTAGGAGATGCGCTCCTTTCTTTTCAGCCAGGCTTCGAAGTGCGGCAGGACGGCTTCGACGACGCGCTTGCACGAGAACTGCGGCTGCTGTAGCCGCTCGCGCCACCTCTCGAGCGCGTGTCGCCGTTCCTGCCGTCTCAGCCTTACTGCAACTATCCCTGGCACGCCATTGCCACTTTGGCGTATGTCGCTTATCCGGTTGTAGACCCTCGCGTCCATATCTGCCAGGATGTCTAGTGGTGGAAAGCGTGCCAGGAGAGTGGCCGCCTCGAAGGATACCGTTCGGTATCCACGTGCGATCCGAATGGCCATTTTCCGCTGCAAACTATTAATTTTTGTCCTGCAGCGACGAACACCTGACAGTCTATTTGACCATACAGGTGCCCCATAAAGGACCATCGATCGCACGACACCCGCGTAGAGGCGGCGAACTTCTTCTCGAGGGCCCCCGAGATTGGGCAGCAGCCTATGCAAAGCACCCACCGCTCTCCCAACGCGGGGGACTAGGCGCTCGAAGTGCTCTTCGAAGCCCCACCTACCGTCCAGAGTTAGGCCAAGATATTGTATGTGTTGACCCACTTGGACTTGCGCACCTCCAATTGTCACTGATGAGCTGGGTGGCTCTCTGGTTCTTGGCAGTTTGTGAAACCAGAGCGCCTCAGTTTTATGGGGCGCTATCTCCAAACCCAGCTCGCGGATCGAAGCTACGACTTTTGCCACACCACGCTCAGAAAGCTGGATGGTCTCATCGAATGTGTCCCCACCGGCCAACACCAAGGTATCATCTGCATAGCAAATGATATTTACGCCTATGGGGAGGTCGACACGCAGGACTACATCGTATGCAAGGTCCCACAAGAGAGGGCCTAACACCGACCCTTGCGGAACACCACACGTTATCTCCCTTCGATGAATGCTACCGTCCCGAGTCACATAACGAATGTGCCTATCACGTAGATAATCCCAGATGATACGCTGCAGGTAAGGTGGCACTCTGTGATACACTAGTGCCGCCCTAATCGCATGCCAGGGCAAGGAGTTAAAGGCATTGACGATATCTAAACTTACCGCCAGCGCCACCCCACCCTGGGATACTACCTGCTCTGACAGTGAGCGTACATGTTGGATTGCATCGAAAGTAGAGCGCTGCCGTCGGAAACCATACTGGCTATCTGCAACCAACACGTGACAGGTGCTCAACGAGCCTTTCGGCAATTATTCTTTCGAATAACTTAGAGATCTCGTCGAGCAAGCAAATGGGACGGTACGCAGAGGGAGACTCTGAATCCCTGCCTTCTTTTCTCAACAAGACCAATCCAGCTTCCTTCCAGTCAGTAGGGAATACGCCCGAGCAGAAACAGCTGTTAAACAGCTTCCTTAGGCGATCCCCTATAGCATCCATAGCCAAAACCCACGCCCGTCCAGGAATACCATCCGGGCCTGGTGTGGTATTACGAGCCCCCATGCGTCTCACAGCTCGGTCCAGTTCACTTTCAGTAACCCCCAACTCGTCGGACCAGTCAGAGGGTGGCAGGAGTAATGAAGGACTGTCCCTTACTACTGGAAAAAGCGTTGCTATAACTCTCTCCAGTAGCTCCGGATCCATAGTTTCTGTAATGGGGGGGACCCAGGGACGTAATTTAGCCATGACCAATTTGTATGGTCTACCCCATGGGTCCCTGTTCAGCCCTTCGAGAAGCTCTTTCCAAGATCTTGACTTAGCATCCGCAATTGCGTGTTGGAGCTCCATTGTCGCTTCCCGGTACGCTCTATAGGCTGTGGCTATTTGTTCATCCGAAGCTCTTGGTTCCCTTCTGCGTCGAATGCGCTGAAACTGGCGTCGCGACCTCAGACAGCAAAGCCGCAACTGCGCGATGTCTTCCGACCACCAGTAAGCCGCGCCAGGACGCTGGGCGCATCTGACCCGGGGCATGGAAGCGTCACAAATCGAAGTCATCCTGTCCCGGAACCAAGCCGCCTCTTCCTCTGGATCGGGTGAGATCCCCAGGGAACGTACATCTTCTGGCCACGCCGCGACGTTAGCAGCTGCAACGAGCATGTCTCGATTGAGCCGCTTAAGGGCCCAACGTCGAGCCGATGGGTTAGAACCTAGACGGCTCGGGCTGTCGGTGAGAGGTAATGTTACTTCAAAAACGATGTGGCGATGGTCGGACAGTGTGACTATATCCTCCGCTACTCTCCATTCCGACACCATGCGACCAGCAGGAGTCCCCCATGATAGGTCCACAATCGACTCCCCCTGCCACCTAACGCATGTGGATACTGACCCCCGATTTAAAAGTCGGAGATCAAGCATCGCCGCCCAGTTTTGAATCGCGCGTCCCCTCGGCGTATCCCGAGTATTCCCCCAAGCTCTGGAGTGAGCGTTGAAATCACCCAGGACGAGCACCGGACGGGATGAGCATTTGTATCGAATACAGTTCGCAACCCCGTCCAGATATCTTTCGAATTCAGTAAGGGAGATATTGGGAGATACGTAGCAACCCACAATGGCAAGAGGTCCCCATTCTACAGCAACGAATCCTTGCCCCTTGTCTAGTAGGGAGCAGTGAAGCCGTCCGCTTCCAACAGCCCAATAAATGGCAACAGAGTCCACGGTGTCTCGAAACCAGCGGGGATGATCTCGAAGGCCGTAAGGTTCCGCTACTACCGTTAAGGCAACCGAACACTCCGCAACAGTCTGCAGAAATAAGTCCTGCGCGTTACGACAGTGGTTCAGGTTGCACTGGAGGATTTTTAGGGCTGGGAAGGCGAGGTATCCATGTCCTCCGCAGGGCCCGCACTCAGTGGTGCCGGCGCCGATTCTCGTGACGTAGTAGGGGCATGCAAGGTCCGCTTCTTGCGCGGAGCGCATTTCTTGCCTCCCAGGCGATGACCCGCTGGAAGACCATGGTCCGCACACAGCGGACACCGCATGGTCGGCGCCGTACAATCTCTAGCTTTATGAGCTCCCCCGCAGGCGTAACACTGCATGCTCCGATCAACAGCACTAGTCACTGGCTGCGAACGTGCCCGGGCTCGAGGCAACGGAAGCACATCATCCGACGAGCACTCAAGACCTGGACCCTTACTGACGTCCATCCTAAGCGCATGCACTTGTCAGAAGCCAGCTTCTTTATCGTCGCCAGTGGAGCACGGACCCAGACGTGCCCAAGAGAAGCAGGTGGCCGGCGAATCTCACCAACTTTCACGTCCTCATTAGAACAGCCGCCCACCTTAGCAATAGCAGCTGCTACTTCATCAGGTGTGACGGCATCATCGAGATCTAGGATCCTCGCCTCAGCTCTTTTAGTTGGGCGCGAAATCTTCACGTCGGAGTCAGAAAAAACTTCTCGCATACGGCTGGCTAGAGTGTCAGCCTTATAAGAGGATTCGGCGCCAGCGACGGTAAGAATAATTCCGCCGTCAGCGGCCCTTCTTTGGCCGACAGTGTCGATTCCAAGATCTGCCAGACAAATTTGCTGCCTCAGCGCAAACATGACTTCGCCGAGTTTGGCAGATGATCCCTCTCTTACCGAAACAGTAATAGCTGCCGTGGTGGGAACCCTAGGTAGTTTCACTGTCTGGATTTTCTTCTGGGCACTTGTCTGCGTGATTGGTTGGACAGTCTTTGCATTCTTTGCTTTCCTACCCACCACAGTGGACCAGGTCTCTTTTCCAGTCCTCGCTGCATCCAGTAAAGCCTCTGAAGTCTGAGTCGGTACTGCAGATACGGCAGGCAAATCCACCACCGGGGCCACGACTTTGCGCTTACCCTTTTTCTTCCGCTTCTTCTTTGTTGAGATAGGGGCTAGGAAAGGTTCGTCAGTTGTCTGCGCTTGAGCAGTCGATGACGAAGTTTTCTTTGCATCGGCAGCCAGTGGGGGACGCAAGGGCTTCTCAGGTGGAAACCTTCTCTCCAAAGCCGCTATTTTGGCATCTACCATGCCTCCAATCTCGAGAGCTATGGAACGTCGAAACTGAGCCTCTGATTCATTCACTAGGCTAAAACCTCCTGCCACTGCAGTGTTCTGATTATCCCTCATTGCAGGGACTGCCATCGTCGAGCTCACCATCACTTCTCCCTTACGACCAAGAATGCTAACTTGCGCTGTTAGCTTTTCGACCTGTGCCTGGAGAGTGGTAAGGCGAGCCTTTAAATCGGCGTTTTCAGTTTCTAGCCTCTCCACGTTGACCTCAACGGCCGATCGCTAGCTCAGCAACTGCAGCTTGCACTGTTACTGCTGCTAACTTGAGGCTGTAAGCAAAGCTACTTCTAAGGTTGCGGGAGCTATTTGCAACCTCCTCTATGGTCCTAAGACTATCTTTGATACAAGTACTTAGTTCCGTCGTTGGTTGCGTCTGCATCTTCTTAGCCAGCATATCCGGTTCAGGCAAGTTCTGGTTTGCTGACGATTTAGTCTTTGGCTGCTTAGCTGGCGGGCTCGCTAACTCAGAGTCCGTGCCTTTCTCTGCCCCATCAGTTAAGGGCTTGCTAAGACTAAGCAGTTTACCAACTTTTTTTTTCATCGGCTCATCAGTTCTCAGTGTCTGAACACGCTTGCGCGTGCGTCCTCGAGATGATTTCGATGCTTCCGAGGCAAACGACATTTGCGAGAGTGAAGCCTCGCTGGTGTCACTCGACATCTCGTCAGCAATTGGGGTATGCGGGCGCACAAAATGTGCACGGGTTAATGCCCCCTTTGGCACTTCCTGAGCCTTAGGTTCCAGTGCTGCGGATATGTTGGGGTTAGAACCCAACAACTCCTCATTACCGGTACGTGAGCCACCCTGGCTCAATGCGTCCTTGAAGGACGGGTAAAAATCTGATTGGGATTTCAAGCGTTCATTGTCCCCCCCAGAATACGTGGGACTGACCGAACTCTGTTCGGTGAGGGATTCTCCTACTGCAGAGCAGCAGGTACCCTCCTGGGGTAGTTTATTTTTTTTTATGACTCGCTTCCATTGTTAAATGCTGAACACAGCTTTGCCTTTTTTTATGGGGTGGGGTCCCCAGTAATTTCGTACTCGTTCACTTTCACTTTCATGTCTTATGAGCAGACTTGTACTAGAAGTGAACCTCCTTCTTACTCGCCAAATGGCGAAGAGTGATTCGCACACCGTCTGAGAACACCAACAACTGCTGAAGTTCTCAGACGGTGCGCCCTCGCGGAAGTCCGATGTTATACTCCGCCCCGTGTCCCTCTTAGTCTGGTCTCTCACTTGAGGTCTTCCGGCGTGAGTGGCTCTGCCGGCAAAGCCCTCAAGGTCATCGAGACACGCAAGCCCCACCACGACGACAACGTGGAGACACACTCGGTGGGGAGGTAGGTAGCTACCTAGTCACAAAGTTACAGTATACATGGGCGTTGACAGGTTTTAATAAATTAATCTAGGTATTTTATTTAATCTTCATGCAACACAAAGTACACAGGCGGACTTAATGCCTTAGGCTTTCTCCACCTAGCATCTAGGGTGGTGAAGAGACAATATGGTAGGTTCATAAAAATGAACATGTTTTTAGAAAACATGACTACAAAGTACAGTTCGTTCGACGGTTCTTGGCGCGCCTGAAGTTAGACTCTGCGAACTTTAGCGCTTGTGCACTCGTAAAAAAATAAATGGTTTGAAAAAATAAATGCCAATAGCAGTTGTTATTGCTGTTAACAACTGTTATTGGCATTTATTTTTATAAATCATTTATTTCACGCGCTTATTTTGAGCGCTAAAGTTCGCAGAGCCTAACTTCAGGCGCGCCAAGAACCGTCGAACGTACTGTACCTATAGAACTAATGATTGGCATATAAACGCACAGCCGAAACTAGTAGGACTAGGAATGTGAAATTTTGCACATGGTTTTCCTTTTATGACATAAGTAAGCACTAAGAGAGGAATTTCCAAATTTCACCCCCTGAGGGGAATGAAAGGGGTTCAAAGTTTGTGTGAACAAACCTACTTTATGCGGCCGAAGCCGCTTGCAGAAGCTAGTAGGTAGGTACTATGCGTTCCAAATAAGAATAGGAAAGCCAATAACCTTGATCTGTCAAATTTTGAGTGAAAAGTACGGTTTGCAAAAAAACCTTATTTGCATATCAATAAAGGGTTTTTTTTTGCTTTGTATTACGAAGTCTTAGTTAAGTCTAGGTGAAGTAAAAACTTTAATGTTTAATATAAATTAGCTAAATATTTGGTTTTAAGTAATAATTAGTTATAAAAAAAACTATTTTCTTTCTTATTTTCATTGTTAGGAATAATTCGCCTTTTTCTTCCATTTGCCACTAATCGAACACTTATCACAGTGACGCAGAGATGAGCAAAATTTAAGAATTGGATTCTGATAAAACTTTTTTCGTTCACGATTCATAAATAAATTAAATTTTAAAAGATTTCTTTTTTTGCTCGCCGTACCCAATTTCTTCAATTCGACAGTTCGACGTGACGTCACAACATGGCAATCGATCCTATTCTCATTTGGATCGCATTGTACCTATAACGATAAAATTTTAAGGCACTTTATTTTGCAATAATTATGTTATTTTCAGCCAACTGCCAATAGCAATTAGGCTGTGCTGTAAGGGCAATTTTTCCAGATAGGTGGAAAATCGTAACAGCTGTCTGCTCTTATATTTTTAAATTACGCTACAAATAAGATATACCTACGCACAGTTCACCACACGTATAATAGGTACCTACAAAAATCACACCTATTATTAACCGACCTCTGTCTTGATCATTTCTTAATCAATATTAAAAGAGATAAAAAAAACCTAATATTTACATTGTTGAAGACAAGCAATAAGCACCGCTAAGAACTCAAATAAATTAAAATATCAAGACAATATTGTTAAATTACAGAAATTGAGAGGAACACGTCAAATTCTAGACGGAATTATTGATAAACAAACGACATTGACTTGACAAGATTAGATTCAAGGTCGTCTAGTCTAGTTATGTAGGTATGAATAAAAGTTGGGTTATGTAGGAATGTAAAAATTAGAGAAAAGCTGAATTAACACCAGTAAGCAGAGGTTTCAATAATTTGGTTGTATATTCACAAAAATTAACAGAATAAAGATAAAAAACACTAAACCTACCATTACAATTTCAGCCATTGCAAAATTATGACCTCGATTATTGAATTTGTTACAGTTTTCAACGCAAACACCAAAATTAATCGACATCCAGTGTTTACGAACGTTTTCACTTATTCCTTTTATCGATTAGTATACACACAGCATCACAATTATACACTTAAACGTTTCATTGCAAATTTCCTAAAAAAACAATCACTTAAAATTATTACTATCAGCCATTCAACTCAAAATTCAGCATGACTGACTATAACGAAGTTAAACATTACGCCATCTAGTGATCACTACTAAGATCAAAGGAAATGATTCAGTACATATGAACCGTTTGAACAGAAAATGTAGGAAGTATATTTGTTTCCGGTTTTTTGAAACCGCCAATAGATGGCAGGGGAAAGATATTTCAGGCAATCTGTTAAATATTTTGATAAGATGTAAAAAAAAAAACAATTTTTTTAGTAAAGTTATGAATGAAAATTTAAAAAATGATCAATATTCAGCCACCAACGGCAAACTACTGGAGCACTAAATTTTTAATTTAGGATAATAAAAGTCTTGCTGGGTAGGTAAAGTACGTGGCAAGTAAGTTGAACCATTTGCATTTTTAGTCGTTTACTCGCGGGACTTTAAATCAGAGTATGTGTATCAACTTGTACCTACCCAATTGAGTAGGTTATTAGATAGAATACCTATAGAGTAGGGTATTATTCAGATCCACCTTATTCAGGGTGGATAGATGGACAGTTGGACACGGATTTCAGAGTATTTAAATAAACATTGCTATCTCAATGCAGAATGCATAATCACATCACTGACTATGCAGCAAGATATGATGCGTTTGGCGAGGTCATTTAAAAAAAGTACTCTGTGGCGAAGTCTGTAAGGAAATGAATACGGCGCACGACGCCGGATGGGCGTCACAAAAATCCGAAGTCACCGCACCGACCATTAAATTTTATTTAGGGCCAACGCCGCGTTAAGCGGGAGCACGCCCGGTCCTATACAAGCACCCAAAGGCCGTGTTTACGGAGACGCGGCGCATTGTGCGGCGCGTTGGGCGTTTCATCGTAGATTGCAGCAGCGGGCCGCGTCATCGCTCGCGCAAACACAAACATATGGCAATGTACGTCGGACCGCCTGACGCGCCGCGCCGCGTCTCCGTAATCGAGTACAAAGAGTTTGTATAGTTCAAGCACCGTTCGGGCTCACCGCGCCCCTTGCGTTTTGCTACGTATTAAAACATTAAAGTTCTTCATTCACACCTTTAAAATTGAACTAGTGAAAAGTTGATAATTCGGTTTTTGCTACGAGGACCGCCGCAAACGACACCCGCGCGGTCTCCCGCTTAACGCAGCGTTGGCCCTTAACCAGGCCCCAAAGACTGGCTGCAAGGTATAAAGTGTTACATATGGATTCAGACTTCGGATAACACCCTAAATGATTCCATACCAAAAAATTCCTGAAAAACACTGAATGTTTGAAAAAAAAAGAAGAGAATGGATAATTACCTATAAGAAATAGTTTTTGTATTTTAGTAAAGTTAATTATTATTTTCTCAATTTAGATAGGTTACTACATAATCTAAAGATGTACATCTATTTATTTATTTATTTATTTATTGGCACACCAACAGCATTACATACAGGATTTTTTTAAACAAAATATTAAAATCATGACACTGGTATGCATGCCTATTATAGGTACGCACAGCTTACACCATATTACATATTCATTTTTAAAAGAGATAAAAAAAGATTATTACTACAATTTTTTTTTACATACAAAATGGAAAAAAAAGCACATACAATTAAGTATAAAATAAAAAAGTAGAATAAAATAGAAAAAAAAATCATTAAAAAGGGGACATATTGTAATATATATATGTACCTACAATTAGTAGTAAGATGTTGGAAAATTTTTACAAGAAAATTCATACCTCCGAGACTGCTCTCCTAAACTTGTTGAGTGAGACACCATGTAAATCGGTGTCTGGTAACTTGCAAAGACTGTTGTGGGTTTTACACATTCGGAGCAAGGGTGCGTTGAGTCCAAGGTTAGTTTTACGGAAAGGAATATGGAGTAATCTAGGGATGGGATGTCTGGGAAGTTTTGAAGGAACTGAATACTGAATACGCTCTACTAAATCACTGCATTTTACAACCCCATTAACCACTTTGTAAAGGAATATTAGGTCACGCGAACGGCGACGGTCACGCAGTGTCTTTATTCTGAAAAAATCTAGGCGCTGTTCATATGGATAGCGATGACTAATTTCTCTAGAAATAAATGCAAGATGTCTGGTGAAAGCTCTTTGTATTTGTTCAACCCTTTGAGAGTGAACTGCGTAGAGCGGGTTCCATGCGACACTGGCGTATTCCAAACGACTACGTACAAGGGTGTTGAACAACACTATTCTTGTCTTGGGCAATTGGAAGCCTCTTGTGTTTCGCTTTACAAAGCCCAGCATTTGCGCCGATTTTTTTACGATATCGTTGATGTGCGGCTGAAAGCTGAGTCTATCATCGACCAGAACACCTAAATCCCGCATTTCACATACCTTTGCCAACAAGGTGTTACATAATGAATAGGATGTAAGAATAGTAGATTTCTTTCTAGAGAAACGAATATGGAAGCATTTTTGGGCGTGTAGGGTCATATTGTTGTTTATGCACCAGTTTTCTATATTTTTTAAGTCGGATTGAACAAGAGCGGTGTCTGCAAGTCCAGTAATTTTTCTGTAGATCTTTAAATCGTCTGCAAACAACAACGGTTGACAATGCTTAATATGACTTGTGATGTCATTGACGAATAACAAAAACAAAATTGGACCAAGGTGGGAACCTTGCGGGACACCGGAGCGTGCTTAGAATTCATAAGAAATATAGCCATTGACTGCTACAAATTGAGAGCGATTTTTAAGATAGGATGCAAACCACCTCAACAGGGACCCGTGGACGCCGCTAAGCTCAAGTTTAGTCAACAAGAGTGGGTGACTCACCTTGTCGAATGCGCTGCTGAAATCCGTGTATATTGCGTCGACTTCGAGCCCGTTATCGAGCGCTTCGGATATGTCTGTTAAATACCTAACTAGGTTAGTTTCAGTAGAACGGCCAACTCGGAATCCATGTTGATTATCAGAAAGCATAGTTTCCAGGTAGTTAGTAATAATGGGACAGACGAGAATTTCGAACAGCTTTGAGAAACATGACAAGATAGAGATTGGCCTGTAATTTTTTATATTGCTAGAGTCACCTTTTTTGTGAACAGGTACGATGCGAGCCTTCTTCCATTCGTTTGGAAATACTCCGGACTCTAAAGATCTATTAAATAAGAGACTCAGTGGCTCTGCAAGCACTCTACCACATGATTTTACAAAAACTGGTGGAATGGAATCAGGACCAGCACCTTTGGATGTATCAAGTTTATTTATCTTCATTAGAACTTCTTGTGATGTAAATTTTATATTACTGAGTACTCCAGATGATTCTGGAAGATTGGTTGAGGTATTATCATATGGATCAGTAAAAATTGAAGAAAAGTGAGAAGCGAAAAGGTTTGCAATGTCTGTACCTTTCTCAGCTACTACTTCATCCATATGCATTCTGGCTGGAATCATGGATTTACTGTTTCGTTTGTTTTTTATGTAGCGCCAAAATACTTTAGGGTCTTTCGTTATTTCGGTCTCAATATGTTTTTTGTAATCACTGTAGTTTTGATCGATCATTGTATGACAACGGCTTCTAAGTAAATCGAAGCTCAACTTGTCTCTAGGATTATTGTATTTACGAAATTTTTTGCGGTACTTCTCTTTTTCGGAAAGGGCTTTTATGAGCGTTTTGCTAAACCAAGAAGGATATTTTGAATTTTTACAAATGTAACTCGGTATGTGTTTATTGATAAGCTGTTTTAATTTAGAATAGAATAAAGAAGTAAGATTATTTACATCATTGGAGTGTGAAAATTCTAGTTGCCAGTTAATAGCTTGTAGGTCTGACATAATTTTTGCATAATCACATTTGAAGAAATTTGGGCGAATATTATTCTTTGAACGTAAACATTTTGTATTTTCATGTGATATGGAAATTATCACAGCAGGGTGTTTAGGGTCAAGTTTAGAGAGATGGTCGGAGGTATGAGTAACAGAAAGATCGCGCATATTACTTATGACTAAGTCAAGTGTTCTGTCATCAATGTTGCAAACACTGTTAAATTGAAAAAGACTGTTAATATCTAGAAAATCAACAAACATATTTCCTAACGTATTGTTATAGTTATTAGGGATAGTATAGGTCTGTCCATGTAAAGATGACCAATTAATGAATTCGAGATTAAAATCTCCAAGGATGAGAACATCTTCTACGTTATTTACTGTGTTACTGACATTATTCAAAAAATTTGACAAAGACTCTGCTTTTACAGGAGGAGGTAAATATGAGACACAAATAGCTGTATTTTTCATAATATTATTACATTGTAATTTAACAGTCACCCAGAGATCTTCGCTATCGGTTTCCCAGCTGTGGACTCTGGCTGAAGGAACATCCCGTGAAATAGCTAAAAGAACACCGCCGCCATCTTTTTTGCCATTATTATGGCATATTCTATCGCGACGGTAAACAATGTATCTAGAATCGAACAACTCGTTGTTCAGGATGTTTGAATTCAGCCAAGTCTCAGTGAAGGCTATTATTTTGTAATTATTCAGCAGAGTATTATTGTACAAGTCATTAGTTTTTGTTCTCAAGCCTCTTACATTTTGGTAGTAAATATCGAACATTGTTTAAATTATTAAGACCAAAAACATTATCTCAGTAAGAGGAAGGTATGGTAGGCTGTTAAGCTATTTATTGTTATTTAGGGATGATAAACTGTCCAGGTTGCGAATAAGAATAGCGGCGTGATTAATATCTTTACGAACAAACACTCGCCCGTTTCGTACCCACACAAACTTGAAACCCAACTCCTTAGCTAGCTTCCTTGTGGCAGCATGCAGCTGCTTGTTAGCTGGACACAGATGCTCTGAAACGTGCACCGGAGTACGATCTCCTCCTATACCCAGGTGTGTAGAGTTGAGCTTGTCTTGAGGTTGTTTTTTTTAATTATAGTTTACTACGGCAGCTATTAAGCTGTCACGAAGACGAGGTGTACGAAGTTTAACAACCATTGGACGAGGTCTGTTGTTATCGGAGTTCAGTTTGGCGACTCGTGTGGCATGTAGGATGTCACCATCTTCAAGTGGTTCTCCCACGGTTTTTGCTAATTGAATCACGGTAGTGATTACGTTTTCTGCCTTGTGTTCCGGGATTCCATTGATTTCAACGTTATTCACACGAAGACTCTGCTCTACCAGTGACAGCCTCATTGAGTGATCAGCGGATGCTGCTAATAGACGTTCGTTCTCAGCTTGTAATTTATTGATGTTAGCGTTTTTTTCCTCTAGGCACGCCTTAAGGGTTTCATATTGCGAATTGTAAAAGTTCATTGAGTTTTTAAATTCTGATATTTGTTCTGACATCTGTTTAAGCTGGTCTGTTACTAGTATTTTGATTTTAGTTTCGAGAAAGCAATTTAACTCCTGTTTGATGATGGTCCTTAGCTTATCCTCTAAATCAAGTTCTGATACTAAATTGTCCATAGATGCATTGCGGGTGTTAGGCTTTTGTCTCAATGTTATATTGCATTCATCGTCGTCCGTGGAGTCATCAAAAACGCTGGCACTACAGTCAGCAGATAAGCTACTTTTATTAAGCAGTGGGGACGAGGTATTAACTTTTGCCGATTTACTGCAACAGTTCTTGCAGGACCAGCAGTGCTATTCTCTAAGAAAAACAGCCGTGAAAACAACGCTGTGGAACGTTGCCTCAACGACGAAATCCAAATAGGTATTCACTAAGGTGTAAGTAGCTACACTAGCGCTCAAGGCTGTGACGGTTGTGAGTTGGAACTACTCACCGGCGAGCAATTTGACAGTTCTTCATACATATTGGTATTCCCTAAGAAAAAATAGCGTCGAGGACGTTAACAGCCTCGACCTCGGGCTCGATTCTATCTTTCAAATCTAAAAGCTACAATTTAGACGCGGATTTCATAGTTAACTTCTTAGATTTAACACGCAATTAAAAAAATGTTAGTATCCACCGTATCTTTTTAAAATTTAATGAACTAATAAATTGATTGAAATGGCAGTGGAGTTAATGATCAAGATTTATCTGCTAAAAGAAGCTGAGAAAAGTGACGATATAAGGAAAGCTCGACGGGCGAAGCAGTTAAGAAAGTTTAAGTCAATATCCCGTGATGTTGACTTCATCCACATTTACAGGCTTTCTGAAGATTTAATCGATATGTTAGAAAGTAATTTATCACCCTATATGCGCTTGGGAGTTCGTTCCAGTGGTTTAACCAAGAGACTAAATGTTTGTTTTATTTAAAGCTTGACTTCCAGGGGGGCAATCGCGCTAATTTTTTTCAACGAAATCGCAATCAAATCGCTACCAAATCACAACTTTTTGCCCGTTTCGTATCGCGCTATAAATTTGACAGCAAGTTGAGTCGCAAGTCGCAACGCGATCGGTGCTGGAACGTTACCTAACCACTGTCAAACGTAAAAGCAAAGAGAATATAAGCACTACGTTTAAGAGACGGGACTCCCATAGAAAAAAATGGTTCAACACGAAACGTCAAAACGTGTACTAAGATTCAATACCAACTTTGACATAGATGACCATATACATGACGTAGGGGCTACCAACATAACGGCCGATATAGTGGTGTACCTAGGTGCTCATGGTAATTTTTTATCGATAGTAATTAAAAAAAAAATTATAGGTCCATTTATTGGATCTGAATTAAGGTCTATTTACGCCAACTATATCCATCAGTTTAACTAAGAATAAGTGGAATATTCCATATCAAAAAATAAAACCCAAGGTTTCATTAATTGATATGGAATATTCCACTTACCAGCGAATTTACGTTGACGCAAATGAGGTTGGGTTTCAAAGGTGGGGTGGGGGTGTGGTTAACGCTAAAGGAAACACCATTTTACGGATTTTAATAATAACAGTTTATTTTATTTTTCTTTATGGTTAAACAAATCCAGAAACTATAACCTATTTGCCTATTCTCTATAATGCATAAACCTTAAAAGTATCATTATCTTACTTTATTATTTCTGATTCTGATCTTTATTAGATCTGTAATTGTAAATATAACAAAGTTTACATGAATGATGTTCTAATTAAGAATCTTACCTTTGCATTTAAGAGTCGAATCAGTATCAATCAGTTTTGCCAATGTGTAGAAGAAATCCAATCATCTCCCTAAGGTTCTGCAGTAAGTCCCACAGAAGGAATTGCAGATTTTTTGAGATGTGTCTTCGTAAAATCCTTGGCAGAAAATGTTTGCTACAAACGTGTTTAATTGGTGGAGCTAAAAAGCTCCACCAATACGTACGAACGTCCAATCCAATGTTTACATCTAGAAGAAAAAAATGTATTACATTACTTATTAGCATTTCATATTGAGATACCTGAAATATTTATTGTTCGAATAAAGTTTAAATTATAAGAGTATCGATAGTCGATTAAACATGCCCAGCAGTAGTGATAGATCATTTTTAAAATTGAAGAATTTCATTTTTTATCACGAACTTGTAAATTTTAATAATGAATATATAAAAACTATCGATATAGTCGATAAAAATTCCACTACACAGCACTGTTAATAGGTTATTTTATAGATTATCGACTGATTTTTATTAAAATTGATTTGTAAATCACCAAATCCTTTTCTGTAACTGAAAATGAACGTTAATTTACGCTTACCTCTCTTAATGTAATGGATATTTAGCCATGAACATTGGCTTTTGACCGTCCGACCGGCTGGCTCGTAAACCACATATTTCACAGATTTTATAGTGCATATCAACAGATTGCTTCACATGGGTACACGTAAACGTCCTATTAATAGGAATTTTCGCTTAAAATTCACGAAACACATATTAAAAACAAAAATTAAACTTTGTTTACAATTCACCTCTTGAGAAGTAGAAGATAAATATGGCGGATGGATAGCTGCGACAGAGTCGAATAGATGTTAAAGCGAGACAGCGATAGCCGCCATTTTGGCCGCCATTAAAATTAGTACGCGTTTCATACATTTGACGAAGATCATTTTTTTCTTAGGGAGTTGCGCCAGACTGCGTAAAAGTTGATACAATGTTATGTCTTTGTTGTGAAGTGATTTTGAGTGAAAATCTTGCAAAAATACAACATTACCGTGTACTCCTACATAGACTTATTGGAGAAATCTTATGAATACGATGTAGTCGAGCCGAAACCAAAAGGAAAAACTTAAAAGCTAGACTTAGATGTGATTCATACATTGATCGACAGTTTATGAAGATATAATATATAAACTTACGAAACCCGTGAATTAATTTCCAAGCTGACTCCTCATATGCCGTCCTACGTTGTGATGCTTTGGATGTTGAAAACAAGGTTTTTTGTTCTATAAACATAACCACAAATTAGACAACTAATAAAGTTCAATGTGTGTGCAATTTGTTTTAGATTTTGGTTGCATTGGCCCGGCCATTGATGCTTCTGGGTCCTATCAGACCATAGTTGGAGAAAGCAGGAACCATTTTATTTCCCAGGCCAGTGTTTCAAAAGCTATTATATCCAGCAAGTAACAACAGCCTTGAACAATCCAGCAATATTGAATAAATATATAGCTTTTCCATTCAAACCATGTCAGAGGAAACATCAACAACAACCATCCATTGAATGTTTATATAGACAGACTCCACATAAATAATGGAGAAGATTTGCGTCTTTTGGGTATGTTTAATTTGAATATAATTTACATTGCAATCTTCTGACTTGATACATTGTGTACTTATTTTTTTAAGATGCTTTAATTCATTTTTGGTTATTGCAGGAGATTCAGAGTACCCTTTGAGACTAACAATGATGACACCCATCTCAGAACCAAGGCCAGATACTCCGGAACAATATTACCAAGACTTACACTTGACGGCCAGAAATGTTGTTGAACGCTGTATAGGTGTTTTAAAAGCTTGCTTTAGGTATGATTTGGATATCATACCATTATTATAATAGTTGACATAATTATGAATCATTTGTGTTCCAAATTAAAAAATACCTATGTAGCCTATGTCCATCTGAAATTTTCATCTTTTTTTAATTGTTTTTTTTTCCTAATTAATTCTACTTTTCATACTATCCTAATTTTATCCATGTATTCATTAAAAAGGTGCATTGTAAAAATGTTATATCAACATGGTTGTAAAAGTTGTGTTAAGATGACACGTAAAAGTTATGGTTAAGTTACGGCTTGTTATTTCATTGAAAGTGTTTTTTATTAGTTCTTAAGTGTTTTATATAAGTATTATTAGCAAATATTAACACAAATAATTTAGCTCTTAAGACACCTGAAGTACAGGTTTATCTTAGTTCAGTACCTCTACCATGAGTTTTAAGCAATAGTATTCGTCGCTACTCGATATCGACGCCGTAAATATTTTGTATGGCAAATTTTGGTTCTGCAAGTGACCGCTAGAGGCGCTGCAAAATTTGCCATACAAAATATTTACGGCGTCGATATCGAGTAGCGACGAATACTATTGCTTAAAACTCATGGTAGAGGTACAGTTTAGATCTATTTATTATTGAATTCCATTATTGTTCTAGTTTATGATATGACTGCACTTATTGTGTAAACTTGCATGTTATTCCTCTTAATAAATATTCTATACTATTTGTTTATACTTTTTGTGAATAAAGACTATTTGTATTTTTAATGCCTCATCGTTTTAATTAAATAATTATGGTCAAACATAAACATCACCAAACATAGTTTTATTCAGATGCAAGTAATGGAGAAAAGACTAAGGGGTCTAATGCTAAATTTCAAATTCAGGAGAACCAAACAAAATTAATTTAGGTATACCTAATATAATTCTATTTATTATAGTCAAGAATATAATATTAATAACTAAGTGATCACTCATTCCACAAGTATGCTGCAACTTGACGAGCCTCTTTAGATCTAACTCGTCCAAGAGAAAGGTCTTGATGCTGTTCCAGAAACTGCACCATCAGCTCCATTTGTAGGACCGTCGTGCATCTGTGACGCTCTTCTATTTCCATGAAACAATCACGACTTGCGATATTACAACTTTCAATGAAAGTGGCTGTCCAAGTTTATAAGCTTACTTCTTCAAAAGTTTAAGTACATACCGCGCTTTCAGCTGTCAAAACTAGAGCTGCAAGCGTCAAAATTTATTACAAAAGGCTCGTAAAGAGGCTCGTATATTCACAAACTAAAAGGGCATGGAGCCATATGATAGTCACCGGAACTCCGTAATGAATCAATGTATCCTAGCCGTGTTAGGGCTTGTTAGAATTTTCATGAGATGCACTTTGGCTATAAGGTACTATCAAACTGATCTGATGATGGAGCCGGAAGGTGGAAGGTAGACACGAGAACTTTATAATAAAACAATGTATCCTATTTTTCTAGTAATTTTGAAAAATCCTTTCTTATCGGATGCCTACGTTATACAAAGAACATATCCTCCAAGTTTCAGATTTTTACGATCAGCTGTTTAGGCTGTGCGTTGATCAGTCAGTCATTCAGGACAAAGGATTTTATATGTATAGATTTTGTTGTAGTTATACTTTTTTTCTTTAAAATAATAATTATAAACCTCTATTACATATTTTAAACCTACAAAACTCTAAGTCGAGATTGATCGATTATGATTTAAGAAAATTGTGTCAAGTCCCTATTCGACTACGGATTTAGTGACGAGACGCTACAGCCTAGAATTCGTCGACGATCTTAATCGTGCTAGTGAATACCGTTTAAATCAAGGCTGCACACTTGGTCGATCTAAAGGCTGTCTCGACCAAAGAGAATACAGTGGACCCCCGATAATCCGGCCCCTGTCTAATCCGGCGCCCCCTGTAATCCGACATGACTTAGAATTACATGTATGTTTGACAATCTTTGCTAATACATATAGATCACGCAGGTTTGAACAGGTCACAACTCGTAATTTGTCGGATTACAAGGTACTCTTTCGTAAAAAAATCCGGACTATAGGGGTCTTAGGCAGTGCTCTATAATCCGACAAATTCGATAGTCCGACACTGCCCTGCATAATGTTTGCCGGATTACCGGGGGTCCACTGTATAAGCACTACGTTTAAGAGACGGGACTCCCATACAAAAAAATGGCTCAGTATGGCGTTTGCGCTACGCTTCAATACCAACTTTGACATACATAACCAAAGACTTGACGCATGAGGGCTGCCAACATAACAACCGAAATAGTGGTGTTACTAGGTGCTCACGGTAATTTTTTATCGATAGTCGATATTTATATAAAAAAAATGTAGGCTCTTTTTTGGGTCTATTTAGGCCAACGTTATTCACCAGTTAAACGGATAAGTGGAATATTTCGTATGAAAAAATTAAACCAAGTATAACCTGTGAATTTACGTTGGCGCAAATGAGGCTTACCCTTATTTGCGTCAACGTAAACTCACAGGTAAATTGTGAGGTTCCAAAGGTGGGGGTGGGGGTGTGTTTAATACTAAAGAAACGCCTTTTTGAGGATTTTAACAATAACAGTTTATTCTCTTTTCCATAAATAAGGTTAAAGAAATACACCTTACCAATAACCTCCTTATCTCCATTCCTCTGTACCAGTCATTTTAACCCAGTGTTTACATCTAAAAAAATATATATATTTCATTACTATTATTAGCATTTCATTTACAGCTAAAATATTTGTTGTTGAAAAAGCATGACAGTGTAAATAACATTTAAAATTAAAATATCGATAAAAGTCGAAAAAAAAATCCACTACAGCACTATTGATTGGTTATTTTCTAGATTTTCGACCGATTTTTATCAGAAATTTGTATTTATCTCAAAATCTTTTTCTGTAACTGAAAATGAATGTTTATTTACGCTTACCTCTCTTCATTTAATGGATATTTAGCCATAAATATTCGCTGCTTGTTCACCATCTAACCAGCCGGCTCTTAGACCACATATTTCACAGATTTTATAATGCATATGTTCAGATTAATTCACACGGGTACACAAATAAATAATAGATAGTAGTTACAATAAATAATAGCCGATTAAAATTCACGAAACAGTTGTAAAAACGAAAATCAAATTTTGTTTACATCCACTTCTTGACAAGCAAAAGATGAATATGGCGGCCATAAAGCTTCGACAGAGTCGAATAGATGTTAGAGCAAGACAGCGATAGCCGCCATTTTGGCCGCCATCTTAATTAGCGCAAACGCCATACATTTGAGATGGTTCATTTTTTTCTTAGGGAGTTGCACCAGACTGGTCTCGACCTCGACCTCGTCACAGGGTACAGCCATGAAAATGACTTTTAGAGAATAGCACTGCAGGAAGATTTGCTCGCAGGTGTCATTGCTAGGAAGCTCTTTTCAGTGACGTTTGCGCAAGGAAGATGGTACTTGGATTTGCAATTGTAACATTTTAAAAGTCCCTTTTTTGGTAAGCTTTTTAGGCAACTTGGGCAGCTATGATCATTCGGTGCCATGTTAGTAATTGTGCGCAAAGCTGTTTGTTTTAAATTCTGTTCACCCCACTCCCAATAGCAAGCGTGATGTTTATAAAATGTATGCGCTGGTAGCTGCGTATCTAATCATGCAATAGGCAAAATTCGTAAAAATTCGGAGAAATGGACGCACCTGCACTCCGCACGTGCGTTTACTGTGTCTGTGTGCGTGCGGTGAGCCCACGGCCGGTAATCTTCATACAAAAAACGTGGGTCGTAGCGGCCATTTTTATTACACTAACATTACACGACGTTGAATGAATGAATGAATGATATATTTATTTGCTTCTGCGACGTGACGTCACACAGACAGTACGTCTGTGGGTTTCTGAACCGCCATTTTATTTTCATTTATTTTATTTTCTAGTGTATTTATTAAAAGTTTCTCTGCAATAACTTTTGCTATATGGCTTTCAGTATATTACAAAGTACTCTGTGATGACTGCGCTGTGTTTGTAAATCTTCGTGATTATTACTTCTTGCTTGGCTGATTTTCAAACTAGTAAGTTTGAAAATCAGCTTCTCTAGTCCTGGATTCTAAAGTTTACTTTAAAATCAATAAAAAATATTGCAGGTGAACAAACTCCAGGAAATTAAGACCCGGTAAGTACTTTTATTAGCATGTGAATAAGTGACGAAGCTAACCTCAATGGTCTTTGATCTGAAGGTCACTTTAAATAATTTAGTCCAAATTGTCCCACTGCTGGGTAAAAGCCTTCTTTCATGATGTCATCTCAACAACAATCCACATCAAAAACATTTCAATGTAAATTTGGGCAAGTTTCGCCAAACTTTTACGAGTAAGTTACGAGTAATAACAAAATAAATAAGTAACCTACCTATTTATTTTGTTATTTTTTTTAGATTTACTGTATTGAAATCAATTTTAGGCATCAATTTTATTCCATGGATAAAATCCTTATTTTAGCTGTAAACTTCGGTGAAATTATCCTGATACTTTTGAGTGTAGAATGCAAAAATTGGTTCAAGTTACAGTCACAGTAATTTAACGCTACTGATAAACTACAAAAAGCTTAACAACTACTAGATTAATGTTTGGTAAAAATGTAATTATAACCTCAAGTATTTCCTTCTATAAAATACCTTCTCAGATTGAAATCTGTGATATGGATACTGAAATTGATTTGTTTCTCTTATTTCAGAAAATGGGTTTCTTCAAAAGGAATATTCAGACTCCTAAACCACTGAAAGGTTTGTTAATAGTAAATTTTTGTCTTGATACTATTTATAGTATTATTCTGTGTACCAGCTTCGCATGCGTGCTGATATTAAATATATTATGCAAATAAACCTTACTCTTGAACTAATCTATCTATTTAAAAAACCGCATCAAAATCCATTGCTTAGTTTAAAAGGTCTAAGCAAACATAGGGACAGACAGTGGAAAGCGACTTTGTTTTATGCTATGTAGTGAAGTATCATCTTTCATAAATTTATTTTTGTCAATTTCAGATGTCACTGCTTCGAGCTCTCGTGACTTCCAAACTTTACCACAAGTTTAATAAAATTCATCAACTAATCAAAGCTCAGGTAAAGCCTTCCCAATCTACATCTAAATAAGTACATTTTTACTTTATCAGAATTGTTCTACTCTGTTATTAGCATAACTTGAAGATTGTGCTAGAATCAATAGATATGTTACGGGCAATCTGTATAATCCGGTATTCTTTGAGTAGAATACCTAAATTATACAGATTGCCGGTTACAGATATACTAACATCTAACTGGCCTGTTAGTCTAGTTGTTATTGGCCCTGAGTGTTAAGCCGGAGGTTGTGGGTTCATTTTCCCATCTAGGACAAATGTTTATGTGATAAGCATGATTATTTGTATTGTCATCATCATCATCATTTCAGCCAATAGACGTTCTGTGCATCTTGCATCCATTTGTCAGACAAAGGACATTAACCTTTTGAATACCGTAATTAGAGACACAATAGAAAGACAATAGGTGGCGGACACTGGCGGATAACATCATTTTGTTGCAATAATGGCCGTTCTTTTTGAATTTTAAAATACTTTGGTCTACATTTGTTATACTATTTTAAAATTTGCTACATTAAGAGTAAATTGAGCCTAAAGGACAATGGGCAAAAATGTATGGAAGCTGGTACACCCCTCCAATAGCAATGTGATATATATCGTTAGATAGGTCTTTTTAACTGGAACAACATTTACTATGACAGCTTTGTTGAAATGTTTGTCCGTTCTGAGTTTTAGGTTAAAAACAAAAGTTAGGTTAGGTTACGTACTAATTAGTACAACCAACCAATAGCAAAGACATATATGTCGTTGGATAGGTCTTTTTAACTGGAACAATATTTACTATGACAGGTTTTTTGAAAGGCTGGTCCGTTCTGAGTTTTAGGTGAAAAACAAAGGTTAGGTTAGATGTTAAAAACAAGGTAATTGGTATACCCCACCAATAGCTAAGATATATATGTCGATGGATAGGTCTTTTTAACAGGAACAACATTTACTATGACAGCTTTGTTGAAAGGTTTGTCCGTTCTGAGTTTTAGGTTAAAAAAAAGTTAGGTTAGGTTAGGTACTAATTGATACACCCCATCAATACCAAAGACATATATGTCGTTGGATAGGTCTTTTTAACTGGAACAACATTTACTATGACAGCTTTGTTGAAATGTTTGTCCATTCTGAGTTTTAGGTTAAAAAATAAAAGTACTTCAAAATTGTATTTTTAATTTTCAGGTTAAAAATTGTGTGAAGGTCTTCAGCGCGACTGTATCTGCAGCCTTATCATATACAGCAAAATTTTGTAAGTAACATCATATGAAAATAATGTTTTGCATGTTTGAACAAGTTCGATTCCTAGTTATAGTAGTAGTAGTAGTTATTTTATTTTTGTGGTATATTTTACCACAAAAATAAAGTAACTACTCAATTGTATCAGTAGAATTAAGCACTGGTATTATTATTAAACACATAGTAAAAGAAACATGAACAATAAAGTTTATATAAATAAATTATTTATTTCAGCCCATTATGCTGATGGAAGACCGGTCAGTAGCACATTGCCAAATACAGCAGAGATCGTTCTATTTTTTGACCAATTATTCGACAGCGTTAATGGATCTGCAATATTCTCTAAAAGAAGCAAGGGAAAAATTTTAAGAACAGCGGTGGTAGAAAAATCAGCTCATCATCAGTTTTGGAAAGAGGCAATTAATAAATTACAAAAAATTAAATATGTGGATTCGAATGGAAAGGAAAAGTCAGTGCCTTCTTTACTAAATTTTATTGTTACACTAAAAAGCTACATGAGGTTGTGGCAGATTTTTAAAAAACATAATTTAAAAATAATGAGACCCAGATATTTTAATTCAGATCCAATTGAAAACTTTTTTGGTCAGGTAAGGGCATATAACTACCGCAACAATGACCCAACTTGCCACAGCTTCAACTGTACCTTTAAATCATTATTGATAACTAGAGTTATAAAGTTCCACAATCAAACTTTCAATTGTGAGGATGATCCGGCAGACCAAATTATAAATTTACAGCCATTGTTTACTGAAGAAATTAAAGAAATTGTCGAGCCAGGTCATTCGGTTACAGGTCGAAATGTTGAAATGATTGTAGAGCAGGCTCGACGTGAACGACTGAATGTCCATTCGCGTGCTTACACAGCGGGATGGGTAGTACGCAAAATTTTTGATAAATTGAAACTTAAATGTAACGCCTGTAGAAATAGTCTTAAAAGTGACCAAAGTACTATCCATGACTGGATAAACCACCGCGAATACACAGTGGCAAAAAAAAGCTTGAACTATCCATCCGAAGGTGTAGTAAGGTGTTTTGGTACAGTAATAACTGAAACAAATGAGTACTTGGAAAGCAATGCCCATCAAAATAATGTAGCGTTACATGTAAAAGATGTAATTTTGTCTAAGTATTCATTTGACTTTATTAACTGTACCGAACACAAGGCGATAATCCTCAATCATTTAATTTCATTAACTGTGAGGTTTACAATAGTTAATTGGTGCAATGTTATAAATAAAATTTTGAAGGGCACGGATATTCATAGGTTACGTACACGTAATTTACCGCCGATGCAACTTTTGAAAAATATAAAAAGAAATTGAAAAATAAATCATTTAATAAATAAGGCTGAGTCCTTATTAAATGATTTATTTTTCAATTTTTCAGCATAATAATTGATTAATGTATGCAAAGTCTTAATTGAATTTTAAATACTTTGATTTATTCAGTAAAGATGTAGCTTTCTAATGGTGAAAGAATTTTTAGTCGGTCAAGTAGTTTGAGTTAAATCGTAACATACAAACAACTGTAATCTTTCCTTTTTCTGTAATATAATTATTATACCTGTTAATTTAAAAGTAAATTGTATGTGTACAATTTTTTGAAAATATAATTCTAGCCTATGTAACTCAGTAAAATGTAGCTTTCTAATGGTGAAAGAATTTTTAAAATCCTTTGAGTAGTTTGAATTAAATCGTAACAAACACACAACTGTAATCTTTCCTCTTACTGTAATATAATTATTATACCTGTTAATTTAAAAGTAACTTGTATATGTACAATTTTTTGAAAATATCATTCAGTAAAAATGTAGTTTTCTAATGGTGCAAGAATTTTTAAAATTGGTTGAGTTGCAATAATGTGTGTATGCAATAAATAAATGTATAAATAAATAAATGTTGTGTTTTAATTATTTTCCTGCAATCAGATCAGAAAATTAATAAAAGTAAAAAAAAAAAAAAAAAAACTGAAATGAGAACCTCCTTTTTTTGAGGTCGGTTAAAAATACGGCATTTCATGCTGTATTCCTTTGCCAGTATTCGCGGCCGCATTTAAGAAAAAAACAAACGTCAAGTTCTATTCGAGTACTCGTCAGTTGTCTATGGCTAGCGCCGCTACGGTCCAAAAATTTTGTTCCAAGTTACCCATCTGATACGTAGTATCTCTCTGTAATCTGTGGGTGAGCCGGCCGCACGGTGTCGTAGATCAGGGATTAATTGTTATTTAGTAGTAGTATTTTGAGAACTTATTCGCTAATTACTCACGAAGTACTTAGAATTTAGAAATGCTGTATGCATTGTAGGATAGTCCTTTTTCACAGCTCCACAACGGTATAACACACTAATATATATACTAACTTTTTCCGACTTGTATGTATAAAAAAAAGCGGAGCAAAATAAATACGTGTTGTCTGTTCAACGATTGCGCGGCGAAAAAAAAAAGTTACATCGTTCATCCTCTTCATCATCTGTTGATGATGAGTTCCATTCATCCAGAATATTTTCTATATATTTTCAATTACAATTAAACTTTCAAATTAATTAATTTCAAATCCATTAGAATTTGTAAAGTTGGGCGTAATATAACAAAAACATAAAAAATGGAAAACTGAGGGACCGAATTTTGTCAAGGAATTTCAAACTACAAAAAACTATGATCGACAATCGACCTGCGTCTTACTTTCACAAAAATGATCTATTAGCTTATAGGACTTCAAACAGATTGGTTTCATTTTATTTGCCTAGTAAACATTTACGTCAGTGAGAATTAAGGGACAAGGATACCTATATTATTATAAGTAGGAGAGTGTTAGAGCTTAGATTTTAGCACAAGAGTTTTCTCGCCTTTCACAAATTCTGATTTCAAAGTCCACATTTCTTTAGGAATGTTCACTAAATCTTAAGCATATTTTGAAAGAATTTTAACAACCGGGCCGTCACACCACACGCACATCTCGATCAATGAACTGGTGCGCGGCCGCAGTGCGGCTATCGCGCGTTTTTAACATGTATGGATTAACAAAGTAGCGCTACTATCGAGCGGCACTACGCGGCTAAATTGAAGGCGCCCTAACATTGTGCATGTAGTAACGTGGATGAAGAACTGTAATGTATTATGCACCTATTACGTATCAAAAAGAGCGCGGGGCGCGGCTGCCCGCGCGGCCAGCCCGGATAAAGCACTTTTGTATGGCACCACGCGTGTGTCGTGACTCGTGTGCAACGATCCCCTTCGCGGCTACCGGATTACTACCTACGCAGTGTCACTAGTTTAACTTTAACGGTGTACATGTAGTAGTGTCGATGGAGAACTGTTATTACGTTGCAAAACGGGCGCCGGGCCCGCTACGGTTGACCGCGCGGCGAGCCCGGAAGGAACACTTTTGTATGGGGCCGCACGTGCGCCCGCTTAACGCAGTGTTGGACCTTAATTAAAGTTGAATTAGCGACACTACGCAGGTAATAATCCGGTTTCCGCTACGGGGAACACCGCAAACGACACACGCGGCAGGTGCCCGCTCGGGCTCCGGCTAAACGCAGCATTGGCCCTAAACATTGCGTCGAGTACACAACCTTGTCTCACAGTCCCGTCATCAAGCCATCCGATTCTATACGTCATTCGTGACGTGGAGCGGAGTATGCGTTAAATCCGATCCGTTGAGAATTAATTGCACTGAACTGGATACATATAAGAATATTCTTTTAATTATTAGTGAGAAGGTTATGATAGGACACACTTTCAACAGAAAGGAGGAGAATTGTTACAGAATAGTAATCAAAAATCTACATCATTCTCCTCTCTTGAAAAATAAAAATAGATATCGAACGAACATGCAACCTTGTATATGGAGAGATCATTAACGTGAAATTTGGCCCTAACAAAAAAACCAACCTCAACCTTTTTTGTAAATTTACAACCTGGGCCTCAAAATATGTCAGTACCCAAGTAGCAATATATACTCCTGTAGTTATTCTAGGAGCATATATTTTTTAGCCCTATAGAAATCCTATAAACATTAATAGAACCGCATTTGGGCGCAGTTTAAAGGACTATTACGCCCTTTTAACGTCATGTTACAGTCCGGTAAAGTGCAATCTGATTTTATAATAATCTTATTAGGTGCTTTTACAGGATAAATTGTCCTATAAAGGTTCGGTAAACGCACTGACTAAGCGCGATTAGTCCTCTAACGATCTAGTGTATGACGTGAATTGGAGAAATTAATCCTGTAACGATCTAACGCATGCCGGTACTGGTGTGATTGATCCCACATTCTTTTTGTAAAGTTGCCGTGCTGAGTGTCTTGACAAAAAATATTTTAAACGGGTAACTTAATTATCCACATTATAATATTTAGCATGTGTGTCACTTGCGAAATTAATTTTATTGGTAAATTGTTAGAAAATAATAAACATGCCTTCATGCCCCTTCCAAACTAAACGTATTTAATTATTATTTTATTCGAAAATAATTAAAAAACTTGTAAGCCGCCATATGATCGGATCACGTGCCATTATTTTGCATTCATCAAAACCTATACAGGATTATTTAGTCAGAGTTAAAACTACTACAGGACATACCCTTCGCCTCCATGTTTCAGTTTTAGGGTTCCTTTAGAGAAATACATCAGAAATACCCCGCATCCCAATACATGTACTTAGTGAGTCTTAATCAGTTCTAATATTTTCAGCACTCTTCGAAGACTTACTCTTTGATATAAAATTGATTTTGAAATAGAATGATAAAGAGTGGGTGAAGAATTGATTTTAAAATAGAGAAAGAGTGAGTGTAAGGATGCAAATCAATAAATCAATATTTTATTCTTTTCAGTACATTTTTAACAGCACTTTTAAATTATTATTCGATAAAAAACTTTAAGAATATCGATCCGCGCCTGGATCCTGATTTGATTTCAAGTATTTTTTTTTTAATTCTTCTTCGATAACTGCCACTGCGCTTAAATCTTTACCATTTGTGTAAATCAATTTTTAGGGAACCGTACCCAACGCGTAAAAACGATACGGAACCCATCGTGCACGAGTTCGACTCGCACTCGCTATTTTCTTTTTTTCTTTGACTAATAACAAAATGGCCTGTTACTCTAGTAATAGCAAATGTAGGACACATATAAGTAGATTTTGCCTATAAACGTCGGTGGGCATGTTAGTTCCGTGCTAACAATCATTTAGCAGGCATGTCTCACACAAATCAATCCTATAATTTAATTGACCTATAGAACCTATTTCTAAGACGTTTATAGAAGTGCATGTTTTATAGAAGCATTAAAAATGACGTTAATAAGCACGAACAATCTTATCAAATGCGTTTATAGGATCAAAATGCTATACGTGCTAAATAGTTTTATATTATGCGCTTATATAACTACAAGTACTAGTAAGAATCGTATCCAGATAATCCTATAAACGTCTATAAAACTAAGTAATTAGATCGAAAGTACCTGAAGCGCAAATCGTCTAAGGAGATGCCGTTTAGGGAACTGTGATTTTAATCAAAACGTCTATTAGATTCCTTTTAGACATTTAGTCTTATAAGTCGATTACTATAGGACCAATTTGCTACTTGGGTAAAAGATCTGAAATATATCTAGCACCAAACAGTGGTCATAGAAGACCCCAGGAAAAGGAAAACTGTTGTGCAATGTCAACGATGCCAACAGTATGGCCACTCCAAGAACTTCTGTATGCGTCCATACAGATGTGTCAAATGTGGCCAAACACAAAAATGTGGCCAACCCGCAACTTGTGCTCTCTGTAACGGGCCCCATCCAGCGAATTACAAGGACTACATTTAAACGCATCTCTCATGCTATTAATCCTAATCAAAATTAATTATTTCATCACTAAGTACAATTTATGTAGTAGATAATATTTGGTCTTTGAATGATTAATATTGGACGTTTGGTTTTGAAGTTATGGCGAAATTAAAATATTACGATTTCTGCGAAGTGGGTGTCACCAAGGCGGGAGTGCGCGTGCGGGAGGGGAGTTTAGATATATGAGTAAGGTACCCGCGCCTAACCAACAGTTCTTTTCAGGGCTAAACAACAGTTCGTTTCAGAGCTAGAATATTACACGCTATTAACATTTTCTTAAACATTTGAAAATGCCTAAGAGAGCCAGGTCTCAACTTTCTAAACATAGTTCTCAAGCACGGGCAGCAAGAATACGTCGTATGGGAGAATCTTCACCTGAAAGTTCACAACACCTTGCTGAACAAAATCAGAGAAACTCTCAGGTACGCGCACGAGAGTCGAGTGTCGAACGTTCGCAACGCCTTGCACAACAAAGTCTGAGAACCTCCGAGTTACGCGCTCAAGAGTCGAGGCTGGAGCGTTCCCAACGTCTTCATGAACAAAATGTAAGGACCTCTGACTTACGCGAACGAGAGTCAAGTGTGCGCGACTAAATAATCTATTACACCACTCGATATTCCGCACAAGTTACACAGACTTTAAGACAAGTTGACTCCCGAGTAAGACAGTCTGAGCCTTATTACACTACGCGACGTCGACAAAACCGGGCGTTTTATAGAGTGGTGAAATAGATCCTTTAGAGCTCAGGCAGAGAGACAGCAGTCGTCCACAAATAGAGTTCGCAATCGAATTTTAGCTAACAGTAACAAACTAGCTTTCAGATATGATCCGCAGGTTTGATTATGCACAACAAGCGTCCGTCCAAATCGGAGTGCGGGAGTTATACTGCGTTTAAAAAAATATAGAAATTCATTCTTTGTTTTATTCTTCGTTGTTTTAACGAAGAATTATAAATGAAAGGCAAAAATATTAAAAAATCAGGTTCACCCGTGCGAAGCTGGGGCGGGCCGTTAGTTATATAGGTATTTACCGCGCTATAAAAGCTTGCTAAGAAAAATTAAAATTATTTTGAGGATTTGAAACTAATACGCCTCACCATCAACGATTGCATCACTGCTTACCATCAGGTGGGATTGCAGTCAAGCACTAGTTTACAACAAACTAGCTTTTGCCCGCGGCTTTGCTCCCGCTCTTCTCTACCCTACACAAAAAATATGAGCTGATTTTGCAATTATTTTTTTATTATTTATTTAACGAAATAAAAATTATCTTATATCCTTCTCCTGATTTCAAGCTACCTTCCTACCAAGTTTCAACCAAATCGGTTCCGCCGTTCTTGAGTTATAAATAGTGTAACTAAAACAACTAAAATAAATAAATTGATGCAATGTACCCAACTTACTAGATTTTTTTAAATAACATCAAGTCTAGACAAGGACACGCATACTCTGGACTTTCTATTACTTTAATCCTGAAACAAAAAGCAAAAAATAAATAAAGCTAAAATATGATTTCTCGACTTTTCTCGAGCTTCATTTCCCGGGAATAGAGCCCAATGATTTCCCGGGAATTCTCGACTCGAGAGTTCCCGGGAATGAACCCTCTGTGATTAAAGTTTATTGACAACTTTGCTATGTTATTTGAATATTTTGAGAAAGAAATATTTTTGGGGAGGAGAAATTATGGGAAAGGAACTATTTGAAACCAAGGGTTATTCTTATAACCATAGCCCACACACGATGCTAAGAGACACGCTTGGTTTATATTATACCAAATGTTGACAATGCCGCCTCCAGCAGTCTCAGTGTTCTGTGGTGACCTCTGTCCCGTGGGATAAATTAATAAAAACGGATATAATAATCATACATTTATTATTCTGAATTTAATACTGTATTACATAGAAGAAATGCACTTCTTAGAAACATTCAGAAGACTTCCCTTTGGGACAGTTTTATATAAGGAGTCTCTCTCCATATATTTTATAATTGGATAAATATGTCGCTCGTGATAATATAATCAATATTTATGAAGATCTGCATTGCCACATACTTAAAAATCTATGTATATTTTTCACCAACTCTCAATTTTCGAAACTAAATCCTTAAATAGTAAAGCATAAAAGTACGATTGCCTATGAGATATCTGTTGGATCAATAAAATTTTGCAAATTAACAACAAATAATATATTCTACAGTTAGTGCTTATACTGCCGCTGCCACATAATTTGTCAACAACATTTTCCATCACAATAAAGAAAAATAGAAATCAATGAACAAAAACGAAATGAACATTAAATTTTATCAATTCGGGTGACCGCATAGAAAGGCATTGTGACACATATCCAACATAGTGAGTACTCAATTTTTGAGAAAACACACAGCAAGAGAAGAAAATACTACCAATATAAATACAGACATCTTAATTCATTCAGTCAAAGTGGAACATGTATAAAATATTTATTAATAAGAAATAATCAGTCTTGTTTAGAGAAAACATTTTGTCAAAACGCGGTGAGCACGCCTTGATATAAATATTATCACAATACAGTATGTCAGATATGATGTCATCCCTTCTCATGGACGTAACTAGTATATAAATCGCCTGCTACGCTACTTAGTGTTATTATCACAGTTGTTTAGTAGAGGTGGGTGCAGTACTTTGTACATAATAATACAGGAGCTACCTGCGATCCGCGACCATTCCGGACACGACACACGATGGCCAATCTAAATTACGCACGCATAACTAGCATGGCCGTCCTACCGCCACCAGCGACCTACTTCAGACATATTCTGATTAATAAATAGTTTAAAAAAAAATCTAACGACTTCCCTGGCCAGCTAGCATTAAGATATCATCTTTGAGACGAAATTACGCACATATACATCATCCTTTCATGGCAGTCTTCTCTTATAATGTACACAAATAACAAAGCAAGCCCGCATTTAATCTCGTCACGAATGCGAAACTCACAAACACGTTGTTCACCCCTCTTATATCCGTTTATTAGACCCGTTGCTATTACATCGTATCTCTGGGATGTTGCATAATACGGGGTTCTTACTAAAGATAATAACTTTTACGTCCCATTGAACTGGTTCATTTTCGTCACCTAACGGTTAACGGAAAACTAAATTGAATAACAATAAATTATTAAATCTTACACCTATTATAATTATTATATATTTGTGAACGACTTGCAAGCTTTGTTGTCACAAACATTCTCATGAAATTCGTTCAAATAGTCAAAAAATATATTTTTGTCTAGGAAACACATTCCAGACTTGGAAGTGCTCTTATGCATTACAATTGACCAACGCAACGACAGGTTATATAGTAATGAAATATCACAGATTTTTCTAAATCTTTGGACAGTAACGGGCATCTAAACAATACATATGTTATAACTTTCAGTATAATTTGTACCTATTGACTTCCTTATTAGTAGCCTTTAGAACCCGTGTACGTACAAAGAAATCCAGTAAGTAACTAGACGACTTATCTGAAATGATGACATAAAAATAATCAAAAATAAGAACAAATCACTTATTTTGCTATGAAAGTAAACATTGTGGTTGATTATTTATCACGCACAAAACACTAATCTTTCTAAGTTAAATGCATGTTATATACACACTTCTACATTTTTGTGAATGGTAAAATGAGTTTTTTATTCAAAGCCCAACTTTGTCTTAGATCAAATTGACGCTGACTAATTAGTATCCCTAGGCATAATATTCAAGATTATAAAGATCTAATCTTTAATAAAAAAATAACATTGAAATCAGTGACTGAAATGTCATTGACATCACTTTACATAAGAAAAATATTCACAATTTTATCTGGCAATACAGATTGTTACTATGAAGTATATCAAAAGCATTTTCATAACGCGTTTTTTTAAGTATTTTAATTTTCTAATACTAAATTGTCCCATTATCCACTGGATTCAATCGTTAATAGTAAAAATAATTTATACAAAATATTTCAGATAAATTTCTGTCATATTAAAACCTTCCCCCTAAATTTTCAATCATCTTCTATATGTTTCGTGCATTTCGTACATCATACAGACACTTTAAAGAAAACGAAAGGCACCCAGGATTACACGAGTGGGTACCCACACCAACTACTCTAACAAATATAATGATTAAATCTAAAGTGGAACTGACATTTTTTTTTCTTAATAATGTCCCACTACACAATCATATTTTGGAAAAATTTAATTCTCTGTTGGAAGTATCATTGCTGTTTATAAACATCATGTGGTAAAAGTATTCACAAAAATGTTCAGTTTTACATTTTGAGGATATCACAACTGCTCAAATATGTATGTTAACTGCTTTCTTGTGTTTCATATAACTAACACGACCAACAGAGAAAAATCTTATAAACCTAACACACATTTATTAACATTAATTCAAATGGATCTGAAAGAGAATTCACAAAAGTTTTATCAGTGTATAGACAAAGTATTTACGCTCTAAGGTAATCTAGTCGCAACAATGCAATTTTTAACATTAGTTATCATGGTAAGGATAAATATTGTCCACACATTTAGGAAGTAAAAATAATTTTGTAAGCCTTCATTCAGATCTAACAAAAAAGATGAAATTAATAATATATTATTGACATCAAAAGAATCAACACCCCGCTTAGACGGAAGGATAATCTGATATTATAGCTCAAGTACCAGAACACGGACAATGAGAGAGCTTAAAGGGAAATCTATGCTGAACATCAATATAACTATTAAGTCGATAATGCTATCGCCTACAAATTGGCATACGACTTTAAATCTGTTGTTTTTTAGGTAGAGCTTAGAGGCGGTGTGTCGTCAAATACTTATTACTGCTGCACTGGAGCCGCGTATAGCAGAGGGCCGGGCGGCAAGTGCGCGTAGGGCCCGCCTACACCAACTGCAGCTTGGTAGCCACAGGGACCACCGCCACCAACACCGCCGCCGTAGAATTTGCCACCTTTTATAAAATAATAGATTAAAGAGCACATTCATTTACATTATTTAGGTCGGACAAAAATGGGACTTCAATTTTGATTTAATAACTTAAGAAACTTAAGAAATCTAGAATATTACAAACCTAGCATTTCTTGATGATGTGGGTGCATCTGTGGGTAGTGCTGTGGTGTAGCAAAGTGTGGTGGTGGAGATCCATATGATGAGCCGGTGCCGTTGGTCTTGTTACCAGCATTGTTATTGCGATACTGCTGCTGTCCGCTGTTACGCATATCTATAATACAAATGAAATTGTAAAAATGAAATGTCTTTTTTTTTAAGGCTACTGGATATTGCATTAAGTGGTTGTTCATAGCAATTATTTTAAATATACTAACTGTTGTATGGGCGTTGGGCATATCCATTCTGTCCGTTGTATCCATTTTGATATCCATTATTGTAACCACCCTGGTAGTTGCCCATAGATTCGAACACATTGGGGCTAGGGAAGGGTACTTGCTTTTGGTAGCTGTTCTGTCTGTAACCCTGGTTTCCTTGGTTTTGGTTTGAGAATCGAGGGGCTTGTGGGTTTCCACCGCGGTTTTGGTATGAGTTTTGGCTTTCATCTGGGTTTGAGTTCGCCATTTTGTTGTTCCACTGGTTATTCTGGTTATTGTGTTGCCGCGGTGAACTCGCACCACTGTTGTTTTCTTTGCGTTGTTGCCAGCGGTTGCGACCTGTCAAGTCAGTGTTTATTGTTGATTTTTTTTTTTTTGAAAATGCTTAATTTTTTGAATATTATTTTTATTTTACTTACTGGAGTTGTTATTGTTGCTGCGAGCCATTTCACTTAATTTAGCTGGCGGGTTCTGACCAGTTTCGCGGAGCACAGCAAGTAGGCCGCGAGCTTGGCGGGCATCTCCAGGAGTGAAGTAGGTGTAGGCTGTTCCTGACTGCTGGCAACGCCCAGTGCGACCTATAAGCAATTAACGATTTATTGACTTTTTTTTACAAATATTACTTTTATTGAATACTCAAATAGTTAAAGATAAAAAGTTATGACTTTAAAAAGCAAGTCGGCAGATGCAGGCGTTTTACAACTTATGTTATTTATTCAAAAATCTTACTGTTGTTTTAGTCAAGGCATTAAATGTTGCAAACAAAAATAGTAAATATGTATGAAAGAGAAAAAAGCTAACCAATTCTATGAATGTAATCCTCAGATGAATTTGGGTAATCAAAATTGATGACAAACTTGACGTCCTCGACGTCAAGGCCGCGTGCTGCAACATCTGTGGCAATGAGAATGCTAGTTGCGCCGTTTCTGAATTCCGTCAACACTGCATCGCGCTCAATTTGAGACTTGTCGCCATGTATAGCTAGAGCATTGTGTCCCTTGCGACGTACAGCACGAGCAATATCGTCCACCTGGAATCATTATTGTCTACTGAGCTTATACTCTATATGAAATAAGATATAAGTATGATAATTGTTAGCAAATTGTACCTTTTTCTTAGTCTCCACAAAAACAATCACTTTGTTATCTCTCTCTTGAGAAATCTCTTTTAGTAAGTTAGCCAACTTTATCTCTTTTTCATGCTCTTCACAAACTTCAATTATTTGTTTGATATTATTGTTAGCAGACAGATTCAATGAACCAATGTTTACTTTAATGTAATCATTAAGGAAATCTTCAGCAAGAGCTTGAATCTCCTTGGGCCATGTAGCCGACCACATCAAAACTTGGCGATCTGGACGAATTTGTTCAATAATCTTACGAATTTGGGGTTCGAAGCCCATGTCTAACATTCTATCAGCTTCATCCAGAACCAAATAAGTGCAGCGGCGTAAGTTAGTTGTGCCGCGTTCCAAGAAATCAATCAATCGCCCAGGGGTAGCAATCACTATCTCAACACCTCTTTCCAAGTCTCTAGCTTGAGGTCCTTTTGGTGAGCCTCCAAATAAGCAAGTGTTCCTAATACAGCCGCGTGCACTGTAACTTTGAGCTACAGATTGAATTTGCTGAGCTAACTCCCTGGTAGGAGCAAGAATAAGAGCAATGGGGCCATCGCCACGCTGAATGCGCTGTTGATTTACAATGTGAACAGCAGCAGGTAACATGTATGCAACAGTTTTACCAGACCCCGTTGAAGCAATGCCTACCATATCACGGCCTGACAAAGCAATTGGCCAACCCTGCGCTTGTATGCCAGTAGGCTCAGCCCAACCTTGCTCCTTGATTGTGGTCATTATGTGATCTGGGAAATTGCCTTCATCAAATATTTGATTAGGGCGAGGAACATTATTGCCACTGACTGTTATTTCTTTAGAGACTCGAAAATTCTGCACATCTTCATCTGAACGACCTTCTACATTAGCATGCGGCTTGTAAAAATCTTTTTGGATGGGCTCAAGCTGTGATAAATCCCACATAGGCTTCACCAAGTTATCTCCAGGATGTTTAGTTTTCTTTCCCCTTTGCTTGCTATCAAAAACAGCTTGTTGCATATTATTAGGATTGAAAACTTTTTTTGGTCCAAAGTTTTGAGGTCCATTCTGATTATTAAAATTTTTGGGACCAAAATTGTTTTTGGGAAAACCTTGCTTTGGTCCACCAAATTCAGGTTTTCCATTGCCTCCATAAAACTGCATATTTCCACCGGCTGCTTTATCACTTTCATAATCATTTTTCTTCATAGGTTGGTTGTTGTAGTTGTTTTTCATTTTGTTGAAATCTTTTGGTCCACCAAAATCACCTTGGTTCCCACCATTATCATTTTTGAAATCATTCCTCATTCCGTTAAAGTCATTTCTGGGCCGAAAATTGGGTTTGTTTCCCATGTTTCTGGGTCCAAAATTTTTCGGTCCCCCAAAATCCATTCCATTGAAAAATGGTATTTTGCCGAATTGTTCATTCCGGTCTGGTCGGGGCCTGAAACTGAAAGTGATTAAATACATATGTTATATTTGAAGATTGTGACCTCAAACTGATGATATTCAAAAAAGTGATCACAAATGTAAGCCAGTAAGTGGGAATAACTAATCATAATTATGTACAGTAAGAAAAATAAATTGTCAGTCAAGGTAAGGCATTCGTCATTTATTTGATGTTCACAATTTGGAGATGAGGCTTTAAGTATAAAATATCCTGCGCATTCCGAATTACGATACTAGAGCTGTTAGCGCGCATCAACAAATCGCCTGCTGTATAGCGGGCGATTTGTTGAAGGTATTTCAGAATTACTGTTAGCGCACTAACATTATGTATATCTTAATTAGAAACACAAGGATAGAAGATACAAAATTGAGTTTTATATTTACAAGCGCATTACTAACAAAATGAAAATACAGTAGAGCCCTGAACTAATAATATAAAAAATTCCTAACTATATTACTTACGTGTTGCCTCACAACTTCACCTTCACAACATCAAAATCTACAAAAACCCTTGTTAATAACTCCAGTCCTATCTGACTGTAGTATTTATTTCATAAATAATTAGCACAAATAAAGAGGGTTGCAACAAATTGTACAAAGCTAAGATAATTGATACTTTTTCAAATCTAAAATCACATCTGAAACACTTACCTGTATTTAATTCCTAATACAGTGAAGGACTAAATTATAATAATATGTAATGTAATAATACTTATAATTAAACAAATTTATTGCCTTTAAATTCCCAATTTAAATAGGCTCTACTATATTTATATAATATGTCAAAAACAATCATATAAAATAAACATACAAAGCATTGTTTTAGCAATATTGTATTGTCAGTAAACGCTTTTTAAATTGGAATAAATATTTAATTACCTCTCATCCAAAACAAGACACGAAATCTGTAATAATTCTACTTAATACCTTACCTTTGTAGTAAGTCTGTCTCATTTAGAAAATTTTAATCAGTTATACATTCAAGTTACAAACAATCTTGAATGTAGTACATTCTAAAATAATCATTGTTTACTAGAAAAGTGTAACCCAACAAAATTAAATATGCTTCAGATAGAAGAGGTACCATGTGAGTAGTATGTGATCAGCATCACTCACAACCTCTTCCTCACCAGCCCAGTGCAACCTGTGGGCTAATGCTGATAATTATTACCAATTAATTTTATTCCTCTGTATCATAATGGTGATTATTGAGACAGATTACTGCTGACAATAACAAACCCCACCGACTCTGTTGTTATAAGCTATACCTACCCCATGAAAGCAATTCTTTTATTAAAACTGCATGGGTATTAAATTCTCATTGTATTAGCTGATACCTTAGTAACAACTTTTGGCTATAAGAAGAATGTTATTTAATATTATAATACAACAAATTGTAGCAGCATACCCCGCCCCACCCATCAACAAGTGAAAGTAAGATTTCTAAGTCTGTACTTTACAGTGAAAATAAAGACTTCAAATCTTTGACTTTATTATTAATATAATAATCACTGGCAGTTTCTAAATTATATTATGTATACACAAAAGCTTCAATAGAGAATATAATCAAAAAGAGTGTTATTAAATTTAAGTATCTGGAGTTATGATTTAGATCACATTTCGCTTGAAATTGTAACACTTAGTAGAAATAAAACCTAAAACAGGTTTAACCTTGAATAATACAGTTAGATAGTTTAGTGTATAATATAATGGCCATGTCAAAACCTAGTTCTCGATTCGTAATGAGCTGGGAAGTTGGGAACCTAGATCCGTTAAAAATAGCATGTTAACACTTTTTAATTGTGTTTTTATATAAATTAGTTTTGAAATTTTAAATAAAATGCTCTCTAACAACGCCTCATGAAAATGTTGGTTTCAGCTGCTTAAAATTTTAAGAATTAGAAACGAACATAGCTATGTAATCGTAATAAAGATAGACGACATGAATGAATTAAAATGTTTAAATACCGATGATACCGTCAAATGGGTAAAATCTATGAGCAAAAATGGACATTTCCAGAAAACGGAACTATTGATTTTCTATGTGGGTAGCGTTAATATCAGCTGAGCAGAATGAATGCACTTCACAAAATGGCCGCCCGTGAAGTACACGATCGATATTTAGGAGAAAACCCATACAAAGGTGGAAAATTGAAAATCATGCCAGGTGCTTACATCGGATGCTGGTTGTGGAATCCGTTGTACTGCATCCTGCTGCTTTATGAGTCTTTCCTGTGGTCTTATGAGGTGTTGATCGCTTGAGTAGGTATCTGGAACAAGATGATGATAATCACACTAAAGAACAAAATTATATAGAATCTAGACTAGTAATTTCATATTGATTACTACAAACTAATACTGACCTCTCGATTAGAGAGAATTTGGGTTTCTTAAAAAAATTTCATTCACTAGCGACCTTTCTCAGACCCGGCGAACGAACAACTCGATAATGGCCGCCAACCGGAAACGGAATTTTGCTAACTTAACCATAAACTAAAGATTTTTTTATGCTAGCAGTTTAAACCGCGTTTACACATTCGCATGAGTGTCGAGGCCATTTTTGGGACTCCAATTTAAATTGATATTATTAATTACAGGAAATCAGAAGGAATAATCGCAATTAGAAGAGATTGGATCCAATTTAGTGTAAACTGACCTCCAGTTTACACTAAATTGGATCCAATCTCTTCCCGACCGCTCTACTTCCTAAATTGTCTATGATTTAGAACAGTGTAATCACGACGATGCGATGCTACAATTTAGAACCAATACCTGTCTTTTTATTAAGGGATCCGTACCTCAAAAGAAAAAGAACAGAACCTTTATAGAATAACTTTGTTGTCCGTCTGTCTGTCAGTCTGTCTATGGCACCTATTACACGGACATGCAAGCGTCAATCATTGCCATCAATCATGACGTATCATGAATGAAATTTGAACTATAGTACTCGCCGTCATTCAAAAATCATTCTCCGTCATTCATTGATTGATGGTGGTTGAGGGCAATAATTGACCGTGTAATGAGCGCCTTTCTGTCTGTCAAGACCCTTTGCCTCGAGAACGCATGGAGGTATCAACAAAAAATATATTTTTTTGTGATTTCGAAAAGTTTTAGTTACTCAATTTGGGAATTGAACTGTTTTCATAGTTGAGTTCGCACGGAACCCTTAGTGCGTGAGTTCGACTTGCATTTGCCTGGTATTTTAAGATATTTGAATGCATGGCATATAAGTTGAACCAAAATGGCGATCGACCTTCAATGCGCAGTAACAGATTTTTTGGCATCGCAATCGAAGCAGGAGACTACGCATAACCATAGCAACGACGGCCGACGGCTTATTTGCTGCTTCCTATACAATTTTTTATCTTTATTTAAAGAGCTTTTTCACAAATGCGAATATATTATGTGATCGAATTACTTGGAATCAAGTCTCAAGTTCCCAAACATACACTAGTTCCATATTGAACCGTTTTTTTTCAAATAATAAATATCGTTTTACCCCCATCCCCCAAAAATTTTTACCCGTAATGGCGCGAACAATGGACTTAACTATTGTTCGCGCCGTTACGGGTAGAGAAGCTCATTCTTTTGATAAATACGCCACCATCAATCGAAAATTCGAAACGTGCATCCCAGTACGATCCTTCTTCACAAATGCGTCGTCTCCACGATTTAGAATTTAATTTAGTATTATTTATTTATATATTCTTTATTGTACACCGCATAAACAACAAATTTAGGATTAGCTAATAACTTTGCTTCGTAAATGTTCCTAACTTGGTCTCCTAAAAATCGGATAGTATAATAAGCCTTTTACCTTGTATTGTATATAGATGATTTGTCGAACGATCAGGCGATCGGGAAGGGTGCAAGGCGAATGGTGGTGTCGTGTCAAGCACGAATTAATTACGTGAGTAAGGTTATCTGTCACTTTTATGTAGCAACACTCAAGAGAGATAACATAGATTGTCCTTCTAGTTTACTCTATAGTTCCGCAACCGCTAAAAATTGAGCGGCGCACGTGTCGTGACTTGTCGACTGATCCAGCAATTAGCGCACCACCTCATCTCATCATCATCATACACCTAAGTTGAGTATCTCTGGGTTTTCCGGGGCCGGGAGTAGCTGGCGTCTTAGTTGACTATGAGTATTGTCCGTAAGTTATAGAAGTAAATCCCACATAATGATCCTCTCTGTAAGGCCAGGTGTGGGTTCCTATGGTGATTACCAAGTTATGATCTAACCAAAGTGGCTGGGTTAGATTATCATCTATGGGTTCGATCGTATAATGATCCTGGTACATATCGCTGGGTTCGATGGGCTCATTGATGCTTTATGACTGTTCTCGTGATCCTCTCGGAGGAGAGCGGTAGGAACCTGTAATGGAAATGTTCCCTTGATCCTCTCGGAGGAGAGCTGTAGGAACCTGTAATGGAAATGTTCCCTTGATCCTCTCGGAAAAGAGCGGGAGGAACTTGATGATTTAAATAAATAGCTGAGCTATACACCACTATTCTTTAATTAGTGCAAATATTTAAAGGGCTTATTAGAAAAGGTCTTGTTATTATTTAAGTAAAGTCTCAATAAATAATATTCATAAACAGCAAAGTTATGAGCGTTGGTTTATATACCAAAATCACACTCAATTTTTGAAAACATTGTACAGGTTATTGTTTATGAATAAAAAAATGTCAATAAAAATGGAAAAACACTGCATTTAGTATTTTCTAGTAGTAGTAGTTGTTATGTATGATGATTCAATTATGAATTTACCAATAATGACAAATTTTCGTGGACAATTTTGGGATTTCGTTTTTTTTACTTTTGACTACACAAATATGACCAGTAAATGGTACTGATTGAGCCCCATTTTTTTGTGCACTAATTAAAAAATAGGGGTGTACATGCGTGTTTATCATTTTCAGATAAGACGGAAAAAGGATACGCAGGTGATGTAAGGCGGGCGTCACTCTGAGGCGGCTGCCTGGTTGCTTAGAAATATTCATGTTGCTATAATTGAAACAGGTGGAGAAAGGAGAATACAAAGGGATTCATAATCGAAGCAGAACTCTTCATAACCAGTGATAAGATATACCCAAGGAGGAATCCAGGTACGAGATTTATTAATTATAATAACCTTGGGAACTATCGGGGGTAATAACCTTGGGAACTATCGGGGGTAATCAGAGCTACATCTCCCTGATTAATGAACCTTTATTATAAGAAATTAATATAAACTATTAAGATTAAACCCGAGCCGTCCCCACAGGTGGTATGAATATGTAAACTTATTAAGTCGCATTTCATCCGAATGGTGAGGCAAATAGCGAGTACACAAACACCGCGCTTGCTACTCCTCACCACGTGCACTTTGTATAATTATAAATGATTCATCAAATGACTATGCAAACGGTGAGGCAATTAGCAAGCACGAACGTTTAGTTTGGCCAATGAAGCTATCCCAACAAAGCTGTCCCAACAAAAAGGCGGGAAATCAAGAAAACCTGAAGCTGTTCACCTTAGCTGTACGTTACTTAAGAGCTGCCAACCCAAGGTACATTTTCATGTGACCTCTCTTACGTGATTATGATGTTATTACACATCTTTCTTCAGATATTTTGGATACACAGATATCTTGTGGATATTATCTAGACTTTTATAGAAATCAAAACACTTTGTACAAAACTAATCCAGTCAAAGACCTTTGAAAATCTGGTATTCTAAGTAAACTTTGGGCCTCCATAATTTACTCATATATTAAAAATAAAAAAAGTATTTTAATAGAAGCTTTGCGCATTTAATCGAGATCCTAAATGATGACAATCTTTTTCCAAAAATTTTATGGGTTTTAAAAAAACACTTATTTCCTAAAATAAGTTTTGTGAAATATTCGTGTAAATAATGAAATTACTGAACGTCAACAGAGTTTTCAGGCATTCTCCCTTTTTCAATTTGCCTCAACATCAAACGGTTCCCTATCCATTTGCATAAAATTTTAAGACCTAATATAATTTCGCATAATTTTGTTTGGCATAATTATATTTTCGCATAATATAATTACGCATAACAGCTTACGCATAATTTTTTAAAGCATATCTCTAACCATAATAATGATTAAGCATAATATTCTAAAGCATAAATTTATTAAGCATAAAGTTCTAAAGCTTAAGTTTTTTAAGCATAATATCCTAAAACATAAATTTATTTACGCATAATGATATTAAAACATATTTTTATAGGTATAACAATGAAATAATTATTGCTTGCTTCATCCTAGCATGAAGCAAGCAAGCATACAGCATGCAAGCAAGCATACAGCATGCAAAAGCAAGCATGCAAGCAAGCATGCAGCATGCAGCATTCAAGCGAGCATGCAACATGCAGCAGGCAGGGTTTCTGTCACGGTTCCGGCGCTGCAGGCCTCCGGCGGCCCCGCGTGTGATAATCGTCGCAGATGGCTTTCGCTCACCACCGCACTCGCTCGCAGCCGCCGGCTCCTCAGTCCGCGGGCCGCCTCGCCCCTACGCGCCTACGCGATTTTAAATTACACTTTAGGGGTAGAACAAACAAGACTACGTGGAGTCGGTTTTGCAGCATTTCGGTTCTGTCACTAACTTTTGTTGCACAGCATATTAAATTTTTAACCAACAATATTATTTAATTGTTACAGAAACTATAGCAAATTTGTTTAATCAGAATTATGTATGGGGCACTACAAGTTCACCACCACCATTTCAACCCAAAGTCTGGAGTACGTATCTACTAGAAAAGGAAAATATACCTAGGACACAAAGTCATGCAGAGGCATGGCACAATAGTTTTGCACATTTTGTGGGAAAACACCATCCTGGATTTTATTTTTTGGCAAAAAAGATCGTTCAAGAAATAAACACTTAACCAATGAAATAGATAAACTGTATGTCGGAGCATCACTTGTACCAAAAAAAAAAAAGTATAAAATACACGGACAAAACCTACCAAAAAATTATTAGTAAAAAAGATGATTATACTTCTAAACTAGCATATTTACAAGCAATTGCTAAAAATATACACCTAAAATAAATAATTATACATAATTAAGGACCACTGTTTCAATCAGTTAACTTCTATCTGAGGAATAACCGCCATATTTATTTCTCATAATAGAAGTTTGACATATTTTTTTATACAAAAACTGTCAAAACATTTAATATAATATTCTTCAGATAAAAGTTATCTCGCGATTGAAAAATCGTTTAAGTTACATAATGTTATGTATAATAAATCATTTGCATGAAAATTGTTTTTGTTATTTAAGTATATTAATTGTATGCCTAAATATTATTATGCTAATAGTCATTAGGCCTACTAACGTTATGGGAATCAAATTTATGCCAAAACAAATTAGTCTTTAAGATGATTATGCCAACATAAAATGTATGCCTAAAAAAATTATGCCGAAGTATTGCTTTAGATGAAACAACAAGCTTTTAAAAAATGCTTTACGTTGACGATAGGCAAGTGGGGAAGGAACATCTTAAACGCAGTTGACACTTTTGAATATTCATGAAAATAATATGCAATACGTTTATGAAGCATGTTTATTTAAAAAAAAAATACAAAAGTATTTATTTCATCTTAAACATTGTAAGCTTAAATAAATTGAGGCAGCCCCTGTAAGTTACAGTCGTACTTGTTAGGGCTGTCGTGCACTTTTCTTATCAGCTAGCTAAACAATGTGTATGTTACTATTGAATTAAAATCAAAAAAAAAAAATTTAAAAAAAAAAATGTTTTACAATTAGACAAGTGATACGAGGATCTATTCAGCACAAATAAAAAATATTACCCAAAAGATAAAATAACAAATCCTTATTTTTTCAGGCATAGCTTTGCTAAAGTATTAACTTTAGCAACCCTAGAGTAGACAGCGAAATTCAAATTTTCTGAAATTATATGCTAGCTTGCTACATATCAGTAATCTGTGTTATATCATATAACACAGATTACTGATATGTAGCAAGCTCGCATATAACTTATATGCGACTAAAATAGGGCTGTGCTATATTGCGTTATAATCATTAAAATATATTCTACATAATTTTATTGGCTTTCAGTACGGTTAGTTGAACTGAGAGGGTTATATTCATGATTTATTTGATTTTAAATCAGTAAATACGAATTAAGATTATGCGCTGGAGAATTCACCTTAATTTGTCGTGAAACTGACTTTTAGGCCACCTTTATGTATTAAGTCTAAAGCAATGTGATGATCGTACAAATACTCGTAGTTTAGCAACGAACGAAACTAGTTTTGTTAAATAAATAATTTGTGATTATCCTTTGTTGGCCAGACCACAAATATGATGTAATACCATGCTCACATTAAAAAGTGGCTAGGCGAATTGCGGGGTGAATGTCTAGTCTAAAGGCGTTTATTGCGGATATGTAAACAGCTTTAGATCACTATACATTTTCGTCACTCCCGCGAATGTGTAAACACTGACTAAGGCGTCCAATACACGTTCACGCAGGCGTCAATCATTTCCATCAATCATGAACGAACGGTATAGTACGTCCGACGGATCTTGGCGCGCCTGAAGTTATACTCTGCGAACTTTAGCGCTCAAAATCAGCGCGCGAAATAAATGATTTATAAAAACCAATGCCAATAACTGTTGTTAACAGCAATAACAACTGCTATTGGCATTTATTTTTTCAATCCATTTATTTTTTTACGAGTGCACAAGCGCTAAAGTTCGCAGAGCCTGACGTAGTGCTTATATACTCTTTGATGTCTACTAAATCGTAACGCTATGATTACGCTGTCATAAATTGTACACAATTTGGAAAGTAGAGTGATCGGGTCTCCAATTTTACACTAAATTGGATTCAATCTCTCATAACAGCGATTACATCTTCCGATTTCCTAAATTGGTTTCCTAAAAATCGGATAGTGTAATAAGCCTTTTAATAAAAAAAGGGCGGGAAACTTCGATTTGAGCGGGCTTGTTTCTTCGTTTCAAAATTAAAATTTAATTTTTTGTACAAAGGATTGACGTAAAGTAGTTGTGATTGTATATATTTATTACTCTAATATTATATTTCTTTAGGATTAGTGTGTATATTATCCTGTAAATATTGGGTAAGTTTTAATACATTCTTTTAAAATGGGTGATCCACCCGAAGACCCCGGGGGGACAGCAGTGCCTTCAGTGGCTAGCTATGTAAATATTTTAAGTTGTAGTAGTAGTAATAATAATGAATTAAATGCACAAAACCCGATTGATATGCTTATTGCTGCCGTAGAATCTTCTATGGACACAGATTGTTCGGGATCAGATATGAATAATAAACTCAAACGAAAACGCATTACATCTCGGGTTCTGTGTACAACCTGTAATAAAAAAAAAAGGAGACAAGGATCTAAGATTGAAAAGCCAAATGATTGTAAATGTTTATTGAAAGCGCAGCAGGAAACAATAAGCACTGAAACTGTTCAAACTCAAGGACAATTGCAAAGCCAAGAAGAGTCCCCTCGTTTACCTATTGGTCGAACATTATATCAGGCGTCTGATGTAGCACCTTTCGTTATACATGTACAGAAAGAAATATACTCCAGTAATGATGGGGTGACTCTCCATCCTGTTACTTTTGGCCGATTCCTGAAAAGAAATAACATTAAAGGCATAGTTAATGGTAGTATTAAACGCATAGGACGGAACCGTATAAGTTTAGGATTCATTAATCACGCAGAAGCCAATCTATTCTTGTCAAACAATAAATTAAAATCCGAAAACTATAAAGTTTTTATTCCCACTTTCAACATAACAAGAATTGGAGTAATTAGAGGGGTACCATTGGACTGGAGCGATGATGAAGTAAAATCTAATATTTCAGTACCAATTGGGTGTGGTCCCGTAATCAAAATAAGGAGGCTGAGAAGAAAAATTACGGTTAATAATATTAGACAATTCGAAAACACAGGCACTGTAGTCATCACCTTTGATGGCCAAGTGCTGCCAACGCGTGTTTTCATGTGTTACACTGCACTACCAGTTTCGTTATACATTTACCCAACTGTGCAATGTTTCAACTGCTGCAGGTATGGGCACATGAAAAGCCAGTGTAGGTCAACCGTGAGGTGCTATAAATGTGGTCAAGGCCACTGTGGTGACAATTGTAATGTCGAGGAAGATTTTTATTACTGCTGTCAATGTAATGGATCTCACCAAGCTACTAGCAGAAAATGCTTGGAGTATCAAAGACAAAAAGCTATAAAAGAGACTATGAGTAAGAGCTGTGTCTCTTACATGGAAGCAACAAAACAACACCCTCCATCATCAAAAATTACATATGCTGATGCATTACTGTCTTCTCCTCCTCCTCCACCAAGTCCAACCCGAGTGTTCAATAATCCTCCACACACTGCTCCTTTACATGTTTCTCAATCATACAAAAAGACCGTATTTCTGAAACCAAAACCACTCCCAAAAGTTTCTAAGGGATATGATCATCTAGCCCATTCTGAAATAATAAGACAACCAACATTATCTTCTACACCTATTTTTAATCATGAAAGCTCAAATAATATAGATAATGTAAATATTTCTGAAACTATAAAACTACTGATCCAATTGCTGTCTCAGTCAAACATTGTTTTACCGGCCAACGTTGCAACAGTAATTAATACTTTATATCAAATTTATAATAAACCTAATAATGGATCACAAGGCCAAAGTAATTCAGTGGAATTGTCGAAGCTTAATTAATAAGAAACCTGCTCTAATAGATATGATTAACAAATATGCTCCTTCCATTATATGCCTGCAAGAGACCTGGCTTAAACAACAGTCCATTTTTAAGATTCCAGGTTTCACTTGCATAAGATCTGACAGGGATGATGGGTATGGTGGAGTAGCCATACTTGTTAATAATCTCCTTTCCTACACTCCCCTTATTGAGTAGTGGTATTTCAGTAGTTGCTGCTATTGTAAATAAAATCTGTTATGTTTCTATATATTTCTCTCGACCTAGTTTAAGTATTTTTGATGAAATTAATCAGCTTTTTAATTTTCTTCCAAAACCATTTATATGTTTGGGGGATTACAATTCCCACCATACTGTCTGGGGTTGCGCTTCCAATAGTTTCTATGGAGAGCAATTACTAGAATTAATTGATTCCCATGGTTTATGTATACTAAACACAGGCTTACCAACTCGTCTCACAAGTCCTACAGAGAGTATAAGTGCTCCAGACTTATCCATCTGTACATCTGACTTAGCTTCAGCATTATTATGGCACCCTCTTGAGTCCACACATGGTAGTGATCACTTCCCGTTAATAATCTCTCTCCCCTTCAACAAACCTGTAAAACAGATAAAACAACCCCGAATAAAACATAAATTAGAAAATGCAGATTGGAATTTATACAAAACAAGGGTAGAGAGTAAAATATCACAATTGCCTGAAATATTTTACTCAAATGTGTCTGCCTCTTCTGAATTTTTAGCTAAAACATTGATTGAAGTAGCAGATGAAACTTTTCCAATTAAAAGCATGGGTTGTGATAAGATACCATCGCCCCCATGGTGGGATCAAGAATGTACTCATGCAGTGAAATTAAGAAAGGATGCAGAGAGGCAATATTGTACAGTAATGTCTGATGAAAACTTTCAGATATATTCACAGGTCTCTAAGGAAACACAGGAACTTCTTAAAAAGAAAAAATTTGAAGCCTGGCGTAGATTCTGTGAAACTTTGAGCCCCAATGTAAAGTCTACCATTGTGTGGCAAAATATTAGAAGATTTAGATCTGCCTTTAATAGTAACCAACAAAATAAGATTCCTCCAAATCTTGCTGAACAAATCATGGACCGTCTTGCACCCCCGTTTGCAGGGACTGCATACCGATATCCAAAGAGAATATAAGCACTACGTTCAAAGAGAATATAAGCACTATTTACGATATCAAAGAGAATATAAGCACTACGTTTAACCGATATAATTTTGGTATCGATATAAAAATATCGATATTATACTGATATTTTGGTATCTCTTTATCGATATTGATATCGATATTGTTTTTCAGTACAGAAATATCTATACTTTAATGTGCTTATATCAGTATCGATATCGGTATTAGATACCGATATATTACCAGTAAATACCTGATTACAAATAAACAAAACTTATTTCTTTATCAATTCTTTACTTTTTACGCCCCATCAACAGTGGCGTAGCTACTAAGCGGCTAGGCGGGGCCGTGCCCTGAGGTTTCCAAGCCCAGGGTGCCTCTAAAACCCGATTAGAATTAGAATTTCGAAAATCATACATGAAATATAAACTAAAAGAAAAAAAACTAATTATAAATTGTATCTATTAAGAGCACATAACCCGTGATACTACTCTCATACATCTAGATATTTTGGATACACAGTTATCTTGCGGATCATTTAGGTTTTTATGTAAATAAGTAAATAAAAGGAGAAACCGACTGTCTCACATATCAACGCATCGACGAAATAACACTGGGACTAGGAACATGAATATTTACATAAGGCTTCCTTTTATAACGTAAACCCCTTCTTAATGCTCACCGCATTAAGAGGGGGTTTTCGGAAATTCAACTTTTAAGGACAATGCTTTAAAAAGAATTCAAACTTATTACAAATTTCAAAATGAATAAAAAAGACAGTCATTATTAGTTTTTCAAAAACTAACTGCAAAATACGATCTGCGTTATCACTCTTTTCTCATAATAATAATCATTTATTATTTCGCAAACGTAGAGTACTTAAGTGTTTTTTATAAGCTTTTATTTAGTTCCACCTGTCCCGATGTGTGTCTGTGATCAAATCTTGCAAATTAAATTTGGTCCACTTCCCGGTTACCGATTGAAGTTATTTTTTTTTATGGTAGGTAAAATCATCCAATGACAGGCTGGGCCTCTAAGGTTTGCTAACAGCTTCTAGAGGTGCGCGGAAACAGTACGCGCCGTCGACGACTTTTGCTCGGTCTGGTCGGTTACCGGATGATCGGACAGCGTGCTACCCATTGCACGCCGTCCCCAAGCCTGCGCCTACTGTGGCCGGAAATTGGGATTGGAATCCCGGCGGCGGCTGAGGGGAGCGCCCCGTTGCCTCTGCCTGATGCGTTCGGCCTCCTCCTTTGCTGGCATTACTGCTTCGCAGAAGGAGGCGACCGCCTGCTATCCCTCCTCATTCCGGCCCATGGCATGAACCAAGGCCCGACGAGATAGATCGCTGCCACCGATCGCCCCCACGAGGACACGGCGGTGCTCCGCCCAGGCGGGGTAAACCTCGACAGTATTCTCCACCGTGCCCTCCGGGTGTTCCGCACAGTGGCGACACCTGGGCGAATCCTCCGCACGAATCCGGAACAGGAACTTAGCGAACTTGCTGTGTTCGGTAAGGACCTGCGCCGTGCGGAAGTTTAGAACGCCGTGAGGTCTTTCCAGCCGCCTGTGAGATCTTTTCAGCCACTGCAAGCCTGGGTTAAAAATCAGATGACAGCGCAAAATTATTGATACGAAGCTCATATGATGATGGAACCGGAAAGTAGTCAATGTGGCCATAGGGATTGAGATAGCGTTATCGTGTTTGAGCTTTTTGGAGTAATCTTAAAAGCTTGCTAAGAGAAAAATATTTTCATTAAAAACTTGTTTATAACAGAGTTCTTCATATTTTATCATCATATGGGCATGAATTAAAAAAAAAATTGATATTGAAAATGTGAGGGAAATAAGGCTTTATAATGTCAAACGAAATAAAAAGTAATGTCAATCAATTTAGTGAACCGATAAGTAAGTTTTCTAAATTAAAATTTCATTTGGTGCCCTTTTAAATTTTAATGTAGTCATATTTTTTATAAAATTAGGAACCCTAATATGCGTGGGTAACACCAAAACACTCAAATAAAAAACTTTTTTTTCATTAGTCTAGTTTTACATTTTACATGACAAGACTGATTTTTTTAAATAGTTGTAGGTTTCATTTCACAAGCAAAGTTGTTTCCAAAATACAATAAACAAGGAAAAGTTAAAAGTTTTAACGATTTAAAATAGGGAACATAGCTATCAGTTGTCTTAAGACCGCACGTTGAACTAATGCATCGCTCCCTACTAGTAGACTACCACCAGAAAACAATTCCATTTCGCAAAACTGACGCAACCAGTCCACGATACGCCGTTAAAAGAGCCTGACTGTTAACTTTCTTTGAGAATTGAAAAAGAGCATATGCGGATGTTTCTTACATAGGTCTACTATATGAGGCTTCCATGTAAGTTGGCTATCGATTATGATAATAAGAACTTATCCTTATTAACTTCTTCAATATCCTCCTCCTCCTTGCGTCGTTTATCCTCAATGCTGAGGGTCGTGACCTCGACGAATAACTTTCTTATGGACTATTTTTCGCCATTTTGTCCTATCTTCGGCGATGTGGATGGCGTCGCAGACTCTGGTCTCCAGTGTAGCACGGATTTGGTCTGACCAACGTATTGGACTCCTGCCCCTGGGTTTTTCCCGTCTACTTTCCCTGTAAGTAGCAACTTTTCCAGGTTATCACCTCTCTTTCTGGCAATGTGGCCAAAGAAATCAAAAACTCTTCTCAATGGCAATGGCCGCTGTTATCTCAGATCGTAGAATTGCAGGCTCTAAATCCATATCGCTCCAGTTTGAGCACGGTGCATGTGGTGTAAGCTGCTGGTAGTCGTACAGTTTTTCACAATAGAAGCGCCATCTCTCAGCTATGGCCTCAAGATCTGTAATTTCCGTCCCATCTTCGTCGGTGACCACCGACGACTTGGGTTTGAACTTTTTGGATATGAGCCGAACTTTCTTGAATAGATCTGATATCTGGAATTTTAGGGAGTGAGTTTCGATTTCAGTGCAGATGTGTGTGCGATAAAAAGTTATTTTTGTCTCTGCGACACTTTTTTTTAACTGCTTTCCAAAGGTTGGAGTATTCCTTCCTGACATTGGAGTGTTGCTAATCTTCAATATCACAGCTATTTAATTTGTGCAACAGAATGTTATTCTCTACATATTCAAAAGCTTCGCGTATGTCAGTACAGTATAAATTGCACAGACTGGATTTCTTATTTCTACGGACGGCATGATGTTAGCTAGTAAATCAAACAGTGCTATATTAATCGTAGTATTCTTACGAAAACCCTTTTGTTCTGTGCATAACCCTCCTTTGGCATTACTTTTTTGAGTTTTGAAATTATTATTTTGTGCTGTTTGTGTTAAGTTAATAACTCTCCCGTAAAGTTTGGTGTAGTTTTTAAGCATTTATTTATTTTTTTAATCTGAGTTGCTCAAAAAAAAGCCCATATTAACCCATTTGCTTGTTAGTACACTTTTTATACCATGTGATATCCATTTCGTTATCTTGCTCGTTTTGATAGTTATAATTTTCTTTAGAAAACATAATCTATAAAAAAAAATGGGAAATCATCCATGCTATGGTCAAAAGTTTCGATCGCATCCTTAGCTTCATATACTTGCATATAAGATAGACAGCAGAGATGTCTTTTTAAATTAATTAAATATTTCCATACATATGTCCCACTTTTTTGTTTTCCAAACTTTTAATTTGCAGGTTTTGTGTATTGGTACTTTCATTATCTGAAATTTATAATCCAAAAGAACGAGATCTACAACTTTAGCTTTACATTTGTTTCAATACTTGTGGGTAAAATGGTCAATACTTGTTTTACTTTTCAACCTACAAAGCGCTAGTTTTAAATTGTACTTCATAAGAGAATATTCAAGTTCAAGTGTAGTTTTGTTCCTTTTCAAGACTTATTAAAATCGAATCACAACACGATTTTCTTATTCGAAAATAAACTGACTGTATTTAAAATATAATCTAATTTATCATAAAAACATTGTATTTTTTTTCTAAATTCTATATATACAAATAATAATTTTTAAGCTATTATTTCTACAGCGTAGCATTTGAAGATGCCTCAATAGATTGTTTTGTTATGTCCGATATTTCTGTAAACTGCAATCCTACTCTTACGAAAATACCTCGTCCTCCTCTTTATGTATTCTGTTTATTAAAATACCCAAAATTGATTGTTTAGTCAACCTCAACAAACAGTTTTATACCAAATATTTCTGATAGTGAATCAGATAATGTGACCACTGGAGTGTTGGTTGAAAAGATTACTCAAGAAGATTCAGTATTCGGTAAATAAGCAGTGCAAGATACCGTCACCGGTCATATTTACGATCACGATGCCTGTATTTTAAATGTATTATTTGTAGCGACATCTATGTCGTCACAAATGAACTAATCATGCATCACGCAAGTAAGATTCGCAGCGCGATTGGAACATATAGAACAAACCCGAAATCATCTATCGGGCAGTAGCCCACCAGACATAACACCTGTCTGGTCGGAGGATCCTCCCTTTTCAACGGAGGTATGTGGGACTTTACTCTCTGTTCCGCATACCCCCAAACTGGTGACTCTCGACAAAGAACGTCAGCGCAGCCTTCGTGCAGCTACCACATCGTGACGTCATCATCACTTCCTCAAGCTTTCGAGCAGCGAGCCATACAGCCAGCACCCACGGCTATATGGGTATCCTGACCACCAGCATGCCTACTTGGTCATAGAGTCTGTCTAACGAAAGCGCGACCTGAGAAAATGAGGTCAAATCAAAAAATATTGAATATGGTATTACTGTCATACTAGGAGAAAATTTTTTTGATACTTGAGTATTTTTTTGTATTTGCGACAATCGTATAATTATTTTTGACGAACTAGATTCCTAATATGAGGAACACAAAATGTTTAGAAATAAATATACTCAACCAATACGCTTTTAACAGCATCACACACTCAGAAATATTCAATTCCCTTACAAAACAATAATTAGAATTTATACATACTTCTTCCAGCAAGTTAGAGAGATTAGATCCTATGTTTCAAACAGAAATGAGTCAAAAAGGGCGTCCCGTTGTCCTCAAAGTTATTCACCACTTCTTTCAGACATTAGCAGTCGAATGGGAAGAGAAGGGCATTGTCATCAGCGAAGCTAAGTTAAGTAATTTGCGTTTGTCTGATAATATAGTCCTGTTCTCTCCTACAGCCACAGGACTAGAGCAAAGTGCTGGTTGGTCTACATATAAAAATGTTGAAGACCAAAATCATAACCAGCAGCTCCAAAAGGAACGTACACGTAGGCGGACAGAATATAAATACGTCTTAAAATATATTATTGTCCACTTGGGCCAAGTAGTCTCTTTCTGGGCCAGGTAAGACAAAGAAATAACGTGTCGAACAAAAAATACCTGAAAAAGTTACTGGTCCATCAAGGAACTATGTAAGGGCACTTTGCCCATATCACTAAAGCGTAAGCTTATGGACATGTGTAATCTCCTCATTTGACCTATGGTATATACAGACTTGGTCTTTGACTAACATCCAAAAGTCTAAACTCAAGGTTTGCCAACCGACCTGGATGTCTTTCTTAAGAAATGGAATGTGAGTAAGGGACTGAGACCATTAGAAAGAGTGGATGGCTTTTGCACAGCAGTAGAACAATACTGGATAGCTCTAATAACCAATACAATACAAAAACGAGTAAAGATTTATTTATAGGTATAATTACTATTCTATCAAGAAAGTCACGGGAAAAGGTGAATAACACAAAATGTTGAATTTTATCATCCTCAAAGTATGCTATTTCATCACATCAATGTATAAAGTGCGGTAGTGAATATATTTCTTCTTAAAGCTTAGTTTTAAGTGTAAAGGTTTTTTCTCCAAATTCCTTAACGATTCAATGTATTTTTATTTATTTCGCGCAGTCCTTGAATATCTTCAAAATTATCTATAAACATAAGAAAAATTATTATCATATCGTAAAATATCATATATATCTAATAGTCAGTCAACAATGATCAAGATTATAATGTCATACTAACTTAAAAACCCGAGATCAAAAACAACTACTTTCTCTTCTTGTTTTTCTTTAAACTTACTGATCATAATATTTCACAGCTTTCCTACATAACTTTTTATTGTTTTACCCATGATAAGCCATTATATTTTTAAAATCAATCTGTTACAAATTACTGACAATTGCAATCATAGACTTTGACGTGCTTTTGACGGCAACATAATGTTGCCAATTTAATTTAAAAAAAAAACTCCAGGTCGCGCTTTCGTTAGACAGACTCTACCTGGTCATCACCCTCAGTCTCATCAGCGACCTTGGCTAAGCACCTGTACCTTCGGCCAGTCACATGAAGAGCCTTGAAGAACCTCTCCTGGTCGACGACAGCAGACAAGCCCTACGTCGCACAGCACCGCTCCGACTCACTGGAGCCAGCCGCACTACTCCGACTCACTGGAGCCTGCAGCATCGTATCCCGACTCACTGGGATAGCACCACCCCGACTCACTGGGGCATCACCGCAGACAGTTCCGACTCACCGAGAACTATGCGGAATCCGGTTCCGACTCACTGGAACCAACCTCCATTTGCCTGGCACGCATCACGACGCCTCAAGAAGCATCAAGAACCATCGATCTCCGATCTCCGGAGGGGAGTGATGTAGCGACATCTATGTCGTCACAAATGAACTAATCCTGCATCACGCAAGTAAGATTCGCAGCGCGATTGGAACATATAGAACAAACCCGAAATCATCTATCGGGCAATAGCCCACCAGACATAACACCTGTCTGGTCGGAGGATCCTCCCTTTTCAACGGAGGTATGTGGGACTTTACTCTCTGTTCCGCATACCCCCAAACTTTTAATTTTTTTTTTTTTTTTTTTTTAAATATATTTAAAATATACAAAGCTACTTTATCTTAAAAAAAAATCCCAAGTTTTAGGACACATGCACACACAATGATATGCAGACATCGTGGTCGTAAGTGCATGACTGTAATCCCAACTGACGGTAAACAGTGATGCAATCGTTGATGTACTTGTTACCGGCAATCTGTATAATCCGGCATTATATACAATACCTAGTCAATGTGTAGAATACCTAAAACGTGTAGGTACCGGGGTGAAATTCCGCTGCCGCGACAAGTCGAGGCATTGCGGACAGATATCCAGCGGGATCTTTTGGCGAAATGGCGTCAGCGACTATCGCAACCTCGTTCGGGGCGCACCACAATTGAGGCGATAAGGCCCATCCTTGAGGCGTGGCTGGAACGACCTCACGGCGTTCTCAACTTCCGCACAACGCAGGTCCTTACCGAACACGGAAAGTGTGTGTTCCCGCTCCGCCCAAGGGCGGGATTTGTCATTGGATGATTTTACCTACCATAAGAAAAAGACGTGTAGGTAATGTATAAAATATTAATTATTTTAAACTTCGCCTAAGTATTCTATACAATGCCGAATACGCAGCCGTGTAAAAAACGAAAGCAGATATGAAAACGACGCAATTTTAGGGCACCCCGACACGGTCAGATTAAGTCAGAAGGCCAAATATAGAGATTACCGGTAGTATAATCCCTAGAAGTAAATGTCTATCACATCATAAAATACACATTTAACGCACTTCTTAGTGGTGTAGCCGGTCTACTTGGTAATGGTCGTCATGAGTAAAATTTATAAAACTTTCAGTTTAGGGGCCCAAATTTGTTTTTGTCCTAGAGCCATTAAGCCGCCTAGCTACGCCACTACCCATCACATTTATCACAGAATATTATTGGCGTAGATACGTATTGTACCTTCATTTATTTATTTATTTATTATTTATTATACACTTTATTGTACATACATATTAAAATAAACAAAGGAAAACCATTTAATTAAAGCACATACAATGGGCGGCCTTATCGCATTCCGCGATCTCTTACAGGCAACCAGGAATGGAAAATAATTTTCGGGACATGATATGGGGCTGTCACAATAAGCACCAACACTTATTACAAAATATACAATAATAGAAAAACAGATACATACATATGCTATATAATAGATACATAAATACATACATACAAAAATATATACAATAAAAAGAAATGGGAACTTTCGATAATCTTCATCAATGAATGTATAATACAATAAATAAAAATTGACTTTCAAACAATAACCTAACCACGGCACCGGGCGTACGATTCCTCAAACATTCTGCGTACAAGCTGCATTTGATCAAATAGTGCTCACTGCGCTGTTGCCGTTCTGTTTCGCGAGGAGTCGCGGGCCGCCGCTCGCCCGCGCTTCTGGCATGATGGGCGATCTGGCAACGCCGCGTTGCAGCCTGATATCAGTACTAGGTATCGATAAAATTATCGATAATTTTATACTGATACTCAAATAATTGATACAAAATATCGATATTTAGGTCAGTTATCGATTCTGGTATTGGTATTGTCTTTAAAATATCGGTATATTTCGGATATCGATATCAGTCCCTGCCCGTTTCTACCTGAAGAACTAAGTGTGGTTTCACCCTTACCTTCAATTCCTGCAATAGCCGATAACCATAACATAGATCTTAATTCTCCTTTCACAATGAGTGAATTGAAAGGAGTACTTTCATCTCTGAAGGATTCAGCTCCTGGGGAAGATAGTATTCCTTATTCCTTTATAGTAAATTTGGACGATAATAGTCTGAAATTTTACCTTTCCGTAATAAATACAGCTATGATGACAGGAAGTATACCACAGGCGTGGAAAACTCAGTCACTAGTTTTATTATTAAAGCCGGACAAACCCAGAACAGATCCTTCATCTTATCGTCCTATTGCTTTAGCATCCGTTTTAGCAAAGATAGCAGAACATCTGATTAAAATTAGACTTGAATGGTATCTCGAACACCACAAACTGTTGACAAAAAGTCAATTTGGTTTCAGAAAGGGAAAGAGTACAATTGACAGTTTAAGTCTGTTCACTACAGATATACGATTAGCTTTCTCTGGAAAAGACTCTGTGGTAGCTGCTTTTTTGGACATAACTGCGGCTTATGATAATGTTAATATTTTAATTCTAAAGAAGAAATTGTATGCATTAAATATCCCATGTAATTTAGCTAACTTTATTATAAATTTATTATCAGAACGGTTCATAAAATACTCTTCTACATTTGATCAAAGCACAGAATATATAATAGTACCTTACCGGTACAGAAATTTCACTTCCGAGTTTAGGTATGATAAACGCAAGCGTCCGGTCACCGGACTAGTCTCAATAGGCTGGCACTCGCTCGACTTGTCGCATACGCAGCGCACGCATCCGCGAAACAAATTTTAAAGTAAACTGTTAATACCGTAAGGTACTAGGTATTGTATATTCTGTTGGAAATCTAATCAGTTCTGTGTCGTGAGTGATGGAGGCACATAAAACAAAAAAGACAAAAAGATATTGTATTGCAAATGGATGTTTAAACTCCACATTTAAAATACCCAGTTTGTCACTGTTTGCTCTTCCCAAGGACCCTGAAAGGTACTTCATTTATATAACAGGTCATACACTTACTTAAATAAACGCTATGATATAAACAAAATTATCGTGAATGAAAAAAGAAACAATCCATCATAAATTGGTCTCTAACTGCATTGGTTGTAATATGGCGGTGAGTGTCTGTTTATACTGAACGAACCTATCATATGTCAATGGCTAAGCGACTCGCGCGCTCGCCGGCGCCACCGGCGACCGGTGCCGGCGACAACTATAAAATTAAAAAAATAAGAAAACGTCTGTTGTTATATATTTTAGTACCTACCTACTTAATTAAACATAATTACTGCATAATTCGGTCTTTGTTTATCATTATATCCCTATTTTTATTATTATTTTACAGGTAGGCATTTCATATTATTTAAGTACCAATCTCGGTTGTCTAGCTCCATTGCCCGTTTGGAAATCGTATCAACATGTGTCGCCATCTGTCTCGCTTCGCGTGTATTACTTTCACAGATAAAGTAGTACCTCTGACAGCCCTGGCAGATTGAAGCGAGACGGCACACAGTTATTGTACTATGAACGCTATAAGCAATGCAAAAGGTTGAAATTAGGTTGTTTTCCAGAACAGTAGGTAAATATCTCGACGATTTTGCGCCGCTTGTATGGAAGTGAGACAGGCCTGATCAAAGCACTAATATTATTCGAACAGTTTGGAAAGGATTACCGCAGGGGTCAGTCTTAAGCCCAATATTATATAATATATATACTTCTGATTTGGATTCTGCCTTTAATAGTAATACTAATGTCCTACAATACGCTGATGATTTGGTCCTTTATGTTTCTGGTAGTTTGGTAGAAGATATTTGTAAAACGTTATCCAATTCATTAAAGGATTTAAAGGTTTGGCTAGATGATAATGGTTTAGAACTATCACCGACTAAAAGTGTAGTTGTCCTTTTCACAAGGAAAAAATCACCCCCTGTAGTTAATGTGTTCTATGATGGATCTCTTTTGCCTGTGAAAAATCAAGCAAAATTTTTAGGCGTAACTCTGGATGCTAAACTTACAGGAGTTCCCCATTCTGATAACGTTTTGATGAGATGTGAAAAAAATTTAAATATTCTAAGATGTCTTAGTGGTGTTTGGTGGGGAGCTCACCCTTTTACTATGAAAATTTTGTATAATGCGCTTATTAGAAGTGTGTTAGATTACGGCACGTTTTTGCTGCATCCAGGTAATATCGCGGCTTTCAAAAAATTGGATAACATACAGGCAAAGGCGTTAAGAATTATCATGGGTGTGATGAAATCTAGTCCGATAAATTGTTTACAGGTAGAATGTTGCGAGCCTCCTTTATCAATGAGAAGGCAATATTTGTCTGATAGGTTTTACATCCGTAACTTGCAATTAAATAATCACCAATTGTTTCCTAAAGTGCGTATGCTTGCAGAACAAGTAGAGTCCTCCGACTACTGGCGTCATAAAGATGTGCCATGTTTAATAAAAAGCTTCCAAAAATGTCGTGATCTTGAAGCTCCGATACAGCAAAGCCAACGGCTTCCACTATATGAATACAGCTATAGTGCCTTAATTTTAAATCCACAGATTAATTATAACATAGGAATAAGTAGAAACGATATTAATCCGAACGCTGAATTTAATCGAATAATTAATAGTGATTGGGCTACATGGCATTGCTTATTTACTGACGCTTCCAAGCATTCGGATAATGAATGCGTTGGAGTTGGAGTTTACCATTCCCAGTATAAAGTTATCCAACAGATTAAATTGCCGCCTCAGTCTACCGTCTTTACTGGAGAATGTTTTGCGATTTTCAAAGCAGTTGAATACGTGATCCTTGCAAGACTATCAAAGGCAATCATTTTCAGCGACTCTTTAAGTGCGTTGCAGGCCTTATCGCGTTTTCCTTTTAAAAGTAATAAACAATATCCGATTATCTTTGCTATTAGAAATTTGTTATTAACGTGTTTACGCATGGGTTACAGTATTGTCGTTGCATGGATTCCTAGTCACGTTGGCATATATGGAAATGAAAGAGCTGACAGATTGGCTAATGAGGCGATTCGAGTGGGTGATATTGTCCCTTACCATAATTATTCGCATGATTTAATTTGTTTAGCAAAAACATATTTAACAGAAGCGTGGAATAGATTTTGGGTCGATAGTGCTCCCAAGGGGAAGTATTACCGATGTGTACAGAAATCTATTCCAAATAGACCGTGGTTTTTTGAGCTTAAATTAAATAAAAGAACTACTTCTATTCTCTGTAGAATGCGTTTAGGTCATGTTTGTACACCATCTCAATTGTTTAAGTTTAAAATTGTTTCTAGTGCTAAGTGCTCCTGTGGCGAATACGGGGATATAAATCATATTTTCTTCAACTGTCCACAATATGATCGGTCCAACTTTATTTCCCAACTCCTTTCGATCCGTGTTCCTTTTCCCACCTCTATTATTTGTTTACTATTCAATAATAATTATGATATATATAAAATATTAGCTCAATACATAGAAAGTAATAATATTCAAATATAATATATTTACCTATGTATCTGTCTATCACAACTCCTTACTAATCCTTTCCGATTTTCCTTTCATTATTTTTATGTTTCCCTAACTTTTTAATTGGCTAATGCTTTTGCGAAGCCAGAAAAAAAAAAAAAAAAAAAAAAAAAAGCCTTTTAATGGACTTGGCTGCGTCATGCGTGTGTCATGTGTCAAATCCGTAATCATTTTGTTTGATTGATTTTGATAATTTTGAGAACAGTCGACGATACAGAATGTCTGTCCATCAATGTGTTAAATAAATGATTTAAAATTAATAAGGAGAAAGATATTTATTGCCGGTACAAATTAAACCGTTAATTCTACAAAGTTAAATAATGATCCCATCGAATAAATCTCATGTTGTTGTAGATCATTTGAAGTAATACCGAATGTTTTAATGTTAAAATCAACTCTATTGTGAACACACGTCGCATAAAATTTGTTTGCAAGTGCGCAAGTATGGATCAAGTTGTACTTGTGGAATTTGAAGATGCGACTGATAATTTATATCCAGCATTGTTCCAGTGCTTTACTATCATTCTTTGCGGGTAAGATTTAATTAAAACAGCTAATTTAATATTTTTTTGGTCCTAATACGGACCAAATTAAATAGAAAAAAGAAACAGATAGGTACTTTGCTGTTATGGAATGTTACACGCAGATTATTGTTATTCATTTCATCTTCTATTTTTACAGATATAACTGTATTTATTATTGAATAATTATATTATGTTTTAATAGTATGAACTTGTTACTGTAATTTATAATTTGGTCTACACTGTCCATTGGGTATGTGTGACAGTAGTTATATATATGTATTTATGTAAAATCTCAATATTAAATAAATTCCTAAAAAAAAATTGTTATGAGCTGCAGACTGCTGAGTTAATGCTATGGTCACTGAGAGAAGGCACTTACAATACTTTCCATTAAACTGATTAAACCAAACATATCAATAAGTGTCACCAGTTTAAAAAAAAAAAAAAAAATTGCTGATACTAGTACATTTTGCTCAAACACACATTTAATTGGTGTTGCTTCTGGTGTGGCAATACTTTGCCATATGGTATACTAGTTTCTATAAGTGGCCTCATTCATCTGACAGTAGAAAATTATCCTAACGGAGCATACTACCTGTATAAAAAGTACTTTTACTACTTCTTTAAGAAGTAACAAATAAATATGTAAACTTTTCCATTTCTATTAATTCACGCATTCTCATTATATACTTTAATCGTGATTAAATTGTATTAGTAAACTAGCTTTTATGCACAACTTCATTCACATGGAGTGTAAAAACATGACTCTTCTTAAAAACTAGCTAATTATTAACTGGTGTTAATAATTATTACATTTGCTATATTCCAATTAAATTCCCATCAAATTTAGTTCAAATGTCAAGTCATGTTCTGTTAAGTCTGTCAAGTTACCCCTTGTGTCATCAGCTATTTGTCAGAGAAAGTCAGCTGTATAGCTTCGATGAAACAGTTCATGTTTAATCGAAGCTGTATATGCCTATACAACTTCGATGAAACATGAACTGTTTCAAATAAAAATTAAAAAAATGCATTTTTGTTAAATGTATTTTGATATTTCAGATGTTTATTTTTTTTTTATATGTAGTATAGAAGTTAAATTATAATTCAAAATTATTAAGTTTAATATTAATGTACAATGTGTTCCAACTACTTTGCTCATTTCTACATAACTGTGTGGGAGAGAGAGTGAAGTGTCTGAGTAGTGGCAGATTAAAGAAGACAAATTTGTTAATAATCATGAATTTTTTTTTAACTAATTTTGACTTAAACAATATATTTAGCTAATTTATGTTAAACAATAACTTTTTTACTTCACCTAGATTTAACAAAGACTTAGTAATACAAGGCAAAAAAAGTACTTTTCACTCAAAATTGCACAGATTGAGGTTATTGGCTTTCTTATTTTTATTTGGAACACATTGTATTCTACAAGGTTAGAAACAGGGTGCCGCTGGCCTTGCTTGCCAATCTGTGTGGGCCAAAATTAACATACTTTTTCCCATATACTGCTACTACTGTAAAATATGTGCTTTATGTGTAGAGTTACAGACACCAGCCTAAATATACATAATAATGTATTCATCGGACAGAATATTACTCAACATTTAAAACACCAACACCTACTCTTTGTTTTTTTGATTTGTTTATTGTTGAAATGCCCAAGCCCAAAGAGATGACACAGTGGCACAGTAGTTAAGTAATTGGTTGCGTGTCGTGGGTTCGTTTCCCACAAGAAATGAATATTTGTATGACCTGCAGATATTATGTTCTGGGTCTGGGTGTCTTGTGTATGTTAGTTTATGTTTGTGAACGTATCCACGATACAGCTTGGTACGCCATATTTATGGCGGTAAATTTTCACTTTAAGGAGTGGCTGTATAGGCGTCACGGCATTCTCACCTTCCATATGACACAGGTCCTCAGCGCACGTGGAAAGTTCGGGAGGTACCTGCATCGGATTCAGGCGGAAAAAACCCGAGTGTAACCACTTTGTTTATCGCCTGGAGGACACGGTGGAGGTGTGTCCCGTTTGGGCTTAGCACCGCCGTGTCCTCGTAGAGGCAATCAGTGGTAGCGACCACTCATGCCATGGGCATGGTTCAGGCTATGGTCCAGAGCGAGGAGGAATGGCAGGCGGATGCTTCCATCAGCGATGCAGTAATGCTATCGAAGGAGGAGGCCGCACGCGTGAAGGAACAAACATCCTCACGCCCCAGCTACCGTGACTCCGACTCCGACTACCAGCCACGGTAGAGGTGGGCTTTCGGACGTCGTTCGAACAAAGGGTAGCTCGCCGTCCGGCAGCCCATAATCGACTGGACTGGCCCCAGTCGTCGACAGCGCGTAGCGATCAAAGAGATCCTCGTAGAGATGTCAGCTATCCGTAGGGGCCCAGCAAGGCAGATGCGTGCTAGGATCGCGGGGATTTACGCCAAGGGCAACCGTAAGATACAGATGTGGTTTTAGTCAGTAAAAGTCTGACCCACCCGGCGCTCTACCCAGAGCGGGAGTAGTCAGAAAAAATACGATATAGGAGTAATTCCTGGTGTGGGGTTGTTTAAAAAAAAAAATAGAAAATCTTTCAAAACGTAACGTACGTTTTGTGTAATTTTATTAATAATATTTAATAACTTAATATTTTAGGTACATAGCGGGCCGTCTCAATGTCGTCTCAGCTACAGAATCGAAAGGCATTGCCACATTTGTCGGCACATTTGCCCTACCATCCCTTATATTTCTGTCACTGGCCCAACTAGACTTCAGCACAGTGAACTGGACATTCCTTCTTGCGATACTTCTTGCTAAGGGCTTGGTATTTTTTGGAGTCATGATTGTTACCATGCTGGTATCTAAACCACTGAATCTGGGAAGAGCAGGAATATTTGCTATATTCTGCACACAGAGTAATGATTTCGCTTTGGGATATCCAATCAGTAAGTACTGTTTTTTTTTTTTTATATTGTAAACTAACTGCCGTCAGCGGCTTCGCCCGCGATTATTATCACAAGGGAACATACTCCTGGAATAAAAAGTATCCTATGAGCTATTCCAGGACATGGTCTACCGGTGTACCAAGTTTCATCGAAATCCATTCAGTATTTTTTTGCGTGAAAGAGTAACAAACATGTAAACCATACAACTTTCGCGTTTACAACAAATCTCTTATTGAACTAGCGAAAATTTCTCCTATCTTCGAAAACCAAATAAAATAGGATGTAATAGTTATTCGTTTTAGCCAGTAAAAGTCTGACACTCCGTCCTGCTACAATCAAAGCAAAAGAAGTTATTTGATGATTTCCCATGCCTGTAAAAAAGGGGCCCCAGTTTTTTTTATGGCCCAGGTCTATTGGTCAGCTACGCCACTGGCCACAGTCGGATTTTATCCTATTTGGGAAAATTAAATTAATATGAAAAGTTAGTTAAGCACAATCTATTTTTTTTAAAGCATGGTTTGTTATTTGAATAGGTTTTCATACCTTTTTGATAATGAGCTAAGGCAACATTATAACAATTAAGATAAAAGTTTTAAGTGGACACACCTGATTATAATTAAATAATCAATGGCATGGCAATGACTTAAAAACCTCAAAAGAGATCGAACTTTCACACTGGTTTTTTAAAAACTTATTCAACTTGTCATACATGATATTTAAGAACATAATAAACAAGAAGTAGCAATAACATAATCAGCATCTACTTAAATTTCAATAGCCTATTTATTTAAATATTTGGTGCCGCATTGACACGCAATATTTAAGAATTGTACGGAAGTTGCAAACAATACAAACAACAAAATATTTTGAGCATACGTCAATAAGGCACCAAATATTTATATAAATAGATTATTGAAATTGAACTAGATACTGATTGTTTTTTGTTTTTTTCAGTAAATGCACTCTATCACAAAACGCACCCGGAATATGCTCTTTATTTATATCTGATGGCGCCAATCTCACTGGCAATTTTGAACCCAATTGCCTTTGTATTGATGGAGATTAATAAACAAAATGATCAGACGCCAGTTATTACTATTGAGGGCCAATCAAAATGGTGTGTATGTAGTATAAAATTACTGAAGCAAATAGCAAAGGGCATTGCCTTCAATCCCGTTGTGGTGATGACTGTTTTGGGCATTTTCGGCAATGCTGCATTCAAACACCAGCTTTCTATTTACATAGAAGGTCTTTTGGAGGTAAGTTGTAATTCAATTATGTAATTAGTTGTAAGTATCTCATTAGTTTACATTTTAGAAAATCGGGTGATTCGTCAACTCGTACCACATACCTACGGCCCATGTGGTACGAGTTGCACACAATAAATATTAATTAAATTTTTATTGGTCAACTCGTCCAATGTTTCTTTTTGCTTGGAAATTTAAACTTTATCAATGATTGGTACAGTTAAGCGTAATTTAGACGGTACGAGTTTCTCGAACGTTTTGTTCGAGAAAATCGTACGCAATAATCGCCATGACATTATCGTATCAAAGTGTTTACACACAGGTAAGAAACAAATTCTCACCTACGATTATGTCATACGAGACTCGTAAGCAATAATCACTAGGCGGTAATGTCCTGCGTCTGTTTAGACGGCAAAAATATAATGAGAAGATTCTTGCTTTCGAGAATCTCGACTTGTCTATACCTACCAAAGATCTTATATATTTTGGGGACAATCTGGATTGATTACGGAGCAATATTACACACTCTAAAGTGTACTATATTTTCATGTGCATTAGGTTCATATGTTTCATTGACAAGTAAAAGAAGAAAAAACGTTCCGAGCAAGACAACGAGAAAGAGGTGGTGTGTCCCTTTCTAACCTCTATTTATAACTAGGGTAACCATAAATTTACTATATATGTAAATTATTAATATTTATGTCATTGCAGAATTTTAATATTAATTGATGCTGTAGAATTCTACTACTTATGGACGGCAAAGTACCAGTTACTCCTAACTATTTGTGAAACAAAAAAATAATAATTTTAACTTAAACTATTTTTGAGAAGTCAAAAGTAATTAATTTCGTGCGCTTATGATATTAGTATTATCGTAGCTGTACGAACCACCGACGGGCCATTTCACAAAAAAAGTCGTCAATCAAAACTAATTTTACTAAAGAACTGAATCTTGAACTTTAATACCATTGAAGCGAGTATTTCATGAGATAAATTAATAAAAAATTAAATTGTAATTCGTAATATATTTTAAGGTGAAAATTTACAAGGGAAGTGACATGAAATATAATACAATGTTTTTTATAAACGCTACACTAAGGAGTTTTTATTATGAACTAAAAGAAGTTCCGCTACACCATGAATTGTGATCTCTCTTTATGTCATGGGTTCCAAAGTCTGTTCTTAACTGGGGAGTCTCAAGTAAGCTTACTAAGGACTGATTTCATCATTCACTATAAAAACTTAGTTTAACTAAACTGAGCTCAGCGTAATCTAGTTTGAGACCCGTGCCGTAAATATGGGTGACAATAAAAGAATTGAAACTGAGTTTCGCGTAAACTAAGTTCAATTCATCGCGGTGAAATGCAAAATGAAGTTATAATCTCGATTAGACGGTCTAACTGTGTTTTGTTTGAAGGAATCGCGATTAGTTTCTTGGTGAATTCGGCCCTAAAACTCTCTTTATAACTAAAAAAAAAATATTATTCAATAAAAATATTTTTTAAAATTGAATATTGATTACTTTTGACTTCTCAGTAACTTAAACTATTTTTTTAGGTTTCACAAATATAACCTATAAAAAAGTAAAGAAATCTTGTCACCAATATTTCCGACGGGTCAATGTGAGTAAGCGAACTATAATATGATAATAGCAAAAACACATGCAGTACTTTCTTTACATGTCATTACCTGACGCAGATATAAATTCGCATCCGTTAAAGATCTGCATTAATTTGATGCGGATAAAGTCGTGGACGTCAGGATTGATGCGAATAATTCGCATTTGCGGATGCGGCTGCGAATATCCGCAACAACCCTAATTTCCACACTAACACTTTTGCTACTGATTGTACCCTTTCTCATTGTTATAGTAACGTGGGACGAGTTGACCAATAAAAATATAATTATTTTTTATTGTGTGCAACTCGTACCACATGGGCCGTAGGTATGTGGTACGAGTTGACGAATAAGCCAGAAAATCAGTAGGTAGCTACCTGCTTTGGTAGATCAATAACCATTCTATTTTATAACTGAATATAATTGAATGTAAGGTGATGTAATAACTGTTAGGTTAATTAAAGCCTCATTAATTTGAAAGCCATGTTCTTTATTTTCCTTGTACTTTTTCTATGTTTCAGGTATTTGGCCAATCTTTTGCAGCAACGGCATTATTTTTGCTAGGACTCCGGATGGTGGGTCAGATACACAGATTAAGAGGACCAGCCCTCTTACTGCCGTGTGTACTGATCATGGTTAAATTGTAAGTAATATTTTTGAATTCTATAATTCTGGTAGCATTTTTCCATATATTTATGTAAGTGTCCTAGGAGTCAGCTTCTAATTTAACCAGATGCAGCTGAATGCTAGTAATTTTCATGGAGCTACTGCCTATCCGAACTTCATAACCCAGTAGTTCCTGGTGTCAGACTTTTTGGTTTCTGATTACCATGATGACTATGAAATATCTTCAAAATTTAGTTTTAACGTGCTTTCCGAAGCATAAAAGTATTTAGGTAAAGTTTGTTACACGGACCACCTTGGCAAGCTCATCTTAACTGAGAATATCGAACTGTGCAGCTGGTTTTTTTTTATCCACAAACCCCTTTTTTTCTTGGGGTGGGTCGTCATCAAATTATTTCTCCCGCCCTGGGTGAAGGGAGAAGGAGTGCCAGACTAAACTGACTAAAACTTAGTTTGGTTCCTTCAGTTGCCCTTGACGTATAAGGCCACTCTCAAACTTTCTCGCAGCCCAAGCACTAACAGGCAACGGCTCTACTTGGCCCTTCAGTTTTGCTGACATTTATTTGAAGCACGTGTGGAGCACTACGCGCCTTCGACTCGGGCTTGGTCTTTACCGGACGATAGAACAGCGAGCTACCCATTCGTTGCTTGTCCTCCGCAGTCCCTGCGGTGGTTGGTAATCCCTGCGGCTTCCGACGCCCGGGGCGTTGCCATCGGCGGCAACTGGTGCGTGAAGGTGTCCATTTCCTTACGCCTTTGGCCATCTCCTCAAGTCCTTCAGTTGCCCTTTGCGTACCAGCGCCGTGGGAACTCTTTCGAACACCTCCAACTCAACTCCTTAAGTCTGTTATCATTTTATTTGTTGTACCTTTTATCAGCATGTTACGGTTACTTTAATATATTGCATAATTACCAATTTTGTGCCTGCCTATAAGTGATAACCCCTTTCGGCTTATTTATACTGATAGCGTTGTTACAAGTTATTTATATTCTATATAGAGCTACATAATATCTAACCTTTTCAGGATGAACTTCGTAATTTTTTCTTTAGTAATTCAAATAATAACAAAGTTCAAAGTTATTCAAAGATTTTCTATTCTATTCTATTCAAATAGCATAATCAGCCTATTATTACCTATGTTTCCAATGTTGGGACTCAGACCTCTTCTCTAGGAGGGGGAATGGGCCGTAATCCACCACATGGGCCTAGTGGGGATTGTTACCATGTCTTCGAATTTTTGGTTCTGGGACATGTTGGTTTCCTCACGATGTTTTCCATCACCGTTTTGAGAGCAGTGGTGATGAAATAAATTATACAAAGTAATGCGCTTGGCTGGGTTTAAACCCGCGACCTACAACTTGTAAGGCGAGGCTGATACCAGTGGGCCGCCACGGCTGTCCACCACCACTACCATCTGTTTAGCACCAAACTATTCTAATACATCAGTTCTATGAATAACAAATTATATACTTTTAAAAAGGTATATTCATTAATACGTATTTAAGCGAGAGAAAACCCATTCCTGCTAAAAAATGCAAATTGTCGCAAGATGCTCTTCCTAGAAAAGGTCGATATGTTCTCGTTTCTATACAGTTGCTCTGAGTCAGTCATGATGAATCATACTGATGTGGTTTCATCAATCAAAATGCTCTTTGACCACTTTGAGTGACCTTATTTATCTATTGAATAACTTTCAAGTTATAGATGCAGTTTACATATCGGAGACGGATGGGTTATGGTTATGATCCTTGTCGATGGCTAGTCTTCGCTGAGATTGGCCGCGATTAATGAAATTCTTTTTAGAGTTCTATTTTTACGACTGTAGGCTTGCTGCATCCAATTTTCTGGTATTGATTTAAAAAATACTTAATCAACTCAGCCTATCACAGTCCACTGTTGCACATAAACTCCTGAACTATGCTACAAATCTACTTTCCACCTTATGCATCCAGTCATATATACCTATATTAATTAGATGATAACGCCATCGCCAGTATTAGTGATAATTATCATCCTTTGCCATCATTATCCGGGCTTTTGTTACCTTCCACGCGGGTACAAGCTGCTTTGGAACTAGAGTGGCCAAAATTTCTTCGACGAAATATAAGCGTCTATTACACCACTCGATATTCCGCACAAGTTACACATCTTCCGAGTAAGACAATCTGACCCTTATTACACTACGCTACGTCGACAAAACCGGTCTCAAATATCGAGTGGTGTTTTTAACTATGTATATTTTGTTTGTACTTCTGGCATTTTTTTACTATTTCAATTCTAAAATAAAAGTTTCATGCTTTATGACAAATGACAACCCTTTTAATATAAATCAATAACTATATTTTTGTAAAAGGTTTATATTTTTAGTCTTTTTTGTATTTTTCTTTTTGACTAATGGTGATAGCGACCCATTTTCGCTACCGCTACTATTTTCTCTAATTTATTTAGGACTTCTTATAGAAAGGAAAAATACTTAGGTAAATGAAAATAATAACCAAAATCAAAGAACATAGACATAGCAGCCCAATGACCAAACATTCGTTTGACATTAACAAGTTCAAAACGCAGTAAGATTTACGTTCGATACACGCTACCACATCGATCAAATGTTGAAAATATAGTATTTTCGCGTACTATATATTTTTTCAACAGTACACAGACCTAAAATATAGTACAATACTATATATTATAGTACGGTTGGCAACCCTATTTAGAACCCAATGACTTGGCACGTGACGATGGGAAGAAGCCAGACGCGTTGACTATAAAGCCTTGAAAGTTGGGTAAGCTTTGGTGTAGGATTTTGTTGAACTTGTGCGCGCCATCCAATACACACAACGTACATACAACATAACACAATACAACGTACGAGGTGTCCAATGATTTCTTCGCTTACCCCTTTTATGTCGCTTGTATATATTTTATTTATTTTAACTAGCGAGCCGTCCCAGCTTCGCATAGGAGTTAGATCTTTGAAATTCTCGGTTGTTCTCTGCTATACACTTAAACCTACTACTATTTGTTTTTATAATATGTAAGGGAAAGGACTTCCTTTTATTATAAAACTATGTAGTACTATTACTACTACTATTAAAAAACAAATTAATTATTTAATAGTATGTATTTATTTCTAAATATTTTAACTAAATTACTTATTACTCTTATTAGATAATAATGTATAACGACATTGGAATATTTATTGATAATTGAAAACTAGTTCTCATATTATTGTTGACACTCATGAATTGCAAATGAAGTAAATTCCAAAGCTAACTTGAATAAATTACGCAGTTATGCATAAATCTGAATATTTTTTTATACATAAAGTTAATCAGTGCGGAAGTGTAGCTTATGTGGGTTCTTATATATATGCCTACTAACGTTAGGTGACAGCAATATATGAATTCTTAAATTGTAATAAACATAAACTATTACTAAATTTTAATAAAATTGCTGTCTTGAATTTTTATTGCCGGGTTGTTCTTCAAAAAGTGCCAAACTTTTCTTCCGACGGAGTATTTTATTACGCTCATTTTTTTTGAAACAATTGATAAGCTTTTTATTTATTATTAGCATTATTTTATATGTTACCAAGTTAAAATAAAAAATATTTAGCTTTTTTATCAAACAAAGTTTCGAAAACAACGCCAAAAATCATTATACTCGTATTCCGATTACATCTCTTGTCGCAATATTTGTTTGCAAGTTATTTAATACGTACTTTATAATTCTAATTATATCAGCATATTAAAATCTAATAATTTGGCCTCCCTTTAAAATCAAAATACTCTTCAAACACTTAGCGATAGTTAGCTTAAACATATTTGGTTGCGCCAATTTGCTATGATCCGCGATTTTGTTTTTTGTAATTTATTTTTTGGCCTAGCAATCCTATCCCTTCCGTTTTCCCTGCCCCGCACGACCTCAAGAAAAGAAATGACATGACGTGTTTTGTGCTTCGAGTGTGAATGTGTCCGCTCCGCTAACAACGCCCGCTCGAAATTACAAGAAAATTGACTATTTCGTGATCCAACCATTCAAAGACTCAACAATAGTGCAGTGTAGTGCAATACAAGACCTGGCAGTGGTTAAAGATGCGAAGTCAGAGTTCGCCGGCCGGCGCCACGTGGAACCTTCGAGGTCAAAAGGTCAGTGTTCCTCCCTAATACATCCATCCCATCAATAAATAAAGGCACAGTACTTGCATATTGTTAACAAACCTTAGATCGCTTTTTACAAACATACAGTCCACCAAGCTTATTTGCGCAACCATTACTTTTGGTCCTACGAGCAGGATCGTGAATCATTTTCTTGTAATTTCGCAATATAGTATTTGTTCCATAGGGAATAAACGCAACACGCCTGTTTACCTAGATATAATAGTAGAAAACCCGCATCTAGGCATTTAGGCAACTAAACGTTATTTCGCTCGTATAGTTAAAGAGCCATTGATAATTACGGTACCTACGCCGTCAACCGCACCGCATAATTATAGTTAGCTACGTAAATATCAGCGTAGATATAAATCGATCGCATTCTTTTTCTTGACAAAATTCATTCGGAAGACCTACAAATTGCATGTAGGTAGACGCATTTCAAAAATACCCGTTCATTGTTGAGTGAATATTTGTAGGAAACGGATAAACCATAGATTATATACGCATATGAACGACGTGAATGATTTAATCGAGAAATTGGGTAATATTCACTCATTGATTCAGGTTATTCCGTTCGTTCGCCGTTCACTTTGTTGTTTACAATATTACCATATTGTTATCTGATAATTATCGCTTACTTAATAATTCGTTAAGTGTTTGTTTGAGTGTATAGTGTGAATATATCAAAACAAGATGTCTCTTAAGGGAACCAAGGTTAGTACTGATTTAAAGGTTCAGTTAAAGCTTTTATACGCTGAAAGGGACTCACAGTTTTCACGTGTTCAATCAATTTGTGATAAATCTTTGCAAATCTCGGATCCTGACGATTAGAGATGCTTTCTTGTGTTCGTTGGAAACTTTAGATAGTTTGCGCGCGGATTTTAAATCTACAATTAAGAATATAAACATTTTAGAGATGGAGTTAAATCCTGATTACTGTGTGAGTTATCAGGCATTGTCGTCCTTTGATGACTTGTATTGTCGTATCAAACGTATTGCTAGGAGTTTAGAGACTCCCCCCCCGCGAGTGGTTTATCCAACCCTCCTCGCGAACGCCCACGATTGCCGCCAATTCAAATACCTGAATTTAATGGTGACATTCGAAATTGGAATTTATTTATAGATAGTTTCGAAAATATAATACATAGGAACACATCGCTGACAGATCACGAGAGATTGCATTATCTCGTAGAAAAATTGACCGGTAAGGCAAAGGCTGTCTGTGCTGGAATTACGTTTAGCGCTGAAAATTACACTTTAGTTTTGAACACTTTAAAAACAAAATACGAAGATAAGCGATTAGTAGCCACCGCATATTTAGATCAATTATTCGATTTGAAAAGTTTTTCCGTTTGTAACGATCATAATTTAGAGAAGTTTTTAAATATTTTCGCATCATCTGTTCGTGCAGTAAAGAACCTAAAGGTCAATGACCTCTGTGACTTTTTGTTTTTGTATATCGGTTTAAAGAAATTAGATCCTGAAACTGTTCGTCTGTTTGAAACGACTCAGCGCGGTAACGAAATACCTAAGTTCGAAGATTTAGAATCTTTTATTCGCGACCATATTAAGGTATTGCAGCGCACGTCGGCACGTCATGAAGTCACGAATAGGACAGGTTCCGATCGCCGTATAGACGCGTCATCGAAGTCAGTCAAGACTGCACATACGCTAGTTAATACCGCCTCAACACCTGACTGTTCTCTGTGTAAGGGTAGCCATACACAGCTGTACAAGTGTTCAGAATTTCAGAGATTATCGCCTAGTGATCGTTACAAGTTTGTCCGCACTAATAATTTGTGTTTTAATTGTCTAAGTGACAAACATCTGGTTACGTCATGTAACAGTGGTGTTAGCTGTCGTAAATGTCTAGCTAGACATCATACCTTCTTACATTTTGAGAGTAGTAAGCTGCCAACGCAGCCGCAGCCTGCGCAGACGCGCGACGCTTGTGACGCGCGGCCTGCTGCAAGTGCAAACGACGTAACATTGTGTTCGCTTTCCGCCGCTGGTACTCAAATCACTACCGTTTTGCTTGCGACCGCGCAAGTTGTCATTGTAGATGCCTTTGGCAAACCGCACACCGTTCGAGCGCTACTAGATGGCGCTTCCCAGAGTAATTTTATTACTCGGGATTGTTGTCAACGCCTTGGTTTTAGTTTTAATAATTGGTCATCCCGCTCAGAAGTGAAAGGTTTTGGAGGTTTAAAGGCAACCATTCACGGTTCCATTAAAATAATATTTAGTTCACGTTTTAATCGTAATATTTCGTTTGAAATGGATTCGCTAGTCGCAGATAAGATTACGGAACGGTTGCCCACGGTACCGGTTGACACGTCCATGCTGACGGAGTTTAAGAACTTGCAGTTAGCCGACGGAAATTACGCTTTCCCTGGAGATATCGATCTATTGATCGGTGCTTCGATTCTCCCGCATCTCCAGTTATCACGTAAAATTCAAGGTCTTCCGATGTACCCCGCTCCGCACGCACTGGAAACAGTTCTCGGGTTTGTTATAGTTGGTTCCGCACCCGCTTGTTTAGATAGTTACTCGACTGTGTCGCACTGTTGCACCGTCGAGCCGCCGCTTGAGTCTACCATCCGCAAGTTCTGGGAGATTGAAGAGGTCAATGTCCCGCCTATTCTCAGCCCTGAGGATCAGGTCACTGAGGAGATTTATACCCGCACGACTACTCGTGATAAAGATGGTCGTTATGTTGTCGCGCTCCCTTTCAAGGGTGATATTTTTTCGCTCGGTGGCTCCCGTGCCTCCGCAGAAAAACGCTTTCTATGCTTGGAACGTAAGATGCAGGCGTCTCCTAAGTTGAAGCAAGCCTATGATGATGTGCTGATCGAATATTTAGATAAAGGTTATATCTCATCAGCGCCTGCCGAGACTGAGGAGACACGTGATTACCCGTTTTATATCATCCCGCACCATGGAGTTGTTAGAGAAGACAAACTTACAACTAAACTGCGTGTGGTTATGGATGGTAGCGCTAAAACTAGTACTGGCATATCGCTTAACGATATCTTGTGTTGTGGTCAGAACCTCCAGGGTAACTTATTTGAAATAATAGTAAATTTTCGCTTGTTTGCTATTGCGCTCTCTGCTGATATTCGGCAAATGTTTCTTAGTATTGGAATCAGAGAATGTGACCGTAGATTCCAACGCTTCTTGTATAGATTTTCTCCGCAGGAACCTTTGAAGGTTTACGAATTCAATCGTGTTTGTTTTGGGCTTAAGTCTAGTCCCTTTCACGCTCTTCGCACTATCAAGCAGTTGGCCGCTGACGAGGGTGATACATACCCGAAAGCAAGGGCCACTATTGAAACCGGATTGTACATGGACGATTTTGTGTACAGTGTACCTAGTGAAGCACAGGCTATAGAGACCGCTGCTCAAGTAATCAGCCTCATGAAGTCCGGTCAATTTGATCTGGTGAAATGGACAAGCAACTCGCAAGCTACATTAGAGTCGATTCCACCGTCACACCGGTTGACTTCGGTAAAGGAATTCGATGATAGTGATTCGCATAAGATCCTTGGTTTAAGTTGGTCACCCGCAACTGATATGTTCAGTCTTAAAATTAGCTCGACTCCGCCAACTTGTACCAAACGCGTTATCCTAGCATGTGTAGCTCGGATATGGGATATAATGGGTTTTGTAGCTCCTGTCGTTTTGTATGCAAAGCTGCTTATAAAAGAGCTTTGGCTTTCCAACTGTGATTGGGACGACACCGCTCCTGACAGTGTTGCTAAGTTGTGGGCTCGCTATAGGAAAGAGCTTCCAATGCTCGATCAGATACAGATTCCTCGCCATGTTGGTATAGTACCAGACACTGTTGTTAATGTGGTAGGTTTCGCAGACGCCAGTGAGAGGGCTTACGGGAGAGTGGTTTACTTTCAGGTCCAAAATGGCGATAACATTTCAGGTTTCCTCATTAGCGCAAAATCAAAGGTATCTCCTCGTAAGGTTGTCTCTCTTGCTCGTCTCGAACTCTGCGCTATTCTTATGTTGGTTCAATTGATTACATCTATAGTCAAAACTTGTCGTCCTCGCATTAATATAGAGAGAATTGTAGCGTTTTCAGACTCAACCGTTGCTCTATGTTGGGCCCACTCTTCACCCCATCGATGGGGCACGTTTGTCGCAAATAGGGTGGCTAAGATTCAAGCTGAATTGTCACCGGAAAATATATTCCATGTCGCTGGAACAGAAAACCCAGCTGATTGTCTCTCACGTGGTTTGCTTCCTGCGCAAATTTTAAATCATCCGCTTTGGTTTTGTGGCCCTCCCTGGCTTCATACCACTCCTAACGAGTGGCCAAATGCTCCGTTTAACCCCGCTACTGTTTCAGAGCCACCCGAGGAGAAGAAACACACGCTTGTAGTATCAGTTCCGCGTGAAGAGTCAGTTGTTTTGTTGTTGTCTAATCGAGTCTCGTCTTGGTCGAGACTATTACGCTGTGTAGTTTACGTCCTAAGATTTTTGAGATTATTACCATCGCGTGGTTCTATAATCGCAGCTGATTTGGATAGAGCTGAATCAGTTGTACTTCGAGAGTTGCAGAAATTTTATTTTTCAATAGAATTTCGTAGTTTAGAATCACATAAACCTTGTAGTCACGCACTTCAACATTTGAAACCATTTTTGCAAGACGGACTCATTCGTGTCGGTGGCCGTCTGCGAAATGCTAAGTTAGAGTTTGAACAAATGCATCCAGTAGTTCTACCACGCAAGGATCACGTTTTGGATTTGTTGGTGGATTATCACCATAAGGTGAATTGTCACGCTGGTCCCGATTTATTAATGTCCATTCTTCGACAGAAGTACTAGATACTTTCCGCTCGCAATTTGATACGCGCTAGAGTGCACAGATGTGTGCCCTGCTTTAAGCTCCGCCCGCGTTTCAACGCGCCGGAAATGGCCGACCATCGTTCTTGTCGTGTTGTACAGACGGTGAAACCTTTCATACATACTGGGACGGACTATGCTGGACCGTTTAAAGTCACTATTGCCCGTGGTCGTGGTATACGTTCCACAAAGGCATACATTTGCCTATTATGCCACATAGAGTTAACCAGTGATTTGAGTACGCAGGGTTTAATGTCTGCATTTAAACGATTTTTATCTCGCCGTGGTCCCGTTAAGCGCTTATACTCTGACAACGGCACAAATTATGTTGGAGCGCGACGCAATATTTCGGAATTACATACATTCTTACGCTCCAAGTACTACCAAAGTGAATTCGCCCATGTCTTAGCTGAGAATCGCATTGATTGGTGTTTTAATACGCCAGCGGCTAGTCATTTTGGTGGCAATTGGGAGGCGAATATTAAAAGCCTTAAGTCGCACCTGTTTCGGGTCATAGGCGAACAGATTCTCTCGTACGAGGAGTTAAGCACCGTACTCGCTCAGGTAGAGGCGTTGATGAATACGCGTCCGTTGTGTCGGACTTTGTCTAGTGATCCATCGGAGCCACTAGCGTTGACGCCGGCTCACTTCTTGACGACGACTCCTCTTAAATATTTGCCCGCTTTAGATGTCGAGACTGACAAACTGCAGCTTCACCCGCGTCACGCTCTGCTAGATAGCTTAGTTCAGTCCTTTTGGAAGCGATGGAGGACAGATTATCTGCATACGCTGCAGTCGCGTCAAAAGTGGAACACTCCTTCAGATCCAGTCACAGTCGGTACTGTGGTGATACTGAAGACTGAGAGTGCGCCTCCTCTGCACTGGCCTCTTGGTGTAGTGGAAGAAGTTTTTCCGGGTTCGAACGGAATAACGCGAGTCGTAAAGGTTAAAACCGCAACTGGATCGTACCTGCGTCCGGTTATTCGCCTCTGCCCTCTGCCTAATCAGCAGTAGTGGCATAGTTAGTTATAAGTTGTTTCGCTACCTAGTATTGATAGTTTAGATATAGTAATAGGGTTTAGTTTCGCTTTTGTTTTTTTTCTTTTCTTTGAAGGTAACCCTTCAAACCCGGGGGGAATGGTTGCGCCAATTTGCTATGATCCGCGATTTTGTTTTTTGTAATTTATTTTTTGGCCTAGCAATCCTATCCCTTCCGTTTTCCCTGCCCCGCACGACCTCAAGAAAAGAAATGACATGACGTGTTTTGTGCTTCGAGTGTGAATGTGTCCGCTCCGCTAACAACGCCCGCTCGAAATTACAAGAAAATTGACTATTTCGTGATCCAACCATTCAAAGACTCAACAATAGTGCAGTGTAGTGCAATACAAGACCTGGCAGTGGTTAAAGGTGCGAAGTCAGAGTTCGCCGGCCGGCGCCACGTGGAACCTTCGAGGTCAAAAGGTCAGTGTTCCTCCCTAATACATCCATCCCATCAATAAATAAAGGCACAGTACTTGCATATTGTTAACAAACCTTAGATCGCTTTTTACAAACATACAGTCCACCAAGCTTATTTGCGCAACCAATATTATCAAATATTGTTACAAGAAAAACGTCATTCGTCGCAGTAACATTGGTAAAATTTCCTAAAAATAATCCAATTCCGAACGAAACTTTAAAACACCGTCCTGGGTGAGCGGGAGGGGCCCCTCAGTCAACGGCAACGCCTCGGTGCGTAAACACGTGCGCGCTGGAGAACTGTAAGTATTTTTTTCTAATTATTTGCATTTTGTTACCAAAAATGTCATTTGTATTTCAACCTAAATTCCATAAATGTACTATACGTTATATTTTCGTTTGTTTTTGTATAATAGCCAGTCGTAAATGACTTCATGTAGTCTAATCATTTACGGAGGTTTTAGGCTCACAGACAAGTCTATACCTGTTTTATTCTCAATCGGTCATTCTATGCTACATCATTTTAGGCAACGTTGTGTTGTGAAGAATGACACTATGTTTCGCATAATGATTTTCACCTTTACTTTAATGACGAGTTGTTACGTACAATGATTTTCGGTGATTTACAGGTTTTTTTCTTGATGATTTAAGGAATTTAGGTTTTTATTTAAATGCTAGTATCATGCATAATCTTCTACTTTTGTGTTGTCCTGTTTTTCTCATAACTTTGCTCGCGCGTAAAAACTGCTATTGCTACCACTGAACATGGCGGATGCGAAAGGAGTATGTAAGGATCGTAGCAAGTAGCGTTCTGTGGTTTCTGCCTACCCCCGTGGGAAAAAGGCGTGAGTTTATGTATGTATGTGTGTATGCTACCACTAAGTATTGCTAGAATTTAATTTAAGCGTATCGTCCGGGATTGTCCACTTCTCAAAATGTAAACCGGTCTCATAATGTCCACTTCTCACTATGTCAACTTCTCAGAATGTCAACTTCTCACTATGTCAACTTCTCAGAATGTCAACTTCTGATAATGTCAACTTCTCAAAATGTCCATTTCACAAAATGATAACTTCGCTTTTTGTCCACTTCTTAAAATGACGAATGCGCTAAATGACAAGTCCATAGTTTCTTCTTTACAACCTAATGAAAAAAAAAAATTCGTATCGTCCGGGATTGTCCACTTCTCAAAATGTCAACCGGTCGCATAATGTCCACTTCTCAGTATGTCAACTTCTCAGAATGTCCACTTCTTACAATGTCAACTTCTCAGAATGTCCACTTCTTACAATGTCAACTTCTCAGAATGTCAAATTCTCACAATGTCAACTTCTCAGAATGTCCACTTCTCATAATGTCAATTTCTTAAAAATGACCATTTCTCACAATGATAACTTCGCATAACGTCAACTTCTCACAATGTCAACTTCTTAATATGTTTTTTACGCATTCGCAAAATGACAACTCCACTTTACAACCAAATAAAAAAAATAAAAAAAAACATTATTTAAGTTACGTTAGGCGTAAGTGACGTTTTGCGACTGGTTGACATTTTGAGAAGTGGACAATTCCGGACGATAGAACAAATACATTGAGTCATTTCAATATCATCATATTAATTATCGAGTTATCATACATTTTTTGTTATAATATTCATAACATTTTGGCACTTTACTTCGAGATGTGGGCCTATGTTTCGAGATGTAGGCCTATGCCTTTTAACACTTAAAAAAGAATAATCGCTGGCTGTTTCAAACATACTTTTTTTCTTTATAGCAAGGAAAATGCCACAGACTAAAGAACAACGATTAGCAAAACAGCGTCTATGTAAAAGAAAACGCTATAACGAAATAAAAAATGATCCAGAGCTTCTTGCGATTGAAAAAGAAAGACGAAGAAATCAATATCTTAAAAGAAAAGAAGAGAAAAAGATTGTACAGATCAAAGATAGGTCGGCTCGGTCTCAAAGAGAACAAAGAAAAAGATGGAAAGAAAATTCTAGAAGGTACCGAGAGAAAATAAAGGAAAATCTTAATAAAGAAGTTAGATTAGAAACTGTTCAAGTTGAAGCAGCCCCGGTGGCAAATGTGCCTAACGAGGTTGAGAATAGTCTCGAAAAAGAGGATCCTTTGCAACATGACCATGAGTGCCCTGCAGTTAAACGTGCAGTTAGAAAAATTAGATACAGAGAATATAAAAAAAGGAAGGTATTGATTTCTATAATAACGTCTTTGAAGAAGAAAAATGAATCACAACGTAAAAGTATATCCAATCTACAACAAAAAATTTAGCACATTCAAAAGTTACCAGCTGAAGACACAAATAAAAAAATAACAACAAATCAAGTTCTAAGGGACAAAATCATTCACTTAAAAGGACAAATTATAAAACTAGCATATCTGAAATAAGAAAGTCAGTCATTTCATTTTATTGTGACGATGCTAACAGTACTGTTGTTGCAGGCAAAAAAGAATTCATTACAAGGAATAAGAAAAGAATGCAAAAGCGATACCTGACAGCCCCATTGATCGATTTATATAAAAAATTTAAAAATGAAACTAATAATAACATTCATTATTCATTTTTTTGCAAAAACCGACCTTTCTGGGTTCTGCATCCTAAATCGTCTAATCGAGAGACGTGCCTATGTGCTACTCACGTGAATATGGAGTTGTTGGTGAGCGGTTTAAATAAAGCATCTCTAATAAATGAAAAGAAACCAGAAAAAGTATTAACCACGTTGTGTTGCGATCCATTTAACACAGAATGCTTGGAAAGAATTTGCCAAATTTGTGCAACACGTCACCTTGTGTATAATAAAATCAATAATGATATTGATGTAACGATTTTTCAATGGAAGAAAGTTAAAAAAGAAGTTGTTTTAGAAAATGGAACTAAAAAATATCAAAATTTAACAGAAAAACAGAAAATAATAATGAAACCCTTACAAGCTATTTCCAAACTGGAAGAAGACCTACCCAAGTACTTGGACCACATATACAAAATTGTTAAGCAATACAAAGCAATCACGTCCTTAAAAAATAATATGAATATACATGAAGCTTTAGTACATGTTGATTTTTCCGAAAATTATAATTTAAAATATGCCGAAGAAGTTCAGTCTTTCCACTTTGGGGGTAGTCGGAAACAAGTATCGCTTCACACAGTTGTGATTTACACTCACAGTTTTATAACTGGTCAAGTAAGCCCGACATCCATGTGTACTCTTAGTTCCTGCCTTCGACATGACGCTGCTTCAATTTGGGCGCATTTACTACCTGTTCTTGACAAAGTTATAGAACTTAATCCGTTTGTGGATACTATTCATTTCCTTTCAGATTCGCCATCGTCGCAATATCGTAACAAATATATGTTTTATATTATCAGTCAGTTGTCGTCTGAACACTCAAATGTAACCAGGATTACCTGGAATTATTCCGAAGCAGGGCATGGAAAGGGTGCTCCTGACGGTGTAGGCGCTGCAGTAAAAAGAGTAGCAGATCAGATGGTTCATTTTGGTTCAGATGTTGGAAATTTTGATCAGTTTTACGAAATCATGGAATCAAGATTAGAAAATGTGATAATCAAAAGAGTTTTCGAAGAAGATATCATTCAGAGAGAAAAATTGATTCCTAAGCAGCTAAAGCCATTCAGAGGCACCCTTTTCGTACACCAAGTTCTCTGGGACAAATTTAAACCTAAAACTACCATGAGGAATTTAAGTTGCTTCCTATGTGACGTTGGCGACATTTGCTCCCATGGTAAGCATTTGGGGTATATCATGAATAGTAATATTAAGTCCAGTAACCAGAATAATTCTGATGCTGATTCTGTAGTTCCCTTGGCAACTACGCGCAATTCTACTAATCAAAATAAAGTTAAGATTATTTCTAATGTTCTCATTGATGTCACTAATACATTTAAATAATCATTGTGATATTGCATAGTATTGATTTGATGATTATTGCATAGTAATAAATGATCGGATGAAAAGTTCCAAGTACGTACCTTTTAAATAATTGCCAAAGAATTACGCTAAGAAGATTAGATGATTAAGTTTGTTGTTATTTAGATGATTGTGATAATCACCCCAAGATTTGAGCCACAGTTGGTAACTATAGGCTATGATAATTTAGAAGTTTTTAATTGAAGTAGGTACGTACCTACTTAAAATAAATTATTTGTTTGATTAAGTTTTATGAATAAATGATTGATTTATTAACTGATTATATGTGTGTTTTTTTGTAAAATACCCAAATTAAAAACGTTTTTAATCATTCTCTGCAACTGTGCGTCATTATGTTCCGAGCGTGAAGTCATTCTCAACATGTGGTGTCATTAGTCGCAACATGAATATTTTGAAATTTACAAATATTGCGTTTAATATAGAAAATTTTCAAGTGCCTTTCTCATCAAAATCTACTCCATTATGCGTAGATCGCATATATCTTATTAAAAATAGTTTACATGAAGGTTTCAAAAAAATACAAAAAACTTGATAAAATTAATTAATTTTGAAGAACAACCCTGCCACGTTTAACATCGAGAGGTGGAAATCAAACAATGCTTTATTATTTTAGGTATTCAATTAAATGTCGCCTACGTGCAGCGCAAATGGACATCAGTAGCTTAAAGGTTCCTTCATATGCCATATGGTATACTTTATAACACCCAGATACAGGTGCATTCATTTTAACGACAGATCTCGCTGCGTGCTTAGTTTGTCAGTGACCCAAAGAGTTTAACAGTCTAACCAGGGCTGTAGCTACCGCCGTATCAGCCGTCAATGATACGGGGCCCTGCAGTACAGGGGCCCCGGCGTGTAAAACACCGCTCAAAAGCTCTGTCATGGTGTAAACCTATCATGACTCCGTCCTACTGTCTCTGTGCAGTAGGGCCTACTATGTAAAAACAAAAAATAACCCGTAATAATTTTTGATACAAGGGCCCCTTTATATCAAAAATCAAAGCTACGCTACTGAGTCTAACAAAAACATAAATATACCAGTACAAAGACATATTATAAAATGCCTGTTTATTACAGAATCGTCCTCCCAGTAGTGATGAGGGAAAGCGTGAGCGCCCTTGACGCTGGCGCCAATGATTCGGAAACGCTGTCGCTCTCTACTTACGCCTTCCTATACGGAACCATACCGACCGCGCCTGCCGTCTTCGTCTTTTCCAACTTATACCAACTGGAAATTGATTTGGTAAGACTTTTTTAAGAACAGTTTTAATCGGGAACTACATTAGACCGACACACATGTGGGCGACGCCGGAGTTGAACGTAGAATTGCATCGTAAATTAGTAATACACTACCCGTCTCAGCTTCTCGCGTCTCAGCTTGTTAGGAACCTTTGAAATTGTTTTTTCTCTGCTAAAATATTCATGTATGATGAACGCTAGGGTTGTGGTGGGATCGTTTGAAATTGTTATCATGATGCTGGAACGCAAAGGGCAACTGAAGTGCTTCTTTATAAAGATCTACGCTTTAGAAAGTGCATTTTAGCTTCACTTTTTTTTGACTGACCAACATTTTGGTAGTTCAAAAGTGCCTGCAAATGTTTTATTTGAAATAAACGTTTCTGATTTCTTAAGAAACACTGGTGGGTTTTAATCCGTTAAAGTATGACACTCCGTCAGGAGTCAGGGCCTCACTCTATTTGTTCATGTTTTCTTATGATAATAAATTTATCTTATCTTACTCCCTCTCGGTCCACTTAGAGCCGGAGTAGTTATTTGACAATTCTCACCTCTAAAAAAATAATATACACCACTATTTTTTTATTAGTCCAAATACTTAAAGAGCTTATTAAAAAAGGTCTTGTTATTATTTAAGTAAAGTCTCAATAAATAATATTCATAAACAGCAAAGTTATGAGCGTTTTGTTTATATCCCAAAATCACACTCAATTTATGAAAACATTGTACAGGTTATTGTTTATGAATGAAAAAATGTCAATAAAAATGGAAAAACACTGCGCTTAGTATTTTCTAGTAGTTGTTGTTATGTACGATGATTCAATTATGAATTTACCAATAATGACAAATTTTCGTGGACAATTTTGTGATTTCGTTTTTTTTACTTTTGACTACACAAATATGATCAGTAATAGGTACTGATTGAGCCCCATTTTTTTGTGCACTAATTAAAAAATAGGGGTGTATAAACACCTAAACCTTCCTCATCATCAGAATCACTCTTCTATCAGTAAAAATACTATCATGCTAATTACGCTTGACCATGTGTGGAAAGTTTTGTAGTTCGATCGCGTGACTATTGCCCTGTCTAATCGTATTTTTTGTGAACGGTATCAGCGCACGCAGATTGTATACGGTCTGTTCATTAAATTATGTTAGTGCCTGTCAATCATAACCGAGTATATCCTCTATAGTCTCTACTAGACGAATTAATTAATCATTTACTTTGTCTTAACTAGAGGCCCGCCCTAGTTTGGAACGGTTGTTACAAATGTTTGAAATTCTCGGCTTTTGTGTACTATAAAATGCATGTTTTATAAACATAAACCCTCTGCATAAAACACTCTCTCCATTGGTGAAAACTGCATGACAATCCGTTTAGTACTTTTTGAGTTTATAGTTTTCACAAACGCGGGGGCTTTGTTTTATACTTTATGATGTGTTACATTGAATGTCTAAAAAATTTATAAATTACTACTTGGCTAACTAAATCGGGAGAAAATATTAGTAAAATGGGTCGATCACATTCACAACTTATGTCTTATTTCTCTTTTCCAGAAATAATAAATGAAAGCACGTTTGGCGCAGTAGTTGAGCGATTAGCTACTGCGCTACGTGTCTCGGGTTCGATTCCCTTATGGAACGAATATTTATACTATGACCTACAGATAGTCTAGATCTGGGTGTCTTGTGTATGTGAGTTTACAGGTTTGTGAACGCACTCACGATACAAAAGTATCCTAGTGGGTATTAGGATTAAAAAAAAATACTTTTTAAATAATAATTTGCATCTACTTTCACAAAATCATTTTGTTACAGATGGCATCCTCCATGGTAATCTGTACATTCCTGTCAGCCCCCATGATGTTTATGTCGGCGCAAATGATAGCCATAAACAAAGACTTTGAGGATCAACTGAAAAAGTTTGGCTTCGATTTGTCTATAGTATCTTTAGTGGCGTCTATTTGGATTCTCTTCGTGTTTATAGTCACTAAGAAGTACAAACGCATGCCGCATAGACTGACGTTGTGCTTAATTGTGTCGCAGGTAAATATAAAACCCGTGTTATATCAAAACTCATAAATGTAATTTTAACCGAATACGATAAAGGAGAAGGTGTTCGAATTTATTGTCATTATTTATGTCTATGGATCGATGTTTTTTTGTTTCATAATTTTCATTTCCCATGTGGTTCTATTGTCATCAGGATCTGATGATGAGATCCTAGTGAAATCGAAGGAACTCTTATTTTTTTTAAGGCATACTTGTAGTGGTTATAATTTATAGATTCTTTTGGTGTAATAATTTATAGACTTTCTATAGAACTGGCACACTAAGTATTTATTAAACAGATGAAACAAAACCAGAAACATCGACTTCCAATTTTTTTTTTTAAATAAGCTGTGCGTTTGCAGTAAAGCAAAACGCCAAATTGAGATAAGAACAGCCGATAACCCAGAATATAATCGTAACAGAAATATTTGCTTTCATTAACCTTCGTGGTTGCATAATGCTAATATTGTCAATGCAAAATTAGGTAGTAGATAGCGATAGCGACACAACAATCCTATTTTTGTAACATGCATTTTATGCAACCTATTTTAGATTGCATTTACTATTTACTACTTTGTTTATTTTTTAAATTTAGCCCACTAACAATGTTGGGCACTGTTATTAGCTCAAGATTGAGTTGTTTGAAGTAAGGAACGGGAAGGCCTTTGTACTGCCTTTAAAACACAAAGTGACATAATACATAATTGTGTAGTCCGTTTATGTGTTAATATCTTTTTAATCTGGATAGGCTAGCGTTTGACCACTGTCTTACCTGATAGTACCTAAGTGATGTAGTCGACGATGGAGCATATTTGCCTATAAGTAATTTGAAAGAAAGAAAGAAAAATATTTTATTTGGCACATATAGCCACACACAATGCAGAAACAACATGTAGATACTTATGATTAAAAAAAAAGGATAAAGCTAATATTAAGTTATTAATTCTTGACCTAAAGATCCCTAGATTGTGTGTGCTGTGTGTTGCCAACTATTAGAGATAATCCAGTTTCCATATAAATATTTGATTAATTTTCAGTTGCTACTGGCTATAAGCGTGGTGTGGGGCGGGCCCCTCACGGGCTACACGCCATCCTGGCACGCGTCTTTGCAACAAGCACTCAGGATATTCAGCATGTACTCCTGCTTGCTGTGGACCTCTATGCTCTCTGTTGGATTACTGATGTTGCAGGTAAAGCTTTAGATACTTTACAATTTCAACTCATCGGAGTAATGTTCGCGTGGCTTAGAACAATGGATGTAAAATAAATGCTTGCAACCTCAACCTCACTGCTAAAACCACGAACGGCGAAATGACAATTTATCCCTCGAGTTCGCCCGGAGGACACGGTACAGGTGTGCTCCGCTTGGGAAGAGCATCGCCGTGTCCTCGGGGGCGATCGGCGGCAGCGATCTCTTGCGCCGGGTCTTGGTACAGGCCTTAGTCCGAAGCGAGGAGTGGCAGGCAGTCGTGTACTTGCTGTAATAATGCTTGCTGTAGTAATGCTAGCAAAAGAGGAGCCTGCACGCGTGAGGCAACGATCCTCACGCCCCAACCGCCGCAGTTATCTCGATCCCGATTTCCGGCCACCGTAGGGGCAGGCTTGCGGACGGCGAGCAATGGGTAGCGCGCAGTCCGACCTGGCAACCAACCGGACCGGGCCCAAGTCGCCGAGGGCGCGTATCGATCCACGCGCGCCTCTAGAAGTTATCAGCAAACCGTAAGGGCCCAACTGGGTCGAAGCCTATTGGGGCCATGGGGCATTGTGAAAACGTAACCCTGGAACGAAGGCAAAGAAGGTTAGAAGTGGGTTTTTAGTCAGCAAAAGTCTGACACTATCTCCCGCCCCGCCCATGGGCGCGGAGATGTCATTGGATTATTTTCCTACCTAAAAATATCCCTCGCAGTTGCTACCGCTTATTGCAACGAGTTTGAGTTCACATACATTATGTAAACCCACGATTGGCGGAGGACGTACGTATGCACGTATGTCCAATGGTGGACGTCTTTCAACTGAAATGATGATGTTGATGAGGAATTTAATTTGTTCCAGAGTCGCGGACCATGTTTTGTAGTGACACTATGGCCGGTACTAGGCTTCGTTGCATGGGGCGCACCTATTGTGATGGTAGTAGTGTTGTTAGCTACTAAGGGCACCGGCGATCTCGACTGCAAGGCTACCGACGCGATACGGCTTTGCCTACTTGTCTTCTGTATCACTGGTAAGTTATTATTTGTGTCATGTTATTCGGAGGTTTTTCTCCTGTTTTATTCAAGCATATCATACAATGGAATTATATGTCTTATACAGATAGGTATATCTTATACATATTCGTATATCTTATACAGATATTTGGCTACGTTCCTCTAGGCTCTATCACAAAATGTATTCATGCGTCTCGAGAGAGCTCAGAGAGCTGTCCTTAAAGTAATGCTCTCTCGTCCACGTAGGTATTCCACTGTACAGCTCTACTCCGACTGCAAGGTTCTAACTGTCAGGCAACTTTATGTTCTCTCATGTATCCTACGCAAGCACTCAGCGCGTCCTTCTGAGGAACCTACTGGTCGTCTTAAGCACAATGTTTTCCCTCCCGAACGCCATAGAACTGCTTTTGCCAAACGCCAATATTATGTTATAAGCACTAAAATGTACAACTGCTTAAACAAAAATCTAAAAATATATTCTTGCCTTAAATATCAGTGCAAAACCTTACTCAGAGATTATCTTCAGACTCTGAATTATGAAAAGACTGAGGATCTACTGCTGGGTATCTCACGGTGTTGATGCTCTTAGTCAAATTGTTCCATAGATTGACTTACCTACATTTATTCACTACAAACTCACACACACTACACTTACACCTACACGCTACACTTACACCTACACACTACACTTACACACACTCACCACATACATAGTTTAATTTTAATTTAGTTTAATTTTCTCATTTTGTTTCTTTCATAGTATTTAGTTTCTATTTTCTTTACCACCATTTGCTAAATGTTGGATTGTCCTTTTTTAGTATATGGCTTTGTTTTGTAACGAAGAATCACTGCCTCCTAAGTTACAGGCCCATGCCTAGTTTAGGAGTCAGAGTACCTACCTATTATACTTATGACTTTATAATTCTTAAGCCTAAATGTTCATAGTATTATGGTGTAATTGCTGTTTTTTCTGTGTTAAATAAATAAATAAATAAAAAAAAAAAAAAAAAAAATCTATACAAAGTATTAGCGTGAATAACACCTAATTTTTTTAAACTCGAGTCTCACTAGCTCTGTGAGCTATTTACATACTTATTTGCTGTTTATTCTTACTTCATTGAGATTGTATTTCTAGCGGAAGTGTGGAGGCCAACGCTATTTTAAATTTTATAAGACCCCTCCACATTAGCAAGATATGCTGTCTCAGGGAATATTTCCTAGCTGACATGGTTATGATTCGAGATGTAATGGTGGTCGACAAGGTATTCAACCAGCTCGTATTTGGCTAGCGAGCACTGGCGCAAACCTATACTTCTTGATAGTAACAATCGCAGGGTGGACTGAAAACTGGGACATTTTAGCTTTTCTCTAAGCTAGAAAGATTATGGTTTTAATTCTCGATCACTATATATTCTGAAATTAATAGTATAATTATCAGCAAATTAAGCAACAAAACATTTTTGTAGTTAAGTATAGACACTATTTGAGTGGAGGTGCGATAAGTACTACGTACTAGATTACGCGTGCCGTATACTCACCTCGCTCGACCGCGCACATGACATTAGTGCAATTTTAACGTTCATGCAGTGTGGAAGCGTAGCTAATAAATTGCAAAAAAAAAAATAAACACCTAGGCATAAATACGATTAATCCTGTAGTCAAATAAGTAAAATTACTGATTGTTAGCTTCTATTATCGTAATAATACAATAGAAAAGATAATACTTTATTTAATCGCTTGAGGTGACGCGATTCGCCTCCCCATTTTACAATCAAAGACTAAAAAATACAGACGTTCCCCTCTACAAAAACGAATTGTAGGTTTTTACCTACAACTGGTTTACGGAAAACAGACTTTTATAAAACAACAAAACTAGTTTGATATTTTTGAATATTTCTGTCTTTTCCTGTATAAATAATATATCATCGAATTTTTAACGAAGTTCAAAAACAATGACGACGTGCGTTTTTTGATACCCGATAAAACTCGTCAAGATATATTAGCGAAGCAAAACACTAACGAAGACTATTATTAATATAAAATATAATATAGTATTACTGTAATGAAGTATGGTAGGCAAATAGCTGTGTCATTTATGCGATATAACAATCTATATGAATGACATGTTGCGATGATTGAGACTATGTTGAACGAAACGCACAAGTGCCACGAAATTCATGGCGCTTAAGACGTTTTGGAGAGGCCTGTGTCCAAAAGTGGCCACCTTTCAGATGAAGTGATGATGATGATAGACAACATTATTCTCGATATTGTTACAGTGACTACAGGATGTCTGACCCTATACATAAGGTTCAGAAGGCGCAGTGCACAATTCGCATCCCTCTCAGCAGACATCGCCACCTCCTCAAGTCCTCGCGAAGAATCTACGAGCCTTATCGATAACGCCGAAGCGCCTTCACAGACTCAATCTATTTCTGCTAATGAAAATGGAACTGGTATGTATATTTTTTTTATCTATACTAAAACTACGAGTATAATTCTACTAGAGATTCCGACAGTAGTTGTCCTGCTGGAAAGCTGACTTTTAGTTAGAAAAAAAAAATTGCAGTGCCGCCAACCGGGTCAAATTGGTTTTTCAAACCTTCTAGGGATGGGACTATAAGAGGAATATACGCACAAAAATTTCATATACACCTAATTCTTCTGTATGTGTGTTTTCTTTGTTTCTTTGGTTTGCCATTTTCCGGTGACATTTAAGAAGTGGAAGAGTTTCTTTTTTATTTGTTTTAACCCTCCGTCTGTATGGAATAGCCAGGTTCATGATTTATATTGTAGAAGCAGTAACCAAAGACGCAGTTGAACATCTAGTATATTTTCATCTCAATTTAGGGCCGAAACACTTACCGCGTTACGTCGCCGCAACGCTAAAATCGGCGGTGCCGCTCGACGCAACGCAGAATTTTGCGGTGTGCAACGCGACGAAAATTCCAGCGTTATACCGTCATACTTGGTGACAATGATGCAGTTTGTTTCTAGGCAATTATTTAAATCGCACAATTACTATGCAAATACTAGCACAAAATTTTCGAAAAAAGATATTCCTTCCGAAATTTGAATATTGCGCTGGTTATTTGTACAATTTTTGAACGCGCAGTGCGCCATTTTCGCGTGCTAAAGTTGGCTACTATTGGACCACACTGACTTCAAATATCACACAATTATTTGTTTTGATATTTGTCGGGCCGTTTTCGAAACAGTAATCTAGTTTGTGTTTCATCGAAAATCCACTCTAAAAAATCACGATCGAGGCGGTAAGGCCCCTCTTTGAGGCGTGGCTGGAAAGGCCCCACGGCGTCGTCACCTTCCGTTTGGCGCAGGTGCTGACTGAACACGGCAAGTTCGGTCCGTACCTGTACAAGATTCGTGCGGAGACGACGCCCGGGTGTCGCCACTGTGCGGACCGCCCGGTGGACACGGTGGAGCACACAGTCGAGGTGTGCCCCGCTTGGGAAGAGCATCGCCGTGCCCTCGTGGGGGCGATCGGCGGCGATCTCTCGCGCCGGGGCTTGGTTCAAGCCATGCTCCGGAGCGAGGAGGAGTGGCAGGCGGTCGCCTCCTTTTGCGAAGCAGTGATGCTAGTAAAGGAGGAGGCCGACCGCATTAGGCAAAGGCGCACACGCCGCCGCCGCCGCCGGGTTTCCGATCCCAATTTCCGGCCACCGTAGGCGCGGGCTCGCGGACGGTGGGCAATGGGTAGCTCGCTGTCCGTCCGTCCGGTAACAGACCGGTCCGAGCTCAGGTCGTCTACGGCGCGCACCGTTCCCGCGCGCCTCAAGGAGTTGTCAGCAAACTGTAGGGGTCCAGCAGGGCCGAAGCCTACTGGGGCTCAAAGGTTATGTGAGACTGTCACCACGGGCCCCAGGATAAAGGCAAGGAATGGAAAGGTAGGTTTTTAGTCAGTAAAAGTCTGACACTGTTTCCCGCCCCACCCAAGGGCGGGATTCGTCATTGGATGATTTTACCTACGTTAAAAAAAAAAAAAAAAAAAAAAACTAAAAAATCACGAGGAACTGGTTACCCTACAGAACGCTCTTTTTCGCGGCGCCGCAACGCAACGCTCAAAAACGCGTTGCACTGCCACGTGGCGACACAACGCAGTTATGTGTTTCGGCTCTTATGGTTGTTAGAACTTTCAAGGTGGACATAAATGCATGTCACCATGTCACCATGATTATACCGTGGCCTTTGTCCATGATTCCAAATAGGTACTCCTGTTGTTATTCAATAGTTAAATAATAAGGTATCTTTTTGCTTCTGTACTGTTTATTGATTGATACCTTTGTCAAGATTTCAGAACATCTAAATATTCCAGTTAATTATCTCTGAAGAAAGCTTTTGTCACCAAAAGCTCTAGATCCTAGATCCTACTATTTATCTCTTCTGGGTGTTAGAGCCCTGAGCACCCACGGAATCAAGTCTCCTGGTAGAGTACGTCTACCACTGTATTAAAAATACGATAAATAAAATTAATTGCATATTTGCATGTATTAACTACCAAACATGTTGCAAAACTTGAACCTGGTTTGATAATTTCTGCGCTCCTCTAACATTTCCACCCTGTGCCTGGGCAGTGGCCTAGTTACGGCACTACTCTGTGCAAAACTTTTAGCTTTCTATGTGTAATGGACTGGGCGTTGATGAGTCAGTGAGTGAGTCAGGAACTCAGGACTTTGCCTTTTATGACATACAGATAAGTTGTACTTGCAAATAAAGTTGCACTAAACTAATTGGCTACGGTTTAAAATATAAAAGTTCCCCGTATAAAAAAAATGGTGTTTTTTTTTACAAATGCTTTTGGTTTACCCTACGAGACGGTTATGGATACCAAGTTGCGTATTTTTGCCTACGTCGGGGCGTCCGTATATTGATACGGCAGATACGCCGGTATCTACGCCCCTGCCCTGCAGACATGATGACTTCATATTATGTATCTATTTTTGTTTTCATCAGGCTGCTATGGAACTATAACGACAACACCATCACCCAACAAGCAGCCTGGCTGTTGTTCCGATGACCCTAACTGTGAGAACGGTCTGACTCCGTCCCACGACATTGAGGACATCGCCGATGTCAAGTAAGTGACTTTGTTTTTCTTCTTCTTATTCTTACTTTGATTGGCAAATTAAATTGTGCTAAAGAAATAAGAAGGTGTGAGAACACCAGAATTATTTCTACATTTAATCATCATTTAATTAATCATCAAATATGTTTTTCTATCCTTCTGGGCACGTTTTCGAATGACAGCGATGTAGAGGAGTACTTTGATACCTGAATATAGTTTTATTTCTATATATATGGTACGGCTTACATACATACTATGTAGGTAAGGTTAACAATAAATAGTAAGTTCATATTCAAGTTTCTTATGTTTTTCTATTTACTTAATTCTTAAGAAATTTCACTGTCAAAGTGCCATTACAATGTAGCAATACTTACTTTTTATCAGTTATTTGTAGATCATTTAGGTCATCCGTTGTTGTGACGATAATTGACACAAACAAACATTAAACTCGTTAAGATTATAAATTTTAAACGAAATATAGTACAATATAAATAGCGAACTAGCACGATAAAATCGAGTCATGGAGATGATATCGATAGAAGAGGGCCTGTGCCATCCATATAATATTTATATAATATTTCCACAACTATCACACAATACCGTCTGGTCCCAAGCTAAGCAGAGCTTGTTTTATGGGTACCAGACAGCTGATAAACATACTAATATATATTTCTAAATACATACATATTATAGATAAATAACACCCAGACACAGAAAAAATGATCGTGCTCATCACACAAACATTTGTCCTGGGTGGAAATCGAACCCACGACCTCCGGCATAGCAGTCAGGGCCACTAACCAATAGACCAACAGGCCGGTCAATCCATACTAGGTTGATATATACCAACGGGTCGTAATGAACGTTTCTCCTCCACATTTCTCATGTAATCTCTGCAAAGATCAGTTTTCCCTACAGCCCATCTTAGACCTTACCCATCATATGCCATCAAGCGAGATTGAGAGCCAAAGTGGGTTCCATTTTTCTCCCAGAGGTAACCCCCATTTTTTTCCCAGGGACTGCGCGTGCCCTCCATCTCAGAAGCACCGTTGCACGGCCCCGGGCACTTGCCAGTACCTGAACGAGCTGGAGCGAGCGGCCGGCGCGCTGGGGCTCCTGCCGCCCGAGCAGTCGCTCGGCCGCGGCGGACAGCTGCTCAAGCACACCGTGCTCATCATCGTCTACAGTCTCAGCATGTTTATTGTGAGTAAATATCGAATAATACGAGTTGGAACAAGTGGCCGAAGCATACCCAAACATGATTGTTCGTTAGCTTGACGAAGATTCCGGAAGTCCACTGAGTGCAGAAGGCAAAGTATAGGGCCCAAACATAAAACTGCGTTGCGGCGGCGCATCGTAAAAATAAAAAGCGCGCACGACGCATCGGAAGAACTTGGACATTGATTCGCATCGCACATTGTATGGTCACTTGAGCCGATACTTTGCCGCACGAAATCGCATCGTAGCTTTCTGCGATGCGGCGTCGTACCGAATCGCAGTTTTGTGTGGGACCCCATAGGTCGTTATGACTATTTTTGGAAAAGGCCTAAGTCCAGCATTGCCCTATTACCTTATTTCAGCTGCGTGAAGTATAAGCATGTTAACTTATTTTGAATTCTAAACAAAGGTCAAAATCAACGCTACTTTCTCCATTTCACCTAGTGATTTAAATTGTTAAGAATGTATTTTTATGATATTCCAGGGCATAACTTACACGACTTGGCGCATGATGTTGAAGGATGAAAGCGGAGTGTTCGTGGAGATTGAGTTCCTTGACATTGTAGCCAACTATGGGCAGGCACTCGTCATGTTTATACTGTTTGGACTTGACCCTGAAGAAATACTGATACCCGCAGTCAGATTATTGAAGAGCAAATGGTATTTATTTTCTTATATCTTTATGATTGGAAGAAAAATGGAAAGTAATATTAATAATCTTTAGAAGTCGTAATATTCTTTTCTTTTTAAATTTCATTGTTTAATTGATAGGTCATGGTCCGCTCATGCCAAATAAAGCCGATGAGGTGTCTTCATCTGCTGTAATGATAAAAACGAAGTTAGGTCTATGAAATGAAAACATCATCTATGTACACAAATGATGTCTTACTTTAATAAAATATATGTTGGTGTAATATAAAAATAAACGAAGTAAAACATTAAAATATAACATGAAATGATTCAGAACTGAGTACCTATGAAGTCCACACAAAAGTGTACATTATACTAGAGTCTGTCTAACGAAAGCGCGACCTGGAGTTTTGTTTTTAAATTAAATTGGCAACATAATATTGCCGTCAAAAGCACGTCAAAGTCTGTGATTGCAATTGTCAGTATTTTGTAACAGAGATTAATTTTAAAAATATAATTGCTTATCATGGGTAAAACAATAAAAAGTTATGTAGGAAAGCTGTGAAATACTATGATCAGTAAGTTTAAAGAAAAACAAGAAGAGAATGTAGTTGTTTTCAAAGAAAAACAACAATTTTTATATACGATCTCGGGTTTTTAAGTTAGTATGACATTATAATCTTGATCATTGTTGACTGACTATTAGATATATTTTACGATATAATAATATTTTTTCTTATGTTTATAGATAATCTTGAAGATATTCAAGGACTGCGCGAAATACTCGTAAATAAAAAAAACATTGAATCTTTAAGGAATTTGGAGAAAAACCTTTACACTTAAAACTAAGCTTTAAGAAGAAATAAATTCACTACCGTGCTTTATACGTTCAAAAGTGGTCGAATTGATGTGATGAAATAGCATACTTTGAGGATGATAAAATTCAACATTTTGTGTTATTGACCTTTTCTCGTGACTTTCTTGATAGAATAGTAATATATGTACCAATAAATAAATCTTTACTCGTTTTTGTATTGTATTGGTTATTATAGCTATCCAGTATTGTTCTACTGCTGTGCAAAAGCCATCCACTCTTTCTAATGATCTCAGTCCCTTACTCACATTCCATTTCTTAAGAAAGACATCCAGGTCGGTTGTGGCAAATCTTGAGTTTAGACTTTTGGATGTTAGTAAAAGACCAAGTCTGTATACACCATAGGTCAAATGAGGAGATTACACATGTCCATAAGTTTACGCTTTAGTAATATGGGCAAAGTGCCCTTAAATAGTTCCTTGATGGACCAGTAACTTTTTCAGGTATTCTCTGTTCGACACGTTATTTCTTTGTCTTACCTGGCCCAGAAAGAGACTACTTGGCCCAAGTCGACAATAATATATTTTAAGACGTATTGTATATTCTATCCGCCTATGTGTACGTTCCTTTTGGAGCTGCTGGTTATGATTCAACATTTTTATATGTAGACCAACCAGCATTTGCTCTAGTCCTGTGGCTGTAGGAGAGAACAGGACAATGTTATCAGAGAAACGCAAATTACTTAACTTAGCTTCGCTGATGACAATGCCGTTCTCTTCCAATTTGACTGCTAATGTCTGAAAGAAGTGGAGAATAACTTTGGGGACAACGGGACGCCCTGTTTGAATCCCTTAAGAGTTTTAAACATAGGATCTAATCTCTCTAACTTGCTGGAAGAAGTATGTGTGGATTCTATTTTTTGTTTTGTAAGCGAATTGAATATTTCTGAGTGTGTGATGCTGTTAAAAGCGTATTGGTTGAGTATATTTATTTCTAAACATTTTGTGTTCCTCATATTAGGAATATAGTTCGTCAAAAAAAATTATACGATTGTCGCAAATACAAAAAAATACTCAAGTATCAAAAATTTTTTCTCCTAGTATGACAGTAATACCATATTCAATATTTTTTGATTTGACCTCATTTTCTCAGGTCGCGCTTTCGTTAGACAGACTCTATTGATGGGTATTTTTTTTAATTTCACTGCGGTTCTCACAATTCTAAATCTTACAGCTCTACACTACTAATTAATCGAAATAAAAATATTAGCATTAAATACATAGCATAAAAAAACCAAATCAATTTTATTCAAAACTTGTTATATTTAGGTATGGAGGAGACACAGTGATTCTGCCGTCTATTGAAGATTTAAGCTTTGAGACGAAACACGTTTGTGACCAGTTCATCACGCATCATCTTGAACGCTGCAGGGAGGCTATTGCTAAAGATACTAGGTAAATATCATTTTTACAAGTATTAAGTGACCCCCGGCTAAAGTTCTGTAACTTTAGCCTAGAGATAAAATAAAGAAAAGCTCCAGTCAAAAACACCTAGGCCAAGATTGTCACAATGCTTAAAGATGGAAATATACCCTGACATTTATCACGCGGCGTGAGGTTCTTTTCTTGCGTAAATAACATAAACAACTAAAAATATATTTTTCAATACACTTACTCGAAAACCCGATCTTATCTCACCGCTTCTAGGCGTGAATTGACTGTTTTCCACACTAGTGCAGAAAAGGGCCTGTGCTTGCCCCTGCCACAATTTTATTACATTTCTTGTATCTGGCGCGGGTCAACCCCCACGAGTCTTAAGTGTATTGAAAAACGTTTGTTACACGTGCAAATTTGACACTGCAGCCCTCGACTCCATAACACAATTTCTGCATTTGTATCGATATGTACTATTGAAGAACAAAAAGGAAACCAGGAGGAGGGCTGGGACATCGGGGAGGGGTAAAAATCGATTAATGACATAATACTACATTTTCTTTTTACTGTCCCAGGTGGCGTATGCGCACATACAGGGGCGTGTTCCGCGGGTCTTGTCTAGTTCGCTGGTTAATCAGCTGCGGTCTGGCTAAAGACGAGCACGAAGCGGTGCAGTACGGCAGACATCTACTCGACGGAAGGCTCATATCACACGTGAACAACGCCCACCACTTCAGTAACTCACCACTTCTTTACATGTTCAAGTAATTAACCGATTGCTATTGACACCACAAAGTCATAAGCAGATGGAGTGTTCAAATTTTAACTGCCCGGGTCGGATTGGTCCGACGAGTGTTTAAGCGTCCCATTCGCCAGGGTCGGGTGTTTGCAACTAGGTATTCCATCTCGTGTAGCTCTTCAATTCCCATAGGAGACAGAACAGCTGATGAAATAGAGTGTTTGATCGTGGATGTTCAATCCTGGTGGATTAACGCGAGAGTGTTTGTCGGATATATCCGATTTAGGCTGCTTGTCATTGACAATCATCACGTCATATGATTTCTCTTTATTCGCTTTGTCACTCCATTTGCTTAATACTCTGTGTTCGACACTCATGACCATGACAATGCTAAAATGGGAATTTCTCAGTCCAGAATCTAATTTTACAATTCATTTTAATAAGCGTATTCGTGTAAAAATAACTAGTATTGCTATCTTTCAAGGTTTTATATCATAGATCTTAAAGAAATGTGAAAATAGTTTTCTACGCTATTGCTGACTGTACTTATAAATAACTGAATTTACAAGGCAAAACTAAAATCTACGATTAATTTAGTGTATTTTGTTGCAACTTTAATTGCTTTATTTTAATTATTGGTACAAACTTTTCTGGTGCTGGAGTTGACCAAAAATTTACTTGTTTGTTGTTCTTTTACTGTTTTCAGGTATTTATAACCAGTGTTGTATGACAACATAGTTGCGTTGTAGGTTTCGTGATCATGTAGACTTATAGTTTAGTTGATAGCTAGGTACGTTTTTAGTAATAATTTCACATGGTTTCTACATTATGATCTCAACAACATAAAATCAAACGAGTTTAGTTCTAAGGAATGTCTTTATAATTAATATTCTCAGTGTCTGTAAGATAAAGTATTTATCAGAATGTAAGTTGTAAATGCTGCTTTTTCATTCCGAAATTATCCATTTTCGTAGATAGAATGTTTTTAAACCAACTTTTAGAATGTTAGGTACCTGATCCTAAGGAAGGAGAGGGTATTTTTAACATTTAGTTCCTCAAAGCTATCAAAAGAGACTCGCCACGCCAAAGACAGTGGAATGTATTACGTAATTTAGATAGAAAGCCTGCTATACTCAAAAAATGTCTCGATAATAAAGGGCGCGTTTTCACTGACGCGGAGTGGAGGAGAGCGAATTTTGAATTTGCCAGTCCCAGTGCTCGAAATGTCCACCTGCCCCGAGCCGGGCGGGCCGGGTGTCGAGCGGGGAGCGCGAAGCGGAGGGTAGCTCAACTCCACTCCGCTTCAATGGAAACACTTTCACTGCTCTTCTCCGATCCACTGCGCTTAGCTCCGCTTCAGTGGAACCTACCCTTCCTCAAGTCTGTCATCGTCAGTGGATTCCCGGGAAAATAAATTAATACATACTCATTTTATATTTGTATTCATTTATTTTCTCTATAAGAGTAAAACATTTGTAAGGTACTGGCCGTATTTGCCGATAGTATTTCTCACTACGTCCTATGAGTTAATGTTAAGTTGTTATTTATTATAATACAAAGGCAAGTCTTGAACAACTATTTAAAAACTGTACTTATATTAGAAATTTCTGTTTTTTTTTTTATGTTACTTGCAAACCTTTAAAATAGTGATAATAACATGAACAAATCGTTTCATTGAATCATCTTAATTCACTCATTTAATTTAACAATTATCTTAGACCCCATATCGTAAACGTACGCATAAATATTTGTGATGCCAGGCTGTTATTGTTTGCACTTGTTTTAGTGATAAATCTAAATTACAAATTATATCATAAGTGTAATTTATATAAGAATAATCGAATATATTATCATATATTAATATTTTATTGTTGTATTTTCAGATTGAGCATAAAAAAATGTAAAAAAAAAAATATATTTGTTGCAATAATTAAACGAATTTGAGTTTTCTTTAAAACTGCATTCCTATCTTAGTAGTAGTTGCGACTAATTAGAGACTTGGGTAAAAAAGATTTTATCCAGGTCCAAGTTTTTGAGTGTGGCCAAATCAGGCCAAAAGCAGGAGAGATTCTTTCCAGGTTAGCCACCTAGAAACGCTTAGGTAGGTTTTTAGTCAGTAAAAGTCTGACACTATTTCCCGCCCCACCCAAGGGCGGGATTTGTCATTGGATGATTTTACCTACCCAAAAAAAAAAAAAAAAACCTAGAAAGAAACGCTTATTACTTCTGAATGAGTGATCAGCGACTTTTTCGCTACACCAGTTTCGCTAAAGTTGTCAAAAAATAATAGGTCTTTTTTGACATTTGTATTTTTACCACCTAGTAGTGATGTAAACGCATCCACGAATATTAGCATGGTACGAAATGTCAAACTTGTATGATATTTTGCGCGTACTTTATTTTAATAATCAGCATTCGCATAATGTGAGAAATCTTGTATTTGTTACATCACTATACTAGCAGCTTATCTGATGTAGTGTAGCTACTACTAAAATAATAATTAGGAGTCTGGTATAGTAGTAACTACACTATTCTAAACCGGACAAGCCACTAGGTAGTCAAAATACAAATTTCAAAACATGCCTATTAATTTTTGACAATTTTAGGTTCCTTAGTTTTTGCAATATTAATGCGGCCAAACTAGGGAGACTCACAGGGGAGATTCCAGGCCAGCCACCTTTAAACCCTTGTAACTTTTGAACCATTGATTGACAAATTCTGATATTTGTGCAACAAATCTATCATAAAATGTTATCAAAATTAAAATCTGTGATGATGGCAATGGCCAGTGTCAGTGACATTGCTTTGATCACAAGTAAATTGAGATATGGGAAAGGTAATGATTATGACCTACCCTCACCCATGTTAAGGTTTGCAAATAGGAGACTGGCACAGATCCATGGAAGGAATTAAAACAATGTGATTTTTGTTATATTTATTCGTCATTTTCCTGTTCATCATTTTCATCACCATCATCTTGTTCCGGAGCTTCCCACCATGTTAGAAGCCCCAGTCCAGGCTCATTGATACCACCAACTATCTTGTAAGGCGCCACAGTCTGTGTGGTACATTCAGTGCCAGGAGGCCCTGTGGGTAAACTTTCTTCAAAGGCTTCACTTGTAATGCGAAACCTTATTGATTCCCCTGTGATAATAAAACATGGATGAATTTAGCTATCCAGTCTTTAGATTCAAGGTTGAACAATTTTAAACCTAATAACATCACTGGGCTTTGTATTTATAGTCCATAAACATCTTGTGTTGGGACTATGAATAAGCAACAATCAAAAGTTGAACTATCTCTTAAAGAAGGTATCACATTTAAGACAGTTCACAGGACATTTGTCACGTGTTATGCTGCCTAGCCTGAACCACTGACAGAGACAGAGCAAGTTACTTATATGAGGAGAAGAATTTAACATATTGGGTAAACAGAGAAGTTATTAATATACTATAACCAAATATCAAAATAAAAACATTATAAAATTACCAGAATCCATAAATAAATCATGTTTCTCTCCATCTTCTTTTGGGTACTCCCACACCCAAGCTTGATCAGTTTCATCAAATCTAGATGGATGCTGCAGAGCATTCACTGGTATTAAAATGTCGTCAAAAAACCCTAAAGTCACTGAAATATAAAAAAGGTTTAACAAAATTACTATTTTAATATACATATTATGTAAGTTATTGGATAAAGTGAACAAGCTAGACTGCATATAACTGAAGTAAATATTTAAGCAAAATCATTATGAAGAGTATATCACATACCATGTACACCTTCTCTGCTACAATTCTTTATCTTTCCAATAAGTATTTCTTCAACAACAGGCCGGAACACAATATATCTAAATTTAACTTCTGTATGAGAAGAACCATCCCCTGGAAAAATATATGAATGTCCAATGTCTATGATGTCAAATAAAGCTATACATAATCCTACGTTCAATACAACCTGAAACAATAAACAAAACAACACAGTTTAGCACAGCTGATACAAAATTCTGTAAAGCATTGCACTTAAAAATGTTTCTTTTAAAAATATTAACAAGTATTAATTTATTATATGAAAGTACTCAAAAAAGGTATAAACTGTAAGTTATTTTAAAGTATTTAATAAGTTATTTAATATCATTTGCAATACCGTTGTGAGGTTAGATTAGAAACATACTTTATTAGCTAGTTTTCTATTGAGTAATGTTGTAATTGACTCTGTTAAACTTTGGTGAAAATGCTCTGGAGTAATTCTGATTACATCCTTCATTTCTGCTAGTACGAACATTTTGATTAATGGAAATAATGAAAATCTTTAATTCAAAACATTGTTTCGCGGTCTGACTTTACTGTGTTATTTATTTTCTACCAAAGAGAATATAAGCACTACGTTTAAGAGACGGGACTCCCATACAAAAAAATGGCTCAGTATGGCGTTTGCGCTACGCTTCAATACCAACTTTGACATACATAACCAAAGACTTGACGCATGAGGGCTGCCAACATAACAACCGAAATAGTGGTGTTACTAGGTGCTCATGGTAATTTTTTATCGATAGTCGATATATATATATATAAAAAATTTGGTTCCTTTTTTTGGGTCTAAATTAAGATCTATTTACGCCAACGTTATTCACCAGTTAAACTAGGAATAAGTGGAATATTTCAAATGAAAAAATTAAACCAAGTATAACCTGCGAATTTACGTTGGCGCATTTGCGTTAACGTAAGTTCGCAGGTAAATTTTTAGGTTCCAAAGGTGGAGGTGGGTGGTGTGGGTAAAGGAAACGCCTTTTTAAGGATTTTAATAATGACAGTTTATTCTTTAATAATGTTAAAGAAATACAGTACCTATAACCTATTCGCCTATTCTATATAATGCATAAACCTTAAAAAGTATTATCTTGCTAGTTAGTGAGTTATTAAGGGCAATAGTGGGTCTAAAATCTCTCGATATCTGCGCCAAATCTCCCTACGAATAGAAGTACGGAGTCTGACGAAGCTTTTCTATAAAAAAAAAAAAACTTTTTAAGATTTAAGCATAACCTTTGTTGTTCGAAAAGTATGACAGTTCTATTTGAATAAAACTAAATAAAATTTGAAACAAAATTAAACCTGTCTGTAAATAAGATTAAATATAAAAGTATCGATATAATCGATAAAAATTCCACTACACAGCACTATTGATAGCTTATTTTCTAGATTTTCGACCGATTATTATCAGAAATTTGTATTTATCACCAGATCTTTTTCTGAAACTGAAAATTAATGTTTATTTAGGCTTACCTCTCTTCATTTAATGGATATTTGGCCATAAATATTCGCTGTTGACCATCCGAGCGGCCGGCTTTTAGACCACATATTTCACAAGTTTTTTAATGCATATTTACATATTAATTCACACGGGTACACGTAGAAATACCAATAATAGATAAAAGTAACAATAAATAATACAAATTTCCGCTTGAAATTCACGAAACAGTTGTAAAACACAAAAATCAAAATTTGTTTTCATTCACTTCTTGACAAGCAAAGAATGAATATGGCGGTTGGCGGGCTTAAAGCTGCGACAGAGTCGAATAGATGTTAGAGCAAGACAGCGATAGCCACCATTTTGGCCGCCATCTTAATTAGCGCAAACGCCATACATTTGAGATGGTTCATTTTTTTCTTAGGGAGTTGCACCAGACTGTTTTCTACTACTGATTGCCAACTGTCAATTTTATTGCCAATTTAAAATGTCAGGTGTCATTCTGTTGGTTTGGTACATATCAGTAATCTGTGGTTTGGTATCGCGAAAGCATAGACATTAACTGCCTTACTCCAAAACACAATCTAAAATAAATCCGGGATGATCTATACAACAACAACAACAACTACAATTTTAAACTGCACAGAACATTCGCGCGGATTTATTTCCGCACCGCATCGCGTCAAATCTGCATGAAATCACAGATATTTTTTTCGCACGGTTTTTTTATCGCCTGTGCGGAATGATACTTCCATAAGATTCAATGTGTTACAGAATGACGAAACAAGAAAAAAAACCTCGCGGTGAAATATCGCTGTGCGGAGTCGGACAGGCCCTTAATGTAGTTTTCGGGACTATTGCCAGGTTTAATACCTTTAAACGTGATCTAAATATTCTTCCGGGTCTAAGTATTACTAGTTTAAATGCCAAAAAGGTTGTCATATAAATTGAACCATAATGGCGGTTGACCTTGTAGTAAACGAGTTTCGAGCCCTGTACCTCTACCATGAGTTTTAAGCAATAGTATTCGTCGCTACTCGATATCGACGCCGTAAATATTTTGTATGGCAAATTTTTGTTCTGCAAGTGACCGCTAGAGGCGCTGCAAAATTTGCCATACAAAATATTTACGGCGTCGATATCGAGTAGCGACGAATACTATTGCTTAAAACTCATGGTAGAGGTACTGATCGAAGTGGGGGACTGCACATAGCTGTGATGGTAGGCTCAACTTATTTGCCGCGTACTGTACAATATAAACACTATTACTGGCAACACCAGTTTTGATAGTGCAGTGCCAGTACCGGAATAGGAAATCACCATAAAGACAGATAAACACCGGAATGCGGATAGAACTGGGAACGAAATAAGTAATTCACTCATTCAATCAAATTCGTGAAACTGTAAGGCGAATACATTCTTTTTTAAACGTCAAAGTGTTAAAATAAAGCTGCTAAAATAATGCTAAAAGGTTTACATGCTCTGTGACAAGAAAAGCTAAAATTCGGACAATCCGCGACTATGATTCTATCCTTTAGTAAAACTGTGGTGAAATAAAATCACGAACCATTGATGAACGAAATTGTTCGTTCGTTCGTCATTATAATTGAATTACAATTTACTCCTAACTCAATACAACAAAGATTGTTCACAACCGTGCGATGGTAATGTGGTAATCGCGGTAGAATAATACGTTGCCCTGTTCATTGATTTTGTGATTTAATAAAATAATTATGCAAGGTTTGTACAGAACAATAAATAAGTCATAATAAGTGATCTAACAGAGGACGTCTTTCGGCTGAAATGATGATGATGATAGTGATCCACTCCACAGCTATCCTCATTTTGTCCTTATTACTAACAGCGGCAAAAGCCCTCATGAGCTCAAACTTTTATTCTTTTCTAGGCAACAACAGACACGATAGGTCCAGGTCACCTTTGAGGAGCGACAGTGTCGGGCGCAGGCGAGACAATAACAAATCCCAAGAATCTGGGAAATCCAATGATAACATGGGGAGTAATGTTATGAATCCTATGATGATGACCAACATGTATCCACAAGGTCTGTTTAAATTAAAATTTGTGTTTTCATTGCAAACAAGTATAAAATAATCTGTAATGTAATAATTTTCTACCTTATTTTTTATTGTAGCCAACATGATGATGGCTAGTGGAATGTACCCAAACATGATGATGTCAGGGGCTATGATGGGTGGGGGCATGATGCCTAATATGCCTACTGCAGGAATAGAAATGATGCCTGGAACAGGCATGGACATGGTCCCACAAGCAACTATGGATATGTCAGCTATGGCAGGACAGGCTATGGCACCTGCTGCTGCCTCTGCCATGGACATGAGCATGATGGGTAGCATGATGATGGACCCAGCAATGATGGGAATGTATCCTAACATGGGTGGAGAAATAACTAATGTGCAGCCGAAAAAAGAAATTGTCTTTAAGCATGCCAAACTTATTTCTCTTGATTCAGGCACACCACAACCTCCACGGCGGTCTAAACCTCCTGGATGCCGAACAATCTTTGTAGGAGGATTACCAGACAAAATCAGAGAGAGCATTGTGAGAGAAATTTTTGAGACCTATGGCAGGATACATACAGTGAGATTATCAAACAAAAACTTTTGTCACATTCGTTTTGATAGAGAGGAGTGCGTGGATCAAGCCATGATGATATCTGGTTATTGTATTAAACTTATTAACATAAAGGAAAAAGATGATATGGTGGAAGATGATGATGATGATGAAAATTCGCATGCCATTTCAGGCTGGTTACATGTAGACTATGCATGGGTGAGTACAATTTATAATATGAATTTGTACTTTTAAAATTTTCCTGTACACAATAATCATGAAATTATTTCTTATAGAGTCGACATGACCAGAATGATTTCAAGAGGCGGCGACAGGCCTTGCGTGTTCAACAACAACATATGCAACATTTAAATGCCCAAAATGACATGGTAAACCGCAACATGCCTTCCTATGGAGTACCACATAGGAGAACACCATCACCATCTAGAGTGCAACCATACTCAAATGCTTCCATGATACAATTGGCAGAAAAACTCAAGAATGAAGAACATTTTTCAAGTACTCTACCAGTGAGTTATTGATTAGAAACCAAACAATTGCAAATAAAATTAATTGACCTAAATCATTAATATATTAAAATTGTTACAGACATTACTTGCTTGGTTAGAGCGAGGAGAATGTACCAAAAAGAATGCAAATCAATTTTATTCAATGATACAAGCAACAAATGCTCATATTCGCCGATTGTTCAATGAGAAAATGCAAGCTGAGGAAGAGTTACTGGATTGCAAGGAACGGATCAAGAATCACATTGCTAATGTGATAGAACAACGTAAGTTGGTTTAGACATGGTATCCATAATTTCTCAATCACCAAGTTTGGTGAATGTGTGAAATCAGTGATAATTATGTCTCTAGTTCAACATTATTTGATAATTCTGTAAAATTTTAAGGTAAGATGGTCATAATGTTTTCATTTCAATTACGAAAACATTTAGTAGAAACTATTATCTGTTTCAAAACTTTTAATGAAACTGTAAATATTGTTTCTGGTAAAATTCTTGTACATATATTCATGTGTGTTTTGAAGGTTTTATTAATTTAGATTTGTGAGATTTTGAAAGTTTATCAAAATGCTCAATTTGTAAATGGAAATTTGTTTACACTTTCATTAAATTGTTTTTGATACAGTTTTAATTAAGCATAATTTAGTGGTCTACACATTGAATGTTGTAAAATGCTTTTGAAAATAATATTCAAACATTTCTGCAGCTGCAAGTGTGTTGGCCTCAAAAAAATTCATAATATTTTCTCAAACTGGTCACTCTTACAATCTTAATGCTCAGTCAGTAGTCAACAAATGGATTGCCCCGGGTTCACCAGATGTCTTCCAGCCATAAGTATGAATGAAAACTCACACAATCATTGCTGAAAAGATGGGTGCTTTTGTAAGTTTCTGTGTTATGACAATTTAATTTTAACTTTTAAACTTTGGTCCTGTTAAACTAATTTGTTTTGTTGCTGGTTAAAAATAAATTGTCAGAACATTTTGGGTACTTCTGTGCAGTGGCACAGTATTATATCGAGTCACAACTGTGTAACGCGAGGTGCAGCGTGTGCAACTGTGTCGACTGGCTCGTGACCCTCGCGTGTGATAGGTAGACGTATAACGCTGCGTGCGACTGTGGCGTAATAGACCACAGTATGAAAGCCTGGGATGACCGGTCGATCGAGAAATTACGACGGTATGTTTTGGTCGCGAGGCCAAAGTCGGATCTCTTAACATAATTTTGTGAACCTCAGTCGAACAGGTGGCGAAAGTGTTTGCCGCATCGTCTCATCAACGTGTTTGGGATCACTTCACAAAACCTCAAAGAAAGAATATTGAGACGTGGCAGAAAATGACACAGGTACTAACTGATACAGCAATTTTTGTTTTGTTAGGAAACAAGGATATACTTGTTAGTAAATAATAAAGACACAAATGCTCGTGATAACACTGCTTCAATATAGTATAATTGTAAACCTAAAGTATGTTACAATTTGTACACTTGGTTGTCAGTAAGTATAAGCTTCCGGAGACCGAGAAGGCAGCAGAAACAGGTAAACAGAAGGAAGGAAAGTATTTTGGAGTTTTATATTCTTTCTAAACACGAATTGGAGTATCCACTAGACTTAGTAACAATGCTTGTTTATTAATTCTTTACTAAGAAAATATAAATTTTCCAGGAGTTTAATGCATTGAAAGAAGAGTTTTATGAGAAGTTTAATGATGAAGGAGATTTCAATGGTTTCAATCGGGCATCAGAGAGCAATGAGGAAGTTCAACAATTGAAGGTAAACTTAATCCATTTTTTTTGACCTTGTTTTGTCCCCCTCCTGTGCAAAGGTCTCCCTTCACTCCTCCCGATTCTGGTGAAATCTAGTTCGTCCTGTCATTTCCTTAAAGGAGATGGTGTGATGAACTAGACCCCGTCGCACTGTTTCAGGGCACCAATTTTGTGCTACTTTGGCCCACAGTTTGTTGGCCCGCGGCAGACATGTTCTGCCCAGTCCCATTCCAGTTGGGCAGGACATGTCTACTCCATACTCTATTATCAATATTTTTTTTTTAATACGCACGAATTTAACAAAAATCAAATCAAAATGTTTTTTATTTATACATTATACTGCATTACAGAGTTAGAGGTAACCCCAGTAAGTTATAAAATACACTTGTGTTGGGGCTATTTCGCTATTTCCCATACTTTTATAATGATGAGACCTATACCATATTTAAAACTAATAATTTAATTTAATCCATAATTCATTTATAATTAACAATTAGTTAAAAAAAAATACAATTTATTTATAATTTCTTTTATTGTTTTAGCGTGAAAATGAAAGCCTCCAATTTCAATTGAAAGCTTATAAAAATGAGGTTGACGTGATAAAGTCTGACGCTATGAAAGAGATAGAAAAGTTTAAGGCACAGTTTATCGCGCGACAGGCTCTACAAGGAGCCATTGATAAAAATGTAAGTTAATTAAAACATTCACCAAAAATAATTTTCATACAGGAAACTGCTTGCTTATAAGCTTCATACCTAAAGACTGTGCATTTTGCATAATCACTAGAAAATTTAAAGACCTTTATTTATATAATTAATGGCATGCTGCTAGGTAAAAATGGGTCCCTTTATATTTCTAGCCCCCTTTGCCGTCGCCGATTGTGAAGCCCCCTCCACCACCGCCGTTGCCGGAGGATCTGGATTCTGCTGTGCATATAAAGGAGGCTGTCGAGGCGGGCTGCGGGGAAGCCAAGCTAATTGGAGTTATGTCCGCTTTCTTACAAGTAAGATATCTTTTCATGAAGTAGCTAAGCTAATTTGTTTTTGATGATTGGCAACTCTTTCAATTTGATAACTTCAAACCACCTGTCTTCTAAAATCTAAACCTACTTCCTGAAATTAGCAGACAGAATTTACTACTGAGTAAATTTGAGCTTTATTTAAAATATAGGTACTTTTTTTTTACTTAAATGTAATTCTTGAATAGGATAAGAAAAAAAAATAGTGCTTGTGTCTACCCACGCGTACATATCGATATACAGGTAACGTATACCTATGCGTTACCTGTGTATCGATTCCTATATAAGGTGTTAAAAAATTAACTGCAAGAATTTTGTCCACTTACTCGCCATCGAAAAACGAACACATAAAAAAAAAAAAAATTTTTTTTTGAGCGTTTTTATATTTTCACATAAATAAAATAATTACGTATAATATTTTTTTGTGCGCTGTACCCAGGGCTGCGCTTGAGGCTTGGGCCGCCATCGTACCGCGCGCGAGCGGCTTGCTAGCGGTTCCCCCGCCGCCCGCTACTCTTCCCGTAGCTCTCTCTACCCCTCCCGACCCTTAGTTGTGCGAAATCCGTCGCGCGGTAAGGGTGTTTTCTTGTGTCATTACGGCGAATACGTGTGTTCGTGCAGTTTCGTGCTTTTAATAATGCCGTTTACGTATTCCAATCGAGAGTACTTAGATATGGTAGTGTCCTACATTACGACTGGTCAAAGTTTAGCTGCGGCACGTAACCGTTACCGTGAACTGTATGGTGAGCAACGACGAGTGCCTGCTGTCCAAACAATCCTAGGAGTCTACCAGTGCTTTTAATAGTCCTATAGGTATAATAAAATATGCTATTTGTAAGTAAGCTCGATAATTTGCCAGTCCAAAGTCTGAGAAATGTGATGAAAAAATTAGAATCAGCTGTTTACGAATTTGCGCCGTCGCGTGTCGTGTCACAGGGGTGAACGACTCACGCGTACCTACGGCGGGGCGGTCGCGCCGGCGCACGTGCGGTGTACAGTGCGCATATTCAATAATTTTGTGTGAAGTGAAAATATTGCATATCTCCGAAACGGGTTGTTATATAAAAATCATTTTTTCGCCAATTTTTTTTATTTGTAATTCTAAACCAGTACTTACTTTTCTTGCAGTTAATTTTTTAACACCTTATATTATTTAGCTACTATTAATTAGGATAATTAACTTGTTAAAAACTTACCTACGGGCGTTTAAGTTTCAGTGCTTGAATTATGATTGTAACGTAATTTTCTAATTTGGGTTAGGTAAGGGTGTGCATTATTCCAGTTAAATATATGATATGTTGTATAAGCCCTACACTTATGGCATTGCGATGACGTAACCGCGGAGTCGGGACGGACTATATTCGTACGTGCGTTTGCACCTTACTGACAATGAAAAAAATTACTTCAGGTACATCCACAAGGGGCCAGCCTCGACTACGTGGTGTCATACGTCCGTGCTATCTTCCCGCACGTCTCTCAAGCTACTATACACCATGTTCTGCAGAAGCACACGGATGTGTTCGAACGCTCTACCAGTGGCGTCGGTGCCAATATCGAACACCGCTGGTCCTTTGTCGCGTTCACTAAAGAAGAGAAAAAAGCTTAACTTGTATTAAGAGGGTACATACGTACCTCTGCATATCAGAATACTTTGAGTAGTACTAATACATTTATATAATGTAAACACATAATATATACATATATGTGCATTAAAGATTTAAGGCGTAAAAACAAAATAAATGATCATACTTCATCAGGTAAAAAAACGATGTCTAAATGAGTCAAAAAAGCAATTAAAAAATAAGGGATAAAAGAGATTTATTCCGTAATAACGTATTTTTGAAGCACATTAAACAGTTAAGGGTGTTCATTCATGTTAAAAATTTTCTTTTACACAAAGAATATTGATAATTTATTGATTAACTAGAATTAAGTTTTATTTTTTATTTGAATCGTAATAAGCAAAGTAAAAAGGCATTTATATGTGATAAACTATAATTTTGTAATAAAATTTTACTGTGTTCACAAAAAGGAATACAATTATTTGTTCCTAAAATAGAAAGTAGCTGCAAAATATCTGATAAAGCAATTTTAATGACTGTCAAGTACGTACTGTACCTAGTTCATTTGATTTCGGAATAAATTGTATTTCGGAATTATTTGGTTTTATTAAAAACAATCGATTTCATAATTTTACCAATCCTTAGAAAGCTTATCTTGAATCATTGCGTATTACCTAAGTCTCCGTTTTCTGTTGCGCCTGTAGTTCATTGATAGTCTGCATATACTCTGCCGTGGCCTCCTCTAGGTCTCTATCGTTAGCAGTAGGGTCACTCTCAACGACCGGTTCACCTTGGTTGCCTCCTTGTCGCATCTTCAATCTTATCTCTCTCATTCGAGCCTCTAAAATTCGCTCTCTTTTATTTTCGCGATCCAAAACCTAAAGCAAATGCAAAATAAATAGCGGGTTTACCTTGGGTATATGTGTACATTCACGACATCAGTCGATCCGAGCACACAGAAAAATAATGTGTCCCTACACGTCCATACAAAACAAAAAATACAATTGTTTCTGCTACAACAGTAAAAAAACTGAAAGGAGCTATCTGCTCAGATACTTAGGTGAAAAAAGCGAAATATTTATTTTATGTATAAATGACAAGAGAAAGCTCAGCTTTTCTGGGTGATTCTTTGAAACCGAGAGATTCGGACTCATTCATCTGACCTATTTTTTTTTTACAATTTGATTTTTTTTATTTGTTTATTAGTCATTCCCGATCACTAAATGTTCCACAATATACTCCACAATAACATATATCAAAGGCACTCATCTGCGCCCAATGGCTGACGACACAAAATAGGTATGAAAAATATTGGCCAGATGAATGAGTCGTATTAATGAAATAAAAGAAACTTTGATTATATACCTGTCAAAGAAATATAAGTCCAACACTAATAAATTAGGCCCCACGGCGTCGTCACCTTCCGTTTGGCGCAGGTGCTGACCGAACACGGCAAGTTCGGTCCGTACCTGTACAAGATTCGTGCGGAGACGACGCCCGGGTGTCGCCACTGTGCGGACCGCCCGGTGGACACGGTGGAGCACACAGTCGAGGTGTGCCCCGCTTGGGAAGAGCAGCGCCGTGTCCTCGTGGGGGCGATCGGCGGCGATCTCTCGCGCCGGGGCTTGGTTCAAGCCATGCTCCGGAGCGAGGAGGAGTGGCAGGCGGTCGCCTCCTTTTGCGAAGCAGTAATGCTAGTAAAGGAGGAGGCCGACCGCATTAGGCAAAGGCGGACACGCCGCCGCCGCCGCCGGGTTTCCGATCCCAATTTCCGGCCACCGTAGGCGCGGGCTCGCGGACGGTGGGCAATGGGTAGCTCGCTGTCCGTCCGTCCGGTAACAGACCGGTCCGAGCTCAGGTCGTCTACGGCGCGCACCGTTACCGCGCGCCTCAAGGAGTTGTCAGCAAACTGTAGGGGTCCAGCAGGGCCGAAGCCTACTGGGGCCCAAAGGTTATGTGAGACTGTCACCACGGGCCCCAGGATAAAGGCAAGGAATGGAAAGGTAGGTTTTTAGTCAGTAAAAGTCTGACACTGTTTCCCGCCCCACCCAAGGGCGGGATTCGTCATTGGATGATTTTACCTACGCTAAAAAAAAAAAAAAAAAAACACTAATAAATTACTTTTGTATCGTGATGCGTGATATGAACCCGCGACACGCAACTTACTGATCACTCAATCACTGCACCCTATGCCAATCTATTACTATAATATAGTCACTTTATTTTCCTAGTACCTATAGTATAGGTTACACACAAGTATACACAAATGTTTCAGTCGTTATGGTATAGGACTAGGTCCTTTATCATAACGACTGAAACATTTGTGTCATAACTATGTCACTCCTTTACTCAATTATCACCAAGAAGGCGATAAATTCGATGGTAAAGACAGCGAATAGAGAGCTTTGCTTGCTTTGCTGCACTATATTGTATATCGCACATTTCTCCGTTGTGGCGTCGGCGTCGTATCGCTTCGGATCGCAATTTTGTGTGGAACCCCTAATACACTGGGTATTAGGGCTTTATCTTAATTAATTAATTTTTATCAGCATCGCTTGAGTTGTGTTTAATTTTTAAGGCCTTGGTAGGTAATTGAAGTTTTAGAAGCCCCGTCAAAAACTTGACTGTGCGACTCACAAATATTATTTTTAAAAATGCTTCCTACTGTCTTTCTGATAGGTTTCTAGTGCATACTCATTTGCAACGTGACGGAAAAGGAGTCAATTGAAAGATTGCTACACGTTCGAAGCAATTTATCGCAACGACTTGTGAAATCACTTTGTAGCACGAAGTACTTACGTGAGTTAGAAGCTGTTTGTCATTTTTGTCTGCAGTTCCGAGATTTTCTGATAGTTCAGCTAAGTACACTGTTCCTTTACTACTGCCACAGGCTACTAGGAGACCCTGAAAAAGTTTGGTTCTGTACATGTTTTCAGTGGCGTAGCTACATGACCAACGGTCCTTGGGGAAAAAAACTGGGGCCCCTTGTTTGACGTGGGAAATCAACAAATAACTACTCTTCAGTCTTTTACTGACTAAAATGAGTTGTCATAATTAGTGTTGCAACCTATTTTATTTAGATTTCTAAGGTAGGAGAATTTTTCGCTTTCAATAAGAGGTTTGTTAGTCAGGTTTGGGGCCCCGCAAACTTGAGGGCCTCGGGGCCACGCCTAGCCCTTCGATAACTAGGTACGTTATTAAATGTATTCTAGTTATATTCGGTGCAAGTCATGAGCGTGCTGTGATATCTAGAGCATTGGCAAAATGTTTAAATACACGGTTTCGAGGTATTTTTAATGATATCAAATGCTGTCTTTAGTTCTTACTAACTCCTTCATGAGGCCGCAGCCGGAGTAAGGGCTCGTCACAAAGTTGTGCTGTGACAAGCGGAGCGCTCCTTCTTCGTAACAAGTCCCAACAAGACAGGCAGCCGTCCCATTGTGTCACCAGCATCAGTGAAAACCTTCAACATGTGAGGAAGAACCAGGTAATATTTGTGAATTTTGATAATAGACTCAGCTGATTACTCAATTGGGTAGGAATTGCTTGACAGCCTGCAATCTTATAGATGCTAGTACTGATTTAAGTAAAAAGTATTAGTTACAAAATTAATTAAGCCCCGTCTTCAATGGTCAAGACAATGGCAATGAAGAATGGGTTCAATTGATAAGTAATTAATTGTACCTGATCGGATTCCAAGCGCCATCAGTCAGTTTCGTGCGGTGCGAATAAGTCCATAAAATGGCAGATTCTCGGCAGTCTTCGCTCCAAACTCGAGCAGTCCAGTCTCCAACCGTCAAGAAGTTTTTGACGAACGTCGGGTTCCTTTGTAACGCGTATACGGGGCCCAGATGGGCCTCGTACTAAACAGAAATGGGTAATATAATAAAATCAATAAGTACCTAACTAATATATAAAATGTTATACTTATTACTGTTACTAACCTTAGTTGGTAGTTTTTCTACAGAATTTTTCCCTTTTCGATTACCACCAATGACTAGTCCAGTTTCTGTCCCGACCATAAACCTGTAAAAGTCATGGTTTTTTATAGATGTCACTATCCCATCTGTACGTACGAGTATATGTACGGACCTATCTTTTTGGCATGGGAACTCATCAAATAACCTCTCCCACTCTGGGTGGAGCGAGAGGAAATGTTAATACTGGCGAACAATTTCACGGGCCTGGCAGGCTGATGATCATCTCTAGGGTGGATCGCCAGGTCGTGTAGTGCAGCGGTGTTATTAGTAATATCCATTAAGGAGTTACTGTGGTAGCACATGGCCTTAGGATCCTACCTGGTTGATGCCAAGTCTCTCCTTTTGTTTAATGTTTGTGGGGTACAAACCGGCCCCTTTTTGCTAATCGGTCACTTATTGACTCTTTTTTTGAGATGGGAAATCACCCAATGACCCCCCTCGCTCTATTGTGGAGCGAGAGGGCGTGTCAGACTTGATCCATCTCTGTCTACTCTTTAGGGAATACGTGCGTGATATTGCGTTATCTGGTTATTTATCCATGATTTTAATTTACTTTACCTAGTCGGTATCGTGGGCTCATATTCAAGTGCTGAAATTCCAATAGCGTTATCAATACACTGTGTATCAGTTACCGATTTCACGATATCTATAATCATAGAGTCGGTTGGCTCGCTCATGTTTCGTGTATCCCACCTGAAATAATTTATATTCTTGACTTTATTTAGCTCTGTATAAATGTTATGTCTAACTGAATGAAAGAATAAACCACATATCTACCACTTGACAACACCATCTGGGGACGCAGAGAAAAATTCTGCTCCAATTTTGGAATTGATAAAGAGTACATTTCTGGCTATATCACGATGTGCAACATGCGGTGGACAAACTCCAGCGGGATCTCCACCTTTCCTCGTATCCCACCAACCAACCTGCAATTAAAATATATACAAAAGGACTGACTTTTTTATAAAGATCTCTTTACTTTGTCGCTGGCAAATTATAGAATCTGTATTTACCTGACCATTCATCATTCCTCCAATAATGAGATGTGGATCGCGAGGATTATAAATTAGATCCAATAAAGGTTGTGGAGGTTTTATTACAAGCTCAGGTGCATTTGCGTTTTCTGCAAAACCGATAAAGATCTTTTTAGTAAGAAGTAATTTTTCCAAACAGAAAATAGACAGTAAATCAGTACGTACCTATGTCCCAAATGTAGGAATACTGTGGATTTCTTGAGTTCCTTGTGAGTTCGATGTCTGCATGAGCCACGGCAAGCTTCGCTCCACCATCTGCTTGCCACGATAGTGATCGTATCGGTCGCCTTCCTTCTGGTTCTCGGTACACATTAACAGTGTGACAACCACTGTTTTCTACCGGTGGAATTGTTGGCAGTTCTGTACAATAGGTCTCATACATATCGACTGCATTGTTTTGGAGTATATTGTGTTCCATGCTCTGCGAAAAAGAGCTATGCTTTCAGGTGGAGTTACACGTAACATTTAAAGAACGCAATCGCTCAATGAGCGAAAAAAATGTTCGTAACCCGCTGTGGCTTTCTTATTTACATTTTATTATTAGTATGTGTGTCATTGATTCTCGAAATCCTGTGGTTTCGGAAGTTCAGAAAGCGTACAAGAGGCCGAAGCAAACTTTCGCGATGTGGTTGCCTCAGTTACGGTTCAGGACGCATGATTTAAGTCAACTTCATTTTCACATACCGTGAATTTCTCAATGTGGCTATTTGAACGATCTACAAAGCGTTGAGAGTCATTTTTTCACTAATTGAGCGGTTTCGGTCTTAGAGCAATACCATTTTCTTATAATATTCTATGAGGTCGTGAACACTTACGTGACCTAAATGCATTACAGCATGAATATAGGCATCATCCTTCTCAATTTTGCGTCGATATCTCTGTGTTGCTTCCGGATCATTCATGTTGATGTCTTTTGGCCATCCACCTTCAACATGTCTCACCCCAGAACTTGTGTATTCAGCTCTAAATTTACGGAAGCAATGATGTAAGAAAAATTATTCCTTACTTGTGCTTGACCTTAAGATACTCGATAAGTTGCGCTAACACAGCTAGCACTTGTTTTGGAATAACATAGCATAGCTTGCTGATAGGCGAGGTCATAAGGTCTACGTGGGTGGAGGGACCAAAACCAGTAATTTATTTGAAATTTACCTTCGGTCAGTATCAAAACCTTATCTATGGCAGGAGGACGGAACAAATTTAAGTGAGAGATCGTTAGACTTTCTACATAACATCTGTTTGGGGATTGTGCCTACAAAATATACCTTGGTCCACATCATCAGCTCGTTATCTTACCTGACGGAATTTACCCAGTGTTCAGACATAGTGCCTGTATTTTGGATGGCAACGCTCACTGGATTTCGAAGAATGTAGTCAGGGTAAAAAGCAGGATTATTAGGTATGCTCACTATCATTTCCGGGCCATGATCTTCAAACAAAGTTTGTCGCCCAAATTCTTTCCTACGCTTTTTGTATTCGTATACAAGTTCAATTTTTTCCGGCTTTTCCATGATTACAAGTTCAGTTCGAGCAAAGAAAGTTCACTTTAGATAGCCTCTGTTAGATCGATAAACTTACGGTTACGGGTTACCTCGGCGATATGTTTATGTGTGGTTTTCAAAACAATCATTAATTTTTAACAATGTTGCGTCTTTTGTTGTGAAATTTTTGATAGATATTATTATTGTATCACTTATTACAGACGGCGGCAACGAACCTGCCTAAATGTAGCTATCACCAGACTGTTCAAGTATTAATGCGTACTTCGGTACCAATTTCATAGAATATCATTGTTCGGTACCTACTAAATCAATTCCTAAAGTTGAAATATATTTCTTTATTAAGTTTTTTGGAAACAAATCAATTTATTAAAATTTCAAAGAATTTAATAGAGTGGTATTGGATCAGCTTGCGTGGCCCGTCTTAGAGCCAATACTATGAGGCGCGGTGGTGAGGCGGCTAGTTTCACGGTGCACTGCTCCAGAAGAATAGCCCAACGGACGGCTCCTTGGCTCTCAGCTGGCATAGCCTTCAACTGGCCAATCTACAAATATTCAATTATTTAGTCACTGTTTGTCCTTATTGTTGTCCAAAGGCTCTTATTTATTTGTCCTGCTTTGGCAGTGGTTTATTCTTAAAACAAAAATGAATCATTGATTGCAATAACCATTACAGTGGTCACCAATCTTAGTGCTGTAAAGACAAATAAAATAAGTTTTTCTCCGTCTGTATCAACAATTGAGAAAAAGATTTACTAAAAGTATGTTATTTACAGAATATCCTAATGTATCTTCCAAAACGTTGACAGGAAGTCGAGCAGTCAACTCTCCAGTATGATCAGCGAAGCGAACCCGGATGTTGTCTTCAGTACTATTATCCCTGCAAAGTAACCAATTTTCAAAACTGACACAGTTAATTAGCCGAGTAGACGAACGCGTGTAAAATGCATACAAAGTGTGCAGTTCGTCCAAATCAAGATGCGTAAGCAGTGCATGCAGTGACGCACAGAACGGCGCGCCGCATGCGAGGCGGTCGCGGACTTGTGACACGGACGCCGCGCATGACCGTTCACCGCTCCATGCTGCCCAAGCCGCGGCTTCGCCTCCACCTTTGTAAATAACAAACAAAAAGAATTCAGAGAATCACAAGACGAAAGAAGAAAAATTAACCAAGTGCGTGTCGGGCCACATATAGAGTAGGGTTCCGAAGTTACTACCTCGACTTCCGTAATGACTGTCAAAGATGTTCGATGATAGGGAAGTCTCTATATGCCAAAAAGTATGAAATAAAAAACTTTTTACAAAAAAAATACAACCGACTTCAAAAACCACCAAAAAGTGCAAAATAACTTTTAATTTCGGAAGTCGGTGTTTCTTTAATAGTTTGGTCTCTTCGTTATTTAACACCGACTAGTAGTACCCCTCAGCCAAACTTAAATAGATAGGTACCTTCCGCCATTCGGTTTCATGACAATTCTAATAATACCAAACACGGCTAGGATGCACTGATTTATTAAAAAGTTCCGGCTCTTACTTACCTTCCGTCTTCATCATCAGATCAGTTCTATGTACCCCCTCCCCTTTTTCCTTTAGTCAGCCACTGACTACATGACATGTATAAACAAAGCAATTTTACTTGTTACGACAGTTCTGCTAAGGTTTTTTGAAGAGTTCCGCTCTATATCTTCGTAGTTCATCATGAGATCAAAACAATATTTCTATGGGACCAACTCGAGAGTATAATCTTTTAATCAAAACAAAAATTTTCAAAATCGGTCCACAATTGACCGAGATATCGGTGAACATACATAAAAAAAAAATACATACAGCCGAACATAGAACCTCCTCCTTTTCGAAGTCGGTTAAAAATATGCAAACTCACCTGCTTACATATTTTTGCAAGATTACAAATGAATGGTCGGACTAATTTTAGAAACACGTCAAAATAAATGATGCAATATTAATTTGTTTACTACCGAAACAGAATCAAATCATACCATGAGAAATATTGAATAAATATTGCAACATTGTTTACTAAAAAGGCGTGTCAGGCTTATCGCTGCGATAAACGTCCAAAAATATTGCTATTATTTTGATGGTCGTCGTGTTGCGTCTCAGACAGTTATAAATAATAATTGCCATAGTTGGCACAGTGACTCACGCGCTGTTGCCTGATTACGTATATGCAGCCTTAGGGCCTCGGCGTCTGCTGTGTGCGGTTGATGTGTGATCACAGTTTTTGCACAGACTTGCACGCTAACCGCCCTAGCTCGCCATGATACTCGAGCATCTGCTATGAAGAGCACGCTCTCTAATGAACGCCATTCCCCTGCCCTGCATAAGAATACGATAAGTAAGTTTAGAAGTGACGAGTTTTAAGTCAAACATCATTCTGCATAAAAGTCATGAAAGTCTTGCTCCATTGCAGACGATGTGGCCTTTTTGCACTCACAGCGGAAACAATATTGCAATTTCCTTACCTTTTTTAAAAAAACGACTCCGCAAACTAGAAATTACTCCTATATCGTAGATGCGATCACAAACATGTGAACTCACATACACAAGACCAGGAACAACTATCTGAAGGTTGTACAAATATTTGTTTCGTGCTCGAGGAAAATTATCCAGGAGAAGGTTTTAAAAAAATGTTGTCCCACTCTAGGAATTTATACTATCGTGAGTGCGATTTAAACTCACATACGTATACACACAGCCAGATCTGGAACAAATCTGTAAGCCATACAAATATTTTTGTTCCGTGCGGGAATCAAACCCGCGACCAGCAAGTGTAGCTGAGAGATCTGCGCTCAGCTACCGGCTGCACCAACCGTGATACATTTTAAAATAGGAACTTTGGAACCTTTGGATAGTGTCCATGTCAAAAATATCCAAGGTGATGGCAGCAGGTGTTGTGTTGTCCATGATCTCCACACCGCGGACTGACATGTCTACACCTATGAAACAAAAAAAAAATACCATTGGCTATGGAATGCAATGTTTCAATGAAGTTTGAAAAGCAAGTAGGTAAATCAGCGTACCAGCTCTAGTTTTTATTGTTTTCGCAGGCTTCACAGTCTTCACAACCACCAGCAAATCGACGTAAACGTTGTTACTTTCGTCTAAGGCAAGAAAATATGAAGTTGAGAACAGTTGGGTACAGATTGATTGAAACTTCTAATTCAGATACTTTAGAGAATAGAGATATGTAATGTAAGAAGACTCGCTTCGTGGTGATTTTATGTGGCAGTGGGGGTGAAGGCTGGGGTACTAACTAAGTAGAGAAAAGCAAACATCTTTTGTGAAATTTACAGATTTTAGATTTATTCCTATACTTATGATTAAAGACCTTGCTTCATGTCAAATTTTAGGGTTCTAGGTCACCGGGAAGTAACTCTATGAATTTTGATTCCTTAGAGGTGTCGAAATAGGTATACGTTTTTTTGCCACACAAACGACCGTATCTCTTAGAAGTTTTATTTTTCCCCGCTTTAAGGGACCGCATACTTGAGTACATGGTTTTCATTTCAACTCGATATCTCCACGCGTTCCTGAGATAAAGGGTCTTGACAGACAGACGGACAACAAAATAATAAGGGTTCCATTTTTTCTGTGTCTCTAATTACGGTATTCAACAGGTTAAGGTACTTCCGTACCTCAAAAGAAAAAAACGGAACCCTTAAAGGATGGGCACGCTACAATTATGGCGGTAAGTCCCTCTTTGAGTTGTGGCTGGAAAGACCTCACGGCTCCTTTACCTACCGCATGACGCAGGTCCTTACCGAACATGGCAAGTTCGGTAAGTACCTGTACCGGATTCGTGCGGAAGAGACGCCCGGGTGTCGCCACTGTGTTGCCCGCTCAGATGACACGGTGGAACACACTGTAGAGGTGTGCTCCGCCTGGGCAGGGCATCGCCGTGTCCTCGTGGGGGCGATCGGCGGCGGCGATCTCTCGCGCCGGGCCTTGGTACAGGCCATGTTCCGGAGCGAGAAGGCGACCGCATCAGACAAAAGCAACGAGGCTCACGGCCCAGCCGCCGCCGGGATTCCGATCTCGATTTCCGGCCACCTAAACATAAGGTCGTTTCTGCTTTGTTTAGGTGCATACTCGTATTTTGATTTCCTTGCTAGTGAGCAAGGAAATCAAAATGTATGTATAAGGTACTTCCCAGATATTTGGCAAGAAGTAAGGTCTCATAGGACAAGTAAAAATCTGAAAACCGCGTAATATCACAAAATAACTGCTTACTTTTTGCGATTTCGAAAAATTTTAAGACTCAATTTGAGAATCGAACTATTGACATAAGTGCATTTATGTAAGTTCATACATAACCCTCGGTACGAGATTCTGATTGACATTTGACTGGTTTTTTATAATCATAAACATAATTTAGTACAAGTTACGCACCTGGCAGTTTCAAAACTTCAGCAAGCCCGTAATATCCAGAGGATTGTTTAGTAGGTATGTGGAGGAGCGGTAAGTACAGGGAAAAAGCTTCGCCACTATGGATGCTTACGTCCGACATACCTTCGTTGAGGGATAAGTAGAAAGGAGAGGTCACCTTCCAAAAAATAGATAGTGAAAATTAGGTTACTGTAATCAGAAATGTATTTACTCTAAGACCAATCAAAATCAAACATTAATGCAAAAGAAACTCACTTGGGGTCTATAAGTTTCGTTATCGCCGGTTTTAACGCAAATCTTTGGAGACGTAATTTCAACTGCGAAATGAATTTTAGTTAGTACTAGCTTTTGCCCGCGGCTTCGCTCCCGCTCTACCCTACTCTACCCTACCCTACTCTACCCTACTCTACCCTACTCTACCCTACTCTACCCTACTCTACCCTACTCTACCCTACTCTACCCTACTCTACCCTACTCTACCCTACTCTACCCTACTCTACCCTACTCTACCCTACTCTACCCTACTCTATTTTTCTCGCCGTAAAAACCATCCTTGAACTTCAACGAACATTTTAAAAAAAGATTTGGCCAAATTGGTCCAGGCGTTGTTGAGTTATGCGCTTACCAACACATTTTGCGATTCATTTTTATATTATAGATAAAGAAGCTATGGTGAAAATTATCATTGATGATTTATTTAATACCTAAGTAAAAAGTCATTACCAACATCTCCTACTAAAAATCTCTCGTAAAAAGTAAGGACAAAGTATTCGGATCCCCAAACATCAACATTGATTGTGTCCACATCTGAGTCTCTTACTGTGAAAGATGTAACTCCTCTTGATTCACCATTTTTCTTCTTAGATCCTATAGTTCGAGGACTATTCTTTGCAATAACTATAGCGACAATCAAAGCATTTTTAATATTCATATTTAAATTATTTAATCTAACTTTTTGAACTCCCGCCATTTTTGACAAAAAAAAAGTTGATAGATAGTGCCAAAGAGAATGTAAGATACATAGTTCCAGCTTCCTTCCAGTCCGGAAATACGTCAGTCTGTTTTTTTTAATGCTCAGCACGCCACAAACAAAGTCAACCAAGCGGTATTTTCTGTTTTGCAGTCCACTGGCTGCGTTCTTCTTTGAAAAGCGTTTAATGAATAATATTTACGCAGTGCCAAAATACGGTCAAAAAATACAAGTGCAACAGATAGTATTTTATTTTATTTCAGTCAAGAGATGCGGATTCAATTATGGCGACACATTAAATTAAACAGAATTAAACGAATGTTTCCCAATCTATTATGAAATTGTTGGCGCGTTTTTTTTTTGAGAATGTGTGGTACAGATAGCTGTGAGCTGTGACTGTTTTAATTATTCGCAAATTGATTCCTAGTTTTTTACACATTGTATGTATTGTACATTGCACAGAAATATTAAAAAATTGTGATGTAAAATTCGTTTAGTTTTGTTTCTTGAGAGACTGTATAATTGGATAAAACGTGACCGAAATTTTCGCGATTTCGGTAAAATGGACTTGGATAATGGTTAGGACTGCTGATTCAATCACAATCAATTACATTTGCTGCCAATTACTACAAAAAATATAAGAATAAGTTACTGTGTACCCAACTACCCGCATGCCAAAGGAGGACAAATCTAAAATAAATATAGTCGTGGCATAAAATACTTAGTATCCAAGGTTGAAACATTAAAAAAAAAACCAAAGATAACCTAATATAATAGCTTGCTACGTATCAGTAATCTGCAAAGACCTTAGAATAATAAGGACCAGAAATACCTACAAAATAAGCGTGCATACAACTAATAGCCGGGCACTAAATATGGCGGCCATTGCTAGGGAAGCACTTAGATAATCAAAACCAAAATGTATCGATATCGATACCAGACTTTTATACACCGTGTAATTGACAGGTTGGCAAAAACTGAAACAGTAGCTTCATGACCATGATTATGACTGAAAAACGTTGGAATTTTCTTCAGGAAAATTGTCGAATTTTCCGACCGTTTTTCAAATAGATTTGTGTTCTATTAATTTGTTACAACAAAATCCAGCCCTAAAAACACAATTTTAGTGAAAAACAAGCAAAAAACTTAAATTCAGCAATGTAATCGTAAAAGAAAATTCGTACAACCCGCGCGGAATCAGCTGTTAGCTGTAAAAGTTTACTGCCCTCCGTAGTGCCTACGACAGACAGAGACAGCATACCGCTCGCTCGCTCGCTCCTTTTGTGTGGTGCGCCTTTGCTCGCGCCGACACTGATAGGGTTGTACCGCGTACGGAATTTAATACTTGTAATTTTATTTTCTTTATGTAAAATGCTTTAATAATAATTAGATACTCAGGAGTATGATTACTTTATTATTTCTTAATTCCAAAAACCTTATTTTAAATCGTTAATGATCTACAGTATCAATTACGAAGCTGCCCGAACTGTACACACGCGTTGCCTTACAGTAATGTAAATTGTTTGCTTTAGACAATTTAGTGGGACATAAAACATAAAAACATCGTGTCAATATTGCCAGATTCACATTCTTTTAACTTGGAAGCAGAACCATGAGTAAAAGTTACAAAAGATAGCGGTTAATAACAATGTTTATCATACGATTACGATACGATTATTTTTCAATACCTAGTTCTTCATCTTTATTTCAATCACAGGCCGACCACTGTAACTACTGCGCCATGGGCACCTCGACTAACGTACTTACTATTACCGAAATAAAAATGTTTAATTTCATACCATGTGGGCAGCCCTAATTGCTACACGTGTCACACTCTCAAAGGCGTGCCGACAAACGAAGCCGCTGAGGCGCTGAGCCGCCATTTGAGTTTGCCGCGATTGCTGGTACGATCTGGACGTCTATTTCGTTTTCTTTCAACTGTCGAGAGTTCGGGACTGTGTATTGCGTTCAGTTGAGTTGTGTGTTTTTGTGTTGTGTGGTATCGTCATGAATCGGCGTAATGAAACGTTTAGTGCTCGCGAATATGGCCAGATGGTAATTTGCTTGGGTGAAGCTAGAGGAAACGCGTCGTTGGCATTAAGGCTCTATGTTCAAAGACACCCAAATGAACGACATCCAGCTAATAGTCGTACTATCACACGGGCATATCAGCGTGTTTTAGAAAATTTACCTATTGTGCCGCATCAGGAAGGTGCTGGAAGGACAATCCGTGCTCGTTCTGAGCAGGCGATTTTAGATGTTGTCCATCGAAATCCGCGTTTGGGAACCCGTACTGCTGCAAAACTTGTAAGGCGTAGGTAATAACGGACCCCGTGTTTCACATTGGGCTGTGCACAAAGGCCTTCGAAAGGACAAGCAACGTCCATATCGGATCCATAAAGTGCAGGCTCTGGTACCTGGTGACTCAACGCGTAGACTGGCGTACTGCAGATGACTGATACATCGGCAGCAGCTAAATCGCCAATTCGTTTCACGGGTGAACGACCCGAGAGACTTTAGGTAAGTGACTATTTTAATTTTTGATAGGTGTTGAATTTGTGTTTAAATTTTTTGATAGGTGTGTTTGTGTGTGTAGTGTACTATGTATTTATTCCAAACAAGGTCCACGAAGTACCTACCTATTAGTATGAATGGACAACGCGCGAGGTACAGGGTCGCGCGCGTATCGCAATGTTCGAAAGAAAGAAAAGAAAGAAAGAAAGAAAGAAAAATATTTTATTAGACACAATTACGAAATAAAATTGAAAATTGAAAAACGTACACCTATCATTTCCGGGAAAATATTTCACTATCAAAATATTAACAATAGCAGTCTGAATTCATACTTTTCGTTTTTGCCAACCTGTCAATTACACCCAGTATTTATAACGTAGGAATTGGTTTTGGAATTGGACATTGTTTACAGATATTTAATAATGTTAAATAAAACTAAACGACAATAGTAAAGTATTTGATGAACCATAAGGAAGAATAAAATCGGTAGGAAAATTAAAAAAATATGAAATTAATTAATTGTTTTTATTTTTTTATTTTCGGTTTTATTGAACGATGATTCTGTAAAGCGTAATGAACAGACACACAGTGCTTTAATTCCAGGTTTGATATTTTCCATCTCAATGACTTCAAGCCACTTCTGGCGCAGCACTTCACTTTTAGGGAACCTGTGCAAATAAAAAACATGCAAAATTATTTCAGTTGGATGTGTAAAACAAATCACAGATTGAACTAATTACCCACCACCTACTGCATGACGAATGACACTGTATTGTTTTGGTAAGTATGTACTAGGTCTCACTATTTTAATTTCTGTTAGTTTTATTTTCAGAATCGTCTCTTCAACATATTTTACGGGACCCTAAACACAAACTAAAAAAAAAAATATAGTTCTTTATCGATAGCTCATTAAATAAAAGACATCACTATTTTAAATTATCAATAATATTGTAAACAAAACATGTTATAAAGGACATGGCTAAATTGAAGTATGGACGACTGCCCCACAATGAAAATGCATGTATAAACATGGCACCTAGCAATATATAATGCTGAATAGCTGAAAAATAGTATTTTATAATCAAAAAGGTTCAGGAACTTTTCAGATCTGCACAATCCTGAAAATAAATCGCGTAACTCCTACGGCAAAGGTATAAAAACTTCAAACAATGACATTGCTATGAACTTTTAACTAGGCGCTTTAATGTGGCTGCGAAGATTTTTATTGATGATTGTGTTTTTCACTGACGATTTTTCACTAAGGTACTTAAAGTAAAAATCTACAAATGGGTAAATGCACTAAAAAAACTTGATTCAACGGACTTATGATAGATAATCTCCACAAAAATCATAATATTAAAAGTGTGTTCTGTTGTAAAACCTAAACTACTTATCCAAATGAGTTGAAATAAAGACAGTATTGACAGACAATGTAAATAACACTAAGATTGAAATGATGAACGTATTTGAAAAAGATATTAAATACTAACTAAGCCAAATATTTGTAATTTCTGTATTGAGGTAGTTTTGTAAACAATTCTGCATAAACTAGATAATTAACGCACTGAGTAACCAGGGACATCAAAAATATATAATAAAACAATAAAAATGCGATTTATTTATTTATTTGGTAAGTCTTATTATGACATTATCTAAAAATGAAGCCGGAGATGATAATGTGTTCTAATGTCTCGCCCACCCGAGATACCAGACCACTGTCATGACATGACAACAGCCCAGAGTTCTGTTACCCACAATACGGCTACAGTAATATGACAGTATATCATCTAAATGATTGTTTGTGGCTTCAGTTTCATACAAAATATACACGTAGTATATTTTATGACCAATATGCCTCGACTTTATTCGGCCTATTAGAAGTTGAGGACTTGATGCACCTAAATGATTTACTCTTTCAAGATCTGGGCACACTTCAATATTGTAAACACCATTTGTCTAATATGCTCTCCGTAGTATGACCGAGTTTGTTTGGCTTGATATGGTCCTAATGCCATCAATATTAAGTCACTATGCCCCAATATTGGAAAACTCTCCAATTGGGGCAGGTTACCATCCACTCTTAAAAACTTTGTTTGTTGCCTATTCAAATTGTTTTCCCTTACAAAGGTTCCTAAACGGTTAAGCTGATCCATAAAACATGTCACTCTCTAAATTAAATGTTGGTAGATTTTTTTCAATTTGGTTTTCTGTAAAACTTGAGTATATATTATTATTTTCAAGTAGCAAGTGCCAAACATTCAAGTTCAAATGTACATCACATACCCTAGTATCGTGGGGAATATAAAAATTATAATTTTCAATAAGCATTTTTTTTATAAATGCTGGAATAACATGTAACTTTTGTTCAATAACACAAGCATTAAACACACAGTGTCTAGAGGTATTTGCAGCCCGTTTATAGTTTGGCAGGTTTAATTCTGGCTCTGGAACAGGTCTCGGTACTGGTTCAGTTTCAATTATTGGTTCAGGTTCAGCTTGTAGTTCAGGTACAGACTCATTTAGTGGCTCAGGTTCACCTGAACCGCCAGCTTGTGGCATAGGTTCAGGTCTCGGCAGAGTTGACCGATTTTGGTCCTGATTTGTCTGCCTTTGATGCCGTATCCAACAGGGATGACACACATAGTTGATGGTCTAAAAAAAAGGTAATTTAGGTTATTGGTATGATGTCATCGTTATAGAGAAAGAAATGATGATTATTAACTGTTTATAGGCTGAGGAACTAAATATTTGGATACTGATATTGATAATCATTTGTATTTTAGGTGATTTATGTTATTTTTTTTATATTGTAATATAATAATGACTCTCTGCATGTGTTGGTTTTGGCTGTTAGTGCAGAGAATATCTAGGTATCAAATAAATAAATAAATAAAACAATGCATAGTGTATAAACACCACTTTAATTACCTGATGGAAAGCTGGATGTGATATTGGTAAATCCTGCATCATCAAATTGTTTCTTTCCATTTCATGATGTATGCTTCTGACAGAACGACCACAAGTTATGCACACCATTGTATGACCAAATAAACGATCATCATTAGCTTCTGAATTCAGCATTTCATAACAAGGATGACAAATGTTGGCATCCCTTGGAACCTAAAAAAACAAAACTGAATTATCATAGTACCAATCATTGTTTCTTATATTTATTAGTTTTAAAATTAATCGCAGATGACTTACCTCTATTGTTAACCATCGTGCTAGGTTCATGAGTAAAAGAGCAGGCAAAGAAGAGGTGAAATGCCGCCGCAGTCTGCGTGTGTACACCACAGTTTATGCACCGCATGATTGCAATTCAAGTCCGTGTCGAGAAGCGAGAGGTCAGTAGTTAGGCGAGCAATCAGTAAGTCCAATAAACAAGCGAAGTTCAATGAAAATCCAAAATCTAACTAAATCCAAAAAGCACAACAAACAAATAAACGGCAGAGCGTTGAAACGACGTCTCACAGATTACAGAGAGATACTACGTATCGACGTCTGACGTTTGTTTTTTTTTCATAGAGTAGAGATGGAATTGTTTTTAATGTAACAAAATCGATAAAATAATCGAATGGGATAAAAGAAAAATGTTAGTAATACACTTATCCAGTTACAATTATTTTGTTTCAGAAAATAAATCGTTTTGATAACCCTTATTATAAATCGATGTTAGTTCAATAACTCGATTTGACATTTTGGAAATGCGATATGTCTCCTCCTTAGCTTGAAGTAATTCTTGATTATCTATAATCTTGTCAAGTCAAACCAAAACAAAGCATAAAAACAATTCAGATACTTTTTTATTTTTATTAGTTCACGAAAGTTCTATGAAATTATTAAACATTAAATAATTCATGAATGAATATTTAAATAATACGGGTTAGTGTGAAGTTCTTATACATGTTAACCGTTTTGGGGGCAGCCGTTTAGCCATCTCTTTTAGCAAATAGAGGTTTAGATCAGAAATAATTTGTATGTACTTTTAGGAACTTTCATTATATAATTAAAACAACCTTAAACGGTATAAGTTAAGGTGTGCAATAAATAAATAAAGTTTTTCATAAAATACGGCTACTAACCTCGTATGCATGGTTAAATGAGGTTGATTGGTGTTTTTTCCTTGCACCATACTGAATTATTAAACACGAAGGCATATTCAATTTGTATCCCTTAACACTCACAGCACAAAACAACTTAGTTGAGAGCGTTTTTAGTCCTAAAAATCACAATCCAAATCCAATGTTATTGTTTACTTGACACCTGACGTACTACAAAACCACGGGTACTAAAGATGGCGGGTGGCACGCGAGGTAGAGGTATGTTGATGGAAATGTAAAAATGTTGCCAGAGAGAGAAAAAACAAACAGCATGACATCTCTTTCTTCAAACGACATTACACATTAGTTAAAAAGAGACAAAACGTAGTTTTTTATATCTACATCGATTTAATAGATATTTGTATAAGCAAGGAATGTATAGAATATTAACCCCCATTCTCTAAGGTAATCTGTCTGTGATGAAAACCAAAGAAAAAAAAGATGCCAAAACGGCCAAGACTTGGCCTACTTTCAGGCGTTTTTGACATAATTATAATCTGTTTGGTTTTTGGCGGGATTTCTTCGAGTGAAGTTCAGTGGCTGTTTTAATTATTCGCAAATTGATTCTTAGTGGAGATTGAAAATTAAAATTGGTGTAGTTTTGTATCTCAAGTGTATGCGCAATATATTGAATCATCGAAACAGGCGCGATCTCGCTAAAAAGGTGCTGTGAATTTTATATAAGTTTATCGAGAAGGCAGACTCGATTTATTTGCTGCTAAATACTATAAAACATGGACGAAAGACTAGGCGATATGGTCAAACGACTATAGCCTTCTACAAGGGGTAAAGGGAAAAAATAAATTGCAAACTAAGTGCTTATATTCTCTTTGTTGCAAACTGTCAACGTCAAGAAAACCGCCAAAAGCGAAAAGAAAAATATCTTCAATAAGATTTGATTTAATATTATTAGCCTGAGAGAAACAAAGGAGAAAATTTAAGAATCAATCATGTTATTTAAAGCGGAATCAAGTTCATCTATCAAAACGAATGTTTTTGAGCCTCTTGAACTGGAAAGGCAAGATGTAGATTACAAGGATTGTTCAAAACGGTTTCAAGAAGTAGCGAGAGATTTTTCAAAACAATATGCTCATATTTATTCTGCTAGACTCAATACTTTTAGGAATATTCTGACTCCTATAGTAATGAAGAAATGGTCGAATCGGCATAAAATTTTGAAACTATGTGAACTTCGTGATAAGGGTACAACTTGTATTATAATTGGAACTTTGTTCAAGTTCCAAGAACTAAAACCTAGTATCCTGAAAGAATTGTCAGATCAATTGGAAATTATACCACAAGCTCCAAGGTAAGATTAACGAACCGTTCAAACATCAACAACTTTGAAATCTGGGCTATTCTAATATCAAGTTGTCTGTTTCAGGACTCATTTTGTACATGATTCTGATAGCTTAGTATTGGAAGATGAGCTGCAAAGAATTAAATTGGTTGGTGAATGTATTGATGTCCACTGTGTCGTAACGGGTGTAGTTTGTGCTTTATTAGGTATGGTTAATCTTGTTTATTAGTATTTACTGTTACCTAAATCATTCACTACTATTGCTTGCATTATTTTTCATTTATCAATTATGAAAACAACTGATTCTTCATTGCATTCAACTTAATATATTGGTTAAATGTGTTGAAAATAACCTATAAAACAAGTTGATGAATATTATGGAAGTAAATCACATTAAATTTTAGAAGTAAGCTAAGTTTTTAGTCCAATTTTTTACCAAAGGAATATCATATTGTTTTATAATGACTAAACAATGTATGTTTTTAGGTTCTGAGGATGAGGATGGAATATTTACAGTTAAGGATGTGTGCTGGCCTGGTTGTGGTATTCAAAAACCATTACCAACATTGAGCGCTGACAGGTATATTTTTAATTTTTTATCTAAAGAGGTTGAAGCACATTTGACATGAACGCAATAACTGGGAAGGGAGTATTATGTCCTTTTATAAAATGTGTACATCTTTACAGATACATAGTTCTCATGTCTGGATTAAACACGTCAAGAACAGCAGATCACATGTTCTCAATGCATCTACTGATGGAATGGTTATCAGGACTGTCAGGCACGTCAGAATATCAGGAGGAAGTTTCGAAAATTGTGAGAGTTATAGTTGCTGGTAAGGATGCCATTTTTCAATAAAATTAAAAGAGGTGTTTTTTTTTAAATTAATGATTTTTTTTTAAATTTAAAAAGGCTATTTATATTTTTTTCAGGTGGAGTATTAGCCAGTCACACAAATGAAAGTGGTGTAAATGAGTCTGAGTTCATTGCTGCAGTGGAAATGATGGACTCTTTAGCAGCAGCTGTCAGTGCTGTAGCACCCCTAGACCTGATGCCCAGTAGCAAAGACCCAACTGGAATAATGTTGCCACAAAAACCTTTCCACTATTGTAAGTTTATTTTAAAGAATAATTTAATAATAATGTCATTGAATGGATTAGTTATATTTTATTCTACTTTTCAGGTTTATTCCCTAAAGCTATTGAGTACAAATCATTCAATCGGGTCACCAATCCTTATGAATGTGAAATTGGAGGTTGGTTTGAATCTTTTACAAAGACTGTTTATAGAATACTTAATAATAAATAGATTTTTAGTACTTGTTTATTTTTTAGGTTTTACATGTTTGGGTACCTCAGGTGAACCCATTAAAGACATAATGAGATACAGTAAGCTAGATGACACATTGGAAGTAATGAAGAAAACTCTTCTTTGGAGAAATATTGCTCCAACTTGTCCTGATACCATACCATGCACTCCTTGCACAGAAACGGACCCTTTCATTATTTATAATTGTCCAGCTATTTATTTTAGTGGCAACTCTGCTGAATTTGCCACTGATCTTCATGAAGGTATTATGATTTATAAATATTGTTATATAAAACAAAATAATTAGATCATCCAATCATAACAGTGTAACTAGATAAATTTTATTTTTTAGGAGAAAATGGACAGCGCACCAGGCTAGTGTGTATACCAAACTTCTGTGATTCAATGACAGTGGCTCTAGTCAACTTGTCGAATTTAGAATGTTACAGCATGAAATTTTCATAGGATCATTGTTACTATGGAATTAAAATAATAAAATGCTATGTAAGTGATTCAAGTATTTTAAGTTAAATCGAAAACAGTTTCAAATTAAATATGTAGCAATTTTATTTCTATTATACTTCTTACCTACAAGGCGAGTATAAATTCAATCTGCATAAGGAGGATTATAATATGCGTGTACATGTTACTGATCAAAGCCAATTATAGGATGAACTAGTTTCGCCTAAGCCAAATCAGCAAAATTAGTCCACGAGCAAGCAAAGCGAAATCAGAATTTGGCACGCGAAATCAATTTTTGAAAAGGGCACCTTGACTCAGACAGGATAATACTCTATGCGGTCAGGTTAGGTTAGAAGGCGGCGGGTACTCCACTCCCGCCTGGGTGGTATTTTTTTTTATAACCACGCAAAAATAACCGCGCATATAGGTAGAACTGGTGTGGCCTAGGTTAAACTAGTTCATCCTAAAATCAGGTTTGGCCGGTAACATACACAGAAGACGTATTGTATATCTACATTCCACAAATACTGTAGAAAAATAAGTCAGGCCCTTGAGGGAAACTTCAATCCCTTAAATCTTTAATTTGGCTCATTTTACTTAAAGGAGAAATTCCTATATTTAAAAAAAAAATCAAAACTGCATTCAAATATTTTCTAAAACTTGCTGGCCTCGCCCAGGACTCGAACCAACTAAAATTAAAAAAAAAAACAAACTATTTCTTTCAAGATTGTTATTCAGGATAAAATTTCTCAAAATAAAATAAAGATTTTTATAGTGGACCAGATGGTAAGCCAGCAATTGTTCTCAAGGCTTGTGCGCCCGAGTTGTCTCCTCCACGTATTGACACGTTTGTGTCGCTTCTTATTTAGGACTGGTATGGAGCCCAAGACCTAGAAGCATGGCAATGTGCAACCCGTGCCCAAAAAGGGCAGTCGTGCCGATCCTGCCAACTATTGGCCGATTTCAATAACCTCCATACACTGCAAGATTATGGAGCGTGTGTTGAACTTGCGCCTCATGGCACACCTGGGGGCTTACTCTCGAGTTTATTTCCGATCGGTCGACATTGGAATTGTGACGTTAGGTACTCTTGAATTCGATCCTAGGGCCAAATTGCGTGACCTTTTTGGGAAACTAAGTAAAATGGGGATTGGGCTTGGTGTGTGGTTACGCAATTATATACCAATTTGGCGCTAGCATCGAATTCAAGAGTACCTAACGTCACAATTCCAATGTCGAACGATCGGAATTAAACTCGAGAGTAAGCCCCCTGGAAGAGGACGATCTCCTTAGCGAACGACAGTACGGGTTTCGCCGCAATCGGTCTACTGGGGACCAACTAGTTTATGCCACCCACTTGTGGGGCGAGGCCCTCAAGAAGAATGGGCAAGCGATTGCCGTTTCCTTAGACGTCTCGAAGACCTTCGACAGGGTATGGCACGCTAGCCTTTTGAGTAAGCTTCCAGCGTACGGTATTTAACCTGGTCTGATTAATCGGGTAAAAGACTTTCTGAGTGAACAGTCTCTACGAGTTGTATGTATGATGACTAATGCTGGAGTTCCTGAGGGGTCTGTTCTCTCTGCAACTCTCTTCCTGCTGCATATCAACCATCTGCTGATGCCCGGATATCTATAGGTAAGCAGATGGTAGCTCTGTTGTAGAGAGATACCTACCAAGTGCTCGGGCTAGTAAAGAGTTATCCCGGTCCGAAAGTGGCTTGGTAGAGCGTACGAATGTCTCACTTTAGGCAGTCTCTAAGTGGGGTGAAGCCGATCTGGTGGGATTTAACGCCGCCAAAACACAAGCGTGTCTATTCACCGACAAAAGGAGCCTGTTCACCTTGGCTCCTGCTTCTATTTTAAGATATATCCCTGGAGTGCATAGACAGCCCTTGGGAGTTGAAATTTCCTCAGACCTCAACTTTGGGCGATTCATTAAGTTCTAAGCCAAGATAGCTACTAAGAAACTCGGCGTTCTTGCAAAGGTCCGGCGGTACTTCACACCGGGACAGCTTTTAATGTTAACAAAGCACAGGTCCGATCGTGTGTGGAGTATTGCAGCCACATCTGGACTGGTGCTGCAAAATGCCACCTAGCAGCTTTGGATTCGGTGGAAAGGCGTGCGAAGAAGCTAATTGGTGATCCAGATTTGGTTAAATCCAATTTCAAAAAGCCACTGGCGTAGGATAGCATTGCGGTATTTTACAGGTTGCATTTTGAAGAGTGTGCGCGGAAATTGCATGATTTGATTCCACCATCTGAAGAAGAACATTTATGGTTAAAGATTCACTCCATTGAGCGACAGCAATCATAATTATCTCACAGAGGTGAGTCAAAAAGTAATCTATCCTTGTAACACTGATTATGTAAAAGTGACTAGCTTACTCATGATTTAGTAAAAATTTACTTTATTAGAATTGTGGAACAGTATTTTAAATCTTATTTTTTACACAAGTTTCTTTTTGTTAAGGGGGTGCTCAACGATAACCCGCGAAATTTAAATTTTCTTGAGTTTTTGCAGGTCATTGTCAAGTTAACTGTTGATTAAAATATGATTTGCAGGGGTAATACGAATTTATTTATGGAATAATGATAAAGCAACATAAATGTTACGGCTGTGTCATGAAAATTTCAATTTCGCGGGTTACCCTGTGTAGCGTTAGTCGGACTTATGGGCTTGAGTAATATGAGGATTCTATTGCGTCATTTAATTCATTATTAGTGTAACAGTAACTGCTAGAGGGCGCCACTGTCTAAGAAATATATTTTCTACCTGGCAACTTCGTTGCCTTCCCGCTAGCTTGCTTTCCTCCCTCTGGCGTTCCCCTCTTCTCTATTACTCATCAATGGCTCAAAACTAGCAGACGTGTTTAATTTGTTTTTCCGTGCTAATATTGCGTTCACGATGGGTTACTAGTGCCTAAAGTTTGCACACCTGCGTGTGCCGTTACACGTAATTAAAAATGTTGTAAGTATAAGTTTCATTTTTGTAAATGTATTTTGGTGTTAACAATGAGGTCTTCCCATATTGCTTGTCTCGCTACTTTCCAAATTCCCTGTCAATTAAGACTTCAAGTGGTACAATAGTTCGTATTTTGACATTTAGAATCATTGACAAACTTGTTTGTTTATAAGTTATAAATTATAACCCAAGCATGTATTTCTTCTCTCACGAGTATTGACATAGTTTTTGTTGAGTGGTCGAGTCCGCTTTCACTAACACCGAGTTGCGCGGGAGATCTATCGTTACGACATTTCGTAAAACAAATACCAAGCGGTTCCAATCTCTATATGAATGCTGGTGACACTCGCACGAGCAGGTCACCAGTTCATAACATCACATTACACTTATCAGCAATTTTGCAGTAACTGTGAAATCAGATTATCCATTGTAATTTTGCACCTTTTCAATTGCGATATAATTGTGGTTCAAAAGCATTTTAGCTTTCACTAAGTTCAGATTACGCGGGAAATCTATCATTATTACGACTTTCCCTATAACAAAATGCCAAGCGGTTTACGATCTCATTATGTGTTTGTATGCTTGTGGCACATGCACGGGCAGGTCACCAGTTCATAACATCACATTACAGTTATTAGCAATTTTGCAGTAACTATGATAATCCATTATAATTTTGCACCATTTCTCTAATAGTAATGAAATTATAGCTCAAAATTGTGATGATTAAGTAGTACTTTTTTGAGCTTTAAATAAATATGTACAGTACGGCCGACGGATCTTGGCGCTTCTGAAGTTAGGCTCTGCGAATTTTGGCGCTGAAAATAAGCGCGCAAAATAAATTATTTATAAAAATAAATGCCAATAACAGTTGTTAACAGCAATAACAACTGCTATGGGCATTTATTCTTTCAAACCATTAATTTTTTTATGAGTGCATAAGTGCTAAAGTTCGCAGAGCCTAACTTCAGACGGGCCAAGATCCGTCGGCCGTACTGCATAAGTAGGTTTTATAAATTAATTACACCATTATCGTTATCTCTGTACCCATAAAGAGGCCATAAGTTTGTTTGTCAGCGCATTATTCAGCATTGATTTGGTGGTAATGTCTTAATGTATTGATAGGTATTATGACATTGACACAGAATCATTGCTGAGATAATTATGTTGAATAACTTAATTTGTAAGGAAGTAAACATAATCCAAGTTGAAAAATGTGAAATTGATTTTTAATACAAGGAATGTTTAAAAAAGAAGTACAATAAAACAAATTTCTATTGCTTTGTATTTTAAAGAAGGTTGTCTCAAACACATGTAAGATTGTTTTGTTGAAACAATTCCATTGAATTGATTTTTTTTTTAACATTCACATGTGGCTTGCAATTTATAAACACAAACATATCAGATTCTGCTAGTCATACACATTTTCATGTTTTTTGGACATTGTCATCTAACTCATCTATGAGAACATATACATACAAGTATGTGTACTTTGGTCAGCTTACGGGTGGGTGAGTCACCCACTTGTTAAGGATATGAAAATTACACACAATTGCTCAATGTTGGTCAATTATATTGAATTACATTGCAAGAATTTTATAACATTTCTTCAAACAGTATCAGAGATAAGCAAAAACTCATTATTGTAACACATTGATATCTACTTATTTAAATGAAATGTCTTTGTGTTAAAATAATAAAAAAAACAGGAAGTATTTTTTTTAATGAATTGACCTGGTTGCCATTATATATTAAGTGTTAGTTTCAACTAATTTGCCCTAAAAAATCAAGCTTATCTATAAAACATATGTATAATATTTTTATTTGTAATTATAAATTGATGTTCAGCTTCTGTAAGCTAAAGCGAAAAAGTATTATAATATTAATATAACTACTTCAAAGATGGAAAAATATGAGAATTTTCAAAGTTTTTGTCGTAGCTAGATACACACCGTAAAGATGTTTTTTTTGATTCTTTAAATACCTCTATAGAATAAATATAAAACATCTTTACGGTGTTTGAAAATAGCCACCTAACTCACAACTGTGTTTCAACATTTTGCGCAATCATGGTTTGTTCATGTTGAAAGTCAATGCAATCAACTATTGAGACATTTAAGGTGAAGTATTCTGTACGTGAGTGGTACTAGCACTGAGATTCGTAAATTGCCCATTATAGTTTAAGCTAATTTCAACTTTATGTAGATGCTATAAGATTCAACGAATTAGGTAGTTTACTATTACGCTATCATTAGTGACGTCAATGGCTTCTATTGCAATATTTACGAGTACGTACGGTTTTAAGCTTACATGTTATGTAGTACTATATTCTACCTAATGTATTACATATGTACTTGTTCTGCCCCTGTATCAGTTTATTGTGTGTAAAACAAAAAACAAAATTATCTTCATTCGCTATACAGAATCGATACATACATAGAGTATTTATGAGATGTTTGATTAGATAAAGTATCGGGTTGTTACGACGTCCAATATATGTATTCATAGATACCTAAAATGTAAAAGCGCTCTGTTTATTTCGTGATGGCTATACATATACGAAGTGTCAGCGAAATTCCAGTTTTGTATTTAGCATATAACGGGTTTGCTTGCTGAACGACTCTTAACATTCTTAACTGTTAAGCGAGCCTACGGAAAAAAAAGAACACGCTGCTATAAGCAGCAAAAACACGAAGCCGCATGCACAGTTCCGTAGAAATCATGTCATGAATATATTAAAATATCAAGAAATCAATGCCGAGGTTTAAACCTTTTTTTTATGTTCGGAGCCCTCTTTACAATATGTTATTGTAAAGAATTCCAAGACTTCCAAATATTTAGGAAAAAGGAAAAAATACCATACGGAAACGTAGAGATGACATCACGTAATTGACGTAAATTACCATATTTGCGACTCATTATAAAAAGTGAATTTAACAAGAACAATAATATTGATGAATGCATTGCCACTCCATGAAATACAAAGGAATAAATGGAGGATTTACAATTCATTCAATTGGTACAGAATCAAAAACAAAAAAATTGAACTCATTTTTTGCAAACAAGGAACGTAAATTCTTTGAATCAGCCTCATTTTTTGTTTTTTACTTTTACTTATTTGAGATATCAAACAGTTGAAAAAAAGATTATAAAGGATAATCCACTGCTCATTTTATTAGTGTAGTAACAACAATGTTTATATGTATATATCTAGGTCTTTCTAATATCTAATCCTTTGTTTGTTATTTTGTTTAATACAAAGTATGCTTATGCATCACAATAGAAGATGTTTCTGGTAGCATTAACAATATGTCTAAAATAAGATCTTGCATGGGAATGTGTGTTCATCACTGGCTTGCTGTACTTACATGAGGACAATGGGTATATCTTTATGTATTATCTGATTCAAATGTAATAAATACAGACTGCTGTCTGACGTTGTACTTATTTTTTCGATTCTAAGGTAAGGTCTATCTCATGTTATATTACAGTATTTTAAATCGTTCTAAGCCAGGAAGCAAACATTTATTTCTCAATTTGGTGTATATAAATATTATTTGAAATAAGGTACCATAGTTAACTTTTGACTACAACTGTAGGTTTTACCGTGGAACTTAATTGTATTTTGTTTTAATTTGTATGTTTATTATTATTTTTCAGTGCCGCCATGGCGCCCTCACCGGACAGCTTCGTCCTTCGACAACAAAAACCATCATTTTCATCGGACTCTGATCTCGCTGCACTTGTTTTTGATTCTGTGGTAAGTTGCGTTTTTATTAGAAATTATTATAAACAAACAAACGTATTTATAGCTCACAGTTCCTGAATTAATGATGTGGGGCCATATGATGGGTTTCTAACGTTGATTGCAGGCAATTTCATTCCAAATACCTACCTAACAGCCGTAGTTTCTTATTATTAAAGTATGCAATTAAACATTTTCAGAGTTTGCACCGCTTCAAGAATGAGTGCCAGTTTTTGGGATCAGTCGCCGGCTTCGGCCGGCTCCCTTCTTACTAATGAAGAGTGCTTCATCCTGCTCGATGCCGACATCGATCAACTCTTTAACAACAATGATGGTACGTACTGTACAAGCCGCCTTGTAGTTTAGGTTTGCGCACACCAGGGGACTTACTCTCGAGTTTAATTCCGATCGGTCGACATTGTAATTATTTAATCTTCATGTACAATAGTGGTACATAGGCGGACTTAATGCAACAAGGCATTCTCTACCAGTCAACCTTAAACAACAAAAAACAAACAAACACACACACACTTAATTATGACATTAGGTACTCTTGAATTCGATGCTAGCACCAAATTGGTTTAAAATTGCGTGACCATACGCCAAGCCCAATCCCCATTTTAATTAGTTTTCCAAAAAGGTCACGCAATTTAATATTTCAAAATATTTTTAATATAATATAATATTTAATATTTGCTGTAACCGGCACCATTAGTACGTATTGTAATTATCCAGATTTTAAGTTCGCCAATGTAAAACTCGTAGCTTTCGGTGGATTCAACCGAGAACGAGAACGAGAACGCATGAGACCGAAAATTGCTTAAATACCACCTGGGTAGGTACTTTAGCAATTTTCGTTTTCTGTAAATGGTTTTAAACTAAGTTCTTGTACAAAAGAATGTTGTGATTAGGTCATCCATATTGAAATAGATGGTTAGTATCGCACTACGATATAGTACGGCAGCTGGTAAAAGATTGTTTTAACGAAGTTTTTTACAGGAAACAAGGTTTATAGTAGCAACACTCGACATGTTTGTCAATCAACATTGTACAACAGCGATGTGTGTACTGTATATCATGACACATGGTTGCTAGAAAATATTGTTAAACATAATATTGCCAAAAAGACCTTTAAACAAAAGTAGCTATTTTGCACCAAAACTAATATTTTTGTTACTGAACTAGCAATTCTACTTGTTGCAGTGTTGCTAGCAACATCTTCGAAATATGCTATCAACATTGTTGCTTAGTGGAAATGAACACAATGTTTCATATTTTATAGTTTGAAATTGCTTTTAATGAAGACACATAGTAAGTATCGGGTTGATTCAACACAGAGACGATTTCTGTGTGTTGAATTACTTATTTATAATTAAACCAGCTCTTTTCAACGAAATTACTTTGATTCATATGAATTTATAATTCAAATACTGTAATTTTCAGTAAAATAGCACTTTTAAGTTGAATTACAATTTTAACTGTATATTGTGTAATGTAATTAACCATGGATAGCATTTTCCTTATTTAGTCACTCGTGGATCATATACATAAATCTCTCAATGTTCGCGCTGTCTACGGTATTTTTTTGTCCCAAGAAATGTTGATCAGTGACTAAAACATGCGAAATAGTAACCAAATGAGTAATTTCTTAGTAACAGGATAATAGGTTGTTTGTTCTAACTTACTTACGCAAAGTACCTACGTTGTATGATGCGCTTGAATCATGCGAGAGCTAAATGTAAAAATTGCTTAATAGCAAATTAAGCATTTTATTTTTTAGACGAGCGTAAAATAAACTCACCATCGTTTACTAAAATGTCACTAGATTGGGTAAAAAAACAAAAGTCACTAGAAGTCACTAAATCTTAAATTGGTAATTTAAAAAAAAATGTGAAAAATCCATGGACGATTTTCACCTTTCAATTTGAATTAAATCAAAGTTTCAAAATTAATTAGTTGAGTTAAATCCTCATCTATAATCACTAATGATCTTCGTCCATCGTGGTGGAAGTAAACGGTTGCTCTGTATTTGCAGTGGAAGTTGAAGCTTGCGGTTGTATTAAGAAAGTAGATAGCGCAGTTTTCTTATTTACGTTTTTAAAGGTTTTCGTCATTTGAGCAAAACATAAGTATTGCAGGTTATTTTTAGCTGGTTCCTTCTCAATAGGAACGAATTCAGAGCTGTTTGTTGCTAATCTGTTTCGTAATTTCGATTTAACAATGTTCATTATATTGATCGTTCGCTCAACTTACGCCTTCGAATGTGGCAACGACAAAACTGAAATGTTTTTGCAGCTTCAGTGTTTTTGTATTTGCTCACTTTGAGCCCAAAATTATACTCTATCGTCTTTTGCAGTTACGTCCCATTTTGCATTGCCTGCCTTATAATGTTCCCACAGTTGTGGCTTAGGTAACAAGCCGCGAATCTTGAATATCGTAGATGTATCTGAGCAGATGGACTAGGTCTAAATAATGATAATTGAATTGCATCTAAACAAGGGTTCATCAAATATCAAGCAGCTGCTAGTAATCTGATAGTTGAAAACTAGCGATTGCTTACTTTTTTATTTGATGCAGAACTTCTTCATTCAAAGTCTTACACTCTCTCACTCTACTCAGTGCGGGAGGATTTATTTGATGAATTGTCACATAATGAAAATTATAATTTGTTTAATTAGCTGTCATCTTGTGTAGCTAGTGTGAGTCTTGCTGATAATAAATTGTCAGGCGTTTGGGCGATGGTTGCGATATTTTCAGTCTATAAACCTTAGTTTCAGTGAACAAATTAGTATGTACATAATTACAAAAATCAGAGAAAATATTTATCTTTCATCCTCGATGGATGCGAGACGTACAGCACCGCTTTGTGAGCACTTGGCGGAGGTTTATGTCCAACATACTAAGACAGCCACATTTTCTTTTTCTGATGGTTTTTTTTCGATATCGGCTGTGTTCTAATTGATTTAGGTATCTTCTTAAAATATTATCTGTATGCTTCTGCCAGTGGTTTGACCGCGTGAATTTCGGTTTCTCCCTAATAACTTCTAACCTCCGTTTTACTCCCTTAGGGGTTTTTTTTTTTTTTACGGTAGGTAAAATCATCCAATGACAAATCCCGCCCTTGGGCGGAGCGGGAAATAGTGTCAGACTTTTACTGACTAAAAACCTACCCTGTTCCTTCCCTGCCTTGGTTCCAGGGCCCTGGTATGCATTTTCATACCTTCCCAGAGCCCCAGACTAGGCCTCGACCCTACTGGGCCCCTACGGTTTGCTGACAACTCCTTGAGGCGCACGGGAACAGTGCGCGCCGTAAACGACTTGGGCTCGGTCCGGTCTGTTACCGGACAAACGGACAGCGAGCTACCCATTGCCCGCCGTCCGCAAGCCCGCGTCTACGGTGGCCGGAAATTTGGATCGGAGTTACGGCGGCGGCTGCGGCGTGAGCGCCGTTGCCTGATACGGTCAGCCTCCTCCTTTGCTAGCATTACTGCTTCGCAGAAGGAGGCGACCGCCTGCCACTCCTCCTCGCTCCGGAGCATGGCTTGAACCAAGCCCCGGCGCGAGAGATCGCCTCCGATTGCCCCCACGAGGACACGGCGATGCTCTTCCCAAGCGGGGCACACCTCTACCGTGTGCTCCACCGTGTCCACCGGGCGTTCCGCACAGTGACGACACCCGGGACTCCCTTAGGGGTGGAATTTCGTAAAATCCGTTCTTAGAAGATGTCTGCACCCTATAAAGAACTTACCTGCCAATTTTAAGTTTGTTGGTGTTTCAGTTTCTGAGATTTTGTGATTAATCAGTGAGTGGTATTTCGCTTTTATATAAATATATAGATATAGATTTGTAGAGTTCTCTCTCACATAGAAACGTCAGAAGTGGAATTGCCGGCCACAAGCTACAATGCCGTCGTCTTACAAAATCACATGTTGAGTAATGCACAAGAAAGCAATAATGATTTACATAGAAATTAAGGGAACTTAATCGGTAATTTTACTATTTTAACAAACTAATTGTATAAAAATATTTGTTAGACAGATCGGTAGAGAAGATTTGGCTGATTACCGTGGCATCAAAAAACGAAACCTCAAATATACGTGAATTCAACCAGCCAATTCGGGGTTAATTTAGTTTTAGGAACTTTTACCTACTGCTGCTAGTTACAAGTTTACCAATTCTGCTAAATACATCTTTCGATTCAAATCGCACGATGAATCATGAAATGTGCCTAGTTTTTATAGTATCAACAAGTCAATAAGTAATCGTTAGTCGAAAATTGGAATTCGACGAATAAGCAGATTGTATGTGACATGTTTCAAGCCCCACCTACTGCACGGGATCGTCGAGGTCTGATGCTGCGACATTATCACCTTTTATCGTTCACGTTCTTAAAAATAATTTTGTTAGTTAAGTCCCCGAGCATGACACGTGGTGTTGTCACATGATGAGAACAGCTATCGAGTATTCGTCGATTCGTGTCGTTGACTATGTTTTTTTGGTACTTTTCCTTAGCTCATTATAATTATGTATTGTGTGTGGACATTTTTTAAGTCTCATTAGAATTTTTTATTGATTATTTCCTTACCCTTCTCTAGTATCTATCTTTTTAGGAATTGTTTTCTTTTAAAATTTAGTTTTTGTTGATGGTTAGGCTCGCGTTTGACCACTATGTCACCTGATTAGCCATAATGTGATTAAAAATGAGCACGCTTGCCTTTATGTGACCTATATACTCTTGACTTAAAATCCCTAGGTTGTGCTATCTGGGAACATTCCGGCTGGGATTTACTCTTTACCTGTTGTACGCGACATTAATATGTTCCCACAACTTCGTTTTGTATGTAGGGCTGGGATGTCCACCATGATGGCGCAACGCCGTATGCTGTTCTAATATTAGTCAGCAAAGTGGTATTAGGATTGAGTACTCATAATGTGACTATTTTAGGTTTTTGTTTGTTTACATTTTTTTATTTTTTATTGTGAATCTTTTCACAAATGTTTTCTAGATTCAGTTTTAAAAGCTAGTTAGATATCCGAGCCACTTCTGACTAATACTACAGATAGTTATTGAAAGGTTAATCCATATTATAAATTCTTAAGTCATCTTGCTTCATAAATACCAATAATATTATCACGCAATGGGTGCGTGGTCATCACAGTTATTTTACAGTTTGTTCTAGAAGGTTTTTTGTTTGGTTTTCTGGGTAATGCGGCTCACAATGGGCCTTATCTGGGCTTAAAGTTACCCAAAGGGCAATGAAAAGGGCTATGCTTGGAGATTCCTTACGTGATCGAATTAGGAAAGAAGAAATCCGCAGGAGAACTAAAGTTACCGACATAGCCCGAAGAATCGCTATACTTAGGTGGCAATGGGCAGGACACATTGCTAGAATAGATGACCGATGGAACCGAAAGGATCCGAAGTGGCGATCTCGTGGCAGAAGAGGCAGCGTTGGAAGACCTCCTACAAGGTGGACTGTTGACCTGATAAAGGTTGCGCCCTGAAGACTCTCTCTCCCCAAGTGTCGCTTTTAATTGTGGCCACACTTGGGGAGGCCTATATCCAACAGTGGAAGTCTTTCGGCTGAAATGATGATGGTGGTTCTCTGGGCAGGAATATAATGAAACGATCTATAATTGTAGTTGTGCTTGAATAAAAGGTTATGTAAGTCGCTTGGAATGGGGGCCCGTAGTTTTTTTATCTGGTACTAGGTACTAAAGTTTCATAATATCAATTTAATAACAAAAAATAAATGGTCTGATAATAACATATTTATATTAAAAATCTGGCTTTAAACACACAAAGTCCAGATTTATTTATAAAACTAAAATGTCGATATTAAAAAATTAAAGAATAATAATGACAAATGTTTTTAACTTAATTTTTTGTGCAAAAGCTTTTTCAATGCTAGAAAAGATTTTAACGTACTTTCATTGAGTATCCAGTCCAAGTTTTCCGACAAAGTAAGAGTAGAATAGCTACCAGGGGCTCTGGAATACATAGATGTAGAAAAATAACTTGTTAAGTAACCATTTGTTATCAAAAACAACAGAGTCACGTACCTAATGGGTGCGCACAGTCGTTCAGAGACAAACGTGTAGAGCAGCATACGAGCTATTAATCGATGACCTTATTTGGCACTGCCAGATAATATATGCTCTTGGTAATCTATTGGAACTATTTTATTGCTTGAAGACGTCAGCGTTTAACTGTCTTTAATGGAATTTTTGTACCACTGATAACTATAATTGGACTTATCAAGATTTGGTTCAAGTAAAATTTATTTTAGGAATGTTTTAATAAGTATTATTAGTACTGGTCGTGCGTTTTTGATCATTTGCTTTGCTGCTGATGACAAGAGATCTAAATAAAAGATAGATCGCGTATTGCTTTGGCCACCATGTTGACTATCAACGCGAAGAAATGCTTTTTCTCTTCGTGGTCTTTCACTGAATATAACTGTGTAATGGGACATAGTTTGTAGTACATTTATGTTACAATTTAAATTTTGCAAGCACATTGCCACCAATTGCCATTTAATTATAATGGAAACTCGTAATAAAAAAAATTCTCAACCGTTATTGAACCAAATAAAAAGGCGTTTAACTTTAACAGTCGGTAGTGATCACTGGTCCAACATTACAACAATAAATTCACAGTTCTAGAAAATTCTACCAGTCTGTATTGTGGGTGGGTTGACGTACACGAATTAATATTATATTGTTATATAATCGGCCACATCTCCCTTGAGCAGTCGATGTAACATCCTGGAGTACAGCCGTCTTATCATGATACGTGCCTTTGTTATCAGCATCCAATAATTATGTCGCGTGACCATTTGACATAACTATAATTATTGTGGATTATTCCTGACGCGATGGCACCCCCACGAACTAACCTCATGCAATGATAATGCGTTAGGTCAATTTGATTAAAATAATATTTCTGTCACACTAAATACAATATTTATTAGATACAAGTATAGCCGTAATGTGAATTAATAATTTCTTATGTTCCCTAAACAAAACTCACCTCCGCACGTCGCAATTTTTTAGGTCTTCTATTGATCTTAGCGCTTATTACATGGCACTGTTTTCTTTTTTTCACTTCATGATTATATTTTAGGGCTTCTATCCTTTAAACAAAATGAAAAGCCGAATCACACTAATACATATTATTATAAAGGCGAAGATTTGTTTGTATGCGTATGCTTTTTACTTCCCGCTCGAACGCCTGTACCGATTTGGATGAAATTCTGCGATGTCCGGGTAAATGATGAATAATATTTATTTTGTAAATAGGTTTTAAAAACAATTTAACACGTCGACTTGTTCGTCAATTTATACTAGATGAGGCCGGTGTTTCTAGCTGACTTAACTGAAAAGAAACACCGAAATAAACTCATAGGTCAAAGTCTAGTAGTTAAAGTCCAGTATTTTAAAGTCCATACAGCAAACATGTAATGGTAGCAAGATTTTGGGTCAAACAAATTTTATGTTGGGTGGACCTTAAATTATTTATATTTGCTTTAACTTATCCTGATATTGCTTTCGTTGTCACCACCTCCATAGATCAGTAAGTTCATCTTTAAAAGCTTAGCCAGCAATTCAGTTCACTTTTATATATCTGAGCCTCTGGTTTTATCTCATCCGGCCATCACTACTCTGCTTCACCAAAAGAGTAGTTACAGATTTTAACCTATTAAGGTGCCAATTTACCACAACTCTCAACAACGGTGAGGAAAAGTAAACGTGTGACATCCACCAATCCGTACTATACTCTATATTATATACATGCATGTGTGTAATCATGTTTCTATCTCTATCCTAATTGGCGTAGCATTAATTATATTATTCTTCCATTTGAGTTTATATAATTTTTTAGTCCCAGCCAGGCGCATTACTTTGTGTAATTCATTTCATCACCACTGCTCTATACCGGTGTCCTTCAGTTGCGTTTTAAGATCACGAGTTTCCTTTTATTGTGTCCTTTACCTATGTACAGACGCCAGCACGTCAATCTACCCCAATCTGTCAAATTTTACCAAGCGAACATTAACCTTCTGCTATTGTAATAAGGTTGAAAATATATTAAAGAAATTTGACAGGTTGAGGTAGGTTGATGTGCTGGCGTCTGTACGTTTATACCTAACCATTAATTTTTCAACGTTCTTCACGAGATGTTCCTCATTCCTTCGCATCATGTGGCGATTTGTAGCTTCTGCCTTACCTTCATAGGCGTGAGTTTATGTATAGGTCGTGGCTAAATCTTATAACTTATCACTTCATAATGTGACCGACCATTACATGAAATTGTGACATTTCATAATATATAACCGGCTAAAACAGGCCAAATCTTTTGAACGTTAAAGTTTGATGAATTGTTAATCTACAATGGGCCATATCATTCATGTAGGATGTCCATGCTAATAAAAGGTCAAATAAAGAACTTATGTATTGTTCTTATATATGCAAAAATTAGTTTAAAAATTAAAAAGATAGAGTTATAGCAGAGGAAATGTTAGAAAGACTCCGTGGCCCTTGAATGCAAAGGGAAACTGAAGGAACTTAAATGGATTTAGTTAGTTTGTCTGGCGTGAGACGTGGGCCATTCATTTGTTACGCAAAACGATTTAGGGGCGAGGGGGGGGGCTCGCCCATGTTTTATTTTTTCTTACAAGGGGTAGGAGGAAGTCTTTTCAGTTCTTACGTGTCACAAAAATACGCAAAGTTAAGGTTTAAAAACGCAAACAACCGCGCGGGTGCTCTCTGATGCACATAGGTAAACTATTTCCATGGCAAAGTCACTGCGCTTCCCCGCTTGTGAACTAAACGTTACTCGTTTGAGTAAACAACACGCTTGTAAAAGTTTCTAAAAATTGTTACTTTTAAAAATAATCATCAAATACAACCAAACGTACGAGTATCTATATTTATTTTTTCTTTCAGGTTCTTACTTAATAAATATTAAAATATTAAACAAGGGGGGAGGGATTGGCCTATTCTTATTTTATGTTATTTCACTAAATAACATAAAATAAGAATAGGCCAAAAAAGAAAAAAAAAAACCCCCTTCCCCACTGGGAAGGGGTTTTTTTTTTCTTTTTTGGTGAGTAAAATCATCCAAAGACATCTCCCGCCCTTGGGCGGAGTGGGACATAGTGTCAGACTCTTACTGACTAAAAACCCACACCGTTCCTTCGTGGCCATACCAGGGCCGGGCTTTCCTTTTGGAAACAAACCCTTGGCCCCAGTAGGCTTCGACCCTGCCTGCCTGCAGCTAGCAGGCTGGGTCACTACAGTTTGCTGACAACTCCTTGAGGCGCGCGGGAACAGTGTGCGCCGTTGACGACCTGGGCTTGGTCCGGATGGTTACCGGACGGTCGGACAGCGAGCTACCCATAGCTCGCCGTCCGCAAGCCCGCGCCTACGTTGGCTGGAAATCAGGATCGGAATCTGAATCCCCGCGGCGGCTGGGCCGTGAGGGCCGTTGCCTCTCGCCTGCGGCCTCCTCCTTTTCTAGCATTACTGCTTCGCAGAAGCAGGCGGCCGCCTGCCATCCCTCCTCACTGCGGACCATGGCCCGTACCAGGGTCTGGCGCGAGAAATCGCCGCTGCCGATCGCCCTCACGAGAACACAGCGATGCTCTGTCCAAGCGGGGCACACTTCAACCGTGTGCTCCACCGTGTCCTCAGGGCAGTCCACGCAGTGGTCGGTTCCGCACGAATCCGGAACAGGAACCTCCCGAACTTACCGTGTCCGGTGAGAACCTGGGTCATGCGGAAGGTTAGGACGCCGTGAGGTCTCTCCAGCCACTCCTCAAAGAGGGGCCTTACCGCCATAATTAGTGGGTAAGGGGTCAAAAACTAGTAAAAATCGTCTTACGTAATAAATGGATAGCCCCTTATTTAATGATTTTCCTCCTTAAAAAAACAGTGTAGTGCATTTAAGTAAAAAGCCAATTGCAATTAATTTATTATGGATGTAGAGTCTGTCTAACGAAAGCGCGACTTGGAGTTTTTTTTTTAAATTAAATTGGCAACATAATGTTTCCGTCAAAAGCACGTCAAAGATTGTCAGTATTTTGTAACAAAGATTGATTTTAAAAATATAATTACTTATCATGGATAAAACAATAAAAAGTTATTTAGGAAAGCTGTCAAATACTATGATCAGTAAGTTTGAAGAAAAACAAGAAGAGAAAGTAGTTGTTTTTGATCTCGGGTTTTTAAGTTAGTATGACATTATTATCTTGATCATTGTTGACTGACTATTAGATATATTTTACGATATGATAATAATTTTTCTTATGTTTATAGATAATCTTGAAGATATTCAAGGACTGCGCGAAATAAATAAAAAAAAACATTGAATCGTTAAGGAATTTGGGAGAAAAAACCTTTACACTTAAAACTAAGCTTTAAGAAGAAATATCTTCACTACCGCACTTTATACGTTCAAAAGCGTTCGAATTGATGTGATGAAATAGCATACTTTGAGGATGATAAAATTCAACATTTTGTGTTATTCACCTTTCCCGTGACTTTCTTGATATAATAGTAATATACCAATAAATAAATCTTTACTCGTTTTTGTATTGTATTGGTTATTATAGCTATCCAGTATTGTTCTACTGCTGTGCAAAAGCCATCCACTCTTTCTAATGGTCTCAGTCCCTTACTCACAAGACATCCAGGTCGGTTGGCAAACCTTGAGTTTAGACTTTTGGATGTTAGTCAAAGACCAAGTCTGTATACACCATAGGTCAAATGAGATTACACATGTCCATAAGCTTACGCTTTAGTGATATCACTAAAGCGTGCCCATATGGGCAAAGTGCCCTTAAATAGTTCCTTGATGAACCAGTAACTTTTTCAGGTATTTTCTGTTCGACACGTTATTTCTTTGTCTTATCTGGCCCAGAAAGACACTACTTGGCCCAAGTAGACAATAATATATTTTAAGACGTATTGTATATTCTGTCCGCCTACGTGTACGTTCCTTTGGAGCTGCTGGTTATGATTTTGGTCTTCAACATTTTTATTTTTAGAGCAACCAGCATTTGCTCTAGTCCTGTGGCTGTAGGAGAGAACAGGACAATATCATCAGAGAAACGCAAATTACTTAGCTTCGCTGATGACAATGCCCTTCTCTTCCTATTCGACTGCGAATGTCTGAAAGAAGTGGAGAATATCTTTCGGGACAACGGGACGCCCTGTTTGACTCATTCTGTTTGAAACATAGGATCTAATCTCTCTAACTTGCTGGAAGAAGTATGTGTGGATTCTATTTTTTGTTTTGTAAGGGAATTGAATATTTCTGAGTGTGTGATGCTGTTAAAAGCGTATTGGTTGAGTATATTTATTTCTAAACATTTTGTGTTCCTCATATTAGGAATATAGTTCGTCAAAAAGAATTATACGATTGTCGCAAATACAAAAAAATACTCAAGTATCAAAAAATTTTTCTCCTAGTATGACAGTAATACCATATTCAATATTTTTTGATTTGACCTCATTTTCTCAGGTCGCGCTTTCGTTAGACAGACTCTAGTAGCAGTAGCCACAAGTGCATTATAGGTAATATCGTAACGGTATGTAACTGCACTTCTTCCATTTGAAAATTATTATTCTGTTTATTTATATTAATACCATATTGTATTTATACGATTGTGGACGCGCCATGATACAGGAGTAATTCCTACTATGGGTACCGTGTTAAATCTAAACTAATAATATAAAGATAAAAGATTTGACTAATGTTTGTTTGTATTAACATACAACCATTCATCGTAAATTCAGGATCCTATCAGGATTACGAAAAACGTATAATCTGACGGTTTTCATGGGGCGATATAGCCAAAACCATCGATAAAGGACGAAGCATACAGATGCTGAGAATTGTGTATTTCCCCCGCTCCACGCCTAGAGTGAGAGATGTCTTTCCTTCTCACTTTTTCTTTATCTCTCACTCTCTCGCACCATACTTGCCATGGTAGGGCATAGAAAATATGGGTCGTTTGAGACTGCCGACCAAAATAATTCAAAACGGTCGTCACAGTGTTCCCAAATATTGACAAATGTTCCCGCAATATGTTTAAGCGCAGCGATTTTGCATTACGCGACTGTGTATAAATATACATACCCAATTATAGCCAATATGTTTACAAATCACGTAGTGTTAGTGGAAACTGGCAATAGTGGAAGGACTGAACCCTAAAACAGTTGACTAAATCTGCCACCAATCAATAAATCAAATCTTTAATGTTAATTCTCTCTAGACTATGAGATATTGATCAAATCAGTTAATCAGTGAGACTAACCTAATATGATCTTATTTGCGACATACCTCTAGCTATCGAGATAGCAATAGCAATCACAAGTTGTTATTCATACTAGGTAAAGGTATAGTTACACTAAAAATAAAACATACTTACACGAGAATACGTACCTATCAACTGTCACGTTTTTACATTTTTGATAGGCTACCAAGATTTAATCAAATAGACGTTATACGATTATTATTTCTACTTTTAGAGGTTGTTTTCCCTTAGTTATCATTGACGATACAAAGCATGATAGGTACAATATAATATCACTATCTGCAAATAGTTTTATATAAACTATGAAAAGTGAAGAATCGAAGAACTTTACTGGTTGCTAAGTCGAGTGCGTGGGTGTGTCTTGATAATCACTTGCTTGGTTAGTGACTGTAATTTGGAGATAAGAATAACGTCATCAGGCATCTTCTAAAAACATATTTGTCTTGAGTTACTGGCCTCTGATCATGTTTTCAATTGCATATCGCCTGTTTGCTAGATCCATTATTTATCTTGTCTCCAATGAAAATATGTTTTGACATTTAATTTTATAACATGTTGTTTGTCTTGTACTGCATATGGAATATTACGGACTTAAGGCGTGGCTATTTTAGTTCTGTTTATTTTATTTCCCTGTTAAAAATAAACTAGTTAGATATTCCAAGAAACGATCAATTTTATCGCCCTTCCGATGCCTAGGAACGATAAATTTCATCGTTTCTTGCTTGCTGAATACACGCAAGAAGCAATTAGCAATTACTCTAGTATTTAAAAGTTTATAATATGCAGTTTTATTAAGACCAGGAGGAACCACTTGACAATGAGAACATATAGGATGGCTAACCCGGTAGTTTTATAAAATGTAGGTTTATAACATATTAAACAAATGAATATTTAGATCACATTGAGATGGCAGACTCAACCCATAGAGTTTGCCATCTTTTTTTATCACAGATGTCAAACTCAACTCTGTAGATGGCTATTTGCAACTACAACGCTCAAATAACGAGTGGACAAACCGCAACTCAAGCCACCATTTTATTTGTTAGTATCAATCCGGTATCTTTTTTATCAATGCAAGCCGCCATCTTGTTTTGTCAATGCAAGCCGCCATCTTGTTTTGTCAGTACAAGCCGCCATCTTGTTTTGTCACTACAAGCCGCCATCTTGTTTTGTCAGTACAAGCCGCCATCTTGTTTTGTCAGTACAAGCCGCCATCTTCTTTTGTCAATGCAAGCCGCCACCTCGTTTTGTCAGTACAAGCCGCAGAATTTTGCGGTGTGTAAAGCGACGCAAATTCCAGCGTTATGACGTCATATTTGGTGACAATGATGCAATTTGTTTCTAGGCCATCAAATCGAAAGTTTGCTCTTTTAATTTTATCATAAGATATACAGTTTTTCACCAACAATTTAATGTAAAATATTTCAAACAAAGATATTCTTTCCGAAATTTAAATATTGCGCTGGTTATTTGTACAATTTTTGAACGCGCAGTGCGCCTTTTTCGCATGCTAATATTGGCTACTATTGGACTACACTGACTTCAAATATCACCCCACAATTATTTGTTGTGATATTTGTCGTGTCGTTTTCGAAACAGTAATCTAGTACATGTTTCATCAAGAACCACTCTAAAAAATCACGAGGAACTGGTTACCCTACAGAACGCTCTTTTTCGCGGCGCCGCAACGCAACGCTCAAAAACTCGTTGCGCTGCCACGTGGCGACGCAACGCGGTTATGTGTTTCGGCTCTTACTGCTTGTCGAAACAGTTCCGTTTTAAAGTTCAAGAATAACTAGAGAATCTCTATGTTCACGTTTCACAGGTATATAATGCGTTCCAAATAAGAATAGGATCGATTGCTATGCTGTGACGTCACGTCATACTGTCAAATCTAAGATATTGGGTAGGATGAGCAAAACAATAAATTTTTTAATTTGATTTGTTTACGAATCAGTTTTGCTCATCTGTGCGTCACTGTGAAGTATGGCAAATGGAAGAAGAAAGCGAATTGTTCTTAAGGGGCTGTTCAAGTATTTCGTAAGCAGATTTTTGCAAATATTAAGCCCCCCTCTCCCCCTCGTCAGCAAATGTAAGCAAAGCTCTCAGCCCCCCCCCCTTCCCCCTATGCTTACGTAAACATTATTACGTGTATTTGTCAATGTGTTAATTTATGAGGTTCTGTAAGTCTAGAAAAAATGAATAGGTACTTGAAATAAAGAAAAAAAAACAATGTTTAAAATTTTGACATTATTCATTCAAATTAACAGTTCTCAGTCCATGACACACGAAGCCATGACTGTCTTCAATGACATAAGATGTACGAGTAAATGCTGCTTAATGTTGTGTGTCGGTTCACTTTCTTGTGATTTTGAAACATCGACATCGCTCTTTTAATAAACTAAAAAAAATATGCACTGCTGACGTAAACCATCTAGACCCCCATCCCCATGTCATCAAAAATAAGCAAAGCAAAGACCCCCCCACCCCTCTGTAGTGCTTACGTAATACTTGAATGGCCCCTAACAATGAAAATAAGAAAGAAAATACTTTCTTTTTTTAATTTATTATGACTTAACAATAATATATATTTAGCTAATTTAAACAATAACGTTTTTACAAACAACAAAAAAAACCACTATTGATACGCAAATAAGTTTTCTTTGTAAACCGTACATTTCACTCAACATTTGACAAATCGAGGTTATTGACTTTCCTATTCTTATTTGGAACGCATAGTGCTTATGTTCAAGATTCACAGGTTCCCATGCAGTTATTTAGTTTGACAGGTTCTTCTTAAAGTTCAATTTTACACGTAATTTTATTTACTGAGGATGGATAAACTCTTTATTTAAAATTGATTTATCAAAAAGCTCTGAAATAACTCACAGAAAACTCATAACTTTATTTTTTCATAACAATTTTTTTTTAGTTTTTCTTCTTCATCAATTGATAAAACAGCTTTGTAATTCTAAAGCTCAATTAGTGTGGTATTGTAGAGAAAAATAAAATACATGAAACTGAATTAATCTAACGTGACCCTAATGTTATATCAGGGTGATATTAAAAAAATAAAGAAGTTTTTATAATAACAGAAATTATTGTTATGACATTATCGCTTAAGATTTAAAGCATCACGACATCTGGGCGTTACTTTGACGTAATATCGTGCGACAGATAGGGTTCATATATATATTGACGTCTTCTCTCTTCACGCTGTATTTTGTACATTACTTATCTAAGCTACTTACCTTGAAGCTTCTGCGACTCGTTCATTCGCATTGCTCTAATTATTTTAATTAATTAATTTGGATAAAAATCAGTTTTGTTCAGTGACTGAATCACAAAAATTGTGCAAAAATGTGTTGTTATAAAAGTAATGGAATGTGTGACCTGTGTAGGGAATTCCAGCTATCTCTGCTACAAAGTAAGAAATATTTTTTAATATGCGTTAAATAAATATATTGAATGTATGGAACATCATGTACATAAGGAAAACATAAGAAAAAATTATATTTAAGAATTAATGGGACATCGGAGTTCGGGAGTCAGAGGCTTCTTAAACTGTATCAACCTTATAATGATGTCAATAAAAATATTATTTAGTTAATGGGACATTATTAAACTTACCTTACATAGAAATAAAAAATCTGCGAAACTATTATTTCGTTAAGTATAACAAGCGTTTATGGATTAATGAAATATAAATAAACTGACTATAATTATTGTGCAAAATTTAATAGTCGTCGTAAGTGGACTTACGCATCATGCTTTTTTAAAAGCTTTGAAATTATTGATCGGAGTCTTGCCGGCAGTTTTAGCACAAACATTATTCGAATATAATCCCAAGGATGAGCTTCTGTATATAGCCATCAACTATTTCTAAACATGTCTTTTTTGTCCGCAGATCTGCTTAAAACCTTCCCCAGCGCTGCACCGAAGACGGAATATGACAGCTACCACCTTCACGACGACGTGTCGACGAGCCTGTACCCTCCGTCCCCACCGGAGATCAAGCCCAGCCGCGCCGAGCTTGCCAACGATCTTCTGCAGCAGCTAGACAACAACTGTAAACAAGGTAAATACGTCATTAGTTTTGCTTGGTTTTCTCACTATAGTTCCCAATCACAGCAACTCCTGGAAACCAGAAGCTAGGGTGGCGATAATCTGAAAAGTGCCACGGATACAAACAGTAAAGATTGATGAGTTCCAGATAATCGAACAATGTCTTGAAACCTGCAACGAAGTTAATCAGAGAAGAACAGCGGAGGAGTATAATAGTTACCAAAGTATCAAGAAACTTACACCTTTTTTAATTATTTTTTTCGGAGTTTCTTAGGACTGTAGTACGGATCTTAGAAATTGATCATTGTTTTAAAGTTTGATGATATTTTAATCTTCGTTTGGTCTAAAAGGTCTACTTAATTTTCAGCTCAATATCAGTGCTAAAATAATACGATTCGCGACAATTTCCCTTGCTGCTATTGTTAGTATCATACATGTTTTCACAAGTAAACAAATCTTAAAGTTCGTCAATGTGGTTATCTTCTGTTTTTATCGCTTCAATGAGTTATTTGTCAAACTTTGTAAAGTCATCCTGCGTTGTAAGGTCAAAAGTAAATACTATTTTGTCTTATTTTCTCTACATAAGCAAACTTTGAATGCTTTCTGTCAGCAGTCAGGTTGCGTTCAGCCTGTCGGTTGCTTTTAATCCAATTTACTCGATCTTGTGAAAGAAAAGATTGTCTTAAGTAGGTCAAGAATTTTACCTTAAAAGGTTTAAGTTTTTTTGCATAAATCGATTTCCTTATTTGAAATGATTTTGGCGTGATCTTGGCCAGTCTCAAGGAAGAACATAAACACTGTGATCTGCCACTGTATTGAGAGAGGAATGTAATCATTTGCATTAGGTAGATGAGCAACCGACTGTCAGCAAATGTTGCTACTTGAATCCTTTCTGCACATTAATCACTTTTACGTATGTGTTTCTATAATTAGATATGGTATCAAGCTTTATTTAGAGTATCACAATATTAACATTGATACTCTACCATTATTTGATTACGTGTTAGACAGTTGTAAATAAAATTTAAACTAATATCTTGTTTGAGGTATGCTATCAAAACCGAGATTTGGAATATTTCCCTATGTCAGCAACATCAACAGCACGGCATGCACGCTCCTTATGTAGTCATAGCATTAATAATGTTGCGCGATATTGCAGTGGTGGATGTTACATACATTTTAGGTTCCTTTTTAAATTATCAATATGACAGCTTGTTTGTAGGCACGTATGATTTTGCTCACGGTTAACATAATTAATCATTCTAGGTACTTCCGATTACTTCAAGGCTGCAATTAAATTTAAGATTTAAACGTAATATGATACCCTAAGATAGGAAGATGTGACACACCTCTAACCCACTACTTGTCACTTAACGTTTGCGTGATATTAACCGATGTTATCAACGGTTACTAATTAGCAATTAAAGCAGATAATGCACTGGGTGGCTCAGCTGAGGCAGTCAATAGGCTCAATCGTGGCCTGTCGTTAGTTATACCTAATTGGTTAATGCAGTTGTTTGGTGTAACCAATCCGAATAATACTGAGACAGCTTAAGCATGCCTAATTGAATATCACAGGCTGTCTGTAGCCGTCGGTTCGGACAACTAAACCGATGTTAGAGCCTGCTGGCTTAGTGCGTTGTCTGTGAATGTCGTCAAATATAATATTTAGCTATAACATTTACAATAGGCGCGAAAAACTTGTCATAACTACAGTGTGGGAATGTTACCAATTAAGCAAGCAAACAATTTGTTTTTAGTTTATTTGCAAAACTGATCTTCGGGACCTTCATTACAGCCAAGGCCAAATTAAGAAAAAAACCTACAACAATCAACACACCTTTAATATGTAGTACAAACGTCGATATTCGGTAAACAATAGTTTCAGTTGAAATATATTTTTATTTACAACAGTATTAGTATAATATTAGTCTATGAGTACTTACTATTTTATAATTTGCATAATTATAGCATTATATTGCGTGAAAATTAGCCGTGGTTTAATTAATCTAATCGAAGTAATAAGCTTCGACCCGAATATACTTGAATTATTTCATTTTAAAACCTAGCATTTCTTATACTGTTTGGCATCAGAAAAATATTATATTATATTTAAAACTGTGTAGGGTTTATTACAAAAACTTTAAGTAAGCTCAAGCAGTTTTCAAAGAGTTTAAAAGTATGCAAATAGAAAGGGCGCAGGTTGTTGCACTACTGATTGTGACACGTCGTCGAGGCCTCGACCAATTGCACATACTAACAGAACGCGGCTACTGTCCACGGCATGTACTTGATACCTATTATGAAAGCACAGCTACATAACTTCGCTTTTGCTCAGCTTAAATATGCCATATGTTTTGTTATCTTATTAATTTTGTTCTTATTGATTAAAAGATTTCCTACAAACAAAGTACGTCATTATAATTCTAAGTAAATACGCAACCAGGAAAATAAGTATTTTCAATATTATTACTTCCCTACAGATGTAGTGTGACGATAACAAAATACATTCATCCAATCGAGATCAAGTTGAAATGTTGTATCATACATTTAAATTCCATGCATGTATGTTGATTAGGCAGACAGCGAAGTGAAAATGTGAACGCAGCGTTGCACATTGAAGTTGTATGCTGTTGGGTCGCCGAGACTCCCGAGCAGCGGGTGGTGGGGAAGCGCGCGGGGCCGGCGAGCGGGCGGGCGCGCGCGCGCTCAGTGCTAACTTGTGCCGCGCCGCGATTACTGGTGATCGTTCTTTGCTTTGCAACCCGTGACAATAAATTCGAGTCGAGAAGCACATTTCGGGCGCTCGCGCTCTCGTTTTAACCTATGTCTGCCTCCGTCGATGCGCTGTCTGGACGCCGTTAGAATGAAGTGCCACTATCGTTGCATCTGGAATAAGGAAATAGTTTTCAATTCACAAAAGCTTGTTAAAAGACGTTAGGTCTCAGGTTCTGTCCCTTGAACCTTCACCGACGAACATTGCTCACACCACGAGGATTCCAGTTTTAGAATACCACTGCCCATATAATCGTTTATCGTTAGAACTGTATTGTAGCAGTAAGGACATTATAGGACATTCTTGTTTGGAATAGTAAAGCAGTTTCTATAACATAATTGGACTTCGTGATGGCTCTGGCAGATATGTATGTTGGTAGGTGGTTCATGGCTTTTTCTTATTTTTATATTTAGTTGATATTACTTGTTTTGTTATTCAGTGTCATTCTGGCGGAAAGGCGAACTCAAGGTCTTCATGCTCCAGTTATTGTTTTGTTCTTTGTGTACTTTATTGTTTATATCACTGAACCTCAATTTTACTGGTTTTTGTGAGGTAAGTAGTTACAGCGTTCAGCTCTTATGTTTACTCCAATTAAGTAACTGGACACATTAACGATTCGATTTGGAGCGATAACTCAACTGCGCAACAAACTTGTTTGTTTGTATAACAACATGGATACAGTTCAAGCTTCACTTTGCCGGAAACATTATGAGTATGACGTACACTGATATCAATAAAAAGAATGCTGATGATGTTGCTTAAGGTCTCGGTAATATTCATACTTGATGATATTAATCTAACAGTAAAACCTAAATTCCAATAAAGATTTCTTAACATTTCTTGTAAGTTATAATATAGTCGATGCAGCTTATTTATCACATAAATATTCATTGTGGAATTCAAGTCTCTCTGCGCAGGAAATATACCATAGCATGATTAGGTTGTAGTACAAGTTACAAGTTATAAGCATGTTTAGATTTCAGCCATTCAGTAATGTGAACTAGTTCATTGGCTTCGTAGCAGCTTTCGACTTTTCGTGTTGCATATGACACATTTTAACATTAATTGTTAGCAAGTTCTCGAAAAGAATCGAATAGTTTATATCTAAGAATAGCTGTTCGCTGATAGCTTGGGCCGTGTTTTCTGATAAACCAGTTCGCGCACAAGGCGGCCTCGCTTGTTCGCTCGCCCAATAATTAAACGACTTATTGACCACTTGTTTCCATTCCTACACATTGATACAGATATGACCTACCAATACACCTTTCGAATGTAGGATAAATAGTTATCTTGGCACGTATTGTGAACGTGATAAAATATAGTTTACTTTTTACTTTGATTGCCTTGGTCTGGTTAATTTTCATTGTCTTTTTATTGATTGCGTCTTCCATTGCTTGTTGTTTATATTAAAATTGGTTACTGTTGATGTTTAAGGAAATGATCCAATAAAAATCCGCTTTGAGCTTTCGACATACGCCTACCTCGCATGTGCTAATGTGATAGAGGCCTAATGTTAATTGAAAAACAAAGTACCGTTGAATGAATTCAGAGTAAAAACATGATCACTATTCTGTTACGATTATAAAAAGCCTGATTCGATACAAGTTTATGACAAGGCCGAATCGGCTGTTTAGATATTTTCAACTTGGAATATTCCTAACTTTTCCTCGAATGGTAGCGGTTTTGATCACAAACAAGTTTTAAATAAGATGTTGACATCGCTGTGGCGAACTTATCTAGTGATTTGCTATCGAGGGCGCGGTGTCACCGAACTCTGATTGTGCAGTTTATCTGGGGTCAGGGTGTTGCAGCCAACCGAGCCACTTGGCAGATATTGGTCGCTAACTTAACGATTCTATGACAGCATACATACAAGAACATACTATACATAGTATGTTAAATTGATGTTCTTTTCTCCTCTTAAGGTCGGAGACACCAATCTGAACAATTACGTCCAATTGATTGTTGATTGTGCTGCGGCGACAGTCATCTCTGTTCGTTGCGCTTAAATTCTTGATAAGTAGTTGTCTACTTATACATTTTGTATTGCTACAGAATCACTATTCTGCGTTGAATTTAATTTTTGTATCTTAAGAATTTTATTTCAATCATTTTTGGGAATGAAATGAATCAAAAATATAAGCAAAACAAAGATACTTAGATAAAAAATCCTACTGAGTTAATCAGAACAATCCGAAGATTATACCATTACATTGAATGCGCCTGTTGATGATTTAGTTTAGGTGATCTAGTAGCTTGCTACAAATACTTATTTGTAGATAATTTTGTGTTCCACGACTTAAAGTGGATTGATGATAGTGACTTGGTTCAATAATGGACATTTAACACGTCGATCCACAACTACCCAACTTGTTCATACAAAAGTAGACTCTAAACATCGGAATTAAGGCCTATAGTGGCGTGGATGTGAGAGGACACCGGTGTCCTCTGAGCTAGGACAGATTAATAAAGTATAAATAGAGTAATTAATGATCGAACAATGGCCCGTCACTTGTTCGGGCGTCTGCGTGCAACATGAGACACTGTTTATTTAGTTCAGGGTGGATATCTACTTTGCATCTTTGCTTACGTTGTAGACCTAATACCAACGCTTATGATTTGAATAATTTATTGTCTTGCATAATTTTTCCATTTTAATCGTCAACGGAATTTTCCAATCAAAGCTACTTTAATAATTGTTGCAAATATACATTAAAAAAGACCTTTAAACGGTTAATTCTTTTAAATATTTATGAAAGCAGTAATTATTAAAAATGTGAAAAATTCTTCTGATCGTCTCGCATTCTGTTGTAATTAGGTATAGCAAATCTTATCACTCATAGTGTACAATAAAAATCATAATGCAGCACAAAAAATAAATTCTTGTTTATTTTTCTTTACAGAGAATATCTTCTCCAATTGGCTAGAAGAGAAATCGGAGCTTCCCATTTTTGAGAATATCTCGCAAGTACCGGAACGCGTAGAGCCGCCTCCTCCCGTGTCGCTGCCCATCGCGCCTACCTACGTCGCGCCGCAACCCACGGAGGACCTCCTCCGGGAGTTCGAGACCGTATACGGTGCTGTAGAGTTGACTCACCTCACTCCGCCACAGAGTCCCCCCGGACCTGCCACTCAACTGCTACTAAGCTACGCTCAACAAGCACAATGCGCCACGTTCGCGCCCGCGCTGCCCCTCGTGCCGCCGCCAGAGCCGTGGGCGCCGGCGCCGGAGCTGGCGCCGCACTTCGACTGCGGCTACGACGACGTGGAGGAGCTCGTGCGCCACCGCGCCGCGCAGCTCGCGTCCCCGCAGCACTCGCCCGACAGCGCCAGTGTGTCTCCGCAGTCGTCGCCGCCGTCGTCTCCGCGCTCGTCTTACACTGACGATGAGTGGTCGTCGTCGTCTCGATCAAAGCCCTACTCGCGTCCCTCCGACGACCGTCGCTCCCGCAAGAAGGAGCAGAACAAAAATGCTGCGACGCGTTACCGTCAGAAGAAGAAGGCTGAGATCGAAGACCTTCTCAATGAGGAACAGCAGATGCGCGAGAGGAACTCAAAACTCAGCGATAAGTGTTCCGACTTACAACGCGAAATCCGCTACCTGAAGGGATTAATGCGCGACCTGTACAAGGCCAAAGGCCTTATTAAATAAACCTCCACCACCGCCACCTCCAGAGATCGGATACTGTCAATATGGCGCGACAGACAAGCGCGCATTGTGAACCCTTGTTCAATAAGAAGTTGTGGGAGTTTCGTATATTTTTGATGATAATTAACATTAAGATATATAGATATTATTTGTATCTCAGATAAGCAGATCTAAACTCATCGAGCAGTAAGAGACATTTTTCATTAGTTGAGGGATACAAAATAACACCAACTAAGATAAAGGTGGCGCCCTTTCTCATCATTCATTTTTCTTTCATTTTAGAGGATAGGTCGCATTCATTGTAATGAAAATATGAACTCTATTCTCGTAAACGACTGTTCTGAAGTATTTTTGTAACACCCATGTTTTAATCGATTGTTTATGTTTTAAATCAATAATTTTTTAATTGCATTTTATTGTCACCTTATGAATTTTATGTTTTCTTACAATATAAGGAATGCGACGGCGTATTATTTTTGTTTTATTTGGTTATGAACATCAGTTTTGCAACCTGCTTTCGTACTTTGTTGAGAGGATAACATTATTAAAAATGTTAACAATTGTTGGAGGTTCCTGATAATCGACTTGCATAATAGCACTGACCTCAATAATGTACAATGACTTAATTACATTGGAATTATTTATGAAGTATTAGAAACTTGCGAGGTATGTTAAGAATCTTGCAATAAATAACTTTAATGTTACGACCGAGGATATTTGAAGCATTGCTAATTAATAGACATCAAACAGTATTTTTTAGTGCAGGTAAATTTAGTTTTGAAAGGAGCAAAGTCTATTCTAGCTAACACTAACGGAACTGATAATGCCGATTCGTTTGACCTTAAGTGCATCGAAGCGTCAGATTGCGGCAAAACGACACAGTATTTTTTTTGCATAAATACATTCATTCTACAATCAATGTACTGAATCTCGCTAGAGTCTGCTTCAAAACTTCTTCAAACTTGACTTGCTTGGAAATTGAACAGGAACTGTTGAGTGTTCTGCGAATAATACAATAGAACGGCTACGCTTAGCACAGGGTGGCCAAATCGCCACTTTAAATCAAGATAAGTTTTTTTTTTTATTTATCTAAAAACTAGACATTTTCCATAAAGAGCATTAGACAAATCTTCGCCTTTTTGCTGCAATTTTATAAATATGATAGCTTTTTGCTTGTTCTTTCCCAAAATTTTAGGTATACTTCTTTTACTAGACATTCAAGATTGACCATGAAAAGTCCCTATGAAAATTTTGGATCTGTCGAATCTGCTGATTTTGGGGTTCAATTGGTTCGTTACACTAAAATGTAGGTGGGGCTTTCTTCTTTTTGTCGACAATATTGATCAGTACAAAAAAGTATGACGGAGGTGTATTTCGTCCACTTTGTCGTCACACAAATTAAAAAAGGGAAAACATCCAATAACCAATTTAAAGCCCATGAATAATTAGTACTTATATATCTATAAGAAAAATTGTATATGACGTAAAAGCCAATGGACAGCCCATTGACCCAACAGATCAATATAAATTTCTTGGTTTATTGATTGATCAGCACTGCAACTGGAAAAGTCACATAGATCTGGTATGTAGTAAAATTAAGAGGTTCGTTTTTGCATTAAAGAAACTAAGACGAATTGCGGGTGAAAAAGCAGCACTGACAGCATATCACGGATATGTTGCCTCCGTTCTCAGATATGGTCTTTTGGTTTGGGGGAATTCAACAAATATAAATAAAGTGTTTCTTGTTCAGAAAAAGTGTGTGAGGGCATTATGTGGTATGGGCCCTTTAGAATCGTGTCGCCCAAGACAAACAATAAAATAAAAAATAAAAATTTCACATATTGGTGAACAGCATAATAACCATTCAAAATGAATAAATAAAAAAAACAAAATAAGAATTAAGGATTAAAGAAAACATAAAAAAGTGACACTTATGGGGTACCTAGGTACTTAAAAAAAAGAACATAACAGATAAGAGTCATAGTGCGGTGTTCATCTCAATGTTGCACCAAATGGGAGCCCAGCTCAGCATGTGTCAGGCAAATATACCTGATGCTGATATTCTGCTGGATCCCGGTGGTGACAAACGGACGCTCAGCTGGTTTTATTGTAATGCGTATTCACTAGGAAGAAGTAAATAATGCGTATTCACTAGAAGGTAAGTAAAGAAGTCAGTGGAAACTTAGCTGCCAGTGGTTTATTTTAATTTCTATATTTAGAATGTCTTTTTTCTCTCTTTATTTTATTGACAGTTGTTCTCACATAATAGCAGCGACAAGAAACAAGTAACCGAGATATTTGTTATACATAAAATGATTGAAAAGAGTATCCATGGAGTTTCTTGCACATTCTTCTCCATAGAGATCTACCCTTTGGTATGTGCAATTAGCATATTTTTTTTCTGACAGATTGACTCCTTGAGCTTTCAAAAGTGCCTGTAAATGGCTTATTTGAAAAAAAAAAGTTCACAAAGGGTATAGTGCGTTTACCTAACTGCTTGATTATGTATATTATGTGTCTGTGTGTAACTTGAGTGATTATTGAATAAAACGTTTATGACATGTTAAAAGTAAATAAATTTCAATAATGCACGTAACCATAGGTTACAACCGCGCTCGCCCGTTGCGTCCGGCCATTGTGGCTTTCTTTCCGGGAAGCATGTCCATCAGAGCGCGACTTTTTCAGATGGGAAATCATTGGAAATCATCCAAATACTTTCTGCTCTAGAGTGGCGCGAGAGCGCGAGTCAGTTGCCTTACAGAAATTCGCTGAGGCCATAGCGGGAATTGGCCCTACTGGGCTCCTACGCTTCTATGAGGCGCATGGAACAACGTGCCGTCGAATAATCGGGCTCGATCTTTACCGGACTACCAGACGGCGAGCTACCCATTGCTTGTCGGCCGCAAGACCATGCTTAGGGTGGTTGGGAATCGCTCTGCGACTTCCGACGTCCGGGGCATCTCCTGTGGTGGTATTCTGACGGGCGTGTGCATGTCCGTTTCCTCACACTTAAAATTTTGGCAAAACAGGATACTCCTGGGCCCACCACGCTCCGTAAACCTGACAACACACTCACCACGTCACCTGAAGAAGCAAGACGCGTCCTAGTTGAGGCTCACTTCCCAGACTGCGTTTTCACACAGTTAACAGACTGGTCAGATGTGACCCAAACACCATCAGACGATGATTGGCTCTATGCACACAGGATGATTACGTTGGAAAAAATCCAATGGGCCATCCAAAGCTTCCATCCTTTTAAGGCTCCTGGTCCTGACGGTGTGTTTCCGGCACAATTGCAATGGGGTGGGACACCGTTGGCAACAAATCTGGTGCCCCTAATGAGAGCGTGCCTGGCTTTTAAACAAACCGCATATTGAATTAGTGAAAAATGATATTGAAAGTTTTAGAGAATCAGATAATATTGTGAGTTTGTGACCACTGCAGTTAGTTGAAAGGTCTACTCAAGAAGATTCGTTAATTAAGCAGTGAAAGATACTGTCGTCTATAAAATTAATGACGACGATGTCTGTCTTTGATCGTTGTTTGGGCATGTGAATGATCAATGTTCTTATAACTTAGATTTTTTTAAAGATAAAGTTGCTTTGCCTTTTTAAAATATGTATAATATAATTATAGTATATTAATAAAGCCTAAACAGTTTAGGGGCCCCAAGTTGGTTTCTGCCCCAGGGCCCTTGGTCACCTAGCTACGCCACTGGTGCCGGGCCTTGGTACAGGCCATGGTCCGGAGCGAGGAGAAGTGGCAGGCGGTCGCCTCCTTCTGCGAAGAAGTATTGCTAGCAAAAGAGGAGGCCGATCGCATAAGGCAACGGCGCTCACGCCCTCGACGCCGCCGGGATTCCGATCCCGATTTCCGGCCACCGTAGGCGCGGGCTTGCGGACGGCGAGCAATGGGTAGCTCGCTGTCAACCACATCGACGCTTTCTATCAAAGCGTCGATATGGTCGACGATGAAGTGCGCTTGTCTAGAAGTAACATAATTCACTCTTGACTTAAAGATCCCCAGTCTGTAGCTATGAGGAAAGACAAACTTCGGCAGGGAATTCCACTCCATAGCTGCACGCATAATGAATGTGTTTCCAAAACGTTTTGTGCGTTTATGCGGAATGTTTTACAAAAAAAAAAAGAAAAAAAAAACAAAAAAGTCAAGAATATAGGGTAAACTCTGTCGCACCATCTTCTCTTCTCCTTCGTACTCCGCGTCATACTTCCAGCCGCTACGATGGCTCCTTTTCGGTAACTGCAGTGCGTCTCTGGAACTCTCTGCCTCACTCTCTTCGCGACAGCCCTTCTCTGGATGTATTCAAGAGGAAACTTAAAGAGCACTTCCTTTCTTTTTTGACATAATATTAGAGTATTTAGTATGTATTAATATGTATAGTATGTATAGTATGTATAATATAATTATACCTATATTAGACTTAGTTATGTAGAATGATATTGTGCACTGGATCCTACCCTCGAATATGTTTTCTCTCTATAACTCAAAGGTTTGCAGGGAGAAAACTCATTGCTGAGTTAAGCTCGCCTTTGTACATGAACTGTTTGTATCTCTATATGCTATGTTATATTTTTGTGTACAATAAAGAATTAAGAATTAAGAAGAATACGATGACACAAAAGTATGTTAAGATTGTAGAAAAGTGCAAGTCCTTACCTACCACAGACTGATAAATACCGGCCAAGAGCGTGTCAGTGTAGGGTTCCGTAGTTCCCCGTCCGTCACAATAAGTGTCTCCACTTAAGAGTTAAAAAAATGGGCTATTTGTTACATTGACTTGACATACTAAGTACGGAACCCTAAAAACGGGCCCAGAAAGGACGGTGTTAACTAAAAAAGGAGTTATAGATTCCAACTACACATGGAAAGTTCGAAAAAATACAAATTCCCGCTATACCAAATATTCTTATTAATAACAATGCACGACAGACAACGAGCAAGAACAAATACCACCAATGCCAACGAGGTACCAACCGAACAATTCGACAATTTAATAGCTCATACCCGTCCCAACGCCATCAACTCAGGGAAAATCTTAACAGCGCGAAGTAGCCCAAAGTACAGCGACATCTCTCGGGAAATTGGGTTACTTTTACACAAACTAGACGGTTATGTATGTTAGGTTTATGGTGGTTTAATTTTGGAGTGCGTGAACCGATTTTAATAAAAAAAATAATTGAAAGAAGATACGTTCAGGATAATAAAATATGTAAATGAAGTTAAAAAATGCTTTCATATACGGTTAAATTACAAACTTAGTTCCGAAATTATTTTGTACAACTTTTCAAAAACTGTTCAACCTATCAAGTTTAAAATAATTTTCCTAGAAAATCTTTTATAAAGTTCTACTTTTGAGATTTTTTTCGTATTTTCTAAACTTATGGTTAAAAAGTTAGAGTGGGGACAATTTCTTTTTTTTCTTTTGGAGCGATTATTTCCGAAAATATTTACAGTATCAAAAAATGATTTTAGTAAACCCCTGTTCATTTATAAATAGGGTTTACTCAGGGGCGTAGCTACCGCCGTATTTGCCGTATCAATTATACGGGGCCCCCGCCCTACGGGGGCCCCGAAATAGGCAAACATTCGCAACATGTTATCCACAACCGTCTCGTAGGGTAAACCAAGCAAATACTAATAAAAAAAAATGGTGTTGTTTTACAAATGTAAAACAACACCATTTCTTTTTTTACGGGGCCCCTGTGGGATTAGCTACGTCACAGGGTTAACTAAATATCTATCCAACAATATATCACACGTTAGGGTTGAAATGAAAAAAAAAAATCACTGCCCACTTTTTTGTTTTTAGTGTTTTTTTTTACCACGGTACCACAATAAATCATTTTTTCCACTTTTTATTTTACCTCTTTGTCGATGTGATTGCCTACATATTGGTACCAAATTTCAGCTTTCTAGTGCTAACGGTCACTGAGATTATTCGCGGGCGGACGGACAGACAGACAGACTTGGCGAAACTATAAGGAACTAGTTGACTACGGAACTTTAAAAATCACGTTTATTGTAAAAAAAAAAAAAAACGAAAAGTCGGTTTGAATCAGTACGCTAAATAACCTGCACCGCCTGCACCCTAAGTTTGAACTCGAATTTGGAATGTTTTCGACAACGACCTTTGATTAATCGAAATTTTAAGATTACGGTTTGCATTTTGTCTGTACTTATTATTATACTTTATTAATTGTTCACTTATGCAGACATGCTCTGCTATAGAACAACTACACTTTAGAATTTATACCTGACTGTAGCGGATCCAAAATGAAGGTATGTATCTAATTGTCGATGTCCTGAGGTTTAAATAAGCCTTTCGTATTTCATACAACGATTTGTTTGAAAGAGTCACCTCGGCGCAAGAAAGGGCAATTGAAGGAACACAAGCGGATTTTACACAGTAAAAATAAATAAGCGCAGTAAAGTACATCCTCTCGCTGCACTCAGGGAAAAATTGTTTGATGATTTCCCACCCTTACCCCCCCATCTGCTGCGCGCCGGACTCCTCGACAGGTTTAGCGTGGTCTGTTACGCAGACGACACGCTGGTCCTAGCGCAGGGAGTTTCGTACCAGACGGCGGTCGAACTTGCAACGCACGGGGTTGCGACAGTCATGAAGAGGATCGAGCAGTGGGACTCGAGGTAGCACTGCACAAGTCCAGGGCCATGTGCTTTCACGGGCCTCGGAGCGCGCCACCACCGGGTTCCTAATTAACGGTAGGAGGAGTTTACATCGGCGTCGGGTAGACGATGAAGTACCTGGGCCTCGTCCTCAACAGCTGGTGGAATTTCGAGGCGCACTTCCGACGTCTGGCTGCCCGACTTAATCGGACTGGGTCTGCCCTCAAGCGGCTCCTGCCGAACCTAGGGCTAGGGGTTTGGGGAGGTATGAAAGTGCATACCAGGGCCCTGAGACCAAGGCAAAGAAAGAACAGGGTAGGTATTTAGTCAGTAAAAGTCTGACATCTCCCACTCCGCCCAAGGGCGGGGGATATCATTGGATGATTTTAGGTACCATAAAAAACCCTTACCCCCCTTATTGCCCTTTATTTTTTCATAGTTATTTATTTTATAACATTTGTGAGATTGGCAATAATTCGGCGAAGAATGTTACAATGCGGATCTACAAAATCCAGATTTCTGTTAGTGCTGATATAATTTTTATTTAATTTTTACGTCTGATGTAATTGTAGTTCTCTGTTACAGCATCTCCAAATTGTTACTTATCTATAATAGTTTTTGCAACATTTTATTCATTCCACGACCCTTGTCCATCGGATCAGTCATTGACTTGCCCGGATGATCACGCGAAGAACGATACTTCCGCATGTTATTAAATGCGTAGCAGCTTGTTATATATTCTTGTCAGAAAAAATCTGATTAGGATGACATATGGCTTGTTTGTCAATCAAGATCGTGGAATCAGCTCCCACCCAGCAGGGCATGTCCATTAGGTATAAAAGTTTATGAAAGTGACATCCTGGTCGTCAAGAGTCGCATGGCGATTCCTGGTCTCCGTAGCCACGGGCTTGCGGACGGCGAGTAATGGGTAGCTGTCCGGTAAAGGCCAAGCCCGGGTTGACGACATGTTGGTTTCCACGTTCGCCTCTAAAAGATGTCAGCAAGATTGACGGCCCTCATTAGGGCTGATGCCTACCAGGGATGTGGGTTGTTTGAGACGGTTACCGGAGGCCACGCAAAGGGCAACTCAAGGAACGCTGTGGGTTTCAGTCAGTAAAAATCTGACTCTCTGATCTTTGATCTCTGATCACATTTTTTTATTTTTCTTCAGATTTTTGTGGACCAATCAAGCAAACAAATCGTCAAATGGGAAATAGTTTCTTCTTTGGCCAAGGGTTATCGTGTTGCCTATTGCTGGGTTTTCGGGGTCAGATAGGCAGTCGCTCCATATAAAATACTGAGATCTTACCATGGCCTGTTAAAAAGTCAGGCCTGCGAGCGAGAAAGAGGGATGACGCTATACACTCTGTATAGCTCTATCCCTTTAACAGGTTGTAAAATGGTCGTAGGGCTTCTGATATCTAACTGCATCCCGTTAGACTTGAAGCCGACCCCATATTTGGGAATATGCTAAGCAGCGGTAATGAATAACAGTTTATAACCTTCATATTCAGACCTTTTGCCGGGATGCGACGCTCGAGTGCCAATTTTATCACCCGTAATAACGTCGTGTGTTTATGTGCAACTAGCGTCAATTACTGTGAATATGTTATAGGGGCTTTATCGTTTCGAATGCACTACTTTACTACATAGTCTTAAATCAACGTCTATCTAGGTTACCTACCAGTGTCAAAGTGAAGAGTATTTTTTCGTTAAGTTGTTCTAAATGTCTGACTTTTCAGTCTAACATATTAATAAACAAAGGAAAACTAATGTCTAAAGCACATACAATGGGCGGCCTTATCGTATTCCGCGATCTCTAGGTAAGTATCTACATAAGGCATAAAATATGAATAAATATAAGCTATAGACGCTATAGTTTATAATGAACAAAGCATAATATAGAGTGTATCGGATGTGTAGAACTTTGTTTTGCCACCATTTCTAGTTTAATATATTTCATTTTTAGTATCGTAGAGCAGTTTTTAGAAAGCTCGCAGTAAAATTATAGTCTAAAATTCCTAAGCGTATTCTTAAACGGCTATAGTACATTTTGATACAAGTGCAGAAAGTTGGTCATCGCGACCGAGGCGCAATTCTCACGAGCCGAAGGTGAGTGTGTTATGTAGCCGACGGCTGCAGTGACTTTGCACTTGGATCAAACGACGTTTTCAGTACATTTACAAATAAATACTTTCTCTGAAAATTACAACGCATTTTTGTTCATTTTGTACTCAAGAAAATTTTTCAAAGTTGTCAGACATTTTAGTTTTGATTTAGATGGCAGCAGGCTATCACAATTATTGGTTTACCTTAATCACAATATCTGGCGGCGGCGGCGTAGCATCTTAAGAATTCTCTTCAAATCTTAAATTCAACATTATTTTCACACGTAACACAAATAAATAGGTAAGATTATAAAATTTAATAGACTTTTCTCCCGCGTTTAATCTTTGCAGGTTGAAGAAGAGGCAAAGTTATCAAACCATTAAACATCTTAATATTAATGAAAATAGAAATTCAAATATATTTGAACTAGCTTCTGCCCGCGACTTCGTCCGCGGAAAATTTCTTGTTTTACACAACTGCCCCAAAAAAGGAGTGTTATTATTTATTTATTTATTTATATAAGTATATATACTTTATTGTACACCAAGATAAAAAGCAACACAACACAAGTTACACAATTGTTTTTAACATAAGTTTACACTCGACATGATCTATTTCTTTGAGCTAAATTCCGATTACGTGCTCTGACTGTAGCTGCTAGCTGTCTATCTGTTGCTAGGCACTGCGAGCGCTCAGTGCCAGTCTCCCTATCCCTTGTTTCAGAGACATGCTGCCTTAAGTCAGATAGACGCTGCGCACGTTCAGCGCTAGATTCCCGAGCAAGGGCCTGCGATGTTATGACATTTTGGCTAGCGAGCCGCTGTGAGCGCTCAGCGCTAGTCTCCCTATCCCTTGTTTCAGAGACATGCTGCCTTAAGTCAGATAGAGGCTGCGCACGTTCAGCGCTAGAGTCCCGAGCACGGGCCTGCGATGTTATGACATTTTGGTTAGCGAGCCGCTGTGAGCGCTCAGCGCTAGTCTCCCTATCCCTTGTTTCAGAAACATGCTGCCTTAAGTCAGATAGACGCTGCGCACGTTCAGCGCTAGTTTCTCGAGCACGGGCCCGCGACGTTCTCACATTTTGGCTAGCGAGCCGCTGTGAGGGCTCGGAGCTAGATTCTCTAGCGCGTGCTTGCGAAATATATTTTCTATTTCTCGAGAGGCGCTGCTCATTTTCAAGAGCAGATTCTTCCGTACGGCGTTTCCGAGCTGCTCTTGTCTGTGATGTCTGCCGGGACAGTTGCGATTTCCTTTTAGGCATGCTCTTAGTCAACAAATGAACAAACTACACAGACTTAAAAACAATTATGAACAAAGTTAGAGGGATCAGAGACTCGACACCCGTCCACCTTTATAACAAAACAATCGTAATATCGTATTATCGTTATAATTCGTACAACGAAATTACGATAGAACGAATATACAACGATATATCCGATTATTATGATTAGGAGTACGAATCAACGAACAACAAAAAGAACGAAACAACCGAATCCAATAAGCAACAGACTGACATGCAACAATTTGAACACCAACTAACGACATCGTGGGCACGGTGGGCACAATAATTTGAGAGGGTCATCAATCCACGGAAAATCTTAACACCGCGATTCAGAAAAATGACGTATTTGCAGAGCGCCATCTATGGGCAAATGGATAAAACGTCCGCACAAAGCATGATAGATCTAGAGCTCTACGAATGAAAGTTGTGCTAGTGGCATTTTGCGTTTTAGTAATTTTATATTATCTCCGAAACTATAGGACCAATTGACATACTGTAAATGGCAAATCTTATCTGTATGATGTCCTTGTGATACTGAAATAATTTATTGTGACAAGAATTAATATTTCGTTGCTCAAATAATCAACCAAACGTAAGTATGCCGAAAAAATACTTTTTTAATGCAAATAAAGGAGTATAAAAGATAACATATAAAAGATAGAAATATGGTATCGCGGACTTTTTTGTAGATATAATTAAGACGAATCAGGTTGCTATACATTGTTTTTGATTTTAAGCAACTCTCTAGGCAGCGCACGCAAATAATTCTGTTTTATGAGGTATTTTTTTCCGACTTGCAAGACAAAAATTGTGATAGCTCGGTTAATGTACATGTTATAAAAATAATTTAGCCTATAGCACTCAGGAATAATGTAGCTTTCTACCAGTGTAAAAAATTTTAGAATTGGATCATGAGTTCCAGAGATTACCCCCTACATACAAACTTACAAATTTTACCTCTTTATAATATTAAGTATAGATTTAGAACGCCGATAAATCTTAATTTGTTGGTAATAACAAATTATTGTGTAAGTAATCATATTTATTTATTATATTCTGTTCAAAAACACAATTTAAATATAAAACCTTAAAAATATCCGCCACTCACACGAAATAGGAATGAAAAATGTCGAACCTAATTGTAGTGCGTTATAAGGCAGTTTTCGAGTAAGTGTATTTAAATTTTTTTTTCAACAGTGTTTTCTGGTAATTAATATCTGTGATCAAAGTGTTTGTAGAGAAGGTACGTTTGACTAAAGCTAACTGTCTGATAAGCCTATTAGTCGGTTGTAAAGCCGGCCAAGTCGATCACGATTTCGGAGGTATTCAGCAATTTCCAAGACGCTTTATGACGGTTCGTTTACAACTGGAACTTCATTTATTAATCTGATGTGTTCAAAAAATATGAGGTTTTAATAAGATGGCAATGTCGCCGTAAGTCATGTATACATAAGTAGAAGTTTGCTTTTCTAGGCAAGTGCACATTAATCGATCACCAAATTCGTCAAAATACGTCAGATCTAAATTTTTTCAATGGAGCTTTTATAAAAGGACGTGTCGACGAATTTTTGATAAAAAATACTATAAAACCATTATCATAGATATGCGACCATTACCGTATTTGTATTTTTATGCAGTAAGAAGGTGAACATCTGGCAATGATTTTATATCACACAAAATTTGAAAGAATATAATATTATACAATCATCAAAAAATATCGGGTTTTTATATGCGCTTAACCTGCGTAAAACATGCTTATCAACAACGAACCAAATATCTAATCGATGTTTCTCGAGAATTGCGAAGCTTAAGGAAAAACTGCGGGAAAATCCCTTTTAAACTTGATTCAGATTTATACCACGCGAGAAACCACACAAAAGTGGAGTTTCTGAGATATAGAATTACATTGAAAATTAATAAAAAGATACGCACAACCTACTTAATCACGTCACGGGTTTGGTTTCATTTGGTAAGTTAAACACTAGACGAAAAAGAAATGTGATTTGTGTATTTTTATCTGAAGATCCATCACTTGTCCGGGGTAGCCCTCTTCTTCCCAGTCCCCACTCGAGGTCCTTCACACTGAACCCCGTTGTTTAAAAATATCCAGTTTTATTTTATACCAACTGCGATATTTCTACCCACATTTTAGAGATATTTTCGGCTCTTTGTGCTTAAAATATGGCAAGGATTATGATATTATGTTTATAATTAAATATTTTGTGCGCAGATTTGTTTTTGATTAAAATAAATGGGTCACAATGAAGTGCCACTAATGACGCATGTTTTGATTACTCGAATAAGTATGAATGGCATTGAATTGTTAGTAAGTAAATATTATTTATTTTTGTATCCAGTGCCAGATGGTTAGTAAAGATGTACGTAATACGATTGCTCTGGACTTACATACATTATTATCCAGGATATTTATCTGTGTTTACTACACGATTGTATCTTGAAAATCAATATTGTTATATTGACAGATAATATTATTAGTTTATTATGATTTTATTTCTTACTAGCTGCTGCCAGTGGCTTCGCCCGCGTGTAAATAAGAAATTGTTCTAAGAGAACATATTTCCGAGATAAAAAGTAGTATGAAGCTATTCCAGTGCGTGGTTAACTCGTGTGCCAAATATCATCGAAATACGTTCACCTCAAGCGTGAAGAAATCATAAACACGCATACTTTGATAATTTTTTTACCTTTATAATAAAAACAAGCGCTTAAGACATGAGCGGCATGTTGCCAACGGCCGAGAGAACTGCAACCATCAACAAGGTACGGCGGCATCTGTTGACGCCTCGACGGCGGTCGGCGACATTCCAATTTTGACGATCAGCGGTAGCCGTCGTTTGTGTCAAGTGTCGCTGTAGGCCGACGGCTATAGTGACCTCTACCGTTGGCAACATGCCGCTCGTGTGTGTGAACTCTAATGCTGTTGAGCAAGTAAAAGGGCGAGACAGTAAATTGTTGCTCGGCCGAGACAGTGATGTAAGCGAGTTTTAGAGATAAACGCTCGGCCGAGTACTCGGCGCTACGTTTATACGTACCGAGTATTCGGTCGAGAGCACTGTCTCGCCCGTTTGCTCGATACGTGTGATCAAGGCATAAGCATTTAAGGCATAGTTTACTAATTATTTTGCATAATGATGGTGGCTGGTGCAGAACATTTTCTAATTATATTCAGTTAAGGCCCAATCGTAAACAAGGGGCTTGCAACTTATCATTGGCGCTCTGGTCGCGCTGGTGTATGCATTAATGAGTTCCATACGGGTTTATTAATTACTAGGATAGGTTCGTTAAAGTTACGTTCCATAATCATGGAGTGTGAGAATGAAGTGGCTTTATTAGTTTGCGCCATAATAAGTAGAATTTGTAAATAAATGAGGACATTATACAGATTTCTGAATAGTAATACACTTTTCGATTGTAAAACTGTACTTAATTCCATGCATGGCACGTAATAAAGAGTTATCTGAAAAGTATGATAGGATCCTGTATCTGGTCCCGTCGACATGTTCAAGACGTATACAAAGCCTTGTGCTTCGTTATTATTGATCTGCTTAACCTTCTACCCTCTTGTTATTTATCGATATATTTTATTAAAATATAGCTTTTGGGTCTTTCAATATTATCGTTTTATTTTTTAAATACTGTCATCAAAAAAAATCGGGCAAGAGCGAGTCGGACTCGCACACTGAGGGTTCTTTACAAACTATGAAACCTAAACCTAAGAAAATAGTTCAATCCCCGATGATTTTTCATAATCGCAATTTTTGTTTTGTGACGTCACTACAAATTTACAGTTTTCAGACTTTTTCCTATACTTGCGCTATAAGACCTTGCTTCATGCCAAATTTCAGGATTCTAGGTCAACAGGCTTATGAATTTTGATTCCCTTGACAGTGTCGAATTATACGTGTTTTTGCGATATAAACGGCCGTAACTTACAAGTTTCACTTTTTTCACAGCTTCAATGGATCGCAGACTTGAGTATATGGTTTTAATTTCAACTCGATACCTCCACGGGTTCCCGAGATAAAGGGTCTTGACAGACAGACAGACAAACGGACAACAAAGTGATTCTATAAGGGTTCCGTTTTTTCCTTTTGAGGTACGGAGCCCTGAAAACAAACGTCACAATGGCTACACGTTAGATAATCACGATGGACAGTGAATGGTACGTTCAATGTCACTATTTAAGGGCTATGTGAAATTTGTTTTTTTTTTTTCCGCAATACCTATATATTTAAACGATTGCTGTTTTAAAAGCCAATATAACTCGCGTTCTTTAAGAAATTGAGTCCATTTATGCAAAGATGTCATTCAAAATTGCTTTAATCGTGAAGCCAAAAAGGGATTAGCTATTGGTCGATGAAACACCTGACAAAAGGATCACTTCCACTTTCCCTTAAAATTATTGTCTGTACGTAAGGATGGGAAAGATGCATTGTGCATCCTTCCCACCCTTACGAACGAAGCGCAAAACGTGGACATTAATGAAACGTCAAAAGTTCTTTCTCGGGGCCTGCCAGCAAACAATGGCCTGAAGAATTCTCGGAGTCAGCAGACGCAGGCAATTCAGCCGCCGAACTAAAAATGGAACTGGCAGGCCACATCTACTGCATATCGTAACTTGGGTGAAGGCAACCATTGACTGGATCCCGAACATCTGAAGCCGGTGACTTGTACCGGAAGGATTGGCTTGAAGTAGTTAAGCAGATAAGAGCGCAAGAATGGAAGGCAACATTAGGTTTCTTCACTTTATTCACACAAATTACTTTTGATTCACTAAATTCCTCTTTACAGGGTTAACAACTGACTGGCACTCCGAGCTAGCACACCAGCGTACCACAACAAAAAAATGCAAAAGAGTTAGTGACGGGAGGGGAAATTCAACTGCACTTTTGGTTTGGTTGTGGTTTCGTTTAGTAGGAAGCAATTGGTGTTATGATTTTATAACTTTAGATTTTTTTTATAATATTTTTAATTTAGTTGATATTTTGAGTTATTAAGAGAGAGAAGTGAACATACGCTATATTCATTAATTCCCAAGAGGACGCCGGCGCCCGCACACCTATTGTCTTTCTATTGTGTCTCTAATTACAGTATTCAAAAGGTTAAATCTTTTTGCCAGTCCTTCTACTCAAGCGGCCTGTTGGTGAGACATACGCAGCGAGGCTACAGAGCCTTACGCACTCAGTACAATAATGCGTTCAGGATGCTGTTGCGTCTGCCGTGGTGGTGCAGCGCCGCTGGGATGTTTGCTGAAGCGTTTTCAGGCCATCATGCGCAAAACAGCAGCTTCTCTGTTGCCCTGTATACGACGTAACAACAACAGTATTCTGATCGCAATTCCCTTTCAAAGTCAGTGGATCATGTCTTGTATAGGTGTGATCAGTCATGGCAAATAAAATGTTGAAAATATAATTTGGACTTTGTATGTTAAGATTTCTATCAGTCTATACCACCCGAAATAAAGTTACCTATTATTATTAAATAAACTTTTAATATTTTTTCAGATTATTGTCAACCAAATGGAAATCTAATTTGGGTCTGAAGAGTTTGTTTCATGTTGAAATTAAGTAAAAGTTAGAACTTTTTTTTATTAGGTGGGAAATCATCTAATGATTTCTCCTACTCTAACGCAGAGCGGGAGGGTTTCTCAGACGTTTACTGACTAAAACTCACTTCAATGTTCCTTCGTTGCCTTGCATTTCAGAGCCTCGAGTTTTCCTTTCTGAACCATATGGCGAACCCATGGCCCCAGCAGTGGCTGGACTGGAGCTCTACGGTTTTGCTGCCAACTCCTACTTGGGTTGTTCTTTTTTATTGTGGCAATGTCACTTCAATTATTTGTTTTTTAGTTGAAAAGGTCGGTCGCTCTTAATGAAATCCCAGTTTTTATAATTAAGTATAATCCTCAGCACACAAGTTGAACCATCATGGCGGTCGACTTTAGAATGCGCAGTAACCGATTTTTGGGTCTCAATCGAAGTGCGCGTAACCATAGCAACTGGTACAACTTATTTGCCGCGTACTATAGGTACTTAGAATGTTGCAGATTTTCCTTTTTCAGAAAGCTGTAAAGAAAATCTACCATCGACCATATTACATAGACTAACACTCTATACAAGGCACAAAATAGATAACAGTTATAGGGCTATATATTTAGGTATATGACCCGACTAGGTTCGACCTAGACGGTCACTCTATACTTAGATATTTTTTTTTAAATCACGTTGAAACATGGTAAGCACAGCTATCGGTTAATTAGTTTCATTAATTAGAGACAGTGTTATCTTCTTTTAATTCTCAAGAAATCGTTGTTCAATTTAAGATTTCCAATATCACAAAGACTCCAATTAATTGAAGCTGCGTTACTTATAAATTATCTAGGGCAACTCAAATATTAAATTAATTTGAAATTAAGTTATTTACTCGCTGAAATATAATTTTAGATGTTTGTATATGATTTAATATTGGAAAATACAGTGTTCCCTTGACATTTTTAAATGAACCCTATCATTTGAGATATAGAAAGAAACTATCTTTGAGAACAGGGTTGTACGAGGCCCTTGAGAGAGCCCCGAGTGCCGGCCGCCCGCCGACGGCTGTGCCCGACCATTTTATACAAATTGTTTTATATTTCACTTAGGAACATGAGTTTTGTTTTAGGATTTGATATTTTTGTTTACTTTCGCTTTTCTGATTAGAGGCTTTAAGTTGACATAATGGGTTATGTACTCGTATCTACCTACAAGTATTTTTGAAAGGTGTTCACGTTGCTGTTATGTTTGCTGCAAACAGTTCATGAATACTCGTCATCATTAATTACGGTCTACCTTGTTAGGGACGTACCGAATCTTGTACAAGATACGTGCGGAGGTGACGCTCGGGTGTCGCCACTGCGCGGACCGCCCGGAGGACACGGCAGAGGTGTACCCCGCTTGGGAAGAGCATCGCCGTGTCCTCGTGGGCGCAATCGGCGGCGTCGATCTCCGATTTCCGGCCACCGTAGGCGCGGGCTTGTGGACGGCGGGCAATGGGTAGCTCGCTGTCCTTGCGTCCGGTGATAGTCCGGACCGAGCCCAAATCGTCGACGGCGCATTGTTCCCGCGCGCCTCAAGGAGTTTTCAGCAAACTGTAGGGGCCCAACAAGGCCGAAGCCTACTGGGGCCTAGGGTTAGGCGAAAGTGAACCCCGGGGCCCTGGAACAAAGGCAATGAAAGAACAGGGTCGGTTGTTAGTCAGTAAGAGTCTGACACTATCTCTCGCCCCGCCCAAGGGTAGAATTTGTCATTAGATGATTTTACCTACCATAAAAAAAAACGGTCTACTTTTACTGTCACGGAGAATTTCTGAAAGGTAACCTGTAGTTCTAGAACGTAAAGGGCAACTGAAGGACATAGGTATGGTTTTAGTCAGTAAAAGTCTGACACGCTCACCCCCTTCATCTTCCGTCCATCCGGTAACAGACCGGTCCGAGCTCAGATCGTCTACGGCGCGCACTGTTCCCGCGCGCCTCAAGGAGTTGTCAGCAAACTGTGGGGGCCCAGCAGGGTCGAAGCCTACTGGGGCCAAAGGTTATGTGAAAATGTCACCACGGGCCCTGGGACAAAGGCAATGAATGGAAGGGTAGGTTTTTAGTCAGTAAGAGTCTGACACTATTTTCCGTCCCACCCAAGGGCGGGATTTGTCATTGGATGATTTTACCTACCATAAAAAAAACCCCCTTCATCTTAGAACGGGAAGAGGTCATTGGATGATTTCCCACAAAGAAAAGGTCTACTTTCGCCCACTGCTGCGCGCTGAGCGTTTTTTCTTTGCCAATAACCACGTTCTTGTATCAGCCTAATCCAGATAGCAACAATATCAGACAATATATGGGCAGACGCTCATCTTGCCACCCTAGGACCACACTTCTTCCAGTCCTAGGGCAACTTTATATTTTCTTATTTGTCAACAAAGTAAGCTTGGTTAAAAATAAAGTAATCAAAATACTGCTGCTTTTACATAAATTATTTTTTATCCTAAAATAGACACTGAATGGTTTGTAAATATCCTCTCGAAATAAATTCAAACTACGTCAATAAGTTCTCAGTTTATTCTGCAAACTACCACGCATTTGTCAGTGTACTGGTCAGTTAAAAAATAACCGAGTGTTCATTTTTGTTGTAAAATCGAGGAGGAGGGAAAATCACCGGGTGCATAATAATCCTCCCTCCCACGTTGTTACAGGGAGAAAGAGTGAAATTCAATGCTCATATACGTATGAGCATTGAATTTCACTCTTTCTCCCTGTAACAACGTATCAGTATTTCCACCTACGGGTGAAAATACTGATAAGAAGGTTTTATTTCTGTACTACTGTTTCCAATAAGCTGTGTTTTGTTCCCACACGCAATTAAATTGAAACAGCTTTTATGTGTCTACTATTTACTATGTTAGGGTTTTGTGCAGGGTCTGAGTTTTATCTGGAGATAAATATTGAAGTGGGCCCGTATCTTGTGTTTTTTCATTATAATACATATTACTAAATAGTGGGCATGTGCCCACATTAATCGCAGAACATTCGAGGACTTCATAACAAAAGGGCGTACATGCGAAAATACCATTTTTTGTTTTCAAAAGCAATAGATAGTACAAAACTAGCTATTGACCACAGTTAAATATACAAATAAATTAAAGAATCTCAGAAAAATATAAGTCTATAACTACTGTTTGTTATTATCTATTACCTTTAAAAACGAAAAATGGCATTTTCGCATGTAGGTACACCCATTTTTTTATGAAGGCTTTGATATGGTCGTTGGTCCGAAAGGTTCTGGAGTGTTGAAGTAGCGTTAGACGACCTCCCACAAGGCGGATCGATGACCTGGTGAGGGTCACGGAAATCCTATGAATGGGAGAAACACTAACTACCTACAGGTCTTGATCAGCTAATGTTTAAAGAAATTAATTTCGTACATGCATAATATTAATTCGAGTTTTAGAAAAAAGTACTTCATTAATTCAATAATTTTAATTTAATGTAACGTTATGATCCGATGATGATTGAAATAAATAAATATTATTATTATTAATTTTATCTTTACAAATCGATAGTGTTTCATGAACCGGATCGACCCTCCACGGGATTAAAACGTTCAAAATATAGCCGTGTATATCGTAGTTGATCTGTTTTCGGTGTTAGCTACTGTAGTCTGTTAGATTACTGTAGAAACGCAGCAGTGCCGAAGCCTACTGGAGCCATGGGTTGGCTTCCGAAAAGGAAACCTAGAGTACTGGAACACAAGGCAAAGAAGGAACATAGGGTTTTAGTCAGTAATAGTCTGACAGCGGGAGAAGTTATTGTATAATTTCCACCGAAAAAAAATGTGTTATGTTACTGTTAAGTAGGTAATTATAATTTTGTCTTAACACTTGACAAACAAATGGTGAAGTGGCTGTTTTGTTGTTTTTTAAATGTTTAAATAAGGGAGAAATTCAGTGCTTTGGGGCCCAAAGTGTAGATATGTATACACACAATATGTCTCTTTTATTTAATCTATCTGCAATAAAACTTAAAGAAGGTATAGCTAAAATCGTTTCCACTACAAAATGCGTTAAAACTCTGGAGATTATAATATATCAAACCTCAAAGATGAGGCTTTCCCCTCCATCCCTTGAGATTTGACAGCAAAATGCTAATAAACAAGCCTACGAGTAGGTACTTGTATACTATTACGCGGCGTACCAATTAGCCGCTCATTAACTTTACATAATTTATCAATGATGCACCACTTTCATCACCGCTGGAGGGGTCTCCGCAGTTTAATTTTATTTTAATCTATGATAAACGTCCGCGAGGGCAGGAGACGTGCTTGTTGCTTAATTGTGCGGATTATCGCGAATCTGTCGCCGACGACACGCGATTGATGTCGCCTCTGCATTTACCTATCGATTACTCTTTGCTCGGGGCGTTACCGCCGCGAAGCCACTTACACGAGCCTTCAATCTTGTACCTGTACTTGTTTTAACCCCTCGCCCTTGGATTAATTTTGTATTCGCTACGATTCCCGTATCGGTCAAGGTTATCTCTCCCACAAATCTACTTCCAAGCTCTGATTCTCCTCGTATCTTAATTAACGGGTTTAAATTAATTAATTAAAATAAACTTTCTTAAACGATGTAACGAATCGTATCGCTGTGTACCACATATGTACACCTCAACTTTATGTAGAAGATACATTTGTATGATAAAGTGATAATGCGAACATTTCTCTTAAATAAATAATATAAGCAACGTATACTTATGATGTAGGTAAGTACGTTAGTATACATGATGAGAGATTTTTCAATTTCGTTCAGCGTCTGGCTTTGAGTATTCTATAATCCCCTTTTCTAGGAATTTTCGTCGAAATCGCAGTTGAGTTGAGTAATAAGATTATATCACGTTAATCTTCAAAACATACCTCCGTGAAGCCTCTTTATTGGTAGGCAACGGCGGTATAAAATAGAATTTAGCTAATAAAAAGAATTGGACATCGTTTCGTATTGATAGAAACATATGTTTTGTATTGATGACTATACATTATAAGTCGATGTAGGTAAAACTGTGTACTTTTCTGATTATTGATGTCTGACAGCCGATGGCAACGAGGATCACAGCACAACATTCATGGGGAAGAGAATGAAAGTGAAAGGAGATAAACTGCGCCCACGGAGAAAATGAAGGGAAAAATACATGGTTCATAGTGTCCAGGGACACCTAAACCTGTTATGTTTCTAAATATAAACATTGTGTAGGCGTTTATGAATGTAAATGTGACTCGTATTTTGGCTATTATTGAATTGCGTTCTAGTTGGGGTTGTGACCGTCACTGTCTTGTCACTCACTTTGTTTATGAACACGAAGAAATACAAATATGTATTTTTGTAACCTTGTAAAATGGTTGAACTTATAGTACTGTAGTCGTGGTTAGATCTACTGCTGTAAGTTTGAGGAAAACGAAAACAAAAACAACCTTGGCTTCACAGGCTTTACGTGAGCTTTTTATTCCATTATTAAACGTTCATTATATTTAGGTAAAAGCGCAATGTCATGCTGATTCAGGTTAAACTTGACTTTGAACAAAAACTGCTTCCAAGTGACGTGACATGTGTCTGGCTGACGAAGGCTGCATCCGAAAGAAAGTGATGAAAAGGCTCACCTTTGTGCGTATCAAAGTGAGTGAGGATGCTGCAAAGTGAAGGACCCGTGATATTGGTGAGCGGATGCGGGGCGGGGTTGTCGGAACGGGGTTGAGGGTGCGACGCGCGGAGGGCGGCTACCATCCGCGCAGGGCGGGCGGGAGGCACGGGAGGCACGTAACAAGTGAAGCGGGCCCGGGAGCAACAGTCTGCCGCAGCCCGGCCACGCGGCCCCACACACCTCCGCGACTCGTCCACAGCGCGCACCCCGCGTAAGTAGCGCTTACCCGATTTAATTAATACCTCCGTCCGGCTGCTGGCTGACCAGCTCTCCACCTCCCGCCTGCACTGCTCCGGCGTCTTCCACCGCTATTCCAATACCTCCATTTTCCCGCTCGTATAAGACATCGTAAACGCGCATCCATTCTTCAGTGAATGTCTTCCATATAACTGTACCTGTTGAATGCATGACGAAGCAACATATATCCTTGAAATGTATTTATTTGACTTTTCTGAATATTTCATATTAATTTAGAAGTTAAGTTTAGAACGTATCTACTACCTAATTAATATCCGTAATGGCGCTGTCGGTATTGCGTGGTGCTCGGTTCGGCTCTGCCCAGGTGTTTAGTATTTAACAATGTTGTCACGTCCCGTTATGATACCTGTAAGGTAGAACTATAAAACGTTATAGTCATTACTCTTATCTCACAGTTTCCTTGGAGCAGGAAACTCATAAAGTTGCTTCAGGCCCAGAAGTCTAGGCGGCATCATTATAGTTATGAGACGTGATATTTGCTACCATTATTTATAAAGGCACTTATTTTTAAATTCCTCTTTCTTTTATAAAAGTCATAAATTACAATTTCTATTAATTTACCTACGTTAACACATTATTACGTTTTTATAATGTGTGAAAGATTACAAATGGTTTCGTGTAATTTTATTTAAAATAACGAAACCCAGTCCTTTGTTTTGTATCGTGATCTTCTACCTCGTTTATCTAGAAGCTTCACTGAATTGAACTATATTAGGGCGGAGTGAACCTTTTTTATCCGTTTGGATCTATAAAGTCTCGTTATTGCAAAGCAGAGAGCCAGATAAATATTTATTTGTATCGTCTTAATGAAGGAGGATTAGCATTGTTTAAAAGACTCGAAAGAAAGAAGTGAGAGAACAGAGGTAACGACACAACTCCAGCACACCTCCCGACGCGACGAGAAAGATTCACAAGTTGGAGATAAGATAACAATGAATGTTCGCAAACACTCGCTATAATTGGAAACCCTTGAAGTCTTTTTGATGTAATACGACTTTATTAACGTGATATACGAAGTGGGGGTTAAATTAAAGACTGTAAACAGAACTTGTTGTAAAAAATTTAACAACATGTAGTCTTTAATGTTTTAACGAAAAGGAGACAAGGGAAATCGCTTAAATAAAAATGTTTTTATAAAAATATGTTTGTTAAGCAACAAAAACTGTTTCAACCGTAAACCTGTTTCGCCCACGCGACTTAATATTTTTATTGTGAAGTTATATTTATGTAGATTCGTATACCATTGTATTTGCCACTAGTGAGATTTCTTTATGAAAGGACATGCGCTGAAGTTTATCTATATACTGAAAAAACAAGGACTTATTAACGCCTCGAGCTGTTTAGTTGTATTATAAAATAGTAAGAATGTCTGAACAAGAAGTTACATATATAAGTTAGTGAAGATGAAAAAGACTGGCTTTCTAATGAATGTGCTGTCATACTGTGTCCATACAGTGCAAAGTGGAGATAATGAGCATGAAAAATGTGTGCATTGTGGGGGAATGAAAATAAACGTGAGTATGTATCAGCTTCGAGTGTTACATGGAATTACTTTCAGTCTTTTAGTGTTTGATTGCGATCCCACTTGATAGCAAGCATTGATGCAATCGTTGATGATGAGATGCACTAATTTATTAAGAGCGTATTCACTCTAACCTTGAAGACACCTAAATCATAATCGGAAGGGAAGACCGCAGCAAGCAAATAGTTCCAGAAGATTTGTTGATTGTTGTTTTGGTGATAATTTGAGTTCATATTCAGACTATATCGTCTAGCGCAGAGGAAGATAAACACTACTTACATTGAAATTCTGCTGAAAGGGATGAGATTAGTAAATCTCTTAGACAGTTGGGATTTAGCTGCATGAATTTGACATTTGCAGACGGGAGCGAGTTTGCAGCGTCAGCGGTGTTTTGCTGTTTATTGTGTTTGTTGCGTCACATTAGCATACAAGTCGGTAATTCGTGCACTTCAGACGGCTAAACTGAAGTCTGCTGTCAGAAGCGCTTCAAAATAAACGAAGTTGAGCCAAGCGGGCAGCGTTAGTAAACCTGGCAACAACTAAAGTAAACCTAATTCGGGTGCAACCGGCCAAGCGGAAAAGAGAGGTTTTGCAGTAAACGGCTTTGAAGTTTAAGAAAATATAAAGAGCACGATGGGTGTAATATAAAACTGTACCTTTATACATGTTTAGATGACTAGCTTTTTTGAACTTCGTACATAAAATAACCGCATCATGACAAATGATGTCTCTTCACGAATGCTGCGACTTTTGATTTTGAAGAAGATCAGCGGTGACCAGTTGCGTGCTGGTCAAGAAGAATTAATGAATACCATAATAGATTCTTTTGAAATTGTCAATTGTTATTTTTATATTATGGAATAAATGTATTTAATAAATTAACATGTTTTAACGTGGATCGCTTCTCCAATTATTCGTTTAAATCGCTCCGGGGTGTTCCAACAGCTGTGAAATTTTCGTGTGAATTTTAATGTCACGAGCGTAGTTAATGTTTTTTTATGAGGATACTAAACGATGGGATACATAATAAAGGTAGATAAATTGAAATAAATTGGACGTACCTTTCTGTTTTGCTTTTTCGAACAAAACATTACTTGTAATTGGGTTTCCATTTCCAGAACTGCTCGCTTACGTCAATACTGTTATTGGATATAAGTTATTAAATACTTGGGGAGAGCAAATACGTCCAATTAGCGGGAAACTCCACGCGGATGCAATATTGATTACATTCGCACTAACAGTCACGTAGTTTTTGTTTGACCGCTACGCCTACACATTACTACATTTGATACTGCCTCTCTTAGCTTTATGCTAGTTCTGTTTTAACATTTCGAATCAAAATAAGAAAATTAGAGTTCACCGTGTAATATCGATCAGTTCGAAAAAAATTATTGTTAGCTTTCAGTTTTCGTTATAGCCGTAAGTTGTGGAGCATATTGCTAATGCCGGTTCTGGCCGACAGTAAAAAGATAAAGGCGAGCTAGCAGCGACGGAGGCAGACAATAAAATGAGCTTATCGTTACAAAGGGTGTACTCCACCTGAAACGCTTCTTGTGCGGAGGTACCTTATCTAATCTAATTGCTGGACTAGGGCGACTTTAGTTGGCAGCAGGCCGCCGCCGCCGTCGCCTCTACCCTTGTTACTTTGTTGTTTGACTGACGCTTTACACGAAAACTTATGCCGCAAATATTTATATTTCCGTACAGTTTTAATTAATCTTACTCTGCAAACGTGGGACATACCTTCATCATAGACAAAATATAGATGTAACGTAACTGTTTGTTTAAAACGTAGTAGTGATAGATTCCACGGTCAATGATTCCACAATTCTACTCAAGCCTTTGTTTCAATTATAAAGTCCTATTACAGTGTTCGGGGGTTGTGTTTGCTCGTGCAATTTGTCTTTGTTCGTACGTTACATGCCTCGTCTGCGATGTAACGTACACTACTTATGTATTACTTAGCGCGCTCTACTATTAATATTAATTAAACTTGATATATTCGCAGCAAGTACGTACTAGCATTAATATAGGAACTGGTTCTATTTCCAACTGACAGATATGTAGGTGTTATAATTACTTGTAGTTATAATAATACGTAGAACAAAGAGCAGAACAGATTTTAGAGATTAATATAACAAACACGGTCCCTGGTAAAACCAAGTTCACCCTCACTTTTTACCATCTTCTACTTTAATAATCTAAATCATAAAGAGTTGCTTTTAGTATACCCAAAGGGTATCGTGAAGATTAATTAAGAAAACAACCGAGTGCTCGCGAGGGTATCGCAGGGTAGCTATTTTATAAGGTTGCAATGTTATTATAACTTATTTTTCTTTTTAACAGTCAAAGTTATTTACAATCGCGGCGTTCGCTTTCATTTCTTTGTCCGCCATTCAGGCCGAAAGTTTTGAATATTTCTTAAAGTAGGTTAAATTAAAATTAGTGTTGGACTTCTGTTGAAGGATTTCTTAAGCATAATATAATTAGTTCCAAGCTTCTAATTGGAGTAAATAGATTGTGTACGCAGAGTGTGTACATTATTAATTAATTCGGGACGTGCGTCTTATCATGCACACTTGGGCACGCACCACCTTATCGATGCGTATTAACATCAATTACATTATATATTATTCAATTATTACTGTGAACAGCATGGACACAGTATGTGGCATCAATCTCTGATCTATCTACCAGAAGCTGTTGGATAGTTCAATAGCGCAGCATGGGGTCCGCACTTCAACCGAGACCGATTACGTTTGCCTTCACGTAGCTACACGCTGTAGTACCTAACTACATTCAAGTTATTACGATAAACAGTTTCCTGTGAATTCCTAACAACAAAACTTTCCACTTTGTTTAATAATATTGCATTAGTATGATGTTGACGTGACCCAGTTACAATTTCATAATAATACCCGCGACCTACCATTAAGGTGAAGACTAGTGTACAGTGGGCACGATGTCCAATGACGTGTACACATACACATAGTGCTCGCCTCTCCCCACCAGTCCATTATTTACGAAATATTCCCCATTTCAAGGGACACACTCCAGAAATTATATTTAGAGGAGAATGAGATTTTAACGACTCATTTGTGAGGAGATTTCCAGTACCTATTTTATGATCACAAAGGATGGGTTTTTTTATGGCTTCACTGTGATATTACTTTATCAAACGTTTTGGACGGGGTGAAGAGTATCAATTTCTTTCGCTTTTTTTATCTTAAAAGTTAAAATACTTATAATGTACTCGTAGTTGATGGAGTCTGTGCTGACGAGTTTGTTTGCGTACAACAGTTTATTGTTTGCTCTGATGAGCTCGTCAAGTAGTTTTAGAAGTCAGACGCAAAACTGATGGTGGGGCAGAATGTTGAGAAACTTTACAGAATTCTGTAAGCTTCTTTGACGTGCTTCAGAGTTCATATCGTGTTTACATTGCAGAGTATTCAGACCAAATACAGTTAATATGTATAGTTAGTTACCTTCTTTTCTTGAGGTGGGAAATCATTAAATGGTCTCTTCCGCTCTAGGGGGAGCGAGAAGGCGTGTCACAGTTTTATGAACAGATTTCTTTTCAGAAAAAATACTGTGGCCGGCAGCCACAGTAATTTTTTCTTTAAAATTTCTGCGGCACTAGGTGGCGTCGGCCCTACTGGGTCTTTAACGCTTTTGCTGACATCTCTTTGAGGCGCGCGTGGAACAGTAGGCGCCGTCGTCGCCTCGCGTTCGGTCCTTACCTACTAGACGGTCGGATGTCGAACTACTCAATGCTCGTCGTCCGCAAACCCGCGTCTACGGTGACCGGGAATCGTCCTGCAACTCCTGACGTCCAGGCATGAGAATGACCATTGTCCAATATCCTCACGGTTGCCACCATATGTGTCAATATGTCTTGGTCGGGTCTACCTTTTATAGCAGAACTTTTCATGTCGTAATATTATTTTGCATAACAACGGATAGCATAAAGTTCATTTCGCAGAAAATCGTTTCGCATACACTCATTTGTCATACATATAAAACTCATAATTTTGTTAGTCAGAATCATTTTTAGGCATGAATTGCATATCCATAATAATTAAAACGCAGAACCATCACATCACAGAAAATTCACAGTCAGAAATTTCTTTTGGCATATTGTTTTATATCGATAGCTTTTTATTTTTATTTTATTTTTCAATTCACGGTCTTTATAATAAAATAAACACGTAAGCTGTCATGCAGCATGCAAGCTGTCACGCAACATGCAAGAAGGCATGCAGCATGCAAGCAGACATGCATTATGCAAGAAGTTAAGCAGCATGCAAGCAGGCATGCAGTATGCAATCAGACATGCAGCATGGAAGTAAGCATGCAAGTAGGCATGCAAGCAAGCATGCTAAGCAGGCATAAAACATGCAGCAGGCATGCGAGATGCAAGCAGGCATGCAACATGCAGAAGGCATGCAGCAGGCATGCAGCATGCAAGCAGGCATGCAGAAAGCATGGTTTCTGTCACGGCTCCGGCGCTGCGGGGTTTGGGCGCCCCACGCGAACTTATCGTCGCAGATGATTTTAACGTTCACCACCACAGCTTCGGCTTGCTGGCCAGCGTTGCCGGCCAGTCTCAGCCGCGGCGGCGGCCCTTCAAACCACCTGCCCCTCAGTTTATGGGCAACCCTACCCCTCTGCGCTTACGCGGGTTTAAATTACACTCTAGGGGTAGGGCAGACAAGACTGTGTGAAGTCGGTTTTGCAGCGATTCGTTTCTGAAACAAAATTTTGTTGCACAACATATTGACTTTTTATGACACTATTTTAATTTAATATTAAAATGCTACCAAGTAACCGTCTTTATTTTTGTGTCAAAATTCCGTAAAATTTTGTTTCGGTGTGGTGAAAATATGGCAAATAAATCATTTGAAAAATTCATCAAATGAAAAACAGTTCAAACGAGGCCTTGGCCGGCCAAAGTTATTTTGTAAATCGGCGGAATATAGTTCGGTAAAATAATATCTATGACACATCATACTTCGATGATCTAAAAATATGTCAAATAATGCATAGGTATAGCAAAAAAGAAGTCGGTCAATAGTTTTCGGTAAAATGTAATTCGAACAAAAATTATTCGACTATAGTAGATTATGCCAATTGTGTTATGCCAAATAAATTTCGGAGTATCAAGATTCTGCCAAATAGAGGGAACCCGTTGTGGTCAGATCATAGAATTGATCATTTCATGATGTGACCGGTCATATTATGAAATGGTGGCATTTCATGATATAGAACCTCGTCCGCTAGCTACATCATGATATGGGCAAGCCAAATGAACACTAAATGCATGATTATTTCATGTTATGGCCAAACATGGCTGATCATATCGTAAAATAGTTACATTATCCACCGTTAAAGGCGCTGATGTTGTTTTATTTTTGTTATGAATCATGGCGGATTGTTATTCTTGTGGTTATTCTGATAAAACTGTTAGTAATAATGTGTCAATTGATAATAATGATATAGTAAATTGACATTACGAAAAAAAAAATACTTGAATTTTACGAAAGCCTACTGAATTGACATTACGATAAAAAATACTTGAAATTTACGAAAGCCATTCCAAAAACCCTTTGAGTTCGAAACGTATTTCACAGGCTAGTAGATTTCAATCTCTAATAGTTTTATTTAGTAGTTAGACAGATAGATAGATAGATATATTCTTTATTGTACACCAAAAATAAAATTACAATAGGAACTTAAAATTAATGGGGTGTCACAATGAGCGGTCTTATCGCTAAAAGCGATTTTTTACAGACAACCTTTGGATGGATTTGACGGAGAAAAAGATACACAGGTTGTTCGTGGTGTACTATTTACATATATACAATATATAATTAGTAAAATACATATAACACAATCAATATAATATATATATATATATATATATATATATATATATATATATAGATATATATGAATAAAAGCAGCGAAATAATTTACTTAATGATGTTGGGTAGTGATCCTTAACCATATTTTTTAAAATAGTTTGTATTCTTATTAAAGCTATTTAAAATGTCTTATTTATTTATTGGACAAAGATAAATTGGCCTACATTACGATATGGCCAAACGTTGATTGAAATATCATGAAACGTTGACGTTTAAACGATCTGGCCAGTTTTAGTTGGCCATATCATGAAATGCAACCATTTCACGATATGGCTGGTCACATCATGAAGTGATCAATGCTACGATCTGGCCTCGACATATAGATACCTACATATAATAAAAAATAATAATATTCCACAACTATCACATAACGACGTCTAGTCGCAAGCTAAGCAGAGCTTGTGTTATGAGCACTAGATTGATAAACATACTTAAATATTTCTAAATACACACATATTATATACAAATTACACTCGGACACCGAACAAATGATCGTGCTCATCACACAAACATTTGTCCTGGGTAGGTTCGAACCCACGACCTCCGGAATAGCAGTCAGGGTAACTAACCACTAGACCAATAGGCCAGTCAGTAAGTAAATGTGGGTTCATTCATTTGTACTTATTATTACGTTATCGTATAATTTGGCCAGGTGTATGACCTGTATATTTGCAGGCACATCTTAATACCCGTATAATATGTGCGTGATTTTCCCGAAAAGGAAACATAATTGACTAAGGATTGTACGTTAATAGAAATACATATTTATTCGCAGGAACACACTTACGAATTGGTAAAGCCTTCTAATAATAATACTCTCTGGCAAAATGAGATCATTTATTCCAATAATACAAAATGTTGGGACTCATTTATTGGCATGGTGAGTGAATATTATCTACATATATACAGAACCTAATAACGATGGCATGTTTATATCGCTTGAATTCTTTTAATCTCGTTAAGATTCTTTTTTATTATTAGTTCGGTAGACCATTATACACCGTTAAATTTTGGTCGTTTTAATCCCGCGGAGGGTCGATTAGGAGGTTCTATGTTCGGCTGTATGTATTTTTTTTTTCAATTAAATTAATTCAGTAAAAATAAAGAACTTTTATTTTAAACTCGAATTAATTTACGCATGTACGAAATTAATTTCTTTAAGTAAACGTCAGCTGAGCGAGGCCGATGAACTGTAGGTAGTTAGTACGCATTGACCGACAACTACCTACAAGGTCATCGACTCGTTTACTTAAAAAAAATAATTTCGTACATGCGTATATTACCTCGACTTTTAGAAAAAAAAAAGTACTTTATTTTTTAATTTTATCTTTACAATTCGATAGTGTTTCATGTACCTACCGAATCGACACGCCACGGGATTAAAATGACCAAAATTTAACGGTGTATATTGTTTTTGTTCATTAACTTAGAAGTCTGATTTTAACACAGCATCTGAGTATATGGTTTTAATTTCAACTCGATATCTCCACGCGTTTCCGAGATAAGGGTCTTGACAAACAGTGGGCAGACTGACAGACGGACCATAAAGTGATCCTATAAGGGTTTTCTTTATGGTGTCATCCGGGCGACTGAGGGGTTGTTTTGCTCCCGCAACCAGCTTTACGCTGGCACCTAATGCCCGCTATGTCCTGCCGTGACCTTTTTATTGTGTTTTTTTTTATGGTAGATAAAATCATCCAATGACAAATCCCGCCCTTGGGCGGAGCGGGAAGTAGTGTCAGACTCTTACAGTCTTACTGACTAAAAACCTACCCCGTTCCTTCGTAGCCTATCGTGCCGGGGCCAGGCATTCCTTTCGGAAGTTAACCCATGACCCCAGTAGGCTTCGACTCTGCCTGCCTGCAGTTAGCAGGCTGGGCCTCTACGGTTTGCTGACAACTCTTTGAGGCGCGCGGGAATAGTGTGCGCCGTCGAGGACTTGGGCTCGGTCAGGTCGGTCATCGGACGGTCGGCCAGCGAGCTACCCATTGTTCGCCACAAGCCCTCGCCTATGGTGGCCGGAAATTGGGATCGGAATCCCGGCGGCTGCTGGGGCGCGAGCCCCGTAGCCTTTCCTTGATGCGGTCGGCCTTCTCCTTTGTTCCTATAAGAGTTCCGTTTATTCTTTGTGAGATACCTAAGAAACCCTAAAAAAATATTTATTTAAGATTAACTTAATTAAATTTCAATTAGATGTAGCTGCACCTACGGTTGTGCTTGAAAGAATCCATACCGGTACATCTTCAGTTAAGAGATCTCATCAAAAGCACCGATCAAAGGTTTTTCAGCGAATATTTACCTCGTGCTATTTATAGGAGCATGTCTTGTCTTCCAAAAGCCTAAGAACGACCAGAGACCTAACCATGACGTGTTAAAATATTAAGCGTGATAGGGACCTTCCGCTTTCGGAGCAACGGCACCCACACCAGCGCTCCATAAAGGGCGATGTCTGCGTAGAGCCTCCGGCAGGAGGTGTCTGGACCACTAGGTTCGGCAGGAGCCGCTTAAGGGCAGCCCCAGTCCGATTCAGTTTGGACGCCAGACGTCGGAAGTGTCCCTACAGGGATGGAGATTGGAGCTGTACATCCTATATAGCTTCATTCCTCTAATACTCGTAGTTCAGTTTAGGCCATCAAATGGATCGCATTAAGATCTCCTCAGCTCTTTCCAAGTTCTCCGTAAACAAGTTTACTTAATACATTCTAGACAAAATGTGCATCGAGTGAATTTAAGTTTGTTACATGTTTGACGAGGGTGCCTACGATACAGGAGTAATTCCTAGTGAGGCGCAAAGAATAAAAACAAAAATCACAAGTCAAGGTTAAAATCTTCGATAAAAGTATCCTTTTTTATTGTTTTAGGTTCAGGATCAGATAAACAATCTCTCGAAACTTACTTGTTCAAATACTTCTTTTATACTTAGCTATGTGGCTCTCGTCTCGCGAGGCACTAGTAACTCGAGCTAGCTGTGTCGCGGTGAAAAGATTAGCTGTAGTCAGCAAGGTTGGGCGCGGCCTGATAGGTTCGCATCTTTTAAGCCGAAGGGAATTGTCTTGAAGAAAATCTCTATTTTTAAATTTGATAATAACAACGAAGCTCTTGAAGTTTGTTGCACGTTCATACGTGCAACAAGCCTTTATACCGATATATTTAAGTTTGTGCAACTTAAACACACACTGAAACCTATGACGATATGTTGCTACTCGTATTTTGGTGGACAATAAAGTTAATTCTTTTCTGTGATTGGGACCTCATCGGTGAAAGATGTCAGTTTTGGTGATATGTTTGAAACGTGAGAATTTGACCTTTTGGCGAATAGGTATTGAAATGTCATTTAAAGTTATTATTACGATTCGTACCTGACACATGTTGATTTTATCAGTTCAAGGTCAAAAGAGTCAAAGATCTCAAAGTACGCTCCGAAAATAGACCATAATGGTTTAACTGCGTGAAATAGTTTGCGCTGGTACTGAATGTGGAACATGGCAGGTGAGATAGCGGCTGTCTGTACCGAGACACGTGTCTCGATACATTTATGATACAATTGCCACCGTGGCCCTGATTCAGAGCTCCACTCGTTTTATTTAGTAGTTCGCCGAGGAATGCATGACGCGTTTCTTATCTTATAAGTAAACGTGTTGCATTAAATTAACTGGTTGAATAACAACTCAATAAATATGTAATGCGCGACACAATAATATTATTTTGTTTTGTTCGTGCTGCGCTAGTGTGTTCCACGAATTTTCTAATCATAAGTATACGAAACATGTTAATGTGACATTATAGTAATTTATTACTTTGTTAAGGAAATATTTTGAGTGTTTTGTGAAGCACATAATTTATTTATGCAAGGTTTTTTCATGTTTTACTTAAAAGGACTAAGGAGTCGTAGGTGTCATTAAATGTCACAACATTTGGAAATCATGCAATTTTGGAGACACCTACGTCATTCAAGTAAACCTTTCCGAAAGGCTCGTTGTTACGTAACCTCAATAAGTCTCAAGAACTTTGGTTGGAAAGGTCCAATTTAACATGAAATAATACGTAGTTTGGACAAAAAATAAAGTTTGGTAAAGGCCCGAATCTTTACGTAACGCCGTGCCAATCGTAATAAAAGATTCAACGGTGATTTGAGTTCGTAATAAAAACAAGTAGGTATATCAAACAGCACAAATAAACGACAAAACTGTTAACAATCAATTTTTATGTCCACTGGCAATTTGGATTAGTGTACACTGGGAACAGGAAGCTATATTTGCTAGATTTAGAACAATCGAAAATAAATGGTTGGGTGGGCGCGCCTCATCGCTCGTCGTTTGCGCGTCCCTTCGCGATGATCAGCGAATTTTTATCGCCACTATTCAAATCGAGAACTAGCTGCATTTGTTACATCACCTTAGCTTTTATACCTATTGAAACGTACATATTTTACCTCACATTTTGTCGACTTCCTCAAGTTTTCCGAAAGGGTACAAATTTATCGCGTGTGGTAATCTAATGCGATTCGATTCGAGTCGTGGCTCCAGCGCTCTATCTTCAGTGTTTCTTTATATTTAATATGCAAATCACTTCAGGAACTTTAGTTATTTTTTTTTAACTTCTGCATTTCTTTTGTTTTGTAGTAATAAAGTTGTGGAACATAAAGAACGGGGCTCATTGCTTTTATTACATTTATTCTGAACTTGGGCTCATAGCGGATCAAATTACGTTTTATTTATTTAAATCAATTATTTTGCAATAAACGCTCTTTATTCTTTATTGTACACAAAACTTTAGAAAACATTTTGATAAGGACAGCTGATATACCCAAATGAAGTTAAGCCACAATTAGAGTTTCCCTAAATGCAATAGAAATTTATAGGAAAACATAAACTTAAACCAATTAAATTTTACTTAAAATAAAAAGCCTTTTAGTTTTTTCTTTTTTCTAGAGCTGCTACAAGATATACAGGGTGTAAGGGAGAGGTTTCCGCAAACTTTAAGGGCTTGCTAAGTAGACGAAACTGAACCACTTTCCCCATGAAAGAGAGAAAATTTATATGGAAAGACCTATTTTGGTTTTCGTTTCCAGTTTCGTCTACTAAGCAAGCCCTTAAAGTTTGCATAAACCTGTCCCTCACACACTTTTTTATGGTAGGATTGGTCATTTGATGATTTTATCAAATGACAAATCCCGCCCCTGGGTGGGGCGGGAGATAGTGTCAGACTCTTACTGACTAAAAACCTACCCTGCTCCTTTCATTGCCTTCGTCCCGGGGCCCCAGGTTTCATTTTCACGACACACTTTATGGTGCCTTCGTACTTTATTCGATCTTTTCATAAGACGTGCATACATTGCGGCACTTAATCGACATTAGATCCACATTTTCCTTAATATTGCTCAAGATCAGAGTCTAATAAGCTAATTATATCAAGTGTTGATGTTTTCAATATTAAGTTAGGAGGACTGACAGTCATCAATTGATCACCCCGTATTTTAATGTGACAGTAGCCCAATTAATGCAACTGTCTGTACCTACCTACGTAAATTGATTGAAGATAAAATATTTTTTCTTCATTGAGAATTCAAACGCACAGTTCAGTATGCTCAAAGACATAAAATATGAACCAAAATCGATTTAAAAATAGCTAGTGTTAAAATCATCTAAATGATACATTTCTGGTTAACGTAATTTTATTAAACAATTCAAGATTTGTACCATCTGGTCCAGATCAAATAATAACGCCAATTTAAATGAAGGATTCTGTGAATGGTCCGTTAAATGTTCCGATTTCTATTAAATAGTAAAGAATTCTTTGTAGAACCTCAGAAATCCTTTTTACTGCGATAAAAAGGGTTTTATCGTTGTTGGGTCAGCAAAGTGTATGTAAATGAGAACGCGCTGAGTTTTCACGAGAGAAATAAAGCGAAATTGACGTCTTGGGCTACATAATTCATAACTTTTAGTACGCCAACACAATGCTGCCTTGTAAAAATATCGGAGAAATTGATAATTACGAGATGGAACTTACGAAACCGGGGAGTTTGTTGCGCTGCTTGTTCTTTACTTCTTTCATAAAAAGAGAAGCGAAGAAGGGTGCTTGTTTTAGGGAATAATTTGTAACCATGTCGGTCACAAAGCCTTATTCGAGTCCATTTTGAATAAATTTTAAGTAAATCAATTTGTGTTGTTAGTTTAAAAGATCAAAAGCTTCATGTTTACGAGGTTCCTTCCGTCGTTCCTCCAGTCCTGGATTTTTAACTTTAAAAACTTTTGAGAAAACATAATATTATAAACCCGTAGTATGGTTTCAACGGCATCGTATCGGTTTAATATAAGCTCATGCACGCGTGCTATTTCATATTACAAAATGGAAAATAATAATGTATTTTCAACTCCCACGCTGTAACTGCAGCCACTTTTGATCCAGACCAGAGATAGTTCTGCACGTGTACGGTACCTGAATGTTATGAAAAGCAGTGGTACAAACGTAAGTATAATGTGAGCTGTGAATCCATATAGTGTACAAATATAACGTCCCTGTGATGGCAGGCGGCAGGTATCGATTGGCCGGAGCATAGTGTATTTTGTAAGCATTGGACGTTTCGCGCGGAACGAGGTAATATCGCCGAAACCAGCTGTTTCTTGTAGCTAACTATCGCTTTTACTTCTCCACATGTGTGACTATGATTCATGAAAAAGTTTCACATGTAACCTATGCTCGTGATTCGTCTATGCACTTGACAGTGTTTAGGTACTAACTACAGGTTTTAGATGCAGAGAAGGGACACGTTGTGTACCTCTCGGACATCACAGCTTTTCAGGATATAGAAGAGATAAAGTGATTAATGAATTGTATTGATAATGAATATTGTCCTGTAGTGTATCGAACAGCCTATTTTAAATGTGACGTGAGAGATTTATTTGTAACTCAGCAGCAGTATCTAGATTGATCTGTTGATTCTTTGAGTTACGACAATCTCATAAGTTCTCTGAATGTAAAGTAGCAAAACATTGGAATAAAATCAGTGGCAATGTGTCGGGCGGTAATCTCGTCATAAATAAAAACGACCAACAAAATACAACTTGTATTCGTTCAGATTTGACTTCGGATTCATTCGAGTGCGAAGCTTAAGCGAACAACACATCTAGAGCTTCGGTTCTTAAGCTCCGTGACGTCATCAAGATTTCCAATTTACTCCGAGTTATTCAAAAGGATAGGGGTTTTATCTTCCGTTCATCTTTCTGTACTAACTTATCACATTTTGGCGTTGACGACCAATTGTCACTTGCTGACGTTTTGAACCGAGGGGCCTTGTCGGCAAGGTTTGGCCAGATTTAAGCCCGGCTGCTTACCGGCCTAAGGTAAGTAACTTCGATTTTAGCAAGGGCTTAGTAATTTTATAGACTAATATTGACAAAGACTTATAAAGGGAGAGGAATGATAGGTAGATGCGATGGTAGCGATATTATCTAATGACTTATGCCGACTACTTTGATTTTAACGTTTGCAAAATCCGGTAATGATTGAATTGCTGGCAAAACAAAATATGAATATGGATATTTTATCTGCATTAAGCTCAGTTTTCAATGTATATGTTACGGCTAAAGATAGGTGTGAACATAAACTTAAGATTAGCCGGCTAAACTTAAGTTTATTAATATTTATTTATGCTGAGCCCTGTGGAACACCGTAACAAAGTATTCTTGAGCTAGACGAGTATATTATCTCAGTCTTGGACCTCATGTCTACTTTACTTATCTGAGCAATTTGTTGTCTGTCCTCTAAATAAGATTGAATAAGATTAAGAACGTTACCTCTTATACCATATCTGTATAGCTTAGTTAATAGTACTTTATGGTCGACATAATCGAATGCTCTGGTCATATCCATATACATCGCCATTACTGGTTTTCGATTGTCAATGTTATTATATATTTTTTCTAGAAAGTTATAAATAGCCATATTAATCGTTCTATTCTTTCTGAAACCCATCTGTTCCTTGCAAAAAAACTTTTGTTTTTCTAGAAAATTATATATATTATTATAAATTACTTTTTCAAATATTTTAGAGAATATTGGTATTAGTGCTACATGTCTATAGTTACTGACTTTGGTTTTATCGTCTTTTTTATGGAGGGGTTTGATAATAGATACTTTCAACTTTTGGGGAAAAGTACCATTTACAACACATTTATTTATAATGTCACTTAATATCGGTGCGATAACCGTAGCCACTGATTTAACTACCCTTGTGTCAATTTCATCATAACCCGTACTTTTTGTATTTTTAAGATTGCTTATTATGTTACATATATCTTTTGGTATTGTCCATAAATACTTTGTTACGGTGTTGCACAGGGCTCAGTGTTAGGGCCCTTGCTTTTTATCTGTTACATTAATGAGTTCCCTAATGTAATCAGCCACCAAATGTCTTTATTTGCCGACGACAGCACAGTTATATATAACAGTGGTAGTAGTAAAGATATAGTAGATGACATAAATACTAGCCTTATCACAATTATTGACTGGCTTAAAGCTAATAACCTTCAAATTAATCTTGCTAAAACTAAAGTGATGAATTTTAAAATAAGACAAAATATACTATCAAACTTGCACATAAACTATAAAGGAGACCAAATATTTGAAACAAATACAACAAAGTTTCTTGGACTACACATTGACAACGATATGTCATGGAAGACTCAAATTGAAAATGTGTGTGCAAAGCTTAGTAAGTTTTCTTATGCTCTCTATATGTTGGGTAAAATTGCGAATAAAACCGCACTCCTAGCTGCGTATCACGGTTATGTCGGATCAGCTTTAAGATATGGCATTCTATTCTGGGGCAATGCGGCAAAAGTTCAAGAGGTATTAATAGCACAGAAAAAATGTATTAGAGCAATATGTAAAATAAAGCGAACGGATTCGTGTAAATCACATTTTCAAAATTTGAAAATATTGGCCATCACTGTATGTTTATGAAGCCTGTATTTTTGTTAAAAATAATATGTATTTATTTAAACATGTTCAGAGTCAACGACGATCACATAAATTACACCTGATTCAGACTAAAACAAAATTATTTCGCAAAAGCAGATTTGCAATGGCGCCTAAGTTATATAATAAGTTACCTAAGCAAGTGATAAGCAGCAAAAACGTAAATGACTTCAAAAGAAATCTTTTTAAATTATTAAATGACAAGGTATATTATTCCGTTAATGAATTTCTTAATGACAAATTTTAAAATCTTTGACTTTTTAATTTATCATTTTATATATTGACATTGTTTGCTCTTTTGACTGATTATTACTACATTTATAATTTTTTTATCCGAATGTGACTTGCAATTAGTGGTTGATTAAACTGTGACTTTATTTTAATTGTTGACATTTTATATTTTTCTATGTTCTTTTTTAATGATTAATTATTGTATTTTAATTATCATTTTGCAATTTATAAATATTAGAAATTAGAATCATTACAATATTGATAATATTTGTATGCCATAAGGCGGGACATTGTTGGGACATTATATTTTTTGTACAACATCTTTAACCATACCCTATGTTCACAAAAAAATATTTTATTATTATTATTTCCTTTATTCATTATATAAGCTTATTAATTACATTTTTAAATATTTTTTTTAAAAAATTACAAAAAATAAAAAAAAAACATTTAAAAATATAAAAAATAGTGTCCCACCGGTATCGGGAACAGGGTCCAAGCTACCGGCGGTCAGGGCTCCAGAGAAAGGAACCTCCTAACAATACGAGCCGTGTCCAGGAGTACCGCTTTCTGAATCAAGCCCTTGATCCAGCCGCCTAACGAGAGCCTCCTAAGGTGTTGGTCGAGGCTCTTGGCTATTAAGCCATTACCCGACACGACTATCGGTACAATGATCGCCGAATCCACTTCCACTTATTATTATTATTATTAAACTTAGGTTTATCTTCGAAGACCGGCTAATGTTCGATATCATGTTAATTTGATTCGTGACTTTTCATCTTTAGCCGGCTAATGTGCACATTAGCCGAAACGAAACGGCTAAAAATGTATTCGATGGACGCTCAGGGGTAAAAATGTCGCGTGAGGGGGGCGGAGGGACTAGATTTTGTAGTAATTGTAGTTTTAAGTAATTAACACCGTAGTTTTATTTTGCAATTTCGGATACATAAATGTCCGTAATGAGAGTAATTATTTTTCAATAAAAGTTTTCGTAGTAGTAAACAGTATTTCATCATCATCATCATCAGCCTTTTAATGTTCCCACTGCTGGGACACAGGCCTCTCTAAGAGAGGGAATGGGCCGTAATCAACCACGTGGGCCCAGTGCGGACCAGCGGACAATAGTATTTAATATGTTATTATTATTTAATTATAACATAATTAATGTAAGATAATTAAAATACATAATTATCATTTCCTTTTTCATTTGCTTCTACATTTTTAGCCAAGGGCCTGCAGTTACTCTTAAGTTTACCTCGAAGATAAACCTAAGTTTAGCCGGCTAATCTAAGTTTAGGTTCACACCTATCTTTAGCCGTAAAATATATAAACGTTGTCTTTATCTACATGCACGCGTAGTTGTCAATCGTACCAACTTTTTCTTGTTAAGTTCTGATTGAAAGGGAACATAATATCATCAAGTTTGGCGAAGATTCCGGCTCTGTTTACGTATGCATTGTTTTCATTTAAATGTACCCTTGTGGAGTGACAAGCCTACCCTCGGGAGACTCACATATAGATAATGTTGCTAACTTGTCTTGTAATTTACGGCTGACACTTCCACTTTCAGAGCGTCTTTATAAGCGTTGCGCGAGTTATCCTGAAGTAATTAGTTGTGTTAAGCAAAGTTATGTACGAAATAAATTGTTTAATTAAATGTGATATCATGTGTTGACACCTCTGGAGAGTAGTCTTGCAAGACCTGTCATATCATATTTTTGGAAGATCATTAAATGATAATTCATATTAGATTAAGGTTAGATTATCGGCTTTGTAATGTTCCCACTGCTGGGACACAGGCCTCCTCTCTAGGAGAGGGAATGGGCCGTAATCCACCACGTTGGCCAAGTGCGGGTTGATGATGTTTCATATTACAAGTAAATATTTGTATGACTGTAAGTCGCGCTCGTGAACTCATATCAAAGGAATTGTCTTTATTCGGAATAAATTACCATGAAAATAAATGGCCGGCTCGTTCGACGGCAAAGACATGACAATAATAGATAATGACCTAGCGACGGCCGAACCTATTGAGACCTTTTGTTAACTTTGGTTAAAGGTGCTGTAGTGTACTTTTGAGGAGTTCGAGCGTACAGACTGTATTTTCGATTTAGCTCGCTACTTCGCATAGTTTTATCTAGGAATATAATTTCTTATAGGTACTTTATATTGCGAGTATTAAACAAGTTGTGTAGAAACTAACAAGATCGCAGATGATAAGTTAGACTAGTTCTGGCTAAAGATGATAGAATACCTAGAATTTATTATCTAGAATAGCGGTACAAATAGCGCCGACACCACAACCACGGGTACATAAAATGATAGAGCGGTTTCCGCGAAATAGCGTTCACTTGTTCATTTTGTGTTATACAAAAGAAAGTTGATTAAGGCACAAACCTAATATCGTGAGGGGAGATCGGACGAACGTCGTTAAGCTAATGTCTCGGTTGCCTAGACCGGCTCATGCGGAGTAATCAATCTGTTAGTCGTAAGCCTCATCTGCCCCTTATTAGTGTTTTTATTTGCTGCCTGTTGCCAATGAAAGTGAGTACGGAATATCGTATTGGAGAGACGTTACTCCTTCTAACTGTTGCATCCCCGACTGGCTTACGAACTCGAACGTGGAAACATTTATTTGTACCGGTTTGTGAATTCTTTTGTTCGTTGGAAGTGAATCTTCTTCCAATAATGTAGTTTTCTATGCCTGTCATAGTATAAATTTAAACGTTACTTCTCATGACGCCCTAGGAAACGATTGAACTTGACCTACCGTATACCTACTTAAATATTCTAAGTAATTAAAATAAAGTCTGCTGTGTGATTGTTAGCCTTGATTATTACCAAACATTCGCCCTTTGTTATCGTTACGGTGTATCTTCAGAATTAATTTTGTTTAAAGAATGTCGTTGAAGATAAAAACGTAAATAAAAGCTGACCGAGGTTCCATTTTATTGAAGCATTATTAAAACAAAACTAAAGAGCTGGGCTCGGCGGAACGTGGCAGCTGCCTCGCGTCAAACGAATATTTTGAGTGGCCGCCAAAGAAAATTCATTTCCTGCTGTTTCTTGTTCCGTAAAATCTTTGCGAGTGCGAATTTAAGTGCAATTTCTATTCATTTATTTCATTAAAGAAGACGGAAACCTCTTCAAATTAATATGCATCTATTATAAGATTTCTGGAATTTGAAGATAAAATGATAGCCTAGTAACCGCAGCAGTCGATACCAAAGTCCGTCCGTGGATAGATGACATATACACATACTGAGATTCCCCGGTGGTTCCCTCTGTCATTTTGTCAGTCAGTCATAAATTATAGAAGCCCAGCAGGACCGCATGGTGCGAGGGTACCGAGCGATTTCCCGCGAGGCGGCGACCCTCCTTGCTGGCCAACCGCCATGGGATCTGGAGGCAACAGTCCTTGCGCACATGCACAATAAGCGCATGGAGATGCAACGCCGGGGCGAAATTCCGCTGCCGCGACAAGTCGAGGCTTGGCGGACAGAGCTCCGGCGGGATCTCATGGCGAAATGGCGTCAGCGACTATCGCAACCTCGTTCGGGGCGTGCCACAATCGAGGCGATAAGGCCCATCCTTGAGGAGTGGCTGGAAAGACCTCACGGCGTTCTAAACTTCCGCACGACGCAGGTCCTTACCGAACACGGCAAGTTCGCTAGGTTCCTGTTCCGGATTCGAGCGGAGGATTCGCCCGGGTGTCGCCACTGTGCGGAACACCCGGAGGACACGGTGGAGCACACTGTAGAGGTGTGCCCCGCCTGGGCGGAGCATTGCCGTGTCTTCGTGGGGGCGATCGGCGTGAGCGATCTCTCTCACCGGGCCTTGGTTCAGGCCATGGTCCGTAGTGAGGAGGGATGGCAGGCGGTCGCCTCCTCCTGCGAAGCAGTAATGCTAGCAAAGGAGGAGGCCGACCGCATCAGGCAGAGGCAACGGGGCGCTCGACCCAGCCGCCGCCGGGATTCCGATACCGATTTCCGGCCACCGTAGTGCGGACGGCGTGCAATGGGTAGCACGCTGTCCGATCGTCCGGTAACCGACCGGACCGAGACCAAGTCGTCGACGGCGGGTTCTGTTCCCGCGCGCCTCAAGGAGCTGTGTGCACACCGCAGAGGCCCAGCCTGCTAGCTGCAGGCAGGCAGGGTCGAAGCCTACTGGGGTCATGGGTTAACTTCCGAAAGGAATACCCGGCCCCGGCACGATAGGCTACGAAGGAATGGGGTAGGTTTTTAGTCAGTAAGAGTCTGACACTACTTCCCGCTCCGCCCAAGGGCGGGATTTGTCATTGGATGATTTTACCTACCATAAAAAAAAAGCCCAGCAGGACCGATACCCGCCAGGACCACGGGAATCTTTTGTCCTGGAACTTAAAGGGTAATTGAAGGATTTAGTTAGTAAAATAAACGTTTACTAACTAAATCCAAATCCCAAAGCATTCAAGGTTTCTGTTTTAAATAACGTTGTACAAGGAATTATTTTGTATCGTGGGTGCGATCAAAAACATGTAAACTTCATACACAAGACGCCTGGACCTGAAATTGTAGGCCATACGAATGTTTGTTCCATACGGAAACCGAACATGCGACACACAGCACAGCAACTCAATCGCTTAACTACTGCGCCAACTTTACCGTCAAATCTGAATATAATGGGTGATCATTTCAGCGGTGTTAGCTGTTAGTAATCGAGGAAGATTATTACATGGAAACGTTATTAGGCACATCATTATTATTTTAATTGGTGGTCCGAATAAACGTTTGCCGTCGTTAAAAGTATTACGTTTTATTGATCGCCCCAGCTCTAATAGAGCGGCCCTGTAATAAATTTATTTCGTTTGATGAGGTATAAAATTATTATTGATATCGCAGTATTCATTGGTTGATAGAGATCGTATTTGTGAAATTAATGCGAGCTATCGTCTGAAAGTCTTATTAAAGGCTGGTCTTTGTTTTAAGAAAATAATAGCTTGAGGTCGCTGCTTGACAATAAATATAATACTATGTCATTATGAATGAAATATTCAACAATATTTGGGACTGTGGTGAGGGCGTATCTAACCTTTGTCGTACACTTCGTTCTGGATTTAATTATTCATATCTATTTCATATCCACTAATAGATATATATTTTTTTTTGTTATATAGCTTTAAATAACAGTGAATCTGAATTTTTGTGACTATAATTCTGCATTTTAATAGACGATGTTTTAATGAGCTTTCCAAACGACTTGTTGACACTTCGCGTGACCTAAAGGCTGGGTTTTACCTTGGGCAGAGAATAAGCATTGCCATACGGCATACAGCGTGGCAATGCTGCCAGCATTTTGGGTACTTTACCAGTTAACAGCGATGCGGAAGAGTTTTTTGATGCCTTACTTTAGAGTACATTTAGTTAGTTCTTAAGAGTTTTTTTTTAATTTATGTATATACATATATTTATAAGGATAGTTATATTATTATTTGTTTTTAAATGTAAATGTAAATGTAAATGCTTAGTATATAATGTAGTAAGTTGGCAGAATAATCACTACACTGATTGGTTGGATTCGTTTTTCACAATAACATTGCTTATTTATATGTATGTATCTAAGTATGTATTTATTATTGTATATTTTTCTTTTTTTTCTTTACTGTTTGTTTATTTATTAGTTGCACCTACCATGTTTAGTTTCTGCACCACCCTAAGGTCGACTGGAAGAAAATGCCTAAGGCATTAAGTCCGCCTTTGTACATTGTTATGTGCATGAAGTCTTTATAAATGAAAAAATAAATACTGTAAATATTTATAGACGATTAAAATTATCAATTACTACTAGTGTTGCTAGCGGTATCGTTATGGGATACTGGCTCACTTCATTCCCTACTGTACGACGGTGGTCTACTTGGAGTTAATGAAAGACTGTTTCGCGCTCCCGAATAACTGTATTGAATTACTATAATTACAAGATAGTTACCGTGCCGACAATCTTATTCTCAAAAATACAAAAAATTATAATTTCACCTATACTATCGGTTGTAACGAAACCATAGCGCGATCTATTTCGATCCCAACGCCATCTAGGGAAGTGAGGGTTCAACTTTCACTCATTGACTTATTAGATCGCGCTACGGTTCCATTCAACACCACAAACATACCGCCCACCAAGGACATACTACTAAATGTCCTTCAGTACCGCCCACCATGAGAAAACAGTGCTGAGGTGCATGTTATTGGTGAGAAGTTTACAAGCTTAATCTTAAAATTAAGTTATGGGTAGGATACATAATTTAGATGTAGGTCGTTTTATGGAGGACGATTTAACGCGCAGGGTCACAACCCGCGTAATGCCATCTGCACCTGGATGTTTCTGCTCTACCCTACCGAGTAACCACTTACCCGGGGGTAAATCGTCCTCCTTTACCAAGACTACGTCACCTACTGATGGTTCAGGGTTCACGTGGTTCCATTTTCGACGTTGTAAAAATTGATGGAGGTAGTCATGTGACCAACGACGCCAGAAATCCTGGACCATTCTCTGGTGCAGCTGCCATCTTTGTAAACTATTAACGTTGCATGATTCATAGTTGTAATCAGGCGGCAAAACTAGGGCTTCGCCCACCAGAAAATGACCTGGCGTCAAAATCGTTAATTTATCCTGATCCTCATTATAAGACAATGGCCTCGAATTGAGACACGCCTCAATTTGCGCTAATACTGTAGCCATTTCTTCAAAGGTCAGAGTTGAGTTTCCTATAACCCGTTTAAGGTGGAATTTGGTGGACTTAATACCAGCCTCCCAAAGGCCACCAAAGTTAGGTGCGTGAGGAGGAATAAAATGCCACGCTGTACCGTTATCCGCTAGAACATCTGCTATTTCAGGATTACAGTTAGACTTCTCCTTATTAAATAAATAAAGCAACTCCCGCGCAGCTCCTACGAAATTAGTGCCGTTATCGCTGTGCAGCTCTGAGCACCGACCACGACGAGCAACAAACCTTTTGAAGGCGGCTAGAAATCCTTTAGAGCTCAGTTCACTAACGGCCTCCAAGTGCACAGCCCTTGTGGCCATGCATATAAACAAACATATATATCCCTTATACGAGGTATTACCGCGCCCCTTAGAGACCCTAATATTAATAGGACCCGCATAATCCACTCCACTACGTAAAAATGGCTTCGTTGGGGTTACACGAGCGGTAGGTAACTGTCCCATTAATTGGGGTTTGATCTTTGCTGAGTAACGAATACATTTTACACAACCTCTAACATACTTTTTAGCCAATAATTTTACTCCTACTATCCAATACTTAGACCGCAAATAAGTGGTCATAAGCTGTGGACCCCCATGCAAAGTATTTTTGTGCGCATCAGCTATGAGAAGTTCCGTTAAGAAGGAATGTTTCGGCATCAAGATAGGATGAATTCTATCGTAACCTAACTGCGATTTCTCAAGTCTACCCCCTACTCTAATGATTCCCTTAGAATCGAGGAATATATTGAGTGATTTTAAAGTGCCGCCTATTTTCTGAGACTTATTGTTCTTCAAAAGGTCGAATTCCTCCACGAATCCTTCTTCCTGGCATTTCTTTACGCAAATAATTAGAGCCTCTTCGCGTTCTTGTCTAGATATAGTTTGCGGAGCTGCCTGCTCCTCCGAAAGTATGCCTCGTCCTTTTAAACTAACTAGAAAGCGCCGAGCATAAGCAATGGTTCTGATTAACTCCCATAACGATGAAAATTGACTCCAAAATGGATTATCGATCGTGGTTGTATGAACCCTTACCTCTTCCAAATGTGTTCCCAACTGCTTCGGCTTTTTGTACTCAATCACTTGATCCTGTAAAAATGACGGGCCCTCCCACCACAGAGAAGTATTCTCAAGCTCAGAAGGACAAATTCCACGCGACGCACAATCTGCTGGGTTCCGTTTTGAGGATACGTGAGCCCAGTGATGACTATCTAAAGACATCAGTATCTCGGACACTCGGTTGCCAACAAACGTTTTCCACCGACTAGGGTGGCTATTCAGCCATGCTAGAACCACTTCGCTATCCGTCCACGCGTGCCAATCTGACTTTGGAATGGCCATTACTTCACCGATTTCCGAAAGCAGTCTTGCCAAGAGTAAAGCCCCACAAAGCTCTAGCCTAGGAATAGACACCTGTTTCACTGGTGCTACTCTTGTTTTGGAAGCTACCAATGAAACAAATACATTGCCTGTCACATCCACTACCCTTAAATATATAACTGCGCCATAAGCTAATTTCGAGGCATCAGCAAAACCGTGTAACTCGGTGGTTACATTTGTGGAAGTGACATGCATCCATCGTGGGATTTTGATGGTTGCCAGCTGGGACATCTTTTCACGGTAAGTTAACCATTCCTTTAATAACTGGTCTGGTACTTCTTCATCCCAACCTATTCCAGCTAACCATAACCTTTGAATTAATATTTTAGCTTTAACTATACTAGGGGCTAACCACCCTAGCGGATCGAATAATCGTGAAATGTCAGAAATAATGTTCCTTTTAGTTGCAGGTGTAGCTGTGGTCGGAATATTAATGGAGTATTGAAAGATATCTTCACTGGAGTTCCAGGTGAGTCCTAAGATTTTTGTTACATCATCTATTTTTATTTTTAATTCTTCCTCTGTAGTGTCTTTCCCAACCTTTATGTTATCTAACAATTTCCTACTATTAGTTTTCCACTTTTGCAATGAGAAACCTCCCTTTTTTAACATTTCATTAATTTTAGTGTAAATTTCATAAGCCTCTTCTATATTTTCAGCACCAGTCATCAGATCATCCATGTAGAAGTCATTTAGAATGATATCCCTTATCTTTGGACAACCCTGACACTCGTCATAAGCTGCTTGATGTAAAGCCCGCACTGCTAAGTATGGTGCCGATGCCGTACCGAAAGTAACCGTGACTAATTCAAATTGTTCTATTTCCTGGGTGGGATTATCTCGCCAGAGAATACGTTGATATATTGTGTCTTTTTCATTTACTAAAATTTGTCGATACATCTTTATAATATCCGCAACTAAGCATATTCTGTGTGTTCTCCATCGCATAACAATATGTCGAAGATCTGCCTGCAACGTAGGTCCTACTAACAAATTATCATTGAGAGACGTCCCCTTTGAACCTTTACAGGAAGCGTCAAATACGACTCGCACCTTGGTCGTATCTTTATCCTCGCGAACAACAGCGTGATGTGGTAAGTATACTGCTTTATTATTAATTGATTCGCCTTCTATTACCTTTTTCATATGATTTAAATCTAAATATTCTTGCATGACCTTAATGTAATTGTTTTTTAATGTAGTGTTCTTTTCTAACCTTGATTCTAAATTTTTAAGTCTTTTTTCAGCTATCATCTTGGAGTCACCTATCTCATCAATCAAATCAACTTCACGGACAGGTAACCTTACTATGTATCTACCTTCGTCATTTCGTATAGTAGAAGTTGTAAACAAAGTTTCACATTTAATCTCGTCTTCAGTGAGCATCTTTTTTGTTCCAGATGGCTCAGCTTCTATCTCCCAGAATTTCTTTAATAAATCATCTGCTAGAATATTGGAGTGCAGGACAGTGATGCATGGATATGAATTTACGTGAACTGAATTATCTGTGCCTACGACTCCAGATAAAATCCAGCCTAGTACCGTATCCTGTGCTACGAGTGACCCACTTCCCCTAGTTTTAATACCTTCTTGAATGATCTTACAGTAAACTTCAGCACCTAATAAAACGTCTATTTTATTAGGCCTGTCATATTCAGGATCGGCTAAGTCAGTATCCTTCAAATCAACCCATTCTATCCTGGTTGCTTTAACAACTGGAAGAAGGGAGGTAATGGATTTTAAGACGTAAGCCTTGACTTGCACGTTGAAAGTGGGATTGACTCTAGACTGTATTTTTATGTTAACAGTTGCTTTACAGTTAACAGTTTTGTGACCACCTACACCTGCTACTAAATGGTTTGTTGAAGTTTTCTTCAACCCTAAATACTGAGCCATAGATTCCGTGATAAAAGACCCTTGAGATCCTTGGTCTATTAACGCACGAATTACCCTATACGTTCCTCCTCTAGCCTCCGCGTTTATTAATGCCGTAGGTAATAAAACGGTGTCTTTAGATAATCCTGTAGAAAGACATGAAACGATCGCATTATCAGATCCCTCCGCTCGTGGAGTGGCCGTTTTATTCTCCTCAGGCGACTTATTCTTACTCATATCCGCGGTAGTATTTAACGCGTCTTTTTCTGACGACCCTGAACCATCAGAAGAATGAAGCAGCGTATGGTGACGTTTTTTACACACATTACATTTTTCAGTATTTCTACAAAATCTAGCCGAGTGTTTGCTGCTTAAACAAGTGAAACATAAGCGTTTTTCATGTACAAAATTACGGCGAACATCGACTCCTTGATTTATAAAAGATTTACAATTCGTTATCTTGTGAGCGGCAGAACAATATGTACAAGATACTTCGCCTTTTTCTTTTCCTACTAGATGGAACGATTGCGCACCTTTATGAACCTCTTTAGGCCTATGTTCGATATTTTCTAAACCCCTGTAACGTCCGGTTAAAAATTCCCGAAATTCGTCAAATGAAGGAAGTTCTTCTGAGGAATCGGATGATATTCTGAGTTCCCATGCCTTCCTGGTTTCTTTATCTAATTTGGTACTAATTATGTAGATAACAAGAATGTCCCAAGATGAGACGTCGATACCTAAATTCTTTATAGATGCTAAACAATCGCCCGTGGTATTAATTAATTTCTTTATTTCAGTGGCTGATTCGACTGTTAAAGCCCTTTGATTGAATAAACGTTTTATAATCGAGTTTGCCAAAAATCTTTTGTTGTTATAGGTGGACTCTAACTTTTTCCAACTTTCCAAATAATTGTCGGATGTTACATTTATGTTTCTTAATAATAGCTCCGCTTCCTCCGTCAAATATCCTTTAAGATAATACAGTTTTTGAGCGTTATCCAATCTATTATTATTATGTATCAACCCTATGAACAAGTCTCGGAAGGTTGACCACTCATGATATTTTCCGGAAAACATAGGTATTTTGACCTCGGGTAATCTAAAATTACTGCTTTCCTTCGTACTAGACCCCTGGCTAGGGTCCTGCACGTTATCTTTTCTAATGAGATCTTTCAAAATACTTTTAAAATTAATATATAAATCCTCAACATCATCATAAACCCCATCTTTGTAATATTTGGAATTAAATAATTCGGGTTTTTTAAATTCGCTTATTAATTTGGTGTGTGTATTATAGAAAAGTTGCCAATGTTGCTCCAAACTATCTAGGCGAGTTTCAAAATACGATACAGTTAGGCGATCTTTTGGACATTTCTTAAAATTGGTCAAAGACTTCTCAATTTTAATTTTGACATCTTCTTGGATGTCAATATAACGATCCATTTTGAACACAAGATAAAATACACAGAACAAATAATAAATAACACCAAGAACAATTCTCCAACTCCAACACAATAGAGTATATATTATATCTAAACAAAGAGTGGAAGGCTAATTATTTATGCTAATTACTTAATGTCCACAAACAACAGTTCTTGCACTTATTCCGGTCACGAAGATCTAGTTTGTAAATTATAATTTTTACTATTGATTCAAGGGCCAAACGAGTATAGGTTACTCGTCAGAACCGCTTTTTTACACTTAAATCCAATAATGACTTTCCTGTTTGAAATAAGGTTTAAAGTACTCACAATTTATCCACTTATATGCACTCACTATGACACCACACCATGCACCAGTAGCGCCCTCTGCCTGTTCGCCCGTGAACTGCAACGCTCCTTGTTGCACGCCACCTGCCAGTGGCGCCCTCTACCGCTTCTTCTTGAACACCACTCCTTGCGTCGCTGCTCTTCCACCAGCCTGGCTCCCGGTTGCAACCTGCACCCGGCTCCCGGCTCCACCAGCTGCTGCACTGATGCCTCCCAATCCCGGACACCGCACTTGGTGCCCGCCGAGGGAGGGTTTGCTCTGGACAGCGATCCACTGCCCAGTAATGACGCACGCAGGGTGGAAATCACCACCGCCGGAACCACCAAACACCACTCGCGACTTTATCCGACTCGAAGGACCATGTACGACGGTGGTCTACTTGGAGTTAATGAAAGACTGTTTCGCGCTCCCGAATAACTGTATTGAATTACTATAATTACAAGATAGTTACCGTGCCGACAATCTTATTCTCAAAAATACAAAAAATTATAATTTCACCTATACTATCGGTTGTAACGAAACCATAGCGCGATCTATTTCGATCCCAACGCCATCTAGGGAAGTGAGGGTTCAACTTTCACTCATTGACTTATTAGATCGCGCTACGGTTCCATTCAACACCACAAACACCTACAACCTTATTAAGTATAAATATTCATTGGATATAAGCCGTGCGCTCGGTGGGCTTTCCCATCGGCAAATACATTGTTCACGCTGTTTAACCCTTTTAGCAATGATTTTCGAAAATACACCCCATGACAAAAAATGTTACAGAGATATAATTTAAACACCATTAAATTATCTGTTACATTGTTTGTCTATGCCTTTATAATATTTAAATGGTTATCATTGTAAATTATCGCCAAAAAAGAAGATAAAATAATCACAAAAATATTAACTTTAGCTGGGGATCGAACTCAAGGCAAATATCGAACAATACCGACAATAGTAAATAGCGTGATAATTTATAGTTTATGTCCTTTCTCAAGCTCTAGTTTATCTTTGTACCAAATTTAATTGAATTCTATTCAGGTTTTAGTGTGAAAGCGTAACAGACAGATAGTTATTTTCGCATTTATAATATTAGTATGTATGGTCACAGTATAATTTATACTGTGGTATGGTTCCGTTCCAATAAACCGAAAACATGAACCACACACTTTTTACTATTCAAGAATTCCAAAATTGCTCCAAACGCAAGGCAAAGATCTGGACAGGGTTTACATTGCCAGTAAACCCTGTCCAGATCTTTTTATCCATTTTACGAAAATGATTGTTATGATTATTTTCGCTACATTTGGAACTTTTTGGCATAATGTAAACCCAGCAGCTTAGGCTGTGCGGCTGGTCTGGTGGATTATATTTAGTAGAAGATACGTACATACGTATGTACGAAAACACGGAATAATCACAAATCAACAGAGTTCATTTAATACGGGAGATTTCGCCTGAAGTGTTTCGTAATTTTATTTAAAAGAAGGATTTTAAAGTCAATGAGACAAGATTTTCTCATTTTACCACGAGCGTTTTAATTACAAAAAAAACAGCTTCTGCTAGAATCTTCACAAGCTTAAAAATAAAGAATCAACCCAAGGGAATATACACCCGGGATAAAATTACCCTATGTGCCATGGGCGGTCACCTGTGCTATGGATGGTCTGCCCGTGTGCCGCGTTGTCAAACTAATATAATATATTCCACAACTATCACAAAACGCCATCTAGTACAAAAGTAAGCAGAGCTGGTGTTGTGAGTACTAGACAACTGATAAATATACTTATATATTTCTAAATATATACATATTATAGATAAATGACACCCAAACACAGAACAAATGATCGTGCTCATCACACAAACTTTTGTCCTAGGTTGGAATCGAACTCACGATCTCCAGCATAGCAGTTAAGGCCACTAACCACTAGACCAACAGGCCATAAGTCAGTTATCGAAAGTTTATGAAAAAACAAGATTGCAGATGAGAGATAGGAACACATAATAGGTGAAATATGTGCTACCTGCTACGGGTCTCGTGATCTCCTAAGCGCAATACAGTCATTTGTGCGTGAAGGAATAACAAACACACACATTATGCAAACTTTCGCCTCTATAATGATATTATCGTGATAAAGCACCGTGTACAACATACAAATAATATCACATTTCTTTACGGTACGTTGGTAGCTGAATAGTATAAGTTCCAAAATGTAATTTGCATTTACAATAGTATTTAGTGGAATTATTTCAGTACGTGGGTATTTCATTAGTAGGAGAGCGTCAGATTGAAGCTCTGTTTACTTAATTTGGTGTGGTGGACGTGAATTCTCCGTATTATGTGAATATCATTACTTCCATGCTATTTCAAGAGAGGATTTAATTATTTATCGGCTGCACTTTTGAGAGGGAGAACTCTTAACGTCTAAGGCGCTTAAAATTTTATTCACACCCGAGTAGAGTGAGGGAGGATTCAAAGAAATTATCGTTTGAATTCCCACACCATTGGTTCTGAAAGATTGATGCCATCGAAATCGAAAGACGATTATCTTATATTATCTAACAAGTGATAAATTAAACCCGTGTTCCAAATAAACTGTCATATCCCGGGGGCTGGAACAATTCAGGCAATGTCACTTTAATTATCCCCCGAACGCTTTGAATTCCAGTATCTTTCCGTAAATTTAAGACAGTTCAAAAATGTCTCGTGTACCCTCATCAGCGCTGAACAAACCTAACTTATTTAACATATTTTCAGGTACAAAGGGAGTCCGTGATCTGCCCTCAGGGTAAGTTACTATTAACTATGTATAAGGTATATTTTTATTGTTTTAACATCCGAGCTACGTAAACATCGCTTGTACGATGTTTCAGCGACAACCTTTTTTATTCACTGAAAGCTTTTACAAGATATTTTATGAAACACTTAACGTGATTTGGGAAATGTAACGTAAAGGTATCGTCATTAAAATAACTTTTCATTCCTTAGTACACGACTGAGTTGCAACGTAGATTCGTTTACATTATTAAAACTAATGAAAATTTAAATCTAGAATTTTTAAAATCTATGTTATATATGTATAAAAGGCAACCGTTATTGACTGACTGATCCGCAGCACAAAACACTGAACGCATAGCGTTGAAAGGCACGCAGATAGTTATTATGTCGTAGGCATATCTACGCCAAGAAAGGAATTTTCAAAATTTAACCCATATGGGTGTTTTAACATCGTGCGGTTTAGATCACGCATGCGAGATTGCCCCGCAAGCGCAACCCCCGCGAATATCCTTTTCATACAAGTATTTATTGTAATGCGTGGAATATTCACGATATTATAGACACGAGTACGATGTTTGTATGAAAAAATCTACTTTCACGGGGGCGAAACCTCTCGCAAAACCTAGTTTTAAACGAAACTGAGATAATAAAGACTGAAAATTTCCAACATTTATCTCTAATTTAGAAACGGTTATCGGCAAAAGTTAGCGTTGTGATATGGATCTAGTAAAGGTTGGTAAAATAGAAGCCATTGAGCGAGATCACGGGATCCAAACGTTTACGTCTCCTAGGCGTTTAATCTGTTCAATGTGCCATTACAGTCACGACTTTGGCCGTTCTTTCTTAATTTATGTCTGGTCGTTGAACCGTCGCTCTGCTGCCAACGTATTTAAGAACCTTATTTCGTTCCTACACGTCTAGGCTCACATACTCATACACGTCACGGTCGCGTCCTGGCGTCCAATCGGATATTAGCCACAGAGTACAAAATTACCACAGATAATTATGTAATTGAGTTGCACCATAAATTTAGTAAAAAATCTTAAAATGTGCTATGGGCGCGCCATTGTGTTGTCACTTCATTTATGTCTCCTTATTTTTATTTTATTTATTTAAAACTCATCTATATATATATATATGGTTTTATCTTTTTGCACACTGCACCGTTCCGGCGTCTTAATGTCAATACCGGCAACGAAGAAAACCAGCGCTGTGTGCTCATCACATTGTGCATGAGGGCACAGCTTTATGCTAAGCGTTGGGCCGTTTTGCACGGATGTGACGCATATTTTTCCTTTATAATGATTATTGTCTAGTTTTTAGTTGCGTCATTCCGTGTAAATAAACTGTTTTTCTTTCTTTATTCTATATAACTACTAATAATAATAATATTCCACAACTTTCATACAATACCGCCTAGTCCCGAACTAAGCAGAGCTTGTGCTTGAACTAGACAACTGAGATACACATTAAAAATTTCTAAATATATACATATATATAAATTACACCCAGGCACAGGACAAATGATCGTGTTCATCACACAAACATTTGTCTTGGGTGGGAATCGAACCCACGACCTCCGGCATAGCAGACAGGGCTACATAACCACTAGACTAACAAGCCAGTCAAACTAAGTAGATACCCAAAATGTAAAACACCAAAAGAAACATCATGTAATAACATCACTCACAGGTATACCTACATTATAACATTTTCCTCACTCTCGCAAATCGTTTCTTCTGATCCGATTTTCCAATTATTTGCTGTATTAGATTTTCAATGTGGATATTATATCTTTTACCGCTGTTTGAGCTCAATTTTTTCACTTTCGAAAATAACGCCAGTCTTTAATAACATAATTCGGTTTCTTTTTTTAGGATTTGGTTCCTTTTCAAATAACGGTTCTGATAATTCGGGGCACGTTCTCAACAAAAATTTCGCTTCTGGTGTTCGTTGGAAGCAGACGTTTCGAATAATTCGTGCAGAAAGTATTACTTTAAAATAAATAGTACTCATTGGAAAGTGATTCTTACCGTAATAGACTCAAAGTGAACTTAAAACCGAAGTGCAAATTAAGTTAAAACCTTTGTGATTATACGCAATAACACACAACGGCGATCGCGCAGCACCGCGCACCCCCGCGAGTAAAGAAGACAGTTGCTATTTTTCGTTGCGCTCACACCCGAACGGAGCAAACCATACGTCACGCGCGCACGATGAATATACAAAGGTCACCACCTATACATACAAGAGCGATAAGCGAGAGCGCAAGCGCTAGCGGATCTGCACCCAACCTACTCACCTTCTACGATAATGATGATCATGAAAATGTCAACACATTGAAACGAAAAGAGCGTACCGAAGAAACTGAATATAAAAAAGATTTCGATAACTTTCGCACAGAGATGATGAGTTTTCTAGAGAACTTTGGCAAAACCCAGACTAATAATCTAAATTACATAAAGGATGAAATATCTGAAATTAAAAATGAAATAAAAACCATAAAATCAACAACTACAACCTTTACAAAACGTTTTAGTCAAATTAATAGTGATATAAAAGAGATTAAAAACGACAACACAACAACCCAAAACAAAATCAAACGCATAGAAGACGAAATAAATGAAATAAAAACACAACAAAACTCTGGAAATACAACACCTAAATCGCCCGTCCTGTACCACCAAAACCATAACCTTATTCTCGAACTAAAGGACCGATGTGAACGCGAGAAAAATATAGTTATTGTGGGTATATCAGAGATCAACGAGAGAAACACAAAATCCAGGCAAAACCACGATAATAATGAAGCCATGAAGATAATTACGTCACTGCATGAAAACTGCCCTAAACCGATTAAAACGATCAGACTAGGAAAATATACCCCAAACAAAAACAGACCATTAAAGGTCTGTTTTAACAATTCCGACGTCCCGAAATACCTACTAAGAAACAAGAAAAACCTACAAGATAATATACAAGTCTATGCAGACCAAACCCCAGCACAAAAACATTATTTACAAACACTGCGAGAGGAACTAAATAAACGCATTGAAAATGGCGAATCAGATCTCATCATTAAATATATAAAGGGACTACCAACAATTATACAAACCAAAACAAACCAAAAAAACTAATAACAGATCCCGTACAAAAAGCAAAATATACAGATAGATTAAACCATCAGTTAGTAAATAGATACGAAGATTTACCAGCCTACCCGTCCTCGTTGCGATTTTTTTACGCGAATCTGCGCAGTATCCGTAAGACTGGAAAACTCGATGAAATAAAATGTATAATAAAAGCAACACCTATGACTATTCATTTCTTAATTTTTACTGAAACATGGATCACATCCGACGCGGACGCAAAATTATATCGAATACCACACTATAAACATGTTTATAACTACAGAACAGATCGCAAAGGCGGCGGGGTTTCAATATACGTACACGACAGTATCAAATACGAAATAACAGAAGAGTTATACGAAGGTGGAAACCACTACTTATGGATACACATAGATAAACTATCATTGAATATAGGGGCGATTTACAAACCAGGCGATTCCAATATCAACAATTTTTTAGAGACATATACCTCACAATTAGAAAAGAGAAAAAGAACTGTTGTTTTTGGAGACTTCAACATCGATCTACTTAGTAAGGACAACCACATTGCAAGATACCTGCACAATATGAAGGCTACCGGCTACGAAATATTAAATAAAATAAACAAACTGTACAGTACCCGTAAAACCGACACTACAAACACTTTACTGGATCATATATGTACCAACGTCAATAACAATGCATTCAGCATATCTATAATTGACTCGAGCCTATCAGATCACAAACAATTATTCCTTCAGATAGGAAGCTTAGTACCAAAGATAAACAAAAGAATCAAGTATAAAGCACTCAACTATGAAAAATTGTACAATAGTTCCATGACAGCAAATTACACTAATAACGAAAGCGACTACTACTACTTGGAAAGATTTATCTCAGAACAAATAAACAAAAATAAAGAAGATAAAACTAAAATACTAAATCTACCCCAAGAAGACTGGATAAACCGGAATATAATAGACTCAATCAATCTACGAAATCAATTATGGCAACAGACAAAATCCCACCCAAAAGACGACAAACTTCGGAAGAACTTTACGAAAACCCAGGAAAAAGTTAAAAACCTTATTAAGACACAGAAAAAGAACTACTACTACAACTTATTCCAGAATAGCTACAAACAACCGAAAAAAATGTGGAAAGTAATTAACTACTTAGCAAATAACAAAGTCAAAGACAGTAGTGCTCCTCCTAAACTATTGTCAAACTCGGAAGTCATCACAGACGGTAATGAAATTTGTAACGTATTTAACTCATTCTTTGCATCAATAGGCGCGGAGCTAGCTAATAAAATACCTAAAATGTACCATACGAACACAGGCAACATTCTCATGTACGACACCAGCTACACACATGAAGTAACTCTGAGTGAACTACCCCATTGTGACACTAGCGAAATATTAAAAATTATTGACAACCTTGACAGCAACAGTAGTACAGGCTTAGACGGTATCAGCACAAAAGCTATTAAATGCCTTAAAAATATAATCGCTGAAAGATTATCCGACTGTATAAATATGTGCTTAACTCGCGGTATCTTCCCCGACTCGCTTAAAGTTGCAAGGGTCAGCCCTATTTACAAATCTGGGAATAGGACTGACCCTGGCAATTATCGGCCGGTATCGGTTTTACCCGTCATTTCGAAAATTTTCGAACGAGTCTTATACAACCGTCTAAACACATACTTAACTAAGAAAAAATTCTTAATTGATCAGCAATATGGTTTCCGCCCTAAATCAAGTACCCTTACAGCCTCAATAGATTTAATAACAAAAATAAAAACACATATTGATCAAAAAAAGTTTGTTGTAGGTATTTTTATTGACCTAAAAAAAGCCTATGATACAGTTAGCCATCAAAAGCTACTACAAAAATTAAGTAATATAGGTATCTCAGGCAGCGCCCTTAGTATGTTCGCTTCTTATTTACAAAACAGAAAACAGGTAGTTAAAATAGATACCTTCACAAGCTCGACACAAAACATAACATACGGCTGTCCACAAGGTTCAATTATTAGTTCGCTTATATTTCTTATATACATTAATAATATTGATAAAATAGGTTTAAAAGGCCACCTAACATTATACGCAGACGATACTTGCCTCTTTTATTTCAACAAGTCATTGCAAAACATTATATCTGATGCTCAAAAAGACCTCGACCTACTAAACGAATGGCTAAAATATAACTTGCTAACTATTAATACGTCAAAAACATCATTTATGATCTTTTCCGCAAAAAATAAACCACTACCCGATTTCTCACCTTTAACGATTGACGGAGAAATAATCAAACGGTCTAGTCACGAAAAATATCTCGGGTTGTGGGTAGATGACAAACTTACGTGGAAACTACACATCGACCATGTCAAAACAAAACTAACGTCACTATTAGGAACGATACGAAAAATTAGAAACTGTATACCGAAGAAAGTACGACAAATTATATATAACTCTCTAGTAAAATCTAACCTTGAATACCTAATTGAGCTATGGGGATCAGCCGCTAAATCTTATCTAAATCCACTACAGAGAATACAAAACAAAATTATTAAAATACTATTCCATTATCACTATCTATACCCAACAAAAAGACTATACGAAAAAACAAACCTATTAAATATCAAACAACTTTACACATTTTACACCTGCATCCTTATAAAAAAAATCACCACACATTCTGTGCAATCAAACATTCAATTACGTAAAAAGACAACGACATACAATACTAGAAGTAAAAACAAGTTTCAACTGATGACTACACGACCACGGACTAATTACGGCAAGAAAACAATACTGTTTGAAGGAGCACGACTGTTTAATGACTTACCAGAAGAATTAAAAAAATGTGAAAATGTTAATATGTTCAAATTTAAATTAAAAAAACATATATTATATAACCTGTGACGTCGCCAACACATCCAGATGCGAATACTACATTAGTTATAAGAAAAACTATCTGTATCTCATTTTAAGTGAACTGTTAATGTTCTTATGAGAATAAAATTCTTTAAACCCAAAAAAGTTTTGGTAGAATACCAATATACATATTAACTAGGCATTTATGGAATCAGTATCTATTGAAGGTTGCGTCAGAAGCCTTCAGCCTGGGCCAGGATTATCTGCCACGGGCTACGCGATCATTCGAGAGAGTAGCCGTGACCCTGGAACATTAAGGGCAACTGAAAGAACACAGATGGGTTTTAGTCAGTAAGACAAGACAAATAAAGAAAGTCTGACACTCCCTCTCACTCTCGGAGGAGGAAGCTGTTGATTATTCCCACTTCAAAAAAAGGTGTACCTAGCTTATCTCTCTGCAGAATGCTGAAACCATTAAGTCGTTATCTCGATGTTCCTCATATGCTTATTTACAAAAGGTTACAGTCAAATTGATCGAATGGCTTCGCCCGCAGGGCTTTCCCGTCGGTACATTTTGAGCGCGCTTGTTTAAATATGTTATAGTCACAAGAGAGAATATAGACTTTTAATTCAATAAAAGTAATGTATTTTTACCCGACTGCGCCAGAAGGAGGGTTATGTTTTTCGAGAGTATGTATGTATGTATGTATGTATAATTGTTTGGCACGCTCTGCAGCCTGAACGGCTCGATGGATTTTAGCTTGAGAGGCGTTGTTAGATTCGTATTTATTGTGAGAGTGACACTGGGTATATCAAAATAAAAAAAAACAAGATGTCGGATTTTTGGCGCCAAATTCAAATATTTGGCACGCTCTGTGGCCTGAACGGCTTGATGGATTTTAGTTTGCGAGGTGTCGTTAGATTTGTAATTACTGTGAAAGTGATATCGTAAAAAAATAAAACTAAAAAAGTAAAAAATAAAAAATGGTAATTTAAAAAACTAAAAAAACCCGACTGCTTTTCTGAGTATTCATGAAAAAGCCCTAAAACAAGAAAGTCGTTGTAGCAGTCGGGACCCATTACATCATAGATCTACTGACTAGACGGCTGACTTTCTAGAATGGGTCCCGACTGCTACAACGACTTTCTTGTTTTAGGGCTTTTTCATGAATACTCAGAAAAGCAGTCGGGTTTTTTTAGTTTTTTAAATTACCATTTTTTATTGTTTTATTCGCGTTTAATAAACATAAAAGCAATATGTTTTGGTAAGTGAATTACAATCGTGATGGCCCAGTGGTTAAAGCACCCGCTTCTCATACATGACGCTGGGGATTTGAAACCGGGAAAGTTCTTTTCTTTTCTAAGTTTATCTAGGACATAATAGGTTGGAGGTAGGTTGGAAGCGCGCCACGACGTCAACTTCAAGTAGTTCGTGGTACGAGTTCCAACACAAAAGCTACAGACCTTCTTAAAAGAGGACTTCTGGCCGAAAGATATCGTATATCGATGTTTCCGCGGACAGTTACACAACACCACGCAGCGCTACACGACGCCGACTACATTACGTGTATAATTATAGTTAAATAAGTTTTGTTTTTATAATATGTATGTTTATTATTTTTTAAGATTATTTTATGTATTTTTTCTATGGGCCTCCGATGCCTGAAAAAAAAAAAATTATTATAATTGACTGACCTCGTTCCTCGGAATGCTCGTAAAGTCTTTGGTCTTGGTGGTCATCTGGAGATCTTTGACAGTCGTTACAGGTCAGACGCCACAAAGTCAGAGCATCACTCTATCTAAGAAGTATCGTGTTACCCAGTAATTGGGTTGTGGAGGCGTAATAAGCAGTCTCACCATGTAAAACACGAGTGTTCAGCCAATTAGGTAGCTGACCCCTAGTTACTTGGGAAAAAGCAAGGTGATCTATTGGTAAGTGGGATGATATGTAGGATTATTGCTAAGAACGTGTCTGTGAGTCATTTGAATTAGCTAGAGTCTCTAGAAAGTCTAGATCACATACACACATCAAAAAAAGTTTGAGATCACTTTGATAATACGAAATCGTTTTTGTTACGTTAGAATAAAACGTTTTTTCTTTTTTTTTTCTAAGACTTTTTTCATTTCAAAATTAAAACTTTTAATAACAAAAGAATTGTAAATATGTTATCAATTGTTTTTCTGTAAAAAGAGATTAAATCCTTTTTGACACTCATTCAGAAATCTGACCAACTTGATTCAAGCGTTTTTTCTGACTTTTCGGAAGAAGGAGTTCATTCAAAAAGATGCCGAGGGTATTATCAGAAGTTTTACGAGCAAGAATTGTTACTTTGGGGGAAGAAGGACATTCTACGACAGAAATGGCACGCAGAGTATCTGTATCCCGATCCTGTGTCGTGAATACGTTACGGAGGTATCGCGTCGTGGATAACTTTTCTGATCAACCTCGCAGTGGTCGGTCAACTGTTTTTACTGCTGCTCAGAAGCATTACATCAGATTTCTGACTGCCCGAGACCCAACAATCAATGCCAAAATAAAAGCTGAGTTGCAGGCTGCTACTGGACTAGAAATTAGCACTCAGACCATGAGAAATTGCTTACACCAGGTTGGATTACGAGCGAGGAGATCCTGGCAAGCACCCCCGAACTCACAGCAACGACAGCGACTCAGACTGCAGTGGGCTATATTCCGCCAAAATGAAGAAAATGACGAGGAAAACATTTGGCAGTCATCTAGATAACTGACGTCTTCGTGTCTGGAGAAGACGTAGGGACGCTGAAAGACAAAGAACTGCCACCGAAACCGTTCAACAAGGCGGGAAATCGGTATCTTTTTGGGGCGGTATAATGATTGGTGCTCATTGCTATTGACGGATTTTTCAGGTCATTTAGAATAAACCATGGCCCTCGATTCGTAATGGTTGACGATAATGCACCCGCAAATAGAGCTCAACGGATCAACGCTGCTCTGCATGAATTACCAGGTTAGACTGGCCTGCCGGCTCGCCTGACTTAAACCCGATAGAGCACGCGTCGGATGCTGTCAAGCGAGCTGTTTGGAACCGTCAGCCACCTCCCCAGACAGTGCCAGAGATCAGGGAACCCGTTATTCAAGAATGGGACAGGTTATCGCAAGAAATGCTGGATAACTTAATTATGCTTATTATGCCGCATGTGTTCGAGCCAGAGGAGGAGTTATCTTGTACTAAATAAAAACAATTTCATAATAAATGTTGTCAATTTTTAGTTAAACCTTTTTTTCTCTTGATCTCAAACTTTTTTTGATGTGTGTACATTTCATTGAAAAAAATGGCATTACCTAATGTGCCAAAAAATTATGTCATTTAGTAACTTGTGACTTCCATGTTTATTATTGTAAAGTCATAATGTACATAATTTCTTAATTATTTTAGTTTAGGTATATGGGATGAGTTTATTAATGTTAAAAAGTACGATGGGGTTGGCATATCTGGTCAGATAAAAACCTCAAAATAAATAAAGAAAAAAAAAACACCTTTACAAAGTATGCCCATCAATGCTTATTACCAACAGATAAAATAAACAAAGTTTTTGCTCCTCAGGCACGGCAACGACAAGAAACGATTCCATAACTGACTGTCGCTGTAAGAAGCGTTTCGTTCAAATGAAATCCCATTAAAACTTTTTCCATTAAACATTGTACTTTAGAAAAATGCCCTTGATCCCAACATTAAAGTTAATAATGGCACACGATTACAACTTAATTGCGAAATAACTTCATAGGTAGGTACTGAAATCATGATTTCTTGACGTTTGACTTTTCCAAGATCTTGCGTAAGATGCGAATTGCTGAAACTTAAATTACCAACTGCCAATTGTGAAATTGTAAACGCTATTTTTATGTAACGAAGCCGTACAATTTGTAAAAGGAAAATGCTTGTTTGCTATTTCAAAATCAAACGTAAAGGTTTAAAGTACATTCGCAAAGCGTTCGCTTGTATAACCTTTTTTGCACTCGACGTTTGTTAAACGGAAACACACCTTTATCGGAAAATCCCAACAGTATTTTCACAGTTCCTTCACGATTCGATAACCGGTATCTATCATTTCGTTGTACCCGTATGCAATAACAATTTCTACTCAATCGCGGAAGCCATGCGAGATAGGAAAAAGCTAGTCATAAATATAGGAATAAACTTCAATGGAATTGATTGTTTCCCGATACCTAATATTCAGTGGCATTTATTTTATATGGAACCATTGTGACCATAGCGAATACTCGTATGTTATCAATGGACGCATCAGCCTACCGTTTTTTTTTTGTTGTTTGAAAAATATTTTTATTCCACATAGATTAAAATAATTCAGTCATGTGGTGTTTTTATTCGTAAATATTTACATGTTTCATCGAAGTAAATATTGCTTTTACATGGCAATTTAATGAACATTTCGTCGAATAAGCATCGTCGACTTTACAGAATCCAATTTTAAAATCATGAAACAATAAATCACTCTGAAAGTGCGGCTGCCTGCATTCGGTGAAAAAGGATGTACAATAAAAGCTTATTGATTTTAAAATAAACATGTTGTGAGTCTCCTATCTCAGTGCGCATAATGGTCGACGATTGAGTCTCCTTCACTGCGCTTACATAGATAACGAATGAATTATGAAAAATGTGCGGAATGTATTCAGTGCCTTGTCAAGCTGCCAGCCTGCCGTCGTCGGCCAGGGAAATTAGTGAGTGACTTTACAAATTATGCAAATGCATGAAGTACACGTGCTCTCGTCATTAAAACCTGACGCCCGGTTGACCCCGACTGATATGCCACTTTTGCCCCTGTTCGTGAACGTGAAAATGTAAAGAACAAAACCCAACACGAATTTACAGACCCGATGTAATTGAGTCGTATATGCTTTATGTTCCCATTTCAATAGGGATTTATTTTGGGCAACAGCTCTAATGTAAGTTACATATTACATTCATAAATTAGCTTTTCAAATAATAACTATTTCTAGATGAATTGCTTGACTGGCTTAGTTTGCCGTGTCGTAATGGTCGTTTGAATAAAATAATAATTCAAATAGTGCTTTTGGTCGTTAGCTGTATATTATATTTAACTTCTAAATTATGGTTGGGTTTTGGACTGGATGCTTCTATTCAAAACTATATTAGTTAAACAAAAGTGCCAGAAGGAGGTATGTCCTCTATAACTGGGACACGTTTTATACTAGGCAAAGTGGAGTACCTACTGCTATGATAGCTACGGGGAAAGAAACCACCGCAGACAAAAGCTTGCGGACGGTCAGCAATGGGTAGCTTACCATCCGATAAGGGCCAAAACTGGGTTGACTGCGCTTAGTGTTCCACGTACCTTAAAGAGCTGTCAGTAGAATTGCCGAGGCCCGCTATGGTCGCGCCTACCAGGGTTGTGGTATGGTTCGAGACTTAGCGCAGCCCTGGAATGCAAAGAGGGAAAGAGGAGAGTCATTTGATGATTTTCCAGCGAAATAAAAGTAGAAGTACAGGAAGTATATATCCAACCAGGAACTTTTGCCTTGGTTCTATTAATTAACACCTCTGACTCTGTAGGCTCTGCCGCATCCACTGTAACTTTTCTAGTAATACTTGAAAAAAACGACTTACGACGTACGACTTTATGGCCGCCATTGCATTCATCAAGAAACTGAAGTAGAGATTAATTATTATATTAAGCTATAGATGTAGTTAATTGGGTTTTGATAACATTTTTTTCAGACAGTATAATAATTCAAGTAAATTAAATTAAACTTATATTAAATATTGTAATATAACTTGTTTAAGTTTTATTTCTATATCTTTCGTTTTACATATATAATAATATACCTATTACTAATTATAACCGATGACTTGCAAAATAATAAAGATACTGAGATATCTTAGATGATGCGTCGCCGAAATTGCCAATAGAAGGTCACGCAAGACATAATTCTTTAGATACACAGACTACCGCCCAGATACTTAGTTTTCTCGCCGGCTAGAGGCAATGTCATGTCCAAGATAAAGGAATTACTAGACACAACAGCGCAACTCTTAAATATATTATCAGTTACGTGAACACACTGAGCACTGTCCCTCGATATCACATCCTCTGTGATATAACATCGTAAAATATTATTCGATCCGATCTTTACTGAATACTGAATGGTTATTCAGTGGTTATTTACCTCTTTATTTTCACTTCACCTATTGTGAAAAGAGCCTGATAATATCTGCAAGGAATATTACCTCCGTTGGGTCATAGATGGCAGGTAAGTAATGGAAGCCGCTGCCTATTCTTGTGACATATTCCCGTATCGACTTTTTAAAAGGCAAAGGAACAGTGAGGGGCGTATTCATCGGCGGATCGACGCGCGCCCTGCAGGTATTCCTGGTATTCAACGTCGGCACTCTATTGGCTCTCATATTTTCTGTTCTCGGAATATTCAGTCAGCGCCTCTTCGGGTGGCAGCGGGGAATACTAGGTCAAGGTATCTTCACTTTATTAGAACTTGGAAATTATAAGTACTATTTTATGAAATATCTTGCTTCTGATATTAAAAGTAACAAGAAATAAAAATCCTTGACATAATTTAACGCCTAGCATAAGTTTGAACTGAAAGTAAACGCGATTTAAAGTTGCATGTCACGGCTCCATGTCAAATGAGTGAACTAAGTTGGTACTTAGGTACTGCCGGTTGTTCGAAACAGTGCAGCAGTGATTTTGTTCAGCTTTTAAAATTGCGTTCCACTAAAACAAGGTTGACAGCTCTTTGAAGCTCGTTCTGTATATTGTATATGTTTCACATATGGCTGGTTTTCAATAGTCGATTGTTTGTCAAAACTACAATTGCTAGCGAAAAAGTAAATTCATTCCGAAATGACTTTCATGCTCTCCGGATCCGAATTGAGAGTGACAGCTGAAAAAACTAGTGACAAGTGACAACTACGCGTTCCGTGCTCGGTGCTGGATATACCAATTTCCGACTATTGCAAATCTGCAAGCGAAAAAAAACTAAAAAAAGAAAACTGTCGGAAACGCAAGGTATCTAAACACTAATGCCAAATTGTTGATTACTTGTAAATAATGTAGACAGTATTAACCTTTACTGGCATAAAATTCAACATAAGTTCTCGTAGGTACCTAATTAGTTTAGACATTATTGACATCTCAAATCAAATCAAGCTTTACCGGAGATTACGCCACGCCATGAATTTAGCGTCAATTTGATCCGATACTTTGAAATTCTCGATAAAATGATCCTGTGATACGTAGATTGATAAATGGATGAGCCGTGTTGATGGGTTTTTAATATTTTAAGCCTCCGTGAGTAAAAAGCCACAAAACAAATGAACGCCTTCATGATTTATGAATGCTTCTGTTTTACACGCTGAAATTACAAGAGCGGTGCAAAGGTTTTCCTTAGCTGGTGTATAATTATTTTTATTTTATGATTGTACGAGCATATTGTATCCGTAGCTATTGAAGCACGTAATGGCGCCGGCAACTGGAACCCATAAACATATTCTATGCTAGCCCACAGGCGATTACGTGATAATAAAAATAACGTAATGGAAGTGGTCCATTATCCAGTGCAATATACAGAAGTTATGAACTTTAAAAGCAAAATTAACTTTCCTCACGATCCTCTGCTTATTATCACATTTTATTGTCATTGTTCATGGTGTTTAATATAATCTGAGACTCGTATACCACCACTAACCACTCGGGACTGTAATAATTTCGCAGTGAGGTCATTAAGTCGCCTGTTATTGTGATTGTTATGACAATATCCTTCATTGTCGTTCATTTTGGCGGTCTGTGAGAGGAGTCCCTCTCTATTAGTTGTTTCAATTATAGTCGAGCATCAATTAATATTATGTCTGTTAACATTGTTTTAATTATACGAAAGTGCCTAAAAGATTTTACGATTAATGTTAAGTTCAATATTTTCACGAATATATTTACTGCAATTGGAATAGTGTTTCGATGTTTGTAGGGGCAGGCGCAGGGGAGCACGGATATCGGTCGCACAAGTCGGTCATGGCCATGCCTTCCTTTTAGCATCCGTTCGCATTATAAATATTCCGTCGCCCACTGACCGACGCGTGACGTCACGCTGCAGCCTGCACCCGCCATGTTACATCCATCACTTTTATATTATACCTATTGTTCAAGTTTTTGTAACTTAGTTAACGCTAGTTAAAATTTTGTAAGTTGTACAAAGTTTTGCGCAGTGAGTATTCGTGGTGCATTATTAACAAAACTGCAACACTGTTGAACATTTTACGAACCACGCTAACTTTGTTTATTTAGTTTGGGGCAAAAGTTTATTATTTCATGTTATTACTTGAACATAAAAGCTGCCGTTTCCACGTCACGACATCAATTTAAAGATATCATTTGTCATAGTCACGTTTGTCGCGTCTGGCTGAGCTATTTTTCCTTTGTGGGACAACATAATTTTTTGCTACCGCACAAAGATATAGGTAGAGGTATAAAGAATCGATTTCTGAATGGTGCGCCTTCGTCGTTGATATACTTACCTTTTATGATGAGCTAAGTATTGATTGATATGCAAATGACAAAGGGACGTACCCCGCCTTCGTCTCTTGTGTATTTACTGAGAGAATATTACCTTACTCAACCTGGTACCGGTACCTATATCGTGTCAAAGATGTGAGATGGGTCACAATGTCAAGCTTTTGCTGCGTCTGCATTACTCTGACGTTAAAAGCGAAAATTGTTTGACTCCACGTGTTCCTAACGGGTGTTAAGGGACTGTTGATACTGCCCTTCCAAATATTTTCAAAAGCACAACCCTTCTGCCGTTTATGGGTGACCTAATATGCGGTTGACCCAAAGCTTTTAACAGTCTCAGCACTTTGTTCCTACATTCCAAAGCGGCGTAGAAAGGTCAATGTCAGATACGATAATTAAGAATAATGTTATTGCTAAATGAAGAAACCGATGTTAAATATTCAGAGGAAAGTTCGGCTAAATGTGGCGCTTTGAGGGGCGGCCATTACCGGCTCGCGTTTGGCAGCGTCTTGATACTTCTTGCGAGTCATCTTTTATTTAAAGAGTGTTTCATTTCAGCGTCCCTCGTCCACTCGGACTAATGGCAACAAGTATCTTTATAGGGCAGGCGGCCGCTCTGTCCAAGATGTGCACTTGTGTCGCCTAATAAGATTAACTATTTAGGTCGTGTTTCTCTTCTTTGTGCATTTGATTAGGAACGAGCTGTTTGATGTAACAAAAAACCCTGAGCTTCAAAGCTTTGGAGCACAGTACGAAATATAGTAATCCTGATTGGTCATAGGTACATGTTTATCTATACTATATATGTAATTAGAAATATATAAGTATGTTTATAATTGCCTAGCACTCATAACACAAGCTCTGATTAGCTTGGCACTAGACGGCGTTGTGTGGTAGTTGTGGAATATATTATTTATTTCACCGGTAACTATCTATCGTATCACACTCATATTATAAAAGTGAAATTTTGTGTTTATTTTTCTAAGTTTGTTACTTCTTCACTCTCAAACGGATAAACGGATTTGGATGAAACTTGTAACGTCAAGTCCTGGAATACCTAATAGCACATAGGATGACCTATTTTTTTTTTCTGGGAGTATGTTACTTTAGGAAAATTTTCACTTTCACGCAGCCGACGCCGCCACCGCTGGTAGCAGCTAATATTTATATAAATAAAACATATACATAAAATGGGCCCTAGTGCTATTTTAGGATATGGTCTACCACGTGTACGAAATTTCACTCAAATTTCTTCTGCGGTTTCAGTGTAAAGGAGTAACAAACATGTAACATACAAACTTTGGTCTTTATTCTATTAAAAAGTCATATGTCATTCGTAACACCCGTATTTATAAAGAAATATTTACTTGTTACTACGTAAAATCTTATTAAGTCATTACTTGACGTTTGACATCTGCATTCAAAATTCAAATTTTTCTTAACTATAGAATACAAATAGTAGTTAAAGCCCGGTCGCGGAGCAGGAAGAATTTCGTACAATGACCTTTGAGCCTACTGACAGTGGTCACAAACATTTTTATAATAAGTGCGTTTTACATTAAACATTTGAAGGAGAAAAAAAATTACTAATTTATTAAATAAATTATTGTTATTAAATATATAAATTATTTATTTACATTTTATATTAAAACAATTTAAAAATCGAAATAAAATTAATAATTTGGTAGAAATATGATAATAAAATAAAAATTATCATTGTCATTCATTATTTAAATTTATGAATTTCGTCAAGGATTTTTTGTAGTGACTAAATGCTAACCAAAAAAAACCACATTCAAAAAAGAACAAAACTTACAATAACAGTAAAAAGTTTACAGTAAAGGGTTTACAATCCCTGAGGACGGGGGCCATTACATCTGTGCGAGCGAGACGCATTATATTCACGCGGGAGTGACAGAGACAGGTAATAATAGGTCAACGTACGAAATTCTTCCTGCTCCGCGTCCGGGCTTTAGTTTTACTCAAGTATTTAGTTTTACTTGTTTATAAATACGGGTGTTAGTCTCGCTAAAACTCAAAAACGGTTTGATCGATTTAGTTATGTTTCGTTTCATTTTATTCTTTTACGTGGAGATATTAAAATGTTTAAACTCACATACCTACATTTCCACAGTCAAAAAATTAAAAAATGGTAATTTTGTATAGGAATTTTTGTATGGGTCTTTTAAAAGTGGTAAAAACTACTTTGATGGAGGCGGAGCCGCGGGCGGCAGCTAGTAGTAAATATTTTCCGTGAGATGTACCGAGTCCAATTTTCGACTGTTTTTTTCGGTCACCGTACAAGACCCTGGCTTACAGGAGTTACAGCGGTAAACTGCGTCCTCAACACGTTCTTACGTCACACATAATATATGAATATGTCGGCGAATATAAGATAACTTATGGCAAGAGAGGATGTCACAAGGGGCGTCTGTAGTATTTTGTGTACAAAGTCTATTGTCACACTAATATTATAAAGGTGAAAGTTTTTGAGAGTGTGTGTATATTTGTATCTCCTTTACAATAAAACTACTGAGGGGATTTGGATAAAATTTGGCACCCGAGTAGACCATGTCCTGGAACAGAACATAGGACACTTTTTACCCCGGGAGTATGTTCCCTTGGGTTAATTTTCTACTATCACCCGGGCGATGGCTTTGGTAGAAGCTAGCAGGTGTATATATTCGTACTTACGCACATACGTGAATTTCTTAGAAATATTATTCTGTTTATACTTTTTCTTCGTAACACTTCAACACAGTTCCCAGTAAATCAATGATATTTAATTTTCGCTTCGGCAAACTACCTACAGATAATTATTTCCAATAAATCTATTTATAACTTTTCTTGAAATACGGAGCTTTGATACGAATATTTTATTTTCACAGTAATGATTCGAACCTGATAGGTACTAAAGGCTTTTTTTCTCAATTAGGAAAGGACAAATACCTAATGCTATGAATGGTTTCTATTATTGTTTCTAATTTATGTTGCTACATATAATAGATATTCTAGTATAATCTGGGTGTCTTGGGCATGTGAGCTTAAAAGTTTTTTAACGCACCCACGACACAGGAGTAGATACGTCATTCCTTATGTGGGGCTAGGTTTTTATAAAACGGACATCTGACAAAGAGGTGATCGCTTCCCATTCCCTCTTGCTCCAGCTCTCCTTTACCAAGGTTAGGCATAAGAGGTCGCTGCCACCGAGGGCCTCTACGAAGTCACAGCAGTGCTCCTAGCAAGGCAGACTTCACCATATGCTCCACCGTGTCCTCCAGGCGATCTGAACAATGGTGACACCTGGGCGTTTCTTCCACCTAAATCTGAACCAGGTGCTTCCCGAACTGGCCATGTCCGATGAGGACCTGCGTCAAGCGGAAGGTGTGGATGTCGTAGCGCCGCTCTTCCCACTCCTCAAGGAGTGCCTATAATAAGGACCATTGGCCTGACGACATACTCCGTATATTTACCGTACGACGGAAATGTGGACTACATTTACGTCGGCGGAATATCTAGTTTTATTAGCCGAAAACCACTCGTAAAGCAACCCAAGTGCGATCAGCTCTTCAAAGTTCAAAACCTTCGAGGATAGATTTTGTCAGAGTAGAATTACAAGTCCCTGCCAAAGCTGAGTTTTCTATAGAGCCCTTATACTCTCATTAATATTATGTTACTCCTATACCACAAAGTCCTCCATCGCGTCTATTCGCTAGTAACTCAAAAAACTGCGACAAAATACTGAACAGATTTTGTTGTAGTTTCAATTATGAAGAAATATTCATTGTGTATATTATAAAACAAAAAAACACACCGCATCTGTCTTTCTCTTCATGATAAACTTAAAAAATACTGAACGGATTTTCATGTGGGTTTTACCAATACACAGAGCCAAGCAAGTGAATGGTTTAAGTGTATAAAATATTATTATTATATTAGAGAAAGGCTAACAATTTCCATGATTGGTATCCGAGCGAAGCTGTGGTGTTTCACTAGTTACGTCTATTTAGTTCTGTCGTAATATTTTATCACATTTGTACCGTATTTTTTATCCGCCGTCACAGAAGGAGGGTAATGTTTTTCTATCTTTTGTCGGCCTACAAAAGCTATCAAGTGTGAGCTCATAGACATACTACCTCGCCTTCACGTCGATCAAGTAACGAGTTCCTGGTTTTACGAGCTGCGACCCGGCACAGGTGCATGATTCTCTTTTATGTACGAGTTACCAGATGCTGAGTTACCGCGCGTTTTCATTGTGACAGAAAACAGCTTATATTTGCAGATCTTGCCAATGAGAATGTGTTTCAGTACCTGCTAATTGGATCTAAAGCTAAACGTACCTTTGTAAATGTATGATAATGTTGTTTGATCCGCAAGTAACCTAGTTCCTGCATAGTGAATAGGTAATGCGCAACTCACGAGAACTTACGAATGAGTTCTCGTTTAATATGTGTTCGTAAATAATGCAGCTTCCGCAAAGATGTTCTAAACACATATTCAACATCTATCGATTTTCAGTACGGCTTCCCGCCCAAATACATTGTTCCTCTACCCTTTTTATCATAGAGAAATTAATATTTGTTCAGATATTTTTATCAGACGGCAATGTTCGAGGGATCTTGAATATTGTGGGTAAAGTTGGAGGGCTTGAGGTTAGTTACGATCTTTATAGATGTATCGTTGTTTCCTTTATTCAGACTTGCTCAAGTTGTTTGTTCAGAATGTATTGTGGAAGATTTTCATTTTGTATTTGTAAGTCGTGGCTTGAAACTTGTGTAAATACAAGAGTAGATTAGATGGTTTGTTCTCCGTAAATCTTATCCCATTTTACGTGGATAACAATTCTTATCGCTGGTTGTGAACAATACGGTATCTACATGAGACCTAGATGTTCAAAAGACGAATTATGAACAGGGCCATAAGGAGACTCTTGGAAGGAACGCTGGTAAGTTTTAAACACTAAATTAAAGTCGATTTCTCGCATCAGAAAAAAAGGGGACTTTTGATGAATGGCTGAAAAACCTCACGTATTCGATTAGGTACTTTACACGTGTGTTACAGCAATATTTCATAAAAATATGTCATCCCTTTTCATCCATTTACAGTTCGTATTTCAGAAAATCTCTTACGCCATGAAAACTGATCGTTTCCTAAAGTTTATTTTTTGTAGGTCCGAGGACGAATACCATTCATATTATTAAGGTTTTCATGCAATAATATAGATTAGGAAAGTTAAGGGATGAGGGTTTTGTTTGCATACGTAGATTAGTTATACATATATCATCACTTATGCTATTGTTCCGTTGTAAACGGGGATATTTAACGGGACATTAGTGGTGACCGCATCATTGATTTCGGTCGTACTACAGTTGGTTGCTGTGAACAATGAATACATATGGCCGGTAAAGTATGACTACATTATTAGGGCGTTGTCACACAATAGCGGCGCGATTAAATTGTCGCTTAGGTAATTATACGTCCCAAATAGTCTCAGTCCGTACTCTAATCATTAAATATTTGTCGTACGAGCCAATTTACGCCTTCTTGGGTAAGTTAGTGTTGAGCATGACGGGTAGCGCAATCTGCCGCCCGGTGTCATACCCACCCATATACAAAGGTAATTAGTAATTTTGAATTTATTATTCACGCAAGGGTCCTTTACGGTTTCCTTTTTCTTTGTTTAAAAGGTGATGATGAATTTAAATTACGGAAATAATTATGGTGGCTACACCATAATTTGTAAGTGTTATGTTTAGAATTAACATTGGTCTGCTCTGTGACCTTAATTTATAAACAGTCGGAGACACGGTGCAAGTGGAATATTGTTTAAAATCTTAAGTGTTTGTACGTAAGGAACACAAAATATGAATTGCGTTTCTATGTCAGTAATTTCAATTATAACTTAAAATATGGGTACTTGCATACTTGATGTAAGTCGATTATTAAAATTCCTTAGCATATTGAATCCATTTTTGTGTGATAATGTTCATTTTATAGCACATTTAACGATGTGATATCATCATGCTGTGTAATCATAAAGGAATTCTCACTAAGAAAGCATAGGAGAGAATCATTTTCGGTCTTATGCCTTCAATTTTGCAACTGGTATATTATTAATATTCAGAGGCGATGGACGTATATTTCACAAAGCTTTGTATATTGTACAGATAAAATAAATTGAAAGGCCATGTGTGCCATAGATATATATTTCTATGGGGTGGGCACTAAGTATAAGCAGTGCTAATAGTTTTGAGCTGCCTCTACTCTTTTTTTGAGTTCCGTACCTCAGTCAGCAAAAACGAAACCCATATAGGAACACTTTGTTGTCCGTCTGTCCATCTGTGAATACCTTTTTCTAAGATTTACGTGGAGGTGATAAACTAACATTAATATTACCCTTGGAGCAATAAAAAGCAAATATCTAAGTCAACGCCATATAGATAACCGTTTATGTTCCGTTTAGGCGCATATTTTTTTTTTTTCACAACTATCACACAACGCCGTCTAGTCCCAAGCTAAGCAGAGCTTGTGTTATGGGTACCAGACAGCTGATAAACATACTTATATATTTTTAAATACATACATATTATAGATAAATTATACCCAGACACAGAACAAATGATCATACTCATCACACAAACATTTGTCCTGGGTGGGAATCGAACCCACGACCTCTGGCATAGCAGTCAGGTTCACTAACTACTAGACCAACTACTAGGCCAGTCAAATCAAGTTTGATTACTAGATGTTGGTACACGATCTCTGAACTCGTATTATCTAACAAGTCTATCATAAACGGCCGCCATTGTGTCAGGTTGCTCGTGAAATATCACGTTCAGGTGGAAATCGTTCATTATGCACACACACACCCTCATAAGCCCCGCTCACACACATACACTCATAATGAAGGATCTTGCGGGAACACTGTTATAATCATAGCGCTTAGCACTGAATTGATGGGGGTTATTCCTACACTGTGGTATTACCGTTTTCCTTGTTATGGTCAACCACATGCCTGAGGCATTTTTTTTTTTAAATTATGCTTAGGCTCGAGTTCAACCAACTTCTCACCAGATGTAAGCGATGAGGTGATCGGAAATGGAGCACGCTTTCCTAGAAGTAACCTATTTAAAAACCCCTAGGTTGTAGCCAATTACATTATTTCATTTTTATATGTAGCCAATTGAATAACGGTATGTGCCGTGTTCTTCTGTATTTGTGTTTATTATGTGTCTTTTCATTGTCACCTTTTTAATAATCATGTGAATTGTGATTAGAAAACCAATTTGACAAATTGATAGTTTCGCACTTGACCACTATGTTGTAATAGACGATGGAGCACGCCTTCCTAAAAGTTATTTATTATTTTAGCCTTCTTTATTTTGAAGCATTATGGTTTTTAAAGTAAGAATAACGATATAGCGCTGCGGTTGGCTGTACCATAACCTAGTTCTCTTTAACGATACCTACACGAAGAACGAAAATGCGATTTCGGAGACAGAAACTAAATTGTTTCGCAGTTAAAAAATACTTGAAAAGCAAGGCCTTTTCCTTTAGTATTTTTAAAGTAGTAAATAGTGTTAAAATAGTAATATTATTGTACATTGTGAATAAATATATTAAGTAAAAAAGAGTTTCCATAATAAAGTTTACTCTCACGCGAATATTCTAAGGAATTCGTTTATGGCTCAAAAATTTTGTATTAGTTTTTATATGTAGCTCCAACTTATTAATAACATGCTATATTACTATTTGGTTCCCATTTTCAAACAGTAAATTTTCATTGTGATTAAGAAAAAATATTTTATTTAAGTATGTGTGTCTACACGGTATATCCAAATACACCGTTAAGCCTCACAGAACGTTCATTGTACTACGGGCGTGTCGTAGCGCGTAGCACTGTAGCGGCGTAGACTCGTAGCACACTCGTAGCTCGTAGCGCTCGCGTAGCACCTGCCGCACTTACCGCAGATTACCGACCGCTTCCCCTTCTTAGCATAAAAAGTGGCGTTTAGATCGTCTTAGCTACGTTACGTCACGTCGAGAATTCTCTTACAATGTTTACAATGACATAGAAAATTATGATCCAAGTTTTAGTTATGTAAATCGAGAATGTGAAAAGTATTTTATCAAAACAATCTTCATACGTTACAGACAGTGAAGATTATTTGTGTCGATAGCAGTTGTTGGATATATCCGGATTAATATTTTGCTCAGTAACCGCTCCAAAGGCTAATATCGTTAACTTGCCGGTCGTATTGAAGGAACTCGAGTCAACTTAATTACGAATTTCCTTTGAGGCCTTGTTCGGTGCACAAACGTCGAAAATGTGAAAAACAATATTGTATCGCGAGCTTAACTGAATCAGTGTATCGAGATTGGTGGAAATGCGAAACTTGGACCTTAAAGATTTTGTTATCGAACATTTTCTGCGATAGATAATGATACCTCCGCATTAACTTCCACCGGGATCGCTTTAATTGAAGGCTATCTTTTACAATGAGAGCATTTCAAATAATGTTCAGTGTTATAACTTCCTCGTTAACCGGCTGTGATGAATGCTGGCTGGTGCACGGGTCCGCCTTTATCATGATAATTTTATAATATGCGTTGGCATCAGCAAAATCACTCGGGAAACGTCTTTTGTATAGGCACTTTGAAATGGACTTGAATTTCCACGACGGAGTAAAGTAATTGGCAAAGGAGTCTATTGGGGTTCTAATATTCCTGTAATAAACAGAATACAAGTTCTACTTCAACACGTGTAATTAGATGTACGTAACAGCACCTCACTCCATTAGTATAATACATACACACATCTGTAATTACTCGTACTCCGCTCTCCACATACCAAAACCTTGATTAAAATCTAGAGGCTTAACTTAGGCGCGTAAGCCTTTTGTGTACCTTCATATGTTACAATAATGGGCACATATTCAAAACGGAATGTGGGTAAGAAACAGGGGATGATGAAATCAGAGTGAAGCGTGGACTGTGGCGGGGGGTAGATAGGAGCTACAGAAGGCCGGCTCCATACAATGGGCCGAAAGCTTTTGTTTTCACTCGCTATTGACCACAGAATATTGGAGCCACAGAATCATACTGAGTGAATAGGATTCTTGCTACAATCACAATGTGTTTCTGTTTTCAAATTTTTGTACGGATGTGATGATCGAATTGTAGAAAGGTCGGTATATAATTTTGTGCATGCCTTACATTTATACAGGGTTACCAACATTTCTTCGACAAAATATAGTATTTTTAAAACTAAGCTATAAAAAATATAGTATTTTATGGAAAAAGCAAAAAGTGAACAAAAAATTTGTTAATTATTTGCTTTTATAAAAACTATATATTTGTTTGCACTTCTTGCATATGTTTACCAATGTTTTTATCACAATCTCTATATGTTTATTAAGGTTTATATTTTTAGAGTATTTTTTTGGTTTTTTCTTTTTTTTTAATCGATGGTAGCGAACCACTTTCGTTATCGCTACTATTTTCTTTTCTATAACTAATTTATTTGACGCAGTTAGATCAAATGTTTAAAATATAGTATTTTTGCCTACTATATATTTCTTCAACAGTATATAGTACACAGACTCAAAATATAGTAAAATACTATTTATTATTATAGTACGATTGGCAACCCTACATTTATAGGCCATGCATCTATGAACTATAATAAATTCCACCAACTGCATCAGACTGCTCAAAGTGAGTTGTTCCGAACGTTTTGGTGTTAATATAATTTGTGGAATGCATTACCCGTAGATGTACGGCGTACACAAATGCTAGCGACGCATAAAGAACGGTATCTCTTGTACCGTTTTTTTATATAATTTACACTATATATTTTTCTTCCTTCTTAATTTTATGTTTGATATTTAGAATGGATAGTATATTAATTGGTAAAAGAAACAAAGTACCTACATTACATTACACACACATGGCCTCATATACCTATACATTAAACCTACATATACCTACGTACGTTAGTACATATTATGTAGGTCCTTTATAATATTTTGTCCAATTAATATTATTTAGGATTTTTGTACACCGACGGTCCCAAATCTATCTCCGTTCGTTCAGTTCATCCAAAGGTTTTCTGATTGGCCTCTGCGATAACACCGCCCATTGTACATTGTTTTTGGTAGATGATTGTCCCTTTTCACATTTTGAGTTGTATAATAAAGTATATAAATATAATTAAAGTACGGTCTAATAATACTTTAATTAAGGACTCCTCGTATTAGGTTTATCTCTTGTGCATTTGTTTACACTCGCTGTAGGTGCGCAGATGTGAGTCAACTGATCAATGTGCGACTCAACTTGGACTCAACGTATTAACAATTGACCTAAATAGTGTAGAAACAAAGTACTATTTATTTACACGGAGATGTAGAAATGCGTTTTGTATTTAAAAAAATACTTATCGCACTATAATTACAGTAAAAACAAAAAATAAGAATCAAACCCCTAAACCAATTAAATCTAACTTAAAACTAAAATGTGGCTTCAAAAACTCCTCCACATTGCTAATATGCCCAAAAGGCTGGCGGCATTGCCACGCTATAAGGCAATTGTTTAGTCTATGTTATTAGTAAAGCCAGCCCTTTGGTCACGCGAAGTGTCAACAAGACAAAAGTGTCCTATTACAAGCACTTCTTAAATGTCTTTGTAAATGGCTCAGATGACTTTTTTCTATACAATAGATTCAATATACGCATCCCGTTCCTATACTAAGATAAGACATGATACTATCCATACATTGTCAGATTTTTCTAAGAGTAAATGCTGCTGAACTTATCCTCTCTGCAAGAGATGTTAAATCAGGACTCCATTGTCATCTGGAGTCTAGCGTAATGCCCAGGAAAACCATTTTATCGACGTATTCAAGATTTTCTTTGTTCAATACAATGTCTCTACTTTTGACATTTATTCAGAAAAATGTTTTGTGCTCTGTTTTTGTCACTTAGAACGAAATTATTAGCTGTAAACCAGTTTTAGACCTGCAGTGGGCGTTATTAACATTGTCAAGATTACTTGTCCATCTACACTGGGCCGCATAAACATCGGATCACTACCTAAAACGGCGATATTTCATAAAGTTATGTACATACGAGTCCATAGATCGCTCGTAAAAAAAATCGCACTAATATTATAAAACTCAGTTGGTTTGTTTGTTTGATTGAAGGTGCTATTCTCAAGAACTACTACTTCGAATTACAAAATTGTTTAGCGTAGGATAGCCCATTTACCGAGGAAGGCTATATGTTTGTTTGAATGCGCTAATCTCAAGAATTACATTCTTTTTCGATTTGAGTATATTTTTTTAGTGTAAGGTAACCCCTTTTGTCAAGGAAAGCTATAGGTTATATAATATTACGCTACGACCAATAGGAGTAGAGTGAAGGAGTGCAGTAACTGGGGAAAAAAAAATCAAACTGTTCCAGAGATTACCCCTACAAATAAACTCATAAACTTTACCTCTTTTTAATAAACAAGCTTCTGCCAATGACTCTGCTCGCGTGAAATTAGAAAATATATGCCTGAAAAGTTTTTAAATCGGTCCAGTAGTTTCTAAGTTTATTCATTACAAAAGACAAAATACAAATACCTCTTTATAATATTAGTACAGATATAATAAGTGTACAAGTATAGACAAGACATACTGTGCATGATTAATAGTCCAACGAATAAATGATTTAAGAATAGAATAGAATAGAAAGACTTTCATTCGAGACAGACACAGCACAACGGTGGATTGGTTGGTTGGTTGATTTGATTTCTGCTGATGATTTTATTGATGCTCGATGAGTTCTTTTTTTCTACCCGTTCGTATATATTATTATTTTCTTAAGATTTATACTTATAGAAGAACCTTAATAAGAGTTGGTCAATAATTTAAAAAATCTGCCTCTTTCCACTTTGTTTACCCAAATACTGATTGGAGTATGCCTTTGATCCAGCAGACCTTCTGCGCCTATCTATCTTACGCTGTTGGTCAGGGAGGGGCGCACGCGGCGCTAACGATCCACCTGGTCTCCCCCCTCCCCCGCGCAACCCGCTCTCCAGCCGCCCACCTGCCATACTCGTCTTACATTTTATTATCTACCTACATTCAATGCTTACGTCCTTCCTCACAGCACTGTTAAAGGTTCCTATATCCCAATTTCTTTACACATAAAATTCCCGAATAAGAATCGGGCAATATAATCTTATGGAAGCGGAATTTCAATTCGCTCTTCTATTTATTTTAGCGACAGTTTATTTTTAGCAGACACGAGGAATACTGCCTTCTGGTACTTACGATGTTCGGCTTCATCGCAGATTTGGACACATGATTTACAATGTATTTTTCCATTTCTTTTTTTTAATCGTATACCTAGAGACAACCTTGATACCAAATCCACTTATGTACAAGGATCGGCAAATGAAACGATGTCGAGACCCTCGACGTTATCAATCATACTCGTATTATTCTGTACAAAAGTATTTTTGTCATATTCCGAGTCCGTATTTCTAAGCACAATGTACGAAGTTTCTATAGACGCAAGTGAAGGTAATTTTAATTTGAACACGGATAAAACCTTTTGTACTCTTTGTAATACCGAAATACCTTTAAAAATAAAATATGTTGAAGCACGAACCAATTTAGCAACAATTTATTTTAGCAATATACGAACAATCGGGGATAAAAGTTCATTCAGCGATATGTTATCGTGTGCTCGGGTCGCTTTCCGAATCTCTAATGAACTGTGAATAACCGATCCCTGGGCCACCGCCGCCAGCAGATGCCAAGACGAGCAATACGCACGCCGCGCTGAGGCCGGCCGGCCGCGCGCCGCCCGACCTCCCGCTCGCTCACTTACAATAGCTTCGACTTCATTTATAACTTTATAACAAACATTTAGTTCCCTTTTATCGAGGCCTTCGTTCCCGTTAATTCAGTTTGTGTTCAAAACTAGGTTTGGCAAATCTTTGACTTTATTAAATTTACGAGATTTCGCCCAAAACATTTCAAAGTATTAAACTCAAAATGCTTATCTCGGTATTTATTCAATGTTTTTAAACGTGCTTTCATATACGAAGAGCGACGACGATATAGGCCTACATGACTGGCTTAAAATGATATACCTACATTGAAAGCAGCTCATTAACTCTTTACAGTAAACTAAACGAAACGACTTTATAATATTTTTGCTGAATAATAGGTCGGCATTGATAACGAAAATTATCCTCATAATTTTTGATGACAAAATTTTGACAATCTAGAGGTATCTATAACGGAAAGTATGAACATAATGAAGTGAAAGATACGCTGAAATTCATCTCCATTTAGCGACTTCATCGTTTGATACTGATAAATCACGTTCTATCCCGTAGACTGAAAAGATATTTTGAGCAATAATTTTTCGAATTCTAAAGATAACTGAGTCAATGTTCACAGAAGACGTAATTCGTTTGTAGTCATATCACGTTGGGCAAACAAAAATCGGGATTATCCGAACGGACAGCTTTCCATTAATATGTGTAGATGTGGGTAGTCGGTGTTTGTTCTAAATTCAAATTATCCCAGCAGGTGCAGGAAGTTTTATTCCATTCAGCGCGGCATCCCGTGCCGCCACACATGGACGCTTTCAACGTACATTATAATAAAAAGGAATCACATTGATAAAGTATAATAAGCCTAAAAAGCAATTATTTTTTCATTCTGACCCTGCTTTTTTTTACCGAGAGCGAAAGGGGAAGGAATATGATGGATGTGAAAATAAAATGTCAAGGACTAAAACAGAGATATAGACTACAAAGAAATGTACCTACTATTATAGAAACAAAATGTCATGATGAATAAGATGTTTGGAAAAAAAATGTTTTGGTTTTATTTTTCCTAATGATTACCATCTGTCGTATTAATAAACATGACGTGCTGTGTGGGTATGACAGATTAATTGGTAGATAAAGCCCACGAATTATAACTAAATTGTGTAACGCGAAATTATTAAGCGAAGGGAGAGTGTCACCTGAGTGCCGCTTACCTTCGAGTGATTAATGGTGGAGACGTGTCATTCACCCGAGCACTGGGCACAGCTCGCATCGCCGTGCCTCGTCAGCTCATCACGAAGGTTTTGTTAAAATTTAAAACACCAACAACGACGTCTCAAAAATAATCTGTATAAGAACCACTTTATTTACTTGAAAATTTTAATTAGGAAACAAAACCAACTAGAGAAAACAGGAAAATTATTTCAGTAATGAATTAGCTGAAGAGAGTTTCCACGACTCCCACTTCAGTGTCTGGATAAAAAGTAAAGTTGAAGGAGCGTCCACGTTTTTCCAACTGGTGAATGATGTAGGTACAGTGATGATTTAAATGAGGTTGTGTTCTCTGCGGAGCGTTGCACACAACTCATTCAGCGACAAGCGAGCTCCGGTGCCCCGGCGCGCCGGTGCCACCCCGGTGCCGACGTAGGCCTCCGCTACAAATTTCCCAGCGCCATCCCTTCTTAGCTCTCAACTTTCCGGTAAAATTTATGACAATCTTCCTTTTTCTATATTTCATTAAAAGTTCCTAAGTCTGAGGATTATACGTCTCGTTCTTTGAATAATACTTGTCGTAAATTTTAATATTCAAAATGAATCGTATTACTTGTGCCTGCAGTAATTGGTCTCTGATGTTTTAGAACAATATGAAAAGTGTTTTTTAATTAAGTCTGAGAATGGTCCTCGAACTCCACGGTCCGCTGCGATCAATGTTCGTTCTTTAATTTTTGTGAGGAATAATTGTAATTAAACGTCTATTACAGAGATAATTTTACTCTGCATGTTTGTCAATCATAATATAGGTACAATATAAAACATAAAAGTTATACCATCAGTAGATAATGTCCAACAAAAGCGGATCAATTTCATATCTCCGAATGTGTCCCTTGCGATAGACGCTGACAAATCTGAATTTCAAATGTTATTTCACGACAGGCTAATGACGACTCGTTTAAAAAATATCGGCTGGTCCTTCATACATTCTCCTTCAATGGATCGGAGAACGGATCGCAGTTATTGTACAAAAACAGGGTAATAATAAGCGAAGGTTTCGATTTGGTGGTGGTAATGTCGCCCTGGGAATACCCGCTCATAAAGTGGGTTGTGGCGCCAGGCCGCCAAGCCTCCGAACTTACGAGCGCTAACCCTCAGAATGCTGTTAAAATTTAACAAGTCCCTAAAATCCAGTTTATTGCACGCTCTTTACCCAATTTATTTACATTTTATTTCGAATTTGCCAACGCTTAGCAAACACTTCGGTCCATACAACGTTTTTATATTTATTCGCAATTAATGGAAAACCCATTATCAAGTATTCCACGTACGAACGAAATTAAATGCTCTTACTAAGTAGTCGTTTTGTTCTTTTGGCGTTTAAACGAGTGTTAATAAAATCAAAGGCGCAATAATATTTCAATTGCGTTTTAAATATTCATTGGAGTTATTGGAGGCAACGAAAGAATTAATTAATCAGAAAGAAATTAATAAGATCCTTTTTAATTGGGAAAGCCAATCAAAAAATCACGAAAGTGTTTTTTAAGTTTTTAATTGCCGTTCTGAGTGCCTGTTTGGAGGAGTGAGAGGGCGAGCGTTGAAGTTCAGTCAAAGATTTTGGAGGATTCGTTGATCGTGGTATTTCGTTTCGTTATTTTAATTGTGTTGCTAAAGGTTTTATTTATAGTTTTTGTGACACTTACGCAAACGTGCTGCCACTTTTATTTATTTAAACTTCATGTTGCATCAGCCTTATAATGTTCCCACTGCTGAGACTCAGGCCTCCTCTCTAGGAGAGGGAATGGGCCGAAATCCACCATGCGGGCCCAGTGCGGATTGGTGGATGTCACATGTCTTCGAATTTTTGGTTCTAGAACATGCCGGTTTCCTCACGATGTTTTCCTTCACCGTTTTTGTGAGCAGTGGTGATGACATAAATTACACAAAGTAATGCGCCTGGTTGGGTTTGAACTCGCGACCTACAACTTGTAAGTCGGAGCCAATACCACTCGGCCACCACTGCTCTTCTTGTACTATAGTGGTACATAAGCAAACTTAATGCAACAAGGCATTCTCTACCAGTCAACTTTACCTATATACCTATTGTTCGTCTCATATTGAGCATGCTGGTTTTTTCGGTTTCTTCACCTAACTGTGTTTTTCACGAAGTCCACCAATAAAATTATTCTACTTTAACTTTTTTATTTAAAACACTCTTAACACCACTCATAAAAGTATAATAACATCCATTTCTGCGCTACTTCGTACTGTTTAGTCCATAAATAATATAGTAATGGTTGGTCCGGCGGCGTCGCCCGCGCGGGTCCGGGTCCCTGCCTCCTACATAGTATAATCGTAGCGGGACCGTGGCGAGGAGGCTGCTTAATTGATGCTCATCCCGTATTCAAGGGTACGGAGCCACAAGTGAATGTATTTAAATAAACTAAATCCAGCTTTCAGACGGATCTTTTATGAATATTTTTAGCTTCTGGAAATTGCTCTTTCTTTTTTTACGTACATAATGCTACGCCTACGTTTTTTGTTGAGTTGTCAGGTTTTGAATGTGTGGCTACTTACTGGGCTTCTTTGAATTGCCCGGACATCTGCCTGTTTCGAGTCAAAAGAAAGGTTGGCATGTAATGTAAGAAGTTGTTAAGGAATTCCTTAAATACAGAATATGCAGGAAAAAAAATTATTATCTTTAAATCAGTTTATCAATAAATATATAAAAAAGGAATACTTACTCGAAAAAGCAATAAAAAAATTGGTCGAAAAGCAAACGAGATATAAAAGTTTTAAACAAATATATTTGTCTACGGGTCAAATATATTTGTTGTCGTACGGGTGTCATGTAGGGTCGAAACCTGCTGGGGTCATGGATCGGCTTCTGAAAGGTAGGTTCGGCCCCGGTACAATAGGCAACGAAGGAACGTGGTAGGTTTTTAGTCGGAAAGAGTCTGACAGTATTTCCCGCTCCACCTAAGGGCGGGATCTGTCATTGGATGATTTGACCTACCATAAAAAAAACCTTTGACGTCAAAGACCACGTCGGACTCTCTTTCTTATGAGCAGCTTTGAACCTTTATAACTTCGTTTTTGGTGAAGATGGTTCGCTTTGGTTTGGTTGGTCGTGGTGAATGGCTTCGTGGTTGGTGGTTTTCTTTTGTCATATTTGTTTACCAGAGATAAAACGTATTATAGTTGATTTTATTTATTTATCTCATAAATTATTTACATTATATAAAATACTAATTAAAACTATATATACACTTAAACCTACTCCTAACTAAAAAATGGCGTCATAAAACTCATCCGCATCGCTGTCGATTGGAAGTGTGCCCAAAAGGTTGGCGGCATTGCCACGTTAAATGGCAATGCTTAATCTCTTACCGAGGTAAAAGCCAGCCCTTGGGTCACGCGAAGTGTCAACTAAACGTTTGGAGAGAATCAGAATCAGAATCAGAATAGTTTATTTCAAATAGACCAATTACAGGCACTTTTGAATTGTCAAAATGTCGGTCAGTCCAAAAAAATGAAGCTAAATTGCACGTTCCAAAGCGTAGATCTCTATGGAGAAGAACGTGCAAGAAACTCCATGGACACTCTTTTACAATCATATTATGAGTTACATAAATCTTGGTTACATTTTTCTTGTCGCTTCTATTATGTGAGCACAATGTAGATGAGTAATGAAAAAATAAAATAAACTAATTAAAAAATAGAAATTTAATTAAGCTACTGGCAGCTAAGAGATGACCAGTCCTAACTGACGGCGCCCGTTCACGAGCATGACGCGTGCCTCAGCCCCACTCAGCTCAACCATTTTGAAGGGAACTGAATGACCCAATAACACGTGCCACCATCAGCGAGACATTTGAGTGAGCATGACAAACTCTCAACTGCCATGCTTTTAATGTCAAACAAGTTGTAACCTAATAAAATAAAAATGCTCCATGGTACTTCACATTCACAAATTAGAAAAAAAGTGCTTCTACATTATATAATCTTATTGTTTCCAATCACAAAAAGTCGATCACAAGCTCCATTAAAATAAACAAATAAAATTAAAAAAAAAATAGTATAAAAAAAGAACACACATTTCGAATACAAAAAAGGGCCCCTGCATTTCTTCCAAACTAATTTGTAGGCAAGTGTGGCTGTGGCTGCGAAGCAGGACCGGCATTTAGCCAAGCATTTTTATCAAGGATGTAATCTTCCAATTTATAATATGCTTGTCTACATAGTGTGCGTTTAATGCATGTTATAAATTTTGACTCATTTAGATTTTGAATTCCAAGTGGGATTTTATTATAAAATTTTACACAGTACCCTATAAAAGAACTTAACCAATCTAAAACTTTAAGACTTTAGCCAATCTGAATCGAGGTTGGTCTAATTGGTTCCTATTCCTAGTATTAAAATCTTTAAAAAGCGCATGAGCACTCGGTCCCACGGCCCAAGAGTTTCAACCCCAAACGGCTCAAAAATATAACTGCCGACGAGGTTGTTATATTTCCGCCGCTTGAGGTTCTCCGCAGCCGCAGCGGCAGCACCAGCACAGCACAATAAGCTAGGAAGATGGAAAAAAAAAACGTATTTAATTTAGCAAATAAAAAAATTGCATGCCTATCCCTATCGATGCTTCCAAACATTCCGAAAAACAGTTTAAATTTGCGAACTTTTACATATAGTACAAACAATATTTTTTTTCATCATAGATTAAAGCGAGAAGAAAATACTTTTTTTTCTATTATCCGTATCAGAAAGCGTTGATAATAAGATCTTCAATACTTAGCCATTTAACCAGTTAAATGGCAACTCGCCGGCTTTCTACTGTTGACATATATTGCCGGCATACAGACTATTCAGTGCCCTCATTCGCGTGTTTTGAATTTGATCAATACATGGACGTCGTCGCCGACCGCATCAATTTAGCTTTAATGCGATTATTCGGACAGCACAGCGACTAGCCTAATGGATATTGATGTAGGTACGTCCCGCGCAGGTACTATCATCACAAATGCATATTCCACAAAATATTTTTCCGGTCCACAAATTGAAAGTTCTGAAATCTTTTATCATACTCCACAACTTTTCATGACGTTGATATTAAATTCAAACGAACCATTAAGGCTGTTCGGGGAAATGCTCCTCATGTAAAAGCACGATATTTCTAAGAAATCAAATGTCGTTTAAGAATTATAGATTTCTTGATACAATTGAACTTAGGTCATGCAAACCGTAGCTTAGGTCACATTAGAGGTTATTGATTTAATTTGATTTAATTTTAAAGTTGTCTTGTATTTTCGGAACATTACTTTCAGTTTGCGAGTACAAACGGAAAAGTAATTTCAGTTAATGATTTGACACTTTTACGGTGTTTCCGGCTTGTAACAGGCTTCGTGTGTGCCTGCGCTTTATTAGCGCGATTAGGGGCCGCTTTTATTACGAATAGCCCTTTAAGCAATTAACCAAAAGCCTCCCCCTTATCTATGTATAAGTACGTTCTCATTGAGAATACAGACTAAATGGGAAATTTGTAATTAGTGAAGTGAAACGAGTTTATCGATAGCAGAGAGGTGAAAATTGCAAATGTGATACGATTTGCGTTGAATACATTTTCATCCTAATTAGACTGTAACTGTGCTTTGATGAATATGGCCGATCTCTAGAGCACTGTAACAATCAGTTGTGAAAGAAATGGGTTGGTATCGTGAGACCTGATCACCTGACGTGGAAGGATGTTGATAATTATCTTACCACACTCTCTTAATGGCCTAATTATTTATGAACAAAGCATGTTCTTTCTCGTCTGTGAACACAATTGTTATTGATGCTGGCACTCAAAAGAACAAGAGCTTGTTCAGACGTCACTTCACGTCGAGTGAATTTTGCAGTGGCCGTCAACTCTAAGCCTGGCCGCAAACGGGCCACACGCTATAGCCACAAATGCTGCTACCTAAAGCTAGAAGTGGTAGCAAAGCTAGCTGACGCGCGCGACAGTTACTTGTGGTCGGTGGTAAACATTTGCGATTGGTGATCGAATTTCTGATATAAATAAATTCTATATCCATATCCATTATTTCAATAAGCGTTAAAAGTACCACGAGTGTACGGTGCCTTTGATTTTAAATGGTTCACTGAAGCGAAGGGAGAGAAGCGTGGGGTGAAACAGGAGTGACGTGTTTGCCTATAGCGGTCGGCGCCGGCCACAAGAAGCGAGCAGCGACAATTTGTAGCGTGTGGCGTCCACTGGCGTCTGCGTGTAGGGCGAGTTCATACAAAATGTATCAAAATAGATCGGTGGCAGCGTTTTGTGGGTATAGTCGGTTGCCCGTGTGCGACCAGGCTAAATAATGTTGTGACTGACCACTCACACTCTCGACACTCACTCACGCTACCTACAGTTGACAGCCAACACGGATTCATGTACTCAAGCCTAGTTAATACCCCTGTCCTTGTTGGGATAAATGATTATAGCCAGACGCGGCTAATTCAGGCTTGACCTTGACCTCCGCCAAAAGCTGGATGAACTCGTGATTGAACCAAAGCATTTGAATAATAAATGTTAGCTGCGTCGGCAGCCCGCCTCGGTACAATTAATAATTTTGCGCGCTTGCATATTTAATTATCATCATTACGGTTTCATTCGCTTTAGCGTCTAGTAATTACAACGTTGATTAACAACTGAAATAATCGATACTTGCAAGCTTTCGAGGGTGTTGTGCTCCCGCGGGGCTTTTCATATGTCTATCGAATTGCTTACACGTGCCTTCATCGTCGTTGTTGTAAATTACGAGTAATGGAATGAGTCAAATCGATGAACAAGATTAGTATCGTAATATAATGAGGGCTCATATATCTAAACCCTGCTAATAATATTGCCATCTCTGCCAAACGGGCGTTAATTGCAATGTTCGACAATGGGGACCCATATCTTATACCAATGGACCCTTTAGATATATCCTTACCTACAGACGTAGACCTAGGTGTAGGTAGAACCATTTCATAAAGTTGTAGGTACATATTATTACACTTATCGTCCCTAATGGGTCAAGTTTCAATTAGGACTGAAGGTCTAATTGAAAACTAACTTGGAATAGAGTTGACGGGACAGAGTTGGTTAGGACTTTGTAGTGACAGGTTGTGTGGCTGGCTTACATAAGATGTTAGTTTTGACCTCTACATCTGTGTGAAGCTTTAGTTGCGGTTTGTACCATAAGTGTCATTCATTTGTCAAAGCCCCAATATTTGGACATAAATATGGCTTATGTACTCGTATTATAAGCCATTTACGAGTATCTACATACCACGTTAACATATGTAAATACTGTTCCGCTGCTACAAAAGGTCTCTTAATAACAAACGTAGCTAGGCACCCAAACGGGCCTTGTATATTATAGAAGGTCTCTTTGAAAAATGTGGGCGTTTTATTCGACTGTGGCATAGTTGAGAAGGGAATTTATTTGTAATAGGAAATATTTCGTGTAATTCTGTAATCAACTGGCACAGAATTATCACGGCTGGTCAGATGGCGGGACTAAATAGTTAGGTAGGTACAGGTACCGTCAAGAGAATGTAATCTCGACTCGAGAGTGCTAGTAGGAGATAAAGCAGCATAAAAATTTCGATTTCGCGAACGCTTCATTTATATTGGGGAACTATACTCGTAAAATGCAATAAAAACTGGTAAGCGTGGTATATGATTAAGTATCTAATTTTTTTGTATTTCTCCATGTTAATTATTTTAGTTATTACTAATGAATCAAAAGCTTTCCTCTTTATTTTGAAAATAGAATTAAAAAGAATAAACTTTATTGTACACCAAAATAGTAACAATTTTTTTATACAAACTTAAATCTATGGCAATGCACAATAAAAAAGAGACTCTAGAAGTTATTTTTGGAAATAGCTCCGTTAACAACAAAAAGTAGGTTGTACAGATGGTGTGGTCCAACAAACGATATTTTATTTCAATTGCTAAATTATACGCTGCAGCTGAAGACGCCCAGCACTGGTTCCACCAGCGAGAGCTATTATATTACAAGAAAACTATTGAATTGGCCTCTTGCTCCCCTACACATATAGAGATCTATTTCTTACTTTCGTGTAGCCGCTCAATCTCCTCCATGTTGCCTGATCTTACTCAGTTTCTGCTTCGAGATTGATCTCGTAAAATTGCTCGAGATGGAGATTGAATTTCCCAGTTCCGTACTGGAAGAAAAAAACGTGCGCTATTAAAATAGGAAACCCTCTGCTGCAATCTGGTCCGGATGGGTTAAGTTTTCATGGAAGAGCGAAATCGAACACATACCGTTTTATTTATTTATTAAATCTTCATGCAAGATAAAGTATAAAGGCGGACTTAATGCGCTAGGCTTTCTCTACCAGTCACCCTGGGGTGGTGAAGAGACAATATGGTAGGTGCATAACAAGGAACATGTTTTTAGAAGACATGAGTATAAAGTATAGATACGCAAAGTTTACAAATTCGGTGCTCGTGATGAAAGAGCAAACCAGATTGCCTTGTACATTACGTCTTTGCTAAAAACGAGCCTGTTTACTAGAGTATTTTGATTTACGATAATTAAGTTTACATTTATTATTTATTTATTTAAGCTTAATGTACAGTACTGGTACATAGGCGGACTTAATGCAACAAGACATTCTCTACTAGTCTACCTTTGGTTTAAAAAATACAACTCTGTGTAAGTGTGCGCAATAAATAAATAACAGGTGTGCCAAATAAAATGAAGTATCATTAAATTACTTATAATAATAAAAAAAGATAAGACTCACACACACACAGTCACTTACCTATATCGATCGATATTGAGTTTTAAAATACGTATATATGCCAATATTATAAACTAATGGAGAAAAGCAGTCGGGTTTTTTAGTATTTAAATAACCGTTTTTTGTAATCACTATGTAACCATTACAAAAAACGGTTATTTAAATACTAAAAAACCCGACTGCTTTTCTGAGCATTCATGAAAAAGCCCTAAAACAAAAAAATCGTTGTACCCGATTGCACTTATCTATATAATATTTTAAATACTGGCAGTCGGGATTACATTGCAGATTACTGCAATTTATTGACTAGACGGCTGACTTTCTAGAATGGGTCCTGACGGCCAGTATTTAAAATATTATATAGATAAGTGCAATCGGGTACAACGACTTTCTTGTTTTAGGGCTTTTTCATGAATGCTCAGAAAAGCAGTCGGGTTTTTTAGTTTTTTAAATTACCGTTTTTTTTATTATTACGATATCACTTTCAAAGTAATTACGAATCTAAAGACACCTCTCAAACTAAAATCCATCAAGCCGTTCAGGTCGCAGAGCGTGCCAAACATTTGAATTTGGCGCTAAAAATCCGCCATTTTGTTTTTTATTTTATTTTGATATACCCAGTGTCACTCTCACAGTAAATACGAATCTAACGACACCCCTCAAGCTAAAATCCATCGAGCCGTTCTGGCTGCAGAGCGTGCCAAAAAATTATACATACATACATACTCTCGAAAAACACAACCCTCTTTCTGGCGCAGTTGGGTAGAAAGAGCCAAGCGAGTGAGTATATTAGAGTATTCTATTATCTCTCTCTCTAGAGTACTCTATTATCTTAATACATTGTGAGCCTCTTATTAATTTGAATTTGAGGTGATGGACAACATTTTACGATTATATGCTTCCATGAGTCCCCTGAAACCTGGGGCCCCGGTATCGGTGGTAGCTACGCCCCTGCTAAGTAAATACTTAATTAATAATTATTATCTTTCTGAAATTAGTGTTTATATTAGTTAGTACTTTTTAAATTTTATATAGAAGATATAAAACTTGTATGCAAGTAAGGTTCCAGTGAAACCGAAGGCAGAATATTACTGGAACCGTCCGTCAGCTGACCTCAGCAACCCAATTACTGAAGCGTGCAATGTTTTAACTTTAAAATGGTTTCACGATTTCATGGTTCTGACTTCTTTTACCTTTAACGATTTCCTTCAGGTACGTCTAACAAGAACTCGCAAAATAAATTCAGTTTGTAAATTGATATTAAGAGTGTATCTTATGAACCGTGATAGTTAGACAGTTGAAATTTTCACAGATGATGAATTTATAAAAATATTCAGAATCACGTTTGTGGGACCCCATACAACAAATGTGTTTTTTTTTGCTACGGATGGTACGGAATCCTTCGTGCGCGAATCCGGCTCGCAATGAGCCGGTTTTTTTTTATTATTGTTTTTATATAATTGTATTTTTTATTATTATTGATAGGTTCGCCCTTGACCGCTATCTCACCTGATGGAAAGCGACGATGCGATCGACGATGGCGCGCGCTTACCTAGAAGAAACCTATTCACTCTTGACTTAAAGATTCCCGGGTTGTAGCCATCAGGAAACACAGACTCCGGCAGGGAAATCCACTCCTTAGCTATACGCTTAATGAAAGTGTTCCCAAAACGCTTTGTGCGTATAGGTGGGATGTCCACCATGTACCGGTGGCGCAACGCCGTACGTCTGGTAGTCCGATGATGGAACGGGCTAGGCGGAATTAGGCTATGCAATTCTGACGCACACTCTCTGAAATGTAACCGGTAGAAAACCGACAGGCTAGCAACACGGCGTCGATGCTCAAGACTTTGAAGCCTCGAAAAATCAAATCAAGAATCTCGGCTTGACTCATGATGTTGTTGACATATTTAATGGTTTAAATGGTTTAAATTAATAGCCAGACCAACACCTTCAGGAGGCTCTTTTTAGGCGGCTCGATCAAGGGCTTGATTTAGAAAGCGGTACATCTGAACCAGACGCTTTTTGTATGGAGGTTTCTTACTCTAGTAGAGCCATGACCACGGTAGTTTGTAATACCCTGTACCTAATACCGGCGAGATAGTACTTGTTAAATGTATTATTGAAATATTTAAAAATGTAATTTCTAAAAAGATTTATATGAAAAACGAACTAAATTTAACTATATGTGTATGAACAATATATTATTTATATTATTCTGATTTTAATTTTACATGTATATTTGTATGTTATTATGATTGAATGTACCTACTTACCCATATGTCAATACCCTTTATCTCGGGAACGCGTAGAGGTATCAAGTTGAAATTAAAACCATATACTCAGGTCTGCGGTTCCTTGAAGCTGTGACAAAATAAAATTTCCAAGTTAACAAAAAAAAAAAAAGATACGTATAAAAAGGTCGTTTATGTGGTAAAAAACGTATATTTCAACACTTCCAAGAGAATCAAAATTCATAGGGTACTTATCGTTGTCTCAGAATCTTGCACAGATATAGGAATAAATCTGAAAAGATTTTTTTTTTTTTTGTTACATAACGAAAAAAAAAACACTTTTTTGCGACTCGGAAAAGACTTCGAGAGTCAATTCGGGAATTGAACTATTAGGTAAGTTTGTATGGAACCCTGATTGAGCGAGTTCGACTCGCACTTGCCCAGTTTTTTTTTGTATTTATTTTCTACTACTACTGTCTACATCTATTTTTTCCAACTCTACTTTCATGGTATGCTGGAAGAGATTTCTTCTTTACACGTGTGAACTTATCCTTACATATTATAAAACAAAATCGCAAGCCGCGTTTGTCTGTCTATTCGCGATAAACTAAAAAAATCTGAATAAATTTTCATGCGGCCTTAAATAGATAAAATAATTTATGAGGAAGGTGTACGAATTTTAAGGATTTGTAACACCCGAGTGAAGCTGGGGCAAGTCTCTAGTTTTTTACTAAAATAAAATTAATAAATATGTTCGTAGCAGTTAATAACTCTGTAAATACTAATCTAAATGCTACATTACACACAATATAAATACACACACAAAATTATTATTGTTTTAGTAAACGGCAGCTGGGCGAGTTCAATGACCTGTAGATAGTTAGTACGCAACGACCGACAACTACCTACAAAGTCATTGACTCGTTTACTTAAAGAAATTTATTTCTACATGCGTATATTAACTCGAGTTTTAGAAAAAAAGTACTTTATTTTTTAATTTTATCTTCCTAAATCGACAATGTTTCATGTACCGGATCGAACCTCTACGGGATTGAAACGATCAAAATTTAACGGTGTATATATAGCTGCTGTACAATAATTCCATTTAACAAAATAATTTAATGAATTTAAGGAATCTTTTGTTTATCTCATAAAATCTAATAAAAGATCGCAAACATCGCCGCGCTTCATATCATTTAGATTGTTTCTGCTTCAAAGAGCAACGTAATTCGTTTGTTTTATCAATTTTCATAGTTTCAATCTACTAGGAGGCGCCTTTAAATCGGTTTTGTATTTTCAATTTAAGCTTTCAAATAATTTCTTCGGAAAACATCGGCAGTTACTTGTTTATAAAACCTTGTATTATTTTTTATCTTAGGCTAGCTGGGGCCCGCGACTTCGTTCACTAAGACTCATCAAACACACAAAGCTACATATTTGGTCACAATTTCTTTAATTTTTTTACCCACATTCTTTTTCTAAAATAAAAATAATCTTAAGTTAATCTTTATAATAAACAAATAGACACAAAAGTTTTTTTTATATGTAGGTATCAAATACGACTACTATACAGAAAGTATACTTTACTATACCTTCATATGCATTTAGTAAAAAAATGTTTTTTTAATATTACAAACAGACACTTCAATTTTATTGATATGTATAGTCTATAATGTAGGTAACACAGCAGGTACAAGTACTACTGCATACTGTAGGTTAATACTGCGATGTCATTATTTACTGCATAATTTTATGCCTTTGTTCCAATTTTTTTGTACAGTCTTGGCTAATATGCCTTATTGTTCTTCCTAATTTTTACCCGACTGCGCCAGAAGGAGGGTTATGTTTTTCGAGAGTATGTATGTATGTATGTATGTATGTATGTATGTATGTATGTATGTATAATTGTTTGGCACGCTCTGCAGCCTGAACGGCTCGATGGATTTTAGCTTGAGAGGTGTCGTTAGATTCGTATTTACTGTGAGAGTGACACTGGGTATATCAAAATAAAAAAAAAAACAAAATGGCGGATTTTTAGCAAATTCAAATGTTTGGCACGCTCTGCGACCTGAACGGCTCGATGGATTTTAGTTTGAGAGGTGTCTTTAGATTCGTAATTACTTTGAAATTGATATCGTAATAAAATAAAACTAAAAAAATAAAAAACGGTAATTTAAAAAACTAAAAAACCCGACTGCTTTTCAGAGTAGAAAATGTCCTAAACAAGAAAGTCGTTGTACCCGATTGCACTTATCTATATAATATTTTAAATACTGGCAGTCGGGACCCATTCTAGAAAGTCAGCCGTCTAGTCAATAGATTGGAGTAATCTGGCAATTCTAGAATGGGTCCCGACAGCCAGTATTTAAAATATTATATAGATAAGTGCAATCGGGTACAACGACTTTCTTGTTTAGGACATTTTCTACTCTGAAAAGCAGTCGGGTTTTTTAGTTTTTTAAATTACCGTTTTTTTATATAAGTCGTCGTGATGGCACGGTTGGTACAGTGGTAGAGTGATTAGCTGCTACGCTGTGCGTCGCGAATTTCATTCCCGCATAGAAAAAATATTTGTACACCTTGCAGATAGTTGTTTCAAGTTTGGGTTTCTTGGTGTATGTAAGTTTACATGTTTATGAACGCTTTCACGATACAGGAGTAATAATATAAAAGTATGAGGCAAAGATAAAAAAAGTATTCGATAATTACTCACCCAGCTATATTTACCAACCTGCTTAACATGCATTGTCGTAGATTCATTTCTAATCAAAAATATGGTAGGTATCACCAAATCTTAAAGTTTTCACTTGACATAGAATTGAAAGACGAAATAGAAAGGGGCTATTAAAGGAAAATAGAAATGAATCTACGACAATGCATGTTAAGCAGGTTGGTAAATATAGCTGGGTGAGTTTAGCTCAGAACTTACTATAGCAGAAGAGCGTATAATCTGCAGCGGAAACGTCGCCTTCGTTACAGTGAAGCCGAGTCTTAAAGATTATGCTGAATTTCGCGATAAACCGACCCAAGTATCACTCACTGCTCCACGTTGAATATCCTACGTACACATTTTTTCCAGCCCAGTAGATAAGGAAAAACGTTTCTTTCTTTAATTTCCTAGAATAATATTATATTATATTACGAAGTGTATAAATTATATCGAGCCACATTCACAGTCTTTTGTGGTTAAGATAACATAAAAGTTAACTTCGCCTGAAAGAAAGAGTCCATTATTTATAATAGAACCTCAGCCAGTGTCCAAACCGCCATTCATTTATTTTACAATGTTTTCCCACAAAGTACATGTCGCCACAAATTATTTCCATCTTATTTCAACACCTGACTTTTAATTGTGTTCAAATGAGGTTTATTTGGCGGTGCCATATATCATGTCAAAACCTTTTACCGTTTATTTATAGTCGCGTCACGAAACGCGGTCGAGGCCGTAAGCTATGCAGTGTATAAAACAATGCTACGATTCGCTGGGCCACCCGCCACAACACAGAGATGCGAAAATTCACTCTATGTTTATAACACGCCTTCCGTTGCATCGTCGTGCAACTAATATCGTCGACAACTGCGGAACAAAGAAAGGGGGACTTATTGAGCACGTTTTCACTTAGTTCGCATTGCAGTAATTTGTCTTTGGACTTTTGACGCACGACGTGTATCAACGAATACTGACTACTAATTAGGTCGACGCTGAAGCCATTCCAACGTACGCTAGCACACGACGGTGTGTCTGTGACGCTGATGACAAGCAACAAATCTGTGTCATTTACAAGCTTTAATTTTGTCAAGTACGTGTCAGATAACAGCGAGGTCGTGTTGCGGGCTTGCGCCTCTTAATTGTGACGTACTGGTACAGGCAGTCGGCTCTGTCGAGTATGACACAGTTTGACTTCATTGAGGGACACAAGAGGCCGCTTCCCTCTTCACTCTGTTCCCTCGCATGCCACTACATTCACAAACTAACAATGATTACACACGACTGTACGACGTAACTTATGTTTTAACAAATTACGTCGCCTTTATCCAACTTAATACGAACTGGTGGCTCTCTCAGGAATTTGTTCCCGAGTAAATAGCTATTCCATGTATGGACTATAACTATCTGGGTTTAATAGAAAATGCGTTAATGAGTTTCATATCGATTGGACCTTTGTTATAATTAAAAAGGTTCGCTTTGTAATATTACCTTAACACTTTGGATTAAAAAACACAAGGGTTGCGAAGCTACCTAATTATTAATTACGAAAGCCTTTCCTGAGCCTCTCTAAAAAACACATAAAATGTTGCCTTCATGAAATTGCTTTATTTTATTATAAGTTGTGATAGGAAATATTGTTCCTTTGAAAAACTCGGGTTTCTTGCTGAAAGTTTCGCCAAGACTTTGAGGCTAGAAATAATGAATGGTGGAACAGCGTCTGCAGGCCGAACTAAAGAGTTGTTCCTTTGACGTAACTCCCGCTGAAAAAGTAGGCGCTTATTCAAATTCCTTTTAATTTTCAGGGTTCTGTGTTTAAGGAGGAAAATAAAGCACCGCAAAAAATATGCCACGCCATATAAATGTATAATTTAAACATTTCTTGAATGTTTTCGGAATATTTCCTTACCGTGGTCATTAAATATTAATGGGATTCCACAAAATCCATTTGTCATTTAATTATCATGGGATTTTTGAGAGAGACACGGTTTCTTATATTTCATGCATATTTTGTAAAGTGCTTATTGGTGAGAAGTTTTTGGATCGTGCGAATTTTAATTTGCCTGTCGTTTAGTTACGTTCACATGTTTAGAAACTCAAATGGAAACAACTTACGCAAGAAGGTGTTATCAGTTTCCACCGTATTAAGGGTAGGTACCTACTTATGAACAGACCTTACAGTCCACCTTTGCTCACTGACAAGAAACGTTAGACCACGCTCATTTGCCACGCCCTAATAACTATCCGAACCAGGAAAGGAAGCAAGAACCTTTCATAAAAACAAACAGGAGCATAAAGATTGATAGCAGCTTAACATGAAATGAACCTGTTGTTCCGTCATCGCTTCCTAACTCACGTATGTTGTCAATTTTGTTTGACTACGCGGTGTAGTACGTCACTAGTTCTGATATTAATCAATACTCGTCAGGTAGTGCATACATGTTCCACGCTCGCCACGCCGACGTATTACCGAATAATAGATAGCTACAACACCGACTAGCTGAATCACAGCCAGAGGATTTAATCAAAACACACGTACCACATAAAACGGCTCGGTTTGACAAAAGTTTCTTTGGTATAGCATCAAAATTTTTTAACTAATAAGGCTTACTACACGATCCAGGATTTCATAAATGATTGAATATTATTGTTATCTATTCACTCTAAATATCTGAAAGTATGTTATTTTAATCTCTATTATTGTGTGCCTATTTGGCAGGACATAATGGAATTATAATTTATTACGTTTTAATATCTGTATATAACCTATGACAATAAAGACATTCTAATTCTGATAAAACGTGTAAAACTTAATTAGGATTTCTACATCAAACAAATACTTGTAAGTTTGCTCAGACAGATTCAACAACCCGCGGCTGACTCATCTTGATTTATCCACACATTCATTATTCTGATTGTGGTTACATAATATTAATAAAATTAATTTCACCTGGGTGCCTGACTGCATCCGTGCAAAACATACAACTTTCGTTAATTATTTCCAGCGAGTAATTATTTATCCCTCCGTTACGTTCGTTGAGATAATAATTACTATTAATCATTGAAAATTTGCACGACCCGCATTTACAAACGTATCATTTAAAACTCGTATATAAAATCACTGATGTATGAAATTGGAGGATCGAAATTGTTATGATGACATGTCACAAAGTTGAGTGAGCAATTAAAGGCATTTTATTCAAATATCGGTATTAATCGTACAATTTATTTAATTGTTCTGTAGAGTAGTAGTACATAGTCGGACTTAATGCAACAAGGCATCTCTACTAGTCAAAATACTACACTAAATTTATATTACAAGATAGTGTATAATTGATGTTGAGCAGGCTCAGGAAAAGCAGTGCTATTTCAAGTATATATAACCTGGTTCCCTATAAGGTACCCGCACTGAAACTAAGTAGGCCACCTGAAATTTTGGTATCAAAATTCTGGGAACGTATTAAAAAGTTTATCTACCAATTTAGTCTGTGGCAGGCACAGATATAGGTTACAATAATGTCAGTTACAATGTCGCGGGCGGCGCGCTACATGTTTATCCCTGTTCCATTATATTAGTAATAGAAATAAGCCGGGTCTACACTGGTCGCCGGCGGCCCTTCTCGTCACCTACCTGAATTTAATAAAGATACGAACATTGTTTGTGTTGCGTAACAGCCTATTGATGATAGACGGAAATATTATTATGTTTATATTTCCACCACACTATATGGCACTACAGTATTGAATTGTTTTAAGTAATTGTTTAGCTTGTTTTATATGCACCAAGTGCAACTCAAGTGCAACAACAGGAAATCTTTGTCCATTCCAGGTTACCTGGAAGAGATCGCGGAATGCGATAAGGTCGCAAATTGTATGTTTTTAAATTTAAGGTTCAAATTGTATCACTTAATATCTTGGTGTACAATAAAGTATGTATAAATAAATAAATGTACAGACGTCTGATACAATTTTGGGTCGTTTATCGTTTACCTGCAGTGCAAGTGACATCTGCACAAGTTTTCTCCGACCGTATTTTCGAGTTTCATATCGTCTGAGTGCACAAACCTGTGTGCCGGGGGGTCACATTAAAATGTATTTTAGCTATTAGACGGCGCGGCGTGCAATATGTATGTCTGGTACACAAGGCATGATGTCGGCAGTTGCCGGCGGCTGCATCAGGCAAGTTTCCCCGTGTCATTATACTCGAGTAGTAGTTCCTTGGCATCTACATATGTATTGTTGCCTTGTCTCCGTCACTTCGCCCCGTCACACTAACAACAACGTAATGTTTATTTGTTTTAATAACAGTGTTCTTATTATACAGTTGAACGAACCCAGAGTAAAGTTACGGTCGAACATTTTGTCATTACCGTTCTGCACATGTATAATTATTAAACATCCGAATTATAACGAGAGTTTTATTTGAGTTTTAGCGATGTTCGTTTGTTCCACGACTCGTGTTAGCTGACGATGGTAGATGGAATAAAAAATTACGGTTCATATTTGAACGTTGAATTTTATACTCCGTTTTGATATTCGAAGCTTTTTTATATTTTCAAGCGATATTGAAAGCTTTGATAGATTATGAAATGTTATTTTGAACTGTGCTTTGACTAATGGGTTGTAAAGTTTTAGATTTATTGGAGCTTTTTGCTATTTAAAGTACAGATAATCCAGATTCATCATCATTATTTTTGCCGAAAGGCATAAGTTGTTAGACACAGGCCTCAACGATCGGTCATGTACGTTTCGTATACTATGTGCATAGCCATCCCGCGCAGTAAAAACAATCTCCACTGATGGAGGTTCTCGGACGGTTCTGATCTTCAGTGTGTGTGCGGCGTCTCTCCGCTGACCATGTCCCACCTTCCATCCTGCACCACGTGCTCTATTACCTGTTCACGTAGGGACCTAATGACAGCATCAGTAGACGGCATTGCCGTGGCAGAATACTGAGCCAGGCAAGGAATTTAATTAATTTTGCCATCGACACGCTAAGAAGAAGAAGCTTTCCCGCGACCCACACCAGGATATCACTCTATCTTATGGGAGGCCACTACTGCGTTACGACAGTCCTAAAAAAAATAATTTATAAATTTTCGAAGAGTTACGTTCTATATCTTCGAAGTTCATCAGCAGAATAACAATATTTCTATGGAACCAACTTGGAACTATAATCTTTCAATCAATACAAATATTATCAAAATCGGTTCACAACTGACGGCGATATTGGTGAACATAAATAAAAAAAAAACACATACAGCCGAACATAGAACCTCCTCCTTTCTGAAAACGGTTAAAGATAACTATTACACACACACTACTTATTGTCATAAACACGCTGACCCAAACTGCTGACTTCTTCAGATATAAGTCGACGTAAGTTACTTTTTTCGACCCATACCTTGGACCCTTGGTCTGCGATTGCAGAGTGCGATAAACTCGATACCCAACAGTTGTAGATTCAAGAAGGCCTGCGAGCAATGTCACTTGCTAACTTTCAACGCGAGATAAGGAAAGAATTGACAGAACAATATTTTAACAAAAAGGTGGCGAAATTTCGCATTTTTTTTTAGTCGTTTAAATCATGTAATAATAATACAGAAAACTCATAAACAGGCTACTTTATTAATTCGTTTCCTGAAAAATCTACATCATCATGAGTAATACGAGTTTTTATGAGTGTTATGCATAATATCGTGTAGCCGCGAGGCTAACCTTGCTCCCGTATATTTTTGGATAGCTTTAAAATTTAATTTCCTTAGGCGGCGGGTCGGATGTTAGGTTTTGCAGGAGCAGCGGCAAATTACTGTTAAAACAGAGATATTTTGAGTGCGACCGTGAAATCTGTCAGTGAGTTAATATGTGCCGTAGACGCGTAGCGTCGCGTCGCGTCGTGTCCGTCGCGTGTCCGTCGCGTGTCGGGTGTGGGTCGTCGGTGGGCCACGCGCGGATTACTGGCGACGGATTCGATTTAATTAACTTGTTACACCCGCGTTGGCTATGGGCTTTGTTCAATATCTCTATTTGTTAATTAATGATGTTTGTAAGCTCGAATTAAATTATAATGTTTATTGAAGAGTACTTGTGTATTGTGAAGTGGCCGTTTAGAAAGTCACTGCTATCTGCGATTTAATGAGTTTTGATTCTGTATCTAGGTACCGTTTATTTATATTAACGTATAAAAACAGGACATACAGGAAATAAAAAAATACAAAAACATCGACTTGAAAACAAATCGACATAAGGGTTGTTCCCAGAGGTCCATGTCTCCATGATTCTATTGTTATTCATTTCCCACAGACTCCATGAAAAAATACTGGGCAAGTGCGAGTCGGGTTCGCGCACTGAGCCTTCCACTGAAACTTAGGTACCTATGTAATTAGTTCAATGATCTTCGAAGAATCGCATTTTTTTTTTACTTTTTTGAGATCTATTCTTATATCTGTGCTATGAGTCCTTGTTTCATGCCCAATTTCAGGATTCTGGGTTAACGGGAAGTACTCTATGAATTTTGATTCCCTTGAGAGTGTCGAAATTAATGCACGTTTTTGCTACATAAACGGCCGTATTTTTTTTTCACTAACAAAAAAAGCGTTATTTTTTTTTACAGCATCAAATACCGCAGACTTGAAATATGGTTTTAAAACTGTGGTTTATAATTTTTAAGTCTATTTTAGTGTAAAATTAACATTATTTACTATTATTGTTATAAACTTTTTTTTTTTTTCATGAATGGATTTCTCTTTGGAGACATACATGTATGTTAACCGTTTAGTACTTATACTGCGTACATGAAATAAAAATATTCATTGTTGTTTATTTCATAGAAATCGAAATAATAAACATTTATCCCTTATTAAAGCTTTTACTGCTTACTGTACCAAACATTATCACGGAATTGTAGGGAAAGAAAATATTTAATATTTTAAAATAACATGGACTCATTGGGAACTAATGTTCGAACTTTCATTTTTAGAGAGCAATTGCCACCTTTGGGAACAACCCGTATGTAACACTAGCTTTTGCCCGCGGCTTCGCTCGCGTTAAGTATTAATATTAATTAGGTATATTTTTTGCGGCTTTACTTTTGTTCAGCGTGTGTAAAAAAATAGGGCCTACAAAAATTTACATCCTCCATCATCCCTTATTTTATCCCCATGGGGGTTGAATTTATCAAAATCCTATTTAAGCGGACGTCTTCATCGTAGTAGCTCCAATCTTTAATTTCAGTTCAATCAGTCGAAAATTTAAGAAGATTTATACAAACTTTCATCCCCTATTTATCCCCTTAGGGGTGGAATGTATCAAAATCGTTTCTTAGGGGATCCCTACGTCATAGTAGCTATATGCATGCAAAGTCTCAGCCCGATCGGTTTTAAATTGACAAAGTTTCATACAAACTTTCATCCCCTATTTTATCCCCTTGGGGGTACAATTTATCAAAATTCTTTCTTAAGGGATGCCTACGTCATAGTAGCTATATGCATGCGAAGTCTCAGTCCGATCGGTTTAAAATTGACAAAGTTTCATACAAAGTTTCATCCCCTATTTTATCCCCTAGGGGGTAGAATTTATCAAAATCCTTTCTTAGCGGATGCCTACGTCATAACATTTACCTGCATGCCAAATTTCAGCCCGATCCCTCCAGTGGTTTGGGCTGTGCGTTGATAGATCACTATGTCAGTCAGTCAGTCACCTTTGAGTTTTATATATTTAGATTTCGACTTGCAATATATTCACATATTTATTTATGTATTTATCTTTACTTCAAGCAGGTTACCCATAAAATCGTTAGTATTCTTTAAGCTATGGTAGTATAATCTATAGATTACATAGCATTCTATGTTAGTATAATTGACAACAAACTGAAATATAATGCTTAATTAATTAATTACGTCACCTTCCGGACACTCCTAGCATAACTTTTCGGCAGTCATTTTTTGTGTATAAGTATTAATTTTACTTTCTTTTTTAAGTCCATTAAAAAGTTCATAAAACTCTACGTAATTGAATTTCAATATACATATTTACTTTGGATTACAAGACATATTTATAATTTAAAATTTACTACAATATAAATATACAGTAGGCATCTACCTATTTAGCTTCTTACTGCATATTTTATGTAACCACCTCCGGAGTTCCCGTTTCGGTGAAGATTCATTGAAATAATATAAATGAACATTAGGTTAGTACTTTAATTAAATTCTAATCCACTCGCATTCCTACGAACCACTCATTGAGTACGTCTTTTATTAAACACTAACTTATCCAATTTAGTTTCTTAGCTGCGGAAACTTAAATTCTTTAACATTTTTATTTCGCTTCATTAGTTCATTAGTCAGAGGGTCATAGATTGTACTCAGAGGCCGGTACATGAAGCGGTACAAGAGCATTCATCGAGAATATATTTCGATGAATAGCGAAGAATTTATTGGTGAATTTCTATTTTATATCAGTAATATCTGCGCTTTGCTGTAGTTGCTTTTTTACGCTTTGGGTGGAGTGGGAGATAGTGTTAGACTTTTACTGACTTTTCAGTCAGTCAGTCACTTTCCCACAGTATTCCTTAAGTTGTTCATTGCGAGGACCACAGTAACTCTCCCTGGCCCTGGAGCGCTTTGCTGTAGCTATTGCTGTTTACTTTACAGAATAGGACCTTTAATATCATAACCAACTATTTTAAAATTCGCTTTGATATTCTGCGACTAGCAATCGGTGGTAAAACGTTTATACATTGAAAGGCTCTGCCCAGTCCAGCCGTGCTCGGTGCTAGACTGCGCGCTAATGCTACTAGTATATATTTTTCCAAGTGAACGCAATATGAAAGGGTATACAAATATTTTTAAAGCGCGGGCGTGTTGTAGGTATTTTGATGCGGCCCGCCCGGCCCGCGCGGCCCGATGAGACCCGGCGCGGCGGCGGGCGTGGTATCGACGTGACGTCGGTCGTCTCGTCGCCTCCACCACACACCTATATAAAACGGAAAGGGAAACGGGTAAATTTACCTGTTTTTCCTTCACACGACCCACTATCTCTATAGAAGTACGAATACGTTCATAAATTATGTCGCCAGTGTTATTTTTTTGGAAATTGTTCAACTTTGCATACCTAGCGACATTTTCACGGCTTTTATACATGAAAATCGCGTGCGATGTGATGAAATTATTTCTCGTTTATTAACTTCTAACTACGTGTCGATTATATCACGAATGCGAGCGTGAACACAGCTCGTTATTTTATGGTGTGTTCGGTCGACTGTGTTCTTCATACGTACGGCTTTTACATGCGTTAGGTTAGTCAGCGACCTCGACAGACATTAATCTAACATAACATACGAACAAAGGATATCAGTAACATAATAATGGAAGGATGTCACGGCGTAAGCGGACCATTACCGAGGAGGCATCAGATCATTACGTGGTGTCATGGCCGCGGTTATTATACGGGTATCTAGCCTAAGCCATGAGTGGGAGAATTTTCTACGTAATTTTCAGCTGTGAGTGGCTGCCACTGATGCCCGGAAATTATTCTCCGTGTTCCACAGCTCTTTGTATACTTCATGCCAGTGAGAAATCTTATTTTCTAATTCCGTCTCGGAAAACAGGAGCAAAAGGCCATTGCGGAAAGTATTATGTATGTGTAAACTCCGTCGCGTCGGGATGAACCTAAAATCTGGAAAACCAATATCGTTCTACATAGAAGTGGGATTGTGAAAATATGATTTCGTTTTTCACATATATCAAGTTTATTGCGATATTTTGACATTAAAGTCCTAAACTATTATAGTAACTATTATAGGTAATAAAATTTGAGAGATAGAGATGATATATGTATTATACATATTCATGTCGAAGCCGAACACTAAGAGAGGTTTTTCCAAAATTCACCCCATAAGAGGATGAAACGGGGTTCCAAAGTTGCGTGTAAAAAGCTTTCACGCGAACCAAGCCGCTGGCACAAGCTAGTATTATTAGTAGTAATATCATAAAACATAAATTAAAATTATGATACCTTCTGAACCTTAAAAAAACATATACTGGATATGTATAGAGAATGGGGGCACGTCACGTTGCTTTCAGCAAGTTAGTGTAGCGCCAGTTATTCATAGTGGAGCGGCGAACACATCACTACTAACTGGCGCGATATTCCGGGGACGCCTCGCGATTTACTTTCGTGGCTTTCACTGGATTAGTATTCCCTCACCGTCTCCTCCGGATATTAATGGATCTCATAATATATTGTGCAACACCTTGTTCCGATGTGTTTTATGGTATTGAATTTAATTGAACACTTCACAATGTTTTACTATATTAGTGATAATAAATAGAAAAAAAAGATTTCTATTATTATATTTTTGCTACTACTTCATCAAATAAAAATACTGCCGTACCGATTAAAAAAAAAGAAACATTTATTTTTTTAATTTTTGCTACAGTATGACCGATGGAACTTGGCGCGTCTAAAGCTAGGCTCTGCGAACTTTAGCGCTCAAAATAAGCGCGCCAAATAAATGATTTATAAATATAAATGCCAATAACAATTATTAACAGCAATAACCACTGCTATTGGAGTGCACAAGCGCTAAAGTTCGCAAAGCCTAACTTCAGACGCGCCAAGATCTCTCGGCCGTACTGTACTTTATCACTGACATTCTACAGCTTCGTCTGCGAGAAGATACAAAATACATGAAGCCTCCCGGCAGAAACTAGTGTATGTTTGTTTTGCGTTGAATCATTACTTAGATTTGTTAAAGTAATGCGATCACAAGTTCAGTGTAAGTCATCTGAGTCAGCTGAAAATTGACTTAGTTTGGTAATACATTTATTTCTCACCGTCACGTATTACTTGTAGCTGTATTCTAAATGTTATTGCGATACGTGACACTATTTGTTGCTTTTAAATATCTAATACTATATACCAAAACATAAGGAAACTGTTTCGAAAACACGCCAGGTTTAAAAGCCATTTTATACGAAGAAAAACACAAGTTTTTCCCTACCCTTTATAAACGACTTCTGCAGGGTCAGCAGATCCATTACAATAGCTATGTAAGTGTGACGTCATCACTAATAACTTCCCCTCGGAATTATCATGAACAAAGGACGAATGCCATGGTCGCAATATACTGGGAATACCAGACTTGTCACCACAGAGTAGTATTCGAAGCACGTTATGGGGGTATCTAACCATCTATATATGCATGTAAAGCCTTTGTTGCATGGAATAGGTTGATAAAGGTCGCATAAGCGGCGCGTTAGCGGGCAGGCTTTGGATGAGCGACGCCACACCGAACACTGGCGTGACTGACGGTGCGGGATGGTCATAGCCTTTTGTCATCTCACAAATACCACCTCACTTTGCGTATATTTTGACTACGCTCTACGCCTATTTAAATTTTTTTCTAATTTTTTTTTTTTTAAACCTAAATGTAAAGATTACCGGAAAACGTAGCGTTGGAAGGCCTTCCACAAGGTGGACCGATGACCTGGTGAGGGTGGTGGGAATCCGATGGAAGCGAGACGCATAAGACCGTTCGTTATGGCGACACTTGAGGTTGGTCTATATCCAGCACGTCTTTGGCTGAAATGATGTTGATGAAAGATTTATACTAGCTTTAGCCTAGTCACACGCAACGCTGGGGCTACAACTAGTGTAATTTCGTAACTCATAAAGCTGATGGTGAAAATGCCCAGAACTCCCACATTTGTATTGTCCCACTTTATTCGTTTATGTATCACAGGCCTAACTCGCAACTTCTCAGTAACCCCAAGCGTATGACGGTGACTAAGAGACTAATTATCGCAGTTAGGCATACTAAGTGAACACTTACTCGCCTCACTGACTCGTCCAACTTTATCTACTGATAGTTCGGGAACTATCTCTAAAGCACACGAAGTATTGGGTGAACATTTAACGATATTTTAAAAGTGCCGATATACTCGGCTTTTTATTTCCCTCCGGAAAGTTTGAGTTTGGTTGTAGCACTTTTATGTGAAACACATTTTTATGTAAAATATATTTTCAATTTACCAATTTCTATGCCCCATCAAATGGACCAGCAGTTTTAATTGAACAGCATTTTTGGATTCTTTTTTTCCAATTCTATCAGGAAAACCTCCTCGAAGAACACTCACATTAATTGGAATTCGATTATTATGTACGCGTGTCACAAAAGCACGTTTCTAGTTAAAAAACTCAAGAGTACAGATGAGAGACAGATGTTATGCTGCTCATTCCAGTAAATTGGAGCCGAGCGAGCGGTCGGTCGGCCGGCACGGCGCGGACAAATGAGGAGGGCTCGTAAAGAGGTTTAATTACCCTCTCTTTGCTCTCCGTCATTTTAGCGGCCTACTTTGTTTTTATACAACTTGAACAAAGAAAAAGCAAAGTTACGACATAATTTAACCAAGATTAATACTATTTGAAAATCAAATATAAAGAAAACTTCAAACGAAGCATAATAGCGTCCGTCGTGAATATCGTCCGACGTTTTAGGAGACAAAGTTTTCGAACTTTTTCAAACCGCTTTTTAAAGTACACACAGAAAAAAACAACATGCGATACGGAGCGAGAAAATTAAAATATTTAATTTTTACATTTTAATTTAAGTTGGTTTTTATGACGGACAATTTATGAGGTAGTACTTTGGAAGTTGTTTTATATTTATGTTTGGGTGGTGTGAATGGCTTCAACATACTTGTAAATACTGCAGTAACTCGTGCATCGCACTCAGAGCCACGTCGTGCTACAGACGTAAATTAATCACCTGCCAATGTATGTACGTACTGTGGTGCACTCCGACAAAATATACTGTTTTAACTACTGTCTAAAGCGAATATTTAATGTATTATAACAACATCGTGAAAGATTCTAGTCGAATAAAAATGACATGCTTGTTAGATCACACACTCGACGTACATCTACATTTTGCAAAAAAAAATTCACTAGTTTAGTGTTTTACTTACACTCAAAAGCTTGTCGCGGAGAAAAATAACGATATTTGAAGTGCAAGAATGGCTCAATTAGAATCAGCTTCGCACTTTTACAAAGCGATGAATAATTTTCGTGTTGCGACAAAAGCTGCAATGTGAAAGCTGTGGAGCGGCAGGCTTTTTTAAATGACATCTTTAACCGGAGCCTTCCCACTGTCGCATTGTGGAGCAATTTTTATGCCAGGCGTTGAATTAGATCCAGAGGGTCAGGGGATTTTATTACTATTATCTACCAACTTAGAACGAGCGGCGTCTCTGCTCATAAAGGCAAGAAAGTATAATTCGTTTAGTTTATTCAACCAACTTTATTCTCTCTTTAAAATATGAAGACTTTTTCTCTCTACGTAGAAATTATTGATGGTCTTTTAAAGTTTCTTATAGAGAGTGCGTCAAGAATACTAAAATAACTCAGCATTCATGAATGGATTACAAATAGTTTTTATAGTAATATTATATAATGTATAAAAATATCATGTCATAGGTTTTGTTATCAAACTCCTTCGAAACCCCATTTTTTTTATAATTTATATAATAATCATTTATTTCTCACCACAATATCACAGGAATTACAAAACTAAGATAATGACAATAAATTGATTCATACTGTGGGAGACTGGTGCTAAAGCTAGGCTTTTGGCATGTATTTCAGGTCACCAGGTTTTCCCCTCTTCAAATGGATGTGATTACAATCTCTATTAATCTTTTAGACATGTTTTATACAAGTTTTGTAAATATTGTGCTATGGTATATGATGGGCATTTAGTATACCTTTGCATCAGCCAAAGTATATTATGATAAGCTGTCTACCTTATAAATGTGATAAAACACGTGTGTGTGTGTGTGTGTGTGTGTGAAATGTGATATGAAAAGCTATGACGATAGGCGTAGCAGTTCGGCTACGTGAGTATTAGCGTAGTAATGCGACTACGAACTAGCGGTATGTATGCAGCATTTCCGTTATAGTGGTGAGATATAGTCTGTGAGCTTAGCAGTGCCGCTACTTTGGTTGTTGGCGGCTACGAGCTCAGGGGGGCCCCTACGTATGTTGTAGTCGCAATATGGGTTATAGAGCGACTACGAATGTAGCTGTGCCGCTACGACGGTAATCAGCTGCTACGAGCTTGGCAGGATCACTACGAATGTCGCAGTGTCGCTAAATTGTTACGGCTACGAGCTTAGCAGTGCCGCGCGTTGATATAGCTAGCTAATTCATACGTATATGTAGTAGTATATTAACAGTGCGACTCCAAACGTAGCATGGCCGCTACGTTGGTGGTTGGCGGCTACGAGCTTAGCAGTGCCGCTACGTATGTCGCTACGACTGCTAAATTAGCGTAGCTGCTTTATGTTTAGCATTACAGCTACGGTCGTAGCCATATAACTTTCTACAAAATTGTAGCTACTTTTAGAGTACTGTACGCACGGCACTCCTTAAAAACCACTTCTAAGATATCAAAATCATAAGTTTGTTCCTCAGTGCAATTCACAAAACTAAGCTGGAAGTAGTAAATTAATCAATTCGCAAGAGGTGTTATAGATTTCTCGAAGCGCGGAAACTCGTTATTGAATGAATCATGTTTTCACTTCGAAAATTATTCCGACCGGAGAAATATGATTGCTTTAAGGTATATTTATTTAATATTAGAAATTGCTTTGATGTGGTGTATGTAAGTGGGTGGTAAGATCGTGTTCGCTCGTGTATCATCGGTGAATGTGTGTGTGTAAGATAACCGAGGCCGTCGTCGGCACGACAGATTAGCAATTACTCGCAACCGATTGCTCGCAATTAGCTTGCTCGAGTTTCATTTCCTTTACACATCTTGTCGCGTATTCATAGTGTTAACACTATTGTCACATCACATCATCATAAAGAAGTTTGTCATCATTTTTTTGTACTATTGTTGGTCGTCGTTACGATTGATCAATACACTACAACTAGGCAGTTAACTTAAAAAATACAATAAACAGTAATACAGATATACGCTTTTGTTTTACGTGACAATAATCAGTCAATAAAATAGGATCGTTTGCACGTTGTTTTTATGAACACGCCCTTCTGTTGGCGTGTTACGCCGCGCTAAAGCAACGCTACAGCGATTTTATTTTCTTGTTTTGTACAAGGCTTTGTTAAGCGGGAGTGTTCGGGATCGGTTTAAATTGGCTCGTGAACAAGCGCGTTCTGCGTTACGCGCGATAAACAGTCAATTTGTGGGGCGAGGCTGTGCCTTAAGAGATGCTCAATACACAGGGGGCGGTACTTAATGAAGTCATTTATACCCATCCTCTCAGCGTACTTAGAAATCACCGCCGTGATTGAGTAATGTACGACTTTTCTGGAATTTAAAGTGAGCCTTTTAAGGGTAAAGGAATTTAAAGCAAATTAAAAGTGAGCAAGTGAAACGTGAGAGGGCGCCACCGCGGCTCTGTTAATGCCCTCTACAGTATTAATTTTACTTAGGCAGGCAAGGGTTTGTTTGTCTGCTATCCGAGGGATACAAAATGTCTTTATCGCGTTAATTGCGAGTCGTCTCTGGCTGCCAGCGGACCCTTTATGGTTTAAATTAAAACATTGTTACGAGCCGGTGTCTCAGTCACCTTAACTGTTCTAGAAATCTCTACGGGCCTCGAGGACTATTATAAATTTCGCAGATAATTACACTCTGTCCTTTTACATTTGTGAATAAAGTGTCATCAAGTATCAAAGGCTACTATCAATTAATGTAGCTCAGCACAGGTCGCTTCTTATCAACGCTGTACGTTTTAAGTTCGTGTCAGAAGCAATTTTGTTAATAGTTGTCTGTCTCGAATAATGTAAAGTGTGAGATGGGATAACAATCAGAGACCGCCATTCTATTCACAGAGGTACAATGTCACACGAATCGTGACGCACGACGCCACTACACGTTAACACAACGATTCATAAACCAGTATATTATTTAAAATTAATTCGTTTTTAGGGAGTGTTATAGTACGCGGTAAATAAGTTGAACCACTATGGTTACGGGCAGCCCTCCACTTTGATTAATACCTGAAAGTCGATTTTAATCCTCGTCACACAAGTTGAACTATCATGGGCTTTCGGGTCTCAATCGAAGTAGAGGGCTGCGCGTAAACCATAGTAAATGGTTCAACTTATTTGCCGCGTACTATAAAGGTGCTATTTTTAACTCTTTTCGGTAGTTAAACGTTAATAAAGAGTGATGGTCATGGGTTGCTTCAGCCGGATGTTCATAAATGTTCAGTGGACCGTGCCGCACAAGGGGCGCTTGCTTTTCACATTAGTTTTCAGTGCGGTCGCCGACGATAAAATTGAAATTTATGTGGAACTCGTAAAGTTGGCCACTTGGCTCTATATACATGTAGAGGTCTTTGGCTTGGCCCACCTGTAGCACGTTAGGAGCTAGTTAGACGTTACGGCCTCTCGATGCCTCCGAGGTGTGCCCCAAGCGTCTGTACGTGAAAGGACTTAAGTAGCTCCATTAGTAAGTTTATTCAGGACTGATACGCACGGTACCTGCGCAAAGTTTCGCTCAACTTGCTCCGGTTTGTTTCGCAAGATAAAGGAAAAATTAAATTAAATCTAAAATTGCATTGGAAAACGTTTTACAATTTCTTACGAATGCTTTACTACTACTTTAGTACATTTTATTGATATCTACACAGGGATTATAGTGTAAATAAATAAATCGCTATATAGATTGTGGGTGAACACTGGTATATTTTCATGAATTTTCTAATTCAATGAATTCCTAAATACATTTGATGTATATTAGATTTTTTGACTTCTACCTATTTTTATATTAACTTTTCTAAATCTATGCGATTAATGTTCTCGGTGACATTATGGCATTCATCATAGTCCAACATCATTTCAACCAAAAGATGTTGGAAGTAGGTCTTCCCTAAGCGTCACTGCATGTCAACATAAATCGTTTAAGATAGAGGTTTGAAAAAAGAAAATTGGGGCCATTGTCCAACACGGGTATACAACTAAGATTAAAGAAAAAACATCATAATCCTTCAAGGGGTGTCAGGTAAAAATCTGTTGAGTATCCCGACATTATTACGGGGAAAAAATATATAATCAAAATGAACAAGTTTCCTTCAAAATCAAAAAAGTACTCTTTAGTTATAAATGTATCTGTAGATAGGGAAGATTCTTGGTAGAGGCGAGTTATTTTTCCACCTGACAGATCACGGGCGACGGGCGCGGCGGCTGCAAACTTGACACTCTCGAGACTTAGATGAGGGACTAAAGCCGATCCGAGGATAAGTGAAGGTCAAGGTCGAAATTATTTATCTTTAGACTAGCTTGTGCGAGCGTCTTGCTCCGCATGAACATTAAACAAAAGAGGACTACGGGATTCAAAACACTTATCGTATGTGGTTAACGTCTAGCGTCATATAGTCTATTCATCTGCGGAGTTTCATCAAAACTCATTCAGCCATTGTGGCGTTGCACTGACAATGACCATCAAAAATTCACAGTTATTATATACGTAGGATGTAGATCCTATTACCAAGGTCTAAGATAAAGGATGTTTTGACAGCGATGAAATTAAATAATCTCATTATAATACGCAATTAGATTCATAACTGTAATTCTTTAGTTTATGTTTCGGGACTGAGACTAGGCTTACCGATTTTGATCATAATTTTAGTACTGGCCGCTATATCATTACATATCGTTACACAGACAACACATATTATAATTTACATTAACTTATTATTAAATCATGAGTAAAAATAAATAAATAAAATTGACTTATGTATATGTACTAACATTAGTTTGTAATTTGTGTATGTCTTAACTAACAATCATGGATTGTATTATCTGTAATAAATAAATAATAATAATTATTATTAAATATTATTATTATTAATAAAACACAACAATTACATTTATAATACAAATATAAAAATTAAATATCAAAATAAATCATTAAATTTTTTAATGTGATAATTATTTACAGTGTAGGTGTTTGTATTTTCTAACGTGTGCGATTAATAACAGATGCCTTGAAAGTTGATGCAGGGGTTTCGTGGGTAGACGGTTACCTTAGTTTTTGATTGAGGTCATCGCTGAATTCTTGATGAAATAGGTATGTGTGGTGTTTTCTATCAACAACCGATTTGTACAATAAAGTGTGAGAGACGCGTATTCCAGAGATCTTTGAGTCAAGAGTGTATAGGTTACTTCTAGGCAAGTGTACTCCATCATCACTTACTATTAAGTAAAATAATAATAGTCAAGTGCGACCCTATCAATAAATCAAAAGCTGTTTAAAGGCCTCAAATAATAGAATGTATCTAAACTAATATATAAAGAGGAGAGATTTAAGACGAATGTTTAAGCGTTACCTGAAACGCATAGGGCAACTGAAGGACACAGGTAGGTTTTAGTCTAAAGTCTGACACACTCCCTCGTTCCACACTAGAGCGAGAAAAGTCATTGGATGATTGGCCACCCAAAACAAAAAAAAAACAATTTTTGAATATAAATGGTTACATAAGTGCATTAGAAAATCATGGCTGTATTATTTTGAAAATTCAACCTAGAATTTAGGTACATGTTTATCGACTTCCCACTCCTAAAGTGTCAATTCATGGTTGACTTAAATTAAATGCTTAAAGTTAAGAAACATATAAGACAAAACTCAAGAATTCAACCATCCCTTCACCGCTACTTACAACTTATCTTGCGGTCGATGGATAGTAACTTCTAAAGTAGCTATGTATAATGTAGGTACCTAATATACCTCCATCTGAAGTCCTAAGTAGTCCGTTACGAAACCCGCAAGGACTGATAGAGCGTCGTATTTGCAGCCGCGGCCGCATGGCCCAGCAATTTATCCCAAAACTTTTGATGGTGAGCGAACATCAACAACATGCGTAAACAACTTTACGCACACATATGAAAAAACTTTGTGTAGTCACAAGGAAAAGCGTGACTGGGCAGAAACGCACACAAACGTATTTACAATTTCAGTTGCCACGTGCTAAGTTTTTGCGCAAGGGGAACAAATGCCCGTAATGGCGACGTAAATGGCGGTTATGAAAATTCACACGCTTTTTTGAAGTTTCCTTCTTGTAGTATAAATTGCCCCTTAATAAAATTAACCTACCCATTTACACTGTATTCATACGTATGCATTTTGAAAATATAAGGGTGTTTTTAATATCATGCGGACTTCATCACGCATGCGGATCTACTTATTATTATTAATATTTTCATACAAGTATTTATTGTAATGCGTGAAATACGCACGCGGGATGCGGGGCGTGATATCGGGCAGCTGCCCCGCATGCAGAGCAATTCCGCATGCGTGTTGAAATCTGCACGATATTAAAAACACCCTCAATAACAAGCTTCTGCCAGAGGTTTCGCTCGCTTGAAAGTCGAAATTTATCCCAAGGGAACATACTCCTGAGATCAAAAGTAACCTATGTTTTTTTTTTATGGTAGGTAAAATCATCCAATGACAAATCGCGCCCTTCGGTGGAGCGGGAAGTAGTGTCAGACTCTTACTGACTAAAAACCTACCCCGTTCCTTCGTTGCCTATAGTGCCGGTGCTGAGCCTTCCTCTCAGAAAACGGCCCTTGACTCCAGCAAGCTTCGACCCTGCCTGCCGGCAGTTAGCAGGCTGAGCCTCTTCGGTGTGCTGACCGCTCCTTGAGGCGCGCGGGAACATAACGCGCCGTCGAAGACTTGGGCTCGGTCCGGTCGGTTACCACACAATCGGACAGCGTGCTACCCATAGCACGCTGTCCGCAAGCCCGCGCTTACGGTGGCCGGAAATCGGGATCGGAATCCCGGCGGTGGCTGGGGCGAGCGCCCCTTTGCCTCTGCCTGATGCGGTCGGCCTCCTCCTTTGCTAGAATTAGTGTTTCGCAGAAGGAGGCGACCGCCTGCCATCCCGAAGTACGCTATGTTCTATTCCAGGATATAGTCTACCCGTGTGCCAAACATTCAAATATAAGCCCCTACCGCGAGCGCTTAACGCATTCCTCTTAATCCACTTGACGTCCTAAACTTAACTGTTAAAGGGATGGAGCTATTCGTATATATATATATAAACATTAGTTTTAGTATATGCGAAAGCCGAAACACGTGTCTAGTATTTTTATGTAAAGAGTCTATGTACAAAAACTTTTAACTGTATCGTGAAAAATCACAAAGCTTGTTATGTTACCTGGTTATCCGCACAAATACATGGTCACTAGGCCATCTCGGTGGTTGAGGGGTTGCTTTGCTCCCGCACCCTGCTGTGCGCTGCTGGTGGCAGTAGGACCTGTAGTGATCTGTGTTGTATAGCGTGCTGTGTAGCGTGTCGGTGGTGTCCAACTTGTGACTTTTTTTTAAGATTTTTGTGAAGAATCTAACATGGGGTATAAATTCGTAGAGGCTCAGCCTGCTAGCTGCAGGCAGTCAGGGTCGAAACCTAATGGGGTTAAGGGCCGTTTTCTGAGAGGAAGGCTCAGCCCCGGAATGATAGGCAACGAAGGAACAGGGTAGGCTTTTAGTCAGTAAGAGTCTGACACTATTTCCCGCTTCGCCAAAGGGCGGAATTTGTCATTGGATGATTGGACCTACCATAAAAAAACATGGGGTATAAATTTATTGGAATCAATTCAGTTACTGATTCTAAACAAACTATATTCAGGTTTCGCATATACTAAAAATAATGTTGTAGAATGAATAAATCCTTGCCTCTTTCTCGCTCACACGCGTGACATTTTTAACACGTAACAAACAGACACACATACACTTTCGCCTTTATAACATTGATGTGATATATGTTTAATATCTAGTTCCTGTACCTCTAAACTGCTTCAAGTTCAGAAAGTTATCAAACGGACCAGAAGCATCGCTCAACTTCATAGCTTAGTTCTGTAACTTGATGCCCCAACAACTAATTTGACATTTCATGTTTGTAGTTGTTGAAATGTTAGTAGTTTTGAGAACGGACAAAGAGAAGTGCTTCTTAAACTGGAAAGCGACTTATCAAATCAAATCAAGATCTTTACATATTGTAAAACGTATAAACGCAATAAACTCAAAATATACTGAACGGACTTCCATACAGTACTCAGCAACAGACAAAGTGATTCATGAGGAAAGTTTAACACCTGTATTTATAAATAAGTAAATCTAATTACCTACTTGAGTAAAACTACTTAAGTAGATAACAATTTGTATTGTATACCTAGTACAGGAAAATAGAATTTTTTAATAAAGATTTCTAACTTCAAGCAATGACTCAATAAGAAATTACTTAGCAACAAGTCATTACTTCTTTATAAATACGGGTGTAAGTGTAGAATAAATGCATGTTATAGTAGAGAAAAGTCGAGAATTTTGAAGATTTGTAACACCAGGTCGAAGCTGGAACGGTAAGCTTGTATTAAATAAATGACTTTAGGGAGTTCGCTGCTAAATAATAATGCCTACACAAATCAATCTTCGAGGTTAAGCACGCTCGCTAAAGTCAGTCCATGGATGGATGATCATGTATCACATAATAAATACCGTACCTTTTTTTTGTCGAGGGGAAGCCTTCAAATGGCGCCCGGACTTTGGGGATAAGTCCAGGGAGTGTGGGATTTTCACCTCACTAAAACAACCCCGGTGATCACCATCAGCACGTAGAAAGTTACCCCGTTACCTCTCAAGGAAAGTACGATAACTTTTGCTCCCGGTTATCATTTGTACAATTTTAACAGTCGTTACTGGTAGTCAGAAGTCAGAAGGTCTCACACTAGTCTTGCAATGGAGGTATCGTCCAGTTATGTGAACTGTGGAGGTCAAATAGGTAGTCAATCCACGTAAAGTAATGATAGTCGGATACATCCAGTCGGACTGGAAGCCGATCCCAAAATAGTCGTGAAACCGCAAGAACCCAGCAGGGCCGAAGCCTACTGGAGCCATGGGTTTACTTCCGAAATGGCAATCCAGATCGTGCAACGCAATACATAGAAGGAACATAGGTTTTAGTCAGCAAAAGTCTGACGCGCCTTCTCACTCCGCCTTAGAGCGGGAAGTCAATGTGTAATTTCGGACCTTAAAAAAAACATTTTATGAAAACGCGAGGCAGACTGATTTATTGATTAAGTTTAAGCTTGAACACGACCCAGAAGTACTTATCTACTTAAGCATGACAGGCTCGAAAATAACGAAGGATCTGCATGAGGATAAAGGGAAACAAACAGTAACCCTTAAAGCAAGTGTGATAGAATCTGAAGCGAGGCGCAATATCCGTAAAGTACCTACGTGATGTCATATTATTTGAATGGGTACAGTAACTGAAGTAAATTCCGCCCATGAACATACAAATTGTATTCCGCGATCGGGAGGCTCACGATAACTGTCTGCTTGGCTTCAACTCAGCCGGCGCATTATGATGTAGCCAGCGAACGAACGATTCTGTTATTCTGTAAAATTGTATGAATCGCAACGGAGCGAAAACGATTTTATGGAATCAGATAGAGCATTTATTACTTTTCTATAAATATTTAACAGCACAAACGGAGAGTGAATTTATCTTTGACGGGGAACTGATTCGTGAACGAGTCCAATTTAAATGGCTTTTTCAGTCATTGTTGAATGGCTATCACAGGCCGAGGGTCATTCACTGAAAAGTCAATTTTGTGATAAAAATACACAGGTTAATACCTACCTAATACCTTTAACAAATCGTTTATCATCAATAGCCCACGTTTATTTTCATAAATCCTCTTTAAATTGACAACGAATTCATAGTACTTAAGTAGGGAAATTCAGATGCCCATCATAAATTTTAATGTGTGTAATTCTCCGATAACGAGGCAAGCGTCACCAGCCAGTCACGCTGAGCGTAAAATATCGGCATAACGTGAATACTCACAGCCTTCAGTTTTCATTCCGACCAACTTATCGGCGCTCAACCTGCAGCGGAATGTAATCCATCCTTTGATAATAGACTTTATAAATATTTTTACAAAAATATAGGTATCGCTCAATTACAAAAAGAAAAAAAAACACGAATCCCGCTTGAATACCAATAAGCGGCGATCATTGATACCTATTCTTTTTCTAGTCGTTTGTAATAAAATATCTTTAACTCGTAGTTGGCTTCATTTGAATATTTTCCAACGATATTGAAATGCAAAAAAATTGTGTCAAAAGTGTTCTTGGGATAGTAATTGAGTATTTATGAAAGGGGCTATTATCGACATAAGCGGATTGGATCAGATTCCTCTCGCTTACCTATAGGTGTTTCATATATATGTACAAACATAATGTACCAATATTCATAATAAACATTTTCCGCATTACACCACCAACACAAGTTAAAGAGCCAGCTGAATTTAAATTAATAAAGCAATGTTTAAATGCACTCGAATTTGAACAATGCTTGTTATGTGAGCATCCGACGAAAGCTAAGTTAATTATATAAGCGTTTCATTTTCACTGTGTTGCATAATGAGCTAGATACGGACTTAACAAGCTTGCTATTTCCGTGTTCATTATTTTTATCGATTTTCCTCTTGAATAAATAATAGGGGACGAACAAGTCACTAGCTAATAGGCCGACCACCGGTCATTACTTAGACAACCTTTTGACCCACAATTCCTTGTAACTACATTGTTTTTCTTTTTAGGGTGTTTTTCCACCAGAGATGTACTGTGCAGCTATGAAAGGAGAATGTGAAAGCTAAGCTACGAAACTGTGTAATCATTTCCACAGATGCTAAGATTTGTAGCGGGGCGTGTAAGATGTGCTATGAAGGTGCGAGGTAGCTGTGCGAGGGAAATGCGCTGTTTAAGCTATGTGATGTGTCGACAGCAGGGTTGGCGCGTCTGCTGTTAGTACTCTGCTGTGCAAGTAGTTATATCACTCGTGACTGTCCATAGCACATCCAGAGAACGCATCCATTCATACAAAAAAATATAAGTAGTCTATTTGAACCCATTTTCAACCTTGTGTTCTTTTTTTTTCCATTTGTTTCTATGAAATCGTATAATATATTGTTTGTAATATTCATAAGTTTAGGTATTAGGTAGCTTAATAGCTTTATAATATAATTTTATACTTATTTATAGTCTAGTAAAATAAGTTTTTAATGTAAAATTTTATAATTCATTAATTTCGTAGCATGTACTGCTAACTACCCTCTTTCTCCGCAGACTACCCTCTACCTTTATTTTAAGGTCTTACAATCCATGCTAAGGTATTCTGATAAGTATCGCTGCGATAAGACCATTTTGTGTACAAGTTTTATTACTATTTTGGTTTACATATTCTATTCAAACGCATTTTAAGCAAAGTAGCCAAAGCACATGATTCATTGGTAGAAAACCACCCTTATATTACTGTTTTGTATAAAGAAAAAGGATTTTTTTGTAAATAAATAGGTAGAGAGTAATGTATAAAGATGACTGATAGCGGTGTCGCCTCTTGCGGAACGAAATATTGTAAATCCTGTCACATCTTGACTGTGTCACGTAAAGTGGAGTAACAGGTATCAGTTTTATGAGACGTAAAGTTACCTAGACGGAGTTCCAGTTTATTAACATCAACCAAAGTTTAATAAGAGATTCATTTACTTAAGCAAGCGGGTACGATCTTCTTAATAAAATATAATGTTAATGTAATAAATGTTTCGAGAAATACTTTCAAGTTACGAAAGTGAAATGAGCCGACATGTAGGTACCTTTCTAATTATTTTGTAGCGTAAAATAATTTCGCACTTTGCATATATCGGACTTCCAAATTCAAATCAATCTTAACGACAAGAGAATTGTGCTGTTGGATACAATCGTTCAACAGCACAATTTTTTTTTTGGATTGTAATTTCTGCATAATTAAGGACAATTAATAATTTCCACGCATAAATACTTGAATCATCATTGATGTGAATGCTATTGAAAATTTTATCGAGATTCATACAGTTCCCATAAGAGTAGGAATTCACAATTTGCGCACATTTCAATGGGAGGCCTATCAATAGTACCGTGGAAACTGGATAAAACAATAAGTGGAATGCTTTAACGATGCACTCGATATCGACATGTGGATGCCTACATGCGATCGCTGGGAAGCCAGTAAAAAGTAAACGGACTGTACTCTGTGAGAGAGAGAGCCATCGGAATTTTCAATAGACTCTAACTATAGTTAAAGAGGAATTCAGACAACGCTCGGGAGATTTTGATATCCACTCGAGTTTCAATACCGGAGATGAACACAATAGACTGGCGTCAGATCGATTACGTGTCTATCTGTCTATTATTCTCGAATTAACTACCCGTGAAAAGAAATTTTCAATGTAGCTACCAAGTAAGATAAGTCAAACTTAGATAACTCTATAACTTATCAGTAGAAAAACAAATAGCAAGTTTGTTAACCTAATTTTAATCAAGCATGTTTCAGCTTACCTAATGAAGTTTCTACTAATCATGAGGTAAACAGACCATTAATAATAATAAATTCCAAGCACGCGTAGCCTGAGTATGGTGGTAAAAACCCCACCTGTTACGCCGCGCATAAATTACCGGCAACATTCAACTACCCTCCACGTACGCACGCAAACAGAACGACTGCCAAGTATCACCGACATCACAGAAATTAACACTCCCTTGTGAATAGCCTATAGCATTGACCACGCCGCGTAATGGAGGGGGCGAATTTTAGCTGAAACTACCCACATTGTGCTAATAAAATGTAAAACAATAACCGGACACCAGTCGTTTTAGTCTTTCTGTAGCGCACATAAACGAAGTAGATGGCTTTAAGAATTAGAATAAGAAACATGACACAGCACGCGGGGATATATAAATCTGATCTTATCGTGTTTGTAGAATACGGCGCAAGTATGTGAACCGAGCACGTATGTACATAATGTAGCGCTCTAGGAAGCAACAAATTTACTGGCGCAGGTTCTCCAAAGGGGCGCAAAGTGCCTCCGTTACTTGTTACCGTCGCGGGGAAAAGATTTATGAAAAGAATAAGGAATTCAACGCTCTACCCATAATCCCGCAAAGGACACAACGTAAAGAATTTGATCGATGGCACAAAAATTGTTAAGGCAGTTTTATTTATTTATCACGTCACAAATGCAGATTAGGTAATTGTTTTCCTATATTCACCGGGAAGGCAGTATGTTACTTTTCTGAACAGTTTTTTGATAAAGCGTTTCCTCTCATCCCCAACTTATAAAACGATTTATCTATTTTTCTTGGGAGAGCCAACATTGTCGGTGACAGTTGCCTGATTCACAGCGTGAAAGAAAGAAAAATAGTTTATTTGCATAAAACATGGCGCATACCATAAAAAGTAAATAACAACACTATAATATATTGGGAAGATATGCGTCACATACGCGCAAAACAGCCAACGCTCAGCAAAATGCTCGTATACTCGACAGAGCCAGAGCGCTTTTTTGTGTGTAGCTAAGCTCGTATTCTGTCGGCAAAGCCTCCCCAAGTATCAGGTCCATCCATGCCTAACATATGGTTTGCGCGTACTCGTATAGTTGTCTGTTCACGCTTTTAATCTGTACATTTCATACCGACTTATTTTATATCTCGACTTTATATCTAGAGGGGGCCTTTCCAGTGATCAATCAAACCTTCAGCATTAAATTGCAACGTGTTATTAAGGTTACATAAAAGGCTTGAGAATACTTGAATATAAAACTGGCCTCAGAGCTTGACCTACTCAAAGTTTTGCTACTTCTACAAAAATTTTCAAGGAAGTTTTTCAACTTCATCAGTCATCACCATTTTGGAAAATTAAAAAAAAGAAAACCATCATTTTACTCGAGTTAAACTTCCATCCATTTTGTTTTCTAATTTTCTTTATTATGGTCCATTAACCTTAATCGATTTGGTGTCACGTAGTACAACGAATACACTACGTAATGTAATATCCTACAGTTGTCGACCGAGTATGATTATTGAAGGGAAATATATCTCAGTAAATATAACAAATAACCAGAATATAGATTGCGCGTTTTCCTCTCCTACAATATTCAGCGTTATAACTGTTTATTCCACCAAAAATATAAATGTGAAAGAATGCCAAGTTCCTTGTAGCAGGTAGGAGTATAAAAGACGTCAGAGCTAACTATACGCCAAGTTCTCCCAAAGTTCCTTAAATCATAACTCGTACTATGCACAACGTTCTTTAGTTGCTTTAATAGATTTGTTATGTCCTTTCCTATTCGACTTGTCAAGTTCTTACCACCAACTTGAATCGGCTTAAGGATAATTTAATCAGTGTGTTCCAGCTTGACACTTGATATTTCACATAGTGCACGGTTCCGATTGGTAATTTCCTATATAGACGAATCGACAAGAGGATCCATAGTTACTTTTTTTTAATGATTGATTTTTAGAATATTTTCATAGTATATTATTAATAAATAGGATAGGAATAGGATGAGAGGACAGTGTAGACAAAAGTCAACACAGTACCAAGTAAGTACACAAAAGAGCATGGGTGGAAGTAGTGAACAGTGAGCCAGTTCTATAGAAGAGTTTGTGAAATTAAAGTGTACTAATGTGAACTTTACACCTTTGCGTACCCTTTCAGTGCATACCAGCACGATGTTATGTTTTGAAATGGTAAAAACAATTAATAGACATGCATTTCAATCCTGCGAGATTTTCTCTCATAATTCTAGACATCAATCAGCATAATAAGATATATATATAAAAAAAGAAGTGGCATGCGAGTAATTAGGAATATAACACTAATTAGATAGCCTCTCGGATGTCATTATTATTTTATGAGTGGTGAGATTGCATTGCAATTTAGTATTATGTAATTAAAAAGAGGTCTAACTTGACGTCTGAAATGCTTATGTATAGGTGCAATAGATTTAAAGTTATGGGGCGATTGAAAGCGGCCCGGAATGGTTCGTATAAGTTACCCACGGTCGGTGTGTCATTTTTACTTTTCAAACTTGGCTGACACAGTGCCGTGTGCCTAGAGATATATTATTCTACGATTCGAGATACAATACAAATGTTGTAAGCACAATTGATAGAATATACAGATATGAGTATGAGAGGAATAAGTTTTTATTGTTTTAGGGTGTTTTTAATATCGTGCGGATTTCATCACACATGCGGGATTGCTCCGCATGCGGAACCTCCGCAAATGTGCTTTTCATACAAGTTTTATTGTAATGCGTGGAATACGCACGTGGGACACGGGGCGTGAGCTCGGGCTGCAACCCCGCATGCAGAGCCTTAGTCCATTTTAATTTGGGCCTCTTTATTCATCAAATGCTTTACTTTTCGAAACGGTGCCTATCACTCTAAAATTATAAAGTTGAAAGTCTGTATGCGTGTGTGTTTATTATTCTTTCACGCTGAAACCTCTAAATGGATTCGTATGAAATATGGAACGCTGCTAGACCATGTTCTAGAATAAATAGCACATAGGGCTTTTTATGCCGGGAGTATATCCCTTGGGATTATTGTTTACTTTTATGCTGACGAAGCCACTAGTAGAACTAGTGTGTATTATATTATATAAAATCATCATAATTCCGATGCGAGGGAAAGAGGGAACTATACAGGCCTTATAGTTCCGTTATACCTTTCTCACCGTAACAAATCATCATGAATTTGGTCATGATGATTTTAAGACATCGTATCAGGACTAACACAATAATAGCAATTTTCTGTTAAACACAGCTTAAACGTATAAAAATCAGATTCAAACCAATTAAGAAAAATGACTACCTATTCAAAATTAGGTTGTCGCGTCGAACCGATTTTGAAATCATAAATGAAATCGTTTTGCCATTTCCAGCTCGTTTATAAAATGGCGCTTGCCTCTACAGTTAAAATGATTCTGAATGGTCCGTACTGTCAATAAATATAAATAGATATGTATTTTCAAACACATACAAATAAACAAGCTTTTCAGCTTCCAAACAGTTCGATATTATACCGGACGTTTGTCATTGACAGTAGGTGTATTGTTTATTCAGAATATTACATGGGCTGGTTTTTAAATTAAGAATTTGGACTTCACAACCTGTCAATTTGACACGTTGTAGTAGGTTTGACAGTGTCAAACCCTACTTTAAATGCCAATTTAAGTTCGACAGATTTTTAGGTTATGTACCTACTTGTGTAAAGTTAATTATAAAAAAAAAACTTATTATTCAGAATTCGAGGATAAAACGGGAAACGGCGCGTGTATTGTCCACCTACTTGTATGTACCTATTTTTGGTTCCATTTCCAATCTTTCGTAATCCCTTTCAAAACCCTGCTTACTTTTAATCTAAGTACATTTTGGGTAGAATTTAGATTTTCCATGTAAGATATCACGGTAATGTCATTTTAGAAATTCGGCAGTCACGGTAAAGAACGAGTTGGATCGTCAGAGGCTCAACTCGGCTCAGGTGAGCGGGTAATGACATTCTGGAGCGTATCGATCGCGCGGAAATAGCCGGCCGGCGAACAAACCTGATCTGCTGTCGCGCTCTGAGCTTCCGACCGACCGACGGCTGACGACCGACGACCGACCAAACACCCGACCGCACAACCTGCATTTGCCGTTCACTTCCTCATTATCCCGACGCTAAACGAAAATTGATTGTGAATAAACACGAATTCGTATCCTTCACGTTGCTATAGAACATACTCTCAGATGATATCTCTGGGCTGCGGGATTGTGTGAAAAAGTCACCGCAGCTCTGGAACACAAAAGGCAACTGAAGGAACACAGCTTTGAGTTTTACTCAGTAAAAGTCTGACACTCGCTCCACGAAATGTGTCTGTGGGTTTTTCTCCTTTATCAAATAAGTGAGCTAAAATTATGTATTTTCTGACGGTATTCGATTTAATAGATCATAATTAGAATTAATAAAATAAATATGCTGTTAGTCCGATCGGTTAATCTAGTAGGTATAAGAAATCAGAAATCAGAAGCGTTATTAGTTACATAAATCTTGGTTACATAGTTCATGTCGCTTCTATTATGTGAGCACAATGTAGATAAATAATGAAAGAAAATAAATTGCAAAAATTTCAATTGAAATTGAAATAAGCCACTGGCAGCTAAGAGATGACCAGTCTCAACTGACGGCGCCCGTTCACGAGCATGACGCGTGCATCAGCCCCACTCAGCTCAACCATAATGAAGGGAACTGAATGACCCAATTACACGTGCCACCATAAGCGAGACATTTGAGTATGCATGACAAACTCTCAACTGCCATGCTCGTAAATTCAAATATGTTTGTAACCTATTAAAAATAAAAATGCTCCATGGTATTTCACATTCACAAAATTTGAAAAAAGTGCTTCTACATTATACAATGCTATTGGTTCCAAATGCAATAAGTAATCAATTGTCAAAAGCTTCATTAAAATAAACAAATAAAATAAAAAAAAAACCATCTCGAAAATAACAATACAAAAAGGGTCATATATCTCATCTTGTATATTTATATATATTTTCAATACACTTGCTCAGAAAGTGGCTCTTATTGCACTACACTTAAGTATATAATGGCACCTGATACCAAACTGTGACATTTTGATTACCATTACGCACTAGTGCTGTAATGTAGCTATAACCTTTTTGTTCAACCTCCTTGTTCGAAAATCAAATTTGAATACAAAAAAATATATATATTTTATTAGGTTATTGTTTCGTTCAATAGTATAAATTAGTGTCTTATTACTTAATTTATGCAATTTCAACCATTTTAATTTGTTAAAACGATTTATTTAATAACAAAACATATAATATTTAGATAATAATAATAATAATAATAAAGCTTTATTAATTCCACACTATTTTAAAATGTAAATAAAATAAATTAACAATTAGGATAACTTAAATCACAGTCACACAGATAGCATTCAATTACTTAATTAATACTATATCAATTGATTAAAAATAAAATAACTTAGGGAAAAAATAATATATATACAATTTCAATTGATTAAAATGGAATAGTTAAATAATAATATTTGAAATGATTAAAATAAAAATATTGTAAAAATTAATTAATGAACTTATAACTAAAATTGTTCAAAAGCATTAAAAAAATATTCATAGTTTAAACAATTCATTAAAATTTATAAAAAATATTTTGTGCCATTATCATCAATTAATAAAAAAGAAAAAATAATTATAATATAGCAATTACAAATTATCATCAAAATTATTTATTTGAAGTGTGGACCCCCTTCGGGTAAAAGCCTCCTCCAAAGAATTCCATGCTTCTCTATCTAAAGCGGTAACAGCCCAGTCTTGACCAGCATTGTCTACAATCTCGTCTTGCCAACGAGCGCACGGCCGACCTTTGCATCTGGAACCTTGTGGACCTTTCCATTTGGTTGTTTTTATTGTCCAACGATCGTCAGTATACCTTGCTATGTGTCCGGCCCACCTCAATTTAGATAGTTCGTTCAAATAAAAATTTATTTTCTCTTTGTGGTCACTGGTCAGCCTTCAGCTATGGGTAAATTAAAAAAAAAATTGATGCACGTTTATGAAAACAGTTTTAATTTTTTACCGCCATTTTATGAAAAGTGTTACTAGTTTTTCTGTTGTAATTATAGTTAGCTAAATTATTTTTCTTCACAAGTGTATTGAAAAACGTCGTATGATACACGTGAGTAATGTATGGTTACCGTTCTTGGCTCTCTTAAGACCCTCGTCATGGCTCGGGTCTTAATACCGCCTCAACGGTAACCACTTACATTACACACTTGTATCACAATGTACTATTAAAAAACTAATTAGGCAAAAATGGCTGTGCACGTGGAGCAGGACAGGAATTTAGCCAGGCATTTTTATCTAGGAGATAAGAATTTGAAAGCTACTGTTAGGAATGTCGTGAACTCCAATACTAAAGAAACCATTACCAAAATCTATCCTCTGATATGCAAAAAATATCGGACAGTGTACCCAAGCTTCAATCAAACCAAATCCAAATATGATAACTGTTTGGCGTACTAACGATGCCAACCCGGTGGAATTCCATGAATGTAAGGCCATCAAATACACATAGATACTCGTACCTACATATCGGCTACATAAACAATGTGCAATCACTAATCGAATATGAATGAATGAATAAGCAAGCTCTACACGGTTCAAACGACGTGCGAACGTAATCTCAAAACTGCCGTAAATTAAATAAGCACAGCATAAGCATAATCAGCCTTTTAATTTTCCCATGCTGGAACTCAGGCATTGTCTTTAGGAGAGGGAATAGGCTCAAATCTACCATGTGGGCCCAGTGCAGATCGATAGATATTATATCTTCGTTTTTTTTTAGTTCTAGGACATGCAGGTTTCCGCTCGATGTTTTCCTTCAACATTTTGAAAACTGTGGTGATGAAATAAATTACAGAAAGTAATGCGTTAACCTGGCTGAGTTTGAACCCACGAAGTACAACATTTAAGTCGTGACAATTAACTCTGGGCCATCACTGCCCTCAAATAAAGATTAACTCTCACTCAAATCAGATAAGAATCTATTTATGTATCTGTAGTAAAAACTCAAAAATCTAAAAAGCAAGCGTCAACATTGATCCCATCACGAGATTAGATAATGCTTCATTCAACGCTGAAACCCGGTGATCCATACTAAAATGGCACAATATTAGAGACCAAAAATAAACACTAAGTCATAATACGAGGATGATGTCGAAGATTCTCGGTCGCATGGTACCACATCATGTTTAGGGTCTGCCTTAATTAGGTCCCGTTACAAAATAAAAACGGTTTTAGTCAGTCGTGTGTGCTACGTACTATAGGGTTTTTAATTGCCAGGTATTATGATCAGGATATGCACTTATATTTAAAAAAAAATCAGGACAAAGCTTTTTAACGCGGACAGCAAAAATAAATAAAAGAAAAAGAAAATGTGATCTACATTTTCTCCCGGCGGCTGCTGGGTCCCGGCGGCTGGGGCACAAGAAAGTTAGTTTCCTCACGCTCGGCGCCATCTCCGTCGCTAGCATTACTGGGCGACCTAAGAGACTAAGACGACAGCCTGCCATTCGTCCTCGCTCTGAATTATGGCCTTACCTACCCATCCACAAGGTAACGGTGGCGCTCCGCCCAAGCAGCGCACACCTCCACCGTGTCCTCAGGGTGTTTCTTCGGAGTGAATGCAGTGCAGGAACCTGCCCGACTTACCATATCCGGTGAGGACCTGCGTCATGCGGAAGGGGAGGGCGCCGTGATGTCTTTCTAGCCAGTCCTCAAAGAGCTGACTTACCGACATAATTATGGTGTGCCCAGCACTAGGTTGTGACAGTCGCTGCCGCCAATCGCGCTGGGTCCCGTTTCAGGTCATGGTACGTTTTTATCATTCGCATTTTTGTACAAAACATCATCAGTTTAATGCATAATAAAAATTATGGATTAGAGAAAAATCTTGAAAACTTGTTAAAATAAGATTCGTGCGTAATGCTTTGTATGTAAAACCAAGTCCCACTTGGCTGGTTTATTTTTACAAATTTGTAGTTTTTCCTAACGATACTCAGAACCTTCTTCAGGCTTCATTCAACAGTACTTGGATTTCTTTATAGACTGCGAGGACGCGTTCATACACACAAACATGGCGCACGCAGGGCCCTTATACATAGGATGCTTAGTCGATTTTTTAACATTTCTGAACTGCAAAATATCTTTACTTAATATTTTCCGAACGAAAAAATAGGGCTAGGAGAGAGAAAACACGACTGAAAAAAGTAAAAGTTGTGTGCAAAATAGAACTTTTATAAAATTCCTAAGGTTGCTTGTTTCTGTCACACGAAAGCTTACATCCTGCATTTACTTATCGTATCCTTAATGTTCAAGTATAATTAGGATCGCGTATACGACGCGTTTTCTATGAGTATTTTAGCGCTATGCGTATGCTGCGAGCTTGAACATTAAGCAATAAGCATTGCACCGTTGCACGTCACAAGACGAATACCTAAAGTATAAATTCCAAAGTTTTAGAATAAAGAAACGGCGAAGAGCGCGCAGTGGACACCGTGTGTCGCACGCCCAAAAAAAAATCGCGCTCATCTGAACACGCCCTGGCAATAGACAATTCGTGATCGAGTCGGTTCACCGTACCAGCCTTTGACTGCCTGTGCCAGAATATTAACCAAGGTCCGAGGCTCCGAGCCCAACAGAATTAACTCGCTCCAATGTAGAACTAACACGCAAAACGATACTTGTAGATATGTAGGTCTCTAAATCATTAGTGGTTATAATTAATATCGGATTACATATTTTCATTTATTTTGCTCCTGAAAACATAATTAATAGCGTACTAGCTGGGTTGTGGAAATGTTATCGTCAATACCTTATGGTGTAGGTACTTAGGTACTTACCGTAGGGGCCCAACGGGGCCGAAGCATACTGGGATTAAGGGTTGTCTTCCAAAAGAGACACCAGTGGAACTGCAACGCAAGGCAAAGAAGGAGCATAGGTGTGGTTTTAGTTAGTAAAAGTCGCATCCCCCGCACCCGCATCGCTAGACGGGAGAAGTTATTGAATGATTTTTTTTTTTCATACAAGTGGAGAAAGTTTGTCATTGCAACCGAGTCCAAATTCACCCGAGCGGTACAGGCGAGGGTGTTATGGAGCCGAGTGCTGCAGTAACAAATCTCCACGTGTATTAAATAATAATAAAACTATTATTTTGTTGACAATTTGACATTGTTGTTTATTTTTATTTTCTTTTTCTTTTTACTATTTGACTTTTTTTTTACTACCCAAATGTCCTGTCTTTGGTATTGTTCGTCAAATTGTTGAGCTCTATAGTAGTCCTGAGTTGAGCTACACGAATACTGACAATGACAAATGTTTGCACTGACTGGACAGATCCATTAAAATCTTTATGGTTCTGTAGCGACATCCATGTCGTCACAAAAAGAACTAATCCTGCATCGCGCAAGTAAGATTCGCGGCGCGATTGGAACATATAGAACAAACCCGAAATCATCTATCGGGCAGTAGCCCACCAGACATAACACCTGTCTGGTCGGAGGATCCTCCCTTTTCAACGGAGGTATGTGGGACTTTACTCTCTGTTTCACTACCTCCAAACTGGTGACCCTCGACAAAAGAACGTCAGCGCAGCCTCCGTGCAGCTACTACTTCGTGACGTCATCATCACTTCCTCAAGCTTTCGAGCAGCGAGCCATACAGCCAGCACCCACGGCTATATGGGTATCCTGACCACCAGCATGCCTACTTGGTCATACCTGGTCATCACCCTCAGCCTCATCAGCGACCTTTGGCTAAGCACCTGTCTGTACCTTCGGCCAGTCACATGAAGAGCCTTGAAGAACCTCTCCTGGTCGACGACAGCAGTCAAGCCCTACGTCGCACAGCACCGCTCCGACTCACTGGAGCCAACCGCACTACTCCGACTCACTGGAGCCTGCAGCATCGTATCCCGACTCACTGGGATAGCACCACCCCGACTCACTGGGGCATCACCGCAGACAGTTCCGACTCACCGAGAACTATGCGGAATCCGGTTCCGACTCACTGGAGCCAGCCGCAATACTCCGACTCACTGGAGCCTACAGCATCATATCCCGACTCACTGGGATAGCACCGCCCCGACTCACTGGGGCATCACCGCAGACAGTTCCGACTCACCGAGAACTATGCGGAATCCGGTTCCGACTCACTGGAACCAACCTCCATTGGCCTGGCACGCATCACGACGCCTCAAGAAGCATCAAGAACCATCGATCTCCGATCTCCGGATGGGAGTGATGTAGCGACATCCATGTCGTCACAAAAAGAACTAATCCTGCATCGCGCAAGTAAGATTCGCGGCGCGATTGGAACATATAGAACAAACCCGAAATCATCTATCGGGCAGTAGCCCACCAGATATAACACCTGTCTGGTCGGAGGATCCTCCCTTTTCAAAGGAGGTTAGCGGGACTTTACTCTCTGTTCCACTACCTCCAAAGTTCTTTCTTCAAAAGACCATCTCAGATAAATCAGCATAGTGCTCATGTGATTTGGCCATTACAAATTTACTGTGTGGACTTTAAAAGAGACTGTGACCTCTGAGTTTGTTTCGGTGTTTCTTCTCACTGTAGTTAGCTAGGAAACACCGGTTTCATCTAGTTAAAACTGACGAAAAAAAATATTGCCGTATAAAAGTGTTTTATGAAATCTATTTGCAAAATAAATAGCATTTATCATTTAAAACCTTAAAAATATTCGCCTCGTTGTTTTTAAAAAAGAACACCCTTGACCGTGACGAAATAGTAATGAAAAAGCCCTTCTTTTGATAAATTAAAAAAAAAGCTCACGGGTGATATACATGCCATGTTGAACTGGTAGTGCGATAAGATTCAGTTTTAGAAAATTCAGTAAGTTCAGTAAGAATCTGACACTATATCCCACCCCGCCCAAGAGTGGGATTTGTCATTGGATGATTTTACCGGTTTAGGCAACCGGTAAAAAAACCGGTTGCTCATAATTACTACAGAGCAAATAAGATAAACTCTTTAAAAATGAAAGGCCCGTTTTGACATTTGAAAAAGGCCTTAGAATGTAACTTGAAACGAAACAATAAAATAATATAATTTTTGTACAGTAAAGAATATATGAAATTAATACGAGTAATATAATGGAATATATTACGAGTATTCTTTTTACGCTCACTTTAAAAATGCGCAAATTTCAAAACGGGCCTTTTATTTTTTGACAACTTTATCATCATTGTGATTTAACTGAACTTGTTTTTCAACTATACCAAAAGTATACGGCGATTTTTTTTCAAAATTTGCCGCGCCTTTGACTTTGGAACTGAATATTACGAATACATTTTAAAAGTTAAGTTTGGTTTAGTTTTATTATTAGTCGATGTTTAATTTTTAGTCGTCAATTATTTAAAAAAAAATAACGACGATAAAAAAGTAAATTATCTAAAATAAAAAAATAAAAATTATTGTTCAAGCGAAATCAATTTATTTCTTGTTGCTTGTAGCGCAAACTCAACAATATTATTTTACCAGTGAAACGGGGCGTCGCCGTCGGCAATGCTCCGCGCCATCTCCGCGCATGCGCCAAAAAACCTTCTTCGACCAATACCATAGACAATTTTTCGTTATCTGGCAAGCAAAATCTGCTTTTTGTTTGCAGGTTATGTTTTAGTGATTAATTGTCAAATTTTATGTTGAATATTTTCGTGGAATTTCCTCATATAATAATGGAGTGGACATGAACTTGTTACTTGTGTCGCCTTGTGAATTGTTCAATAGATCGTTGGTTCTAGTGAAGTATTTAACGTCCATCGTCCATTTAGTGACTGTGTCGATCTCGGAGTATTACTTGACATTGAGTTATTGAATTGAGATGTGAACACGAAAGTGGATACGCACTCGTCACCTTACTATCAACAACGTGAAGTTTTCCAACTAAACTAAATATTTTGTAGATCTGTTAAATTCAGTTTTATTATTTGTATAGTTCAGACGTAAGCCGTCAAGATGACGATGAGTCAGTTATCAGTTATGAAACTTTACAATACAGTAGTGGACGACGTGATAGCTGGAGTCAGGGATTGCTTCCTTGACGACGGTGTCGACGAACAAGTGTTGCAGGAACTAAAGCAATTATGGAAAACGAAACTTCAAGCCAGTGGGGCTATGGACCCACCACAGCCGGAACCAGCCATACCACCGCCGCCTCCAGTACTACAGAGCTTTCAAAAGGCCAACGGTAATAATGTGGTATCTAAGAGAGCTGATACACATTTGGGACAGCAAGGTTCTAGCCAAAACTCGGGTGTGGAGCATGGTGCTCCTGCCTCTAATCTCGCAGGCGCGCACCCACATCATGTGTTGGACCCCAACAATAAGGTGCCCGTGCAGCTCACCCTACCTGCTCAGCCTGGTGTGCCAGGATCACAGCCACGATCATTTACCATACAGATCCCTGCTTCGGCACTTAATGGTAACAAGTTGCACCAAGTACTTACTGGTCCTATTATAAATGCAACTATTAGTTTACCTCAACCATTAGCTGCAACATTACTGCAACAACACATCAATTCTGCACTAGCCGGACAACAAAATGATTTTGACGGGGGCGGAGGTGGTCGCAGTGGTGCTGCTCCCTTCTCTTTAGATGGTGCACTAGACTCTTCTGATGATGAAGGATCTAATGCTGGGGATGGATCGGAAGATGGTGCTGGAGATGATGATGAGGATGAAGAGTCTGCAGAAGAGCGAGCAGAGGAAGAAGAGGAGGAGCGTGATGAGAGTGGTGGAGCTGAGGAGGAGCCTCTTAACTCAGGGGATGATGTCTCTGATGAAGAGCCTGGTGACATGTTTGACACTGACAATGTGGTGGTTTGCCAATATGACAAAATTACTCGCAGTCGCAATAAGTGGAAGTTCTACCTTAAAGATGGTATCATGAACTTAGCTGGGAAGGACTATGTCTTTCAAAAAGCTAACGGTGATGCGGAATGGTGAATATTTCCTAATAATGAACAAATAAGCTGTGTGTATTTTTATAGAAGGTGTAACTTGTTGTATCTGACTGTTGGAATGTAACTACTAGAGAAACAAAAGACAATGGTGAAATCTGTCACAGATATTATTATATAATTATATCATAATGGGCATTGACTTCAACGATAGTATGAGTAGGGATCACCAAAACATTGCTGCTCCACTTGATGTGTGTCTCACAGTTTTGCAATAATTGTGACATTTAATATTGCATAAACTATTTTTATAACCGAGTGTGAAAAGTACTTTTAAATGCAACATTTACATTATTGTTTATCAGAAATATAATATCATTTCTAAATAAAATTGACATTTTAAAAGAATCTTCAATCTTCCTATTTAATCTATTTTTTCTACTTTCATGACTATTATTTATTCAGACTGTTTAATGATTCAATCATTACCAATACAACACAATTTACTTCTGTTGTGTTTAAATTTGGGTCTCTGGTGCTTTGTGCATTATCTTATATCTTGCTTCTAAATACTATGTATCCCTTTTTTTGTAATGGAATAAAAATAGCAAAAATGTAGCATAAATGTTACTGCAGTGAGCATTTACTCAACTAGCTTGAAGTCGATGTTGGTGATGCCTGTCAAAACAGTACCAAATGCTGGTGATGGTTCAGATTATGAGCTTCTAAGAATAATATTTTCCAAATTGTTTAGGAGTATGGTACATTTTGTATAATCTGCTATTTTAGCTTCACTATAGTTGGTACATAATCAATAATTGTAAAAGCAGTAATAATCCACACTATGTTTATTGTATAACTCGTGCCATAAAAGCAATAACTCTGAAATCAAACCAAATGTGTGTATAAAAAACCCATTAACTGTATTTATTAACTGCATATCCAAACACAAGGCTTTTCAGAATGTATTTACAATTTGTAATCAAAAGGCTTACATACAAAAACAGTAATTTAATTTTGTTTTGTGTGTATTGTAGCTACATTTTGTTAAGAATAGAAATACCTGTGCTGATGTTTTACGATTGTGCTTATATTGTTAAACCATAATTGGCATCAACCAATATAAATGTGTTATTTATGTATTCTATGAAACTACTTAGTGAAGCTGTTAGCATGTATGTTATCATAATTAGTGTGATTATTATATAAGTCCAAAATTATCTAGTAATGTGTACACAAATGTATCACATAGCTTTCATACAACATTTTGCTATAGATTAAGTTGAGTTTAAATCCAAACATTACTTGTAAGTTTCTTCAAAGTAAAAATAGTTCAGTTGATAACTATAATGTATATATTTTCATAAATTGATCATTAATAATTATTAGACATATTCTCATGTAGGTAATACATAATATTCATTCCCTCACACTTCATAGATGTACTTGTAAATAACTCCTAAGTACTGGCAAAACCTTACTGCAAGGAATAGTTAATAATAAACATCCACATTTTGAACTCACTTTTACTTATAAGATGTTTTTATCTCAGTTCAGGCACTAAGTTATTATATTGTGATATCTATGTTAATAAACAATCTTTTTGTTTTTTTTTTTTTTTATTCATAATGAGTGGAACATTTAAAATGTATGTTAAATTTAATTTGTATTGTAATGATCTTTGATGATAATGGTACATGCAGCGAGTTCCATCTGTCTAGTTAATTCTCAAATAGATGTAATATAAGTTGTCTTATGGTTTGTTTCAATCCTTTAACGTTTGATGAAAGTGGTAATTATAATAAAATATGTTGTAACATTTGTTTCCTTTTACTGCAGGAATGCTTATTATCCCTTGATATAAAACATGTATGTTATGTTGAGTTTTGCTTGAGCAAGTGAGAAGATAATAAAATATATATAAGTAGGTATACATAAACTCACCAAAGGCTACAGATATAGTATGTACTTATGATACTAGTTTGCTTCATCCTCGTCCATTCATGATAACTTATCCTAAGTAAACAAATTTATTCATATGTATTTTTATAATTTCATATACAAATAAAAAAAACTGAACGACATGCTGTCATGTCACTCATAACAAAAAGAAGTTTATTTGTCCCAATAAATATAAAATGCATAACCATCTGTAAAATACGCCTACAGCCGTAATTCTTTTTCTACAATAAAACGTTATTTAAGCTTTACTTACTCCGTATAACATCAGTCATCTGTGAAAGTCCCATCAAAATCCAGCTGTTTCAGAGATTTGCCGGAACAAACAGACAAAAATTTTAAAAATTGTATTTATTTATTTGTATACGCACACCAACGACTTATTTACAATATAATACCTAATATATATGAGGTGATCCTGTGTAAAAAGTCACTTATAGGTATGCACAACATTTTGAACAGTAGGTCTAATTAATTAAATAGATTGAAAACGATAAATAACAAACATTTAAAATAGGTACGAAAACAGAGATAATTAACCAATGTCCCAAAATAAAATAAATTTAAATCAAATTAAATTAAACTACATTATTAACAACTTTTTAGGCGTTTAAGTATCAAATATAATGTTATTATGCATTTAGTACCTACCTAAAAAAAATTCTTTGATATTACTAACAAACGGACACTATTTGTATTTAGCTGCTGCAATAATATTCAATATCATTGAGCTGCTGTTTTGAATTAATCTAAGGTATGTAATAAAAGATTTTTGGTATGATTTTTGCAATTTCCGAGGCTGTGAAATGAAAGCTTGATCAACAACCTACATAAATCTAAATTTCTAACAAAAAACAAACGATGGGATAAATGATGACTGAATATCGCTTTAAAATGTAATAATTACCTAAATAATTCATGAAACACATAGACACTAGTTATCAGTAGGTATGACCCTTTTTGGACTCAGGGCCTGAAGGGTATCCAACGGGTCGATCTTTAGGAAACATTGATATAATCAAAACAGCGGAAGATAGGTGACTCGCCTCTAGTACGTGGACGTCTGAAATCACGATAGTTTGTCCTAATTTCACTCAGTCGCAATCGACGTTATATCGGTCGCGACAATCATACACATTCGGCAGCTAACGCTAAATCAATTCGCTCGCACGACAACGTCGGCTCTTATCTCTGTCCTGTCTAGCACCACAAAACAGTTACTCAACCCAAAGTAGTTCAACTATCCACCACCCAGGATAAATGCCTGAGCCAGTCACTAGAAGACATACTTATAAAAAACTGAAAAATTTAAGTCTCATAGCAAAACTAATCGACAAGCTAACATATTTTCTACACTATAGCTAGCCACCCGGAACATCAATGGGCTTACTCCAAATAAACATGAAGTAGAGCCACTTATCACCAAACATAAATTAGACATCCTCCTTATATTTCGGACTATGCATGCTATGTCACAAACCACCCTAATGAAACAGGTCACGGTGGAACAGCTGAGATCATAAAGAAGACAATCAAGCACCTGCACCTAATGGTTTGTTACAAAACAGATCACATCTAAGATACTACCATTTTTGTGCAGGACAAAACTGGAGATTTCAATGTCTCTGCAGTATACTGCCTACCTAAACATATAAGATCAGTGATTCCACTTTTTTGAATTCTTCGACACTCTTGAGCATCGTTTTATTGTAGGACGGGACTTGAATGTCAACAATGAACATTGGGGATTAACAAACGTTAAAAATAACTCTGTTCGTAAGCGTATACAAAAATCATCTACAAACTACTTCCTCCAGTGAACCGGACCTACTGGCCAGCCGATCCCAGAAAGAGTCCCGGTCGTTTAGACTTAAAGAACATATTACAAAACAGGCACTACTCTCGAATCTCAACTAGTCTCTCACAGCCACTGCATCTACCAACTATTCACTGTGGAAGTTCACAAAAGACTATGATAGGCCGCAAATAGCTAAACCTCCTCTAAAAACCAACAATGGGTGGGCGCGTACGTTACAAAATAAGGCAGATACTTTTGCACATCGCTTGATCAATGTCTTTCATCCGAATAATGCAAGTGACCTAGGTTTAATCAGGACTTGCAAATGTCACCGCCACCAGTTCCAATAACTACACGTGAAGTCTGGAGAGCGACCAACAAAGAGCTCAAAGACAAATAAACACCTAGTTTCGATCTGATCACAAAAGAAGTACTTCGTCAACTTCCAAAAAAGGTCATCGTCTTTATTACTACACTATTCAATAGGCTACGAGTACAATATTTCCGAAAACTCTGGAAAGTGTCGCAAATTTTAATGGTTCTTAAATTGGGAAAACCAGTTAACGAAGCGACTTTCTCACAGACCCAAAAGCCTACTGCCGATTCTGTCTAAGATTTTTAACAAACTGTTGCTACACCGACTATTATCCAAATGGGAGAAAAATAATGTCATACCAGAATATCAATTTGGTTTTAGACTGAAACACTCAACTGTGGAATAAGTCCATAGAGTCGTGGATAAAATAAGAAAGTCTGGAGAAGAAAGAGTATTGCTCTGCAGTCTTTCTCAATATCCAACAAAACTTTGACAGAGTCTGGCACAAGGACCTTCTTAGCAAAATTAAGAGTAACCTGCCTCACAGCTACTACTGGAGGCCGGGGTGCCGCAAGGGTCTGTCCTGGGACCTGTACTATACATCATATATACACTTTTGACATGCCTACTATCTTGGCAAGCGACAAAAACCCTACGATCGTAACGCAGAAACTCCAAAGAAATTTTCAAAAGGATTTGTTACAGGCCGAATAACAAACTCGAGTTACGCGGTAAAAAGTGTGTGTAAAAAAGTCTACCTTAACAGGGATTTTTTTTGTCGATGGGTAAAAATCATCCAATGACATCCCCCCAGGCTTGGGTGGAGCGGGAGATAGTGTCAGACTTTTACTGACTAAAAAACCGACCCCGTTCTTGCTTAGCCCTTTAAATACCGGCGCCGGAAATTCCTTTCAGAAATCAGTCCATGGCCCCAGCAGGCTTCGGCGCGCGGGAAGAGTGCGCGCCTTCGACGACTCAGGCTTGGTCCGGACGGTTGGACGGCGAGCAAACCCGCGCCTTTGGTAGCCGGAGATCGGGATCGGAATCCCGACGGAGACGTAGACACGGGAACTTCATAATAAAACAATGTATCTTAGCAGGGTTTGGGTTAACTGGAATTTATTTTCATGAGAAATAAGCACTCTAATTATTAAGTATATCACAACTAAAAAGTGACAAATAAACCTTATTAAAAAAAAAACCGACTTCACTAAAAAAAAAAAACGATCAAAATAACTTAAATTTCGGAAGTCGGTGTTAAATAAGAAGCAAACAATACCGAGAAACAATTTTTTTTTTTTTTTTAAGTTTTGTTTAAAATCGTTTAGCGCGCTTATGAGAATTAAGATTTCACCGTAGCCTCAACTTCGGGCTATTTTGATCTGACGATCGATGTGGCACTCAGTAAAACGTTCCTGGCATCAATCTGGTTAAGCGAATCTAGTGGCCAAATACAACAGCCAACTACAGGTACAGTACGTTCGACGGTTCTTGGCGCGCCTGAAGTTAGGCTCCTACGAACTTTAGCGCTCAAAATGAGCGCGCCAAATAAATGATTTATAAAAATAAATGCCAATAACAGTTGTTAACAGCAATAACAACTGCTATTGGCATTTATTTTTTTAAACCATTTATTTTTTTACGAGTGCACAAGCGCTAAAGTTCGCAGAGCCTAACTTCAGGCGTGCCAAGAACCGTCGAACGTACTGTAGATTATGCTGATAAACAATAGTGTGTCAAGCCACACAGACTTGATTTTGAAAAAAGGGCGTTTAAAGATTTCGTACGAATTTTAATTAAATTGTTATTTCTTTAAAACTAAAAATGTTAAAAATAAAAATGAATTCAGCAATCATTTTTATTTTTAACATTTTTAGTTTTAAAGAAATAACAACAGCACACACACAGCCACAGCCAGTTGACCACAGAAAAAAAAAAAAAACAAAATAAGCGAGAAAATGGCGATCCGATCTTTAGTTTTTTCGAGTTCTAGAGTTTTGCTTATACCTACTTTACTACATCATAAGAGATGTTGTAATTACACTGTAAGTGCACCTGATTCAGTTAAGAATTTAACACCTGATTCTGAGAAGAGGCAAAGGCAGTAGTGAAAAACCTTTTACCACCTAAATCAAAAGAAACATACTTAATATCATACGACGACCTTTGACGACGACTCAGGTTTTTTTTATGGTAGGTAAAATCATCCAATGACAAATCCCGCCCTTGGGCGGAACGGGAAGTAGTGGCAGACTCTTACTGACTAAAAACCTACCCCGTTCCTTCGTAGCCTATCGTGCCGGGGCCGGGTATTCCTTTCGGAAGTTAACCCATGACCCCAGTAGGCTTCGACCCTGCCTGCCTGCAGTTAGCAGGCTGGGCCTCTTCGGTGTGCTGACAGCTCCTTGAGGCGCGCGGAAACAGAACGCGCCGTTGACGACTTGGGCTCGGTCCGGTCGGTTACCGGACGATCGGACAGCATCCTACCCATTGCACGCCGTCCGCAAGCCCGCGCCTACGGTGGCCGGAAATCGGGAACGGAATCCCGGCGGCGGCTGGGGCTAGCGCCCAGTTGCCTCTGCCTGATGCGGTCGGCCTCCTCCTTTGCTAGCATTACTGCTTCGCAGAAGGAGGCGACCGCCTGCCATCCCTCCTCACTTTGGATCATGGCCTGAACCAAGGCCCGGCGAGAGAGATCGCTGCCGCCGATTGCCCCCACGAGGATACGGCGATGCTCAGCCCAGGCGGGGCACACCTCTACTGTATGCTCCACCGTGTCCTCCGGGTGTTCCGCACAGTGGTGACACCCGGGCGAATCCTCCGCACGAATCCGGAACAGGTACTTAGCGAACTTTCCGTGTACGGTAAGCACCTGCGTCGTGCGGAAGTTGAGAACGCCGTGAGGTCTTTCCAGCTACGCCTCAAGGATGGGCCTTATCGCCCCAATTGTGGCGCGCCCCGAACGAGGTTGCGATAGTCACTGACGTCATTTCGCCATGAGATCCCGCCGGAGCTCTGTCCACCAAGCCTCGACTTGTCGCGGCAGCGGAATTTCGCCACGGCGTTGCATCTCCATGCGCTTAACGTGCTTGTGTGCAAGGACTGTTGCCTCCAGATCCTATGGCGGTTGGCCAGCAAGGAGGGTCGCCGCCTCGCGGGAAATCGTTTGGTACCCACGCACCATGCGTATTGCCATGACCCTCCAGCACGCATTCAGCTGGGCCCTCGGTTGCTGTTGCAACGTCGGTGCCCACACCGGAGCCCCGTAGAGGGCCATGGACCGAACGATTCCCGCGTAGAGCTTCCGGCAGGAGGCGTCTGGTCCCCTGAGGTTGGGCAGGAGCCGCCCGAGAGCAGCCCCAGTCCGATTCAGTTTGGAAGCCAGACGTCGGAAGTGCTCCTTGAAGTTCCAACAGCTGTCGAGGACGAGTCCCAGGTACTTCATCGTCGACCCGACGCTGATGTGAACCCCTCCTACCGTTAGCTGGGAACCTGGTGGTGGCGCACCCCGAGGGCCGTGAAATCACATGGCCTCGGACTTGTGCAGTGCCACCTCGAGTCCCAACTGCTGGATCCTTTCAACGACTATCGCAATCCCGCGCGTCCCTAGTTCGACCGCCGTCCGGTACGACTCTCCCCACGCTAGGACCAACGTGTCGTCCGCGTAGCAGACTACACTGACCCCGTCGGGGAAGTCGCCGCGCAGCACGTAGTCGTACCCAATGTTCCACAAGGGTGGTCCTAGTACTGATCCCTGCGGAACACCGCACGACATCTCTCGACGTTTCCACTCTCCCTGGTGACCGGGGTAGATAATATACCTCTCCGAAAGGTAGGCCTCGATCACACGACAGAGGTCAGAGGTAGTCGGGCACCCAGTGATACCGGAGTGCCATTCCAATGCTACTCCAGGGCAGGGAATGAAAGGCGTTACGACGACTCAGGTTTTTATTTTCCTTTTATTCGTAATGAAAAGCACAGTGTTTACCTCGGATTAAAGACTTATTTAGTCCCTCGAACTATTAGCGACCTCGCTTCGCTCGGCCGCCAAACTTCTTCTCGGGACTAAATAAGTTACTTTCACCCCTAGGGTAACAATGTACTATTGTGTCATATTTCACGTGTGGTCACGGCATTATGCTGAGCGTTTGGCCATTTTGGGCGGACGTGGCGCATATTTTTCAGAAAGTTTATAACTTGATGTTAGTAGGTACGAAGATTGCGTCATTTCCTGCTAATAAAATGTTTTTCTTTCTTTCTAATTAGATTAAGATACTATGTGGCTGTATAACCCTGCAATTTACAGAACCTATCCTACTAAGTAAATAGACCAATAAATTATTTACTTATTATTTATTACAGACGAACCAAACAAAGCTTCTCAAGGTTGACCATATATGTAGTAGGTACCTAATTAAATTAATTCCCTACGACACGTGTAGATATTTACGCTGACTAAGTATCTACTAGTTAGCTGACATCAAAACAGAGAGCTTTAGCTCAAGCCCGTCCCCAATGACTCAAGGCATACATGTCACAGGACGTTTTTGAAGTGCTCTCGTCAATTGTTATACATAATTAAGTTGTAGTAAAGCCATTAGTTGGTTCAAAGTAGGTAGGTAGGGAACATAAAAGACAAAGTAAGTCTCCGGCCGGCTCTAACTGAGCCGGTTCCAATTATCTACGGTAATCCGGCGCAGCGGGCCGGCCAGATAGCCTCCTGTAATCGACTTACCCGCGCGATTTAATATCGCACTCAATGTCCCAGCAAAATATTTACGTAATTTTCCTCCGACCGGCTTTGTTCGATGAGTAAGTTACAATCAGCTATCCCCACAGCTACAGTGCCTAAGGTGAATATCAAATTCTATTCAGCGTCGTTATTCCTCGCTGAAGTTTGGCACAGCTGGCGATAAGATAATTAAGTACTTAGTTTGTGTTGTTTGAAAAATGCAAAGATGTTCAGTAAACTAAACTTTTTCACCTTGCTACTTTGTTATATTTTTTTTTACAGGAGGTGACTCTCAGTACCTTTAGTTTGTTTGAGGTTCTGTTACGACGAGCTTCTATTATTGCGGTTAAAATTATATTTCCTGTAAAATAACGGATGTTACTGAAATATTGCTTCCGAAATTGTGTTGACGTAATTCTGTTTCCTTTTTATCGTGAAAACAAAAAGCTATTAATTAATTACTTGAAATAGGTCAAGTGAAAGTTGAAAGGGTTCCTGAGAGTTGGAATCTAACATAGATACATAGTTAGCAGTATTGTAAAAAATATGTAAATTAACGAGCAATGAGAAAACCTTTTTTAATGAAATAGTGCCCGACATTAAAATTGACTGCTGTGTTTACACAAGACACTCATACCCGGAACAACAACTGTAAGAACCATCGACATGCAGCACTGTAGTCAATCGCTCAACCACGACGCTAATTAAGCCGATGAGTTTCTACTAAGGTTCCAACAACCTGAAATTTTTTTTTTTAATATTAATACCACTATAAATAACCCTTAATAAATTTTAAAAGCTTTTGTGTATTTAAATGTGTCGAAAGTAAAAGTTTCAGTGAATTTATGTTAGAACGATATGTACCTCGCGTCGGGTCGCGGGTAGCGAGACGCACAGGACTGGTCGTTATGGCGACACTTGGGGCAGGCCTATGTTCAACAGAGCACCTCTTTAAGGGCCGGTTCAAGTCACTGTTTTTTTGTATGAACTTCGCTCGGAACTATGTCGACTTCGCAGCCCCAAAACAGCGGTTTTATTTTTATATAAAAAAAAAAACAATAACTATTCAAGATTTTTGATTTTGCGAAGCGCTTTTTAATAACAAGCTTTATTTTTATTTTTTTTGTAAGTTTCCAATAGGTATTTCCGTAACGTAATTTCGTAGATAAATACGTTTGAAATCGTAAATTAGGGTCAGTTTCGCGATTTTTTTTTATCGAGCCAACTACTTTATATAATGTTTTCATTTTTACCAACCGCTTGGCAATATAATCAATTTTAATAAAATAAATTTTCATGGTGTTCTCTTCTATATTTTTAGATTTCCAGAAGATTAAAAAAGTTCAAAATGAGTAGAACCTGGCCTTAAGCTATAATGATGATGATCAATGATGATAATAATTATGTACCTCTGCCGAAGTAGGGAGCATAATTTAGTTAATTCAGCCACTGATACAATTCTAGTAACGTGTTTACCCCTAATAAGGTCCCGGGTGTCTCCACTGTGTGGACCGCCCGGAGGACATGGCGGAGCACACGGTCGAGGTGTGCCTCGCTTGGGCAGAGCACTGTCGTGTCCTCGTGGGGGCGATCGGCGTCAGTGACCTCTCGCGCTGGGCCTTGGTACAGGCTATGGTCCGGAGCGAGGAGGGATGGCAGGAGGTCGCCTCCTTCTGCGAAGCAGTAATAAAGGAGGAGGTCGCACTAGTGAGGCAACGGCCCTCACGCCCCAGCCGCCGTCGGCATTCCGATCTCGATTTCCGGCTACTATAGGCGCGGGCTTGCAGGCGGCGAGCAATGGGTAGCTCGCCCTCCGACCGTCCAGTAATCGTCTGGACCGAACCCAAGTCTTCGATGGTGCGCACTATTCCCGCCCGGCTCAAGGAGTTGTCAGCAAACCGTAAGGGCCCAGCACGGCCGAAGCCTACTGGGGCAATGGACTGATTTCTGAAAGTCCGGCCCCGGTGTAAAGGGCTAAGAAGGAACGTGGTGGGTTTTTTAGTCAGTAAAAGTCTGACATTATCTCCCGCTCTACCCAAGGGCGGGGGATGACATTGGATGATTTTTACCCATCGACAAAAAAAAACCCCTAGTAAGGTAGAGTTTTTTACAAACACTTTTTACGCCTTAACTCGAGTTTGTTATGCGGCCTGTAACAAATCCATCATGAATGGAGTGAAAAGGGAGATACTTTTTTTTTGCCAAATCTTATACTTGAAAATCAGCCAAAGTAACTTAAGTAGGGTACCTACTTAAGTTCTAAAGGTTGTCATTGTTTGTTTTCAGAACTACCACCAATAGAATAATTCAGGGGGTTTTAACGATTGTGTGAAGGATTCTTATTTCTCGAGTTACTAAACACGAAACTTGGCATAAAATCTAATCAAAATAAATGACAAAAACTGTCTTTATTAAGTAGTTTTTCAAAACTATCCTCAAAATACTATTTAAGGGGTAGCTAAAGTTTAAAAAAAATCATTCTCGCGAACGAATTCGCTGGCAAAATGTTAGTAAACTTATATACAATTACGAGCTTATTTCACTCTTACTCAGCTTTACTGTCGTACCTTTCAGCAAAAACAAATTGTCACTGAAGCCGCTCATTTGAATGCGGGAGATAAGTATCGGTTTAGCCCTACAAACTTGTAAATCTCTGAATAAATCACTATTTTGGCCACCCTGATTCAGGCCCGATACATTCGTCTTGATACAGACAGCCAAAACGAGATATTGCCAAGCTGTGTGCCTTGCTGAGGACAGAAATAACGAGTATCGATTTAACTAGGAGTCTCCCTCCGTACGTGCAAGTCGATTCGATTCGGGTGACACACTTTACCGGTGATAGGTACTCACAGAAGCGTGCAATTCGTTACCCGCGTGTTTTTGTAAATGTTAGTTTTGAATCCGATACATGTGTTAGACGTAGAATTATAATACAGATGTAAATAAATACAACTTGACCCGAAATCAAGTTTAATGTACATACATATGCATTATAACTCTACGTCTATTTATATACTATATTCAGCCGGTGCCTTTGCCCGGGTTAAAGTAGGTTTTTCCATAAAGACTTTGGACGCTCGTTTCATCCCTTTATGGAGTGGATTTTAGAAAATCATCTTTTACTGCTCGCTTAAGTCATAAAAGGAAGCCTTGTGCGAAATGTCATGTTTCTTGTCCTGGCAGATTCGGCTGTGCGTTGATATGTCAGTCAGTCAGTCAGTTTCTCCTTTTATATATTACTAGCGACGCGCCCCAGCTTCGCATGGGTGCAATGGCGATATTAAATATATTATGCATGTATATCTCCCTCTTGAATCACTCTATCTATTAAAAAAACCGCATCAAAATCCGTTGCGTAGTTTTAAAGATCTAAGCATACATAGGGACAGAAAGCGGGAAGCGACTTTGTTTTATACTAGAGTAAGTGCGCCATATATGGACCGGTTCTGTAATATGGACCACAGGTTTTTCTCAAAGAACGTCCTTTGTATCGAGCCGGCGATCAGCGCACGCTTAGCTTCACCCTCCCCGTGGCTTGCCAGTCGTTTACGGACCGGCAGTGAGGGCGCGCATGTTCACAGGAGCCATTTTTAGTTTTTGACAACTCGCGATGTAATTTTTTACCTAACTGTGTAAACTTATAACTTCAACAGATATTACTCAATGTAAAAGTGGATTAAACCAGGGGAAAGGTGAGTTATTTTACAATTTTTCATATTTTTCTGAACAACAACATTAAACTCAAAAAGGATGTGTATTACAATATGGACCACGGGCATGTTTTGAATATGGACCATATTATAAAACGTCACTTATGTTTCATTTAATTGTTTTAGTATGGCATCTACAGCAATAGAAAAGACCAGACAAGCGTGGAATAAAAATACAATGGCAGCTGCAATTAAAGCCGTGCAAGAAAAGCAAATGTGCTTTTTGAAAGCATCCAAAACATATCAAGTAGATAACAGAGGTCGAAAAGCCACCAAAAAGTCCTGATCGGTCCCAAAATCAAAATTATTGTATTGTGATGGGTTTTTTTCTGAAGAAGTTCATGAAGAGAAATAGATCCAATGTGCATCTTGTAGGCAATGGGCTCATGAAGAGTATGCTGGTATAGAAGATGTGAATGACTTCTATGTGCGAATTGTGTACCAATGATTAGTATAGCCCTAATAGTTAATTGATTGCATTTTAGGCAATACGACTGATTTATTTTAATTATAATTTTGACCCCAATTGACCATGGTCCATATTTGAAACCATATGGTCCATATTATATTCACTTTTTGCAAATTCATTAATATGACATATTTTAGAAAAATTTGATTATTTCTAAGATTTTGATGTTTGTTAAGAATTTTATGAATTGTATTTAATACCAAATAATTATTGAACGATTTAAAATAAATAAGGCTGATCATACTTTAAAATTCAGAGTTTTATTTGAGAAAGTCCTTATGGTGGTCCATATATGGCGCACTTACTCTATGTAGTGATATGGATTTCCTAAGCCTATTTTACTTAGATACTTGTCCATGTTACAAGACTTGGCATCGGGGGTTAAACATAACATATATTAATCACAACTATTTAACACACAGGGAAACTTCAGAATCCATCAATATCCACCGATAAACGTCCGCCAAACAAGGCTTAATAAATCAATCAGGCTGCCATTAACTTGAGCGCTAATAAAAATATACGCTCATTAATTAGGTAATAAATGTTACTGTTTTCGTCATTATGTTCCAATTGCAGGCTTTTGTTTTATTATAAAAAGAAAAAAAGGTATAAATAAAAGGTGACTACTCGTTCGTTAGCTTTCCCTAGCTATTTAATTGAACAACATTTACTATAAATCGACCGAGTAATATTTACAATCTAATGGTCTTCAGATAAAGAGATATTTTTAAAAAAATTTTAGCAACTAAATTATTGTCAATAATTTGAAAGTCACTTTGTTTCAAATCTAGACTTGAGAAGTTCAATTATAAGTCATTTAGATAAGAGAAAATTATGGCATAGATTTCTAAATACAATTATATTCATAAGATGAATCACGTCTCAATCTAGTACAAAAAATATTTTTATTTCAGTTTAGATAGACGTACTAATGTACGTAGGGTGCTGTAGTAGGAATGATGTTTATTAAAGAATTAGGACCTGAAGATAAAGATACACATACAATATATACGACAGGTAATTCACGTTCAACGAAATCCGTAGGAGTGGGTATATAGGTACTCTGCTCGTACGTGTAATTCCATTGGTAAATGAAATCGGTTCCATTTGACAATTTGAGAAATAGAGAAAATGCCAAGTCAAACCGATTCCAATTAAAATTGAAATTACGTGGTTAGGACACCGCTCACTGTTGGCATCATTATGTATTCGGGCTGGCACCTACTTACCTACTCTTAGCTTTAAGATCAGAGTAGGTAAGTAAGGTACTTTATTATATAAAACTAATTCTATAAAAGCTTCTACGAAAAGCAATGTGCTCAGACAAATCGATTTTGTAGAGGCTATTATATTTTCGTACAAGCTCAAGCCATTCTGTCATTGTATCAATATAGACAAGTACTTATATACTTAAGCATCAATTTGAAAAGAAAGACGATAAGACCCCGCGAATAAAGTGCTAACCTGTTGAATGCTTGTGTGGCAGCGAGTATAGCTTCATTCTCTCTCGGCTTTCCCGACGGTGCGGTCGTTATCGAGCGAACCCAACTCCACAACAATAAGTACCCATACCCAGTACCACTCAACACTTATGTGTCTGCATTTATTTTCTCTTTGATCTAACATATTTTTTTTTTCTTTTCAGGTATACATTCTCAGAAGCCAGTGTTGTGTGTTCATCTCGTGCGTTGAGATAGTTGGAAAATGTCGTGTTTCGGTGGCAGCGTGCTGATTCCCGACTGAGGATACGCTGTGTTATGGTGCTCAGTGTAGTGTGATGATGTGTGTGAAGTGAAGTGCTAAGGCAAAAGGAAAACCGACATCATGTTGCCGACAAATGTTATGTCCTTTATGAAAAAGGTGAGTATTATATCTTTATATTAGCATGCACCCGATTTCTCACAGTTTTGCAGATTTATGGACTTCTGCATGACAAAATAATCTTCTCCGATAAAAGACTGAAAACTTTAAAGGCCCATCCGTATTCGATAGATTAGTGATCATTGTAGAACGTACATCTATGTTGGGGGTAGGTTAACTGCCCATTATCCTTATATTAACTCTTAATCGCCTCTCACCTCCCCCGCACGGGAAGTAATTAAGAGGTCCTATTCGTGACCGAGACGGCACGGATTGATTAATAGTATTCCTACCGAACCATTTTCTATTGTGCTTCTAATCTACCTGTCCCGACGAGCGGAGACTCAGGTTGCGTCCTATTATCTGCGCAAACGAGAAACCTTTCTAGGATGCTGAAGCAGTGATTTTTAAATTATATCGGTTCGGAAATCTAGAGTTTGTTATCTTGGGAGTTCTGATGTAACAAAACTATGCATATCTTCACCTAATTAGTCTTGATCTGAAAATACCTCTTATGTGAAATTATTTAGTTAGTGACTAACTAATAACAGCCGCATGAGTCAGCCTCCTAGGTTAAGCAACGCCTCCCAGGTCGGTCTGTGATGGGTGACCGTCTTAACATATCGAGATTCTATATAAGTAGATCTATGATAGTCGTTATGGATAGTTAGAATCCAGGAATTAGTGGCTGGTATTAGACCAGTCATGCCAAGGGCTATCGTGTTACCCAATAATTGCAGGATAGTGAAGATTAGATAGGCAATAGATCTATGCAAAAAACCAGTGACTCTAAGCCGACCCCAACATAGTTAAGAAAAACCAAAACCAAGGTAGATATTTTTTTTAAGTCTCCTTCCATTTGTAATTGGTCGTCAGACCATAAGCGAATTAGTTTTTAAAACAAATGGCATTCTGGTAGAGCGGCCAGTACTGCTCCTCCCACTTATAGAAGCTAGTTTCTCTTCAGCCTTTTCACCACCACAGTCGAGTTCAACAGTTCAGCAACAAATGAGTTTAGGTGTTCCTTGTGTTGCGTTTTGTATTACTCAATTTCAGAGGTCACTGATGGCATTCCGTTCCTAGCAAAAGGCGCATTAACTTTTGCTCTTAACATGCTAGTTTGAACTCTTTGCTGGCGCAGTATCTTGGATTTACTGGCCCCATTGGATCCCAGATATCCATATTACCTTCAGAACTGAGTTGTAAATAAGCAGTTTATTGTCCACAGAGAGTACAGAGTTTCTTCTTATTAGCCAATATAGGTTAAAAATTGGTGGTTTATATCGTATTATTTGTTTTTGATAGATACTCGTATATGTAAAATCATTTAGTATAATCGCACACAGGATAAACAACAAATATAGGACATATTATTATAAGTAAGGGTACCGCGGGGCCGCCGCATTTACTTTTCGCCCTTTTATCTTTTCAAGATGAAATAACGTTAATATTTGAAGATCATAGTCATATAGCGTTCCTCTCTTTTGCTAATAATAACTGAATTCTCAACAAAATATTTCATTCACGAGCGGAAAACGCGCCGACCATTTTCAGTCCTAAATTATTCAGTTTGCTTCTGTCAGGATAAGCGAATGTACTAAATACGAGGCCACCTGGGTACGGTGAGTATGTACCTACTGCATTAATTACATAAGCACACACAATTAATGGCACAAGCCCAGAGTCACTACGTACCTGGATTTTTTTTTTCGTGTCCATTATCATAAAACTCACCATCTGTTCAACTGAAATCTTTGTTTTGATTTTATTACTACCTCGCCTTAATTAAAATTTTCTGTGTAGTAGCTGCTCTAATATAAATAATAATGTGCTCGACTAGCAGAAATTCCTTTCTATCTAAATCTTTTTCAGCTTTTAACTAGGGCTAAATAAAAAAAAAGAAGCATAGTTAGCTATTTGTGTTCCTGTTCTTTCGCAGAATGAATGGAAATGGGTCAACCATTGTTATCCAAACTAAGTTATTTCAGTTGTAGGGCCCAATCCTAGTTGCGGGAATATTCGAAAGAGTTATAGTGCCCAGAGCCCAAAAGGCAACTTAACACAGGTAGGTTTTAGTAAATAAAAATCTGACACGCCCTCTACCTCCATCCTAGAGTGAGAGAACGTAGGTTTTTGATTATTTTCCACCTCAAAAAAAGGCTTCAAACCTACTTAGTTAAGTGAAACAAGGTTGAAAGCGTTGAAAGCAATACAAAACATGTATTTATTTTTAGAGAAAATAAATAAAACCCCTAATAAACAGAATAGGAAAAACTTCTGTGAAGTAGCAATCCCGAACAAATGAAAAAGGAAAATATCGCGGTTTTATTGTAAACTATATCTTTTAACCGTGGTTGCGTTCGCGGAATGGGATATGATCCCCTGGGAACTACGTGTGCCTACGGTACAGAAGTGGACTGTGTCCTTTTCCTTGTATTTTATCAAACGAAATTCCATTACGAGCCATTGTTTCGGAGAACTACGTGGTTGAAATAAACGGTTCTGTGGCGGAAGGGAAGTAGTTAAGGTTGGGTTCAAAGATATAATGGATTGAGGTAAGTAAAAAAATACGGTTTTGTTTCTTCACTATTTAACATCTTAGTAACAAAACATATATTCAGCCTTATAATATTCCGGATGCTGGGTTCTCAAGCCTCCTTTCTAACCGACTTAAAAAAAGAAATATTATTATGTACACCAGTTTTTTTTTTTGGCAAAAGTTTTTTAGAAGAGGTTGTGTGTGGTTATCAGCTACTCGGACCCGGTGTGTGTTGATGTTGGTTTAACTAAAAAGTAAATAACTAACACCGATTATTTATTATTTTTTTACTTTTTAACCTTTTTTGTTATATTAAAGTCGGTTGTATTTTTTTGTTGAAAAGTGTTTTATTTTTTTCGCTGTCTTACCCCACAGCTAAACCTATATAGTATATAGTAAGCAAGTTCTATAACAAGGAACCCATAGAATATAATCAGTAAAACCATTTACAGAGTACAACTCATGACAATTCTAATAAGCCCAAAAACGACCGGTCACATTTATTTTACTTACGAAATTCCCTTCTCACCTTCCGGCTTTATCATTAGAGCGCTATATAGGTATATGTCCCTGTAGTATTTAAGGACTTCCTACAATTCCTCATGAACTTTATTCACAGAGACACTGAGTTTTGATAAAAATAGAAACAATCTGGAAATATATCGTTTAAAATAAAAATCAAATGGGTTGAAATATGACGGAGTTCTGAAGTAACAGACAAAAAAATACAAACAAATTGATAATCTTCATTCTTTAAAGTCGGTTAATAAGTAAAAGAAAAAAGATTTAGTTTCTTTTGTGTTAATAATGTAATTATTTTGTCTGTATCTGAGAATTATGAACACAATAAAAAATTTAATAAGCTGAATCGGTTGAGCAGTTCTCATGTGATGCTCTTTGTAGGGTTCCGTACCTCAAAAGGAAAAATGGAACCCTTATAGGATCACTTTGTTGTCTGTCTGTCAAGACCCTTTACCTCGGGAACGCGTGGATATATTGAGTTGAAATTATAACTATATATTAAGGTCTGTGGTCCCTTGAAGCTGTGAAAAAATCAAACTTCTAAATCAAAGAAAATAAAAGATATGACCAAGCAAGGATCTGTAGACCATATAAATATTGGTTCAGTGCGGAGATCGAACACGTGACACGCAGCGCTGCAGCTAATCGCTCAACTACTGCGTTGACCGTACCGTCAAACCGCAACCGTTAACTCTGTCATAAATGTAGCAATAGATTTTATGTGTAGACCTGCGACCCGTCCCGGCTTCGCACACAATACATGTAAATTATACACACATATGTATACCTTCCTTAGTACAGAGTCAAATATGTTCCGTAGTTTAGAACGAGTTAGCGGATTAACAGAAAGACAGACGTGCAAAGCGACTTTGTTTTATAACATGCTAGCTTCTGCCAACAGCTTCATACTTGACAAAGTAGAAAGGTATCCCACGGGAATATAGTCCCGATATAAGTAGTAAACTGTGTGCTATTCGAGGGCATGGTCTACCCGTGTACCAAATTTCATCCAAATCTGTTCAGCCGTTTAAGCGAGGAGTAAAAGATACACACACACCTATGTGTGTATCTTCACCTTTATGAAATAATTATTATATGTGTGATAGAGACTATATTAGAGTAAATTCGATAATGCATCTTTGTCAAAGTCTAACATCGGATCACAAACGAACAGCCAATCCTAAAACAACCATGTCATTCAGTGTCCCCAAATCCTAAAACAACTTTGTCATTGAATGCCTCCATTCCGAGAAGCATGCAGCCCTGTGAATAGAATAAACCAAAATACTAGCTGGCCACGTTCATGCCGCACGTAGAGCCCGATTTAGTTGTCGAACCCCGTGTGCAGAAATTCAATTTGTGATTTAAAAAATCCGCAACATGGCTCGTCTGTTCCGGTATTAAAGTTCGAAGTCTTATAACTAAAGTATTCGAGCTCCGGCTCAGTTATGCGCTGTGTAATTTGTGCTAGTTTCATCTTCTGCCGATACTCTAGAACGTTGAGAATGCAGGGTACAAAGTATGCTATACATTTTGTATAAAATAGCAACCTTTTAGCCTTTGAACTGAAAAGTAGACAAAAGGTTTTTGTGTGTGTGCATTCATTGTTTTTTGTGCGGTATCTAGCTCGCTATCGGCGTCACTCGGCAGTGGCAGGTGTGCGGCGGTGTGTGTGCCCGTGGAGCTTCAGTAGCGCTTCCTGTGAGATGAATTAACGCTCCGCCGAGCGGAAACGTCTTTCTTTCTCATCAAAACAATATTGTTGAGTTCCGCACTCGCCAACAATACCGTTTGTGGAAAAACGCTTCTATGTGGTAAAAGAATCAACTACTCGTAAAACTCAATTTCGTATAGTGACAATTGTGCGAATCTATTTTAGATAGGAGCTGAAAAGCTGCAAGATAACTATTCTATACACGTAGTGACTTTTCAAAAACTTGTGGCTGTCGTCGGTCCCAATGTACACAAACTGAAATCCCTCATCGACATAAATGTGTCGAATTCCTGTTAAAACCACAATAACTAACCAAGTTTAACTTCTGATTTAACTTGACAAATCGCTGGGGATTTTCCTAAATATAAAATGTCATTACATTGTTCCATCAAAATGTAAATGCACGGCAGTTTAAAATGAAATACCTGGTACTCTTGTATAAACATTTCTACCAAAAAGAATATCGTAAGAAAAGCCTTCAGACAACATGTAGATAAAGCGCAAATATATGCGCCGTCTGAGTAGGATTTTCCCGATATTTTCATATTTCTATAGCAGGTCAGCCATCCTGTTCTATGAAGTATCTTTGACAGTACAATACAAAGGTATATCAGCCATTAACCTACGTTAAATCAATATGAATATTTAACAAATTGTTATTTGTGTAGGAAGGAGTTTTAGATGGGAGCTGTTGATAGCTAAACCAATTCTGTTCAACTGCAGTAATGCAGATATTTTCATAAGCTATAAGTAATACACAAATCTATTTTTGCATGATAATTAAGAAGAAATTCCTACAAGATTGTTTGAAAACAAGGTATTCTATTTTTAATAGTGCATTGGGCCACAAATCCCACTAAAACGTGAAGGTGATAAATGTATTGTTATACTTATAGAAGAACAATAATAGCGAATTGCATCACTTTTGAAATTAAACCAGCTGCTGTTATCGGCTTCACCTGCTGGTACAGAGGCCTCCTCTCTAGGAAAGGAAATGGGTTGTAATCCACCACGCGGGCCCAGTGCGGGTTGGTGAATGACACCTGCTTGAAAGAGACAATTTTGTATTTTTTGCAGTGCCGGGATAAAAAGTCCTATGAGCTATGTCCTGGAATACAGGATACTCCGTATGCTACCCTTGTCTACCCATGTGCCAAATTTCATCTAAATCCATTCAGCTGTTCGATCGTAAAGAATTAACAAACACACACTCACAAACTTTCATTACTATAACATTAGTGAGAAGTGTGATACTGTCGATAATCTTTTTTTAAATTACAGTTATACCGTTCAGGAAACTTTATCGGAAAATCTGTGTTAAAGTACTATTAAAATTTTTCCAAACATCCTGCAATTGCTGAGGGTTGGGTGGTGTGGGGGGAGAGGAAGAGTGGTCCACTGAATAGAGCCGCACTCCATAATGGCCGCCCCTGACGACTCTATTAGCACACAGCGCGCTGCATAAAGGTGCACCTTATCAAAGCGCGCATATTAAAGCAAGTCTTTTACTGAACTACTAGTCCACATTTTTTACCCAAAATAAATAGCATTCCCTGAATGTTGTTTGCCAAGTTAAATTAGCAAACGTTTTCTTGATATTTGCTTTCATTTAGATGTATACTGAAGTATTTTGTACGCTGTTTGTTTTCAGTGCACTGTATGCAAATAGAAACAACCCAATATTGTCATTAAAAATAAAGTACGTTTAGCAAAAATGTTACCGAAAGCTTGAACTTTTAAAAGCAATCTCAGTCCGTTTCTCGGCATCGATTGAAAACAAGACAAAATGAACGGGACGCTCGCAGCTCGCTCACTAGAATGTTTTATGGATATTTTTTGCTTTTTAAATGCTAATTTGCTGTAAAGTGAGACGATAACTTGAGAGATAATTTCCATATGAATACCTCACTACATAAACCTGCACTTAATATTGAACGTGAAATCACATAAAGTATTTGCTATTATTTTACCTGCGCAACGAAACTAAATTACGATGAAATCACTAGGGGTTGCTCGGCGACCTCCATCTCGTCGAAGGACGGACGAGCATTGACGGGGCAAACATGTACCCAAATGATGTTTAACATTAGGTAAACTCACCTTACGTGTATTTCAGTCCATATTAACTATTCAATGAGTAGGTATCTCAGTGTTCGTGATTCATAATATTTCAACCCTTATCAAACCTAACTAGTACTTCACTAGACATATCACTCAGCCGACACTTATCACATTGTGTACCCAATTGATTTTAGCTGTATTCAAGATGAATATTAATTTATCCGTAAATAGAGGTGACAATTTTGGATACACGAATTAGCAAATATGAAAAACGTGGTTTATGAAAACATAAAAGGAATAAGTTAGGTTTAGGTGGCAATTTTAGACCCATTCTAGTTAAGGTTTCCACACACTTTATATATGGGCTTGCACGCGCCTCAAAGAGATGTCAGCAAACTGTAGCCCAGCAGGGTCGAAGCCCTGGGGTCATGGTTTATGTTAAAGTGAACAGGAGTTTATTTTAGTCAGTAAAAGTCTGACAAGCATTCTCGCTCCGCCTAGAGCGAGAGAAGTCATTAGATGATTTCGCATCTAAAAAAGTACCCTCTTTATTTAATTGCTTCCTGGCAGATACGCCTCTAAATCCTCAGTGTCACTACTGTGTCAAAGGTATAATAAAGTTTTGCGGGAATATTCGAAAGAGTTACTAACGCAAAGGAGCACTAAAGGAACACAGGTGGGTTTTAGTCAATAAAAGTCTCACACGCCCGCCTTCTCGCTCTAACCAGAGCGAAACAAGTTATTTGAAGATTTTCTACTTCAATATAACAAGATATGCTAAAGTTATTTATCGTTTTATACACCCATTCTTATATCAAACTCCATAAATACTGAGCGAAGTCGATTCACCGACTGAAAGAAAATTATTTCGCAATTAGAACTTGTTTTCTTATAATCAACAGTAGGTACTACAGCAGGTAGACTCGACATCAAACATAAAGGCACTATAATGAATACTTCCACATCGGTTATTTCTGTAAGTTGAAACACTTCTCATAATAAAACTCACAGCTCAAGTATTGATTTCACCCCACTTTCTGTTATTTCCAAGTAAATTAATATTGCTCCGGGCTATTTTTAATTCTCTTTATCGTTGACTTACTCTGGACTGATATTGAAATCGTATAAAGAGGAGTGCCGAAGGCGGCGCGAGACGGTGCGGGTCCCCTAGACCTACCCTCCGTGTTGTAATATATGTGCTGGAGTATGTGGGTTGGGGCCGTGTACGGTATAATAGCTGCCTTCTGTAGAGCCTCCGGTCAGCGTCTCACAATGTATTGAACCGAATCACAGTGACGTATGTGCAGACACTGCCATTGTTACTCTTTCAATATGTTTGGAGGACTTTGATGTACGCACACAAGCATAGAAAGTTGCGCAAATACACGATAAATAGTCCACATGGAGCACCAAAACGTTCCCCGCCAATCAAAAGGCAATTCCATCAGCGTCTAGGTCGCACTCGGCAGAGCCGTCAATACCTCCCGTAAGTAATTAAACTACTTCGATGATTGCCTAATTCCTCGCTGTGTCGGTGTATAGTTGACTTATGCATTATGTATTTGAATTTTAAACAGTTCCGTGAACTCGTTGAACGGTGAAGCTCCTAGTGTGTAATGAATTCTGTTCATTTTCAACTTAGACCAACTTTTTCAATTTGCATCATCACAGTGTGCAGTGTTTATTTTTGCTGCCTTCGACACAAAACTTTAATTTACGTTTAAACTCGAAATTATTTGAAAAGAGTAAAGTTGTGTTTCATTATGAAGCGTTTGCATTCTTAATTAAATGCAGGTGTTCGTGAGTCTGTGCTTTGTCTCGCGAGCGACGCGCGACGAGCATGGGAGGCGCGGGGCAAATTAGCAACGCCTCCACAGTTTGTTTGCTCTAACGAAGGAATTATATCAGTTTAATATGTTGTCACTCATTAATCCTCCGTATGCAAACTAAGTTAACTATGACATAAACTTGCGACTAATATTTATCGAATCTAAGTTACTAAGCACATATTTAGCTCGCACTCGAGCTTGTGGACGCAACTCAAGAAATAATGGAGCCCCAACACGTCGCCGGTCAAATTATGCGATTTGGGCCTCCGCCCCGCGCAGATGAAAGGCTTACCGCGGCTATACGCCTCCCGACCCTGCCATAAAGGCTTATAGCGAAATACTTTCCGATTCTTACTTGATGTAGCAGAAACTTAATGTACGGTTTACATATTAATAGTGCGTAAACAACACACATTTGGGCCAAATCTTTTTTTTATTCTAAATTTCTTTTTCAGTGTTTTGATACAGCTAAAGTAACATACTTCTACAAGCGTAACTCATGTCATTAATAACTTAATAAGTAAATGTAACTGTTAACATAATAAAACTACGTACTTTCAGTTCCAGACATTAATTAATAACATTACATTGAGGTAGTTTGTGTACACGTCAAGTAAAAGTTGTAGCAAATGCCCTGCCCGTGTGCTACGCCGTAGCTCGTAGCGAGGTGCTACGCTGCTACGCGGCTACGACAAGTTAGTGGCACCACCGCTTGTTTGCCGTCTCGATACCACACTCGGTACAGTGTTTATAACGACGTTTAAATTTTAAACACATTAGTGGTTTGCTGCCAACTTCCTAAAATGAACAGCTGTTGAGTTAACCAGCGCGGCGTGCTACGGAACAACAACTTCTAAAACTACAGAAGTTTAAGAGTGTTCAACATTTCGTTTCATTCATTCGTTCAGCGTCTCAATTAATCTTCTTCAGCAATAAACGCCACAGAATTTGTAACGCTCTTTGGATCGTACTTGCGTAAACTTTTCTTGAGTAATGATGGCTGTTAAGGGATCGCTCTAAAAATGTGCGGCTGGGCGAGTAATTGGCGCTGTCTGGAAGTGCGTCAGGACAACTCTAAGTACATTAAGCGTTAAATGTTGCGCGGAGCCGCACTTCAACACTTATGATGACGATATTCCTCACAGTGAAATTGCCTTAATATTTAGTGCAAAACTTTCCTGGAAACTTTACCTAATGAAGTTAACTAGTTTCAGTATCGCTCGTTCCTAACGCACGAATATGTACGAAACGTTGGAGATATTATCTGAGCTGAAACATTTGTTACATATTCTGAAATGATATCAAAAATGTAATTTACTATTTTCGGTTCAGTCAGTGAAATGTATGTGTAACAGCTGTAAAAGTATGAAAGTATCATTATTTTTATTTTTACTTTTTTCACAGCGTTAAACGGCTTTAACGCTGTGAAAAAAGTAAAAATGTGATGTGACGATGTTAAAGCGGACGATGTCGGACTGCATAGAAAATAAAACAACGTAAAATATGAACATTTGGTCGATTTACTCGAGAATGAGTTGTGTTATTAAAAATCTAAAATAACCAAGTTTTACATTAAGATTAGATTCTTTGTTTTATTATATATTTTTACCGACGCAAGATCATTTTTAAAAGGTCAAAAAATCAAATGTAAGGATAATTTTGACGAACGATTTTTTTTGGAAAAAATAAAACTTTACATAAATATAGTCAAATTTAACATATAATTTTACTGCAGCCTCAAACTAAATGGATTTGGCTAAAAAAGATTAGATAACAAACCATTTTTTATTGACAGCATCATAATTTATCAAAATCGAAATCAAAATCAACCAATGCGATTTTCGAGAGTATCTTGCCTTTACGTTATTACACTCAAACAAATAAGACTCACACGATATCCTAGCACGTGTTTCTCTACGCAACGTAGTTATCTATTCCGACACATAACTCAGGCTTGTGTACAGATATAAGGGATGTTGTTAGCATACTCATGTAAAGCTTTTTCTCTAACAGAATGCAAATACAGCTCTGGAAAAGACAACACAAGAAGACGCTGGGTTTAGCACAAACAAATGTGGAAGCCAGTGGCTGCATGACGTAGTAGTCTGGCTGCTTCTGGCTTCGTGGCTCGTGGTTACATGAGCGTAATGTGTGCGCCCGGGTGCGAAGAGCATTAAAGTGGATTTAGGCGAGATTCAGCCGTCGGTGATTTAGATTTATTCGCGTGTAGTTCCGACCGGCCGCGCTCAAACTACCTTAATGTGATTTCTGAACGGGATCCACATAAGTCTCGCGAGCAACATGGCGGCGGCGGCGCGGGAAATCTCCTAAATTACTTTACTACTCTCTGCACATTGCTTAACTATTGTTTGTCTAACGTTTGGAGGTTGTTTTTTTTTTTTGTTTATAAAGCAGTATTTAGTTATAGTTGTTCAGTCTCATCGAGAAAAGTTTTTTTTGGACGTATGCGTGTGTGTAAGTTCGGATGGTTCTGTGTCATGGAAAAAAGCTTACACAAAAAATATGTATAGAAAATAATATGTATATCTATGGATTTATGTATCTATTTTAGTATTAAGTATTTATTTATTTGATCGCAGGAGTACCAACACCTACAACAAATGGATAACAATTGTAAATTGAGCCTAAAACTGGTTCGAATGGGTAAAAAAAAGTAGTAAAAAACTTAAGCACAAAAAAGCAATTAATTTCTGTTAACTTTTATATTTTATCACCAAGTGCGACTCCATTTTGTATCCAGGCAACCTTTGTCCATTTCAAGTTGCCTGGGAGTAATCGCGGAATGCGATAAGGCCGCCAATTGTATGTTTTTAGCATAAGGTTTCCTTTTTGTAAATTGTAATCTTGGTGTACAATAAAATATATACAAATAAATAATATGTACGTGAATTTCCACTAAGATCTAATACCAAACCACCTTCGTGAAATAGATTTTGTGAGAAAGTATCTAGGTATAAAGGCACTAGTCAGTTTTAGAGTTATGTCTAATTTCCTATGATCGCCGGAATGGTCGGAATGTCCAGAAAGAGTCCAGACTAGATCATGCATGACTATCATAGGTAGAGTAAGTTACTGAAGAAAATGTGTATTTTTAAAAACAAATATAATTAAGAGGTTTGTTTTTAAAACCTTCATAGTCGTCGCAAACAATTCGAGTAAAAACTGTTATGTTATGGGAGTTTTCCTTTACATAGTACTCGGGGTTAAAAATTGGTGACGGGTCACCTCTAAAATCACTTAATTCTTTGGTTCGCGCCTAAGCTCTCCCTGGTCATGTTTTTTTTTTTTTTTTTTTTTTTTTTTTTTCGGTAGGTAAAATCATCCAATGACAAATCCCGCCCTTGGGTGGAGCGGGAAGTAGTGTCAGACTCTTACTGACTAAAAACCTACCCCGTTCCATTCTTCGCCTTGGTCCCAGGGCCCCGGGTGCCATTTTCACATACCCTTTGACCCCAGTAGGCTTCGGCCCTATCGGGCCCCTTCAGTTTGCTGACAACTCCTTGAGGCGCGCGGGAACAGTGCGCGCCGTAAACGACTTGAGCTCGGACCGGTCTGTTACCGGACGGACGGACAGCGAGCTACCCATTGCCCGCTGTCCGCGAGCCCGCGCCTACGGTGGCCGGAAATCGGGATCGGAAACCCGGCGGCGGCGGCGGCGTGTACGCCGTTGCCTGATGCGGTCGGCCTCCTCCTTTGCTAGCATCACTGCTTCGCAGAAGGAGGCGACCGCCTGCCACTCCTCCTCGCTCCGGAGCATGGCTTGAACCAAACCCCGGCGCGAGAGATCGCTGCCGCCGATCGCCCCCACAAGGACACGGCGATGCTCTTCCCAAGCGGGGCACACCTCGACTGTGTGCTCCACCGTGTCCTCCGGACGCTCCGCACAGTGGCGACATCCGGGCGTCGTCTCCGCACGAATCTTGTACAGGTACGGACCGAACTTGCCGTGTTCGGTCAGCACCTGCGCCAACCTGGTCATGTTGGATTGCTCTCCCATCGGACAATGAGAGTAAAGAAACAGAGAGTGCAGATGTACTCTGTTTGCGCACACACTTGTACAATATAGCCATATAATATCTCCTTTGAGATTAGCTACCGTGAACTATTTGGTAGGAAGGATTATTGTCTTTTGAATCGTCCATAAGTTAGTTAGATACTTGAGCCACCTCACATAAGCTATAATAAAGCGTTTCTGTCTACGAATATATATTTGCATTTTGATTTAAAACTTTTAAGTAAATTTGTATGCTCAACTCGAATTATCCATTCATTCATTAAATAAATATTTAAACATATAGTATTCTGCCCATATACATATAAAGTAAAGTTTAAGACTGTCTAGATGTTGCTTTGCAATTTTGGTTGTGGTCTTTTGAACGAGGCTTCACTTTTCAAATATTATTACATTGTAGTGAGGACCAGCAACCAGCGAAAGAACCTAATTTCACCCTCGATCGTCCGTTCAACCCCGAGGCAATATTTCATAGTTGTAGTTTGCTATATTTTGAGATGAAAATTCTTGCCATAACGTTATTAGGGTAAGAATGTAAGGCCAAGTAACTATCATCCCTAAATAGTTTACTATATTTAAAATATCCTTCAAATATGTCTTAAATAAATCTGTATTATCCTTAATTTGTTTAAATTCGTTACAATAATTTCAAAGCGAACTATTTTAACTAACTAAACTATTTCAAACTACATTGGGGTCGGCTTCCAATCTAATTGTGTGCAGCGGAATACCATAAAACCACTGTGGGGGGGGGGGGAGGGAAGATTATCTGGATTCGTTTTTTGAATTCAAATATGCGAATGGTTTTTATGGTGGGGAAAATCATCCAATGACATCTCCCGCCCTTGGGCGGAGCAGGCGATAGTGTCGGACTTTTACTGACTAAAATACCCACCCCATTCCTTCGTTGCCTTTTATACCAGAGCCAAGACTTCCTTTTAGAAGCAGACCCTTGGCCCCAGTAGGCTTCGACCCTGCTGGGCCCCTACGGTTTGCTGACAACTCAGTCTGTACTGTTCCCGCGCGCCTCAAGCGCGCGGGAACAGTACGTACCGTCGACGACTTGAGCTTAGTCCGGACCGAATTTCGCCCCAGTATTACATCTCCACCCACAAATGGTGCCTGAGTGCAAGGACTGTTGCCTCCAGATCCCATGGTGGCAGGCCAGCAAGGAGGCTCGGGGAAACCGTGCGGTATCCCCGCACCATCCGTATTGCTATAACCCTCTGGTAAGCGTTCAGCTGGACCCTCGGTTGCTTTCGGCAAATAAGTTGAACCCGATGCTATGGTTACGCACAGTGCCCCACCTCGATTGAGACCCGAAAATCTTAATCTCCGTTACTGCGCATTCAAGGTCGATCGTCATTTTGATTCCACTTATATTTCGCGTATTTTACTAAGTATATTACATAAGTACCTATATTGAATATAAAACATCAGTGTAAATCTTTTATTTATCTTCTAAAAAGGACGAATTCAATATGTCAATACCGGTTATTTATATAGCGTTATCCCAAGAACTAGATATGACAGATTTAATGTGAACAAATTTGGATTCAGCGAATCAAAGTCTATAAGAATCACATGGCAACTTCCACAGCACTTTTTTTTTATTAAATTGCCGTCCTCTGTTATTATTGGATCCGCCAAAACTAGCTGAATTATTATTGACTTATTATTTTAGGTATAAAAGTTAACTATGTATTTTTGGTACACACACCGAAAAGCTACAAGCTACATCCTCTAAGTTTTGCTAAATATATCTTTTGTTCTGTTTTATTTCATTCGTTTTTCAACTTCAACTCATAACATAATGGAAACCTTAAGCGTATTTGTCAACTGAATTGTAAGAAGCTTATTCGTTTTAATACATTTCAAAGCACAGTTGCACAGGTTCGCATCAAAGCGCTTTTAGTATATAATATTAGTTATTTCAGCATTAAAGCAACAAATATGTATCGGGGTTCTAAAATAAGAAAAATCGTGTTGTGTGCCAGTGACGCGTAATTACATTCCTTTGTGCTGTCCGTGGGTGTAGCGCTGCGCAGTCTCTGCTCCGCTTCACACCGACCGCTCCGCTCCGCTTCGCTTGCCGCGCATGTGAGACGACGGGGCCATTGTTGCTGCGTACTCGTATGTCGATACCAAATAAATATATCAAAGCTTAAGAACTTCCCGCCCATTCAACACTTAATTAACAGCGCTTTACAAAATGAGAACGCCTTGCTAACACCAGAATGAAAAAAACACTCTTTGTTTTAGACAAAGAATATAATGAAATAAAATAAATTTCGTACAATAGTGGATTACATTTGCACAAGTCGAACAACGAATTAGAAAAGGTTGGTCCCAAGGTGATGATAAAGTAAAGGCTTACACCTGCCGTTTGCCGACAGCAATTAGAGTTGTAATGTAAATAGCGGGTTGAGGCAACAAGTGGGTCAGCCAGGGCCGCGTGCGCTCCCCCGCCGCCCGCGCGCCGCTCACCTCTCGCGCCTCTCTAGTAGGTCATGAACGCTCTGTTCATGACCCATTTTATCTCAAAAATCTCCGCCGGTAACGCTAATCGAAGGGGACGTCCGTGTGCTCAACATGATACTAGTTGCTCCGTGCGAGCGCGCTATATTGTCTTGCTGCTTCGCTGAGCTGCAAGTAAAACGTAGATGATAAAACTTGATGGTTCTTTGAACTGTATTTTCGCAACACCTTTTACGACAAAATTTTATTATAACGAGTTCTTCAAACACAAATAAATTCACTGAATAACACTGTGTACAGTTTTGCCTTAAAACGAAGCTTTGTTTTAAGGCAAAAGGCTATACAGATTTTCACTTTTTCGGAAATACAAAACAAAACTTATTTAGTTAATCATCTTATTATCAAGGCCAAAGTACCTTTATCACCACGCTTGACATTAAAGTCGATCATCGGTGATGAAAAGGTGCATTTTCTTCAGTTATTTTTTCAAGAATATTATTTACACATACAAAAATGTACTTTTAACCCTCTTTATAATTACCGTGTTTTCATGGAGTCAATTGTTGGAGGTGACCTCTCGCACCGGACCCTGGTTCAGGTTGCGGTCCGGAGCGAGAGGGAATAGGATAAGGTCGCCCCTTCTGCCAAGCATTAACGCTAGTGAAAGAGATGGTCGCAACCCTGTGGAAACAGAAATGCTCACGCCCCAGCCGCCGTCACAGGTGATGCCTTGAATGTTGGGAGTCGCAAGGTGACCCCAGACACTGTAGGCGCCAAATTGCGAACGACAAGTATAGAGTAGCTTGCCGTCCGATAAAGACCAATTCAGAGTTGTTGACGGCACCTCATGCGCCTCAAAGAGGTGGCAGCAAAACCGAAGGGGCCCAATAGGACCGATGCCCGCTAAGGCCACTAGAATTTCTGAAAGGGATACCGTAGTTCTGGAACGCAAAGGGCAACTGAAGGACACAGGTGCGTTTTAGTCAGTAAAATTCTGACACGCCCTCTTGTGCATCCATTGGATAATTTCTCATATCAAAAAATAGCCATTAAGCATGATGACCACAAAAAACAACACCACCAATTAATTATTTATCTAACGAAGACTTATAGAAAGATAGCTTGATATTTGTAGGCCACGGTAATCAATATCTATCAACCATATTATCAATACCTATTCATTGAACATGAAAAATGGTTCCCTGAGCCCTTTGGGATTTATCAATCCCAGCTTGAAAAGTAAGGTACAATTCACCCTTCGCTTCAGCCTTAAGAATTGTAAAAGAAATTATGTAAATTGATTGGGATTGGGATTGCAGTCAAGCACGAGTTTATAACAAATAAAAAAAAAAAATTGATAAGTTATTGTGTCTTTACATTTTTTGACTTTCAAGATCTTCAAATATTAGTCTGTCAAATTATCCATTGAATGTAGACCAATTTTTTATGTTGTATAAAAAATAAAAAGTGAGCTTAATTTTCCATTTGATACAATACTCCCCGCAGGGCTCAACATAGGTAAACGACTGCGAAATATTGTTTACCCGTGGAACCGTCGATTACCGAGGATAATATTTGATCTTGTGTGATTTTATCGAATCTATTCTTCAATAAAAGTCGTATTGCTTTCTTTCGGATATCGCGGGTGCCCAACTGTTTTTTAATGAACAGAAATCACTATAAAACATCAATTATGTTGTCTTTTTACCTGTCTCAAATCTAACAAAGCATTTAACGTGAAACAAAGGTTGTAAATTGACAATCAGTAGTCAAGTGGCGCTCATTGGAAGCTCTCGACAGAAGCTCGTGTAATTGATGGCAGCGGCTTCATTTATAATGTATTTAAGTGTGAAGCGTTCGGTCACGAAGCAGGCTCGGTCGGCGAATCCAATAACGCGAGGATAGAAGCTGTGAGGTCAGCCGCGGCCAACACACGCTCCCCGAGGAATGCGCTGCGCTAGATGCGGCGCAACTGCTCTGATATTCATGAATATTGTATAACAACCGTCTGTTGTCTTTGACTACGTATGGGTTTTCTTTGATAACAAGATTTAGGCGATGTTAGGTGAAGATTAGGTTGATCCTGATTATTTAGTTAGGAACTTTTATAAGATTTGAACTTGTACCAAAAATGCGAAAAAAATCATCCGTTGTTAAAAGCCGCTATCTTTTTCTACGTCCTAGTAAAAAGACACCATCTACTTCATATAGTAGTTAGGTGCTTCAGCCGACAATCGATCGAACTGTTCGATTGTGTCGGGGACTTAATTGCACTTTTCGGAGAGGAAACTGCAGTTTGATTAAGTCAATCCGAGTGAACTCTATTGATGCCAGTGCTAGGTCCCACTGCATAACTATAAAATTCCATTTGGATTCTGTAGAAAATTGACCGAATGCCTTAACTGAAACCTGACCCTTTTGTGGGTGAAATTTTACGACTATGCGGGCGTGAAGCAGATGTTGAACATTCTGTTTTATTTAACTGTCAGATTTGCGTGGATCGAAGATCTCGTTTCAAACTAGATATATTCCATATATTTTCAGATTATACTTAACCAAATATCTACTGTATATGATACATATTTACAGAATACGGATACTTCATATGTGAGAAAACTGTTTTCGAGATAGGAATATTATTTCTTTGTGTCATTTCTGTACTCAAAGTTTTTGTATAGGTAGGTTTCGAGCTATGTAGATTCATATAACGCTAAATCTCAGTGCGTGCCTCAAAATGTCTATAGCTGGCTACAGCGGCAGGTCTCCTTTCTCCGCCAGTTCCTGTGCCCCGTGTTCGTGCCCACTTTACCGCATCCGCCAGCAGTTCGCTTTGTTGACGCTTACTCGGTTCCTTCCACCTGCCGCATCGCTACTCCGCTTTCAAAACAATTTCGAAACCATTAAGAATACATCCCTATTTATAGTCTTCAGTATATTTTACGAGCAAGTTCCAATTAGCCGGGGAGCCTATTAACGTAGCTTGGGTGCTTTGTCATGTTATTTTATGTTAGGTATCTTACTTACCACAGTATTCTTCATAGTACGTAGTAAGTGACCTCATTCATTCAAATCTATTTCGGTCGTAACTTATGTTAGTTATTGAAGAGAAAGTTTGAGATGACTTGCTAGCGAAGCAATAAAAACGCTTCGCAGTCTAGTTCGGGAGACGACAATATTGATTTTCCCCTCTCTGATGTATTTCATTCTCCATCTGTTGCTCTCCATAAAATTTACGATAGTATTACTGAGCCGTTATTTTTGTATGAAGAGTTTTATCGCCGCGCGTCGTTTTCCACGACATGAGTTCTTTTTCAACACCAAGTGTTTTTATCGAGTTCACTAATTCACGACATTTTTATTCTTATATTCTTCGTTATATGCGAAGTGAAAATCGTAATTTAGATTTATTGTTTCCTCATTGATTTCGAGAAGATTGCTGTGACGGTCGAACTATAATGTATAACAGAATGTTATGTATTGCCCTCAGATGGTAGCGAATGACGACTCATCGAACACAGTTCCCGGACACATAGAGTCACCGGGGACCTTCGGCAAACTGCGACAAACCCTATCCTCCTCACTGCTCACAGCCCAGGACAAAGGTATGTAAACAAAACACTACAAGAAAAGGCTGCCACTAAGAAACATACCGCTTTACAAGTAAGTACGAACCACGGGCCCATCACAAATTGGATTTAATTAAGTTAACATTTGCCTCTGAAAGTTTCACTTTGTATGGCTTACTAACATTGTACTCATAACAACACTAATAATGCCAGAAGCAAATAAATTGTTGGACTTGACGCGAAGTTACATAACTGTGGTCCTACTTGCGTAATATCTGAAGTATATGCTGGATGGAGACTGCCGGATGTTAAGTTTCGAGCACGAACACTTATAGAACTAAGCTTCTTAGCTTAACGTATTTTCGTTTTATACAGATTTAAACAAAAAATATCAATGAAAAAGTAAAATGCCTCATTAAGATAATCCTTTAAAATTCAAAAAGCTTTTATCTACTACGCTATACTAAAGACTGATCCTCCCAAAAAGATTCAATACATCTAAATAGGATCGATCATAGAATATCTAAACCAATTACCCTTTTTACAACGCCCAAATCGGACAAAAAGAGCCCAAATTCCTGAACTTAGTAATGCGTTAAATTTATTTGAAGGACCAGAAACGTATCCTTTAGAACTTTAATCTTTACGAATTTTACGCAGTTTAAATTATATTTATGTGTAAATAAATGGAGTGTGAAGAGTTTTGAATTTTGAATTACTGTGAGAATGCAGAAATACAAGTAAACGACGCGCTGTGCATGAATTTGTGAAAGATAACATAACGTAGAAAATCAAATCAAATATATTTAAACTTTCTTCTGGCTTTGAAGTTCGTAAAGCTAACCAAAGTCAATTCAATTTTACATAGCCCTGCATGGGCACTTATAAAACGTTAGAAGCTAATAGAGCACCGTTCGCACTCCAAAGTACAATAAATATTTAGAATCAAATAATGGCATAATTGTAAAAGCAATCAATTAATTATACTTGTAAGTCTTTGCACCGGCCATCGCTATTTTTAGATCCTTCAAAATAGACAATGCATAGCTAGGATACTGACTGAAAGCCCACGCTAACCACCGGATTAAATTACTCCTATAATATGCGTAGGATGGTAAAATAATACGCGTAATAATATGCGTAGGATGGTAAATTCACAAAAATAAATATAAAATAAACTTTTTCAACCAAAAATAGAATATTCCAACGATAATGATGGCTGTAAAAACTTTAGAAACATAACGGATGTTTTTAAACTTTTACTCACAAAAAGCTAAATCTACACTGGCGTACCTTAAACTGGCTTTAAGATTGATGTACATAAAGTTAACCCATGAGAATTCCAAGTAGGAGGTTGCTGGAAAATCAACATTCCGGGGTCGTTCTCTTTTGGGCCCGAAACGTACCCACCCGGCCGTTATCTCTCATCCTGAAACAATGTCCATTCATCATGTCGGCGGAAATCTGTTTATCGAAGCCAAGAAGGGAAAGTATCACAAACTAGCTACAGTTTTTACAAACACCTTTTTATTATTGTACATAATGGAAATTAGATGTCTGGCAATGTGATCGATCTGAGTTTCAGATACAGATTATGTAGAACAGTATTGTTGATTTTATTCTGTTATTGTTGGTTATAGTCAATTAATTAATACATCAAATCTTGTAGTAAAAACATGAATTGTATAGGAAATAGAAGTGGTGTGAAAAAAACAAAACCTTATATCACATAGTGGAACTGACATGTTCAAAACAACTAGTATTTGTTAACGGCAGGTAATAATTTTCACAAGTATCCTTGTATGCTGGAGATTGGAGCGGTGTTATGTGCTAGTTCCCTAAGGCCGTTATTACCGTTATTTATGTTTACCTCACACCCCACAAGAACGCTTAATTCAAACCCTCACCATAAATATACTATTCTCCTATAATAATTTAACTCAATCCTTGTTATTTTCACACAAAAAATGGTATTGGAATTGTAAGTTGTTATCGAAAGAAATTTAGTTGAAGATTTATTTCGCGGATTTTTCTGTTATCAGGCAGTTACTGACCGAACTGTATTATTTTTTAATTTAAGTACAGAAGATTAGATTCTTTAAATAAAAATAACTTTTTTTTAATAGAAAATATAATTCAACCAACACTAAGAACAATCTATTGAAGCAGATAAAAAATTAAAACCTTAAATAGACAGTGTTTTGTTTTTATTTCCTATATTAAATTTGTCTAATATGTCTAATAAATTAATTGAGTTACGTATGTAACTAAATTCTTTATTCATCCAAAAAGTAAACAAAGGAATTGTAAAAAATATAGCAACTCAATGTTGGTGTTTAATCCAATGTTGTGCATTTAATTATAGTCTATGGCTTCTTTCTACTTGCATCCGAACTACCGAGTATTCAATTTTCATCGAAACTTTATAATTACAAACTGGGTTCTAAAGTTAGGGCTTGTGTAACGTTATAATTGACTTTCGGACAAGTTAATTGCCTTCCAGTAGACCTTGCGAGGCCATCGTAAAATAAATCAATGCACTTTGTAAAATAATGATTTCATTTTATTTATTTGGGACCAAAACAGTTATACATTACAGAATTAAATAACAGTAGCTTTATCATAGAAATAAAAACGTATAACCCACACATTATAAAATTATACCTGCTGCAAACACTATTTCATTTACCCATGAAGGTAAAAAGCTTATACATCTTCATCACAGGATACATCTTTTTACACGTTAATTGTAAGGTGTTAACATTTTATACTTTAAAATAATCAATTTTCTTAAGTATTTGACAGCGCTGAGAGAAGTTAGCTCTGGAATTCATGATCATTTCTTAATATTCATAGCGAAATATCGCGAGGTTCGCATCTCTCCGAGCAGGAGGCCACGCATTGTTAGCACATTCCTTCTCGGAAGGTAGACACAAGCTGCGGACTTATTTGAATTCCCATCGTTTCATTCCAATTCAATATTTCATAACAATGATCTGAATGTAATTTGAGTTTGAATTACTTTCGGTATTCGAACAGTTAATTAAAAAGTAGTTAGGGAATTTGATCTTGCATTATAGTTCGGGAATTTAGGAAGGCTTTCTTGTTTCAGTGACTAAATTGGGTCCGCGACAAGTCGCGCCAGAGCCCGCACCAGAGCCGACACCGGCACCGCCGCCTGCGCAGCCGCCGCCCACAGCTGCACAAATAGCTAAGACTGACCGGTATGCATTGTTTCTATAAGTCTACAATTTAACTCAGGTAGTTGCAACGTGATAATGACTCAACAATACTAAAAAATATTTTTTGTGGAGATGGTTCCCATATTGCTCCGCAGATAAAAGAATTTCTTTGTATTGTTATCGTGTAGCACCTATAGAGTAACTAAAGAAGCTGCACGATGCTGATGACAACGCTCCCGCGCGTGCATCTGCCTCAGCCCTCGTCTCAGTTAAGCTTTCCCGCAAACAGAATTTCTTCCCAAGTTAAGTCCAACTTCGCACTTTTGTTACGATTCGCATCGTAACTTACAAAACTCATCCAAGTTTCTTTTATTAAAAAAAAGTTTAAGAATTTTAATTTCGTTCTTCTTTATCATTTCATTGCTTTTCATTACATCAGGTTTTTAATATATTTTTCTGTTCGTAACAGTTCAAGATGAATAGTATTTTAATTTCTTATCTTAAAACTTGAAATAAAATTCTTTAAATCGAACTTGTAGACTTGTAATCCGCCGGACACAATGTCAGTTCGCAAGTTGTTTATAATAACTTTTCAAACTGTCTTTAAATGTATCTATACAGTTAACTTATGAACATTCTGATCACTTCTGAACTTTGTCACATTAAACTCGTTACGTGGCAACGTTATATTTTTGACTACGTCTATGCATCGTATAATATGACAAAGTTCTAAGTATAGTTAAGGTTTTGATAAGTTAACTACACTCAGTGAATGGCTACGTCTAAACTATCAACTGAACAGCGTTACAACTGACCTTTAACATACAAAATAATTATGTTTATACGTAGTGAGGCCGGTAAAGCTCCGTCCCGGGCGGGTGCATGCCGAGTCTGCCTAAAAGCTCTGAAGCCAGGAGAGGTGTACCACACTTGCAACGGATGCCAACATCGCGTGTGTGAGGATTGCTCATCATACTCTAAACCGGCCAGCGATGAAGATGCTGTGAGTTACTTGCCTTTTATTGCTACCCCTTTATATTTGAAACCCTTGTATCTTTAAAAACTTATAAACATAGCATAGTCAACATTTTAATGTTTCCAGTACTGGGACTCCTCTCCTAGAGAGGAGGCCCTCTCTAAAAGAGAGAGGGAAAAGGCCGTAAACCTGCACACGGGGCCCGTGTGGATAGGTAAACGCTTATTGTATAGATTACCAATTGGCAATAGGTAACCAAACATCAGTTTTAACAGCGTATTTTTACTTTCAATTCCTCACTATAGATTGTGTATAGTTAGCATCGTATACTAATTCAGAACTTAAATAGGAATAAATAAAGTACAGGAGATTAGATAAGTAAACAAATTTTAATGACATCCACTCTCTACACCTCACTTGAAATTAAACGCTCTGAAATTGTACCCAAGAGCCTAATAAAGACGCAATTAGATTCTCCTTCGAACAAACCAAATCTGGCAACCGTCCAGACCACTCCGACAAGTTATAACAATCATTCGATAAACGATTCCGAGGAAAAAGTAATAAATAGAACGAAAGAGGCTGATGAGACACGAAAAATTATATTATTAGTTTGCTTTATCGTGCAAACTAACTAATACGGTATGTTATTGGTTTTATATACTTTTATGGTGGCCATCAGTCATCATCATGCTGCTTGACCCAGCGGTTTGATCAAATAGGCTTGATAAAGCAAAATTAACCGTGTGTGGAGAAAAAAATATGTCAAACGCCACGTCCTTTCAAAACCACTCTTACATGGTTAGTTTGGTTTAATCATACCTATTTGATCAAGTGACATGATGGCGAGTGTTCACTATTACATATTAGAAAAACTTATCAGGTAATAAAGATAAAGTGAAAACGCACCAAAATCCACCGGTGCGTTATTTTAGACTCATTAAACCCATTCGTTCTGCTATAAGAAATGACCCCACAACACCTAGTGAAAACAATTCAGAAAAAGTTAAAACCAATCATACAATTGTGTATAGAGCTCATGGCGGTGCTCAGTATGCCGCCGCAAGGCTCAACCACGCCTGCCACCCGCGGCTCAAGACAGCACAGACTCACTGCTGGACGTGCCGGTGCTGGAAGCCTTGCAGCGACGACACTCGGAGGCCCGGCTCGGCAGCGGCGGCAGCAGCGCCGGCCTGGCCCCGCCGCGCTCACCCGAACTGCGGCGGCATTCAGACGTGTCGCCAGCCTCGCTCAAAGAGCTCGAGAAGGTAATGTTTATGGATGCTTTTGGAGCATTATTTAAGAATAAACTCTACCCTCTACAACAACTTGCTTGGACTTAATCTTGCCAAAATGAGCCAACCCTACAACTTATTATTATTTTAGTTAATTGTGTGAAAAAAAATCATAATTCCTAATATGATATACTACTTACCACCCAAAAATTAATCCAATACATAATCTCCTCCAGAACAGAGTAGGGTTTCAAATATCAAAACCCTCTTGAACGTCGTTGTCTATGTTCTCTCTCATTTGGATTATATCCAAAATCATTACAATTAATTACTATAAATGGTAGTGATTTGGGTTGCTTCGTTTTGGAGCAGAAACAAGCCCATTTACGTGAGCAACTTGGATCGTATTTGAGCCAAAACACTAACGTTTTTGCCCTTCGCCAGACGGGGCATCGTGGGAGTTTGGGTGAGGTAAACTACAGTATTTACTTGCCCTGCTCCTTTATTTATAAGACCGAACCAATCTTCATCTTGTTTTCTCCGAAATTCTTTCTTTTCACCCGCACTCCTACGCTGTCACCTAATGCACTTGTAGGTAGGTCACACATGTAGATAGTTATACACAGGTACAGTTAAAGGCAAACAAACATTATGTATTTCTTATCCACCTTTTTATTTGGAACAAATAAAGTCCTTTTTGTTTCTTTTCTTCCTAATGAAATTCAAATACAGTGAAACCTGAATAAGTGGGCCCTGGATATGTGCGAAATCTTGGGTACTAATAATTACAACGAGAATGTTCTCGACACTTTTGCATTGAAATACCTCTGTTAGTAAGAATAAAACTTCAATTAATGGGTATATTTTTCTCTTGGAACTTTTTAGCTCAATAGCCTCAATAAACTGAGACAAGCATTTTGAAAATTGCTCCGTTCAGGTTGCGCCACCTTTGTTTGCAAACATTCGAATTTTTCGTCACTTAAACTTGGCTATTTGGGAAATGAAAAGCATTATACATGACAATAGTACATTTTGGTACAACTGCAGAAAGTTTGTCATTGCGACCGAGGCGGAATTAGCACGAGCCGAAGGCGAGTTCGTTATGGAGCCGAGGGCTGCAGTGACAAATTTGCACGTGTATCAAACGACGTTTTTTGTACTGAAGAAAATTTTTCAAAGTTGTCATACGTTTTAGTTTTGATTTAGATGGCAGCAGGCTATCACAAGTATTTGTTTACCTTATTCACAATATCTGGCGGCGGCGGCGTGACATATAAAGAATTCTCTTCAAATCTTAAATTCAATATTTTTTTCACAAATAAACAAATTAGATAATAGTATTTAAAAGACTTTTTTTTCCCGCGTTTAACCTTTGCAGGTTGAAGGAGAAGCAAAGGTATCAAACCGTTATACATCCTAATATTAATAAAAATAGAAATTCAAATGTTTTTGAATTTAGAACGAATTTATCATATACTGTTTAAATACACAATTTAAATCTTCATTAAATATTAAAACCTTAAAAATGTCCGCCTCTTTGCTTTAAAAAAAAATAATCACCCTTGACCGATACGATAAAAAAAAAGAACGCGGGTGATATACATGCCATGTCGAACCTAATCGTAGTGCGATAAGAGGCAGTTTTCGAGTAAGTGTATTGATAAAAATATTAAGGCCCTTGAACTGCGACTTGTTCAAGTTTCACTGTATTTTCGTCAGTAGTAATTATTAAATGATAAGGTCTTCAACATAACATTTAACAACATACACATAATTTTTGTATATAATACCACATAGCTACTAATAACTACGATCTGAACTCGCATCTGGATTTTACAGATTTGCCCTTGACTGTTTTACAACACCATCAACCTTAGTTATACAGCCGTAGTAAGATAATATCTAATGCATTGTGGATGCACCATAAAGAAAAAGGTAAACAAAAGCTGCTGCAAAAATGTTTCACAACACCGTTTTGCAACTTCCGATTACTTTCTAAAAATTATTTCTGAAACTATATTATATTGCTTTGTATATCGAGCAGTATCCTCGACTCCACGTCTGAAACAATTTTGCACTACTTTTGTTCTCGGTCCGCACACCAGAGCAGCATACATCAAATGTTTCATCAAAAAAAGAAGCAAATAATACGTCCATACATTCATTTCAATAGTAGATACTTGATACATTAACTACATTCTGCCAGCAGCCGCAGACTCCCTTCTCATCCCCTTAAGGGGTGAATTTTGAAAAATCCTTTCTTAGTGCATGCCTACGTTATAGTAACTAGGTATCTGCGTGCTGCATTTCAGCACAATCCGTTCAGAGATTTGAACTGTGTGTCTGGGGTTGCCAACTAGTTTTGAGAAAAAAATCTGATTATCACTATTTTTGATTAGGGAAAAAATAAATTGTTAGCCATGGGTTCGCTTCTGAAAGAAAAACCCGGCCCTTATAAAAGGCAAAGAAGGAACAGGAATCGGTTTTTAGTCAGTAAAAGTCTGACACTATCTCTCGCTCCGCCCAAGGACGGGAGATGTCATTGGATGATTTCCCACCTAAAAAAAACATTGTATTTTATTTTTTTTGCATAACGTTTCGATCGATAATATTAATATAAATTTCTTTTTTACTTTATCGTACACGACAGCAGTGCTCTGTTTGAACGTAGAAGTATCTATAATAGTTCAAAAAATTATTCTTAGAAGTGTATTAATTTTACGCATCTCAGTGAATATTGGAGACAGAGTATTTTAATATACTTTATTATTATAAAAATATAAAGTATGTTTGTCAACCCTGTGTGTGACAGTCAGTAACAATTGCATTTATATAGGTATGGTAAGGACTAATGGAAGCAATCAAACTTATGGTTTCGACGGTAAGAGCCAAAATGTGGAAGTGCAAATAGAGAGCCGTATTTGCTGTGCACTTGCTGTATGCTACTTTGGTGACTTGAGCTGGTGAGGCCTGTGTTATGTTTGGACTTCATAAACTGTGTGGAATGTGAGTTCGTAACCACGCTGCCCGCGGCGGCAGTTAAAGGGCGGCGGCAGCGTGACGCCGGCAGAGTCCCGGCGCCCGAGCACAGTGACGCCGGCGCGCCGCCGCTCCGTGCGCTCGCCGCGCCAGCGCTCCTGCGACGAGGACCAGCCGCACTCGCCCGCGCACCAAGCCACACCGCTTGCGCCGCCGGCTATATCCAGGAGGTATCATAACTTTTTAACAAACACACTTGCTTGCTTGAAAGTCTCGACCATAAAGCTTTATGGTTGCTGTTCTCAAAATTATGTTTACAGACTCACCGCTTATTTTTTTTTAATTCTGTATTTAGGTGGAGTTATAATTCTTCTACCAAACTGCAAAACAGTTTAACGTCAGTGTTTTCGTGGATAGATACTTGATTATCTTATTTATTTACTACTATGTATACTCGTATACATGACTAAATTTTTATTGTTTTAATCCCGTGGAGGGTTGTTTCGGTACAAACACTAACGACTTGAAAAGATAAAATTAAAAAGTAAAGTACTTTTTTTATAAACCCGAATTAATTTACGCATGTACAAAATTAATTTCTTTAAGTAAACGTCAGTTGAGCGAGTCCAATGGCCTATAAGTAGGTAGTATTAAAACGATCAAAATTTAGTCGTGTATATTGACGAAAGACATAAAGGAAGATATAAGGTAGGTAGATATGAGCACAAATTCTCCCTGATTGAGATGAAGTTTTAGTCACATCTAAGAAATAAAATACATATATGTACGTACATATTGTAGCAAAAAATAACCAACTGGGACTGCGTAGCAGCGTAGCGCTGAGCCGTAGCCGACAGCTACGGCGTAGGCATTTCGTAGCTTATCATGATTCTATAACTTTGAAAATACCACTTTGCACAGCCAACATGAAACGTCAATTCACACATTATAATACAATACGTGTCATAAGTTAAACCAAAATGGCGATCGACCTTCAATGCGCAGTAACAGATTTTCGAGTCTCATTCAAAGTTCAACACAGCGAGGGACTGCCCATAACTATAGCAACGATTTTAGTTTAACTTATTTACCGCGTGCTATACAGACTTTTATTAAGTACTAACATAATGAAAGCAATTTCCTTATTATAGATCATCAGCGGTAGACATGGTGGCCGGAGCGACATCGCGGCGTGGTTCATATCGTACAGATGAGCCCAGTTCCACGCCGACGATAGCGCCCGGCCTCAGCGTCGACGAGGACCGGCCCATCAGGCGTCGGGGAAGCCAACTGTGAGTAATACCGCTCATTTGTTTTGTTACAGAATTTATTTATTTCTGATTAATTACTCGTTATAACCGTTAGAAGGTCGAATCCAATTTGAGGAAAATATCCCGGGCCACAAAACTCAATACTATATGCTTCAAAATATTAAGCCACCAGATTTGGCAAAACATCGTCAAACAGAAAATTATTTCAAGTCGAGGAGTCAGGAAGTTTAGCATAACAAGAAGGAAGTGTTTATTATTAGGCTTTGTCATCATACTACCGGAAACAATGACGAGTTAATTTTTTAGATGACATAAATTATTTATTAGTAGATTTTGTCATTTCTTCATTTATTTAATCTTCATACAACACAAAGTACAAAGGCGGACTTAATGCCTTAGGCATTCTCTACCATTCTTATATTTTAAAGACGATTTCAACAATCTTCCCCTAGGCCGGATATAGCAGCCTTACAGCAAAAGACGGGTGCGCTGAACGCGCTAGCAGCGCTGGCATCTCGCTCAGACTCGTCATCGGAGACGTCGGCGTCGGTGTCGGCGGCCACGAGCGCTGCGCTGGCAGCGGCCGCGCGCCAGATGTCCGTGGACGCGGAGGCCATCAAGATCGTCATACACGACGTGGACGACCGCACGCCGCGCCGCGTCTCTCTGCGCCGCGATCCCAACGACAAGGGACACCGATGTAAGTCTTTAACATGCCTGTGCCACTCAATATCTCCAAATCGAAATCTGATAGAATAGATTTAAATAATCTCATAGGATATAAGTGGCAACTTGTAATTGGCCTTCTTTTGCATATAATTTTTTACTGTATTATATTAGCTGCAAGTTTTCTTAAAATTAATAAAATAGAATAAATAAATAAAATAGATTGGACCATCCGATCGTTTGTTTATATTTTTTCGTCATACAAGATTCATGACATTTTTTAGTGATTCGCTTTAACCTAGTCGGGCCTGTGTTGGGCTAAATTGTGGGGACAGAAAGCCGTGGTTTGCCTTGTTCTTACTACATTGGTGTGTCATTTAGGAATAGCCTAGCTTTAAATCTGTGAAAGATTTTTTTAGTCAGATCGGTTTTTCCAGAATACACATCCGACCAACCTCTTTATGGCCCCAAAACAAAGTTAGATAAATTATTTTCCTTGCCATTAATATTATTTAGCATATAAATGGATCGTTTAAAAAACCACAATGATTTAATGATTATGAATTTTCATGATAAATCCATGTATGAATTCAACAAGTAAAGTTTTCGTCACCACTTTCTGTTATGACGTGTGTCACATCCACCGAAAAATGTGGTTAAAGCAAATCACAAAAATATAATGTGAACAAAGGTATGTAGGTTATTGTGGGAATGATCCATTACAGCTCGCGGTTTTGGGATGCGCGTTGTGGGCGGCAAGCCGGACGCGAGCGGGCGCCGCGAGGCCGTCATCGTGTGGACCGTGCCCGGCGGGCCCGCTGACCTCGCCGGCCTCACACAAGGAGACAAGGTCAATATTTTTATTATTAATATAAACTATTGTTTAACTGCGATCCCACCTGATGGTAAGCAGTGAAGCAATCGTTGATGGTGTAGCACACTAGTTTATGAGAAGACACACACATTCTAGCCTAGCACTCTAGCCTTGAATGGATGTCTTCTATAATTTTGATTGGACGGAAAGACTACAGCAGGCAAATTTTTCCGGTCCTGCGATGTACACGGTATAAATGACGAGGCGAAACGCTTAGTCCGGACCGTAAAGATTTCAACAACGTAAGAGTGGATACTCGCTACGCTTATGTATATTATGCTTATTCATTGATGTAGGTTTTACGAATCTTGTGAGCATATTCCAGATTTAAGGTCATATCATTCTCGGTGGGTTGAAATGACGATAAAAGGCATGATACATTTTGTTGTATATAAGATCACATTAAAAAATGGCGAAACTCCAGACGCTTGGTATCTAACAACGGCAAAAAGAAAACAATGTATGCCCTCTTTCATCATCATCTACCTGCCATTTTCCCATGTTGTTTAAGGTCGGCGCAACGCGTTTTCTTCTTCCATTCTGCCCTTTCGCCCTTCATGCTATCAGTCACTTCCTTCTCTTTCATATCACTCTTCACACAATCCATCCATCTTTTCTTTGGGTCCTCTTTATTCCAACTAATTACGGCAAGGACCGTTCCGTCGCAGTATAAAATTATAAGTGGAATTTTATGTATTCTTTCTCATAATTATATATCGATATAATTCGATACACATCATCATCAAATCATAATTACGTATAATGTTCATCCGTTTCAATGTCCCCTTCTCTCATTAACCTTTTTTCAACTGCATAAAGTAAGCATCGTTCCTTTTGTGTCATTTCCTTCCGATTATTGCTTCACAATTTTAGTGTTTATTTCTTTAAAATTATATTTTTACAGTGGTTCTAAATAACTATAAATGTTGGAAAATCATGAGCGTAATCTTAAAAAGGTATGTAATTATCGAGTGTTGACATTAACCTTGTATAAAGGTGTTGGAGTGGGGCGGAGTTCCTCTAACAGAGCGCAGTTTCGAAGAGGTGTGCGCTGTGCTTGAGCGCGGCGGAGACAGCGTAGAACTGCTGGTGGAGCCCGCGCCACAGATGGACGACCCGCCATCGCAGTCCAACCAGTCTTCCATGCACCATTATGCGCTACACGGTACGAACAAAGTCCTTTCATAAACGGACATACACACATATTTACGCCGTGCTTTTCTAAACACCTTAAGTTTAAGTAGGTACATAATCTTCTGCACGAAACGAAAAGCCATCCACTGCGTTCGGTGCGGTGTCCTCAATATGGTCAAAGAGACAGAAGGACACCCCACTAGGGGCCCCAGCGCAGCGGATAGCCTCAGTTGTGCTTCATTCTTTTCAAAATGTATTTTTATATATACACAAATCTTGCTGAACTATCAACTGAGCAGTTTCAATTATAGGCGAACGAATTAATACAGTGGGTAATTTTCAAGTGGACGTGGATGGTTAAATTCGAAGCTATAGAGACTAATATTCTACTAACTGTATCCTAATTAGCAAGTATAAAATACACCGTGTGTTTTTCATTCGAAAACTCAATGTTTTAGGTTCCTGAATAGGAGTATTTATTTTCAAAAATACATACTCGTATAAATGCAGTTTTAGTTTTCATCGAAATCGGGGCTTAGACTCCTTTGAGTATTTTTCACCATTTCTTATAGTTTCGTATTCGGCCATATACGCCCACTTGATGAATTTACCCTTTTTATAAAAGGGATCTATAAAACATTAGTATATGTACACTACATACCTACTTGTAGATAATTTTATAAATATCGGGCTGCATAGTTAAAAGTTCATAATGGTCGAAATTATGCACAATTATACTATACCACACTACCAGAAAACACCTTACACTTTATAACTAATTTTGATTTTTTATTCAGAAGCGTAGTATATTAATAATAATATGAAACACTGCACGTACACATCATATTAACAATATATACATTTGTGTAAGATACTTTCATCCTTACTTATGTTCAGTTGTCTTTCCTAACCTAACCTGTACATATGATTGCTATGTTAACAGCATTTTGTTCTCTACCTGTCTTGTTGCGCACCATTTCTCGAGCTTCCTTCTTGAGCAGTATTACGGTATACTTTACACTATTTTGCATTTTCCTTCTTTCTAGCTTATTTTATTTTCTATTGAGTTCAGTAACACACCTCGGTGATAGTACATGAGTCTGTGTTTTGATTCACAGAACCGGATACCGACAAATCACCATCGTCGCCGACCCGACGGAAATTGCCGAAAACCCCGGTATAATACCCATACATAGGCTTTAATTGTAACAATCTGTGTTGTGAACCCATAAGACATTGAGCCCTGCGCTCGCTCCTTCATAAACTCTAGTAGAGACTGTCACTCGGTGCCTCCTCCTCCGCGCTTCTCGGATCATTCATACTACACGTGTGCTCTTCAAGCATTGTGTTGGAATGTTAATAGATCATCTTCTTTTATATCAACTTATGAGGACTCTAGGCTAAATATATGCAATCATTTTTATAAGAATTCCAGAAGCTAATGTGTTGAGAAGTAATTTAGTATAGATAAAGATGATCCACTAACTAGACTCACGGTTGAACTTCATTTTTCGTTAGTTGGTAACATATTTGAGGATGAGCTTTAAAGAGACGAGCCCTAGAACGACTGCGAAAGGAACAATTTGATAAACGCCTGTTGTACAGATTTCAGATGAGAGAGATGTGATGTAATTTGAGTTAATTTAATGATGGTGCTTCCTGGCATAATGTTTGTTCCATCGCTCGTTTCATGTCACCGAGGCCACGCGAGGCGCGATCACAGTTGTCGCCGGCCCAGTTCTGTCCAAACATAATCCAAAGGCGCATCGAATGTATGTTGTAGAAGAATGTTTTGCCTTTTGATTCTGGCTGGGTGCGGGGACGCAGTGCCGGGCTGGTCTCCACTGATCTGCTGTGATACTGTAGCACTAATCAGTCAGACATCTTCCACGTTAGTCTAGTTGTAAGAGATTAGTGTTTCTATATACGATCGTAGATGTACTTTAACTTTGTTAACCTTTACTATTTAGAGAAAGGGATGCTCTGTTTGTTTACTTGAAATATTTATACACCTACATATATTTTAAACTTTATTTGTTATCTATATTCGTTATACGTTACCGTTTATATAATGATTATCCTAAGTGAAGTGTGTGAAAAAATGCTACCTACTTATTTTCAGATTTTTATTTTTTCTATCACCCGACCAATTTCATAATGTCGCCCTCGGCGCCAGGCGGAATTAGGGAATGATCGGCAAATACACAAATATCGATGAAACACATACGAATACGTAAGTGTAGTCAGAGGGTAACTACAGTTTTAGTGTTCGATGGTAGATTAGGGGACTCGTCCCGGCATCGAATATCATCTATAGGATACCGTGGATGAGTAGCGCTCATTGTCTACCGACAGTACCAATAAAGACGTAGTGAAGCTAGATTCGCCGCAGCTTTCAGCTTGGCCATTGACAACAAAATTTTACATTTCTACTTATAATCACAATGGCAACGGCACGAACAGTTCACTTGACACTCCGAGCTAAGTGAAGAAACCCCAGTGACACAGTAAGGCGCAGCGAGGGCGGCGGCGGCGCGGCGCGGCGCTCTCCCGCCGGTACCGTCTCATATCTACGCATCGAGTGTTCAGAGTCTTGCTGTTGACTTAGTTTAGTGTGATGCCGCACTTGCATCGAGAAGCTCGCAGCGACTAGTGTCGGTAGGAGCTTGGGGTGGTGGCAGCACGGTACACCGCACTGGAACACCTTGTCGACAGGCGCGCACCGACGCTTCTGTCATGTGGCGACGACACCTTACAGCGACACGATGTACATAACCGCTCTTACCATGTAGTTGATTGTTACGACCCAGTACTTACCGCATCAAGTATGCATGAAGTTGCACAACGTCGATATGTGCATCTAGTAAAAAGCACCGTATAAGACATGCAGCCTTTGTGTGTGAAATAAGTATTGATTCGAATAATGTGTTTACGTTCAAGCTAAATGGAAATGTCTGTACAAATACAGTCTTACGTTTTGTCATTGTTATGGTGAAAATACACGTGTGTATCGTTAACGCTTAAAGTTTTAATATGTTCTCTCATTATGGTACTGTTATTGTCAATGTGAATGAACGCGCCGATGCAATTCATACCATCATGCTCTGCAATAGACACATTTCGCAACTCCAAGATACCGATGTTCACTACAGTCATTTAATAACTCACTAAAGTAAGTCAGATTTGATTTCGTGGCTGGCAACACCTTTTATTGAAAATACATAAACAAGGCCTATACATAAGCCATAGAACAAATAGTGTACTTAGATGAAAATAAAAGGCTTTCTTAACGCTTTAGTTAAACTATCAGGATTTAATAGAACTTTTTGAAAGATCTCTTTTTGTACATTACAATATTGATATTCTATAGAATTTAAATAGTAGAAAACAATTTATATTATTTCGCTAAGAACTGCAATTTTTTAATGTAGACTTTGGTATAGACATCCCCAATCCTATAGGCAGCTTGTGCAACAAACACTATAGATACAACCTAGGCATAGCTAGGCCACATGACGAACGAGTATCCTTAGAGAATGTCCGGGTGAACGTTTATTTCGGCTACAGACGTAGGTACATGCAGCTTGTGAGTCCGGTATCAGCATGATACAGCTTCCTGCATGGCGGATGAGAACATCCGATTTTATTCATTACTTTGTGTTTAATAGAAATGCCTCGGCCCGACGCATGTTACTATAATGTAATATTTTGAAATGGATATTACACGTTCTGAATATATTGATGGTGATATGAATGCATTGCTATAAATCGCACAGAATGGATAACAGTCTAATGAATTTCTCTCTGGCTGTTGAAGGATTGATAAATAGCTGATGGTTGCTGCATGTTACTGATAAAGTACATTGCATTCCAAGGATTTATTACAGACTTAGAGTTTGCATATCAGATCTTGGGAAACTGTTATATTTTGTTAATTTTTTCGTTCATGCCGACGTCACCCTTGTTTGTTTAGTAGACATGTGCGTCTAAGTTGTATACCATGTGACTTTGTTGTAAACAAATTGTATCTAAAACACATCTCAGGGTTATTGGTGTGCATGTTTTCATATTGCTTCAAAGTTATTAATATTTCAAAATACTCATATTGATTATATGAAAATAATTTGAACCAATAGCCCTAGGAGTCGCATTGTTGTACAACTTACACTGCTTGACATGAGAGTACATGTGGCGCTTTGCGTGTAGGAGCAGGACCGAGCGGAGCGCGAGCGGCAGCAGCGGCCGCCGGCGCGCGCGCAGCTGCAGGTGTGGTTCGAGTGCGACCTGCGCAAGCTCATCGTCGTGCTCATCGCGGCCGACGACCTCCCCCCGAGGGACCACACTCTGGGATACGGCGACGAACCAGAAGCTTTCGCTCGAATACGGCTTTTACCATCACTGTGAGTATACTGTTCTGATCATTGCTTGTTTCAAAGAATGCATATATAATATTTTCTTTTCTCCCAGTGAAAGTTGCCCGCCAGTGGAGACGGACCCGGCGTCTGCTTCGTGCAGCCCGGTGTGGAACGCCACGCTCAGCTTCGGTGGCCTCACAGCTGATACGCTAGCAGGACGAGCTTTAGAGCTTACGCTTTGGGACGCCTGCCCCGGCATTGACCCTGTTCTGATCGGAGAATGCACCGTAAGTTATTATATGTAACATATTCTTTTAAGTTTGAATGTGTTTTGTGCTATCGGATTTGTAATCCCCACTTTGTATTATGATGATGATAACTCATATATAAATTCCTTTCTTTTTTTAATGTTGGCTTCTTAATTCAATTTGACAAACAGTCTAATGTATTTGCAGATGGAAATCGAGAAAGCATTCGCGGAGGAGCGCGCGGTATGGTGGACATTGGAGGAACGTGGGCCACGCTCAGCCAACGCATCACCACGCGGTTCGCTCACTGGTGCGCGTGCATTACGCCGCGGAGACTTCGCCTCCCAGCGTTCAGTGTCAGGTACCGAACGCGGATCCAACCCCACCTTGTCCGGACATGGTCGCTGCTCACTTGTCAACTTCAATGCTATCCTTTCTAAAGCCTGCTCCACATTCGTCAGTACTTATGACTTGGTCGTCACACTTATATAGAAAGATGCAAACCTGGTGAGACGTCAACGATTCTCCGTGAAGAATTTACTAAGCATATTTTTAAATATTCTTATCGTTGAGTCAGTTTTCAATAACTCAAATGATAAAACAAAAGGGGTAATAGTCACAAACTTAAGACTCATAATTTTCGTGTCTTTTTGCAGATCTTGTCGCCGATTGTGGAGTAGACTTGTGGTCCCAGCTTTTCATGTAAAATCTATGTAAATTCGTTTATGTGTCATGATGTAATAAAACTTTTTCATTTCCACATTTAATCTGCTTGACTTACCCCGCTTTCCCGGAGTCTGTTTGATGTTAGTAAGGAGGACGTGGAATGTCTCAGGGGACCTTGGTCTGATGCACCGTAATCGCGTCGGTAACAAGATAAGTATCCTAATTCAGTTGAAATACCCAGATGATTAGTGAGTGACAACCATTGCAAGTATTTGTTGTTTCAAATTACTGAATCGGTGTAAATAAAAGACATTGATGCATGTTTCAATGTTCGTCTAAATTAACTTCCCTTTTAATGATGTCTTGGATCCGCGCTTAACGTATACCTTGACTTAGGATCCTTGGTTTTTTTTTTACAAACGTCCTTGATATTATTTTGATTGTTATTGATTTCAGATGACGTGGATTCGATCGGGGAATGCGCATCGTTGCTCCATCCGGACCACGCATGGGTGGGAGGTTCGCGCCGGGGCTCCTCGCAATCGGAAACTCTGGAAGTGGAAGTTTATCAGCTGGGCAAAGATTTCTCTCGATCTTTGCCAGGCTCTCGTCGATCTTCATTCCAGCAAGCAGAGAAGGGTAATGATATCTTTTACGGGAGGAGCTCAAGTCATTAAGCTTAGGTTCATTAGCATCTTTTTTGCTATGAACAGGGTCAGTTTATGAGGGGTACGAAATGAAATGGGCTCTAAACTGCGATAATGCGTGTAATAAACCGCAGCAATGCGGTGGAGGTGAGGCGTGTGGTTGTGGTCGGTAAGCTGCGTGTGTAGTACAGTAGTGGCGGTTGTATAGAAGGCGGGGGCGACGTGTCGCCGGCCATGAGCGCGCGGCGCAGCGAGCGGCGGCGCTCGTCGTGCGTGCGGCGCGACCCCGACGACATCCTGCGCTCGCTGCGCGCCGTCAAGGGCGAGCTGGGCCGCACGCTCTCGCTCTCCGGCTCCACGGCACGCCGTAAGTCTCCTGCTGCTATTGTCTTCATCTCCACCCCACAACACATACTTATCTATCCCATATTATAACCATGAATGAAAGCCTCTTCGTCAACGACCGAAGACTCAATTTTTAACATGACGCTTTCACATCATTGAAACATTTGAATAATTAACAACTATTCTAACCCATAATCTTTAATTTTCAGATTAATCTTTGATTTTAAAAATTCAGATCGAACAAAACACCATTCCATTACATCAGTATATAACTAATTAGTAAAAATATGTATTATCTTTGTAGAATCGACCCAATCACATTAATTCAAGTCCTGTCTTAGATGTTTATCTACACAATTTATTGTTGAACTATAACACCTCCCTTTCGGCTTGTTGCCTTTAAAAATCATGTGCGATAATAAGGTGAAACCGAAATATGTAATCTTGTCCAATTCGATTCCCCCAATTACACCACAGAAATCATTAGACAATGCGAACATTGAGGGTAGTACTGATTTGTACTGTGTTGTGCTTGTTTGGTCAGCAGCAACGGACCGTTAGCACCTCGGTAAGCGACTGCTCGTTCGTGCCCGCGCCCGCGCGTACTCCCGGCAGGGTTTGTCCGTGCGCGTGTCGTGTACGCGTTCCCTTGTGACGTCCGACGGCCGCCTGCCCCCGCGCCGCCCCCCGCCGCCGCGGGCCGCGCGCGGAGCCCGCCCGCGCCCCGCCGCGCCTGACCGGCCGGCGGCGCGCTGGCGGGCCGAGCGCGCAGCCCCGGGCGCCGGGGTGCGAGGTGGGGCACGTAGTAGCATGGGTCATACATCGCTTGCGCGGCGGCCGCGCGCACGCACCGTTGAATGTGGCTGCGCCCGAAGCTTCTCATCACTTCACTGTGTCTGTACTGTACTGTCCTGACGCATGCCCGGCCGCGGGCGATCACGCTCACTTCATCTGTCTCTGTGTTCCGTCTGTTCGGCTGCCCGTCTACGTTCATCTCGATGGCATTGTGTCGCCTAGGATGTTTGGTTTCATTACCTCTGCGAATGTCACTCATTGTTACAAAGCGCATCTATTAGATTTCTTGTAAATATAATTTATTATCCTTACTTAGGCCGTAGTTAAGTTTGACGTTTTATTCAATACGTTTTATTTAAATCTATCGAGTAGGGAAGTAGATACACTTGTGAAGCGTAGGCCGCGGTCGCGCATGACGTAGCGGACTGTCGCGGCTCGCCGAAGCCAGCGGTGGCATGAGTTATGTTTCGGTACTGTCCACCAATCGCAAGTTTTCCTAAAATCAAATAAATGGCTGTTCATGACACGGAATGCTTACCATAATAAGTTGAGGAACGCTTCAGACAACTATTAGAAATTCGACTCCACTCTTGGCTGCACACGATATAACGCTTTCTTTTTCATTTATGTGTTTAGGAAAGGAAAGATTCGATTCTATGTGAACGAAAACTGTATACATTTGGCACGAAGCTGTTTGACGTGCTTATTTTATGTAAATGTTTATTTTTCATCATTTTAAGTGTTCGATTGAATGGTTTACTATCATTTTGTACTTTGGTTTTTGTTACTTTTAAATGTTTAACCAATTAGAGTAAACACTAAATGATCGCCCGCAATCCGTATGAATTGAGCCGAAGTGGAGTATCTGGTGTATACGGGCGGTGCACACCGGGTGTGGTTGTACGTAGTATGTGGGTGCGCAGGCACGGCCACGGGGCGCAAGGGCAGCATGTGGGCGGCGGTGCCGGCGGCGGCGGCGTGCGACGCGGTGGGCGACGACGACGACAACGTGCCGCTGGGCCCGGGCCAGCTGCCGCCGCGCAACGCGCACCTGCCGCCGCTGCACGCCGAGATCAATATCAGTATCATCATGATCAAGGGACAACTGGAACTCGAGGTCCGTTTTATTTTCGTGTTATCTAGATACATGTTGGTCAATCAAAACAAGTAATTACAATCATTATTAATTTTACACACTTTCCCAAACAAAAACCCTCCCCAAAATTTTCTAGAAATTATTTTCTTCAACCAGCCCCTGTAAAGTTAACGCTTGAAAAATATTTGGTTGTTTTCTCGAAAAAATGCTGGAATACTCAATCATTAATTTAATTACTAAGGATTCCTCTTTTTTTTATCAAAAGTATCGAAAATGTCGAGGCCACAAAAAAAGTACTTGAATTTTTTCGACACGATAAGCAGTTCATGCAAATTTATAAATCCAATAAAATCCGGTAGTATAGAAAAGAGCAGAAAGCGGGATAGCTCAAAAAACGGTGTTATGATTAAGTATAATAAATCATGTCTTTTTTTAAATGCCGTTTCAATTTAATTTTGGGTAATATTCCACGAGTTAGCAAACTATCACTTAAAAATATTTAAAAGTATCTTAGTATGTATTTTAGTAAAATAAATCAATTTTCGGGGTTGAGTGTAAAACAATAGCTAAACAATTGTTTTAGGTGTACCTACTATGGTTGATCGTGATCCCATCAGTTTGTTAAACACAATGAATTCCGAACAATTCAGAAACGTAATGAGATGATTGAGGTTTAATTCAGTATTGTAAACAACGCAGGTATCACACGCTCGCCGTGTGTACGGCGTGAACGGTGAAGTGCCGGACTCGTACGTGAAGTGCTACCTGCGCGACGGGGACAAGTGGCTGCATAAGCGCAAAACGCGCGTCGTCCGCCGAACCACTGAGCCGCACTTCAAGCAAACGCTCAAGTATCAGGTACAAGTAAGAACACGTACGGGGTTTTGCCGCACTTCTTTTCTAATCAGGTTTTGTATGTTAAATAGTCGCAGCAAGGCATGCCTCCATCACATTATGCATTTTTTATTATCGAACGCAGAAATCATTCACCTTTTCATAACTAGCACTTAGATTTTTAGGAAGTAGTAGTATAGCAGTACCTAGTTGCATTTTTTTATTGTCTTTAATTTAATCACATTTTTGATAAACGTAGTTAAATTATCTCACATTTAAACCTTTAAAAGAAACAAGGTAGGTACCTAAATAAATATGGAGATAAAATAGTAACGAATAACTTTTTTTTCTATACATTCTATTAACTTTATTGTGCAGCATATACCTACATACAGGGTGTCCCGTAAATAATGGATCAAACGTAACGGGTCGGTAGCTTACCTCATTTTCAACAACTAATTTGAACAGTAAAAAAAAAACCCATAAGGTAAACAAGATATTTTTTTTTTTCCATTTTTACTATTTTCTGTACCAGCATTCAGTGTTTTTAATGCTGTTGCTGCAAATGGTATCATATTTAGGTGTGATTTTTGTCATACATTTCTGAATAGTTTACTAGTGTTATAAGATACCATTTTTTTAAATAACATTTTATTTGCCTTAGAAAAAAAATCTTGAATTGAAAAGTTTTGTTTTTACGATGAAAAGACCAGAATTGGAAAAATTCTCCTGTAAAAAAAATGTATGACATCAAAGTGTACCATTATTTTAAAAACTTGTAAAATTACTAAGGTTTGCAAATTGGTATAAAACTTACGTCTAGTCCTTGCGGTTACAAAGATATTGCTACTCGTATGAATGTGATGAAGAAGACAGAACAGAAATTAAAATGGTACAATCTAACTTTTCTTTCTCGTAATGGCTTATGCTTGTAATCTAAGCATGTGGTTAAGCGTGTAGCGTAATTCCGAGCCGATGACGTCATGTGTTCGGCATTTGGGACCGCTACCTGCGGAGTTGCACCTCACTCAGTGTGAAAGGGATAGATAGCGCCGCTTTTGTATTTTTGGTAATGTTGCTTGATTTTATTTGTTTAGTTGACACGAATCTCTCTTCGAGTTGATACGTACGTCAGACTACTTTCGCTCCTGCTGTGCCTAACTGTTATGTTCCTTAAAATTAAACTTGTGCGGTGTATTTGGACTTTGCTTTGCCTAACGATTTGGAACTGTTTGTGTTTTGGATGAATGACTTGGCAATCCTACGGACTTCGAAAACAATCGTTTGTGTGTGGTTGTACGTGTGTGCAGTAGTACGATGCCTCGTTACGAGTACACGCCACGGGAGTATGCCGAAATGCATTTTATCTACGGAGAAGCAAGAGGTAATGCCAGGGCGGCCGCAAGATTGTATCGTGAAAGATACCCGAACTGGGATCGACATCCCGACTATCGCGTATTCATTAGAGTGCATAACGCGCTTCTTGAGGGAAGAATTCTTGGCACCGGAGTTGGGGGTGCCAGTGAAGGGCGACCGTCACAAGTCAATGACGAAATTATTATTCGAGAAATCGAGGAAGATTCGTCGGTCTCAATTCGCGTCATAGCGCAACGCACAGGTATTCCAAGATCGACGGTACATCGAGTTCTAAAAAGGCACCGGTTGCACCCATATCACGTGCAACGTGTTCAAACGCTGACGTCACGTGATTACCCGCAAAGAGTAGCATTTTGCCAAAGGATGCTTAGAATGATACGGGCGGACCCACAGTTTTTTAATAAAATTTTATGGAGTGACGAGTCTTCATGCCGGCGAGATGGATATCTCAATTTGCATAATTTGCACAGTTGGCAGCTGGTAAACCCACATTTGATGCGAGAGGACAGGAGCCAACATCAATTTAAAATAAATTTATGGGCAGGAATAATAAATGGGCAAATAATAGGGCCCTTTGAACTACCAGCAACTCTAAACGCCGAATACTATCTGCATTTTTTAAGGAATGAGTTGCCAACGTTATTAGAAAATATTCCAGAAGACGTGCGGCAAGCAATGTGGTTACAAAATGATGGATGCCCCGCTCACTATGCGACGGCAGTAAGGGCGCAACTCAATGAAACTTACCCTGACAGATGGATCGGCCGATTAGGACCAATTTTGTGGCCTCCGCGATCTCCGGATTTAAATCCCTTAGATTTTTTTTATTGGGGATGTTTAAAAGACAAAGTTTACAAACAACGAATAACGTCGGAAGAAGAATTACGTCAGCGCATCCAATCTGCTGTATCAGAAATAAACAACAGCCATTTTGTCCGTCGGATA